>CM037161.1:3248246-5648246 GCA_020921065.1 Vaccinium darrowii
AAAACAGTTGTGAGCCATTGGATCGCGTGAAGGGCATAGGATCCAACGGCCCACAACTGTTTTCCCACACTTTTTTTTGTGAGGAAGCCCTCACAAGAAACTTCTTAACATATATACATGTTTGTTCTTAATCAGGTTAGGTTAGGGACTCTTTGTATGTGGCATTTATAGACAACGCATTTTCTACTATCAAGAAAAAGTTATCTCCAAAAGGTGTCTTTCTATATGAGTGTTTCTCTTGATCATATGTCTATTCCTAATGGATATAACTCTTGACGTATCTTTATCCAGTAAGTATATCCTTCACATAAGATGTATCTTTTCATAATAAGGCACCTTTTACACAATTAGACACTAAATAATTGAACAATTTATTTATCACCCATAACTTCAATTAATAAATAAAAAGTGACATATAAGCCACATTACATTGCTAATATATGTTGTTAACCCAAGCAGTTTGGACAAGTGGGTGTGAGAAAGTAATACTAAGTGCCATGTGGTAGTCGCATGTTTTTTTTTGATAATCGAATGTCCAGGTTAACTTGCGGGCACCTCAACTAATGTTATGAACCTGGAGATAACGACCGGGCATAACTCGCGATGATCCCAAGAGGTGGTCGCATGTTTGAATTCCACTGAGGCAAAACGTTCCAAATTAACCTTGAGGCTATCATAGGGTTTGGGCGGTAGTTAATTTCAGGGCTCGAGATTTAATTGAGGAGTATATAAGTTAATTATAAGAAAATATTATGTTGTTCATGGGCTCAGTTTTTAATACTATTTATGCGTATCATGTGCTTCGATTATTTATGTTATTACTCCCTTCGTCCCGCAAAGTTTGTCACTTTCACTATTCCAACCCTATGAAAAAATTGATTATTTCTTTTAATCTATAATGTTTTATATAAGCAATATGGATCTCGTTTGATAGATTTCAATTAGATCTTTTGAACAAAATTTTGAAAATCACATAAAACGTTATAAATTGAAAGATATAGGCAATTTAAAAATGACACGCACTCCCGAAAGTGTCAAACTTTGCGGGACGGAGGGAGTATTGTTTTGACCATTTATGCGCGTATCACGTGTTGACTATTAGATGTGACATGCTGTGCTTCATTAGTAGTATTCGTTTTGATCCCCTGGATTCACTTGGACTTCTCTTTTATCCAATTGCGGCTTATTTATTAGTACTTTATTAATGTAAAATTATCGAATTGTACTTTGATATTGGAAAAATAGTTACAAATAACTAGATTAAATGTTAACTTTCTAATTTTATAACAACAAAGACAGGAAAAAAAAGTGTAGGTGGACAAAAGGAGAGAGCAAAAAATCTAACTTCTAATAAATCCCGCGCAGACGTACACCTCTTTGGTTGAAAAAGAAAATAATTTTTTGTACAGAATGATCTAGAAAACAATTGATACAGTTTTCGTCATCAACTCAATTAATTTTTGAGTAAGTCTAGAGTCCTTTAAAAATCGTGACGTGTGTAACATTATTATTATTTTTGTTTTTGTTTTTGTTTTTTTGGTCGACGAAAGTCAATTTACGACATGTGTCACATCATAAACTAAACTAAACCTCAATTGAATTTAATTGACAAAACACTCTTGCTCATGATATATTCCATGTCACATGGCTTGTATTTGGCTTAGTTTTCTTTTCTCGATATACCCTTTATCGAGTTCTAATACATTATTGGTTGTCGATCAAAAAATTCTATTGCATAACAATTTTCATTCGATTAAATTGAACATTTGATGGTTTATTTCTCTTGTGTATAGCAAGAGCTCCACAAACCAACCATACTACTTTGGTTTAGAGTTTTTGTCCTACTTTGGTTTAGAGTTATTTCTCTTGTGAAGGAGTGGTGTTTTACCATCACACATTCACGTGTCTTCATATAATTAGTACTGGCTCTTACGAGAATGTGTATTACAAAAACGAAAAGGAAGATATATGCAGGCAGGGTTGCAAACGAGCCAAGCCGAGCTTTGTAATGTTCAAGCTCGGCTCGTTTGCTTAATGAGCCCAAAACTTGAGCTCGAGTTCGGCTCGGTTGTAAAAAAGCCGAGCCTTTAATGGGCCGAGCCAGAATAATTTAATTTAACGAGCCGATCCTATAAAATGAACTGAGCTTTTGCGAGCTGCGCTCGGCTTGTCTGGTAAACGAGTCCAAAACTTGAGCTTGAGCTCGGGTTGATTACTAAACGAGTTGAGTCGAGTCGCGAGCAACCCGACTCATTTGCAGCCCTATATACAGGGTAGATATTGCCCTCATGTTGTTATGAAAATGACAAAATTGACCTTAATTGGTACGTATTGCAGTCTGAGAGCATAGGTGCAGTGGAGAAAAAGCTGAAAGAAATGGAGATAGAGTACTTGAAGAGTAGGGTTGAAGAGGGTGGAATTTTCGTTGACCAGTTGTTCTTCCATGATCCCAATGGCTCGATGATTGAGATCTGCAATTGTGACAACTTGCCTGTGGTTCCGCTATGTGAAGACACCGTCAAATCATGCTCCCGGATCAACTGCGGTATGCGGCAGCAAACTGTTGGACCAACGGTGTAGATTATCACGGAGACTTATCCACCGTTCAATGACATTATATATCAAAGACAAAATTTCCACCATAGTGATGCAAATGGACGGTTAATATCAAATGTGTTGGGTGATGTTTTGAGTGTATATATATGTGCATGTGTGTATCTATGTATTGTGCAAGTTGTCAATTTATTTATTTTGTAAAGTGGGTTGATCAGAGGCATGACAAAGGTCAAAGTTGGGCGGCAGCAACATGTTAAACCAGCGATACAGATGATCACAGACTTGTCCACCGCTCATTGACATTATTGAATAGAAATTTTTCATGTTAGTGATGTAAATGGACGGTAAATATCAAATGCGTTGAGTGTTTTTTGATCATATATCTATGTGTTATATGTGTTGTCAATTTATTTACTTATGTAAGGTAGGTTGAGAGGCATGAAAAATGTCAAAGCTGTGTGACAGCAACATTTATGCCAGCAGTATAGATGATCACGGACTTGCCCACCATTCATTGACATTATTGAAGAGAAAATTCCTATGTTAGTGATGTTAATGGATGGTTAAGATCAAATGCGCCGAGAGTTTTTTTGAGTATGTGTTGCGGGGATTGTGAGTTTTTTTTTTTTGTGTAAGGTAGGTTGAGAGGAATGAAAAAGGCCGCGCTATATTTACAAAATTGGATGAAATGCCCCTTGCGTGAGAGTAATAGGTTAGCTAGCTTATTTCTACTACATTAATCTGTTTTTTTTTTTGGTAATACTCCAATGTTTTTTTTGGTTATTACTAATATATTGAATTTCTACCGCATACAAATTTATACGATAAATACATATTTATTTAGATACGTGTTTTTTTTAAAGACTGTATGCATTCATTTATAGGTATGTATATACCTACATAAATATTTATATTTACAAAAATATGCAAATGAATATATATATTTCAAGACATAATTAGAAATACGCTTACTTATTTATCTATACATTTATTTGTACATATTTACAACATAATTTTAAATTATAATTATAGTATTTAAATATATTTAATACGCATGCCATTTGTTTTAAATTTATACAAAGTTATATTCACAATTTAACAAATAATTGTAAAGGCATTATGTTCAAATGTACAAGATATTAAGGAACTCCAGACCTTCAAACCATCCTTTGTTTCCCACTCTGAAATTGGATAAATTGAATTTCTTTTGCTCCACTAAAGTCAGTATAATTAATTAGTACGTAGAAGTTAATGGGTTTTGAGCCCTAATCCCATGCGTGGAAGTATATGGTGTTTGTTGGGCTAACACTTCACTTACAATAACTTAATTGATTGATTAATAATTATCTTTTATTGAATAGTTATATTTTCTTTTTTGTTACTACGTACTTGGGGGCGGAGCTTTTAAGGAGGCCGGTGGAACATGCCACCCCCAATTCCCGAATTCCCACCGAAAAACTACTACTTTGCTTAAAAAAAAAAAATTAAAAATCCGCGCACTTCTTTTGCAATTAGTATAGAATAATGTTAGAGACACACCACTCCACCACACCATCAACCACACCAGCATACATGGCATTGCATGATTGGTGATTGACGTAGGCTGGTGTAGTGGAGTGGTGTGTCCCAAGCATTATTGATTACAAAAATGATACAGACACACCCTTTCAACCACACTCTACCACACCCTCACTCACATGTGAGTGTGGGGACCACCCACATATGAGTAAGGGTGTGGTAGAGTGTGGCTGAAAGAGTGTGTCTGTATCATTTCTCGTTGATTAATATACTCTTCAATTCCAATCCATCTAGATTGGAATATAGTAGTACTACTATTAATAAGAGGGCTTCCAACCGTTGGATCCCAAATCCATCTACCAATTCGATAGGTGATGTTAAAAAAATAGTAAACGAGCAAAAAAATACTACTCTCTCCGTCCCCAAATTTTGGTCCCTCGTCCAATTCTAACCAAATAAAAAACTAGTTATAATTTTAAATTGGTAATGAATTTTATATTCAATATGGATCTTGTTTGATATATCTCAATAAAATCTATAAGACAATGTTTTTAAAATCACGTAAAACAACGTAAATTACGAGATATAACCAATTGAAAAGTGGCACGAACTTTTAAAAGGAGCAAATAAATATGGACAGAGGGAGTATATTAAAAGCATTAAGGAAACTGATAGAGTAAATTATTAATAAGATATAGATTAGCTTACAATTGGTTGAAGTACTCAAAATAAAAGTCTAGCACAAAGCCGGCGCTGTTTATTTTATTTTATAGTAAACGAGCCTATTAAAACATATTATATTAAAAGCATTAAGGAAACTGATAGATTAAATTATTAATAAGATATAGATTAGCTTTCAATTGGTTGAAGTACTCAAAATAAAAGTCTAGCACAAAACCGGCGCTGTTTATTTTATTTTACTTAACAACTCCATCTACGATGAGAGAGGAGTTGTTAAATAAGATAAAATAAATAAACTCCTCTTACGATGGGCGATAAAAAAAAAAAAAAAGCTCCTCTTACGATGGATGACACCCCAATTCTATTGGCGGGCACATAATTCATTATGCAGGAACCGAATCATATGTATTCATAAATTAATAATAAAATATTATCGTCATATACTGGTATAATACTTTTGATGGGATCTCTCTTTATATTTTTTTAAACAAATTAAACCTAGAATATAATACCAATAATGAGATAATTGAGAGGTATGCGGAGTAAAAGTCAATATTGTGACGTTGAGAGGACAAAACAAGTACTATGTATCTAGATATGCAAACGGTTTTATTTGTTTTTCTAGATTCTACCTTTATTTTTTTTAGGAAGCATAAAGATATCATATGTATCAAATAAACAATATAACCAATGAAATACAAGTCAGACAAACAGTCCATATAATCCTTAGCAAGACGGAAGTGGATCCGCTGTCCCGAACTTTCTGTCCCAACTCCCGATCTTGTCCATCCGAGCAATCAACGGCTCAGATTCTATCTCACACCAAACAAATCTGAGCCATACATATTCATCTGCGAATCTGAACTGCCGAGTACTCAGATGGATGACTCGGATGAAAGGGACACGGAGTCGGGACAGAGTTTTCGGGACAGCAGATCCGCAACCGACACAACTCGATAAAACAAATAAACACTACAAGGACAACGAAATACTCCACAAAACCCAAAAGAAATCCAAACTTGCCCTCAATGCCAAAGCTACATTGATAAGGTTCAGGCCTTGGAGAAGCAGACGCAACTCTGGACAGGGAGAGTGAATCATCATCGCCCAACTTGGGGGGCTAAAAGATTCTATCTAAATCAAGTTGCGATTCCTGCTGACTGTACTCCACCCATTTTTGATAATAATTACAACTCATGTCGACAACCACTGGTCCCAAAAAAAAAATATTGTTTGATTTTTAGGAGAGCAGCATTATTTTCCTCATTGTGGGAAAATCGTGAAGATTAGTTTAGTGCATGTCTTCTATATTTGTCTATATACTTCTTGTGATTTTGGTCCAAAAAAATCATTCTACTTTTACACATTTCAGCGATATATATCAAGATGGGATTTTCTTCATCCAGTACTCCTGCTCGACAGGGACAAAGCAATGAATTTCACTATGCAAGGGTGAGCCTATATGATTTATAGAAAAAAATTTGAAATTTTTTCCCTATATAAAACTAGAGGTTTTTTATTTTTTTTCCTGCAGGGGCGACTGCCCCTACTGGCACCCCAGGCTCTATCCCTTCTGCTCGATCTCTTTTTCTCTCCACATGTTTAATCTCGTCTGTGAACAATGTGATGGAGAAATGACATTGATGAAGAGACAAGTGCACGCAACCATTTTTTGAAAGCCTATAAAAGCTTGGATCTTCCTTCCAGTCTGGCAGATTGGTTTTGGGGGATGATATATATGTTTAAAAACCAAGAGATGAAGTTTCTAAGAATGCTGATTTGTCAATGGGAAAATTTAGAAGGGAGGGAAATAGAATTTTGGGCCTAAGGTATTTGAAAGAATCCAATTTTAACACATATATACTTATAAATGAGAAGGTATTGTTCCACGTTTAGGCAGTGGCAAGTGAATTTATCAACTCAAAATAGAATTTGCATTTGAATATGTCAAAAAATGACTTCGTTTATGGACCACCATGGTCGTACAGCGAGTCCACCAGGTTTTGGTAATAGGGTAAGTCATAGGGCCATATCGCTGCAGATCCTTTAAGGCTCGGTTTGGATGACATAAATTTTGAGGGAGAATGAGAATATGATGCTGTATTTCCTTTTGTTTGAATTTGACTAGAATAGGAATGTGATTTGTGATGACGTAATCAACAAAGATTCACATTTCCAAACTAAGGACGAATAGGATCCCTCCCACCCCGTATTGGAAATCCTAGATTCTTGCATGGTTCAATTCATACAAAAAGTAAATGTTTGACTTATGTAAATTCTCAAAATAAGTGATTTATAGAGAAGATTATTGAACTAATTCAAAAATCGGAATAGAATTATTACGGGTATTGAATTACTAGGAATTTGAATTTTCCTATCCCTACAAATTACGAGTATCCAAATTGAGCCAAATTAATCACATCGACGATTCGACCATAAATATAAACTTTGATCTGAAAAAGAAAATTCCATAATAAGATACATGCAGAAAAAAAAACCTTATGTGTATATTTTCTTCAAAAAAAAAACTTACATTAGTTGTGTATCTTCCATGTAAAATTGAGTGCAGTTTGATCAACTTACTGATAAATCTTATTCAAATGTGCTATTCTCTTAGCAGAGACTTTTTTTTTGAGAGGCAAAAGATAATATTGTTAATCTTTAGGATGGATTACAAAGATTAATGGGGTGAAAGAAAAACGGCATCACAACGTGAGGAAACATCCCAACTAGGTTGACACCCAACCTCACGACAACCAGAGATTTGAATGTATTGTAATTAACTTTATTTATTTATGTTCAATTCGTCAAAACATTATCATACAATTTCCTTTATTATAAACAGATAGAATTAGCTTGAATAAGTCATGAAATACTAGTAGTAATTTAAACCATCACTTTCGTGCCTAACCGGCTTGATTGCGACAATCAGCAAATGACCAAGAACGGCCATATTTTTCTTTGGCAAATTTAATAGAGACAAGCAAAAAATGTAGAAACGCTTTCTAGTTATGAGGGGGTGCTTCGGAAACGATGTTCACTGTTCAACAATCGGTCAAACCACGATACACACATGATGTTGGAGAGAACATTTACTGAAAGTAAGATCGCACTACGTATAGAATAAAGAGAGCACAAGAATTACATCCACGACTAATCAGCAAGCGGCACAAATAAATCTAATCAGACTTCACAAACTCAACACTTACAGCATGAATGCTCGATGACGCGTTGGTGTGGTTTCCACCAAACAATACGTGGCTCTGACACAGTTTGCGTTGAGAGAGACCTAAAAGCACCGAATAGTGCTTCCTGGCTTTCGCTCAATTAACGAATTGTTTGGCCAAGTTGATATACTATATTGTTTCTTTAAAATGTTATAAAATGAGAACTGATTTATCACACCTTCTTTATTATTTTTGCACCAAAACAATAAAAAAAAATAGAAGTATGACATTGCAATCTGGTGGTACACCGCTGATTAAAGACATAAAGGTGGTTTCACATATTTTAATTGCAAAAGCATACCAAAATGGAAAATGCTACAAACAGCCCACGGATCCGTTTGCGAGTTTTCAGCCCACAGATTTTGGTAGGGTCATTGTATTGAATAAACTCAAAAAATGATAAAAACAATATGAGTGACAATAATGAATTCAGAACCAATTAACACAAGTTTTTCGATCCTGTTGTTTTATTGATCGTAAATGAATTCAGAGCCAATTAATGCATTTTTGATATATTTAACAAACGAAAATTTAAAAAATTAATATAATTTTCACCGTTTTATGGAGTTTTATGTTTCCCTTACTGAGAAACAGAGAAAAATAGACAAGGCCACGATGTGTTTAAGATTGTCCAGGAATTACAAGAAGACTTATTAAAACGCTCATGTTTATATTTTATTTTGGTAGACTTTTTTTTTTAAGGGATAAGTGCTTAATTTTCTATTTATAACATATTTTTCTTTTGGATGAATAAAAAATTATTTTAATTGCAATTATCTTAACATTAAAACATGGACCAACATTTTTTGGTTACATTATTGATAAGGTGGCTACTCTTTATCAAAATTTCAATGAATTGCTGTTATAACATATATTTTACTGAATTCTCAGTTTTTGCTATATTCACATGATTAATACTCCTATTAATACAGTACATGTTAATTTCATTTTCATTACGTTTCGTTCATAAAAAATAAATAATTGCTAATAAGTCTTAAGTTCAGTTATGTGCAGTTTATCTGCTTTGCTGTATCAATACCGAAACGAAAAATTATTAATTACTTGCTCTTGAAGCACTGCCACGTATGTGATGTTCCATGGGTCTTTTATCATTATGCATTTTCGCAGGGTTTAGTACTAAATATATGAATCCCACGTGAATGTGTGATGGTTAAAGGCTCCTAGCTAGAGTACAAAGTGGTGATGCTCTAGGAGTATTGAGGGTGAGTTTCCACTACGGTATTTTCGATATTCTTGTATTACAAGTTGCTAAATCATTTCATGTATGTGAAGATAATGACCTGTTAATTTGACAAACTGTAATCCATGTATACCGAAAATACTTTAGTGAAAACTCAGCTTGAATAATCACTAGTACCATAATTGACTTTGCGGTACAGTGGAAACTTCCTACGTGAAATAGGCTAAGTTTGCACTAAATGTCAAATCAGTTGTTATACGTGAGGGGCTTAAGCACGACTCAACTAATCGAATCTGAGGAATTGAATCAAAATTGCCTAACGCATCCAGGCTGTCCAAAAATCGGACGACCGAGGGATGTACAATACCCCGTCGGGTGCCCAACTTATATATCTCTGTTGTGATTCAGTCAAAGGTAAACCATTCACGTTATAATTAGGAAATTCACTGGATGTTACTTTCTTATGAAACTAACCCTCGGGTTGGCGGGTAGAGATGAAATATGTCTCTCACTATTCTTCTGGCTTGTCTCTATCTATATATAGCTGAGATTTAGAGGCATAAACATCTCTCTCTCTCTCTCTCTCTCTCTCTCTCTGTATTGCATTTTCCAAGTTTTGGAAGCAAGGAAAATGAAGGGGATGAGTAGGGAAAACCCACTGCTCCTGAAATCACTGAATCACATCTCGATTCTTTGTCGATCAGTTGAGAAATCTCTGGATTTCTACCAGAATGTTCTTGGGTTTACCCCAATCAAGAGGCCTAATTCCTTTGACTTTGATGGAGCTTGGTACGTACCATTTTTAATTTAATTTTTGGACCTATTTATTCAAAGGCAAATTCTAGAAATCACCCTAAGGGTGGTCAGGAGTGAGCCACACGCGTGGGGTTTTTGAGACTGGGTTTGAAAACCCAGCCTTTGTTAGACAAACATGGGAGGGACCCACAGCAAATGGTTAGGCTTTTGAGGATGTTTTCGTACAGCTCACCCATCACTTTCGTTTCAACAAATGGGAGGGACCCACAGCAAATTTTCGTACAGCTCTTGAAACCCTTTTTCAACTGTTCAACGCAATGTTTTTTCACAAGATATAGGTACACTACACTTGCACACCACATGCAAACTAAGGTGATGTGGTAGATGAGTAGAAATACATTTTTTACACTTTTTAATACACTTTTACATATCTTTATACATTTTTCACACATTTTAATATATATTTTTAACTTTAACGTGTGCCTATTAGGCACAAATTAGCATTTTTCCCAAAAGGATAAAAGAAATCAAGAAATTGCAAACGGAGGGAAGAAGACTGACACGTGAAGTGCTTTAATGGAGAAAAAGCATTTCAAATCAAAAAATAAAGTACTTCCGTGTATCACTTTTTGAATTTTTTTGCATGTGCTTTAATTCGGTGCGAAAAAATTCAAAAAATGATACACGAAAGTACTTCATCTTTTGATTTGAAAAATGACACGACTTGTGCACCCCGAAATTCTGAGTGAGAATATAAAATCAACAATGCTAGGTTGATTCATAACATTTTCTATGTATGGTCCAGATTATGTATTGTAACCATATGCACCTATTGTATAGTCCAGATTGTGACACCTTATCGGTAATCGTAACATTTTTTAGTTTTTCGTAATTTTTCAGCAATATGATTCGTAACATTTTGGTATGTCTCGTAACTTTTACAAAAAAATTCTTAACTTTTGCAAAAAATTCGTAACTTTTATAGGGATATTTATGATACACACTTAAACAAGAGGTGTGTATTGTAACATTTTCCAATACACTACGCCGTGCAAAAAAAATACATCTACTACTGTAGTTGCTAGAGATGGTTATGCGTAAAAGTGGAACAGTACGTACGGAATGAAGTTTTGAAAAAATGGAACAGCAATGAAGTAGTTTTGAAAACGTGGAACAGACGTACGGAAATCAGAGAAAGTAGTACTACTTCTTTATTCAAAATTTTGGAACACCCTTAGGGTGGTAACTAGCAAAACCCTTATTCAAAACAGATTAAGGGGTGCTTTGGGTAAAAAACCAAAAACCAAAAACCAAAAAACCACTTTTGTCCTTATTCAAATTTTTTTTGCATTTGTTAGTTTCGCGTCAAGATTTTGTGGTTTCTGGATTCCTCTCGGCGAGACGAATCTAACAAGTATAAATTTATGGTCAAACCAAATATTTTTTTGAATAAAGCCGAAATACTTGGATTATTGGCCAATAATCCACCTATTTTGGCTTTATTCAAAAAAATTTGAGTTTTGACCATAATTTTATACTTGTTAGATTCGTCTCGTCGAGAGGAATCCAGAAACCACAAAATCTTGATGCAAAACTAACGAATGCAAAAAAAAATTGAATAAGGACAAAAGTGGTTTTTTAAAAAACCAGTTTATGGTTTTTTACCCAAAGCACCCCTAAGAAAGCTACCCTCTTGATCTTTTCGCAGTCCTTTTCAAAAAGACATAAATAAAAATCATTTGAATTTGTACTTATATGTGTATTTGTGTGTGCAGGTTATTCGGTTATGGAATCGGAATACACCTTCTGCAATCGGAAGACTGTGATAGCATGCCCAAGATTAGACAAATTAATCCCAAAGATAATCACATTTCTTTCCAAGTATACCCCTCTCTCTCTCCTCTCTCTGTCTCTCTCTCTCTGAATACGACTACATACATCTACACCCATTTATGCAGAGTGGTTACGGTAGAGAAGGCATCTGGAGCACCGAAGGTGCTCGGCCAGGAGCAATTAATAGTTTTATTTGCTAATCAGTCTCCTTCTGAATAGGACGGCATAACATTTATTTTGCATTGTAATAAGGGCAATATGGTCATTTGCTAAATTTACGAGATTGGTCATTCTCATCACATACATCAACTCAAAAAATTCAAAAAGCCAATACGCCAAAGTTAGTGGAACAAGGCGTAGGCTTATTTTGCTACAAACAAGCTAAAACAACAATCTAAGCGGAATGCCAAGTCAATTTCTAGTGTTGCTAGAGTGTGCACCTATGCTTTTGGCATATGGTGTGCATCTCATATGGAGACTCACAAAGTCTCGTATATACCCACAAAATCTCATATTTGGTGCCACAAAATCTCATATTAGAAGACCAAAACACAATAAATAAGACCACAAAATCTCATATGGATGTGAGAAAGTTTTGGAATAAAAAAATCAAAAAAAATGGCAACCGGTTGGTCACCGGGCCCACCGCTTGAAAAAAAAAATCCATATGAGATTTTGTGACTTTCAAAATGAGTGTTTGTGAAAGAAAATATGAGATTTTTGTGATCCACTACCGTCCAAAAAATTTTATATGAGATTTTGTGGCTGAGTATATGAGATTTCATCCTTATATGAGAATGTGTGGGTAAGTATATGAGACATGTCACTATCAATACACAACAATATTTTTGGACTGTAGTGGTCCACAAAAATCTCATATTTTCTTTCACAAACACTCATTTTGAAAGTCACAAAATCTCATATATTCCTCCACAAGTTCTCCACAAAAATCTCATATGACTCAATGTAGGCGAAAATATGTATTTCTGTGGCACCTTATATGAGACATGTCACATCAATATATATATACACAATATGTATCACATTTTCACTACAGTCCAAAACTATCATATGAGATTTTGTGGGACGTTTTATGAGGTTGACTTTTGCAAATATGAGATTTTGTGGCTCATTTGAATTTTTGTGGTACTTTTTATGAGTATTTGTTGCTTCATATATGAGATTTTTGAAACCCAAAATGTTATATGAGAAATCACGCAAGGTTTTATGATTTTTTTTGGTTCTCCATATGAGATAAAAATGACCGGTATAGGAGGTCACTTTTTGCATATGTGGCGCAATCTCGTCCGTCGATCTGGTCAAAGGTGCACATGGTGTGCCCTTTCATATTTTCAGCCACAAAATCTCATATGTGACCCACAAAAACTCATATTTGTTGTTACAAAATCTCATTTTTTGGCCCAAAAATGGGGTGCACATTGTAGCATTCTCCCAATTTCTATATATCTCTCATTTTGTGTGTGGAACAATAGTTATTAATTTTAAAATTTCAAGTGACTAAGGAAAAAAAGAAGTATAAGTGGATCAAAAAGAGATATTAATAATGTTGATCGGCTATTTTTCTCAAAATTACAATAATGTTTTTCTCAAAATAAATTTTATTTTGCAGTGTGAGAGCATGGGAGCAGTGGAAAAAAAGCTGAAGGAGATGGAGATAGAATACTTGAAGAGCAGGGTTGAGGAGGGTGGAATCTACGTTGATCAGCTATTTTTCCACGATCCCAACGGTTCGATGATCGAGATTTGCAATTGCGATAACCTGCCTGTGGTCCCATTGTCCGTGGATACCGTCCGATCATGCTATCGCATCAGCTGCAGTGTGCAGCAGCAGAAGAAACAACATGCTAGCCAAGCTGTATAGACTATGATCACGGCCCCGTCCACCGTTCATTAACATCGTGAGGAGAGTTTTCCATGTTAGTGATGTAGTTGGACGGTCAAGATCAAATGAGTTAAAAGTGGTTTTGAGTACATGTATGTGTTGTTGGTGTTGTGAGTTTATTTATTTTCTTTTTTTGGTACAACAAAATGTAAAAACAGAAATTATAATCTTTCAAAAGACACCCCTCTCATCTCGGTTTTTTTTTTTATTTTCTGTAATGAAGGTTGAGCGAATGAAAAAAAAAAAGGCGAATTGATATATTTACAAGATCCAATGAAATCTTCATTGCAAGCGATGGGAGTAATAAGCGCTTATTCCTAATTCAATTTTTTTATTTTGATGTTTTTGGCCTTATTTTTGTTTTCTCGTGCATTGAATTTCTACTGTGTACAATAAATTTATCTTCACATTCCACTCTATATAAAATCAATTAATTTATTTTCTTTTTATCACTGAATGTCTAATGAGCACATAAATTGATTTCGTCTCTAAGCCTGCTCTCCTTGATACCTTTCGGCTTTGATTTGGGTGCATAGTTTTGCAACAAAATACCCATGTAGCTCCTTAGTTCTTAGAGGTTTAGGGGAGCTACTGTTTTAGTGAAATTTTGAGAGCAACCACTTTGTGCATATTGCCAAAGGTTAGGTCTATCTCCAATGATTGCGGACTAGATAATGGGTTTTGCTATTGTGGTGGTTGTTGCTGGGTCAGCTTGTGCACACCTCGACTAATCCCGGGACTCTAAAGATAAACAACCGGGCAAGTCTCCAGTAACCCTAAGGTTCGTAATGTTTGACCTCTGTGAAAATGAAACATGTGACTTTATGGAGACGCACTTATTGTTTTCTCATAACCATTTGTCAAACCCTTCTGGGTTATCTAATGGTCTAATGATATCCTTTCTTCTTAGTATTTCTTAATTCACTTCTTGAAGCGTAATTTTGTCGTTTGAAGTAAATAAGACAAGTGAGGGCCTTCCATTGCCTAGAGAGTCTCTCTCTAAAAATTAGAAAGCCCTGGGGTTTCTATCCCTCTTTTGCCGGTTCCCTTCCCTCAGGCCTCCTCTCCTTCCCTTCTTTGATCTACCACCACCCTCCCTTTCTCTCGCTTTCTACCACCAGTTCTTTGGGGTGGGGTTGCCGCCTCCGCACCCTACCCCCCGCTGGTTTTTCCTCTTTGTCGGCTTCTGTTTTTCAACCCAGTGCCGTTTGGCCTCCAGCCCGGCTCATCCACCGCCATCCATCATCACCCTCCTCACTCCGCTAGTCACCATAACCGCCGTTTGGGTCCAGATCTGGTTTTGGGTTGAATCACGGATGCTTTGGCCCCCTTCGGTGAAATAAAGTCCTCAATCCCGTAGGCGGCTGGAACAGGAACTTGACTCTCATCCCGGAGAAGCGGCGGTCTATCAACTCAGTGAGTGAAATCAGGTGTACTAGTTCCTGAGTCCGGATTTGCTGGTTTTTAGTTTTATTTGCTTTGTTTTTTTGTTTTTGGATTACATATGCGCTGTATTGTTCCATGGTTTGAGCCGAGTTTCCTGTTGGGTTTCTCTTCTGCTAACTTTTGATTGGATTCATTATCCCGTCCCGTAGGTGTCGAGTTTGCTTCGGCAAGTGTGTCTAGGAGCCGGTGGCCTGTGTTAGCCTAATGCCGTGCTTGTTATAATCGTTGCCGGATGGCTTTGTTATAGAATGTCTTGACGTGTTTCAAAAAAAGCAAATAAGACAAGAAAAAGAGTGCAAAAGCTTAAAATTAGAGTCCGGAAAACAATTTCCTACAAGAATTAGTGGTTGCGGTCACATTTTATTTTTTTGGAAAAGGTGTATGGGCCGGCCGTTGCGTTGTGGGCTCAAGTTGCACCTCCTCCGATATACTTGGATAAATTCGGCCCAATTTTTTTGAAATAAAATCAAAAATCAAATTAGGTCAAATTACTTCTGGGTCTGCTTTCTGTCGAACGATTCGGGTAAGTCAATATCTGAAGCAAATACCAGGACTCTCAATTAATTACGAACAAATTGTGCTCGTGGACCTATCTTTAATGACAGAAGATTAAGACTTGTTAAATCAGGGGGTGTTCCACTAAGGTAGTTTTGTTTTAAAACTGCCTTGGTTTTTGTGTTATGTGATGTATTGTGAGAGGATGACTTGTCTTGGTTTTTGAGAAAAACTAGTTTTTGGAAAAAACTAGTTAGTGAAACACCCCCAGTGGCAGCTCCAGAATTTTTGAACAGGGTATTCAAGATTTACCTTAACTCTTAACTTATATATACGTACAAATTTTCATATAGTAGTGTAAATAATGTGATAAGATGATATGCAAACACACAAGATGTCAAAAAGTTTTTTGGCGAAATTTATGTACTTGGAACAAGTAAAATTAAACCAGGGCACATATATACTAGTATTTAATTTTTTGTATAAAGAGTTGTTTGTTGCTCAGAGAGAAGTCACATGGCAAATAGATGGTTTTTAATTTTTGTCGTTACGAGTGTGTACTTTGTTTTGAGCTGGTGTATTAAAGGTTTCATTGTACCAAAATTAATGAGTATTGGTAGTGTAAGATTAAATGTTCAAACAAAACTCGATATAATTTACATGCAATATAAAATATAAAAGGTTTTAGAATGTTCAAGGACCATCATGTGTTTTTTTCTGTATAAATGGGTCCAACCCTAGCAAATAGCTTTGCTAGCTCTTTGCTCACATATTTGTTGTCCCTTCTTGATTGCTAAAATGCTCATTTTCGTACGCAACTATGTGGGCCAAGGTGCATCGGACAACTCCAAATCTAGCCGTGTTCGAAATTGTATTTTAAAATTGTATTCTTAACATTGCTCATGATTTCGAGGTGGACTCCCTCTCAGTCTCTCTCATGACTAAATGCCCAGGACTATTTTAAGACTATCATTGCAAATTTTTAATCTTGCAACCCAGTACTATAGGCCACAATTTTAAATATTCAATAATAACTTAAACCGTTGATCTTAAGTCACATGGTGTCCCTCACTCAACTAATGTTGCTTAATCTTAATTAGTTTTAATACATGTTTCTCCTTCAAAAAAAAAAAAAAAATCTTAGTTTTAATACATTTTACATAACATCAAAGGCTAGTGCGGGTTATTTTATTTTATTTTATTATTATTATTATTTTTTAAGGCAAGTTCATTTACACTAGACTTAGGAGGTATAGATAGATTGATCCAAAGTCGTGTCATGTTGAGTTACGAGAATCAATCCTTGCAAAAAAAAAAAATTGTGAAAACTTGCGTGTTTGTTTCTGACCCGGAACCCTCGCGTAATTTCTTGAATTCAAGACAAAGATTCTCATATTGATTAGGTTCTTTAAAATTTATATCTAGCAGAAACTAATTAAGCTCCGTTTGATCTCCAAGAAGCAGAAGCTGAATAATTAGTTGGCTAGGAAAATTAAAGGTTGTTAATTAGTTGATAATTTGCAGAATTGTTTAATTGAACCAGTATTTTCAAGGAGTTCAATATTGATTTGGATATTATATTTAGATATCGACATTAGTTACATCATCATTACTTTTTTATTAGAAAGATTTTAAATATGTTAATTTGTTTGCTTGGTCTCTTATCTACTATGAAAGCTTGATGAGTCATGAATATATAGCATGATTTAAAATCGCAGAATCGAAAAATATAACGGTGATGATTAATTGTATCAGGGTTATATATTGAGCGCTAATTTTGTTTTTTCAAAGCTATATGTGTTCCGAAATCATATAAATCAATATCTGATCGCGATGACATAATTTATGACATACATAATATTCTCGACGAGCTCTTAATAAACAAACGATTCCGGTACTCGAATAGAAGTGAACCTTAAAAAAAGGACAAACAGGGAACCTACCAAACTAGAAAAAATTGGGTGCCGGTTACCGTGCATTTCAGCCATCCAAAATTGTTTTGGACGGCTTAGATTTCTTCCCTCCCTCTCTCTTCTTTCTTTATTTGCAATCTGAGCCGTCTAAAACACTTTTGGAAGGTCAAGATGCTCGGTCAGACAATGCGTGACCACATCAGCTTGGTGTGCATGAGTAAGGTACCGAACGTTTAGGTCAACATGTCTAATAAATAAACAAGTACGGTTGCAAAAACGGTCAAGAGATAATCATGGGCACATTTCCTAGTCTGGTCATGTACTTGGTAATTAAATTAGATCATAATTAATCTAATGTGATACAAAATTTTGCAATGCAAGGTTAAAATATAAAGTAGCGAAAATCTGTGATTAAAATGTTAAAAATCTAAACTTTAGGGACCCAACAATAATAAATCTAAAGTTTAGGGGTCAAACTGTAATTAATAAAAAATAAGGCCTGGCATAGTTGACCGTCCACACTATTCACTTGATTACAAGTTGGTGGCTATACCGAGTGAGGTGATAGTCATGCGCTCCACCGATCGAAACGTCCGAGTTTTATCTATACACAATGAAAATTTACAAATAATATATCAAAATGTTCATTAGAACATGAAATACACTTCTATCACAGAAAAAGTTGGATTTGATATGACTCAGTAGCTCGGAATGTCAAAAATGCATATACACTGCTTCCCGACGATCGAAACGCTTGGGTTTTCTACTCAACGAAAATCAACGTATTATCTATCAAAATGTTCGTTATGAAATGAAATACATTTCTATCATGGGCAAAGTTGGGTTCAGATTGTTTTGGACGGGACCCAGCAGCTCAGAATGTCAAAAACGCATATACACTGCTCCTCAACGATCGAAATGCTTGGGTTTTGTTTCTACTCAACGAAAATCAACGTATTATATATCAAAACGTTCCTTATGAAATGAACTACAACTCTATCATGGAAAAAGTTGGGTTCGGATTGTTTTGGATGGGACCCAGTAGCTCAAAAGTTCAAAAACGCATAGACACTGATCCTCAACGATCGAAACGCTTGGGTTTTGTCTCTACTTAACGAAAATCAACGTATTATATATCAAAACGTTCGTTATGAAATGAACTACATTTCTATGATGGAAAAATTTGGGTTTGGATTGTTTTGGGCGGGACCCAGTAGCTCAGAATGTCAAAAACGAATTTACACTACCTTGCAACTAACGAAATGCTCGGGTTTTGTTTCTACTCAACGAAAATCGACTTATTAAGCTAAACCGGAGTGATTTGTATGGGCCTCGGCTGCGTCGAACGGACCGAACTTCTTCTTCTTCTTTCCTTAGTTTTCTTCTTCTTTTTCTTTCTGCTTGCCGAAATGTGAAGGGAGTAAGAGGGAGGGATGTATATTTTCAGATTAAGGGAGAAGGGAGATAGATATAAGGGAAGTTGATTGTGCTCTTAACCTCATGGGTAATAGAGTGTGCAAGTTAGGGATATGTTTAGTGGTTAAAGGTAGGCATTTGGAGAGTGATTGGATGATTTTGAATCAAATGCCAAATATGGCCAGGCATGGAAAGACATGTGGGTGATGGTTGATAGACATTGGGGTTGATGGGTTTAGTTGGTATGTAACGTAGTTTAGGATTTTTGGTTTGGGTAACCGGATAGTGTAATGGGATTAGGACCACTAAATCACAAAAAAAATAAATCCAAAAATACTAAATTTTATTAATAAAACTAATTTATAAAAAAAAATAGGGCTAAAATCCGGGTCGTTACAGTGTCCCTCACTCAACTAATGTTGCTTAATCTTAATTAGTTTTAATACATGTTTCTCCTTCAAAAACAAAAACACAAAATCTTAGTTTTAATACATTTTACATAACATCAAAGGCTAGTGTGGGTTTTTTTTAATTTAATTTAATTTTATTATTATTATTATTTATTTATTTTTATTTTTTAAGGCTAGTTCATTTACACTAGACTTAGGAGGTATAGATAGATTGATCCAAAATTCCGCTAATTTTTGCAACTATGTATGCGTTTCTATCGATTCGGTTGTAATCAACCACGAGGTAGCAAGTAATGTATATTTAAAACAAAAGTTGTGTCATGTTGAGTTACGAGAATCAATCCTTGCAAAAAAAAAAAAAAAAATTTGTGAAAACTTGCACGTTTGTTTCTGACCCGGAACCCTCGCATAATTTCTTGTATTCAAGACAAAGATTCTCATGTCGCGCAGAAGCAGATAGTATTTCGTTATTTAATTCCCCATATTGATTAGGTTCTTTAAAATTTATATCTAGCAGAAACTAATTAAGCTCCGTTTGATCTCCAAGAAGCAGAAGCTGAATAATTAGTTGGCTAGGAAAATTAAAGGTTGTTAATTAGTTGATCATTTGCAGAATTTTTTAATTGAACCAGTATTTTTAAGGCGTTTAATATTGATTTGGATATTATTTTTAGATGTCGACATTAGTTACATCATCATTACTTTTTTATTAGAAAATTTTAAATATGTTAATTTGTTTGCTTGGTCTCTTATCTACTATGAAGGCTTGATGAGTCATTAATATATAAATCGCAGAATCGAAAAATATAACGGTGGTGATTAATTGTATCAGGGTTATTGAGCGCTAATTTTGTTTTTTCAAAGCTATATGTGTTCCGAAATCATATAAATTTTAATATCTGATCGCGATGACATAATTTATGACATACATAATATTCTCGACGAGCTCTTAAAAACAAACGATTCTGGTAATCGAATAGAAGTGAACCTTAAAAAAAGGACAAACAGGGAACCTACCAATCTAGAAAAAATTGGGTGCCGGTTACCGTGCATTTCGACCATCCAAAATTGTTTTGGACGGCTCAGATTTCTTCCCTCCCTCTCTCTTCTTTCTTTATTTGCAATCTGAACCATCTAAAACACTTTTGGAAGGTCAAGATGCTCGGTCAGACAACGCGTGACCACATCAGCTTGGTGTGCATGAGTAGCGTACCGAACGTTTTTTCCTATTTCTTTCTTGGGCATCTAATGTGCCCCCGAGATTTTGGCTTCTTAATTTCTTGTGTTGGCATCTATCGTTAGACGCCAAGACTCTGACGTGGCCAAAAATACAAGTCAAGAACCAGATAAGCACGCCCGCCCATCTTTGTTGAAGACTTTCCACCGGCCAACAGACTTCAGACAAGAGAGGGACAGAGAGAGCACTCTCTCTCTCTTGGGCCAGCCGACAAGAGCTTAATTTTCTTGTGAACTCTCTAGTCCCGACAGGAATAATCTGCCTTTGACCGAACCGAAACGGAGAAAGAATTGGTTAAGGCGCACACAAGCTGGCCCGTATACCTCTGACCATCAAAACCAGAGAAGAGAGAGAAAGAGAGAGGGGGAGAGAGAGAATTAATTTCTTGCATCATATTTCAAGCAAAAAAACAAGAATTATTCACAAAGAATGACATAAAACCCCACAACCAAAACCAAACCATCTCTAGGCCATGGTTTACACAAATTAAATCACCACCAGAACTATTTATATCTTTTTTTTGCGGACATAGATATATGAAGAAAGAAACAAAAACCAAAGAACGCAGCGTTTGGCAGCATTAATTCACCTTCAAGAACATGTATTGTGGCCAAAGAAGAAAACATGTACAAAAACCCTACCGCTGACGTTTAGGTTTTTGGGTTTTTCCTGGGTTGCCAAACATTCCACAAAACCCACAGCCAGATACCTTCGGAGACGGTGGGTCGATGGTGGGTCTAACTTCCTTCATGCTCCGGTACATGTTGTGGTGATCTCGGTCCGTTCGAATTTGTGAAGGCCTGTTTGGCACCGAAGATTTTGTTTCTCCTTTTTCTTGATCGTCATCATCTTTAGGCCTTGAAACTCGTTTAATCTCTCCTGAATATAACTTGTCGTCCCAAACTAACCCTGATGACCCTGATCTTCTGTACGATGTGCATGACCTTTGCAAACCATCCATGCCCCCCTCTCTCTCTAAATTTCTCTCCTTCTTCTCTCTCTCTCTCTCTAGATATTTTATGTGTGTGATATTGGCGTTTGTTGAATGATGAGAATTGGATGGCTACTTATATGATGTTCATATTCGTCTGACTTGTTCCTTGGAATTAAAAATAATTGGGGAGTGGAAAGTGACAAAATCAATAAACAAGGGGTGTGGTCAAACTTGATCGCCTTACAATAATTGTGTCTTACAAAGGCAGTTACCCCAAGTAATAAAAGAGGGCGGGGTAGAATGTCATGGTTTGACCCTCCGTAAAAATAAAAGCTTGTTTTTTTTATCGGCAAAAATAAATAAAAAGGATAGTCCAGCAAGTTTTTATTTATTTATTTACTAAAAATAAGAATTTGTTGGACTGCCCTTTTCACAAGTGAAGCTTTTATTTGAAATGGAGAGGGAGGTTTCGGTTCACGTGCACCCTATGAAGTTACAGGTGGTGCCACCGGCCGACCCAGGGGTAAAGGGAGTGTTTGGTCTCTGCACCTTTTTCAATTTTTTTTTCTTTTTGTAGTATACTTTTGAATTTTTTTGTAAAATTATCGAAGAATAGCCTCCACAAATTAGTCCAAATTGATAATTCTACGTCCGCTATCAGATGGTGTGATTGATTCTAAATATATATAAAAAAATTAAGATCAAAACATGACATGCTCCTAGTTCTAATATTCTCTTTTTTTTTTTTTTTGAACACTACTAATATTCTATTTGTTGACTTGAAAAAGTACTTGTCACTTTTTTGGAGGAATTTGTGTAATTAAGTAGTGAGGCTGATCATTTTGGAGAGAATGTTGAAGCCACAAGGGGGCTATGTTTACATGGTTAATTGGTAATAAAAAATTAAGGTCATATTTGATTGGCGGAATTAGACAGATTAGCATATATCTTGACCGTATTTGGGTACTTTTTTTTATTCGCCATTTCTAATCTATTATCTGGGAAGGGGAATAAAACTCGATCCTGGAATGCAGTGTGGGACATTCAAGAGCTTTACCGCATGAACTAGCCCCCACTTGCGTATTTGGTACTTGAATGTAACAAAAGTTTAAGAATCCGGACACTCAGGTTTATCGAACATCAATAACTATGTTTTCAGACTGCATTTTTCTTGAAAACGAAACACTCAAAGTAACAGTAATTTTTTCCCTACAAAACTGTAAGCTAAATGTCACCGATCAAATAGTTATAAATGTCCGATCAACATTAATTTTTACGTAGACCGCATACGTGATGAAATGAACAAAATAAATGATTTAGATCAAATAACGAGACCCGGGATATGCCTCAAAGAGGCTGCACAATACGGGTGTTGTCCCCATTCCCGATTATATCTCTGTTTGGATCACTTAAAACATGAGATATACAATATCTTGGAGAATGTGGTAATATAATCACTTGGTTAATTTGTCTTATGGATTTTACTCATTAGCCTAACGATTATCCCCTAGTTCTCCCACAAGAGAGACTAGGGTTCGAGCCTCGGCTTTTACCAATCAAACAGGGCCTTTGATAGCACACACGTATTCTGTTGGTTCGTTTTTTCTGTATTTTTAATCTGCAAAAGTCCATATCCTATTGGTGCATTGCTTTTTATTTTTTCCGAATATCCTTGCCCTCCGTTCCAAATTGTTGATCCCTCTTCCGGATTTCAATTTTTTAGGAGACATATAATGATTACACCTCATTTCCACCATTACCCCTCTCACATACTTTGTAATACTTTTATCCACTTATGAGGGACAATTTGGAAAGATTATCAACTTTTTACTTTCATTTTTCGAAAAGGACTAACATTTTGGAGCATTCCAAAATGAAATAATGGAATAATGGACTATCAAATAGAAATGGACGTAGTAGTATTTTATTTGACAAGGATAATATTTTCTTTTAACCATAGACTTTATTTTAGCTACAACCTAGTGACCTACGATGACATCACCATTTTAAGTTATTAATTTTTAACCTATAATAATAAAATAGGGCAGCCATTAGAGATTTTTTTTTTTCAAGAAATAGTACTGCAAATGAAGAAGGAATCAAACAAATACACTGCCAATTCATTTTATATCCACACAATTGGACTGACTTGAATTGTCTTCCTCCAGCCTTGTAAACACTTTGGATTTTGACTGATTCTTCGGCTATTAGCCAAGTCGTTTGGAATGGTCACCCCTCTTTGAAAGCGTACTCTCCAATAATTGAATTGAAGATTGATAACAAGGACGGAACCAAGATTTCGGCTCGGGGGTGGCATACCAGTCAACATTCTCCCTTTCTTTATCCCACAAAGTTTATTATAAAACAACGTGTAATTTTTGAATAAAAATCTCAATTAGTTATTAATTATTTCTCGTACAAGGATATACATTTTCATATGTTAACCATTCATCAACATCTTAATACACATACACAAAAATTACAAATTTTCATTGATTAATCACTCATCAATATGCTTAATACAAAAAATAATACATGCATTTTGAGGAATAACACTGTTCTCATACTACAAAAATCACGTGCCACCTCTCCACACGCGCTCGCGCGCGCGCATGCACACAGACCCTCTGCCCCTCCTCTCAAAAGTAAAAACGGTGTACATAGTGGCCACCGCTAGTGGACGATGAGATTGATTTCATGAGATAGGTCGTGTGCACAAATTTGTCCAGACAGCTCTTTTTTTTTTTTTTAAAGTGTACATAATAACAGAGCTTTCTTTCCATTCTCTCTCTATAAAGACTAGTTAAAAGAGAGGAATCCTACAAGCACTAAATAACATACGAACTATTACACTAAAAGTACAAATGTCATTACCACACCTATGAAAGATGCAATACATGAATACATTTATCCACTGAAAGAGTGACACATGTACATTAGTTAGTGCCTCTATCATTTCTCGTTAAAAGAAGGGGGCTATCCGAAGGGAATAAGGAATGAAATAATTACACATTTTTTTGGTACAAATGTAGGTTCAGTGACACGGGGTCCTGCTGTGCAATAAGTGCATGGCACATCTGGCCGTTCGTTGCGAAAATACACGGCTCAGATCCAATCCAATCAATAGCTCTCACATGAAGTTGGATTTAACCCGAGTTGTGCATGTTCACAACGGATGACTGGATGTGTGCACGGCACAGTGCCATGCACCTAGTGCACAACAGGGCCCCTAAATCCCTCTTTGCTAAGCCCAATTTCAGGTTCACTCAAAACCCCAGACCTGCACAAATAGAACAATCATGCGCATGCCTGTGAAGAAAATTGCCTGAAATGACAAGGATAAAAATCCAATCACCAGTCCAATGAACAAGTAAAAGGAAAAAAGAGACATTCATATAGATTTGTAGTAGAAAGTTAACAAAAGAAACAATGGCAGGGAAGAATAATAGAGAGTTCATCAAAACAAGGTGGCTGAAATCGGCCCCACCCACTTCGTGATTATTACCTAAATGTTCGAGATCAACATGTCAGCATCGCGTGCTGAGCTGGTATGACATGCATGGATTTCTAAAGCAGATGATCCAACCACAACACAAGCATCAATGACCAAAATCTATACAGCAAAACAAGCTCAAGAACATGATCACAACAGAGAAAAAGGAATTTGTGTCCCTAGCAAATCTAGCTATACATCAGGAAACAACAATTATCCCGCGCTATGTAATGCCAACTCATTGGTATTTCTTGATGCTACAACGAAATGTCAAAATTCGAAAACGTTCATATAGCTGGTCAGCTTCTCTGAAAGCAGCAAATACTCATTATCAGTAATCATTTTCATAAAGCTGTTCCCATTTGGACTTTCAGATAGGATTCCTAATGGTCAAGTAGTTTAGCTGCTGTAATTACTGGCCTCAATTGCAGAACCCAGATTTTTTCTTTCCTTGAGGATTTCACTCAGGGGTTTAGGACCCTGAAACTCTTCTAATATACTTCTGCTTGAATTCCCAGGCCTGCCAGAAGAATTCCCTTTCTCTTTGGCTCTTCTCTTCTCTTCTCTGATTTGATCCAGAGTTTTCGGCCCAGAAAACACATTAGACTTCTCCTCAGTTGATCTCCTCTTCCTTGAAACCGGTTTCCTACAGACTTCAGATGAAAGAAAATTCTGTCTAGGCTGCCTTTTTTCCACATATTGCTGTCTGGGCCTATTTGGACGCAACAAATTCCCATACTTGCTAAATGATCCAACTCTGTCACTATGCACTTCGGAATTCAATCTCCCAAACAGCCAAGGAGCCCCAAATTTTCGAGGCCTTTCCCGCATTCTCTCAACCAGAAAAGAAGTGTTGTTCCTTTTAGAGAAATGTGTCACTCGTCGACCTTCAATAACCCTACGACGTTTCTTAAGATGGTTTCGGAGATCCCCACCTCTTTGGTCATCAGCTCCCAAATTTGCAGGAAATGATTTCCTCTTCCGGGGCAAAATTGGCACCAACATTCTCTCCCTGGAGCGCCCATGAAATTCTCTGATGGAATCAAATCTCTCCCTGTGATCAAATTGATCAGAAGAATCATCTCTCTCTTGCTCATAATACAACAGCGCATCATGATATGTAGGATCATCCTCAACTTGGTCTTCATAATCATACCCCGAGAAAGGAACATTTAGTCCCGTTTCATCTCTATCAATGGAAAGTAAGTATTCTGGGTCCACTTCAAAGCCCAAGTTATGTAACCTATCATCATCCACAAGAACATCAAAACCAGGAGACGATTCTAAACAGTCCTCTCTCTCTAGAAGACCATCAACTGCATCCTCTTCCGAGCTCTGATCATTGCATACAAGAGATCTGCTTCGTGCTAAATCTGTACCATTAAGCAGCATTTCTGCACTGACTATTGGCGCTTCTTCACACTCAGATGCTGACATATCAGGAGAAGCACTTTGATTTTCGATGTTGGTATGAGCTGATAAGTGGACATCTGGTTTAGGATTACTCTGAAATTCTGCTGCTCTAATAGAGGCAGCTTCAGATGGATTATGAAGTGTTTTTATTGTTGCAGATCCAGTAAGTGAAGCTGGATTAGGAAGTGTTTTTATTGGTGAAGATCCGGTATCACTTACTGTGGATGTCTTATTTTCCAAGGGAGGTGCACCAGTGACTGCAGAAGCAGTCTTTGAGGGTTTCCAAGCGGGTGTACCATCTTCACCTGGTCCATGTAGAAAAGGGCATCTATCACCTTTGTTGCAAAAACCATTGAAATAAAAAAAGCAGGGAGCCTTTAACTTGTTCACGGGTGCAGCGGACTGACATGGGGGAGGAACAGCTTCAGATGACACCTCGGTATGCAAATCTAAAGGCTGTAGGGGAAAGAAGAAAACAAAGGAGCAAGAATAAGTCCTGTTTTAATGTAAATGCAATTTTTAGCTATTTTCAGGGAAAGTAACTGTCTCATTACTCAGACAAGTAATTCAGGGAAAGTAATTTAAAGTACACAAAATAAATAGTAGATGACAAGTACAGTCTCAAAAACCAAGGCAACAAGAGAAAGTAGATAAACTGGAGAGACATGGAGGCTTTTGGGGGCACTTTAAGTAATCATCAATCAGCAACGAATGCAGATTTTACCGGACATCTTCAACGTGTGGCTCAGTATTAAAGATGTCTTGTTCGCCTGGGCATTGTTGGGATGGAAACGAATCCGAAGATTTAGGCTGCTTTGAAGGAGACATTTTGTTGGCGCGAACCACATCTTTCAGGCCATATTGACAACAGGTAGTAGACCACAATCGATTCGTTGTAAGGCTTAGTTTGGTTTGGTTTCGTGATGGATTGGTCTTGCATTCGTGTCAATCATCTTCTTTTGTATAGCGCACTTTGCAAAATTAAGTTTGGGCTAGAATGGGCTGATATCTAAATCTAAATCTATGAAGTAGGGTGGGCCAGTGGGTTAGGCTAAGCCAGTGTCCAAACTTTTTACATCAAATATTGAGGGCTGACCCAGTGTCATAACTACTAAGGTTGGTCAAACCGTCACAATGAAGTTCAGGAAGTTTTCCCGTTATGCCTCTTGTGGAGTTTGTCGCAGAAGAGCAATAGGAGATCTTTTGAAGGACCTTATCAACTATTTGATAGGGACACTAATGGTTCAATTGTGTTTTATGGCTTGTAGAGAGTTTTCCTTTGTCTTGATTCAAGTTTCTAGAAAAGTTAGGCTCTCTCCAGGCTGAGTCGCCTGCTTAGAAGTGGAATAATTCAGTACTTTGCTCTAACCATCTGAACTACCTGAACCATTTCCCGCAGCAAATTAAAATTCACGCACACTGTTGCAAATCAAAGACAAAAAGAGTGCACTCATAGCTAATAGGGGAATTTCTTCCACATATCTTATTCCAAGAAAAGCACCAAAAGGCTAGTAAATGAATCCTGAAGAACACAAACAGTTATTAAGAACCGAGCAATCCAAAGGTAATAAGAGCTTACAGGGTGTCGGAAAGCACAAGAAGGATTAAGACAGCTCCCCGCCAACCAGTACCAGCAATCTCTTGGGTTGAGCCTCGCAATCTCACTATGTCGATACTCACATTCAATTCCCTGCACAGGTAAAGATTACTAAAACATCCAACCCCACACCATTATACAAGCTCACAAATTCAACAAGAGCAATAATACACATGCATAGACATTATATACATTAGTATGGACCAGTCCATTTCGAGTTATACATCTCACATCCGCTGCTCTTATTCTAGTTGAAAATAGCTAGAGTGCATTTTAAATGTTTACCCGTGTATCATTTTCTCAATGGGTAAGAATTCTTGCATTTGTGCTCGGCAGACAACGCAGCCTCATGGTATGTCGTATTCCAATATTCCACTAAATAGATTATTTGTGTTGTGCTAGAAACTGTAAAGAACAAATCTCAAAATAATGTATTGCAGGAAACCGACATCGCGTAGGGAAACTAAAGAACTAATCTCAAAATCAAACTATAGATACAAAATATTGTTGATTTATTACATAGATATATACTGGCACCAAACAAGATTGCGTTTGTTTCTCCCAAGTACATGGATCTGTCGAATGCCTTTTTAGTGATTGACACAATATAAGGCCCATTAATAAGATAAAACGGAAAACAAAGATAAGAAACAGCTGCATTTTCGCCAAATCCCAAATCTAAGATCACAAAAAAGAACCCTAAAACAAACGGCGAAACAAGAAAACTGAAATAAGGTAAACATTCTTACGCGCTATAATACATTGAAATATACAAAACAAAAAAACCCATATATATATATATATTTGTTGAAACGGACGAACACCGTACTAATTGAAAAAATCAAAGAATTTGAACCAACTCGAAAAAGAAAAACACAAAAGATATTATAGAAGCTATTGATGTGACGGACCTTCTTGCAGGTGAGGGGAGAAGCCAAGAAGTAGACGCAGTCGGTGTTTCGCTTCTTTAATTCGTCGTCCATTTTTTAGAGGGAGAGACAGCAGGCGTAGCGAAATTCTAGAGAGAGAGAGATCGTATCGTCAGTCATCAGTTACATTGCAGGCAGAGAGAAGGGGGATTTCATTTTGGGGTTTTATTAGTGTTCACGGGGTTGTTCGTCTATAATTTTTGAGTTTTCTGTATTTTGCAGTGAAGTGTCTGACCTTTTGCGTAATTCTTTCAGTGTCCCAGATTTGTATGTCTATTCATATCCACTCTTACATGGGATCGGATGAAATCCAAGCCTTGCATTTTCGCAATGGACGGCCAGATACCCGCACCACGCAATGCCATGCACATGGTGCATAACAGGAACTCCACTCCCTTTATTATATTGTGCTTTATTTTGGGGACTATGATTTGAATTTTTTTTTTTTTTGTGGTTCGGAAATTCCTTTGAAGTCTACGGTAAGGACTTGGGAATGTAAATACCAAAATTGAAGCCTTTAGTTATTAGATGACTGATACCAAATTATAAATGTCATTTTTTATTTGGTTCGGTTCAAAAAGATGAGAAACAAATGAATGTACATTTATCTAAGAAGTTCATTATTCAAGTGTCGGGATCAACTCACACATGACCCTAAGATATGAATATAGTTCTGTCAAACTTTGAACCACCTTTGACATATTAAAACTCCACATAAATTCTGCAAATGTAAGGTGACATACAGGTTGAGATGTGCAACTACAACACCGTTGAAGCATCTATAAATTTATTTATTGCAGGAATTCAGCTCCAAAAGGGGAGAAAAAAAAAACTTACTACCGGAATAAATAAACTTGCTTTTTTATTTAATTTTTGTTTTATATTATGATACTATATTTCACTTGTGATTGCAAAGTACACCAAAGCCACCCATTGCCCTTATTTAGAAAAGAGGAAACAACACCTTCGAAAATCAAAACAGAAACTAACACCTGTGGAGTGTGGACAATGAAGAAGGATACAAGGCCACATTTTAAGATTTGCTACTACAAATTTGACAGAGAGCTACTAAGTTGCTTCACTTGGGCTGCAATACCATTTAACCCATCATCTTGATTAACCCAAGCAGAGATGAGATGATGAGCAATTGCAAAAGGTCCCGGGACGAACATCGAAGCAAGTTCCCCACTTTCCACGTTGAAGTCGGTAGCTAAGTTGTGCCCTTTCCCCACTCCTTTGCACATCTGATCTACCTTAGCGGCTGCTGTTACTTGTGCCTTTTTGTATTCGGCCAATGTCAACGCTTTCTTCACATCTTCCCTACTGTGCCACTCGGCATCTGCAGAAATGAAATCAGGTTATATCCCGAGACAGCAAGGTAAAAGAATTCAATACTAAAGGATTTCAGCGCAATGCTTTCTCAAGGTGCTTATTTGGCTCAGCTACTGGAGTTGTACAATCCCCTTACACTTCCCTTCCCTCAGAGAATGCACGAGCATCACCAAAAAATTGTAGTTCATCACATGCAAAAGAATGAAATTGAGAAGCACAAAAAATACCCAGTACAAATTTGCTCTAGATTATTAAAGTACCTTCCAACTCTTCCTTATCCACGTTAACTTCAAGAGATTTAGCATAGGCAAAGAATCCCACCATTAGTTGGCACGGCATGCTACTGGGCCCAACTGCGAACAAACAGAGTCAGAAGTACGTTAAATCAACGGAAACATTGCGGGCACGGACACAAAAATCAAAAGTGAATGAATGCCGTAAGAATCACAATAATTTCCCTTCGACGCCACTGAACACTATTAGAGTTTCAAAACCATCAGAAAGTCCAAGAGAATAGAAGATATGCAAGCTGGGCAAATAAGCAAAATTTCTACCACAAAAGTTCAAAAATCAATTCGGAATTTTGGCTTTTGTTAAGAAATCACAAACTTGAGATGAAGTCATTTTCTTCTAGGAAAAAAAAAGGTCTTATAGCCCATTTATCTTGAAACAAAGCTTGTTTAATGCTAGTGACCACTGAGAACTTGCAGCCAAGTTGAGCCTGAGTTCTGCAAGCTATTTTATTCTTGACAATTTGTCATGTATTACATCTGTAACAAACATTGATACAACTTCCTTAGGCATCCTCTATACCTAGAACTGTACCGTAGTAGGATTAATGAAATCAAATAACCGAACACTTAATGAAGCATAGGAAACAAAATCCAGCTCACAACGAAGCAGGGTGAAAACAGTACCAGGCCATGGCTGTGAACTGTGGTATATAACTTCTCCAACTTCAATGCCCGTCTCCTCCCAAGTTTCTCTCCTCACCGCCTCTTCCAAGCTTTCTCCAGGCTAAGAAGAATCAAAGGATCCAGCTTATGTACACTTCTACTATCATTATTGTAAACTGGTAAGATGTATAAACCTTACAGACAAAACCAAACAAACTCAATACCTAAGCAACAATGATTAGTTCTCTAAACTTTAAACCTTATATATAAGTACCATGAATGACCGGAAATGTTAGCATCAAACTACTGCCCTGCAAGTACTCAACTAAGAACCTATGTTACATGGACTCGGGTGCGATTATCGGGTGCAGGTGCAGGTGCAGGTCCAAGCGTCAGACCTTCTTAAACTTAAATCTTGAGATACTGGGATATGTGTCCCCAAATTAGGTATGCGTACGGGGACATGTCCTGAACACTTTTTTGTATTGCATAATTTTATCAGATTATGTATCGTAAATTATACTTTGTAATGTATTTAAACAAGAAGGGGTTGAGAAAAATATGTTTGTGCTATTTCCTATCTATGTGAAAGTCTAGAAATATCGCTTTTCTAGCAAATTGATATTATTTTTGGGTGGATATTATAACAATTAGAGTATCTGAGTGTCCAATATGGAAACGGGTGTTGGACACATCAACACAGGTGCTTCAACCAAAATGCAGGATCCATGTAACATAGCTAAGAACATTACCTAAAAACAGAGTGTAACGAGGCTATGTATCTTGCTTCGAACAGTGCTGTCACAAACATAAGAAAGACCAGAAAAATCAGTGATGGGAAATTTACCTCTATAAAACCAGCAAGGCAGCTCCACATGCGTGGCACAAATCTTGACTGTCTACTTAAAAGTGCACGGTCGTTCTCTCTGTCAATAACTAACATAATAACCACCTGTTCCACGGGTACTTGGATTATAAGATAGCTACGACATCAATTGCATTCATTATGGAATGATGTCAAAGTGAAGTTAAGGCAAAAATAAGAATCACCTACGGGGTCAAGGCGAGGGTAAATCCTCTTTTTGCATAACTCGTTTGAGCACTGCTTCCGTCTTCCAGCCTCCTTGGGGATTGTTTTTGCTCCACAATGTCCACAAAAACGTGATAGGTTATGCCATTCTAGCAATGCCCTAGCCTGATAAATCCCAAACTATCAACAAGTCGCAGAATACAAGTGCGATAGAATCTCCGTACATGTACATGTTTGAGAACATTTGGAGAAAGAAAAGAAAAGATACCATGAATACACACAGCCACATCTCCCAAAAGGATTTCTTTTTAAATACATCCTTATATATCTCTTCAAACATGCACGTAAACACACACGCAAAGAAAAACAGTTCAAAGAGAAGAATGTGATACTTGAAGATTAATGGACTCGTAAGCCTCCCATGTCTACCAATGAAATTCAAAAAGCCTCAAAAGTAGGTTCAAATCAAACGACATCGAAATCCCAATTTCATTGAGAAGGTTCATCAAATTTCCTCTCCTAAAAAGTGATGGGCACAAAGGCACTACTGCCCTTTCATGACATGGGAAAGGAATCAAAAGTGAGGGAAAGAAAAAAAAGGTGCAACGTGAGGAGATATCGAAAGGTATAATAGGATGCAGTTATATGAAAATCTTTACCGTCGTGATTAGGTTAGAGAAAGAAAAAGGTATGCAGAGTATTATGTAGTGCTATTTTTTGAAAGTTCAAGCTAAAAGCACTAATTTTGCATGTACAGTGAATCTTCCAGCATATGTTTCCACCCAATCCCCAGACATCAAGATACCCTAATAATGCCACTCAAAAAATTGACTGGAAAAAATAAGAACTCCTTCGATTCTTAACTCTAAATAAACATATTCAACACAGTTCAACAAGTTCCACATCAACCAAGATAAAGCTTCTTGGTTGCAATTGCAAAGAGTTGCATTTTACTTAAAGAGCCCAAAAACCACGAATCACGAATCGTGACCCGCCTCTACGATCTCAAGCAACTCAGAATGCCCATAATAGGGGAGATTTAGGGGGATAAAGAAACTTAGTGAGGTTATTTTCGAATTCAAGGTCCACATTGAGATCACAATCAGTTTAAAAAATGAACAGTGAATATGTAATTGATGCCTCCGATTACTTTTCCTACCAAATGCAACAAACGTAAGGTTGGCCAAAAGTGAACTACTCGTTATTCTCAAAGAGCAAACCACTGATGAAAAAAATCAAATTGGACAAACAATCAGCACTTACATGACCAGCAACAGCTAGCTCACCCATAGCTCGATCATCAGCCCAATCAGTCGCGACCATCAAAGTCCTCAGCTCAACAAAGCACAAGCCTCTACTTCCCAACTCATTAACCAAACTATTAGCCTCAGAAACATCAATTCCCCAATAAACCACATCCTCTTCCGATTTCGAACCCAAGTAGACAAACGACTCTTCACTCAAATTCACCTCAGAATTCTCCAAAACACTCTTGCAATCACCCAAATTCAACCAACCCAGATGCCAATTCGGCCGCGAATCGCCGCTCGAACCGGCCAAGGGCCTGCCCTTTCTAAAGGGAAGTACTTTAAAATCAGGGGCAGGTGGCTCGTGGGCTTGCCCTGAAAGGAGGGATTTTAGCGTTTGGAGTGCAGAGTTATGTGAGAATGGGGAATTCGCTTTGGGGGTTTTGGATCTTGTGTGGTTTCCTGCAAAGGCATGGGTGGTCATGTTTATTGACATGGTGGAGAGGAGGAGGCGGGGGAGGGAATTCTTTAGGGTTTGGCGAGAGAGATATTTAGAGAGAGAAATGAGTGCGGAGGCGGATGAAGGAGAGAGGAGGAAGAGCATGGCTCTGATTTTTCCATCGATGACAGTTGAGTTTGGTGGTGGCTCGGGGCCTTGGGGGTTGGGGGCCATTTTTCTTCCTTTTTTTTTAGGCTCTGTTTGGAACTTGAGGATGAAAAGGAAAGAGGTTGGAAAATTTTAAAAATTTTATTTCCCTTGTTTGGTTCCTAAAGAAATAGAAGAAAAAGTTTAAAAAATAAATATAATTTTTTCTCCAATTTCTTCCTAATTTTCCCTCAAACTTTCCTTCTTATTATTTTCTCTCCCATTTTCTTTCCATCCTCAAGTTCCAAACAAGCCCTTAAACCATGGGGCCTTTGGGGGTGTGTTTGGAACTTGAGGAAAGTGAGGGAAAAGAAAGAAAAGTTAAAATTTTTTCCTCCTCTTATTTGGTTTGGCAAGAAAGAAGAGAGAAAATAAAAAAATTTAAGTATTGTGGATAGTGAAATTTTCCTCTCACTTTTCTATCACTTTTCTCTTATTTTATTTTGGGTCCGTTTTTGGGGAGGACATAGTAAATGGATTTTTACTTCAATAAGGACATCAATTTTTTCTTTAATGCCAAAAGGACAAATCACATACACATTCCAAAAATGTCTCCACTAGCCAATGAAAGTACATAAACCCCCAAATCTAATGAAAGTGCCTAAACCTAAACCGTAATGTACCCTATGAAAGTGCCTAAAACCGTAGGGTAACCCTATGAAAGTGCCTAAAACTCAAGAGTACCCTATGAAAGTGTCTAAAACCCTAGGGTATCCTGTGAAAGTGCCTAAACTACTAAAATCTTATAATTGAAAAGTGCACCATAAACCTAAACCTTAAGGTACCCTATGAAAGTGCCTAAAATACTAGGGTACCCTATGAAAGTGCCTAAACAGCTAAAACCCTATAATTGAAAAGTGCACCCTTAGTGCCTAAACCCAAAATGTTTAAACTCACTATACCCTACTCCAAAGAGTCTAAACTCCCTAAAATTGAATCCAATCCCAAAAGGCAATTAATTTTGTCCCACTCACATGAGAGAGAAAGTCGGGCATGAAGAAAATCTGGCAGGTCGCTTTCACTGTTCATGGTCAGACCATAGGCACGACTTTCATTACTTTCATTGCTAACATTACGTCACTTTCATTGGCACGTCACTTTCATGGGTCAGAGCACGGCTTTACTCCTCCTCAACGTGCGGCTTTCTTACTCTAATTCATTAAGGGTATTTTTGTCTAATTTTGTACTTGAAGCCTCAAATATTTCTTATCAATGTATTGAAAACATTAAAATAAGTTAGACTGGACTAAACACTATTTAAAACCCCAAACTTGGCCTTTAAACCAATTTTCTGTTTTATTTTCTCTTTTTTTCCATTCTCTTTCACATGTTCCAAATTGAGTTTTGACAAGGGAAACTCTACAGTCTACACACACAGATTCGGACCATGTTCGGTTTTAAAAACCGGTTTTACTTTTTTCGGCGGGGGCCCACATGGCAGGCCTTCAACTTTCTCTCCCCTCTATATTTTGAAAAATGCTACTCTAGTGCATATCTTGTATGAGATGGATTCATGGGGTCTACTTTCAAGACCATACAAATAATCTGTGCCGTTCATTAATTTTTTAAACAATTTTTTGAGTCACTCCTAAAAAATCAGCTCATTCGAAAAATTATAAGTGGTTGATCCGTCTTCTAATTATTCATTGACAGTTTAGGATCCTAAATTTCGACAGAAGTTTTAAAGAAAGTTAGACAACTGGATCAAATACTTAAAGTTATAGGATTGAACTGATTTTTTTTTTCCTGGATGACTTAAAGAATAATTTTAGAACTAATGGACGACTTGGATCGCTTGTTCAGGTCTTTGAAGTGGACCACACGGATCCATCTCACACAAGGTATGCACTAGAGTAGCATTTCTCGAAATATAGAGGGGAGAGAGAGTTGAAGGCCTGCCATGTGGGCCCCCACCGAAAAAAGCAAAACCTGGTTTTGAGAACTAAAACCGAACATGGTCTTGGGATTTCACATAAATCATTAAGGGTCTCACATAAATCACCATGAGTCGTTCATTATTTTCAAAAAATATTTTTATTTGAGAATGAGAAAAATCAGCTAAATTGGACAACTCTAAATGCTTCATCTAACATTTCAATTTTTTGATTAATCTTTTACATAATTAAAAATTGAAAGATTGTATCAAGAACTTAATGTTATCTGCTACAGCTGATTTTTTGAAGAGATATTTAAAAAAATATTTTAAAATAAACGAACAGCTTCAATTATTCGTGCAAAACCTCAAAGTAGGCCTAACAAAGTAATCTTTACACAATTTGTGCGCGGGAAAAATTACCAGCCGGTCATACATTCCGGTATTTAATTACCACCAAGGATAAACTTAGTTGTTATTTATGCATAAATTTACGAGCTTGTAAATTTTAAGAGTTCGTAAATTTCTTGAGCTTAATTTCCGGAGCTCGTAAATTTCACAGGCTAAATTTCATAAGTTAGTAAATTTCACGAGCTCGAAACTCGTGAAAATTCATTAGCTAAATTTCATGAGCTTGTAAATTTCACGAGCTAAGGCTGAGGAGCTCGTAAATTTCACGAGCTAAATTTCACGAGCTTATAATGACCTCATAAATTTCACGAGCTAAATTTTAGGAGCCCGTAAATTTCACGAACTAAATTTCATGAGCTCGTAATTTCATGACCTAAAATTCAGTAGTTTGTAAATTTCACGATCTAAATTTCTTGAGCTCTTGAATTTCATGAGATAAATCTCACGAGCTCATAAATTTCATGAGCCCATAAATTTCATGGGTTCGTAAATTCCACGAGCTCATAAATTTCGCGAGCTAAATTTAACTAGCTCAGAAATTTCACGAGCTAAATTTCACAAGCTCGAACCTAGTGAAATTTTATGAGCTAAATTTCTTGAGTGAGTAAAATTTTACGAGTTAATTAAATTCCTTGAGCTCGTAAATTTCACGAGCTAAATTTCTTAGTCTCATAGATTTCATGAGCTAAATTTCAAGAGTTCGAAAATTTCACGAGCTAAATTTCATGAGCTCAAAACTTCACGAGCTAAATTTCATGAGCTCGTAAATTTCACAAGCTAAATTTCAAGGGTTTATAAATTTCACGAGCTAAATTTCATGAGCTTGTAAATTTGACGAGCTAAATTTCATGAATTTATAAATTCCATGAGCTTAATTTCTTGAGCTCGTAAATTTCACAAGCTAAATTTAATGAGTTTGTAAATTTCACGAGCTAAATTGAGGAGCTCGTAAATTTCACAGGCTGAATCTTTTGAGCTCGTTAAATTCACAAGATAAATTTCACGAGCTGACGCAAGAGGACGCGAGGGGTAGTTTTGGTACAAAAACAATTCGCGGAGTTCCCGGAGCTTTTTCTGCACTAGGCTGGAGCGCGATGTGTATGGACCTCCAAATTGGAGCAGCCTGTCATTTCTTCTATCAAGAGAACATTTTTCACTCCGAGATTATAGAGCCTTTTATGGAAGGTTTCATAAATTTGGGCCAATTTTGTTTTGAGTCATATAAGAGCATCCTCATCAGCCTCACAAAAAAAAACACCAAATTTAACTTCAAAAACACCTTTTATAAATTAACAAGCCACTTTATCAAAAACTCACAAAATCAAACTCTCTATTTTAACTTTACTATATTAAACTATTCCCTTCAAATCTACAAAAAAAAAAAAAAAAAAAAAACCTCCCTAAACTCCCCGTGGGAAATGTTTGGTACAAAAGTAAGTGGAATACACGTGTCAGATGCCCACCCCCCCTTCAGCCATTTCCATTGCTTTGCCCCACTGCCCCACTGACGCGCACAGTAACTGAAAGTAATAAAAAATTAGTTGGTGCGTGAACAGTACCGCACCAAATTTGGTGCGGTACTGTAGCAAAAATAATTTGGTGAGAGAGAATAGAGAGGCTGATTTTTTAGTGTTTTTGGGGGTTTGGCTCCCTATTTTAACTTTTGGGGTTTGATAAAAATGCCCTAAGGGTGTGTTTGAAATTTATGGAAATAAATTAATGGAAATTAAAAAATTTCCTTCCATTGTTCGGCACCCAGAGAAAGAGAAGCAAAATATTTAGAGACAAGTTCACTTTTCTCTCCGATTTCTTATTAATTATCCCTCTACTTTTCTGTTTCATTATTTCCCCTCATTTTCTCTTTCCATCCCAAATTCCAAACTGTTAAGAAATATTGTCGCACATTACCTAGGAGTGGAATGAGTGATCATTTAATATATGCTAAGGCCTCTCCACTCATTGTCAATTGGTTTTGAGATAGATAAACCGTAAAGTCTAACAAATTGTTTTTAGATTACCTTCAACAACCTCGCTCCTTCCTCTATTTGGAGGCTTTCCCGAGCCAAACCTCTCAAAATGCCAACACAGCCGCCTCCCCTTCCTCTTCAACAATTCTCACTTTGCTACAATGACTCGCCGCACCAACAAAAAGTTGTGCAACTCTTGCATTGCTAATCATCGAGTCCGCATCAAAACTGTATTTTGATTGATCCAAGGTGTCCCATTATTGGTGATCTAGAAATCTACGGCTCCGATCGTTTTCTGTCATTTGTATCTGTGTGTTGGTAGCTGAGAATGACATTTTGGGCGTTGAATAACCATTTTGGTTAGGTTGTTGGAGTGTTGACATCCCTAAGAGAACCGATAGATTGTCCAAACAAGGAAAAAAGTCACTACTTTTTTTCTTTACTCCAACCAAATGTTGACTAAGGCAGGAAATCCCGAAAGGTATTGGCCGAACCGAAGAATGGAGATTGAAATCACTTCGAGGATATGAATCAACTAACTTTTTTCTCTCGACGAAAGTCAGTATCGAAACAACTTGCGTTTGATGAAAAGGTCAACTTTTTAGACATGTCAGACAGGCCAAAAGGGATAGGGGAGGTGGGATTGACTCACTTTCAAAACTTGGCATTGCCTACGCAGAATGTGCCCATAAAGCCGGGCATCTAGTTCTTATCTGCAAAATTATTTGTGTTTTTTTTTCTTTGGGATTTGATTCTCAACGGAATCGAGTTTTTATTGCCCCCAAACAAGGCCTTTCGAATAATGTACTATTTTAAGAGATCATTTTGAATCTCATATCCAATTCTTCCAAGGTTCTGGCACTGTTCAGTTGCATTGTTTCAATAAATTGCTCCAGTGCTGGTCCTTTGTTATGTATATTTGAATGCAATATAAGGATCAAATTCGATTCGTTAAGACAAAGGAGTGGTTTCCATTCGCGTAAAAATGGTTTAACCAGTTTTTACATTGCTCCGTAAATTTCAGTATTGATTAACAGCCATAATTGCAGAAAGTGGATAATTGAAGCCACCCCACCTCACGCAAACGTGTGAGAAGTGTTGTAAGAGGGGCCGGTGAGATTAGACTGGCCCTTGGGTACCTGAAAATTAATAGTGAGCTGTACCTGTTCCAACATTTTGGGGGAAAAGAGAAGATTTTATTGCAAAATTGCCGGGGTTTCATCGTCGTCCATTCAAAGCTTATTAAGTAAATCATGGAATTGGGGAGAAAGAAAAAGGAAAAAAATGGAAAGTTTTGAACTGAACTGAACTGAACTCGGGATGCTGCCGCTGCCGGTATTAGGCTTTCTTGATCCACATTCCTTAAAATGCACCACCTGAATGGAGAAAAAAAAAATTCTTAAGTTTTCAAGGTGTTCAAGAACTGAGATAAAAAGAAACCGAAACAAGGAAGGAGTTTTTTTAATTACCAGAATTAATTCCTGGGAGTGTTGCATTTGAAACATTCCATCCTACAAGCATAGTTGTGCCCACCGCATCCATATCTGACCACATCCAAAATGTACTCAAATTAGACACACAAAAAAAAAAGAAAGAAAAATACAATATTGCTTGAAAATCCAGGTTAGAACATCTCATTGTAATCTTAATATTGACTAGTACGTAGCGTATCCGGCTATTAGCCGACATGTATCCATATTTTGGTCCCCGGGCCATATTGTTACATGATCATATATAATTGGGGATGGAATTGCAAAATGATTTTGATATCGACTAGTACATAGCGTACATATTTTGGCCCCGGATCATATTGTAGATCATATATAATTTGGGATGGAATTGTTTTGCAAAATCGATGAATTCATGATCACTTGACTCCTCATGATCGTAAGTATGGACTTGTTTTCTTGGCGGGAATGAGTTATGATAGAATCCGTCTTGCTTATCTCAGCAACTGTCGATTTACGACCCTACTATTCTAGCTAGAACAATTTATGCTTACAAGTTAACATTCATTTGCAGAAGTTATGTGAACTAACCTTGTGCAAATCCAATCACCGGATTTCCATCCGGGGACGCTGCTTCCATCGCATACATAACCACCACCTCCGGCAGCCATGCCTCCGCCATATGCACCACACCTGTAGCAGCTGGTCCTGCTTGCATAGTTGTGAGCCCCACAATTTATGGCATTACAGTACCAGTCCCCGGCCAAGATTTCCGTCCTGTTTATCCCGTAAGAGGACACGTCGGCCCCACCGACGAACTTTGGGCAGCTGCATTTTTGGCATGAATCCCTCTTCTTGAAATTCATGTGTTGGCATGCACTGCACATCCAATCTCCTCCTCCTATGCTCATTTCTGTATGCCTGAATAAACAGTTTATGCATCAATATAAAGACTTTTTTTTTTTAACAACAACAAAATTTATTAATCATATATCGTCGATACAATGATTAAACGGAGCAAGAGCAAAACATCAAAACGAGGAGGGCATCCCGACTAGGTTGGGACTCCACTCCATGAAGATCATCTGCCACTCGAGACCCAAAGAGAAACGTAGTTAACAAGAAGTCAACTACACAGACAAAAGAAACAGAATACAACGATAAAACAGCTAAGGTATCCTTCAAATCTAAATGCACCGATCTTCATAGACTGACATATGATTTGTTAAGATTTGAGAATGCGTTTCGATCAAGAACGAAGGGCAAGAAAAATGGCTGGAAATTGAAAAATTAAATTTAGTGTCTTCAAAACCTTGGAAACGATCTGAAAAGCAGAAATGAAGCACCAAGTGCGCTAAGTTGATTTGGACACTTTAAATTTTATATAAAAAAAAGGGGTGAGGCTTACCTGAAGAGAAGATGAAGAAATGAGATGAAATAATAATTGCTAGAACTGCTTAGCAGTAGCAGAGAGGAAAAATAGCTCAAGGAAAAATTGGTGATATTATTGGTGTTCGGGTTGGGATGGTATATATATATACACAGTTTGTAATTTGTAAGGGCCTTATGATGGGTCCCACTAGATTTTCCTTGTCCAAGTTTTTATGAGCTATTGTTTCCTTAAGATAGCTTAAGGAATAATTTAGTACAGCAATCATAAAAGTATTTCGTCTTACTTATATACTTTTACTCTGGTTTTCCTTAGGGAAAATGGTATTGTGGGGATAGGGATTCTTAAGTTGTAGATTGGCGATCAGTACATGCATAATAAAAGCCACACATTTTCCCATGCAAAATCCAATAATGTCCCTCTTTCTATGATTCCCCTATGCATTATTTGAAGGGAAAAGGTTTGAAAATTTTATTCTCTCTTTCCCTATCTATCCATTTGCATTTAGGTCGTATGAGGGGAAGGTGGGTATTTACTCTGAAGTTCTTCCAATGGAATATATTTTTCATCTCCCATCTTCACTATAGATGACATGACAACATCTTTTACATACTCACACACTTGAGGAGGCCGATCACGAACGCTACAGGTGTGGGAGCAATCCTGGTCAAGGAAGGCTAAGACGGCGCCTCACATATGGGTAGCAAGAGGGCGCTTATGCCCGGACAGTGGGGCCTTACAGGGAAGGGCCTAGCCCAATAGGGACAGCACACCCCCCACTTCAAGTGCACACATTTGGTTCTTCTTAACTTTTTTTTAGGAATATGTAAAAGGTATATTAAAAGGTATGAAAGTGTACGTACCCTGAAGTGCGTATTTTTTTTTTTTTTTTGTCTTTTTTGTTTGCTAGTGGGCTGACAATAGAATAACCCGTTTTTTTTAATGTTGAAATTATCATAAGCAAATTGGGCAAGAAATTTATATCTTGTTGCATGAACCCAGAACCCAGAATAATCAGATCAAATGATAGGGTTGGCAAAAAAACCACACTCTGAGTTTGAAATCAAAGCCTTTTAAGTTTTCCGTTTGAATCAGTTGCTAAAATCAACCATGATTTTAGCAAATGAGTTTAACAGGTGCTAAAATCATGATTTTGAAATCAAAAAATGAAGTGGTTCTGTGTATCGTTTTTCGATTTTTTTCGCACCAAATTAAAGTATACCTCGTGTACTTTAATTCGGTGCGAAAAAAATAGAAAAACGATAAACGGAACCACTTAATTTTGTGATTTGAAATATCTATGATTTTAGCACCTGAACTCATTTGCTAAAAGCATAGTAGATTTTAGCAACTGAGTTGCTAAAATCAAACGAAAAACTAAGCCCTAGATGATAAGGATGCACATCCTAAATTTAGATGATAAGGATGCACACGTGCATGCGCGCGTCATGCGATTATGTACTATTGATTCCATGTAACTTTCACACACATTTCGCCTTCCTGAGTAGCTAGCCAGGCTCATATGGTTCAGGTGCAAATCCAGAAAAACAAAGAGAATTTGATCTCCATATATACACGAATCAATTCCTTCCAATGATATCATTCCCAGCTCTATATATGCCTCCTCAATTTGGAATCCTTTTCCAGCAATAATTCAAAACTAATCAAAAGGGTGAAAGATTCACATCCTCTCCCACTCTTTGCTTCCCCTGCCTAGCACATATTTAAAAGTGTTTTGGAACAATTTTGCTTCAATCTAGGAATATTGTTTCGAGAAACACTTTTTTCCCCACCAAAAAATGCGGCGGCAAAGAAAAGGCAGTGCCGGCGCAAGATTTTTGGTGACCGAAAGCGAACTTCCTCTTTGGGGCCCTTAATATATTCTCCAAAGAGAAACTTGTATGCACTAAATCTTTAATCTTTGAAATTTTTTATATTATATATAGGAATTTTAATTTTTAACACACTGGGGGCATATTTTTCTTAAATAAAATTAGGGGGCTGAAAGCGATCGCTTCCTCAGCTTGCCCTCTAAGCCGGTTCTAGGAAAAGGGAACATTAAACAGGGTAGGAATGCTATTCTAGGAGGAGAAAAGTTAGTCTTTGCCTACGTTTTATTGATTTGTTAGAGCGTCCTCATCAGTCTCACAAAAAAAACACCAAATTTAACTACAAAAGCACATTTTACAATTTAGCAAGCCACTTTATCAAAAACTCAAAAAATTAGACTCTCGATCCAAACTTTACTATATTAAACTATTCCCCCTCAAATCTATTAAAAAAATTTCTTTTCTCCTCAAAAACTCAACTCCACACATTGGGAGTTGTTTGACAGGGAAAGGTATAGGTGAAGTATGCGTGTCAGTAGCCCATGGTCTCCTCCCTCTCTCTCTCTGTCTCTTGTTCCATACACGTGTCAGTGCCTCTCTTCTCCCGTTCACTCTCTCCTCCCTCTCACTCTCTCTTCTTTCGCCACGTGCTCCTCTCTTTGCCCCGTCCCCATCAAGCCCCACCCGTCCCCCCACCGGCAAAAACAATATAAAAAAAAAAAAGGTTTGGTTCGTGAACAGTGCCGCACCAAATTTGGTGCGGTACTGTAGCAAAAATAATTTGGTGAGGGAAAATAGAGAGGCTGATTTTTGGGAGTTTTTGGGGGTTTGGCTCTCCACTTTAACCAAAAAGTTAAAGTGGAGAGGCTGACGAAGATGCCCTTAGGTGGTGGTTATTGCTATTAAATTATCCCGAATTATTCTCTTTTTAAGTTTCCACTGTCAATCCTTGCTATTGAGAATTTTGGTAGTTTAAGAAGTTTTTCTGGGATACTTTTCGCACGCTCACGCACGCACATTATGTGACTTAATGTAAAATATCTTTCTGAATTCTGATCAAATTATGTTCGGATAGCATTTACGGACATCGCAAATTGTAGCTAGCGAATTCCATGAATGCAAGCATATGCTTACTTGTCGACCTAGGATTTGATAAGGAAGAATCGTGACCATTATATCCCTTTATAGGGGTGGTCCAAGATTTTGATCCGGCGACGACAAAAATACGTAACATATTTATGAAAAGCTCTATGCAAAATATGCATATATGTGTTGGGAAACGAATCCCAGAACCCAGTAATTACGCGTACAGATTAAACAACAAAAATAAACACAAACCCTACAAGGCGGAATTAGGGTTTACCTCTCATCCGTAGACACGAACGCTGGTTGACTTGTTTATTTTAGAACTTGACAAACCTAATTACTGTATGCAACAAGCTTTGCTCGACAGTACCTCATGATCTTCTGCCATATTCCCTTATATCTCGATCATGTAGCCAAGTGTGGACTTCTACGTGATCTCTTTGTTCTCTCTCTCACAGCCTCTATTCTAATTTTCTGAATGACTGTTGTGTGACCTAGAGAACATAACGATATATTTATAGGGCTAGAGCAGGGACCTGAGGAGAAATAAATCTGGGCTCTTTGTGTAAATAAGAAAACCTAATCCCACCCGGATTCTATTCTTATTTCACAAATTATAATTCACACCACTAAAGAATTATAATTGCACTCCCATCTTTATCTCGATTATATTTCGAGCTCCACGTTATTAAATACTTATTAATCTCCCCACGTTAAGATTACAGATACCCGTTGATTAAATGTCGATTACTAACAATCTCCCACTAATCAACATCTTATAAAACACCTTGAGACTAGCCACTTAACTTATTCGATATGTCGGATACAAATATCCACCTGCAGGGTTTGACATAACCGAAACTTATAAGTTTACTCAAGGGGGTATCATCAATCTCTAACGAGACGTGGATTCTATCAATAATTAATATCCATATATTTCATGCATATAATGTCGTGACCCAACTCACCAAGACTATTGACCGTGAAAAAAAAAAGTCTCACTTTATAATGAATCAAAGTCAATAACATTAAATGTATATATGTATTAATTATATCCAGATTAAGAGCATAAGTATTCTTAATAACTATAAGGTTCTAAATGTCTTGAAATGTCAGTAGTAAGACAATTACCTTAAATGGTCCTGTTCAATACACACAAAAATGTACTAGCACAATGAGTCGGAACTAGAACCGTTCCCTGTAGTCAAGACAAACCTACTAAAATATTGTACTACAATCCTACTGATGGTGTGTCAAATTCCATCTAAGATTGTGAACCAAAACTTATATTCTACAAGAACCGATGATCCAATCTTCTGTGTGTAAGCCATACTCTACACACTGGATCATCTACTATATAGAATAAAAGACACATGCACAACATACAATTATATCATGCAAACATTGCCCATAATAGATTCTCATCAAAAAGGGATAAAACTGATTAATAATTAACTAATTAAATATTAATCCATTACATAAAAGCATGGCTTTTAGTATAAGTTTCTAACAATCTCCCACTTAGACTCAAAACCATGCTACCACGCATCTTACTTCCATGCCATTTACGTGACTATCAAAAGTCTTGGCATGTAAGTCATTTGTAAAAGGATCTGCTAGGTTGTTTGTTGATGCAATCTTGGTCACAGCTACATCACCTTTCTATACGGTCGCTCGAATCAGGTGACACTTACACTCGATGTGTTTTCCCTTCTTATGAATCTTTGGCTCCTTCGAGTTAGCAACTGCACTACTATTGTCACAATAGATTGAAATTACTGATTGTATTGAAAGTACCACTTCTAGATCCATCAAGAAGTTCTTGAGCCAAACGACTTCTTGGCTACTTCAAAAACTGCCACATACTTGGCCTCCATGGTGGAATCTATAATATACGATCACTAGATACTCCACCAACTCATGGCTCTACCTCTTAGGGAAAACACATATCTCGATGTTGACTATCTGTAACTCTTATATAACATAAAGTCTTAATCTGCGTACCCACAAGGCACTAGACTGTCTGACTGGTACACCAACGTATAATCCTTAGTTCTTTTCAGATACTTGAGTATACATTTTATATCAGTCCAATCTTCTTGTCTAGGGTTAGACTTAAATCTGCTAACCATGCCGACAACAAAGCAAATACCAAGTCTACTTCACAGCATAGCATACATGAGGCTTCCTATTGCTGAAGCATTAGGAACTCTCTTCATATTCTCCATCTCCTCAGATGTCTTAAGACACTGATCCTTGGATAGATTGACTCCGTGTCTGAAAGGAAGCAATCCTTTCTTGGAATCCTGCATGCTAAAACGGGAAAGGATCGCATCGATATAGGAAGCTTGAGAAGCCCAACATCCTTTGCTTGATCTCGCAAAAATTTAATCCCAAGGATGTGACCGGCTACTCCTAAATCCTTTATATCGAACTGGCTGGATAACCACAACTATACCGAAGATAACACTCTGACATCATTTCTGATGAACAAGATATCATCCACATATAGCAATACAAACACCACCACATTTCCATTGCGCTTCTTGTACACACACGACTTATCCAGACATTGATCAAAACCAAAAGATTTGATTACTTAATCAAAACGGATGCTCCAAGACCTAGATGCGTGCTTAAATCCACAAATGGACTTCTTAAGCTAGCACAACACGTGCTCCTGATCTTTTGCCAAAGTTCTGCATCTTTATCTTGTAGTGCCTCTTTGTAGTTTCAGGGTTTGACATGTTGTTTTCCAGGGATCATATCACAAGATTCTCCCAACAACATATACCGATTGGGTGAAACTATAACCCTCCCACTACGAAACCCTCCCACTACGACAAGGTACTGGTGTGTTAACAACAATTTCATGTGATGTAGTCTCTTGTACTATTGGTGTTGAAGAAATTTGTGCCGATCTATTTTCTCTCAATTCTTCTAGAACAATCTTACTACTGGGCTTGTGATCTTTGACATAGTCTTCCTCTAAGTATCAAGCATTGATGCTAACAATGACCTTATGATCCTTAGGACTATAAAATAGAGCAACTTTCGTTCCTCTAGGGTACCCCACCAAAACAAACAAACATTTGTCCTTGATTCCAATTTATCTGCTTTCCCTTTCAGCACATGTGCTGGACTACCCCAATTCTGAACATGCCATAGACTAGTTTTGCTCCCAGTCCACAGTTCTATGGGTGCAGTTGGTACTAGCTTAAATGGTACCAAGTTAAGAATGTACGCTATTGTTTCTAGTGCATGTCCCCAAAACGAATTTAGTAGATTTGAATAAGTCATCACTGATCTCACCATATCCATAAGAGTCTTTTCCTTCTTTCTGCTACACCATTATGTAGTGGCATACCTAGCGCAGACAGCTGGGATGTAATCCCTTCTGCTGCCACTAGTTCCTAAATACTTCCAAGAGGTATTCGCTACCACGATGAGATCACAGTGTCTTGATACATTTATCCAGATGCTTTCCCGTTTCCGGTCTATGCTCCTTGAATTTCTCAAAGCATTCGGACTTACGGTGTATCAAATAAATGTAACCATATCTTGAGTAATCATCAATAAAAGTATTGAAATACTCAAAATCACCTCTACCCCGGATGTTCATAGGTACACACAGATCAAAGTGAACCAATTTCAACGTTTCATTGGCTCTCCCTTTTTTCCTGAAAAAGGGCATCTTGGTCATTTTACCTTCCAAACAGGATTCACAGACTAGAAGTGCCTCCACTTCTAATGAACATAAAGATCCATTTCTAACCAGTCTAGAAATTCTGTTTAGATAAATATGACCTAAGCGTAAGTGCCAAATATACGTTTGGTTCAACTTATAAGGCTCATTTCTCTTATATGGCAATCTATTAGTGTTATTCAATTCATTTAGTTGCATTGTAGGAACGATATCATCAATAAAGTAGAGATTGTCATCTAATGAACCATAACAGATAAAATGTTTATTTAACTTAATAACCACAGAGTTATTAAAAATAAACCAAATATCCATTTATAACCAAATTAGAAACTGAAACTAAGTTTCTCCTAATTCAATGATCATAAAGACAATCTCTTGAAATTAAACGCCTACTGCAACTGTTGCTACTTTTGTAGCACTTCCCATATGTAGATAAATCTCTTCATCACTAAGTCTCCTGGTTTCCTGGAACCTTTGCAATGAATTGCAAACATGATTAGTGGCACCCGTATCTACACACCAGGTACTGGTAGATAACACCACTAAACATGATTCAACTACTAGTGAAAAAATTTCGTTGATTATTCAATTTATTGAGAAAATTCGGATAACCTTCTTCTAGTGTCCTTCTGCTTATAGTGAAAACACTTGCCGTTAGACTTTTTCACTCTACCTCCAAGCTCATAAACTGTCTGAGGAACCGTGGCTTGTTGTTGAACCTTTTCCTGCTTCTTGTTGCCTTCCGGCTAAGAAGTAGAAACCTCTTCAACTACACTCACAGTTGTCTATTTATTAACCAAAAGACCATTGGCTAATTTTAACTTTCTTTCAGCAGTTTCATCAAACAATAATGCATTTTGTTCACATTCTAAGTCAAACGGAACTGCTGAAAAGGCTTAGTAAGTAACTGGAGCACAACATCAACCTGGGTTTCCCCATTGATTTCAGCTCCTGGGATTTCTAGTTCATTCAGAAGACCTATTATCTTCAAAACATAATCCCCTTACTAGAGTTCCTTCACCAATAGTTAATCCCCAAATCCCACATTACAACTTGCCTGGCCGCACCCCAAACCTTTATTTTAGGATATGCATCATGTCATAGGCAGTTTCCAAAAAATTGATGCTGATGTTGCAATACATTCGACATAGAAGCTAAAATGTAACACAGCGCCATCTCATCAGTTGTAACCCAATCCTTATATACCGGATTTCAGGTTCTGTTGCAATTTCAGTGGGTTTGATAGAGCACACCTCAAAGAACACAAATTTGGTCCCCTAAGCAGTCGACACAATATCCAGATCCTTTTCTAGTCAATATAATTAAGACCAATAAATTTGTTTGACAATGTCATCAAGTGGATTGAAAGAGTCCATTTTTTTTTTTTTGAATCTGAGAATCACATAACAACAATTATGAAGGGCAATAAAACTTTTTGTATTTCTATTAAATTGGTTCCCTCAACCAGTCTATTAAAAGAAAAACATTAGCAACCCTACACACCGTGAAGAGTATGCCTCGATGGGTAGGTCCACTACTCTTCATCATTCATGTAGATAGGCACAACCTTTTAATTTTACTATCTAGACACTAAACCGTGCCCAATAAAATTAAATAGCTAATTTGCTTTGGTCCTATAAATAAAAGCAGTGACTCAAATGGAGAGGATACTTGTTATTTATAGCTAAGTGTATACCATTACCTAACTTCAATATCCATTGTTCCGTAATGAACTACCCCAGATGGAGGAGTAGTCCACACAACAATTATCTTGGAGCTATCCTCTAAGGAAGTAAGTACCGATGATGCCATAATTAATTTCGTCCGATGGGGAGGAAGGCACTAAAACCAACACACAAAATTTAATTATATCATCTACATACTAGTAATGGAGACCATGAGATTTATACAAAATAAACTCCCTCTCCCACTTAGTTATTTAAAAAATTTGTGAGGGTTATCAAAATTAACATGTTTGCAAAAACCGTAATCTAGGTCAAAAGCCAAATATTACCATGTTGTCCAAATATGGTAAACTATCACACATGCAAACAAGATGAATATACAAACATTCATAAAAAAGAAACATAAATAATATGTATCCCAACTATTATGGTCAAAGATGCAATCCTTGAGCAATAAGGAATCCTTCCGATCTTGAAATCCTTAAGCAGTCAGGAATCCTTCGAGTCTTGAAATCCTTAAGCAGTAAGGAATCCTTTCCAAACTTGAAATCCTTGAGTAATACGTATGTTGAAGACTTAGATACTTTGAATCAATCCAGTAAACCAAAATCCAACCATACTTAGGCAAGAAAAATCGGATCTGAAATTTTTCCCGAGTAAACTGCACAGCCTTCAGTATTTTGGACTTTTCTCCCTCATCCGAACTCCGATTGAACTGATTCCAATTGGGTTGGATTCGAAATTCAATTATCTACAATTTCTGTGAAGAACAGAATTTTCAATTCCGATGTTTACTGGGTCAAAACAGCCTTGCAATCTGACCCTAAAAATCTGAAAAAATTCTGCTGCGATCCAAACATTCTTTTTTTCTTGACAAAACTTATCTTCTTGTCAAAAAAGATTGTTTTCTCCATATCGTATGCCCCATTACAGAATCTGTAATCTTACAACAGATCTATATATCTAAAACGATACAACTGAAGAAACAAAGATTACATCAAAAACTTATACCTCCCACATACTACTATTACAGATTACAAAACTAAACTTGTAATAAAAAAACAGTAATAGTAACCACGCATAAAACAATTACAAAGCGTGGGATCCAATCACACAATCAAAAACATGCGTGACCATAATAGTGGGATAATCGATTCTGCAAAACAGACGTCAGAACAAACTAGAACTTTGCAAAACAACGGTTAGCACAGTTCTATATCTATGTTCTACGGACAACATGGCTTGTTTAATCCATACGCATGATTACAGCCCGCTCTGATACCACTGTTGGGAAACGAATCCCAGAACCCAGTAATTACGCGTACAGATTAAACAACAAAAATAAACACAAACCCTACAAGGCGGAATTAGGGTTTACCTCTCATCCGTAGACACGAACGCTGGTTGACTTGTTTATTTTAGAACTTGACAGACCTAATTACTGTATGCAACAAGCTTTGCTCGACAGTACCTCATGATCTTCTGCCATATTCCCTTATATCTCGATCATGTAGCCAAGTGTGGACTTCTACGTGATCTCTTTGTTCTCTCTCTCACAGCCTCTATTCTAATTTTCTGAATGACTGTTGTGTGACCTAGAGAACATAACGATATATTTATAGGGCTAGAGCAGGGACCTGAGGAGAAATAAATCTGGGCTCTTTGTGTAAATAAGAAAACCTAATCCCACCCGGATTCTATTCTTATTTCACAAATTATAATTCACACCACTAAAGAATTATAATTGCACTCCCATCTTTATCTCGATTATATTTCGAGCTCCACGTTATTAAATACTTATTAATCTCCCCACGTTAAGATTACAGATACTCGTTGATTAAATGTCGATTACTAACAATATGCACATACATATTGAACTTTTGCTAATATTATATTGGGTTCTAATCAAATAAACAATAAATTCGCTGGGCTAGGCTTATTTTGTTTTATTGTCCTATAACATTTAATTAGACTTTCATTTATTTTAACTTTGCATGAGTAATCTAGCGCTGACAATACTAAAGAAAATTTAATTTATATCTACAAAAAAAAAAATTAGTGCATTTTTTGAACCCAGCGATGTCGCATGACATCACTGGGCAGTCTTTAATAAGAAATGGATTGGGGAGGGGGAAATTCTGGGCAAAGGTTAATGGGTTTCATGATTTCTTATTAGCTAATACTAAACCCACCGGAGAACCGAGACAACACGAAGTAGAAAAGCCTATCAGATGGAGCCTTCCAGTCCACGGTTTTTTGAAGATCAATTCTGATGGAGCTTTTGATGCAACAAGGAAAGGTGGAGGGGTAGGTCTGGTAGCAAGGAATCTTGTGGGTCAAGTGAAATGGATTGCAGCCATTCCAATTTCTAATGTTCAATCTGCTAAAATTGTGGAAGCTTTGGGATTTAGATGGGCAATGGCTATGGCAAAGGATCGGGGGGAGCACCTTTCTTTTGAAGGAGATGCACAGTGTGTTATTCAAATGCTTCAAGGAGTTAGAGTTGCCAACCAATAGCGGTTCCAGGAATTTTCGCAAAGGTGTTCAGAAATGCCATGGTCCTTTAGAAATCATAACTGTACACAAAGAAAAAAAATGTACTAATATCAACAATGCCACCAAAAGACAACAAAGTATTTAGCCTCATTATGATCTGCTAAGAACTGGTAAAACAAGGGGTACAGACCCCATATGTACAGACCGTGTACAGATGGGGTCGGGGACCCCGTTGTGGGTTCCAAACGATCAATTGAACCGTTCATCCAGCTCAAAATTGAATTCCGAGTGGGCCTACGTGGGAATCAAGGCAGTCGGACGGTTGTATGAGCTTGATCCAAAATCACCCCATTTCATTAAAAAATTACGGTTCGGATTGATCGTTTGGAACCCACAACGGGGTCCCCGACACCGGTCGGTACCGGCAGTCGGTACCTATAGAACGGTTCGCCAAGAACTGCAAAAGCACAAGAAAATTCCCTTTGTAATCCAAATCTTCAGATTCATCATGACCATGTACGAAAAACTTGACCTCGACACATAATGTGTCTTGCGCAAACAACTGTTGCATGCAAGTGAGTTCTATAGTTGAGTTTTCTTGAGTTGAGTGCTTCTCAATAACACTTTGAAGGTGTTGGTTTTGCTTCATGAGATATTCACAACCCTTCACAGCTTGGTTATAAGCACCATTAATGCCTCCCACATGAGTTTGCACTATTGATAATGTATAGTGGGATAGTGGACCACTAAAGTCTAAAATCACATAAAACAGTAAAAATTCAAGTACCGAAATTTCGAGGATTGATGGTTCGGAGATTTTGAGGGATCCTCCGGCGTTTGCCTGTTCACCACTAGTGTTTTCTTGATTCTCTCCGTTTTCGTTTTGAATTTACAGAGATGAGAGCCCCAACAATAGAATAAAAGTAGCCGTTGCATTTTTAGGCTGTGTGATCAATTTGCATTACCCGATAGGGCTAAGAATATTAATCATGCATTACTTTAGGTTAGCAATGGTATGGTCCATTGCCCATGCTTGTTGCCCTTTTCTGAAAATGCACCTTTGGACATGATTAAGTGTGTGTTAACAAGAAATTATTTTGGTAGATTTTGAGATTCTAGTTTTTCAAAATCAGTTTGGAGTGTTTACCAAAAACTCTAGATAAAAGATTTTCAGATTCCAAAGGTTTTGAAAAGATAAAGGAAAGATTCCAAAGCTGGTACTGCTTACTGCAAAAAGCTGGAAATCAGTGTTTATAAAACTTAAAATCTGAAATCTTATCCAAAAAGCTACAGAACCTATTTGAAATAAGAATTTGAAGCTAAAATGTAGAATCTAATAGTGGAGAATTTAATGGAGCTCTTGAGAGGTACTAATATACTTATATTCAGACCAAGAGGATAGGGACCCGGGGGTGCTGGTGAGCACCCCTGGTGAGTGCATCTGAGCCGTCTACCCCGGCAATCGACGTTATGGATTTTTTCAATTTGAGTTGTCCGAAACACTTTTGAACTGTCTGGATGCGCTCTCCAAGGGTGATCACCAGCTACGAGTGTGATTGTGAATCCATGACCAGTTATGACTGGGCAAGACGCTTCGGGTACTATTGAAACTTAAAAGGGTATTATAGTATCAGATGCAATTATTATTCCAGTTAATGGTCTCTAACATTTTCCCTTTTATAAGGCACACGTTAACAAAGTATAAATATTACAAGTAAACCATACACAATAAAAGATTATCCCGTGTTCCAAAATCGCATTAAAAAAAAGCTGTCATATTGATTTGGTAGTTGACTTTCTAAAGATCTCATTAAGTTACTGTGCGTGAAAGGCACTAGCCGCACCCTTACCATTATTCACGCAAGGTTTTGAATCTCGCACTGATCAAAAAAAAAAAAAAAAGGTTTTGAATCTCGCATTGTGGCCAAATTCGGCTCAAATACCGGTTAGTACCGTCCAATAGCGGTTGTATTAATGGGGCTGGCCGATACATAAAAGTACCGGACTAATTAGAATTTATTTTTCTTTTCTAGTACTTGTCAATACCGGATAGGCACCGATTTGTACCGGACGGTACCTGACTACTTTTTTTTTTTTTTCTTTTCAAAAAATTTATATGTTATGAAAAATTCTTTGATGTTTGAAAATAACCCTAATAGCGATAAACCCAACATATCACACAGGCACTGATGCATACTGTACCAGTAGGAAAACTGGTACTCTACTTGCCGTCACGTGGTGTTTCAAATCCTTTTTTGTATTTCACAGGGCGATGATCGAGGCTCGTACACTTTGTTATATATGAATTCTTAGTTAAAAAAATGCATGAGGTATTTTGTGGTGATGCTCTAATACTCAAGAGTACAATTGAAAGGAATCTGCCAACCCCAACTAGATTTTGATCCTTTCATATTCTCTCTCAATATCTCGTTGTGGTTTCAACCACCGGAGATCTCTTGTACTGCTTTTTCACTCATGTACCAAAGTGAATTGCAGCTGCATAATTTATTGCGTGAAATCAAACGCGATTCTGCAACTATAATTCATTTGGTACATGGGTACACTAGAAAATGGGAACAGGGGATTTGCTATGGGCTTCAACCATGAGATGACACAAATAATTGGACCCAGCAGATACAAATGAGAAACATACATTTGAAAGAAAATGAAGTCGTTATTAAGAATATATAGCAGACACGGACATCATAAGTAGGAGAATATAAGGTACTAAATAATCTTAGTTTTTTCCAAATTGGGGTGGCCCTGATCCCATAGTCGCCCTTTAGATCCGTCCCTCATTCTAATACGGCAGTCTGTCTTCCGTTTGTAGAGAGAGGGGGAATCCTCAGAATTGTTTCTCCCTCATTTTAAGTGCCGAACGGGTACCATGTGACGCTTTATGTGATATTCGTAGTACCCTATCACAACCATATTGTTATCAATGGTCTGGAGATGATCACACTTTCCAAACCATTGATAACACAGGACGATTGTGATGCGCCAATGAGTACACCACATTTTATCCGCCCGGTGCTGAAAATTTTCTCCTTGATGAGGTATCATTGCAGGAGGAACATGCATAGGCTTTTTTTAGTATATTTTTCCATGACGTATTGCATCCTTCGAGCATACGCTAATGGAGACTCTCTCTCTCTCTCTCTCTCTCTCTCTCTCTCTCATAACCATTTGGTCAATTTCCCAGAACTATTTATCTCTTTCCCTCCCTCTCTCGTCCTCGCCACTCACTTCTTTCGCTCTCCGATTACTTTCCTAAATTCCCTTTTTGGGTTTTGTTGGGTTTTTCCAAATCTTTTAGTGGGTCGGAGTATTTGGACGTTGCCAAATACAACCTGTACGTACCTCTTAACAGTTTTCTGATATGCAGATTGATCAGGAGGAAGAAAGGACGATGCAAATTGGTGCTCAGAGGACCAGGAATGTGCTCATTTTGACGAATGATCTGGGCGGCGGCCACCGTGCCTCGGCAGAGGCGATTCGGGACGCTTTCCACTTGGAGTTTGGGGACAAGTATCGGGTAATCTTTTTCTTGTCAGTTTTGTGATAAGTTTTTTTAAACATTTTAATACTCTTTTTTGTTACTTTTTGAATAGAGCTGTGCCATATAAAATCCAAAAGGATGGAAAATAGTAATAAATTATTTGTATCTGAAAAATAATAAATATGAACCGAACTTAAAAATTCAAATAAATACAAAAAGAGTCTAAAACAAACAGTTTGTTTTGGATTATTTTTGTCTTTATTGAACTTTTTTAAGATTTTGGTATACCATTTTCCTTTTAGATTCTTATTTTCAAGACAAACAAATTATTCAAAAAAAAGTTGATACAAAACTAACAATTTTTTTTTTAAAAAAAATGAATAAAGACAAGAAAATGATCTAGAAGGATTATTTAGGCCAAAACCCCTAAAACTCATAGCAATTGTTAATTTTGCGTCAAACTTTTGTGAATTATTGGTTCGTCTCGACAAAATAAATCGAAAATTAAAAAATTATGACGAAAACTCTATTTATTAAAGAAAGAAACATCCAACTTTTAATTTTCGCTCCAAAAGTTGGATATTTCTTTTAAAAAATTGGATTTCGGTCATGATTTTTTACTTTTCGCCTTTTCGGTCATGAAGTCATTGAATAAAAGTTGTAGAAACTTATTGGAGATGTATTTAGTCCTCAATGATACGTAGATCACATCTGTACCCCAAGATTCAATGCAAAGAACCCTCTCGGATGTTTCTGTAGGATAAGTTTTTGGTTAGCCAATGAATTCAGCGTGGAGAGGCAAACAATAGTCAAGAGAAAGGGAAGATCTATGGAGGGGTGAAAGAGAAGGCCAAGTACAAGGAAAGAGAACTTAGAAGGCAGCAGCAGTATTTAGTCCACTCCTAGATTCATATCTCAGTGTGTAAACTCCAGGAGAAAATGGAACGGTGTTCTTGACTCTAGCACTCAAGGCCACTCTCTCTGGAATTTTCGTGCCTTGAGGATGAATCAATCTCCTGGAATTTGTGAAGGAATGTCTCATATTTATAGGGATCTACAAACAATCATTGGCCAGCAGATATTCCCCTTATAATATGAGGACACGTGCTCTCTCCGTATACCAGGATCACGTGAGTGACGTCACCTATCACGAGGATAACCCTTGCGACATGGTCGGTGCGTGCCATTCCATAGTGGTGATCCCTTTTATGCTTAATCCGTCAAGCCACTAATATCCCCAGGGGCGATGCCACATTGGAGGTTGGGGGGTCAGCCGACCCCATGGCGGGAAAAAAAAAATACTACTACTTTGTTAATTTTTTTTAGGAAATTCATAGATGAACCCCCATAAATTTAGGGTTGACACCACTGGATAATTCCCCAACTTCCATCCTCTCTCTTTGTGTGGCTTGTTTGAATCCTAGTTACTCGTTTTGTTCTTTTGATATGAAGAGGTTGATCTGTCTTGGTAAGGAAGTACTCCTACCGTCCCAAATTGTTGCTCCTAGTTACTAAAAAAATTGTTATATCGTCAGATTTAATGATTTATATATCTAATATGGATCTTGTTTGATAGATCTCAATTAATTTTATCGAACAAGTATTTTAAAATTATAGAAAAATTATAGATTATAAAATATAGATAATTATTTGAATGATTCAAAAAGTGAAGCAGAAGCAACAATTTGGGATGGAGGGATTATATGATAGTATGTCGAGACCATGTCGAATGCAATTCTAGAAGCTTGTGTAAATTTTATTTATTTTTTTTGTATGTGGTGAAACTGTGAATAGAGAAAACTGTTTTATGCTTTTTGATGATATCTTTTGTTCATTAAGTTGAGCTTTAAATGTGATTTTTGTTTGAACAAAATTTTTAGTTGCCATTACTATGATATTTTTTCTTTTATTTATATATGGTTGGTAAAAGTATTTGATGTTTATAATGACCCCCCACTTCTGAAATCCTGGAGTCGCCACTGTAAAGACCCGCAAATTTGTGTTGAATAAAATAAAGATGTGGAATATTTTTATTTTTATCTACGTGGGTGATACCAGGTTAACCGTTATGGTTGGGGGACTCGAATAAATCCGATGACGTCACTTGGGATAGCATCGTAATGCGTGTCCAACTTTTGAGATTTTTCTAGACAATTCTGAGCACACGGTGACGTTGCCCACAATTTTCTAAGTCAGTACGAATATTTCGGTATTTTTCTGAAATCGAAACCCGGACAGTTAGAACACCGCGTAGAGTAAATTGTACTGCACGTCGTGCTTCGCGCCCCACCCCACGCCTTCCCCCCCCCACCCCACGCCTGCCCCCCCCCCTTTTTCTTTCTGGGGAACAAAGCAGAGAAGAAAAAAGAAAGAAAAGAAAAAGAGAGAAGAAGAGAGAAGAAAAGAGGAGAGAGGAGGGGAGAAGCTACGGCTGCCTCCACCTCCGGCGACCTCCACCGCCACACGACCAACCACCATCCCCACCTCCCCACTTCACCTCTGCAAGTATAGCTCTCATCTCCCTCATTTTTATCAATTTTTATCGAAACTTTTCGTGTGTATATGCTGATATGAACAGTAGTTTTATCACAGCCGACTGGGTCTCGGTTTTTGGTTGATTTCTCCTTTTTAAACTTCTAATTTGGTTTTGGATCCTTCATATGATTTAAAGATAATTCAGAGGGCTTTCTTTTGCCACTGGAATCACTGAAATCCATTGAGAATTCGATTTATTATGAATTTTTGAAGTTGGGTCTGTAGATCTGGAAATCTGATCTTAGGCAGATTCATGTAGCCTCTGTATTTGGTTGTTTTCTCGCCTTTGGAGCATGAATTAGACCTTGGTCCCTTCTAGAACTTTGAAGTTCATTTCACTACGAAACTTTTGGCACAAGAATCACTCAAAAACATTAAGAGCTCGATTTATGGTGATTTTTCAAAGTCAGGCTGTCAAGTTTTATCCGTTTTTCCTGTAAACCCTGTTTTGGCCGATTTATTTGATATTGTTCCAGAACTGGTAAATTTCTGAAAATTTTATAGAAGCTACCCATGGATGTTCTTTGTGTTGTGTAAAAATTTCAGAAGTTAATTTGAAATATAGAAAATATGAAAAATGTTTGATTGGGCTGTGGTACTGAAATTCGCTGTGTTGACAGCATTGCCACATGTTACGAGAACGGCTATATTTTTGTCTAGGAAGCTTGAAATTTCGATCCGTCTTTTGATTATGAAACTAGACTCGTATACCTTCGAAAGTATGTAAGGGTTGTATTTTAACTCTTTCTAGAAAATAGCAGTTTTTGATTCGAAGTTGATGTATCGGCTGAAATTACGCGTGGAACGCGTCACGGACACATGAAAGCTTGGAGCTTGAGTTTCGGATGTTGGGGTTTTGCTCAAAACCCAGTCAAGTAGGGATTTCTCTCCTCTCTCTACATATCTATGTGTTTAGAAGATAAACCTTTGGTTTCTACATACGATTTTCGTAGATGTTGTTGTGCCGTGAAATTTCAAATTTATGGCTTAAACCAAAATTGGGGCTTTTGTGATATTCCTGTGGATATGTTATATTGCTTTCGTTGTAATGAAATTGGGATATTTATGAGTGTATTTGAGGTGTGGATTGATGAAGATGCTTACGGGTTTGAACCATGATGAAATTACGAAAATGCCCTTAATCGAATGAGTTTGGGAAGGTTTGACATGTTGAGCTCTTGGTAAGTGAAACTGTTGGTGGAATGTTTTGAGGGTCTAATCTTTTAGTCTTTTGCATTCCTTAATTGAGTTGTTGGCTTGTGGAATCGGACATGTTGTGTTGTTTGTTGTGGTGTGTTGTTGGCTGCGTGTTATTGTTATATGTTGCTTGTTGTGTGTGGTTGTTTATGTGTTGTTTGTTGTGCATTATTCTGTTCATTCCTTAGTTGATTTGTTGTGTTCGTGGAATTGGGAGTTGTGTGGTATTCGTTGTACATTTTATGAAATGTGTCTCGATATGGAGGAAGTATCTATCGAAGAAATCAAAATGCGTGGTTATGTTGAGAAACTAGGGCCTTTGGGTGTGATGAGAAGTAAGAGGAATTGATTGTCAGAGAAAAGACTGGGACAAAGTTGTGGTGATCCTGATGTGGTGTTGAAATGGAAATTAAATGGTAAAGAGTACTTACGATCGATTGGAAACCTTCAAGCGTGGTTATGTATATGTGGTGTTGTGTATGCGCGAGGGTGTATGTATGTGTGTGTACATGTATGTGTATGTATGTGTGTGACGAGACATGTATTTAAAGAAAGAATGACTTTTAAAATTGGGCTTATGCATTGTAGGTTCACTCACAAGCATGGTGCACTGCATATATATATAGAGTTTGTGAGGGATTTTTCTACTGGGCTAGTGTAGCTCAACCTATCAATTTTCAGGTATTCGATGAGGAGCATGGCGTGAAGTGCATTGGGAGTGCATGACATCTTTTGAAGGCATCATTGATCATTGTTTCTTATTGAAACTTAGTAGGTACTCATTTGGGAGATGATCATGTATTTTTATTAAAAACTAGCATGGGTTTGTAACATTAATTCTTCTTTTGTTTAAAAAAAAAAAATCTCCCTTTGTTTGGAATAATGTAATCAATTTATTATTTCTATTCATGTTTTCCAATGGGATAAAAGAAGAAGTTTTATGAAACGTGACACTTTATTTCTAAAACTGTTTACTTTTTATTGTTTAAAAATCCAGGGCGTGACAGCCACTGAATATCCCCCTGTTCCCGGCCAGTTGGTCAGAGGTCCAGTATTGCTATTTTCTATAGTCTCGGGTCCATCCAATTTTTTCAAAGCACTTCCGGTCCACTAGCCCATTAAAATTACAAGTTTATCCCTCTTTAAAAAAGCGCATAACATGATACAGTGGAGGTTACAAACCGCTGGGCCATGGGCTTTCTTCTCTCTCTCTAGAAATGAAACCGTCTCCGCCTGGGGCCACACCGTCGACCCAGAAATCCATGGCCTCATCGCCAATCCAGAGGATCGAGCTCATAACCTCATGGACGGCGAACTTCGACGCCGGTCCGGAGACGATAACTAAGACTCCGTTGATGGCGACTTAGATGGGGATTCCGTCGATGCAGTCCAGTGGATCGAGCTCATAACCTCACGAATATTCGACCTCATGGACTGCGGACTTCGATGCCGGCGCCGGAGACGATAACAGAGACTCCGTTGATGGCGAATTAGATGGGGATTCCGTCGACGCTGTCACGCATACATAAGCCCGATCTCGATTTCGACGCTCCTTGCCCGTCCGGTACAGTCATCAACAAGTTTCAAGGTTCTGCTCTGACTCAATAAGGCCTCTGGCGAGAAATCTCTGTCCATTCCAGCAGCGATTCTCTGGTGCAGATGGTATGAAAAAGAGGTGCAGCGCCATAGAGAATCGTGGTCGGAGTGGGTTTTACTCCGATTCGGAAAAGATTGAAAACATAGGACATGGATGTGTTTGTGGGTAGTTTTTTGACCAAATTTTATGTTGATATAGGTGTATCGGTGACGCTCATTGCTTGTTCGATAAAATGCCTAACTTGAGTTTGGTGAATGAGTCTGGCTCTCAATTTCAGTTGTACCCTTGAATGACTTACTCACTTATCTAATATGGTCATGCTGTCACCTATCATACTGTATCTTTACTAGTACTCTATCTTTCAACATAATATTTCTTCTGTCCACAAATCACATATGGAAAACATTGCTCATTGAGTTGGCAACATTTTATGAGTTTAGATAACCACCTCTTTTGAGTTTAGATAACCACCTCTTTTGAGTCCAGATAACCACCGCCATTTTGAAAAAGTGTTTTTTTTGTTTTATTCAATTTTCAGTAAAATTTTTATGTTAAAAGCAGAGGGTTTGTGCTGCTACCTTGTAGTGCTTGGGTGGTTGAGGACTTGATCCCAAGTAAGTTTTTTAAACAAAAATATGCCCAGATAACCACATCTTATGACTGCAGATAACCACCTCTTACGAGTCAAGATAACCACATCTGATTCTAAGTAGTTTTTTTTAAAAATGACACAGTTCAGATAACCACATCTGCGCCGGTCAATTTTTCGGCGAAGTCCAATTTTCCGGCAACTTTTCCGGCGCCGGCATAATTTTCCGGCGAACTTTCCGGCGAAGTCCAATTTTCCGGCGAACTTTTCCGGCACCGGCGGAATTCCGGCAAACTTTTCCGGCGCCGGTGACTTTCCCGGCGAAGGTATATTATGTATTAAATTTAATGTAAGGGTACATTTGTCTAGTAAAAAAATAGAATGGACCTAAGAGCATTTAAAAAGTGATTTGGTGGACTAGAGGTGTTATGAAAACATTAGGTGGATTAGAGGGCTTATAAAAAGCTATAATGGACCCTATAACAATTCTTTATTAAATATTAGACATGGTCACGACCCTTTGGGTTGCGCCAATGCCTTGTTCAAGCCTCAAAAGACCTTTCTGGTCTTGCCTTATGGTCAGTTTTTGGAGCGAGCTTGAGCTTTGGTAATTGTAACTTCCTATCGCATTAATTCCCTTTAGGGAAGGGTCGCGACAGATGAATTCCTCATAATATGAGGCCTCCTTCTCCAAGGGTACCCTATACTTGGGTCAATGTGCCTTAATTTTACTCTTTTACGAGGGATACCTGTTTGCGGTGTTAGTTTATTAAGCACATTGATTTTGTTCTCGATCCGACATGTTTTTTGTAGACTTATTTTCCACGTGACAAACTTTGATTGGTCAGTCAACAGTGGACTTTAGTCAAATCAGTCCACGCGCTGACCTTCCCCACATTTTCTATGCTCCAAATAGGAATGCTGTGTTCCGTTTTGCTATTGCTTCTCACAGGATCTAGTCTTGTGATCTGAAGGTTTTTCTGAAGGATGTTTGGAAGGAATGCCTCGGCTGGCCATGGAATGATCTGGAGGGGGCAAACAATTTCCTGCTTAAATATGGACAGCTTAAAAAGGTTTTGTATGATTTTACCTCTATTCGATGGGTCCACACTTTCATTCTTGCTGCTCTGGCTGCCAACTATGCCAAGTATATTCTCTTCCTTCCCATTAACCCTTTAGTATCTTAATTCTCTAAACATTTCAAATTTCTAAAAATTAATTTCAAGTTACCCATCCGTGGGTTGTCCCGGTGGTAATGGCGGACCCACCCTGAACATGGTAGGATTCGATTTCCCTTGGAGACACTCATGATTTAAGTGGAGGGCTATAGACTTGGATTGCTGTGTTAGTTCTCCCATAGAATTACATTGCATGGGTGGGTCCAATGTGACCAGGGTGGTTCCTAAGTCAAAAAAAAAAAAAAAAAAAGGAGAAGAAGAACTTTTCTATGTAAATGTTATCATGCGGTCACTTTTGTACACCTATCTAGAAAAATATATAGGTTTGAGAAAAATAAGCAGCATTGCTACATATCCAGAACTTTTACCCAGAATATCATCCAGAAAGTGAAATCAATGGCTCAGATTCATCCCAAGTGATTTCTGAGCCACTGATTTCACTTTCTAAGTAATATTCTGCGTACTTAGAATTTTTCAAAAACAAGTGATTTTGTAGTTAAATACTACTAGTTTAATGTGATGGGATTCTCTAATTAATTTGTACCGGCCCGGCCATTGGTTGGTTGAAGGGAGGTGGAGGCGGGTCTGATGGAATACAATCCGGATATTATAATCAGTGTTCATCCTTTTATGCAACACATTTCTCTAAAGGTTCTAACACGGCAAAGTCTGCAGAAGAAAGTAATTTTTTTCACCGTCATCACAGACCTTAATACTTGCCACCGCGCATGGTTAGTTTCTCACTATAATTAAGTTGATTTTCCAATTTCAATTTGTCAATTATAACTCTCAATCTTACTAGCTAGGAGTATAATTTTCAAGTTGGTCCTTTTGTAATCAGGTTCCACTCTGGAGTGAATCGACTGTACTCCCCATCACAGGAGGTGGCAAAAACGGCTTTGCTTCACGGCCTAAAAGAATCTCAAATACGTGTTTTTGCATTGCCAATCCGACCATCATTTTGCCGTGCTATTCTTGGCAAGGTTAATTTTTTGCATACATATTTGGCTCTTTTTTTAACTGTCTATCATTTGTTGTTGTTTGTGCCTTGGAGTTCATTTTGTGTAATTCTGTCATACAGGATGATTTAAGAGTAGAACTTGAGATGGATCCCCAATTGCCTGCTGTTTTGCTCACGGGAGGTGGCCAAGGATTGGGTCCTTTAGATCAAAATGCAAAGGCTCTTGGAGAAACTCTATTTGATGAACAACTTGCGAAACCAATTGGACAGATGATTATCGTTTGTGGCCGTAACAATGACCTAGCTTCTTCGCTTGGATCACTCGAATGGAAGATCCCTGTGAAGGTGATTTCACTTGCTTCTCAACAACAATCCCTAATGTTCATTAGTCCATATGAAAAAAACTTTGCATATTTATCAGTTTGATCCCCATTTCCTTTGCAGTAAGTGTTATTAACTGTTTTGTTGCATTGCAGGTTAGAGGGTTTGAGACCCAGATGGAAAAATGGATGGGCGCTTGTGACTGCATTATCACGAAAGTATGTAATCAAAAATCGGATACTCGTACTCCTCTACCATGTCCTGCAAATAATGGAACCAACCATCAATGACTTAGAATTTTTTTCGGGTTTTTGGTTTCTGCAGGCAGGGCCTGGAACAATTGCAGAGGCTTTGATCAGAGGGCTTCCTATTATCCTCAATGACTACATTCCTGGGCAAGTGAGTCATAAGAACCCCCTTTGTTTTTGTTTTGCTCGCATCGATTTTCCACAACATTTTGGAACATAAGCTGGCCCAGACACCGGAGTTATAAAAAAATGTGTCTATGCATGCTGATCATATGATAAAACTCATTACGATTATTTTCCTCTTCCTTTGGCATTTCCAGGAAGAGGGAAACGTTCCCTACGTAGTCGACAACGGGGTGGGGGTCTTCAGCCGGAGTCCGGAGAAAACTGCCAAGCTAGTGGCCGATTGGTTTACCACCAAAACAGAGGAGCTCAAGAAAATGTCAGAGAACGCGCTCCAACTCGCTCAACCAAACGCAGTGTTTGATATCGTCAAGGACATTCATGAACTTGCTTGCCAAAGGGGAACCCCTGGCCAACATCCCCAGTGAGAGATTTTTGAGATAAGAAATGGGTTTTGTGAGACGTTTTTGTGAAAATGTTAACAACATCTTTTCACATTGAAATAGTTATAACACTCGTTAAATTGTGACGTGTTTATTTGAAAGACATGTTTATTTGGATTGGGTGAAATAGAGGTGTTGCTTTCATATTAATATTTAAAATCTTTTTTCCTTTCAAAAAATGGTGAATGTGCCTTTCATACTTAAATAGGTCTACCAGAGACTCGACTCTTCATAAAAGGCTGCCTACAAAGAGGCATGATCCTTTCTTTGAAGTAATCATCACTTAAAAAGGCCGATGCGGTTTAGTTTCACCGAACATCATAATCTCGTTATGTAAATTTCCATACTATGAAGTAAGCATCCCTATTAGGGTCCAAGAGGAGTCACATAATGCATCCATAGTCCATACCATTAAAAAGAAAACGAAAGAAAGTAAATGAGAGAAACAACAAAAATTTCCAGTACCAAATATATCAACTTAGGAGGTGTTCCACTAGTAAAAAATTGTTTTTTTCAAACACCGAGACATGTCATTCTCTCACAACACATTACATAAAAAACAGTGAAAAAACAATTTATTCAAAAAACTGAGTTGTGGAACACCCCCGTAAGATGATTTCACTACAATTTTTTTTCCCAATAATAAGATGCCCACATTCCAAACGGCAAATCAACATACGAAATAAATGGGACACAATTTTACGCCCCCAACCCCCAAATTTGGGTATTGAGTGGATCTTTTTTTTTTAAAATAGGTTAAAGAGTGTTTATGAGAAATGTGCAAAATGCATTTTGTAACAGGAGTAGTATTTGAGAGATATGTCCAAAATACATTTTGTGGGTCTTTTTGCTAATGAAAATGAGAAAAGTGAATAATGAGAAGTCAAAAAACTCCTCACCACCTCTTTTTCACTTCTCCTCAAAGTCCAAAATGAAAAACCCATTTTCTGATAAGTCATTTTGGCCCAAGTTTCCCAAACATCCAAAACTCAAAAATGCGAAAATGAGAAGTAGAAAAATGGCTCCCAAACACCCCCTTAATCTCCCTCGTTCTCGAGAAAAACTTCGTACCAATCAGGTATGGTCATGTAATGCCCGATTGGGTCTCAGCCGTGTAAAAATATTTTGAATGGTCCAAATTTCTTCCGCCTCTCTCCATGTTTTTGGACGACACAGATTTCTTCTCCCTCCATCACCTCTATCTCTATTTTTAATTTGGACCATCAAAAATATTTTTAAACAGCCGAGATGCACAATTACTCTGTTAGACACCCCCACTCTCCCTTCGTGTGTGATATCCAACTGGCACCCAAATTTTTCATACGGTAATAAATTTTATCCCAGTTTATCTCAAAACTATGCACAGGCCCATATGGACCATCCATAGGAATTCCCTCCGCCGCTCAAAATTTCCCACTTTCCCAATCTCTCTCAAAACGATTCTTTATACCCTGACAATGGTGGGTGGACGCGGCGGCTTTCCACAGCCACTGCGCATGTTAGCTTCAGCTGCTGCTGTACTTCTCGGCGGAATGTTTACCCTCTCTCTAGCCTCCAACGTCACAATCCGAGCTATGCAAGCTATCACCGATGCCAAACGGGTAACTACTCCTTTGTTTCTCAAACCCTATATATTTCTCATATACCTTCTGAATTATGAAATATGTGTTCATAAATCGGTCTATACGGCACTTGATAGTGTGATATTTGAATTTTGAGTAGGGTTTTATGCAGAGGTAAATTGCATTTCGATGATGAATTTGTTGAATTTGAGTTGGGTCTGCAAGTTCCCTGTTTCTGAAAACTTTATATATCTCCTACTACTAAATACCTTCAATATGAAACGTATGATATCTGCACGTCTTTTTGTAAACCAAACCAAACCGAGCCTTATGTCTCAATCAATTGGAATCAATTGGGGTCGGCTACATGAATTCTGTTTTTCCATTGAGCTCTGTTTGGGGCAATTTTTTTCACTTAAGTTTAGTAAGCCCAAGTCGTTTCGTATAACAGCATCCAAAGTTAATTAATTAATTTAGATCTTCCTCTTTCCCTAGCCCTACTATCCACTGACCACTACTATCATATCACTCTTCTTGACTACTGCGTGGAGTACAGTTCTGCATGTTCATATTTATCCATATATGGGATTTCAATGGTGTGTTTGTTGAATTTGAGTTGGGTTCTCTGCAATTACCCTTGTTTCTGAAACCTTATCTATTCCCCTATATAAATAAGTATCCAATTTCATGTATTCTTATCTCTTGGTATATGAGATTTCGATGATGAGGTTGTTGGACTGAAGTTGTGTTTCCTAGAAGCCTAAAACCACCCTTGTTTCTGAAATCTTTTATATCCTCATGTACCTTCTACTCCATCCGTTCCAATAAACATAGTCCGATCTGCAAAACGAGGGCTTAAAAAATAAAAAAAAAAATTCTTTTTGGTTAAAAAAATTGAATCTTTTTCACATATTAGTAGAGATCGATGAATTCTTCCATTTTTTAAAAAAGGGATTTTTTTTTTTGAAGTCCTTGTTTTGCAGACCGGATCCTCTTTTTATGACAGATGGAGTAATTATGAACCATATGTTTGTAAATCTGTCTATACGGCAGTTTTTGGTTTTGAACTGATGTACATATGGCTCTTGATAGGGTATTATTTTAATTTTTTGTCGGGTTTTCTGCAGAGGAAATTCGCATTGCCGTGTGGGGTTTGCAGTGGAATAGGGGTTTACATTTGCAAACTGTGCAAAGGAAATTCAACAATAGAGTGGTCGCCTCTCTATGATTCTTCAGCCATAAATCCATGTATTTGCCCTACTTGTGATGGAAACAGGTCTGTCACTTGTTGGTTATACCGTATTGTTTTCACAATTGTTTGCTAACAATATTGTTTTGGTTGAGTAGATCTACATTTGATTGAATTTTCTGGATTTCGTTATAGGGTGCAACGCTGTCTCAACTGTCTAGGAAAAGGTTACCATTACTGACAAGTAAGAGTGAAGAATCTTTTTCACAATTGTTTGCATCATGCTGAATGTAAAATGCATTTGTTATGCAAGTGTCCAATAAGTGAGAATATCTTGTGGACGAGTTGTGGTATCTGGGGTACATATTTGCAGCATAAGATGTTTGTTCAGTGGAATATTCAAGAATTGTATTAGAAATTGTTATGCATTTGGAAGCTCCATTTATTAGAAAGTTAAATGCAACTGTAATGCACTCGATAGGCTCAGATATCACAACGATTTCGTAATGTTCCTGGTTGACGAGTTGTAATCATGCATACCTTAAACATGTGTTGTGTATAAAGGAGAATACCTATGGAAAATTCTACTCAGTCATTCGTCAAAGATCAATGTAGATTCATAGGTTAGGTTCAAGGGGAGGCTTCATTAGAATTGGACTGATTGGTTAGCTCTTTACAGTTGTGCATAGAAAAAATGCACGACTAGTTGAGTTTCCAGTATTGTGCACAAAATAATTGTGCTCAGGTTCAACCCTTGAAACTCGAGGTTAGTAGGTCTTTTTTTGTGCATTGTTTACTTGTACAGGGGGAATTTAGACGACGATGCTTGTAGCAGGTAAGACATCCGTGCAGCTAATCTTTTGTGGGCAAAGGAAATGGAGCTTTGAGTGACATTAAACATACTAACCTCAATGCGGCTTTTCTGATTAATCTTTTGTGGGCAAAGGAAATGGAGCTTTGAGTGACATTAAACATACTAACCTCAATGCGGCTTTTCTGATTGTGTGCTTATTAAGAGATGAAACCCAGAATTGGACTGAATGGTTTAGCTCTTTACAGTCGTGCATAGGAAATACGCACAACTAGTTGAGTTTCCAGTATTGTGGACAAAATAATTGTGCTCAGGTCCAGACCTTGAAACTTGAGGTTAGTAGGTCTTGTTTTTGTGCATTGTTTACTTGTACCAGGGGAATTTATACGGTGATGCTTGAAGCGGGTAAGACGTCCATGCAGTTAATCTTCTGTGGCAAAGGAAACCCAGCTTTGAGTGACCTGAAACATACTGACCTCAACGTGGCTTTTCTGATTGTGTGCTTAAGAGATGAAATTGGTTGATTGCTTTTCTGATTGTGTGCCAGCTGGGATTTGATGAACTTAAGATGGCATCATCAAATTTAAATAAAATAGCCATCGTATGTGTGTGAGCTCCACAAACCATGTGAGTGTGTTGTAGCCATCTTTAGTTGGTGGGCCTAAAGCCCAAGTCCGGCCCTGTGCAGGATTTTATAAAACCAGCTATGTCTATGATAAAGTCTGTGTATTGGAACAACTAGGGTCTCACATGATCACAGAGATATTGAACTCAGTGATGTTTGAAGTTGTTTGCATATTGTTTGCTTATTATTTAGTTTCTATTGCATTGGTTTTTCACATAGCTCTAGTCAACCGTTTTATCCTGGGAGATGGACACAAATCAACCTATAACGCCTTTGGTAGACAGCAAACCCGTTTTAAGGAGACTGTGGTTTTCAAAGGACTCGGTTCAATTTTCTATTTCGATTTACTGTTTGTGTATCACGTTCAAATAATCTGTTTATGTAATTTGTATTTCTGTTTATAAATTGAATGGAACTGTTCTTCGGAATTCTGTGCCTCTGTAATATTTCCTATAGTCGATACATGATGCAAAGCGATAAACCCACAATAGAAAAACAACACCCAACAAAGTGTTGAATGAAGAGGCGAAAGTAGCCAAAACGAGAACAATAAAACAAAAACCAAAGGGCTATCCCATATTCAAGGTAAATCCCCAACAAAAGCATTCATGATCCTTACGTGAGACTCGTAGAAACACTTCCCTTCATTGCATGCTCCTAGATACTTATTCCAACATTCCCAGTCCAATAGATCCCAATTGCAGAAGTACTTTTTGCACAAAAAAGCACTCCAAACATGACAGCAGTAGTAATAGCAACAAGCCAATAGTCATAGTAACATCCAATTGGTCATGTAGCCTCCATATGAGTAGAACCAAATAGGAATCCTCAAATAAAACCTCACCAGCTTCAGAGCAGAACAATCCATAGCTCAAGTCTAAAAGCAATCCTTTGAAGTAGAAATAGGTGAACTAAGTGAACAGACCTCATAGCCCACACTATTGGCGTTGGCCTACAGTCTTTGAATTACTAGCATATGAAAATTCTCAGTCTTTGTCTCTTGAACCAGCATGACATCGCAAGTGGTGGCTAGCTCATGCAGTAGAACTCTTGGATGCTCCACACTGCATCCCGGGATCGAGTCAACCTGCCTCCTAGTTTTAATTAATTTCAGTGCAAAATCTCCTTTTTAACCTACTCCCCAAACCCCTCATATTCTAATAAAGAAATTTCATTGTAGCATTTGAAACTCATGGCGTTTTTTTTTTTTTTTTTTGTAGTTTAACAAGTTGGAAAATATTATAGGATTTAATATTGTATTTGTTGTGAATGTAATTATTGACTTGATTTAGAATTGTATCTTTTCAATAACACATGTTTACTGTGGATGCACACATCCTCTGAACAAATGTGTCCCTTCCCCTCGTGACTATTCTTAGAGTCACGAGACTATATACTTTCATTGAGTCAGATTCTTTTCATTTGAGAGAGTACAAACACAAGTTTGGTTCGGCAGACCTAGAGATTCTAGTGCTGCTTCTGTGGGGGGCGTTCGATGAGGTGGTGTTGGGAGACAGACGTCCAATGCAAACCCTAAGAATCGTGGCAGGGGCAAAATCTTTCTTAATTAAGTACTGAATGCAACACTCATTTTGATCACCATTTTGATTTCATCGATTTTTAGGTTTTGAATTCTGTTTTACTGCATCAATATTTTGGTTTTATCACAAAAAGTAAACATAGTTTCTAACATAACGAGTAGACAGTCCTTCGCATCATTTCTGCATCATTTCATAGTACTTAGCTTCATCTTCAATCAATTTTTTTTAAACATTAGAGCATCAATCTCCACCATGTCAATACCTAGCTAGCCTTTTGCTTGGGTTCATTGTAGACCGGACTTCTCCATGTGTTGCTCCCTGAAATTTAGTGTTTTATGCTATATGTTTTTGTAGGTGAAATGGTTGCCTATTGGTCTCCCACATTGAACCACAAGGTGCATTGTTGCTTCAATGCCTCTGACGAGGCTCGAATCTTGATCTCCCTTGTGAGAGAACCAGGAGATAACCGCTAGACTACAAGTTCTTGGTTACAAACAAGGATACTTTTTAAGAAGGCTGAAGAGGCACAATAATTGTAAATGGTCGGCAGTGGAACAACTAGAAAGATGTGGGCTGTGTTTGATTTGTAGTTTAGTTTAGTTTTGATGATGTAAGCAGGTGTAATGAGTGGAGAGAGATTGAGAGAAAATTGAGGGAAATGATGAAGTCAACAAAACTAAAACAAAACTAAAACCTCAAACCGAACAGGGCTGTGAAAGTTTGGTTTTGAAAGTATCTTTTGAAAAGGCAAGATCTGAACTTGGACAGATTGCAATATGTCATTATTGATGTTACCAGCCACTTGTTTATTTTAGTATGTTTCATGATGTCATTTTTATATTTAAAAACCATGAGGCTGAGAGGTAGGTCAAGTTTTTGCGAGTAGCAGCACTAAAAGAGTTTTGGTCTCTTTGAAGCTCTCTCGATGAATTTCTTTTTCTATTGTAATGATTTCATTATTTTATCTTTATCATAAAGAAAATTTATTTTGCCGATATTAAAAATGTCATTATTGATGTGAGTTCCTGGTTATGTTTGGCACCTGAATGTTGCACTCATTCGAATTAAGCTTCGTTTTTTTGGGCTAGAACTTTTCTATTTATGACACTTAGATCCCCTATCTTCCCATCTTTGCCTTTTTCTTTTTCGCATGACTAACAGAGCAAATTGATCAGAGAAAGTCTTCCTTCTTCCTTCAATTGGCAATGATCTATTAACATTAAAAATCGGCATTAGAATAAAAAACAATAAAGTTAAACACCGGTATTAGATTGGGCCTAGCTTGCGCACCTTGCGCTAGGCGAAGGCCCTAGGCAAGAGCGCTCAGGCGGAGCGCTAGGCGAAGGCCCTGACGCCTGGGCGAGGTTCATCCTAGCCACTCGGCTAGGCAAGAGTGCTTAGGCGGAGCACTAGGCGAAGGCCCTAGGCGAGGTTAATCCTAGCCACTCGGCTAGGCAAGGCAAGAGCACTTAGGTGGAGTGCCAGGGGAAAGCCCTAAGCGAGGTTTATCCTAGCCCCTCAGCTAGGCAAGAGCGCTCGGACAGAGTGCTAAGCAAAGTGCGCTCAGATGGAGCGCGCAAAGAGCGCTCAGATGGAGTGCTAGGCAAAAAGGTTCAGGCGGAGCTCTATGTGCCTAGGTGAGGTTCATCCTAGCACCCTCGGCTAGGCGAAGAGCGCTCGGACGGAGTGCTAGGCGAAGAGCACTCAGATGGAGCGCTAGGCTAAAAGGCCCACGCGGAGCCCTTGGGCGGCTTAAGAGGTGTACCGGAGGTTCACCCCAGAATCGACGGCCCCATAACACTTTTTTTGAGATTTTCAGAAAGTGGCTTGAGCCACTATCAGGCCTATATATCCAACCAGCGCCACTATATTGGAAGGGGTCGGAAGTGGTACGAGCCGTTTTTGTGCGAACCGCAGAAATCTACAACTGTGACGTTTTCAGTCAAAACGTTTTTTACTCATGAAATACAACAGCCTCAAGGTGAGAGAGAGAACTTTCCACCTTGTTCGGTTTGGGTTTTGGGTTTTGAGTAGGGAGAGTAATGAAAATAATAATTACAAATTAGGGGTAATGATTAAAGAGAGATAGAGAGAGAAATGGTAATAATAATTAAAAATAAAGGTAATGATGAGAAAGAAATCGGGATAATGATTAGATAATAATTTAGAAACCGGGTCTTGAGACCCAAACCGATTCGGCTTTATTTCTTTGTCTCTTGCAGTATAGATGAGATCTATAGATCAGTGAGCGTTCAATAAATCTCCAAGAGGTATATTCTCTTATTCGACCTATTTGAGAAAGAGAGAACATTCTTTTCTGTCAGTGCAAACAAAAGTTTTCTCCAAATCAATTGCATTGCACCACACGTCCATGTTATACTATTTGGGACCACTGTTGGATAGATGACACAATGTAATCCATTTAGAGAAAACTTTTGTTTACACCAGCGGTGTAAAAATGTTCTCCCCTTGAGAAAAGCCCAAAGGAGGATCCTAGGCAATACAAAGTCCTTTGGTAGATCTCTAGGAGGCAAATAGAAGGCCTGTGGATTCAAGCCGCAGCGGTCAAGTACCGGGTGTGGTAAACCGATGATTCGGCAAGTAGAGCTTAGGGATTATTGAGTTCTTATAATCGTAATTAAGTTTCCTTATAACTAGAGTAGTGTTTTGATTCCTTCCCGTTGAAATAATCCATATCTATATTACATTTTACGATGGGGTGAGAGCACATTTTTGACAGCTGCGGCATGAGTTTCATTTGATTCAAGGTTTGAGGTCCACCAATATACTTCCCAGTGTGGAGAACATTTCTGAATCATATTCGTAGTTCTCCCTCCCTTTCTCTTATTCCTAACAAAAACAGAGCAATAGCAAACCCAAGACAGTCATTTTGAAATTTGAGAGCAAACCTTTGGACGAAAGAAGTTGGTGAGAGCAGATCCGATCCCACAACACATGCCGGTGAAAAATCGGCAACGCATCCTCGACCTTTTATATTCCCCACGGTTCAATGAAATCAAAGACAGCGAGAGCAAATCCTCTCCCTGTTTTGCTCGCGTATTTGTTCTTACTGATGATGTTTCTTTTTGTTAGCCTTTTTTTTTTTTTGTATCGTTAGCTAATTTCCTTTGTTCAACTTATAAGTTATATCAACAGATGCGAACCATTTTGAGCTTAGTTTAGATGGCGGTTGGATGGCGGCAATCGAGGGGTAATGGGAGTGTAATATCTTTTTTTCATGATTTTAATGTTTGGAAGAGACAGGAACGGAAATGTAATGTCATGATTTTCTGATTTTGACGTTTGAGAGAGGCAAGACAGGAACGTGATTCATGGTGACATCTTAAACCAAGAATCACATTCTCAAACTGAGTGGGAATCTAATCCTTCTCTTACCCCACAAGAATCTTAGATTCTTGACTCATTCATTGAGAAAATGAAATGTTGACTTCTATAAAATTTCCAAATTAATTGTTTCCCGCATAATATTATTGAATTAATCCAAACATCGAAATAAAATTACTCCAAGTATTAAATTTCTAGGAATTTGATTCCCACTAATTACTCCCTCCGTCCTTAAATAAGTGTCCACTTTCACTTTTTGACTTTGTTTAAAATTGTCTATAACTTTCAATCTATAACGTATTATAAACTTGTAAAAACATTGTACTCTATTTTAGAACTCATTGAGTTTTATCAAACAAAATCCATATTACATATTTTTTGCATTATAGATTGAAAATTATAGACAACTTTTGAATCCAGCTAGAATAGTAACGTGGATATTTATTTAGGGACGAGGAGAGTATATTCCTATTCCTACTCATGAAAATTCCCAGGAATTTGATTCCCGGTAATCATATTCCTATTCCTACTCAAGATTTCGGTCATCCAAACACAACCTTACAACCTACCACTTCAATTTTATTTTGGTTTTTGTCATAAGAAGTATAAACAATATTTAGAGTGGGTCTACGGAGAAACTTTGATCTACATGGTTATTTCTACATGAGTATATTTCAGTCATGGTGCTATTGTTGGCCCTGGTATGTTATGCTAGACATTATAGATGAAGGAGAGGAACCTTACTACTAAATGGAAGAACTTGCTAATAGTGCGGTGCCAGAGGAAAGACTGAACCTGAATCTAATCTTTCTATTGCTCTGTTATTTCCGTACTGTAACCCTGACTTCTTTCCGCTGCTTAATCAAGGTAAATCTTTTTATTAATCAAACTTTTTTATAATAAATAATTTTATTAACGCGTCCGAAATTTAGGGCATTACAAGAAATAAAATTTTGAAAGCTCCCACAATATTATATTCTAATGAGGTGATAGTGTTAATTACATGTGGTTATATGGACAGCTCGAAAAGTGGTAGTGTCCTAGGCATGGGTAATTCGCTAGTATAGTATATATATGTACGGTCTATATTTATAAAATAGGGATAAATATATGTTGGGTGTGTTTGGTAATTGATAGGGGTGAATGATAACGAAACATTATCTCATACAGTATTGCAGAATGATTTTTTATGAGAAGAGCTCTCAGTGCGATAAATGGCTACAATTAATTGGCCAACAAATTATTTAGTAAATTTATGTTTATATATATGTTTAAAAGAATTTCTTTAGTTAGCAAAACCCTTAATTTGTGGGATAGGTTTTTCAACATGGAAAAAGGATCTTAATCAAGGCATGATTTGTGACAATGTGTGATGAAGAAAGCAGAATTATACTCATGTTTTAAGTATATCCTAGGTAGCTAAATTAACAACCATTACAACTAACAAGGCATAGATACGAAAACATTTTCTTTTGAACCAAATTGAAGCAACTTGACATGGGCAATTATAGTATGAATTTATCTTTTTTGCTCAGCAATTATAGCATGAGTATTTTTATTTTTTTCCCCTTCCTTTCACGTCCTATAACAGTACATATTGAACTTTGGCCACTCCGTTCAAAAAAACTAGTTTAAAGGACCTCGTGCCTAGCACGAGTTTGATGCCCGTCTTTGTTTGTTGTGTGAAATTGTTGTGATATGAATTTGCGTTTGGTGTGATGTACGAATATTATGCTTTAGTATTGATAGTAAAAGTGGTAGGGTTATTTAGTGCAGATCCAGATAGTAAAAAATTTCTCTCTATAAGCTCACTACTTTATTGTGCAAAAAAAAAAAAAAAACTACAGTTTATAAATATAATTAGGCTCAATTACTCGAAGAAAAGTATATAGAAATGTACATTGAAGTAAAGCCTCAAATTTAGCTATAATAGTTTAACGGCTTCGTGCGTTGCACGAGTGTGATGCCCGTGTGTTGTTTGCCTTTGTTTTCTGTTCAAATGGTTCTTCAGGGTTAGATCAATCATACTCCATTTCATATCCATGTTCATTAAACAGAAAAGTGTTAACCTTTTGTGTGTATTTTGGTTTTGTGTGTCAGGTTCTTTTTTGGCTTTTGTGGTTTGAGCTTTGAAATACGTACGTAGTATAGATAGATAGCCAGATGTTATGATAAAGTTATGGGTTTTTTTGCTTAGGGTAAGGGCATTTTATAAGCATAAGTAAGGGCCAATTTTTAGTGCTTAGAATTTGTTAATTTTAGAAAGCAAAATATGAAGTATTAATGTAGCAGTTTAATATTGAATATTATTTATATGGAAGAATATTATTTTCTTATCTTCTTCTTGATTTTATCAAATGATCAAGAGGTGAGTTTTTAAGAAGATGAGGTTTATGGGGTTTGATATGGCGTAGGAGAATTATATGTGATTTTTTTTTACAATTGAGTTTTTTTTTTTTTTTTTGAGCATGTTTGTTAAAGCAAAGAAATTGGTGTTTTTTTTTTTTGAACCAAAAGAAATTGGTGTTGACTTGAAAAGTAAAATACATTCTGCAAAGTGGTTGCTTTTGGTGTTTTAGGTGCATTTGAGATAACTATATAAATGCACACACAGATGCATGTGCCAACTGTGGGGGCAGAAGGAAAAAGGAAAGATTGAATTTGCCACTGCTAACTCTGTATTTTGGGACCTCTCCTTGTAAATTACCAGTAGTTAAGTCCACCCTTGATAAATCTAACCACAATAGCCCATAATAAAAAACAAAAAAAAAACTCCAAAAAAACAGAAAAACAAAAAAAGACATGCAAGCTCATCAGTCTTTTGAAACTGCCAATGTATTGATTTTGGCCGTGCATTTTCCATGATAATTTCACACCAAAATATCCAAGCACGTTAAGCGTCAAATATGTTATTTTAGGACAACATATTTTGCAACTCCTTCAGAGTGGTCTCCATATTTTGCAACTCCTTCAAAGTGGACTCGATATTTTGCAACTCCTTTTATTTATCTTTGGTCCTATCAGAAGCAACAGGCTTATTAGCAAAGTTTAGGGCATGGAAGAATGCCCCCTTCGCTGCATCATTTTCTGTTTTCAGAGTTGTCAATTTGCAATTACTTTCATCTAATTCGGCAACTGTATTCTCGAGTTCCACTTCAAAATACAACCAGGCAATAGTCAAACCTGCAGATCATCTACTTACCTTTTGGGCAAATAGTTAAAGAAAAAAGAAAAACACACGGACAATCTATTACAACAATTTTAGAATATCCTGTGGGCATCTATATTTAGAACACTCTTTCCAGTTCTGCCCTTGCATTGGGATCGAGGCACACCACTGAAATGAAATTATCACACAACAAATCATACAGAGATACAACCACTCAAATCAAAACTATCGGACAAAAAATGATAGAGGTATAACAATAAAGTTATAAACAACTACATCATAAGCCATAGCAATTATACTCAACAACAAAACTGACAAACTCTATGATATTGAGTAGAAAGAGAAGAGGCTGCAGAACTATTTCAATTTGTGGAAACTACAAGAATCTGACCCAACACTTAAGCCCAGATACGCGGTTGAACAAGCAATTTTTTGGCTAATTGACCGACCTGACCACAAATATGAACAATGGAAATTTTCTTAAGTAGTAACTACTCAGATTGCATCAAGATGTACTTGGATGTATGATCGAAATTACAGTCAATGAATGGTGAGCTTGCTCAGGTTTAGTTAGCTACCCCTTAAATGCAGAAGCTCAGTTTTATTTTTTGCATCAGTATCTAGATGGCATTGCAGTTCCGTTGATAATGATTTGTGCTTCAAATGAAGATCCCCCAATGCGATCCTCAGATTCCTGACTTTTGTTTGTAGCTCAGTGGATACCTCTTGCCTGCATGAACCTAAAGGGAAGACGAGTACACAAAAGTATCAGGAAAAATTCAATAAGTGACAACTAAATATAGGAAATACATCATGCATAATGGCATAAGTTTACCATGCTCAGGAAGTGCCTTTACAATGTAGCCTCCAATCCATCCTTCAAGTATCACATGTCATCAATACACCAGCCAAGAACAATAGACATCCAGTCAGAAAACAGCAGCAGTTGGGTATTCAGAGTGGCCACAACCCTTGATATACAAGAAACAAATGCACAGTAGCAGCAGGCAAACTTAGCGCCATTCATAAACATTGTAGCCGAAACAAATTTAGACTCTTTAGTATCATATGTTAGGAATTTCAGATAACGTTAGATCAAAGAAAACTTAATAAAACTGAACCACGACCAGGAACAAAAGAAAAAAGGAAATCAAAAGGCTAGCATATGGACTTTGTTTGGTTTGTGTACTTTGCTTGCAAAGCAGTTCTTTGGATAATGGAATGCTAAATTATGATTCGGCCCCTGCGTCCAATAGGAAAATCGATCATAATTCAGGACAAACCTTCTAAAGAAACCAAAATAAAAAAAAAATATACACAATTATTTTTTGGGAAATAGATCAGTTTCAAAAACAAAAAGAAATCGTTCTTTTTGTCTTTCTACAAAGGCATTTGCTTCTGTTAAGAGCATCCCACTGAAAACCTAAAAACCCAAACAAATTATCAGATGAAGAGGAAGTTTAGAAGTTTACCTGAGAGAGGATTCTAATAGCTCAAGACTTCAAAGAGGTTGCCGTATTTGGGCTGCAAATTAATAGCTGAATGACCCATTTACAGTAACGAAACTTTAGTTTCCATTGAGGGGTTGTTCAGACGTGGTTGATATCCCTTATTTGGTACTTTAGAGTGGAAAAATATAGATTCAACTCGGGACATATGCAAAATTTTCCAGCCCAAATAGGAATAACAATCGGCTTGCACACTATTAGTTGTGAGGAGTCTCATTTTTTGAGTATAAAACAGAGTTCAAACATGTGATTTACCTAATACTTTTTTCTAAAAGCATGGAGACATGTCAAAATGTTCATATTCCTCTGTATCCTTCTTTCAATTTGTAAGTGGTGTTTACGAGGTACTGAGCTAGGTGTTTACAAGGATGCATTGGTGGCTCGACACTTTATATGATAGTTCACAATGTACGCTTAAGTTCCTATGAATACCGGGTAGAATGCATGTCATACACAAAGCCTTCCTTACGAAAGTAATGACTTCTGGTTTCGATATGCAGAAACATTTGGAAGAACCCATTTAAAATAGCTGATTGTTTTGTCAATCCAACCTAACAAAGAATTAGTACCTTAAATAAACAGCAATGGGCTAACAGTTTACTCAGAACCCAGTCTGAATCAGTTGATCATACATTCATGGATCAGCTCAATGACACCCTTCAGTCCTTCACAAACCAACTGCCTAAGAACCGAAATTTGATTAAATGGTTTCCTCCTATGGATGTCTTCAAGAGCAGATTGATTATCAAATTAGACTATTAGGTTCCTATCTTATTCCTATCTGAATCGGTAACTAAACCCGCGTTTGCTTCACTGAAATAGAATGATCATTCACTTCCAATGCCCATTCCAACGTTTGCTTTGCTAAAAATCATCGGAATGTACATTACCATGAATGGCTGGAATTCTAATTGAATAACCATTAGATTCCTTCCCAAAATCATATATCCCCAAACCCAACACTTTCTTTCCTAAGGCCAATCTATACGCAAAACACTTCAATAATGACATTATAGCTAAGCAATAAAAATGCGAAATCACGGAATATTGCAATTCTAATTACTGCTCTGCAATGAAGGAGAACATGAGGTCATTCTGGAGTTCAGAATCACAGAGTTTCCGAACAGACCCGGAGCTTCGCACGATCAGCAACCGATCAATGGTATCGGGCTCGGCCAGATCACTCCATTCCTCAATGTCAATCTCTTGCCAGCAATAAGGCCCTGTGACCACTTTGCCCCATGATTTGCATACCCTTGGTACCACTGCCAGTTTCACCTGGAGAGATAGGTTCCGGAAAATTAACCCGAGTGCATCGGGTATTAGCTCGTCCCAACATCGAAAATCAGCCCCTTCTTCCATCTAGAACTTCACATAAAATTTTAAGAAAAGAAAAAAAGGAAATTAGTTTCAGATTTCACAGATTAATCTATTTTCATCATTTTTTTTGGGTGTGTATATCAAGATCCCCCCAACATGGAACAAAATACAGGAAAAACACGTGGGCATGAGGAAAAATGTAATTTTTTTTTTTAAAAAAAAATGTACAAATCAGATCGAGTTTGTGGATAAGAAATTAGAGAATGAAAGAGAAGGATTGGTCGCTTACTTGATCCGGGAGAAAGAGAGTGATTTGAGGAAGCCATGGTAATCAGACGACGAAGAACATACTCCGACGAGTCCCAGAGAGAGGCAAAGTGCTCTCTTCACCGATCTCCCAGAGCTGTGCACGCTCTCCGGACTCTGTTCACCAGAGCTACCAGATTCTCCATTATCGCCTCTCTGTCTCTCTGTCTCTCTAATGCGTAAAAATTGAGCAGGGGACACAGAGGGAAATAAAAGAAAAGTTGGGAAGGGGTATTAGCAAATGCCAAATGACCCAATTGCCCCAGCACAAAATGCCTAATTACAGCCAATTCAAAGGCAGAAATTTCCAATTGAAGGGTAAAATCGTCCAAATCAAACAAAATTGGCCAAAACACTAACTTGGAAGGCCCTCTCTATTATAGCATTCGGATTTTGGAAAAAGAACTTTGGCCAAATATGGGCAACTAATTCAACTTATTAAAGAAATATCATCATTATATTTTTCACATCAACTTTTACATCTACTTTACACCTCTCACATCAACCTTTACTTCACTTTTCAAAATTATCCTCTATTTTTGCCATTAACTTAAAATACATTTATTAAGGGACAACACAAAATAGAGTACTCTATACTTATTTGGGGACGGAGGGATTATCTTTTTGCTGGGCAATTATAGCATTTGATTTCTTCCTTTTGGGTCCTATAACAGTACATATTGAACTTTGGCGACAACAACAATGTTTGGCTAAACTCTTAAAAGAATTAAAACGCATTATTATGTGTAGGTCCAAGTAAAGTGATAAAGTACATTTATATGCCCGTCTCAACCTACCATACACACTCTCGAAACTTCGTTGCTCTCTCTCCCGAAACCCTAGCCGCCACATCTACCTTTCTTCTCCCTTCCCCTTCCCCTCCCACCAGGGTTTCACGATCCTAATAAAGCGGCGGGAGGGGAAGGTCATGATACTAGTTCTCAATCTTGCACTCTATTTTCTAGTCCTTAATTTATTTTTCTTGTGTCTCTTCAGATCAACGACTTCTCATCTGATCTGTAAGTTTTGTCTCTCCTTTCTGTGGGAGTTTTGTCTCTCCTTTTTGTGAGAGTTTCTAGTTTCTTCTTTGGGCAAATATTACGTCAGATCAGGTTCTTTCAAATGACGTTGCTTCACAACGGTATCCATATCAATAGTGCTTTATTACCCCGTATGATGTCTTTGTTGGAGCAAATCATGGTGGTTTGTTAGATCTGTAGCCTTGGGAGTTCATTGGTGCGTTCATACTTGGTTGGAGTTCGTCTGATCGTCTAGGTATTTGTTAGTAAAGGAATTATTGCAGGGATATCGAAAGAAAAAAAGAATTCTTGGCTAATGAGGGAAAAGATGCACGCGGATCAAATACCTATGAGAAATCAAGAAACCTGGTTGATTCTTCTCGTTCAGTTGTTGGCGATTGGAATAATCAACTTGGATCTTTTTCTGGGTTCAGATTGGGAAGCTTCAATTGCATCTCTCTCTACTGGCAATGCACCATCTGCGTCCGATAATGAAATAGACAAATTGTGGTATTACCGGGACTCCAATGAAAATATACAAGGACCATTTTGTTTGTTGCAGCTACGCAAGTGGAGTACCATTAGACACTTCCCACCTGATATGAGGATACGGAGCGTAAATGATGAGGAAGGCCACTCCGTATCCTCATATCAGGTGGGAAGTATCTAGTGGTACTCCACTTGCATAGCTGCAACAAACAAAATGGTCCTCGTATATTTTCATTGGAGTCCCAGTAATACCACAATTTGTCTATTTCGCTATCGGACGCAGATGGTGCATTGCTAGTAGATAGAGATGCAACTGAAGCTTCCCAATCCAAACCTAGAAAAAGATCCAACTTGATTATTCCAACCGCCAACAATTGAACCAGAAGAATCGACCTGGTTTCCTGATTTCTCTTAGGTATTTGATCCGTGTGCATCTTTTCCCTCAATAGCCAAGGATTCATTCTTTCTTTTTACATCCTTGATAGAAGCTCCTCTATCCAAGTAAAACGGAGAAGACATGCTTCAACTCCCGGAATGATGTGAAACATCATCATTCAATGATGAGGTCAGATTTGGATCACTCCCATTTCTACTTAATCAAGAATATATCGACTTTGCATGCTCACCTTGCTTATTATTGCTATTTCCTGCAGGATCTTCGTCGAATTGACAATTATTATCCATATTTGGATCATATGTACCTTAGGAATCTCATGTAACCTGCACTGACGTTCCTTAGGCATCTTCAGAAGCTCTAGTTTCTCTAAATGGTGAATTCATATTTATTGTGGAACGTTTGAAAAAAATGGAATGGGAGGTGTTTGTAATGCAAGTACGTTGTTTATTTTCCAATTGCTGACCCTTGAATAAGCAATTAACTAGTGATCATTCACTAGATTTGGGCACGTACACATTCAAAAAAAACTAGTGACACTTCTGGATAAAAATTCTTCACTAGAGATGAATTTGTGACATTTATTCATTAAAGTAATAAAATATTTTGGCACAGTACACATTCTAAAAAAAAAACTAGTGAAGTATTGAAGTGTCGCTAGATATATCATTCATTCAATTACCTCTTTCCGGAAATCATTTAATCTCATAGATTACCATTTGAAGAGAGTACGCAACCAATTACCAAATAAAATAAACACATTACCATTTGAAATGCAGTATACAACAAATTACTATACAACAAAGAAGCTCTGAATTTCTCTCTCATCTCACAACGCAACCCAAATTCTGAGGTGTCGTTTTAGAGATATAAGGCGGGGTCTAGGGTTAGGGATGGGTTTTGGGGAAGCAACTTCTCCGCAGGTTAATTTGTGGACAAAAATAAATGGAAGGGTTGAATTGGGATGCGCTTGAAACTCCGGAGTTATATTTGAACAAATTAAAAATCCAGGGTTCGATATGAAAAATAGGTGAAACTCTGGGATTTTTTTGTAATTTTTCCTAGAAACTATCAACCAAATCAAGTACAACTACAAAATAATCCCTAGGAAGAGGTTGCCAACTGCTAACAATTCATAAGAACGCAGAATTGTTCATGTTGAATGTAAAATGCTTTTGTTATACTTTCGGAAAGAGTTAGAATATCTTGTGGACGAATAAATATAAACCACAGGCCTTCCCTTATAAAAAATTTATTGGGCCTTGCCACAAGATAGAGAATTAAGGTGGCCCATTAGTTTTACGAGTCAATCTAATCCAATTCAGTCCAAAAATAATATTTTTTGACCGTTTAAGATTTTGTGTCAAATTTGGGTGTGAACACTATGGAAATTTCTCTTCATCAAATATTAAGTAGATTCATATATTCATAGATATTTAGTATTTACTAGCAAAAAAATTTATCTTCAAGGGGAGGCTTGATTGGAATTGGACTCATTGGTTTAGCTTTTTTACAGTGGCCTTGATGCTAGCATAGAGCAAAGGATAGGGGGTGCGGTGCCGGTGGACTTAGGTGCCATGGACCATGCGGTGCACTATGGATCGTTCGATGTCTGGATGGACAGTCCGGATATGATCTCCACCTGTTTGCATCCTATCCATTCATTGGTGCAGTGCAATCAAATCTGAGCCGTCTTTCCGGGCATCGGACGGCCCTAAGTGCATTGGCACCCACCCCGGTTCTAAAAAAAAACCACACAAGTACTAGTTGAGTTTCCACTTTCTAGTATTGTGCACAAAACAACTGTGCTCCGTTTTGAACCTGGAAACTAGAGGTTAGAAAGTCTGGTTTTTGTGCATCGTGGCGGAGCTGTTAAGGGTCTGGGTGGGGCCATGGCCACTCCCACTTTTCATTCTTTTTTCTATATATATTGTATAAATTATAATCTCTAATTAAACTCTTACAATGGGAGTTTTTGTCTGGGGTTTCTACAGAATGTGACTTACCACTATCACTTTAAATGTGTTTTTGTTTGATCTTTGTGGAATGCAAGGTTATTGTTAATTGCCTTTTTATTTATGTTTATAGAGTAAGGAAATAAGGAATCCAAAAAAAAAAAAGGTTCAATTTTTTTCCGGCCCCCCAAAAGCTATGTCCTAGCTTTGTTCACCTGTAGCTGGGGAATTTAGACGATGATGCTTATTACTTGAAGTGGGTAAAGACATACGCGCAGCTAATGTTTTGTAGGCAAAGGAAACGCAGCTTTGAGTGACATGAAACATACTGACCTCGATCGACGTTTTTCTGATTGTGTGCTTAAGAGAAATGTACTGAGATTTCAGTCTGAACTTGCGAAAGCAATGTTCTGTGAAACTTTCGTTAGTTATCACATCCAAGCATGAGGAAATGTGTTTACTTTCGTTAGTTTCTTTGATCCCGTTCGTGTTCGTGTTCCTTTTCTATTTTCTTCCGATAGTTCGACCTGTCCAGAAAATTAAATTGTCGGCCTACGAATATGTGGTTTCGATCCCTTCGGGGATGCCAGAAGTAGCTTTGATACAATCTTTTCTTTGTTTCACTTTTCCTTTTGTGTCTTTCATCTTTGTTCTCGAAGTGACCCTTTCCTACCCATAAATTTGGGATGGACCAGGCTTTAAGCTCCCCTACCTTTTGATGTCCGAAGTATGATTGGGCTTAGCACATGCCCTGTAGTCTTAGATACTGAATTTTAAGCCCAATAACAATTGGGTTATTTACCAATCATATACATACACACAATGCATTGTATAGTGTAGGTCTGTCAATAGACCGTCTCCGATTTGAATTAATCCGAATTTGATATAACACCAATCTGATAATCTGAATACGAATAAGATCGGATTCGGATATATCGGATCCAATTTTGTAATCTGATTCGATATTCCCCACTGAAACAAAATACAATGAATGCTCCTCTCGAGTCTAACTACCATGCCCCTTAGTGGTTTGGGGCCATTAACAAAAATGATATGCGTACATCTAACTTGCACCCCACATGCACAGTAAGATGATGTGGCAGATAAGGAGAAGTCTAATGTGAGGCCCACCTGAAATGATGGGCTTCTCTTTGTCTGTCACATCACCTTGGTGTGTATGTGGGGTGCAAGTTAGGTATACTCATAGCATTGTTGGGCCATTAAATATGGACGTTTAGATTGAGAGAGAGATGAATCTAAGCCGCCAGATCAAAACCACTAGCAAGGTGAATTTGCTAAAATCAAGATAATTATTTGCTTTTTCTGCTAAAAAAAATGTAATTTTACTTATCACATTTATGGCTGCTGTCGCTGTTGATAGTTTTGATCTAACGACTTAAATTTACCTAACTTTCAATCTAAAGGTCAATATTTGGGAAGAAGGCATCCTGTAGTGCACTGCCGCACTACAGGGTTGTAATGCGGCATCCGAACCGTTGATCGCTCAATCAACGGCTCAGATTTCATCTTGGTGGTTGCATGATTCGAGCCGTTCATTGCCGAGATGAAATCCGAGCCATTTATTGCTGAGATCAACGGCTCGTGTGCCGCACTACAGGATTGTAGTGCGGCAATGCACTACAGGATCCCCGGATCCCAATATTTGGGCATCATTTTCAAAACCTCGTAGGTGTAGTGTAGAAAAATCCCTCCCACCAGGAATTAATGGCTTGTAGAATTGGCCATGTCATTTTCGTTTTATTATGTTTATTGTGGTGTCAGCAAAATTGTTCTCTTTATACTCTGCCCACTACGAAACTCCCACTTGTTTCCATTGATCCAACCAACAAGCATACAAAACCCATCATGCCAAGTGTCCACCTGCATCGGGAATCAACTCTTGGGCTGCTGATGACGTGTTGTACCTTTGAATACTTTTCAATATACGTGGCATGCATGCAGGGGAAGTTGTAGGTGGGTCCCTTTGACCTCGTCCGTAATCGAACAAAAGCCTCAAAGTGGTCTAATTTGGCGAATCAAAGGAGAACAGATATAGCCCAAGGTTTTGTCCAATTAGTTGTTGAGGTTTGCTCCCCACGTAATTGATCATTGTTCGATTGTTACAAGAAATCATTTCATTGTAAATTCCTTAGTCTCAACGTAAATGATTTGTTTTTGACCAGATCGAGGCCGAAATTAGTCGAGATGACTGTAAGGTATCCCGAATAAAAATTTTATTTTATAAATTATTTAATTTATTATGATTGTGACTCTTATGACGTTTCCCCTAACCGTCCGGGGGGGCAAAAAAAACAGAAAGGAAGAAAGAGAACAATGGTGGCATCACCTCTATTTAGGCTGCAAAGGAGCCGAGCTTTGTAGTGTTTGAGTTTGGTTCATTTGCTTAATAAGTCCAACACTCGAGTTCGAGCTCCGCTCGATTGTAAAGAAGTCGAGTCAAACTAATTTACTTAACAAGTCTTTTTAAACGAGCTGAGTCTATAAAACTCAAGTAGTCTTTGAGTGGTCACGTGTAAACGTAATCAACATGGGATGGGACCCAGGTTGAAGATGGTAGTTGCGAATATGCCAAACTTGATATTGAAGTTTAGGGCATTAATGTGGTGATTTTTGTATTCCTTTGGTGTGGCAAACCTAATGCAATTTGGCAACATTCCACACCACTTTTTTTATTACTTTTCTTGAAGACCACTTTTTTAAAAATATTTTTTGCCAAGTATTCACACCACGATAACCACATTCCATTTAAATTGCTAATTTTATTGTTAAGAAAATTTAAGGATGCCTTCGTTTTTGGACTAAACGACAAGTGGGGGTTATTCAGTTAGGATGTGACGAATGGCGTTCAAGTCCCCGTTGTCTGGTTTGTTACTTTTAGTGTGACGTTTCTTTTGGAATCGTTTTTTTATAGTTGTGCCATAGCATTGCTCATACATGGCAATCTACACTGTTCTTTTCCTTAAATTTTTTTGCTTGACGACGCGAAGTCACCTTAATTGATTAGACTGCCTCACCTGGCTTGCTTAAACTTACTAATTTTATATTACCATAGCATTGCTCGTATATGGCAATCTACACTTATCTTTTCCTTTTATTTTTTTGCTTGACGACGCAAAGTCACCTTAATTGATTAGATTGTCTCACGCGGCTTTGCTTAAACTTACTAATTTTATATTGCTAATGAGATTGTTAAGAAAATCTAGGCAGTCCTTCCTTATTGGAATAAACGACAAATGGTAGTTATCTAGTTAGGATACGACAAAAGACGTTGAGAATTTTGTGGATGAGTCATGTCTTCGGGTCCGGTTCTCTGGTTGGTTAGTTTAGGGTGACGTTTTCTTTGAAAACGTTTTTTTTAATATTGTGTCGACCTAGCATTGCTTGTATGTAACAATCTTCACTTCTCGTCCTTCTACATTTTCACCCGATGATGCGAAGTAATCTTAGGCATAGTTTTCCAAAAGATTTTAGTAACTCAGTTGTTAAAATCATGGTATTTCAAATAAAAAAAATTAAGTGTTTCCGTGTATTATTTTTTACACTGAATTAAAGTACACGATGAGTACTTTAATTTGGTGCAAAAAAAAAAATTAAAAAACGATACACATAACCACTTTATTTTTTAATTTCAAAATCTGATTTTAGCACCTATTGAACTCATTTGCTAAAATCATGGTGATTTTAGCAACTTAGTTGCTAAAATCTTTTGGAAAACTATGCCTTAATTGATTGGATTGTTTCACAAGGCTCACTTAAACTACATACTTAATATGAGTTAATTGGTATAATTTAGATATTACATACCTCTATGAACAATCGATTTTAAGGTTTTTTTTTCTGAAATAATTAATTTTAAGTTAGATGCCTCAAAAAAATTTGCTTATATGGTACCAGAGTCAAGCCCCGATCGATTTCGCTTGAATCAAGTGTCTGGTTGATATGAATTTTGGTGATGTAGTTTAGAGAAGCTACTCGATCTTTGGGCAAATGAATTCAAATTGACCAGTCGAATTAGCCAATCTAGCGTCTGTAAAAAGTTTACCAAATCCTTTTACAGCCCTATTCACCGAGATAATATATATAACCTCCTCTTTTATGGAATGCTCCCAAATTCTTCATTATTATTTATAAGAAAACATTCTTAATAAATACATAAATCGTGTTTTCAAATAAAATAGTTGACTTTTAGGGGAGAATATAACGCACGCATATATTAGGTAGAAGGATTTTATAGACGAGGAACTTATTCTGGACTTGGGGAATTTCCAAATGTGTCAGCATTGTCCCTTCTGGTGGGGGGAACCTAGCTTGTGGTCCTCTGTCAGTGAACCAACAAAGCATTTTGACAATAATAAAAACTTTTAGCTAGCCTTTCATTTAAGGTCATTCTATTAACAGCTCACTAAATTGATAAATGAAAGAGTAAGACAAAAAAACTCATTTTCACTTCAGTGTACTTTTTTTTACTTTTCTATACACGTTCACACATTCCTATAAAGTAAGAGCAAGACAAAGCATTTTGACATTAATAAAAACTTTCAGCTAGCTTTTATTTAAGGTCATTCTATTAACAGCCCACTGAACTGACAATAAAGTAAGAACAAGGCAAAAAGATACTCATTTTCACTTAAGTGTACTTATTTTACTTTTCTATACACGTTCACACATTCCTATGCATTTTTCACACACATTAATACACGTTTTAAACCTTAACGACAACCTAACAGGCTGATTTTAGAATTTTTCTTCATTTAAGGTATCAAATATTCTATGTGCAAGTGTTATTAAGCATAATAATATATAGTAGTATCATTATGTACCTCATAAAAAGAACATTATAGTACTAAGATTCTTCTATAGATTTTATTTCCCTTTTGGTAAAGATATACTCACTCACCTATATAGCATGCATGATCAATTGATCATGCAGTTAAAATCAAAATTTAGAGAGAGAGAGAGAGAGAGAGAGAGAGCAAATGGTCTGGTTTCATGTCATGGGAAACACTTGGTAGTGTACCTCCATCACATTCTGCACGTGAACTACCTACGCTTCCATATAGTGTAAGGATGCAATGCAACTGGAGCCCTTTCAACATGCTGGCACGAGAAGAGAACAAATAGGATAGCCCAAGTTATAAGGTGCTCTCTTTTCTGGAACGAGATCTGAGTTCACGGTCATCTCAATGCCTATTGAAGTTTTGTGTGTGTGTATATATATATATATATATACGGGCCGGTTCCATGGACACAACGAATAACACAACATTTGACACAACAATAATCGGAGCCCCACGCTTATAATCGGACCCGTTCAAATCGTTTAAAATATGTATTTAAGATTACCTGTAAAAAATCAACTCATTTGGATATCGGTAAAGGCTTGATTAGTTCATTCAAATTTATCTAGTAAAATCTGACAGGAATCAACTAAATGAACTGATCAAGCCCTTATCGATATCCAAATGAGTTAATTTTTTACAGATAATCTTAAAACCATGTTTTAGATAAATTGAGCGGCTCCGATCATTCGTGTGGGGCTTAAAAAAAAGAATTTGTGTCAAATGTTGTGTTAACGGAACCGCCCCCATATATATATATATATAGGAAGCCGGTCTCCTAAGGGATCCCTTATTAAAAATTTGGTGCGGACCTAGCCTTTTTTCAACTTTCTGGATCAAATTTTGACGATCCGAACCGCTCAATGTTTTTAAAATGCGTTTTCCAAGGACCACGTGGGAAATCTTCAAAAAAAAAAACCCGGAAGGGCTTGATCCAAACAGTTTTCGGTAAAACTGTACATATGTACAGTTTTACCGAAAACTGTTTGGATCAAGCCCTTCCGGGTTTTTTTTTTTGCCGAATCTTCGCGTAGGCCCTTAAAAATGCATTTTAAAAACATTGAGCGGTTCGGATCATCAAAATTTGATCCGGAAATGTGAGGTCCGCACCAAATTTTAATAAGGGATCCCTTAGGAGAACATTCTCCTATATATATATATATATATATATATATATATATACCTCTCTTTTCTGGAACGAGATCTGAGTTCACGGTCATCTCAATGCCTATATATATATAAATGAATGAATCGAGCCGTCAAATGAACCCGTGACTAATTTCATTTTACATCATATCACCAAAGAGTGTCGACTCGTTGTGTTATTGAGGCCAACATTTCAGACCCAAGACCGTCACCAAGTGATGGCTCCTAAATCATACTATATGGCAAGATAACCAATGAGGGTTGATTTAGTTGTTGAAAACTTCGGAATTGGAGGGCCTGTAGTGAGCCAAACTTCATTATAGGTGTGTAGTGAGTAATGTGGCCGTAAAAAGTATTTTGAACGGTCCAAATTTTAAATAAAACTCGTCCAAAATTCAGACTATCTAAAACAGATCAGACGGTTGCCGCTACTCACTACAGGGTCCCCGGTTGCAAAAACTTAGACTTAGTAGGACAAGGCCCAAGTTCAAGTCCTCATAGCTCTTTATTGGGGCTAAACAAAATCCTAACACCACCCACGCGTGATGAGACCTAAGCTTCGGTCCCGACATAAGTGTAATGAGGGCCTTGTTTGGTTTGGTTTTCCAAACCGGTTTTTGAGGACCCATTTTGGCAAAAACCTGTTCTGTTTCCAAGATGGTTTCCTAAGGTAATTCTTACAAGTCAGCAAAAGGTACATGACAGAGAGAGAGAAAAGTAAAAGAAAGTAAAAAAAAGTTGTTTGGTCGTTGGGTTATGCTGGGAAGGAAAATGATATGGTACACCACATGAGTACCGCAAATGCACACCATCCTAAGGTAACAAATGAGGAGAGACTCAATGTGGGGCTTACCCAAAAAATAGGCTCTTCTCATTTGCCACCGCAGGATGGTGTGCATTTGGGGTACACATGTGGTATACCCATAGCATTGTTGGGCTGGGAAAGGGGTGGGAGAGAGAGAGATTTGCAGTAATTATGGAAAGAAAAAGTGACTTGAAAAGAGGGTGTGTAGCATTGGTGGGACCTGCATGCTCGGAAAAGAAAACCAATTTTGAAGCCAAGGTTTTGAAAACTGAGTTTGGAAACTCAACCAAACACGGTGGAGGTCTCTTCTTATAGATAGTGGTGTGATGTGACATCCGAAAAAGTAGAGCCATCTCCACTTCCATTTTGGCTTACCAATTAAAAATTTGCCATATTGAAACTAATTTTGCAATTAATTACTAATATGGTATGTTAGCATATCACATCACGTCGCCGACTCCCTTAAAAATCTAAATCCAAAGCGAGAAAACACCTGGGCCAGAGGGCTACACTCGTAAATAACAACATCCTAAAGCCCTAATTCCTAAGAGCATCTCCAAGACCCTAGTCAAACAAGCTCTCTTGGCTAGAGTAGCCAGCCAAATCCATTTTAGGGTGAGTTTCCGAATGGATTTTATCAAAATCTGATAAAATCAAGGCTTGATTTTATCAAATCTTGATAAAATCTAGATAAAATCCATTCGGAAACTCACCCTTACCATGCTCCAACAGGCTATGTACTTGCCTCAACAATATGCCTTGGAGGCATTTCCCTCGCTACCAGTGGCAAGTCAAACAGGCTCTCTTCTTCATCTGCCCCTCTCTCTCTCTCTCTCTCTCTCCCCCCCCCCCCCCCCCCCCCCCCCCCCCCCCCCCCCCCCCCCCCCCCCCCCCCCCCCCCCCCCCCCCCCCCCCCCCCCCCCCCCCCCTCCTCCACTTACTTTCCCATTGTTCATTTCTTTTTATTTTGTAAAACTTAAAACTTTTATTCATCACATCTGATGTTGAAAAAATATATATATTTGAAACCTATTCGACGACATCTATCAAACAAGACCAATATTGAATATGAAATTATGTGGAAAAAAAATAATTTTTGGGTATAGGCTTTTGTTTTAATAATTATTATGAGCTCAAACCAAAATAAATTCATGAGCTCAAGTTCTATAAAAAAAATACGAGTCCAAAGTTAGTCAAAATCACAAACTGAAACCAAAATTAATTTGGATGGAGAGCCAAATAGAGCGTAGTGTTAGAATACATAGATGAAAAGCGGATAGGCAAAATAGAAATGATATTTTTTTTGTCGTTTTGGATAGGCAGAGTAGAGAGGAGTGTTGGAGATGCTCTAATTCGCTGTCCTCTCCCACCTCAACAACTAGTATAAATTCCCTAAACAAACACAGTCACTGCTCCATACAATTTCGCATTTACTCTCTCTCTCTAAATCGCCATGAAAGACGCCTTCCTCTCTCGTCGCAGAAAGCCCGCCACACCCAAGAAACTGAAGCTAGTCTGCAGCTTCAACGGCACATTCCAGCTCCGACCACAATCGGTAAACCTCCGGTACACCGGCGGCGAGACAAAGATCATAACAGTGGACCGGAACATCGGGTTTGCGAAACTCAAGTCGAAGATTTCGGATCTTTCTCTCGATGGGTGCCCTACCGACGGCTTCTCTCTCTGTTTCTCTCTCAAATACCAACTACCATGCAAGGATTACGCGGCGCCTCTGGTTCTGATCAAGTCGGACGACGACGTCTCGGGCATGGTTAACGAGTATGAGAAGCTTGAATCTCTCGGTAAGCCCATTAGGCTCTGGATTTATGTTTGTAATGGGAATATGTTTGGATATAGGATCGGGAAATTTAGTAAAACTGGGAATGTGGGTAATGGGTCTGGGGTGTTTTTTGAAAATAATTATGGGTTTGGTATTGATTCTGTAAATGTTTATGGAAGTGAGTTTGATTGTAATGAAGTTAAGAAATCAGTTAGTGGTGTTAATGGAGTTGGGGTTACTGATGGTTTGATGACAAAAGGGGTTCTGAAACAACAGTTGTTAGCGAAGGAATCGGGTCGAATTAGAGGTTGTCAGTGTGGCTTAGGATTAGCTGATGATCAAAATGAGATAAAGCTTATATGTGAAAAGCAAATGGGTAGTCCAACCTCTTTACCGCAAGGCCATTTGTGCCATGAGACAACAGAGTTCAAATTTGGTGGCAACCCTTATAGGTCAAGTGTTTTAGATTATGAATTTAGGAATGCCCACTTTCAAAGAAGCGAAAACTCGGGTGTAAATGACCTACCAGTGTCTCCTTCTCGAACCTTGAATCCGAGAGATGACAACCCCCGTGTAGAATCGGATGGTTTTATGCAGTGCTCTACGAATAGGTCTGGTCCAACATCGGAAAATGGGGGATATAGTCAGTTTGCCACACAGTGCCAGAAGCATTCATGTGAGTCCAATATGGATTTGATGGATTCGCTGAGCATTTTGTATAGGGAGAACATAAGGCTGTTGTCTGCCAATTGTGATATGGTTTGCTTCCCACCACCTTTTTGCAGGAAGCAATTGATTCGAAGTGATAGGGTATGGGCTAGGCTTCATGGTGGGATCCACAATCATCGGCTCCCACAAGCTGATTTTAGAAGCTATAGGAGTTTTCCGAACTACATCCGAAACCATCGGAATAGTGTCACAGAGATGGGGAACCATCGCAATCTTAGATGGGAAGGAAGGCCCTGGGTTAGAAAATTCTACCCTGGACTTAGGTCGAGTTCCAGCATCTCAAAACAAGGGCAGACTATGAGATTATTTTGTCCAAGTTTGTGGAAGCCGTGGTCAGGTAATCAACTCCATACCCTGGATTCTGGCCAAAATGACCCAAGATACTCGTTTGATCAATTTTGCACAAATAAAGAAAACTTCACTTACAAGGGTGGTCATGGAGTTCCACAACTGCAACCGGGAAATCCTAAGAAATTTCAATTTGCTTTTAATGGTGCATCCACAGCAAGGGATGACCAATCTCTCTCACATCTTATTTTTGCAAATAACCCGTTGACGAGCATGAGGAATATGGACCCTCGGGAAGATCTGTTAACTGGTTCCATTGGTGAGAAACATGAAGTTCCATGCCAAAATTTTCCGGGAGTTCTGAGTAGCCAATCGAGTTGTATTGATTTCGAAAAGGAATCAGAGATCGTTGAGCCAATGGTAACCATCGACATCTGTGGCTCTCCAAACACTTTGGGTTTTGGAAATGGAAGAGAATCAGGATGTGAAAGTGAGCTGTCCAATATAGAATCAGGGGTTAATCTGTTTAACAAACATCATAATGGTGCTCATGTTATGCCTGGTGGACTTGCCACTATGGTGGATCTTTCTTTTCGAAATCTCTCGTTATCTTCATCCAAAGAAGTTGAACCCACAGCCTATACTTCTCCCAGTAGCAATGATGTTTCTGAAGCCTTGCTGAGGCCTCAATCGAAGCCTGTAGATCTCATGGTGGAAGAACTCCTTACATCAGGCCCCCAAGTCGAGGCATCTAATGGAGTTTCATTGGATTCTTTTCTTAACGACGCTGCCAAATTGCAAAAGTTGGATGAACAAGAAGAAGAGATGCAGCAGGGTCATCCATCCAATTTAAGCATCGACAAAAAGGTATAGGCTTATAGCTTAAAAATAATTATGTATTTATCTGTCTTATTTGTGAATTAAGGGAAAGAAAACCAACAGCAATGGCCTCCACTAACCATTACTTTGACTAACTAATGAGTAATGACTATTTTCTGGCAGGCTGAGATTGGAGAAAATCATAATTGCTCCAAAGGAAATGGAAGCATCCCTGGTGACCTTCTGCAGGTAATTCTCAATAATAAACAATTCAACCTCGAACTGTACTTGAGCGAAAGTGCTTCTTTTTGCCTTTTTTTTTTTATGTTGACCGGCTTGAATCTTTCTATTGTTTCCTGCAGACTATAAAAAATTCTGACCTCGAATATATTAAGGAACTGGGATCTGGTACATATGGATCTGTATTCCACGGAAAATGGAAGGGTTGTGATGTTGCCATAAAAAAGTTTAAGCCCAGCTGCTTCAATGAAGGTGCACAAGACCAGGACAGATTGGTAATCACTGATGCTTTGCTGGATTTTGATTTACGAATCCATAATTTTTTCAAATTGGGTAGAAAAATGGTTTATCATGTTGATAGTTGGACCACATTGGTGTGACTAGCGGCGAGGAATACTTAGACCTTGCTTTGTCAACAAGGATGTTCGACAGCATGTGTCTTAGCACATCATCATCAAAGATCCGCTTTAAAGTAATCTTGGGACTTCCTTCCCTGTTAAATCTGTGGCCTTCAGTGTGAATTGCAAAATAGATGCCTGCATGATTGCTGGAGTGATTGTTAAATTTCTTTTTGCTCATGTGCAGGTTGCAGACTTCTGGAAGGAAGCTCACATACTGGGACAACTTCACCATCCACATGTTATGGCATTGTATGGTGTAGTTACAGATGGGCCTGTTACAAATTTGGCTGCAGTGACAGAGTACATGGTGAACGGATCCCTTAAACAAGTGTTGCGGAGAAAAGATAGGTCTGTCATTTTCTGCACGTTATAGTTCTATTTTGGTTACAATACAATGTCAAGGCCAAAGGACAAACTTAAGGAAACATAGCCTTTAAATTTTTAGTTCTTCTAGGATAAGATGTGCAGATGTTTGTAAGCCCTTAGAACCAGGCATACTCATTGCAGAAACTGCGTTCAGTCCTTCCCAACTTAAGTAGCAAGTTGTAAAATTCTTCCCACATCGCATCAGCAAATTGCTCGTTACCAAAAAGTTAGAAAATAAAACTCGTAGCTTACTCTTGCTATGCTTTTCATACATCCCACTCTTGATACGCACGATACAGGTGTTTCTTCCCACGCCACTCTTCACTGAAACTGTGCTTATTTTAATTTGCAGAACTATTGATCGACGGAAAAGGTTGATTATTGCTATGGATGTGGCCTTTGGTATGGAATATCTGCATGAGAAGAAGATCGTTCACTTTGATTTGAAGTCGCATAACTTACTTGTGAATATGAGGGATCCTCAGCGGCCGCTGTGCAAGGTAGTCCATCGTAGACTTATTTTTGTGGTTAAATTGGATTTTTTTTGGTGCTTCACCAAATGGATGCCAACTTCTTCATGGTAAATGCTTTATTGTACAACAATCTTTTGAATGTTCGCATTGTTCCTGGTCAGATCGGCGACTTGGGTTTATCAAAAGTTAAGCAGAGAACACTAGTCTCTGGTGGAGTTCGAGGAACTATACCATGGATGGCTCCAGAATTATTGGATTCTCAGAAAAATATGGTCACTGATAAGGTAATATGATCACCTTCAAATATCATGAAATATTTCCTGTTTTTTGTATTTGTCATTTGCTTCACTCTTACAATTTCATCGGTGCTCAAGTGCAGGTCGATGTGTACTCCTTTGGAATAGTCATGTGGGAGCTTTTGACAGGGGAAGAACCTTATCGAAATGTGCGATCAGAGGAAATAATAGGTAATCCTTCAAATTGACAAGCATAATAGCAGCAAGTAGATATGCTTAGCTTTCTGTTTGATGAGGGACAGGGTGACATCGAAATCATCCTTTGGCAGTCATCCCACGTAATGGAGTTCCGAAATAAGCGATATATCTTCAGAATTAGTGTTCAAATAAAAATATGCTGAATACTTGCAATAGTCAAGTGATTGTCTGATATTTCCTTCTTGTGGTGGTTTCAGCTGGTATAATCAAAGGCGATCTGCGCCCTGAAATTCCAACTTGGTGCAACCCGGCATGGAGATCATTGATGGAGAGGTGTTGGTCATCTAATCCGGACTCTAGACCAGCGTTTTCAGAAATCGCAAAGGAGCTTCGTTCTATGTCAGCTGCCATGAACATCAAGTAATAACAATTGTGCTTAGCCGATGTCCTTTTGGTGTAAATAGTAGTAAATACTTTATTACTTTTGGAACGCGAAGAAGAACAAGGCATTCTGAGACGTGATAAACTTTGCCGTTCAATCGTCTTGTCTGATCTGATGAACATATTCACAGCCTTGTGTTGTTTTACTGAAACCAAACCTGGTGAAGCTCTTATTTTTTGCAGTCCTGGTTTGAATTAATGGTGCTGTGTATGTGTGTAGGATATAGAACAGACTTATTGTATCAGTTTTTTTGTCACAACTTTTGTATCAGTTCGCTCTGATTTTTGTCGAGGAGGAACAGTACTTCTTGGATGAATTTCTCTGTTACCTTTTATTTATTTAACCGGCAACACCGACACGATACTCTCTCTCTCTCTCTCTCTTTCTCTCCGGGCACGCGTATCGGAGAAGAACTTATGCCATGAACTGACCTTACACGTAACTTCCCCGATTGGGAATGTGCTTGATATTGTACACTTAAACAAACTGCATATGCATGTTTGGGTCAAAAGATATACTAGTACAAACACGTAGCTCAACTAATTCCCTTCCAGACAGTTCACCCTTGACGGTCGGGAGAAAAGAAAAACTACTTTGCTCAATGAATTGTGGGTTCCGCTCGGTTGTATGCCTTGTAAAACTTCAAGCATCTCGAGTAGGCAACTTAGGCACTATGAGTGTAAAATCCGGTTATATAATGTGTGATCAACTAGTTTAGTTAACTCATTATAATAATTGTAGCTTGTTAGATTTCGAATTGTTAAAACAATATTCATTTAAAAAAAAAAATTCCCTGATAGCTCGAGAATATTTTTAGGTAACTCAAGACTTCTTGTAACGTTCTCCAATTTTTATGGTGACGAGTTTATTCCTACGGGAATAACTATCAACAATCCAAAACTCACAGGAAAGCTAAGGCTATTGGACATGATTAATGTCAACCTTATCTATAGGGGTGAGCAGAAAATCCGTCAAACCATGAACCTAGTCCAAACCAATCCAAACCGATTGGTTTGGTTCGGATTTTTAGTAGCGTGGTTTGGTCCTGGTTTAAAAAAATTAGAATCCGTAGTCAATGGTTTGGTTTGTGGATTTACGTTCATGGTTCCGATTCCAATCCGATCCGAACCATTTATTATTATTATTATTATTATTATTATTATTATTATTATTATTATTATATAAGCCATAGTCAACTAACTTCCTAATTTAATTTATTCATTATTCCTTCTCTAACAAGATTTTATTTTGCCTAAGATTCTCAACTTATTCCCCTAATTTTAATACACCAATAGTGGTTTAGTCATAGCAAATAAATTCGGTGATGAAATTCTCCATTCTAATTTTTATTCCACAACACATTTCTATTTTTTCAAATTTCTATACATGATTCGGTCATAGCCTATTCTTATTCCATGATTTCCTTCATTACCACGATTAATTACCCTAAATTTCTATATATGAGGACCTATTCGTATTCTATATATAAACCTAACGTAGCAAACCTAAATTTTAAGTACTCTATATATTTTACAGAAATAATATCTCAATTTTAAGAAAACCGTGGTTTGAAACCGAATCCGATCCGTATTTTAATGGTTTGGATTGGTTTGGTTCGATGCCTTTTGTGGGTTGGTTTGGTTCGCTAAATTCATAATCCGTAGGTAGTGGTTTGGTTCTTGGTTTACTACAAATCCGAACCAATCCGGTCCATGCTCACCCCTACTTATCTACACCTCGAGATTCAAGGAGTAACGAAATTCTACCAGCTAAATTTCCTCTAAAAACCCTTGTAATACAAGGATAGGTACACAATTTTTGTTATATAATGACCCGAGTTCCTTGTTCTTTCTACGCTACAAGTCGATTGACTCAGACATCGGAGAAATGTTGGTTGACAACACACCATTGTCCTTGGTTCCTGTTTCAACTTTCAAATAGGAGTAAAATAGCAGTTCAAAAATAAAATAAAAATAGGAGTAAAATAGAAAGGTGGGAAAAAGAAAAAGGAAATTTCGGGAGAGTCAAATCGAGTGTTGCGCTTTTTCGAGTACAAAACGGCGCCGACGTGAACCATTGGTTTAAATTTGGATGTTCGTCCACCTCAGCTCACAAGAGTGAACTTCGCACGAAATTTCTCCCTCTCTCTCTCTCTCTCACCCCGGAAAAGGTCGCCCTAAAGAGCTCCTCTTTCTTCTCGAACTCATTCAGTGATCGGAAATCAAGCTCTTCTACCAAGCTAAAGTCGGCGACGTACTTCTCTTTCTAATCGACTGATTCCTCGAGGCTCCGGTAAATTCTATTACTTAATTTATTTTGAAAGCGTCCGATACCACTCACAATAACCGTTTAAGTCCTTGAGTCGCATCTTTTGAGCTCTGTAGCGTGTTGCTTTGTGTTGTATTTTGAGTTTTTGATGTATTGCCCTGGTTAGGGTTTTTAAATCTTTTATTTTTTTCTTTGTTGTTGGTGAAGGTTTCAATTCTGTTGGGTGATAATATGTGCTTTTGAGTTTATGTTTATCGGATATATGTAATATGTTGATTTGGTGTTATGGTTGGAATTTGGATGGTGATGGTATGAATTTTTCATATTTGCGACCTACTTGGATAATTGCCAATTGAGTTAAAAGTGGAAGTGCTTTTGGATTTTTGGAAGTGTGAATGGAAATTTCAGGTCGAATTGCACTTAATTTGTGATGATGTTTGTTGATCAAGTGAGGCACAGAATTCAAAAACCTGTATTTGAAAGTTTTCCTTCAGAAAACGAGCCACGTGGGTCAGGATGAGAATTATAGAAACAAGACTAGAATTCTTTTGAATTGAGCCATAAGTTGTCTAACCGTATAACTGCTGGCTTTGTCACGTGATGATGAAGGATGTTTGTAGCTACTTGAATGTCTGGAAGTTTAGAAATTGAATGCTTTATCGAGTGTCTTCAACTCCAGTGTTGTGGCTGGCTCCCAGTTTCAGTTTCTACAAGAGTGACATTTTGTTAGGAAAAGCCACAAATATTTTTCCTCCTTGTGTGTGCGGACTGCAGTAATACTAAAACACCATTTTCGAACCATTGAGAGCCTCCATGTTGTGGGCTTTACCCATCTGCCAGCATACTTGGTCTCCCTTGAGAGTCACCTTGGACTTTTCCGTTCCATCGAGAGTCTCCTCCGTGCGAGCCCATCAAACCGGTATGAGTTCACTGCATTACAACCCTGTAGTGCGGCACATCCCCAATTCCCTATCCCACGCGCAATGGAAGCATAACGAAAAATAAGCACAAGCAATTTTACATGGTTCGGTCTCGATAACTATTCCACAGGGGGAAAACTATTTCCACTAATATTGAATGTGTACAATGAGATAGGAAATACCCGACCTAAGCTCTCAAGCTAAATTGTATCTCACGCACTTGTGCAATATTCTCACACACCTCTCTCTTGTTGCACGAGAGGAGAAAGAAGTTGCATAGACACCACACGCTGAGGAGAAAAAAGGTTGCACACACACATGCCCCCCCCCCTTCTTTTTGCTCATTACTCTTCTCACAGCTTACGATCGGTGTACCCGGCAACTGCCGAAGGGGCTGCCCTCTGTTGGGACCGCGACGAGGTGTCCGGGGACTAGGTCTAGCCGACAAACAACACCCTTGGTTTTGGCCATCAAGTGGTAGAGAGTGGTGGATGGCCTCTATGTGAACAAGATCATCTCTACATCTATCGATCGATTGGCTGAAAGAGTTGGTAAAGTTTGAAATGGTTCTAAGAAGGCTTTGTTCTCTACGAAAAAGTAGGGAATCCCTTCCATCGTTAACCTTGACATGATGGAGAATTGGAGATGAAGGACGACTTGGTGGATTTTCTATTACTCTTTGGTAGAGAACAGAGCCTTCTTAGAACCGTCTCAAAATTTACCACTCTTCCCATCAAACAATCGATAGATGCAGAGATGATCTCTTTCACGTAGAGGCCATCCACCAGAGGTTTAGAGGAAGGCAAGCCGGGCATGAGAATCGACCGGCGGATATACGCAAGGAAGGAAAGCCATTTATCAACAAGTTTTTGAGAAGAATGGGCAACAACGAGAGGTCAATTGTTGGACAAAAAGATATTGAGCTGATTTACACTCTCTAACACTTGACGGGCAAACCATGGGGTCTTGTTTGTTGGCTAGGGATGTTGTTCAAACCATGCATTTACCTTGTAGATTTCCATCCGTGTGCCGCCGCCATCCTAATCCTCTGGTCTCCCACCGATGATCACGTCTCGGCTTAGGGATCCCCTTTAGGAGTTGTTGGGTACACCGGTCGTGGGGTGTGGAGAAGAGTAGTGAGGAAAAAAAAGGTCATGAGAGAGAAAAAATGTTGAGGGGTGCGCAACCTTTTTTCTCCTATGTTTGGTGTCTTTGCTACCTTTTTCTTCTCTGGTGCAACAAGAGAGGTGTGTGAGAGATAAAAATACAAGTGAGCTTGAGAGCTTGGGTTGGGTATTTCTTATCTCATTGTACTCATTCACTATTAGTGGAAATTGTTCTCTCTACCGCAGAGTAGGCATTGAGGCTGAACCACGTAAAATCGCTTGTGTTTCTTTTTTGTTATGCTTCCGTTACAGGTGGGATCGAGGTTTATCCCAACACATTTTGCATGATCTACTTTCTCTGCAACCGCAAGAAATTAAACAATAAAAAAAATGCCACTTTTGTAGAAACTAAAACTAATGTTCAGAGACTGAGCTACAAGAGTGAAGACGCATTCAACTCCAAGTTTCCGGCCACTTCAAGCAGCTACAAATGTCCTTGATCATCATTATGACCACTTCTTTATTGAATGCGAGTGGTCATAGTTAGGACTTATGGCTCAATTCAAAAGAATTCTAGCCTCAATGCTAAAATACTTGTCATATTCCACATGGCTCATTTCGGAAGGGATACGTTCAAATTCTGTTTCTTGAATTGTGTGTTTGTTTTTTTTGCTATTCCCATATTGGCAATTCAATATTTGAGAGTAGATGTAGGCGTAGCACAAATGAGTTCCAGAATGCTTTCTCACTTAAACAAGAAACATTATGGGAACAAATTAAGACCAATTCGGACTGAATTTTTCGTCCAAAAAATCAGACAAGACAAGGAATAGGTAAAGGACTTTTACTTGTAACTCAAATGGCCAATATCCAGGGACATCATGAATAGGAAAGTTCATAAAGTCACAATCCAAACTCAAACCATAACACCAAATTAACATATATCCACTAAACATCAGCTCAAAACCACATGTTATCCCAACAGCATTTACAGCAAACCTAATTAGTTCAATACGTCAACAACTCGAAATACAACACAAAGCAACACGCGTCAGAGCTCAAAACATGGGATATAGGAATTAAACTATTCATCTGAGTCTGGAAGAGGGGTCACTGAACTAACGCTGTGTTAGCTTAAAATGTTACTTGTGATGTCTGATGTTGGTGAAGAACTTCCTGCCCAGTCGTAATCTGTTTGTGACAGTTTGCAGCTGAAGTTTACAATTGAGACCTGGGATCCTATGGAATGATGATGTGGTCTCCCTTTATCTTTTTGCATGCCTATATACTTCAAGACATTATTATAGCTGCACTGTTTAGGAAATCTTGTTCTATAGGATTATGCAATTGCAAGGTATACTTGTGATGGTTGTTTGCACTTGGGAAGTTGCTGTTGATTTTTATTTTATTTTTTGTTTATGGAAAGACGAATGGGCTCTTGATTTATTGCTCCAATGGATAGAGAGAAGAATTGTTAATAGTTATGAATTTTACTGATCAAGCCTAATGGATTATGGCCTTCACCAATTTTGATAAAAAAAGTATTGCAATTGCTTCTTCCCCAGAGAATTGATGGTTTTAGGAAGGGCATGGTGGATCTTTCTCTGTCCATATTGTGTTTTTGTGGTGATATCTTAAATTATCACAAAGATTTATTTACCAGTCATTAGTATTGTTATAATCTGCTTATGATTCTGTTTTTCATAAATAAATGATGAGAAATGATAGAAGCTTCAGTTAAAAGTGTTTTAAGGCGGGGAAACAATAGTCTCTGAAAGTAAAGATGTCAAAGGATGAAAGAAGTGTTCAGTGAACAAATTGTAGCTTTCAGGAACTTTGCTTCAATCGACTCTCTCTCTCTCTCTCTCTCTGGCTCCAAAAAAAGTTGTTTTTGGCTTTCCATGTCATACAAATATTACTGTGTTCTAACTGTTATCATTCGTTACATGAACTTCATCATGTTATTTTTGGATAGTTTTACGACAAACTATAGTACTTACGTAGGGTATTTCCTTCGGTTAACAGTTCCAATTTTTCTGCAGCTGCTGTTTGGGAGGTGCCAGGCATTTCAGAATTTTGGTGTGATATTTGACATATCAACATGCCAAAGGAGAAAAGAGATCGTTCTGTGTCCTTCAAAAGGTCCCGGGCATCTCCTTTTCCATGCAGCTCTAGTCGCTCAAGACGCTTATTGCCCAAAAATCCACCTGAAAGTGAAGAGAATGTTAAAGAGTGGGAGGAAGCTAGATGCCCTGTTTGTATGGAACATCCCCACAATGCACTTCTACTCACGTGTTCATCCCATGAGAAAGGCTGCCGCCCTTACATGTGTGACACAAGCTACCGTCACTCTAACTGTTTTGATCAGTTTCGCAAGTCATTTGCTGAAGAAACTACTCCACTTTCTACTGTTGAACACTCCAACAGTGACCCGATGTCAGACGAAATGGTTACCAATTGCCCAGTTGAAATAGAGGGGTCCACCTCAATGTTCATTGAGAACCAGGAGAAGAAAAAGCTGATGTGCCCTCTCTGTCGCGGGCATATCACGGGGTGGACTGTAGTGGATTCTGCTCGACGTTTCATGAACGCAAAATCAAGAAGCTGTGCCTGTGAGACTTGCGATTTCAGTGGATCTTATAAAGATCTGAGGAAGCATGCAAGAGTGGAGCACCCCCGTGTGAGGCCATCGGAGGTTGACCCAGAGAGGCAGCGCGATTGGAGGAGGTTGGAGTGGCAGAGGGATCTAGGAGACTTGATTAGCACACTAGAATCTATTATCGGAGACAACGGAGAGGAAAGAAGTAGCGACGAGGAGGAGGAGGAGGAGGAGGAGGAGGAAGGCCCTTTGGTTTTTGTCAGTCCGTGGTTGTCTATTGTCGTTGTTATTGAATATGCCCCAGCAAGTAGTAGTTCGAGGAGCAGTAGTAGCCAGACCAGGAGATCTAGAGGTCAAGTAACTGTGATAAGGAGATCAATAAGGCTTCGGGGTGAGACGCATGATGTGGAAAATGGATCTGTTTCTAGGGACGACGATAATGAGTCTTCAGATGGTGGGTCCGGCTCTTGAAGGTCATGGGAGCAGACCAGGCTGGATCTTTTCCCCTCTCAATATGCTTCACTGATTGGGATGCATCGACTGTAAGTCCTCCTCTACGTCTGTTATATTCAGCCATTGATTCATTTGTTTTGTTGTTTAGTTCCAAGTTTATTGCTTCTTGTTTTTGTTTTTTTTTTTTCCCCTTCTTGTTGTGTCTCAGGTGGATTGGAAGACGAGAAGTGCGAATGCAAATTCTTTTTGCTCCAGCTTTGGTCTGTTCTGCTGAGTGTTGAAGGGTTGGCACTTGAGGTTGCAGAATCGTCTTGTACTGCAATGATAAGATTTTAAGTAAATTTCCTTTAAGAGCATAATAAAATATTTATGGTTTTTACTTTTTACTTGGGCATCCCATTCAGGTGCAAATATTTATGGTTTTTACTTCGAGTTGATCAGATTTGCACAGGATTTGTCAATCTTACTTACCTATGAATGTCATTATGCAATTAAATGTGATTTGAGTTCATAATACTTTTGGTTGATTTTGAATTTGTACCCGTAGTATGTCATTGCTATCGGTTTATGAGCTCCACCAGGGGTAGTCCAATTGTTTAAGGTTGTCGAGGGATCAACTACAAATAAGTTGGATAGTTGTATTTATACATGAATGCATGTGTTTTCTCATTTGGGCCAACTTACGTGCATTTCGATCAATATTGGAAAATTAATTCCACCGTTTACTAGTGGAGGTACTATTTAAAATCAAAGCAAAGTTTTTACATAGACTCGCCTCAAAAAAATTGATAGCACCTAAGAGATTTCAAACTTGAAACCTTAAGAGAAAGTAAACTCTTATAAGGCCCCGTTTTGCTAAAAAAAAACAGTTTTGTTTTAACTAAAAAACTATTTCATTCCACTAACAAAAAACTACTTAGTTTTTTTTTTGCAAAACTAAAAACTAAAAAAGCCAAAAAACTAGTTAGTGAAACAAGTTAGTTTTTTTGCAAAACTAACATACAAAAAACTAGTTTAATGGAACAAGTTAGTTTTTTTGCAAAACTAAAAACCAAAAAACTAGTTAGTGAAACAAGTTAGTTTTTTTACAAAACTAAAACATCCAAAAAAACTAAAAAACCAAAAACCAAAAAAACCAAGTTAGTAGAACACCCTCAGTCTCAAGTCTTGACTATCAGTTGAACCTGTTGAGGCTAGATGAATGCGTATTATGATGGAGTTATCTAGAACCAAGTCGGAGTTTGGTCTACAAGAATAAAAAAGTTGTCATGTCTTGAAGGTTTCGGTGTTACTCAAAAGAGTAGAAAAGGCAATACAAGAATGTCTTGACTTCTACCGTGTGCTAGCACACCTTTGTAGAAATCATCTCCTCATAGCAAAGTCCAACTGTAATCCTCCTAAGAAGGGGATTTTTTTTAATTTTTTTATTATTATCACTCAAAAATGCCTTACAGGCTTTCATTAAAATCATTCTTTAAACTACAAGAGAGAGGGGGAGATTAACCACCCAATTACAAGGAAGATTTTGCCTTAAAGCTAAGGATGCAACTTCGTGAGCCACCTTGTTAGCTGTACGCCAGACCCATTTGAAGAGAAAATTTTCTTCCTTAGCGAAATGGCGGATATCCTACACCACTGCATTGACTTTCCATGGAGGTACCAACTCAGATACGCTAAGAGAAATGGCTTGCTTTTTATCAAATTCTATCTCCACCTCCTTCAAACCCAAACCATTAGCCATCTCGCAGGCCACTCTGATAGCCTGCAGCTCTCCATCAAGGCTAGAATTTGCACGAATAGATTTCGCCATTCCATCCATGAGCTTTCCTTTCCAGTTTCGAAGAACCACAGAGGCTTTACTAGTATGGCCATAATTAGTAATGGCCACATCGCAGTTTACTTTGAACTTACCCTTGTCCGGAGCCCTCCAAGTGGACAATTTCTCCTGGTTTTGTGGGTTATCCACATGGACGTTAAGGATCTCTAGAGACTTTAAAAATTCCATCTCGGAGTGGAGAATGGAGGCTATGGTATTCAAAGGATTAACTTTAACTTTGTTGAAAACAAAATCATTTCTAGCTTTCCCATCACTCGATTGAGGTCTTAGAAATATTGAGGGTTTCATCTCTTCTGTTCGTTCTTGAGGAATGGGGTTTCAGAAAAATTGGGGATTTCAACCATATCGAAGACCTTTTGGTGATTCAAGCTTTCTGGTTAGCAGTTCTTCCAAGCAGATGAGGGTATCGACTGGTGTAGATCATAATACCCTGTTTGTTGACAATCTACCCAACAGTGCTGAAATACCATGGTTCAAAAAGTTCTTCTCCAACTTTGGTAAGGTAATTGATGCTTTCATCCCTAATAAGAGAAGTATGATGACAGGAAATAAATTTGGATTCATCAGATACAATAATCATAGTTCTGTGATTAATGCAATCTCTAGAGCATCAGGGTTATGGATTGGTAGAAGGAATCTTGTTGTGAAAAAGGCAAGTTTTGAAAGAAGACATCAAAAACCAGATCATGGAAAAATCACGCCTGGTTTGAACAGATTTGCCCCTTTGCAATATGCTCAGACTTTGAATGTGGGTGGAAGAGATAGTTGTTATAGAAATAAAGATTTCACCCAGATTAAGGATCTGGAGAAAAGGATTACTATTAATTTGGTACCAACTGCATCTGAATGGCTCTGGAGAAGTGCTATAGCTGATCTCAAAGAAGTTTCAATCCCTGAGATTATTATGAATGCTTTCACAGAATTGAATTTCAAGGATGTGCAAGCCAGATCGATGGGTGGTAAATTCATGCTTATTACGTTTCCGAACATTGAAGACAGAAATAATGCTTTAGGGAATCAAGTTATAAAAGGGTGGTTTCAATCCTTTAAGCATTGGAATGGTGATGCTGCTAGCCTCTCAAGATTGGTATGGCTTAAGATTAGAGGAATGCCTGGGAATTGAAATCTTTTAAGAAAATTGCTGAATTTTGGGGTGAATTTTTAACTCTTGATCAAGAAACATTGAGTATGGAAGCTTTAGATGTTGGGAGATTACTCATGGTTACCAGTTGCAAGTTTAAAATTGATGAGTGGATTAATGTTACAGTCAAAGGCAGGAATTATCATGTTAAAGTTTGGGAAGAAGAGTGCAATGACCCTTTTGATGCCAAAGGAGTAAAACACAAAGATCACCAGTTCAGCACCAACAATGTTTCTAATTCTGTTAAGGATGGTGCTTCTCAAATCAAAATGCTGAACAAGGAGGATATGGATGAGCTGGTTCTGGAAGATATTGCAGACAAAAATTTACAAGTTGATCAAGAGACCCTTATTCAAATGCTGCAGGAGAGTCAGATTAATAAGATTGATGCCCAGATTGTGCAACAAAGGAAAAAGGCTGATAGTACAGAATCTGGTGGAGAAGATGATGACGTGGAAAGAGAGGATTATGACAAGGATTACAGCAAGGATGATGCTGAATATCTAGTGGATGACATGGCCAAGCATGCTAGCAAAGATACTGACAAAGAAGCCGACAAGAATATTGGAAAACTCACATTGAGCCACTCTTCTCAACTTGCTGGGGCAGGTGGAAAGACATTAATGCCAGATGGTATTAATGAAGCAACAAAAGAGCAGCATTTTGGAGTCCCTATGTCGGCTAAACTCAGCACTCAAGATAAAAGTGGAAGAGTTAATGAGGAAATTTCAAATTCTACCCATGGCCTAGATTCTTTTGTTGAGAACTCAATAGGCCCATTATTAAAGGATGGACAAGAGAGAGATATCATCAGTGGGGACACCTTGCTGGACTCAGCCCAATCTGAAGAAGTCCAAGATCTACCTGATGCTGGGTTGGAGGAACTACAGAGGAATCACGAAGTTGACACCTTTGAAGATAGCCACATTCCAATTCATGCAACGGTAAAAGGAGGAAAAGGGAAAAAGAAGAGAAAAATCATTGATGAGATTCTAGGTTTCTCAAAGGTTAATTCATATAACAAAAAGGGGGGTAGGAATAAGAATAAGTGCGTAGTGCTAAGATCAGCCGTTGCTGCTGCTGCGCTATCTGCTTCTATCTCTTCGGACGGTATTAACAACAGAAATAGAATCGTGCTCAACGAAGCTCAAACCATTTGGGAAATGAACAAGCTCTATGGAATTGGCTACGATGGAGATGAAGACGAGGTTATAAGTAAAATTGCTGAAATGATTGAACATGATAAGGTAAAGGCTGCTGCCCTTTAGGATCCCTCTTGATTATGTCATGGATCGGCAGAGGTTTAAGTAAACAGGAGATAAGAGGTCTGGTTGTTTCATTGCAGGCATGGGGTGATAGATCTGTTGGCGTAGATGGGTTGCATTGTTTATTTATCTTTGGTTTTTTAGGAGTTCGGTTTTTTTTTTTTTTTTTCCTTCGCTGGTGTCGGTGGTTTTCTGGGTTTTGGGGCTTTCTTTTGCTGGAGTGGATGGTTTTTAGAGTCCTTACCGTGTCCAGTTCTTACCATCTACTGCTGTTATGTTTTGTTCTCTTGAAGGCCGGTGGTATCTGCTCTTCCATCTCAGGTGTAGCAAGCACTTATATTCCTGCCTCTGATAATGTGGTCACTACTGTTGTTTTTGGGGTCCGGTTTAGAGGTATAATCTCTGAGCTTGCTACTGTTGCTTCCATTTGGTATTTTTTGCTACTGGAGTCAAATGTTGCTGCTTAAAATGTTGCTGCTTGCTGATTGAGATGCTACTTTTGAGGCTATGTGTCTGTTTTGGATACTTTGATGATTGATGCTGCTTACCTTTGGAATGCTCAAGGTTTAGCCTCTGCTTAGGCTAAGATTTTTCTTATATTTGGGAGTTGCTGTCTATCATGGTGCTGTCAAGATTTTGCTGTCAAGATTTCTCAACTTTGAAGGGTTTTCTTCTTATGGGAGGTTGTACGTTGTTTGTCCCAATTGTGCATCCGACACCATTAGGAGTCTGTACTGAGGAGGAGAATGTTTAATCTTTGTACTTAGGAGGAGAATGTTTAGTTTTTTGGTTGACTGCTTGTTAACTTTTGTTATTTCCCTTTGGGTCCGTGGTGGCATTTGATGCCTTTTTTCATGGATCCTTTTAATCTTTGTAATCTGTTTTCAAAGATTAATTAAATCCTTTTTTGCCGTGCAAAAAAAAAATAGTATCCACCATGTCTGCAACCCATTTAACGACAGACGCATTGCCTCCTAAAGTGCCAAAAGGTTTGATGTTGCACCCGAACCAAACAGATTTTCCCCAAGGGCACCAAAATAAAAGATGCTCAATGGATTCCACCTCGCTGTCACAAATGGGGCACAAACTGTCGTTTACACATCTTCTCTTGAAAAGGTTCTCCTTGGTAGCCAAGATGTTCTTGCAAGTTCTCCGCCAGAAGCTCCTAACTTTGTTTGGCACTCTCATTTATAGTTCAAGTCTTGTATTAGAAAACGATTGATTTATATAATGGAGTTGCACTGTAGTTTTTTTTTTTTTTTTAAAAAAAATCAAGAGAACGTAATATCATTCAATAAAGTCATTCGACACTTACAAGATATCCAAAGAAGAGGAATTACAACTGTTATGGATTCGCGCGCTTTAAATCCATAGACAAACACACACAATCGAAGAACAGACCAAGAACAGAAAACAATGAGAAGCAAGAAAGAACAAAACACGGAGATTTTACGTGGTTCCAACTTAAGCTGATTGCTTAATCATACTCCACGGGGTGCTGGGGTGTTTCACTATGATGAATGATGATCAAAGTTACAATGGGGATTGCCCTAAGTATCCCTTTTATAGAGTAAGGCGACACAATACATCAGAAACCCTAAAAAACGCAAAAACGAACATTTTTTTTCTGTGTTGACCGTCCAAACGGACTTGACTACAGTCCGGACCAAAATTTCTGCAACTTTAGAACTGGACCAAAAACCTACAAACAACTTTCTGCACTTTCTGTCCGGACCGCCCGGGACCCCATCCAGACCAAAACTCCAAAAATCTCTCTTGATTTTTCCGACAGAACAGGTTTCATCCCAACAACAACCAAGTCCAACAATATTGAAGATACACATGAAACAAGTAAAGAAAAACTAATGTCAAAATCCAACACGCGAATCTAAAACTCTCCCTGGGTTTAGACCCCGACAGCAATCAGAACCGTCTAGTTTACTGTATTTGATATTTTGCTCCGAGGGTATTGGCTGATAAATATTTTTTTATCGACATGTTAATTGGGTTGAGCATCTCGGAGCTGGCACACGAGATCACTACTTGCATGCGTCAACAAATACTACAGAATTCCAGATTATAAAACGTGACAAAGCATGCGTCAAAATTAATATAACGTTGTTTTTTGAAAAAACTGGTTTTTCACGGTTTTTTATGTGATGTATTGTGAGAGAATGACCTGTCTCGATTTTTAGAAAAAATAGTTTTTTGTTAGTGGAACACCCCCTAAAGAACTCAAGCATTTTGGCTGTGTGGGAAAACAAAAACAAACAATAACTTTTAACTTTTTCTTGTGAAAAGTAAAATTTAATTCCGTTTTAGTTACATTTCTTTTGTTACTAGATCGGATTTAAAAAATGGTTAAACAAAAAACAGAGAAGTTAGTAATTAAGTCATTTTGCTGAGGACAATGACTAATCAAAACTTGAAATAGTTTTCATTAAAAAAAAATCGTATTTGTTAGTTTTGCGACATTTTTTTATGAATTACTATTGATTTGTCTTGCTAGAGGAATCTAAAAGAAAATAAAAATGAACCAAACCAAAATTTTCCAAATAAGGACAAAGATAATCTGCCTTCAGTGGTTTTTTTAAGATTCTGATTATAATTATCTTTTCTTTTTAGATTTCCCTATTGGAGATGATCTAATAATTCAAAATTGACGCAAAGCTAATGAAGGTAAATTTTATAGAACAATAACGGAAAAAAAAATCCTCCACGATTATTAATGAGTTTCTCCTATGATATTTCTGGTATTTTCCGTATTAAATTATAGTCAAAAGTAAGTGTAGTTTCCACTAAAAATACCAATCATGATATTATGATATATGTGAAAGAGTAACTTGTGTTGAAATTCGTAAAAAGTAGTGAAAATACTAAAAAACCAAAAATACAACATTAGAAAAGTCAAAACAAGCTTAGGCCTTGTTCTCTAATAGATTTTAAGTACATAAAATATCACATTTCATGAGACTCCAATCTCAATGCATAAAATGTAAAAGTCATTTTATGAGATTTTCATAAAATTCTTCTAAAATCTATAAGAAAGCTACTACATTTTGATTTTATCAGTTGGGAAAATAACTCCATTTTATCACCTCTCTATAAAATATTCATTTTATGAGATTTTCATAAAATTTATCTAAAATCCATTGGAGAACAAGGCCTTAAATGGAGTACTGTATTACAGAAAATATGGGATTAATAAATGCACGTAATATGATTTCATTCTCTGCGCAATCAAAATTGTCTCCAAGTTCAAGCATTATTCTAGCTGCCAGCTCTTTTCCTGACTTGCTGGAGCCCCCTGGAAGAGAGAGAGAGAGAGAGAGAGAGAGAGAGATTGGTGCCCTGAGAAAATGGAGTGAGGAAGAAGAATATTCCTTTGAATTGAGAATTCTCAGGCTTTTTTTTTCTTTTCTCTGCGAATTTGTTTCCGATCAGAATCACCAAATGGGGGCAGAGAACCCCTCCAAGTCAAACTCCGATTACGATACCCAAATCATGTTGAACGTCTACGACCTCACGCCCATCAATCACTACACAGTTTGGTTCGGTTTCGGCATCTTCCATTCGGGTATTGAAGGTGAGCGATTTCTTTCCCAATTCCTAATCTTATTTGTACCTAGGTTTTATATGTGTCTTGTGTTCAGATGTGGCTTTGTTTAGGGTAATTGAATTTGTTAACAGGAATATACTCCTTCGTTTTGCATGTGAAGAAATTTTGATTGGTTGTTGCTGATTTCGACGTTCGTTAACTGGAAATTCTTGCTTAGTAGTATTCATCTCTTTAGTTTCGTAATTTGAAGCAGTTTTTGCTAATTTACCTTGAACAAGCTTAGGACTGGGAAGGAAATCTGAAGGATAAAGAGCACAATACAAAAGGGGAAACCCTTTATCTGCTACATCAGAGGGAAAAAGAACTGGGGGCGAATCCAATTGTTAATATTACAAAATACATAAACATCGGAACATCTGTTTTGTTCATCAACATCTAAACCCAAAAGCCCCAAAGGGTAGATGAGTTGGTAAGGACTCCTCCTAAGGAAGAGGAGGTCTTGGGTTCAACTCTTTTAACTTCTTGGAGCCACCTGCACAAGATCTCATGGTTCTCATGGGGTATTGGCTTTGCCCAGTCTATGTGTGGCGGGGTGTGCATAGATCTAGGATTAGTCGAGATGTGTGCAAGCTGACCCAGACTACTAGTAATAATAAATAAATAAATAAAGAGTAAAACTAAACCCAAGCAAAAAACATGAAACCTTCCTTCACACAGGCAGTGCGAATTTTCCAAGACAAAGTGATGTTTGCTTAGTCTTTGCTTAATCTTCCATGACACGGGTAAGTGATGTTTAAGTGCTAACCAAGTATAAATTGATGTCAAGAAGTTCTTTTTGTTCACCACTGCCTTAATGAGCTGCCAATCTACATTTACTATTAGGCGATAAAAGACAAATAACTATATCTCCATCAACATCAGGAGGTTGAATGGGAACTTGCTTAAGCTCAAGCAGATTAGTGAATTTTGCTCGAGCCTGCATCCCATTATTCTGCAAAATAATGTCCTCCACACAGTGGCGGAGCCAGGATTTTAACATGAGGGGGGCCGATTTAATAGACATATTTTTATTTTTATCTAAGCATATATTTATTATTCCCTCTATCCCGTTGTTTATAGTAGCCTATTCCATTTTGGGTTGTCCTTAGTAATGTGTGTTTTGAAAAGTTGCGTAAAAATTTGTACAATTATTTATTACCCTTTTGAAAAATTATAGTGGGTAAAGTATTAATAGGTACAAGTGAAGGATAATTTTAATATGAAAAATGGAGGTAAAAATAGATGTGAAAGGTCTAAAGTAAAGCTGTAAAGGTAAAAGTTGATGTGGAAAATATAATGACGAATGCCTATTTAATAAGTTGGATTTATGAAGCAACACACTTAAAAATGGACCGAGGGAGAGTTTGTTTTTCATTTTGTACAGTGAGATTGCTCTAACCTAAAAGTATATGAATCATTATTTTCTATTCTTTGGGATACTACAATACTCACATGGTTATTTTTCACTTATGAAAGAAATTTTGAGATCAAAATAAAAAACTAACTTGCTTTTTGGGAAAATCAGACTAAAACAACAAGATCATAAGAAATAATTACATTTATAATATCAATAATATTTATTATTAGTATTATATTAATAAAAATTTTAAAACCCGGGGGGGCCGGGGCCACCCCCAGCCCCCATGTACATCCGCCCTTGCCTCCACAGGTTCCACTCGAGTTAAATGATACTATATAATATTTCTTTTTCATACGAATTTCTTGCCTATTCAGAGGCCAGCTGTTTCTCTTAGTTTCAAAATGTTCCCCCAATTCTTTGGAATGTTTAGGGGATGGGGAGAACCCCAAAACTGCTATATCCACATCAGATTATGCCTAAAATATCACATCAGAGTTAATTTGTTTCATGAAACAATTCTCCAAATCTTCGCCTCCTTAATATTTTTTATTGCAAACAGATTCCCAAGGGATCTTGGTCGTTTCTTCATATTAATGCTAAGCCATATGCAAGCTTTGAATGTATTCTCTAACCACTTTCTCCTAGGGAGAATAAGAACTTGGATCCAATAAGCTTGAATATTTTAAATATCTGAGTGAATTAGCTGAATGACAGGGATTAATAACTTCTTTTTCGTTTTTTCATCTACGAAGTTAGCTATATTAGTAAATAGTAATAGTCTGGTCTGGAAGAATCGACAGCTTCATTACCTAGGTTTTTGCAATTTTTGTTCTGCATCTCACACACAGCAACCTATTTTCTCAGTACACGGAATGGAATATGGATTTGGAGCCCATGACTTCCCCGTAAGTGGAGTTTTTGAAGTGGAACCTAAGAGCTGCCCAGGTTTTATCTTCAGATGTTCCATCCCATTGGGCCGTGTGAAAATGCCTCCCTCTGAATTTCGGACATTTATTGAGAGCATGGCTTCTGAGTACCATGGGGATACCTACCACCTCATCACTAAGAATTGCAACCACTTTACAGATGACATCGCATGTAGAATGACTGGAAAACATATCCCTGGGTGGGTGAATCGCCTTGCTTGGTTTGGTATGTTGTGCTTCCCAACAATTAAGATTTTCTGTTCATGTACTTTTGTTTTTCAGTCTTTTGTTTTGAAAATATGCTGTCAAACATTGTCATGAATTAGGGTATACGGTTGCTGTTAAATTCATTTTGTCAGTATTATTATTATTTTTTTTTTGTCTAATTAGGACTTCTGACTGTGTACATGGGGATCTTTAAAGAGTATGGTCTTTCTTAAAATTGTATTGTCCAACACGTAATCTATATTTAGGTGTTTGATGACATTTGATTGCCATAGAAACAATAGGTTCTCAGATTTGGACTTCATTTCCACATATACTCACCTGTTATACCAGTTTGACAGGTTTAGTATAACTCTGACTACCAAACATCTTTAATTTGAATTTACTTCTCGTAATTTTGATCATATATATTGATGTCATGGACAACATTTCTTGGTGAAATATGTGGTAGTTACCGTAGCTTTGATTGCTACTTTGTTTACCATTTGGTTTTCCTCAAAATAACTCATCAATTTTAGTTCTTCTGGAAATTGATCAAGATCCTCAAAACTTTTTGCCTATCAAAAAACAAAAAAATTATCAAGATCCCGCATGGATTGCTGTTTATTCCAAACTTTTCAATTTTTCACATTCGACAACCATGAAGTTAGATTACTTTTAGTTAACCAAAGCTGCTTTTTTAATGATGATGCCATTGTCACAATTGTTGCAATTCATCGTACCCTATTACAAATGATAACCACACTTTTCTGCCCGAATTTCAGGTAACTTGTGCAGTTGCCTGCTTCCAGAAAGCCTCCAAGTAACCAGTGTTAAACAGCTACCTGAATATCATGCGGGTGCAGGTTACTACTTATTCCATTATTTTCCTTCAATTTTTTTACTTTGGAAATATCATCTCGACCTCTAATTTCATGTTTTTCACCCTCATCAAATCGAGAAGAAGATGGGACCGAGTCTTTATCAACCACCACCCACGAGCCAACAGAAAGCGACGATGCAGACCAAGATAAGCTCCTTTCACTGTCTGCTGGTAACTCGGAAGTTTCTTTTATTAAAGAGGTCCAAAGGTGATATCAAACTTCGCTCTTGAAATTGATCTTGTGGTGGGGTGTGAGGAGGAAAATTCTTCCATTGCTAATCTATACCTTCTGCTCTGCTCATTGAATTCATTGCTTGTATTCATTGTTGTTTGCTCGATTTGTTGTAATCTTTTTCCGGTTTCTTCTTCCCCTCATGCCTTTTTGTTTCTTTAATAAACCTATTAGGGAGTGAAGAATCGGCAGATAGATGCTAGGGAGTTGTGTTTATGGCTTTGTATGTATACTAGTGCTATATGTATTAAAGCTTTGAGCAAGCGGAAATGACTTCATTGATCAATTGTTTTGGTTTTGTTTTTGCACAGCAATATGTGTGCAACGTTCTCAAACTTTGCACTATGTCCTTTCAATGAAAATGGGTTTGGTGGGCAAAGTTGCCGGAGAGATTGGCCGGAGATCCCTAGCCCCATTCCTCTTATCAATATTTTCTGCTTTTTACCCAAAAAGTCGAAAAAGTCTATATTTGTATAAAAAGCCCTAATAGCCACAATAAGAAAAATAACCAGACTTTTGTCCACAATTAAAAGATATAAAAGCTATTGCAAGAAACACCTTCCTAGTGTCTCTCAACCCATTTGGCTTATTTCCCAATTTAGAAGTCGATACTCTATAAATATGACATGGCACGAGACTATGAGAGATGCAATAGTTTTTACCTACTTTATATAGGATTACAAATTGGCTGGTGGCACTAACTCACCACGTAGAATGATGTCGTCGTTGCATCTAAAATTTGTTCTGCATGGTGTTCACTATTTCATGTAGATTTTCTTTTAAAAAAAAATTACTTGAAAATGCAAGAAAATAATATTGAGGTGTAAAACATCATTTTCCCAATTAGAGAACGGCCATTTTTTTTTTCCCCTTTTTATATTGGAAATCGGATACAAATCCAGAGCAGCCTTAAATTATGCTATGTAGGTGTAAAAATTATCCAATGCCCTTGAGACACAGTCATGTAATATCACTGCTTTGTATGTCGCGTCTAAGCCAAAAGTAAATAGATACATCTCAATGTGGCAATGAGTGGTGCAAAATAGGCCTACCGCACCACATGGGATGAGGCACTGGAGAATATCTTCCCAAAGGTTAAACATTGTACTAGTTCAAGAATAATACTAGAGAGTATGAAATTACCAAATTGTAGTTTAAGGGGAGGTACCAAATTATGAAATTACCAAGGGTCTTGCTAATGTGTGACCAATGGGCACACGTTAAGCACACAAACAAACAAAATAAATACACACTCTAATACACTTTTTACATTTTTTTAATACACTTTCACATATTCTTATACAATTTTCACATATTTTAATACATTTTTTCAACCTTAACGTGTGCCTATTGGGAACAAACTAGCAAATTCCAATTACCAATCATATAAGAGCATATCCTACCCATCTCCAAATCTCCATTTTGAAGAACCAAATTTACCTTTTAGAGAATCCATGCCCTCCAACCCATCTCCATTTGGGGTCTCCATTGTGGAGATCCAACTCTCATCCTCCATATTTGGAGAATCTCCCACGAAATGAAGACCCATCTCCATTTCTCCCTTTTTACTTAAAATCACCATTTTTATCCTTCAGATGTATTGATAACAAATTATAATACCAACCATATCCTAATTTCTTTTTACTATATTTTCTTGAATGACATAACTTTTACATTATAGACTCAATTTTAATAAAAATTTATATCATTGAAAAGATATTAATAGTATCTTCAAAATGAGCCTAATATTGCATAGGCATAGCCAACATAGGTATAAACACAATTTGAAATGACATTATAAAATTTTTATAAAAAATTTACATAGATATCTTCCCTGAAGGTGGGATTCATTGAGAAGTAGTCATTCCAAAGTTGAGTGCTGCCTTCAATCCTTCCACGGTTGATCACCATATGCCCAGGAATTGATCCTTTCTGCACTGATTTTTTCGTTTGTGCCGCAAAATAGGTTAATTCTTTGGTGTTGGAAACATAGAAATAGAGCAGTACCTCATGTTCCTCTTCCATTACTTCATCTAAAAAGTTTAGACTTGGTGGCTTAAATTTGGGGGAATTCATTCCGGAAAGAAGAGGTTTTTTTTTTTTTTTTATTTTTTCCCCCGGGTAACTTCAACCTGAAAGTGGAGGTTAAAGGCTAAATGCCTCTAAATTAGGTAGAATTAAGGGGAATTTTGGAAGGGGGTTTTGGGAGCAAAATTTTGGAGGGAAATTTGGGAAATGAAAAATAGAGAATTGGGGTTGAAGTTGTTCATTCTGCATATTTGCTTTTTGAATAAAATATATATTTTTTAGTCTCCAGAATGGAGAAAGCGTGAGAGATGAGTGGGAGATGCTCTAAGAGAGGTGCACAATAATGTGAGCTGCTAATACACTTGATCTGATTTTCCTTATAAGAGTATCCTTATGTGGCTCTCTACTTTAACTTTTTAGTCAAAGTAGAAAGCCAACCCCCTCAAAATAAGCCAAAATCAGGCTTACAAAATGATTGATCAAATTGGTTAAGCTTCTAACTTTGCTACAGTATCGCACCAAATTTGGTGCAGCAATGTTCACTCACTAGGGTACTATTCACACACTGTTCATGCACTATTCACGCACTGTTCTTTTTCTTTTTATATATTACTTTTGGAGAGTAGAAGTAGAAAGAAAGAATAGTTTAATGCAGTAAAGCTAGAATAGAAAACCTAATTTTTTGAACTTTTGTAAAAGTGACTTGTTAAATTATAAAAGCCTATCAAAAACCATTTTTGCGCGGGGCTCCACATACGCCCTAGATACCGGGTCTTTCTCCCTCTTCAATCGCAGTCTCTCTCCTCTCTACTATGTGAAGCTCAGCTGACGGCGTTGCCGGCGATCGCACCTGCACCAGCAAGGCAGCAATGGTGGCACCGCTGTCGATAAGGGAGTCGATTTCGCCAACTACTTCTGCACCTACGCCTTTCTCTACCACCAGAAAGAGATGCTCAGCGACCGAGTCCGCATGGACGCTTACTTCAACGCCGTTTTTGAGAATAAACATCACTTCCTTGGCAAGGTCTCCTTCTTCCCTCTCTCTCTCTCTCTCTCTCTCTCTCTCTAATTAGAGGAACAGATGGAATGATGAAAGTTCGTAACTTTTATTTTATTTTCTTCTGGTCTTAATGGATTCTAGTCGACTAATTTGATAATGATGATTTCCAGCCAGAAAACGAAGCTTAATCTTTTATGGTCACACTGTCACAGGCACATGTCTCAACTGTTATGCAAACGTTATTAACGCATACTCAGTAATCAGTCAATATCTGTATTAATGACTAATTTGCTACAAACATCTGGAAAGAGTCTTGTGACCTTTTGTTTGCGTGGTTGGAGACGAGAAATTTGTGGATCAATAAAACACCCATGACAATGCATTTCGTTATGATGCCTTTAGACAACCTAGAGAAACACCTCGTCAAAATTGAAATTTCACTTGAAAAAAAATATATCATAGAGAGTCCTGTTTTCTAGAGAAACCGAACTGCGTTTGAACCTCGTATGCTAGAATGCAAAAGAAAAGGACAGCAGAATTCCCAAACTCAAGGCCCTTGATGCTGAAGGGGTATATTCCAAAATTGTTAGACAGCTGGGTATGCATGGCAGATTCCTCGGTGATGGAAGCTAACCCCTCAGATCGACGAAGAACTGAATCGGAGAGAGAGAGACTTGAATCTGGGTACGCAAAAAATGGGGCGTTCGAATTGCAAAGGTTGGCCGACCCTTCCCTCTTCCTGTATGTTTGATATACTCCTTCCCACGAGTTTTGTACCCTTTATTTCATTTCAGTTTGCGCAGACAAGGAAAGGGACAGAGAGACAACGGTTCTCAGAGGTGTCTTCTTCTTCCTGTCTCTCTGTGCGTGTACATAGATATACATTACCCGCCAAGAGGTTGGTTGCCCTGTGCTACTCTTCGTCCTAGACTCTTCATCTTCGAAAAACCTCAGCACTTGTCAGAGACTCGTATAATGTCAAGGGCCTGAACTTTGAGCGATACTGGTATCAGAATTGGATGAGTGAAAAGCAAACATGATGGTGGTGGTTCTTCCACCGAGGTGGGTCAGTGTTATGCTAGCTAAGTAGCTAGTTGTACAAAGCCTTCCATCATTTACTTTTGCTTCTTTTGAAACCCGAATCAAATCGATTTTGTTAACCTTGTATACTAACACTGTAACACACACACACACACACACACAGAGAACTAGTCAGCTACCATACACTTTAATAGTGGGAAGAACAATCAAATATACTTGCCAAAAACAGGCACCCAAAACCCAAGTCCATAGGAGGTTAATCTTTTTGTTTTTGTTTTCCTTGCTTGTGGTTGAGAGGTAGTTTTGTTCTTAGTTGGTAACTTGGTATCTTATCAGTTTTTTTTTTTTTTTTCCAAAAATGGAGAGGGTACGGTGAGTGTTTTGTTTTTTGTGTTTATTATTCAGAACATCGAGAGACTGAGCGGCAGGTCCTTTTATTGCTGAGGTCCTTTTATTATGTTCATTAATGAAATTTTCTTCACCTATAAAAAAGTTCGTCTTAATTTGCTATGGAACGCCCTTGTCAAAATTCTCCTTCTACTCATGTTGGGATTCAGATTAGGCTGCCAGTTTAATTAGCCAATGGAACTCGTGCACATTACCTGTTTGTGAAAATGTTTGTGCTGGTATTTGGCCCTTTTTAAATTCCACACTATTTTTTTTTTCTTTTCCTAAAGAAAACTAAAAATTAAGAGTACTTCAAATAGTCCCCCCAAAATGCCAAACAAGGCGGAAATTACAGCAATGCGAAGGCCATGCTTAAATAATTGATTTTATCTGCAGTGATATGTGTTTGTTATGTTGATTGACTTTGGGTCGGGATGCTTTAACAATAGATTTTCTCTGCAGTGATGTGCGTTTGTTCAGTTGATTGATTTTGAGTTGGGATGCTTTAATAGATTTTATCTGCAGTGATACGCATTTATTCAACGTTTTGCAAATTCTTTGTTCATGACTTCATGCACATAGATCACTAGAACATAAGGGTCCTTAATTATGCATTGTCTAGTATCTGTGTCATAAAAGTATATGCTTTGTCTAGCATCTGATTGTGTTTCTTAATCATATTTAAGCTCAATTAGCTGTTCGATTCCGTCTCTCTTTCTTTTTTCCCTTTAATCATTTTGTAGTTTTGCAAGTATTGAAAACATTTAGGCTCCATTTGGATAGTTGTGGATTTCAAAAAATGTAGGGATTTTGTGTTCATTTTCTGCAAATATAAATGTTCAGTGGTACATGGCTCATGAACTAAAGGGGAACATGGATTTGTGGTGGAAAAGATATATCTTGTGGGGTTATAATGACTTCAATCCTTATCATAGTTTTCTCAGATGCATCATGATAAGGCTACTAAACTCAATGTCAAAATCCATGAGCAAGCTATCAAATTTGGAGTCCTCACCTATCCAAAAGGAGCCTTTTGATTATTAGAGACTATGTATTGATGCTTGTCGTTTTTTTGGGCAGTGAAAAATTTGCATTGGGCGTCCACCATGTTCAGCGTTTTACCGCATCTCAAGGATGGGAATGGCCTTAAGATGGTTTCTCCTGCTTTCAATTATGTGAACATAAGGAAGTACAGTAGCCGGAACTTTTCAGAATCGATCGGTAAAACTGTTACGGCTGATGATCAATTTCTCAATTGTGCCAATCATAGGCCCAAAATTTTGTATCCTGAAACTCATTCTGTTCTCCAATCGAGTAGTCTGCAGCACTGGTTCAAAAACTGGCAAGAACTAAGAAAGCACAAGCTGACAGCAAGTACTTTTAGCAGTGCTGTTGGATTTTGGCCTCGAAGAAGAGTTCAACTCTGGTTGGAGAAGATTGGAGCGATTGAGCCATTCACTGGTAACCTTGCCACTTGTTGGAGTAACATAAAAGAAGAGGAAGCACTTGAAAGGTACAAACTGATAACTGGGAATGCCGTATTATTTCCTGAGTTTCAGGTCTATAAGAAAAACCCAGATGATGATTGGCTTGCCGCTTCACCAGATGGGGTTGTTGACATGCTTTTTTATGGTTTGCCTTCTCGAGGAGTTCTAGAAATAAAGTGCCCATTTTTTGGTGGTGATATGAGCAAGGCTTCCCCTTGGTCAAGAATTCCCCTTTATTGTGTTCCACAAGCTCAAGGTTTGATGGAAATTATGGATCGGGATTGGATGGATTTTTATGTTTGGACTCCCAAGGGGAGCAGTTTATTTAGGTTGTATCGAGATGTAGAATACTGGGACGCATTGAGAATGGCATTATCTGACTTCTGGTGGAAGCATGTCCAGCCAGCGAGGGAGGTTTGCAGTAAATCGGTGATCACAAATCCCCTCACTCAGTTAAGGTCACTAAGACCAGCACCTAGGCATGAACTATGTAGTTTCCTTGTATATGAAAGTAAACATCTCATTGATGAATCCAGGTTATTGATGCGTGAAATTAATGGAAAATTGCAGAGCTGATGCACCTTTCCATGCTTGCTGCATTTAGTTGAATGTAGAGAGTCACTGCTTTGAAGGATTGAAGACCTTTTGAGTTGGGGAGATTTATATTGCTGCGGCATATAACGTTAAGACTATAGCCTACAACCCAAGTTGTTTGGGTGAGTGTTTTGATGGATTTATGAAATACTTAGATAGCCAGCAAGGAGAGATCTCTTATGTGACTGTCAGAAACTCACAATGATAGAGCACAAATGTATTTTCAGGTAAGGCACTGAAGAATTCTCCTTTAAAGTTTTTGTTTAACTGAATCACTGATAAATTCTATTTTCATTGTTTTGCAAAGGAACGAAGGAAACATGAAGATCATCTTGCTTTTTGAGTTGAAGAAATGTCCTATCTATTGGAATTCTACTACTTGCCAGTTGCCAGAGTGAGAAGTACAGTTGAATATTTGTGAGGGCTGCAGATCTCATAATGTAAGCCTCTATACACCATTTATAATGTATTGCTTGTATAGAATATCCATTGAACGATAAAGTTAGTGGTGGTAAGACTGTAACACTGAGCTTTCCTCCAAACTTTGTACTTTTTATCCAGTTAAGCTCTTTTACTTGGAAAGCATGTAGCAAGGACAAAGAACTGATCAATGGATACTACGTGGTACAAACATGTCAAGTCATCGGCTTGTTAAATTTGAATTAGTAGGATATGTGTATGAGGAGGATACTTATTATGTAAAGGCCAGTGTTTACATATATTAATGAGTTTCTACTACGGTATTTTTTGTATTTTTAGTATTATGGTTGTAGTCAACAGGAGACATAGTTTCCGCTAATAATTCTATGCATAGTATATTTGTGATGTATCGTAGAAAAATGACTTATGCTGGAATGCATGCATGTAATGAAAAGTAGTGAAAATATAAAAAATGTCGAAGTGGAAAAATCAAAGCAAGCTTAAATCATACTCTATTAATTTATGAAAAATATGAGATTAATAAATGCACCGCATATGATTTCATTTCATTCTCTGGGCAATGAAAAGTGTTCCAGTTCAAATATCTTAGTGTCCGATTATTTCACCTGCCAGCTCTTTTCCCGTCTTGCTGGAGCCTCCCAGAGAGAGAGAGAGAGAGGGAGGGCGCTAGGGAGAATATTTTCATCTTTTTGCACAAAAAGCTTCAAAAGTGCTAATTTTTCATGAAAGTGCTAAAAGAAAAGTTGTTAAAAGCCAATTTGTTTCCCATTATTTAAAAGCTAAGCTGTTAAAAGTCAATTTTTTCTTGCATACTCTTTTTGTTTCCCGTCACCTTGGTGCTTTTAACAAATGGGAGTTGGAGGCACAAAAAGCAAACTTTTAGCAAACGGGAAACTCATAGAAAAACAGCTTGATTTTTGTCCAAATTTAAAGACATAAAAGCTACAAGAAACACCTCCCTACTGTCCCTCTACCTGTTTGGCTTATTTCTCAAGTTAGAAGTCAATACTCTATAAATATGAGTGGAAAATATGACATGGCGACTGCACGAGACTATGAGAGACGCAGTGGTTTCCACCTACTTTATCTAGGATTACAAACCGAGCAGTGGCACTAACTCACTAAGTAGAATGATGTCACCGTTGCATCTAATATTTGTTATGCATGATATATATATATATATATATATATATATATATATATATATATATATATATAACGAAGGATCGTAAAAGAAGAACCAGAGTACTTATAGAACCAGAGTACTTACAGATAAGATGAGTACTGATTTTATTGATTTTAGAGGATGGAGGAAATTTACAGTGGATGAAGGGTTGAGAGAGATATGAGGGAAGAGGGAGAGAAGTAAGAGAGGGAGTACTGAAAAGCCTGCCTAACAGATGGCAGAATACTGCTTTATATAGATGCTACGACCTACTGTAGCAGTTACTGTAGATAAAAATATCAAATACTGTAGATGACATCATGGATGACATTATTTCTGCTTTTGTCGTTTTGTGCCGACGGTTACTGCTGGTATCGTCATTGGTGACGATCTTACTGGAACTTTTTCTTTCCCTTGGCCCTTTGCTGTTTTAACTCAATAAGTGAATCCCAGAGATCAGCTTCGTCGAACTTCATCTCTTCTGTTTCATTTGGATCTTGTGATTCACCACCAAGGCAGGTGAACTGACCATAATCTTGTTGTGAGGACATAGATGTGTCGCTCAAAGTATCTGTTTGGGATGTACTGATTCCCTGTACTGCTAAATACTGATCTTTGATAATTTCCATGAGCTTGATATCTTGCTCATGCTCCGATAATTTCGGATTTTCACTACGGATCATCATTTTGATTTGTTGAACAAAATTTACTGGACCCTGAGACGGGTTACTGCTTGAGGCCTGATCAACATAATCAGCCTTGTACTGCTCAATGGTTTCTTTGATAAATAACAGGCATTTATCAGTCTCAAAGCGAGACCACCATTTTACAAAGAAATTTCTTTGTATTTCTGGTATATTCAGATGATCTTCGGATATTTCATAACTCCATTGCCAAATCCAGGTAATCCTGAATTCAGTGCAAAACCATAAAAGATCTTGACCAACTGGAGGTTTTACTGCTGTCATTCCCTTTAATTTTGGATGGTATTTATACCATATAGGGAACTGATCCTGAATTGATTCTGGAAAAGTTTCTATTTCTGGTGAATGATATTCCCACCAATGGAGAAACCATGTTGGAAAACCAACTTCTTTTTGAATAATCTCTGGATTAATAATAAAGGACCATGAATGGGTTCTTACCGGATTCTGATAATAAAGGGCATATGTCCAAGCATGGGCATAATCCCAATAGTTATATTTCTGCTCATTCAGTTTCAGAGTTCTGGTTGCAAAAGTTGATAATCCCCATTCTTGTGGATGAATTACTCTAACAATATACATTTTAGAGTAAGTAATCGGGGTTCTGCTGTTACCTTCTTCGAGGTAATGATGAGTAAGTTGTACTGATGAAGTTTCAGTAAGAATAGCTTCGTAAATATAACGAAGTTTTCCTTCCTGAACTGGAAATTGCTGATTTTGCAGATACCTTTCTTTCAGGCTCCACGGATCCTGTGGTTGCAGATTTAGATCTCCCACAGAGAGTGGGATCACAGGTTCTGTTATATTCTTTTTAACATACTGCGGACCTTGTTCAAAGGCCTCTTTTGCTGATTTTTGTTTCTGCTGACTGGAAGTTGCTCCCAGTAATGGAAATTCTGTTAAGGAAAGAGAACTTCTTCCTCTTCCATACTGCTGAGATCCTGTTTTCCGTCCGCCCCGATGACGGCCACGTCCTCTACCTCTATCAGGAGGCTCCATACTGTGAATAAACAAAATACGGATTAGGGTCGAGAAAGAACTTCCAAAGCTCGATTCAACCTTATAAATGTAACTTCCATGCAATGGCATATATATTGATCGTCCGGATGGCCATTATCCTGAAGTTTTTTGATATTCTTTTTTAGGGAATAAATCCAATAACGAAGGTCAGCCCAAGTATAGGGTCGACATACGGATTGGACCCAAATACGATGCAGTTCTGATTTAATAGCTTCTCGCTGTGCGTCATCCATGCTGCAAAAATTCTCTAGTTAAGAAATCTGGTAAAGAATTCTGTTCTCCTTTGATATATTCAATATTAAAATCAAAAGCAGAAAGTTCTGATTGCCATCTAGCAAATATCTGCTTAGAAACGAGATTCTTAACATCTTTTGCTAATATAAATTTAGCAGAACTACAATCAATGCGAAGAAGAAATGTTTGATTTAATAAATCATCCTGAAATTTCGAAACACATTTTACAATAGAAAGCATTTCTTTTTTGATTGTGGAATAATTAAGTTGAGCTTTTTTCCACGATCCTGATGTAAACCTAACCAACTCCTCTTTTTGAGTTTGAGGATTTTGTTGTTTAAGGATGCCACCATAACCTATATTAGAGGCATCAGTTTCTACTATCTTGTGCCATGCTGGATTTGCTAAGCATAAACAAGGTAACTGTTTTGCCCTAAGCTTAATACGTTTTACTGCTTTAGTATGATCCTCAGTCCAAGGAGGAGGATTCTTTTGTAAACGTTGATATAAAATAGCAGTATCCTGGGCAAGATTCTGGTAATAATCAGCTATATAGTTTAAACTACCCAGAAATCTCTGGAGTTGAGTCTTCTCTCTAATTTCATCTGGAAACTTGGAGGCAAACTCAATACTACGGTCAATAGGAATGATGGTTCCCTGATGGATGTTATGACCTAAAAACCTTACTGTCGTCTGGAATAATTTCATCTTAGGAGCAGAAATGACTAAACCATTTCGTTTTACTGCTTCCTTCAAAGCTCTAAGATGCTTAAAATGCTGATCAATGGATGATGAGAATACCAAAATATCATCAATATAAACAATACAAAATTCAGAATAAGGGGAAAATATTTCATTCATTATATTCTGAAATTCTGATGGAGCATTTTTTAATCCAAAAGGCATAACATTCCATTCATAATGACCAAAAGGAACAACAAATGCAGTTTTATACCGATCCTTATCTTGAATTTGAATCTGCCAATATCCTGATTTCAAATCAAATTTTGAAAAAATAACTGCAGATTGCAATCTTTCAAGAAGATCCTTTTTATTCGGAATTGGATATCTTATCCATTTTAAAACATCATTCAAAGGTTTATAATTAATAACAAGACGAGGAACTCCTCGCTCCTTTTCAGCATTTTTGTTGACATAAAAAGCAGTACAGCTCCAAGGAGAATAACTTTTTCTGATCAATTGTTTATCAAGGAGAGTTTGAATCTCCTTCTTACAAAGCTCCAAATAATCAGACTTCATCTGGCTAGGTCGAGCTTTGGTTGGGATAAACTTTTCATTAAAATCCTGATTATAAGGAAGAGAAACAATATATATATATATATATATATATATATATATATATATATATATATATATATATATATAGTCCACTTCCGGTCCAAACTCCCGAATTTTTTTAAAATCCGGACCTCATTGATCTTGATCGAATTTCGATGATCCGAACCGTCCAATGTGTTTTTTAGGGCCACCTCGAGAAATCAGCAAAAAAAAAATACCGGGAAGGGCTTGATCCGAGCATTTTTTCATAAAACTGCACTGCAGTTTTTCATAAATGATCAGGAGCACATGAGCGCTGAGATCTAAGAATCCCAAGCATCATCCACCGTCGCCACCACCGTCATCCAAACCAATTACCGTCGATTTGGTTTTAAATAAGAGAAATGGGGAAAAAATGGGGGGAGGAAAGTGAAGGAAAAAAGAAAAAAAGGAGAGGAAATAGAGAGGGAGGAGGGAGGAGGGCGGCAAGCGGCAGGCGCTGCCTCCTCCCAAACTAAACCCTAGTTAGCCTTTTTTTTTTTTTTTTTGAGAGAAAGTGGAGAGAGTTTTTACAGAGAGCCAGGGGTTAGTCATGAAAGACAAAAACCTTTTTTTGTCATGCATGATAGTCACTCTTTCATTTTGGTTTTCTTAAAAAAAAAAAAATCTTTTGACTTGAACGTGCAAGAAAATAAAACTGGGGCATAAACATCATTTTCCCAACTAGAGAATAGCCAATTTTTTATTTTATTTTAATGGAAATGGAATGCAGATAGCCTTAAAATCGTGCTAGGTACTTCAAGTATGAAAAATTATCCAGTGCCCTTAAGACACAATTGAACCATCTTAAGACACAATTGAACCATGTAGTATCACTCGCTTGGAGGCATATTTATGTCGGGTCCAAGCCAAAAGTATATACAACAAATCCCAATGTGGCAATGTGTTGTGCAAAATAGGCCTAGCGCACCACGTGGGTTAGGCACTGGACAATATCTTCTCAACGATTAAACATTGTACTAGTTCAAGAATATTATTAGAAAAAAAAAAAAACAGTCCAAAAATCCAAAAAAAAAAGGAACAAAGAAAAAAAGAAGCTGAGAAAAAGAAAACAAATTGTAGTTCAAGGTGAGGTACCAAATTACGAATGATACAAGAGAGGTGCACAATGGTGTATGAGCTGCCAATACACTTGATCTGATTCTCCTTTATAAACGCATCAAAACCTTATTTGCGCGGGGCTCCACATAGGAACTATTAGTCGCTGCCCTAGATACCAGCAGGTCTTTCTCCCTCTTCAGTCGCAGTCTCTGTCTCTCTCCACTATGCGAAGCTCAGCTGACGGCGTTGCCGGCGACCGCACCGGCACCAGCAATGGTGGCACCGCTGTCGATAAGGACGTCGATTTCGCCAACTACTTCTGCACCTACGCCTTTCTCTACCACCAGAAAGAGATGCTTAGCGACCGAGTCCGCATGGACGCTTACTTCAACGCCGTTTTTCAGAACAAACATCACTTCCTTGGCAAGGTCTCCTCCTCCTTCTTCTTCTTCTTCTTCTTCTTCTTCTTCTTCTTCTTCTTCTCTCTCTCTCTAATTAGAGGAACAGATGGAATGATGAAAGTTAATAACTTTCACTATTTTATTTTCTTCTGGTCTTAAAAGGATTCTATTCCACTAATTTGATAATGATGATTTGGAAGCTTAATCTTTTATGGTCACAGGCACATGTATTAACTGTTATGCAAACGTTATTGACGCAATTAGCGTATACTCAGTAACGTAATTAACGTATACTCAGTAATCAGTCAGTGTCAATGACTAATTTGCTTCAAACATCTGGAAAGAATCTTGTGACCTTGCTAGCTTAGTTGAAAACGAGAAATTTTCGGCTCAATAAAACACCCACGACAATACATTTCAATATGATATGTTAGACACAATTAATCATCCACGGGCCATTGGGATGGATCCAAGAATCCAACTTTTGGGGCATGAACGCTTCTGATTATACCATGCCAATCCAAACCGAGCCTCAATGCCCAATCAGTTGGGGTCGGCTACATGAATCTGTTTTCTTTATGGAGCTCTGTCGAGGGCATCATGTTCTGTGCTATCCAACAAACCTAATCCTTTCAAACAACCCCTCTAAAATTGAAGTAGGTCTACCCCACCCCTTAGTGCTATGCTATTCCTTAACCATATTTGGGTTGAGTGTTGTTCCATTACTGCACACACATTTATATCCCTTTTGATTGAGTGATGTTACATTCTTTTTTATCTATTGAAGTTGTCTATTGGACTAAATTGGTGAATACGGGGAAAGACTGTGTTGGATGTAGGAACTGGGAGTGGCATTCTTGCAATCTGGGCGGGGCAAGCGGGTGCGAGAAAGGTCTATGCAGTGGAAGCAACAAAGATGTCTGAACATGCTCGCGAACTTGTGAAAGCGAATAACCTTCAAGATGTAGTTGAAGTGATTGAGGGCTCAATTGAAGACACTACTCTGCCAGAGAAAGGTTACAACTTGTAATTTGAAAATAGTTATCTGTCCCTTCACCACCATTTTATATCTGAATTTTCATTTGGATTCTTTGACTTTTGCGTCCAAGAATTAAATCTGTGAAATCGTTGATGAGCAGTTGATGTGATTATCTCTGAATGGATGGGATATTTTCTTCTGCGCGAGTCTATGTTTGATTCTGTGATTTGTGCTCGTGACCGCTGGTTGAAGCCAACTGGGGTTATGTAAGTACTTCTACAAGTTGATTGTTTTATATGGTTACCGTGGTTTTAATAACCCGAGTTTTAGTCTGTTAATTTGAATGGTATCTTTTTCTATTTTCGATTCTCTTTATCACTGCTTGATTTCTTAACTTTGAGATGAAGGTCTTTAGTTACCTTTTTACTTGAGAAAGACATTTTTTGGTGAACTTGGAGTGTGAGTGTTAAGTGTAGATTACGAATTGGTGTCCTAAACTGAAGGGCATTGTATAAAATGAGTCAGAATCTCAAAAATGCTGTCATATTTCAACTTGAAGTAAGACTAGAAGCAAGGTAGCATCAAGGTTGGAGGCCCACGAAAATAAACTTCAGCCATTTGAGGATTTCATTTTAAAATATACTTTTTAGGAGCTAGGAGGTCTGACTGAAATGTGGACGCTTTTTATTTATAAGGGATTGAAGATGTTGGATATATGAGATTTCGGTGCCATGTTATTCCTAGTACATTCAACAAATGTAAACATCTGGCTACCAAAGCATATGGATAAACTAAAGTGATGGATTAGGAAGATTATGAAGGATGGAATCCCTTGCGAGACCCCGAAAAAGGTACTTGATGCCTGCAGCCAGCTGGCTATGTTTTATGCTGAGTATGGCCACCAATTGGATTGCTCTTACTATTGTGTAATTCGGCTTTTAGCTAAAAAAATTATGTGCAGGTTGTGCTCCATACACGGCACTTTGTCTTTAACATCGTGCTACTTATTTAGCTGCATTGTCTAAAATTGTCTTATGAAATGATATGATTTCAATGATTAGGAAGGAAGGTGGCTTATTGTTACTTAATCTTTCCATAAACGAACTTTGCAGGTATCCTAGCCATGCTCGCATGTGGTTGGCACCAATCAGATCTGGATTAGGAGACCAAAAAAAGGGTGACTATGAAGGAGCTATGGACGATTGGTTCTGTTTTTTGGGGGAGACAAAAACTTATTACGGTGTTGATATGAGTGTTCTAACAAAGCCTTACTCTGAAGAGCAAAAGAAGTACTATTTACAGGTCAGTGCTATATTTAATCAGGCTCCCACTTCAAAACTTTGCTGCTGGATACTGATCACTATAGTTCTTTACATTGGTAACCTGGTGCAGATGAGCTTCTTGTATAAACTTGTGTTGGAATTCGCATAAGCCTTAAGCAATGATTAAAGCCCGATAAACTAGAAGTACCGTGTAGGAGCAATTTCCATAGTACTAAGCTTAACTTGGTACGATGGACTGCTTTCCTCCTCGTAACAACTCTTCATGACAAGTCTAAATGCCCTTCCTTCTTCCTGGCCAGACCAGAGTCGTCTTTCCTTAGCTTTGGAGTTGTAACAAATAGAGCACAAAGCAAACACAGCACCGCGCTTTGGGAGAACGGAACCTCGACTAAGGCAGCAGGACAGTATCGACACCAGTAGAAACATCCCCATTTAGCTCTATAGCTGCCAATTCCACTCAGTTCATTGTTTTCCATCTAGTACCACTTGCCCTGTTTTTGGCTACTGAAAGGAAACCCTTCCCCTCTATGTCCATCTCGGAGTTTTAGAGGCAAGGCTGCATCATCTGCTTAGGAATATTGACTTATTTCTTCCATTTCCCTGATTTTATTCTGAAAAGTTTCCTGTTAAGAGCAGACTACCAGAGTATTATTGGTGGCATCTTCTTGTACTTGGTGATTTAAAATCTGAGCGTTGGTGGTCATACTCTTGTGAAGAGAGAAAAAATTTCAATGTTCTCTTGATCTTTTATTCTTTTCCTGTATATTTAAGTGTCGGAAAGGTCAGAGGCTTCTAACACTGCCTCAAAATTGAAGGCCTCTTGGCACCCATGCTTATTTGCTAAAAGTGATAAAGCTGATTTTTACCTTTTTTCCCTGATCATTGTCGATTACTGCTTGTATGCTGTCCTCCTATGCGTTCTTAAAATATTGTACTAACAACTTTTGTAGACATCACTGTGGAACAACCTTCATCCGAAGCAAGTTTTAGGAAGGCCTGCAATTATAAAAGAGATTGATTGTTCAACAACAACAGTAGACGACATCCTTAACATCAGAGCAAGCGTTTCCTCTTCAATCACTGCAGACCAAACAAGGCTTTGCGGATTTGGCGGGTGGTTTGATGTCCATTTCCGAGTGAGTTGATTTTCAGTGACATGCATGCAATATATTTCAGGCATCTGCATACTGACTCAAAAACATCATTTTTCACCTCGTTTGGGTACATTAGGGAAGTAAGGAGAATCCAGCCCAAAATGAAATTGAGTTGACCACTGCTCCAAGTGAAGACCATGGCACGCACTGGGGTCAGCAGGTTAGTAACCCTAATTCCGTTCTGCCTTGGAACTGTACTTGGAGTTTAGTGAATTTCTGTTTGTCTAAGCATTTTGTTATCCATTGTTCCCTATTACAAATTATAGTTGTCCATTTTACAGGGCATCATCTGTAGACTGCTTGACCCTCGAAACAATAATATGGGTACTTTTGCTATTAATCTGAGGCAGTTGTAGGGGCACAACAATAGTATTTTATACACTTGAATTTGCATTGATGACGTCCAATCATCGTTGTTTCTTGATTTTGGTTTTCATCACTAGCTTGTCTACTTGAAAAAATAACTATGAAGTATGATAATCGTTTTGGTTTGGAGTAAACTAAATCTACTGAGGAAATGATGGTAGTTGTGAGCTTACAGCTATTACTTTTGCGTGTATATCACAGAAAAACGCTGTTGCTGCGTTAAATCATCTTCAAACTTCTGATTTCTTGCATGCTTTTGTCCATCATTCTGGTTTGTTTGTCCATTAATCTGGTTTTTGTTCCCGCATTTCTTCTCATGAGCAGGTATTTCTCTTGCATCCTTCAGTACCCGTTAGTGAAGGTGACGATTTAACTCTTGATTTTTCGATGAATCGATCCAAAGAAAACCATCGTTTGATGGAGGTTGAACTCAGTTGTGAGATCAAAAATCTCTCTGGGAAGATCCTTCCACCATTCAGAAAGATGTTTTACATAGAGTGACGAGGAAACTGGATATCATTACCATTATACTGGTACGCCATTTTAGCATCTTAGTCTTGTCATTGCAATTAAAGATCTATACTTGCTTACCCCTCAAGGCTAAGGTGGTGCTATTGGAAGATTTAATTGGCACCATTCGCTTTTAATTGTTTCTGGAACTCCTCAAAAAACATTTCATATACAATAAATAAAGCTTGCATTACCCATTCAGTTCCTGAACTATCAAAACTGAATATAACAGAAGAAACAATTCTTCTGTAGTTTCGTTCAGTTCAACATGAAATTTCCCCCCTTTTCCAGTGTGCTGCCTTCAATACTAACGTGTAAATGTTGGGTTGATGATGTCCTAGACCTCAATTTTGACGCAACCCATTTGTTTTCTTGTTGAACTGGTTGATCGAAATGTGATCTTCTCTGTTAACTGAGGAACCCAGTTCAACTGGGCAGGTTATAGGGGGGGTTTTTGTGCCTTGATTAGTTCCATACTTCTATGTATGGTATATAATCGAGCATATTATGCAATTAAACCTGCTGAATTTTTATTGAGCTATGTAGTTGGAAACAAGGCACAAGTGAAGGTGAAAGGTCCATTGGTGAAGGGTCCTCACTTCGGATACTTATGGTGTTGAAAGAAATAAGTTACACAGAAAAACATTTATTCTCTGAAATAACTTCCATTCTCTGAAGTTTTACTGTAAATTTGATGATCCAAAATCGCTTGATCATCTCGATTCCACTGCTTTTCTTATTCTTATCGAATGGGGTTTCTGGTTCCGATGCCTTTGTCCTTGAATTTTTCTTGCTTTTACAGAATCCTTGTGTAATTCAACTTATGTTCATGATTTCCACTTTCTGATTAGACCCTTTCCGTGTTTCAGTGCCTGCACAAACAGACGTTTAAAAGCTGTAAGCTTGATCGTTACTGCGTTCTCAGGTTATCCCATCTACGAGTGACTGCCAATTTTTGAGCTTGTTTTTTCTCCTAAATTCTGCTGCTGTTATCATTTTACTTTCTTTTATCTATAATGTGCCAAAAACAAGATTTTGTCTTTCTTAAATATTTGTCAAGAAACTTTAATCCCACAATTTTGTTCTAGTAGAGCTAGGTTGTTTCTTCATAGTTTTACGACTTCTTCACTGAATGCGACAAACTCAGGGATCATCTTACAATGACACCCCTTGTATGTGTTTTATTTTGGTTTTTGAATGAACAAGGACCTAAATGCTTCTTGTACCATTCGTGAATATTTTCATGAAGACTAGAATTATCGACAAACTATTGCTTGTTATTATACGATTAATACTTGAGGATGTCTGTTGTCTAGCACTCTTGTATAAAGGTGGTTTTATGATATTCAGTGTGATCTAGCTACCTTATAAAAAAGGGTGTGCACCTCAAGTTGAGGCCTTTTGTAGGTCATTTTCGTGTCCACAAAGATGATCATAAACTTAATTTTTTTAATCTTATTGAGAACATCAGCCTGTTTACAAAAATCATGTCAACCAGATATATATCGATGTAACATGTTTTTTTTTCCCCCTTCAAGATAAAGAGATGCTCAATCGACGTGCTAAATTGATAAACAGATGCTCGATTGATGTGATTTTTGGCATCATTGATGTTGCCAATGAGATCTAAAAATTGGAATATTTTGATCATCTTTGTGGGGGGCACACAAGGCCTTGACCTGAGGGTGCAGTCTAGGCAAGTCATATCAATATGGTATTGAGCTTGCTCACAAAGCGAAGGGATAAAAAAAGTCTAGCACCAATATTAGAAGGATAAGTGAGATGGAAAGATTCAAATTCCTGATCTTCTAACAAGATGTAGGAGTCTTTGTCAACTGAATTAGCCCCAGTTGGTAGGGCTTGAGTACTTTAAACCTTAAAGATTTGATCAAATCGTTAATAGCTCACGATTAACTCGTGATATGAAAATATTAGCACTGTTAATATGATAATGCCAACATGTAGTACTAATACATTATTTTGCACACAGTTCAAGGTTAGAATAATAATATTGCAATTAAAAAGAATAAACATGTTATTTCTCCATTAAAATGCACGGTATTTGTGCTTAAAAAAGCCATATTAATATAGGTAATCAGTTTATTAAGGAACAGAAAATTGGGATTTTAAGGTAATTGTTGTTGATTCTTCATTGGATGCTTTGATTCCTTGAACAAAAGCTAAAAACACAAAAAATGGGGGAGAGAGAGAGAGAGAGAGAGAGAGAGAGAGAGAGAGAGAGAGAGAGAGAGAGAGAGAGAGAGAGAGTCCCAAATCACATGCTCCATGGGGACCGTTGGAGCCCAGAAGGTGAACGCCCCAACGCAGCATGAGAAGTTCAAACAAGTAATACAAAAAGAAAGATTTTGAGTTCTGTCAATGATTCTCACAAAAACAAGCAATTATCATGTGCTATCAGCTTCTTCGAAATCAGTTCATATGGAGCTTTGAGCTTTGTTCCGACTTTATTTAGGCTACCTGTAAGTGAGTGGTGGCCAGGGGCGGACATAAGGGGTTGCAAGCGGGTGCTCGGGCTCCTGCTAACCCCCCGATTATCCCAAATTTTCTACTATATTTTAGGTTTTATTTGTAAAAATTATGAAGAAATGTCTCCTCAAAATTGTTTTATTAATATATAAGGATGATATTTTGATGTTAGTTTATGAACATATATGATTTGGTCCTCTCGCGATAGGAATCCTGCGTCCGCCACTGGTGGTGGGATTGAATCTCCAACATTAGATAAAGTACACGCAAGCTCGCCCGGATAACTGACTTGTAAAAAAACCATGTATGTCTAAGTCCTCTAGCTTATGGAGTATATGTATAGAAGCATATGTATATGTACTTGACTACTTGAGTACATTTGCATGCTCGTTACGGTTAGCATTGCATTGAAAAACATTCGAGTCTTGGGCAATGCAAGTGGTTCTTGCTTTAATTTGCGTCTAGTAATTCACTAGTAACACAAGGAACATGTATATTTGTTTCAATCTAGTAGCTCTAACCAAATATGTAATTATGCTCAAATGTTAAAAATTCCAATTGCAAATCAGTATCAAAACGCTAAAAGACTCTAAAATCTAAAACGTGCGTAGATGAAATAAGTATGCATAAATCTTTTTACGAGCAACAATTTGATTTGACATTCTCAAACACATAATATTACAAAATTCATGTGTTGTATACATTACAACGATTTATCATAAAACATTAGCCACTCTAAGTACATGTATATCCTAAAAGACTAAAACTAGCATAGGGCTACATTTTTGGCAATGTGGGGGTTAGATTGTATATATATATATATATATATCTGAGATGGGACTTACAATTGATACCCTAATAGTTCTGAATCCAACAATTAATGGATATTTTGGTCACTCCAATGCAAAAATTATATGCACTCATGACACACTAGAAATAGGTATACTCTATCACTGATGATAATTAGGACCCTTGATCTTGATCAATCATGCCATTCGGCCAAATGCCGAAAGATGATTGGGGCTCCATGTTGTGGGTATAGGAGCATCAGAACCGTTGGTGCGTGTTGATAATGTGGGGCCAAGGTAAAAGAGAAGCGCTGCAGTATGATCGCGAGCGTAAGCTTTGCCTGTAGGATAGCGAGATTTTGCCCGATGCAAGTGCGGATGCCGAGGCCGAATGGAATCCATGCCACACGATGGTTGGCCGAGTGGGCCACCCCATCAGAGAATCGATTGGGGTTGAATTCATTGGCATCACTGCCCCATATGGCTTGATCGTGATGAACGGCCAAGATCGGTATCAAGAGCTCGGTCCCACACAGGATCTTGCATCCCCCAAGTTCAACATCTGCTTTTGCCCGTCTGATTGTAGCCACAATTGGTGGATAAAGTCGTAGGGTTTCATTGACAATCATGCTCAGCTGCACACAAGATCATAAAGCATAACCTGTCAAAATTGCGAATTGCCATAATTATCTCCTGCCATTGTAGTTTCTCCTATTTTCACTTTGCCATTGTGTTATTTTTTTGGTCTATAAAAATGACTCTTTTTAATCCCATAATTTAAATACATAAGAAAAACATGGTAGTTTAATTCTGCGTAATATTTTTGTTAACATATGTTTTTCTTAAATTAAGCTTCACGACCAGGCTTAATCCTGCGTTGCACATGTGTATACATTATCGAACAGTTCCCAACACAAATGTGTTCGGAGCTTACCGTCTTTAGCTTAGGGATGTCATCTTTGGAGGGAACGTCACGTGACCCGCACACCTTGAGCACCTCCTCACGTGCCAGCACCTGCCACTTCGGGTGCATAGCAAGCAAAACTGTCATCCACGTCATCAAATTCGACGTCGTTTGCTCCCCTGCAAAGAAGAAGGTTTTGCACTCCTCAACCATGTCATGCACTGTGATCTTTGGCGATGGAGAGGAATTTGAATTCATTTCCACCCTTTTACTATTTTCCTACTTCCTTCCAACTCTCTCGAATCATAAGTCCCAACAAATCCTTATATTCCACCTTCTTTTCCTTTTCGTTGCGATAATTTTCGCTCCTCTGGTCGATGAGATTCACTAGAGATTTCTTGATTTCCTTGTCCAATTTCCACGACTTCATGTTTCTTCTCGTGGGTAGGAATCTAATCCATTAAAAAACAAAGTTATATTAAAATGTGTGATAAGTGTGAATTATATATTGGAAATTATAGAAAGTACAGAGCACGTGTTATTTTTTATTTTATCGATCTTAGCTTACATTATTAACAACTCACTGAGCTGATAACGTAACGTAAGAACTAAGGAGACTTACCTATAACCCGGGATGAAAACCTTTTGAAATGCTTCGGATGTGAGGGCCATATGCTGGGCTTGCAGTCGAAAAATGGCTTTTCCATCTTTATGGCTGCTACCAAACACGGTCCTAGTTATGATATCTTCTGTCAAGATTTGGAACCATTGGGAGACTTCAATTTCCACCTCGTTGGAATCCGACATTGCCACCCATTTCTCCAACATTTCACTCACACTTTTTGCCGCCACTGGTATCAACAACTATTTATAAAAAAAAAAAAAAAGAGAATCACAAGAGAAACTTAGCATCCAAACACATCTTAATAGGGTTCTTTGTTTTAGCATAATAGGCTCACAACCTAGTTACATTAGTGAATTTTATGTGCGCTATATATTATCGTCCACTGGCAGGGGTCTACTTAAAGCAGGAACAAAGCCGGGTGTTGTCAAACCTTTTATTGTGTGATTTGTTCTAAAATTTTCTTTTCTTTTTGATAACTAGGTGTTCGGGCAAGTTTTCGTACATCTCGACTAATTCTGTGAGACCAATCCCACTGTCCACTAGCGGGGACCCTATTAAAGCCTAGAGCTAAGGTTATAGAAATTTCTTTGTGAAAGTATAAAAAGCATTCTCCTATGAACTTACTTTGAGATTTTCCATGTGGAAGGTAGGAGTGATGATTTTCCTATGGTGAGCCCATTTCTCTCCTTTGAGGGTAAGAAGTCCATCACCTTCAAGCTGTTTAATAAGTGGGTGAGACTCGTTCTTCTCATACAACTCAGATTTGTAAGTGAAGATTTCTCGGATGAGGTCCGGATCAGAAACGGTGAGTCGAACCGTCGGTCCAAACCACATTAGAAATGTTGCACCTACGATCAACCACAGCTAGAATTTTACCAACAAATGTACCGAAAATAAGGTGACAACGATAATCAAATTCTAAGAACCGTACTGATATAAAACCAAAATAGATACAACACAATAATATAGCACAATATTGTCGACAATTTTTTATCACAGATTCTCAATTTGTTGTTTTCTTGAATAATACTGTAGTGTCCATGAAAAACAAAAGGGCTGCAAAATTCCGAAAAGAATAAAAATCAGAAGAACGGTAATGAGACCAGGTAGTCCAAAAATGACAGCATATTTGTTGATTTGGAAAGTACTGTTGAAGTACAATAAAATCTATGTGATTGAAAGGACAATAAAAAAAAACAAAGTCGTTACCATGCTAAGCCAGAAGAGTGTCAGTGAAGTGATGAAAGGGTAGAATCGGTATGATTCCTGAGTATGTACAGTGAACACCAAAAAGAAAAACTATTGGGAACCGTACTCTGCACATTTTTTTCATTTTTTTATAAAACGTAAGATGTTTGGGTTAATTTACGCACAACCCGAATTAATTCTTGGGTCAAATCTTATGGCCCACTAACGGGAGAGCCCAACTAAAATTGAATTAACGGGAATTAAAGTTTCAAAGGAAATGGCCCCGAGAGCACCTTGAGTAATCCTTGGGTCAAAATCTTATACTCCCTCCGTCTCTTTTTAAATGATCTATATGAGAATACATAAAATTTCAAACCCTTCAAAAAATATATTTCTCTATATAACTTTTTAATTTGTTTTATACCAAATTTGGTAAAAAAAAAATTTAAAAACATTATACGTAAGTACATTTTTAAACGTCCGCAAAAATACACGAAATGGATCTCTTAAAAAGGGACAGAGGGAATGTATAACCCCCACTTACAGGGAGTCCAACTAAAATTGAAAAAAAAAAAAAAATCGAAGGAACTGACTTCAAAATAGTTGATAGCAACTTTTCACCCTATTGGAAGTTTACCGGGAAGAATCAAAGCCACACAAAGAAGCTTTGATAGCAACCCTATTGGACATCAAAGAATCCAAGCTGAGAAAAAAGGAACTTCATACAAAAGAAGAATCAAAATTCAAAACTGAAATGATTGAAGGAAGTAGAGTATGCAAAAATGGTCCTAAAGCCTAAGAACACCATTGGACTGGAAAAATCCATATACTTGTAAAAGCATATACATATGTATGTCCGAATGAAATTTACAATGAGAATTATGACTAATTCTTGCAAAATGAACACTAAAAATTGACGTACAGTTTAAATTATTGCAACAAAAAACTCAAAAACCAAATAAAGGATGATGGTAAGAAAATAAAATAGAGAACATAATTTTAGCAGTCGAGTTATTACTCAACAAAAGATGTTAGAAACAAAAACCAGGAACAAAGACAAGATTCTCATCAGAAAAGAAAGAAAAAAAACTTGACAATGATGCCCCTTGTCAAGTTTCTTAATAAACTTTTTACCGCCTCTCATCAAAAAAGGAAAAAAACGACTGTTACATATGAACGACACAAAACTTTGCATCGGCCTATGTTCAACCCAATTTAGAGAGAGAGAGAGAGAGAGAGAGAAAGATTTGCTAACCATAAGAAGATGGTTGAAAGAAAAGGTAGATAATAAATACAAAATCGAAATACGCGGAAAGAGAGAGAGAGAGAGAGAGAGAGAGGTACCATAGAGTTTCCTCCAATGATGATAGAAAGAGAGGACCCTTGGGAGGATGTTATGAGAGAGAGGCATAGGCTGAGAAGAGGCCTTCAACATTAGGCTCACTATTTCCTTTGCATTTCCTATCAAAAAAATGTAGGGAGGACCCTTTATCCCTTGCTTTCTGAAATGCTGTTCAATCTTTCTTGGCCTCCACCATAGCTTATTCAAAACTTCATACAAAAACACCAACACTAACAAACATATCACCATTAGCTTCAACATGTGCAACAAGAAGAAACCCTCCTCTTCCATGGCTCTTCCTTTTTCTTCTTCTTCTTCTCTCTCTCTCTCCCTCTCTCTATCTCTAAGATTATATAGTGTTGGATGGAGCAGCCTTTTCTTTGTGTGCTTATCTTCTGGAAAAAAAAGAGGAGCGACTTTCGGTGTGTTTTGTGCAATTGCTCCATGTAACTTTTTTTATTATTTGTAACTGTAGTAATTCCACTTACAGTCTTGCACACCTATCAGATACATCACATAAGAGTATAAGTTCCACAAATTATTTTGGCTCGTATCTTTCATTTTGTATTTATCAACATGTGTATTCTTTATGTAAAAGAATTACTGTTGTGACGTTGTCTTCTTAAAATAAAATAAAAAATCAGACATTGGTATCAATCTTGAAAATTTACGTTTGTCTTGATCAAAATGGACTGCTATAATATTTATCATCGCTCGTTAATTGATTTAACATGATCAACGTGTTTCTCTGAATGCATGATTTTACATGTTGAATGAATAAATTGGATTGTCGAAAATGTCTACATTCTCGCGACTTTAACTCAAGATGTCCGGACTAGCTTATGAACAATATACAGTGCTAGGAGTTAGTAATATATGCACAAATTTACACAATTTCATTTCATTTTGTGGGAAAATGTATTTCGTACTTTTTTTTTGTGTCATACGATAGGAAAATACAAATATATATGAATTACGTCAAACCGGAAACACTCATACGCAAGTGAGTAAATTCAAAACGAAGTCCACACCCAACTACAAGCCCCATTGAGCGGAGAAATAGCTCAACAAAAGCAAGGTGCATAACACTCACATGAAGGTGGAAAAGGTTCGAACTCCAAACCTTTTAGTGAAATGCAGAAGTCCTAGCAAACCGAGCTAACCCCAGTTAATTGTATTTGATATTGATTAAAATAGGGGACAGCTGTTTTTCAATATAAAAAATGATGCCTAGACAATCACGCCTAGTCGCCTACAATGACTCATATCCACATATTGATTTTTTTATTTAGCAAATTTTTTTGTACATTTTTTCCCCCTATAGTTAGCATATCTCCTTCAATGCCACCAAAATTAGAGGGAGAGGAAGGGAAGGGAGGGCCCAACGGCGTAGGTGTCGGGCTTGGAATTATAATTAAGGGTCAACGAAAGTTGTGAATTTATGAATTTTTAATCTTTTCAAGACGATGTTGCCCTTGTCTTTTCTCAGTGTGCTTACATTATGTCCCCTGAAATCTAATTATATTATGAAGCTAGAATTCATCCTTCCATTAAATACGGTAATCGATAAATTATTTTTATGGTAATTCTCATAGTATAACGTGATTCTCCTGTTGTTTGAAAAATAAAATAGTATTTGTTGAAAGTTGAAAATAACAAGGTCAATGAAAACAACATGACTCCTGTAAGGATTGATGACCTAACAATTTAAGGGCAAGGATATTTTCATCACTTTGGATATTCGCCCAGTTTAATGGATATATGATTGGGTTATCATAACAGATGGGCATGAGTTGTATATTTACATATTTTTATATATGTGGCATACATCATTTTACATATATTACGATATAAGTTTCGGTTTATAAGCCACATCAACGTATGGATCATTCAGAAGTCTTGGGCACCGACTCACCGACAAATGAAACGAGATCACCCAATAAATTTTCAAGACAAACGCCACCTTGCAACACTCCAAAGTTTCTTTCATTATTTTGCTCATCATTCAAGTAACTTCAAACTTTTCAAAAGTGATAATAGAGAGAACAGAAAATAATACACAATGTTCTTCGTGTAGAATGCGTGCTTCTATATCCTGTATTGCATTAACTTTATGGAAACTAATTTTCATACTCCATTTCAGTCAAACCAGTCTAACTCGTGTTTCCATATTTTGTAAAATGCCATTCCAATTTTCGGAGCGGTCAGAGAATTTTTCTCTAGAACATGGGTTGTTTTATAATTTGGCAAAATAAAAAAAAGGATTGAGACTTTTTTTTTTTTCAAATCGAAAGTACTGGAGAGGGTGAGAATTTCTCCTAAATTAATTACCTCAGATTTCTTTATGGTATTGTCTATGGAAAGATTTTAGGGCTCAAGAAAAGAGTAGAAAGGTTTTACTCCCTCCGTCCCAAATTTGTTGTCCATTTATGGGCATACGTGCCATTTTTCAATTGCTTATATCTTCCAATCAATAATGTTTTTTACAATTCTGAAAACTTTGTTTAATAGAACTCATCGAGAGCTATCAAACAACATCCTTAGTGAATATATATAACATTATACATTTGAAAATATAAACAATTTTTTGAGGTGTTGTGAATAATGCAACTGGACAAGCAATATGAGACGGAGAGCATATTATAAAAATAGCCAACACAAAAGCCAATGCATTAGGAAAGAGAGATGTACTTTCCAAGGGATTATTGTTTTGGTTTATTGGCAAAGAGATTGTTTGTTTGGAAGGGTAGAGAGAAAGTAGCTAGGGTGGGGTGGAGCACAAAAGGGGTTGTAATCTTGGAATGTTGCTCTTAAATTTATGCACATGGGAACCAGGGCTGTCTACTTTAATTAAGGGGTTTCTTTCTATGTTCAATTTTTGGGTGGTTAAATATATAGGAGTATATGGTTTGGTTGACCCAAGTCACCCGACGATGTCTGCCCCAATCAAGGGCTGCTTCCCCTAATTCTTGTCCTAATAGTCCCAAGACATGTTTGGGCCATGTGCCCTTCATAAGGGTTCTACAGTACTTACAAACCAATCTGTCAAGTCGATCCTTCAGTTCATATTTGAGAGGCTGAATTAAAATGTGTCTAATTCAGCTAAAATTGTGAATCACATTCATCCTTTTGTAGAATGAATCAAGGATATGTTTGACTTCCAATTTGTAGTTGAATTTTATTTGTCCTAGTTCCTAAGAAAACTTTTTTTTTTGGACAAAGAAAATTTTCGATTCCTAAGACAATTTCGAAGAAATATTCTAGTTATCCTTTCTGATTTTGTTTTCAATTTTCTACTCCCAACAATATGGTGTTTTAATAAACCCCTAGGGTCGGACAAGTGGTTTTAGTTTGAGACTTAAGGATTTGCACTATCTTAAGATCTCAGGTTCAATTCCCCTTGTCAGCAAATCCTAAGTTCACCTCATCTCACCCATATGTGTGGAAAGAGCTGTAAGAGGGGTTCGTAGGGATTAGCCTGAGGTTTACGCAAGATGGCCCCGGACACCCTGTATTAGCAAAAAAAAAAAAATTGGTTTTAAATTCAAAATAAGTTAGTTTTGAGGACCCGGGGGTTTTGGTGTCGAGCTCTGGTGTGCGCATGAGAGCCGTTAATCTCGGCAATCTGTCAAGTCTTTCAGTTCATATTTGAGAGGTTGAAGTGTGTCTAATTCAGCTAAAATTGTGATTCACATTAGTTCTCAATGTAGTTCAGTTCATATTTGAGCAGCTAAAATTGTGAATCACATTACTTCTTATGTAGAATAAATCAAGGATAAAGTTTGAATTCCAATTTGAGTTGAACTTTATTTGTCCAAGTTCCTAAGAACATTTCTTTTCCTTTTTTTTTATCCGCAAAGAAAATTTTCGGTTCCTAAGACAATTTCGAAGTGCTATTCCAGTTATCCTTTCTAAAATTGTTTTCAATTTTTTACTCCCCACAATAGGTTTTAATAACCCCGAGGGTTGGCCAAGTGGTTATGGTCAGAGACTTAGGATTTGCTCCCTCTTAAGGTCTCAAGTTCAATTCTACTTGTCAGCAACTCTTAGCTAGGGTCATCTCACCTCATTCTTATTCGTGGAAAGGGCAAGGGTGTTAGATCCCACATCGGGGAGTTTGGAAAGGATTAAATAGTATACAAGTGATTCTGACCAACTACGGTATAACTTGAGGTAATCTTTTGAGCCACGTGCATGGTCCAACTAAGAGTTAGCAGGTCAGCTGGGTCAGGTCGTTACAGGTGGTGTCAGAGCCGACACCAACCGGAAGTGTGAGGCGGATCCCGCATGGAAACGTGCTTGGGTGGGTCCCACCTATGAGAGGAGCTTGAGGAGCTTGCCGTGCATGGGAATGGGAATGTTGTGGCCAAGGTGGGGAGATTGTGAAATCCCACATCGGGCCGGGAGTTTGAAAAGGATATATAAGTGATTCCGACCAATTACTGTATAGCTTGAGGTTAACTCTTTGAGCCATGTGGTTCGGCTAAGAGTTAGTAGGTCAATAGGGTCGGATCATTACATAGGGGCTGTAGGGATTAGTCGAAAGTTCACGCAAACTGAGGATTAGTCTAAAGTTCACGCAAACTAGCTCAGGACATTCTGCATTACAAAAAATGGTTTTAAGTTTAAAACAAGTTACCATCTAATGAAATGCGTACGAGTCTAAGGCCTCCTTTGGGTAAAAAACTTAATCCAATTTTTTGGTTTTTTGGGTACAAAAAACCAGAGTGCTTTGGGTAATAATCTTAATCCAAAAAACCAGAGTGATTTGGGTAATAATCCAATAATCCAGATTATTCGTTTGTCCTTATTCAAATTTTTTTTGCATTCGTTAGTTTTGCATTAAGATTTTGTGGTTTCTAGATTCCTCTCGACGAGACGAATCTAACAAGTATAAAATTATGGTCAGAACTCAAAATTTTTTGAATAAGAACAAACGAATAATCCAATAATCCATAATCTGGATTATTAGCCAAAGGAGGAAATAATTTGGATTAAGTTTAAGAAAAAACCAAACCGGTTTTTTGGATTATTTGACAAAAAACCAAAAAACTGGATTAAGTTTTTTACCCAAACAAGGCCTAAATACATACCGGTGGCATTTCGATTTTCGTGTATTGCACACTAATAACCCGTAAGGGTTGGCGCAGTGGTAATCAAGAGTCTTAACGAAGATTTTGGAATGAGGTGTGAGGTTCGACTCCCACCGCATGCTACCAAATAAGATCGCAATTTAATTCGCCTAATTGGCATTGTGATTGGATAGTCAAGTGAGGTTTGGCCTAAAAAACCAACTTAACTTATTTTATTGTCTTTATTTGATTTTTTTTTTGTGTTTGTTAGTTTCGTATCGATTTTTTTAGTATTATTGGTTCGTCTTGGCGAGAGGAATCTAAAAAGATAATTATGACTAAAACTCTCAATTTTTTTGAATAAGATTGAAAAAAGTGTAAAAATCTGACTTTTTGACTTATTTTTGTCTTTAGATCATAATTTTTTACTTTTTTTATTCCTCTCGCCGAGACGAAATAATAATACACAAAAAGTTGATGCAAAACTAAAAAACACAGGAAAAAATCAAATAAAAACAAAAAAATAAGCCAGTTAACTTTTTAGGTCAAAACACACCTTAGTCCATTAGTCCTGATAGTACGATACGGGTCAAGACCAATGTCAACAAATTAGTTCAAACATAGTAACATATTACTCCTATTAATCACCGAAAATCCAACACATTATTCTCGTTTTTTTTTTTGCTCTGCTTCTCGATCGTACAACACATTGGAGATAGGGACGTCAAACTCTCTCTGTCATCCTTTAGTTTGAAGTCGTAGTAAAGAAGTCTTTTTTTGTAAATAGTGGAAAAGATATGGGAAAAATTCAAAATACCCCCCAAACTTTACACCAAATGTCTCATCGCCTCCCAAACTTTCAAAAAACTCAATTTTACTCCCAAACTTTCATTCCGTTATCAAAATAACTCCTTCCGTCTTAATCTGTCAACTTTCTAACGTTTTTTTGCTGATTTGGACGTTATGACTCCGTTAATTGCTTATATGGTATCATATCCCAATTGAAACGTGACACGTGTACTGTCCATCTCTTTCCTCTCTTTCCCCTCCATCTTTCTTCTCTGGTAAACTCCAAACCCACTTCTTTTTCTCTCTCCACCGATTGACACTCTCACCATCAACCAGCCCCTCCCCCACATGTGAATCATACCAAGAAAGCCCTCTGGTGCAAAATCAAACCGATAAATTGCACACTTGATATTTAAAGCCCTAATCAAATCAGACCAAATCGATTGTCCCTCTCTCCTCCAAAACTTGAAATGCATAGGCTCTCTCCTCCAAAAATTGGAATACACAGGATAGAAGCAAAAACAAAAACAAGACGAGTTAATAAATTAAATAATGAAGAAAATCTGGAAACTACCGAAATCAGGAGAAAGTAACAACAGAACATTGCAAAAATCACAATCGGAGCAGTTCCTGAGTCACGATGGTTAGCCTCTTGTTTTCGATTCGATCATTTTTTATTCTTTTGCTCGTTTTGTTGTTTTCCTGAATAATTTTGTTCTTGTTCTTCTTCTGCAATCAAACAACAAAGAGAAACAAAAATCAGAGACAGAGATTATATGCCCACTGGTGGAGAGATTCGAGTATGGGTCGGCTTCAAGAGAAGCTCTTAGGGCAAATGAGAGGGTTGTATCTAAAGGGGAAGTAATTGATGCTTGTTTACGATTACATGCCCAATGAGAGTGTCAATCGGTGGAGAGAGAAAAAGAAGTGGGTTTGGAGTTTACCAGAGGAGAAAGATGGAGGGGAAAGAGAGGAAAGAGATGGACAGTACAGTGTCACGTTTTAATTGGGATATGATACCACATAAGCAATTAACAGGGTCATAACGTCCAAATCAGCAAAAAAACGTTAGAAAATTGACAGATTGAGACGGAAGGAGTTATTTTGATAACGGAATGAAAGTTTGGGAGTAAAATTGAGTTTTTTGAAAGTTTGGGAGGCGATGAGACATTTGGTGTAAAGTTTGTGGGGCATTTTGAATTTTTCCCAAAAGATATTGTAAAAATAGACCTTCGTTTTCCCGTATAAATCTAATAAAGATATATGCCGCCGCTAAGTATTGACTTGATATACTTTTGCGGCTTTTGCCTGAACAATCTACCTATGAACCTGCATAACCCCAATGAAAAACGATAGATTCAACGAATTTTCAGGACCCAAAAAAAAAAGTTATAAAATTGTTTTTAAATAGTAATTTCCAATAATTAATTTAGCCCCCAAAAATTATACGTCATAAGAAAAGGCCAAGAGGACAAAGTGGAATATGCAATCACTTAAACAAAGGTGCGGAGTTTTCGAAAATGACCAAAATAATCTAACCAGGAAAGGGTGCAGCTGATGTAGTACTAGCTTTATTTTTTTTAATATTTATCAATTTTTATTGGCCTATTGTTTCAATTTTGCCCCCTTTATTGTTTCAATTTTGCCCCCTTTTTCCCTGTCAGAAGCAATGGTAACAGAAAAGCTGCCAACCAGTTGCAGATTTGGAGGAGAAAGGTAAGCATAATTTTGTCCGTTTGTTAGTAAAATTTAGGGTAACAACTGTCTTTATTTTACTTGTTGATTAGGGTTTCTTATTTTGAAACAATCTCCTCTAATTTGTTCTTTTTTTCATGCTTTTGTTTTGGGTGAATAGGTGACAAAAAAAGGACAAGGGTTTCCGCAGTGCACTAGGGGTGTATAATGCATCTCGGTGGATTTTATCGAGATCTCATTACCATAATCTAAATCGTTCAGTTTAGCAGAGATGATCCAAATGAGTTAATTTTTTACGAGCCCTTGCCGATATCCAAATGAGTTAATTTTTGACAGATAATCTTAAAAACATATTTTAGATAAATTGAGCGGCTCCGATCATTCGCATGGGGTTCAAAAAAAAAGAATTTGTGTCAAATGTTGTGTTATTCGTTGTGTTAACGGAACCGCCCCCTATATATATATATATATATATATATATATATATATATATATATATATATATATATATATAACATTATACATTCGAAAATAAAAATAATTTTTTGAGGTGTCATGATATATAGTAAAAGTGGACAAGAAATTTGGGACAGAGGGAGTAAGAAATAAAGAGCAAATAATACAGGGAGGATGATAATGTCATTATTCGATGCATAAGCCTAGTCGTTACCAAATGTTTATAGAGAATCAAATGAATATATTATTAAAATATATACCATGGAAAATCATCTTTGATATTGTTTTTAAGTTTATCTTGATGACACCGGTTAAGGAATGTCAAATGAAATGGCAGCATCGATTCTAATTATGCATATCATGCATTGGCCACCAAGCATATTCCAAAACTTGCATGTTTGCGATAGTTGTGAACACATGTTGTAGATTAGTTTCAAGTTTTGTGGCATATTCTAAATTTTAGATTATAATAGAATTAGATATACTGTACATGTTTAGTATAACTGAGGGATCGATTAAGTTGTAGTAAAAACTGCTATTCTCTATTGCAAAAAAAAAAAAAAAAATATATATCGGCTTGTAGAATAATTAAAATCTAAACTCTGATCCAAAAAGCATCTAAAATCTAGCTAGCTTCTTTAGTATAAGATTTCTTTTTTTTTTTTTTCTATTTCAACTTGACAACTTTTCAAAAGCTAGCTCAAAGAATTTTTCTAAACATAAATAATTTTTTATCTCACAATGAAAATATATGTAGTGAGGGTTGCCGGTACTGCATGCATGGGTGAGGCCATGTAGATACAAGTGGGGTCACTGGACCCCACTTACTTTGATTTCTCCTAAGAATATTAGATAATTTGTAATCTAATTTTGCCATTTTGCCTCCACAAAAAATTTGTAAGTTGCCCTTACTCGCTTCAAATGCATAGAAATCACATGCATTTTCTTCCTTTTGAGAGTTGATAGTATTACGAATAAGGTCATTATGCATTGTTTTCGGAATATAATAATTCTTTGGGACCAATTATAAAGCAAACTTTGATTTATTCAGTGTATATCTATTATATAATCGCCCTCTTAATTTACTTATGATTTGGATCTTACGATTTGGATTAATAAATAGATAAAATGTCAGAACACAAGATTAAATTTTTAACCCCGGTAACCAAAATTTCTAGCTCTGCCCCAACTTCATGAAATTGAACTCACCACTGTTTACTTTTCCAAATTAGTTGGGTGCACTATATACTTTCGATCCCACAAAAGATATTCAAGGATTATCAAATTATGTTGTGCTATATCTAGGCTTAGTTATATTATATTTAATTAGTATAAGCCTAGAAAGTTAAAAAGTGAGCCTATGCAACCAAAGTAAAGAAAGAATTGACTCAATCCACAATCCAATTTCTAGGTCACTCATTTGCTTAAGATGACTCAAATAATTTAGTTGACCAAACAAAAAATCAAATACAGTGGATACAATCTAATCATAAGCAAACTTTGTTGAATGACATAATTGAGGTTGAATGATAAAGCTAAGAGCTAGGGAATGGAATAATTGATAATAATTCATCAAATAGCTTGATTTGTTGGTGAATTAAAGTTGGAGATACTTTGAAAGTGATTAGAAGATTTGGTTGTTAATGACAAGCAATGAGAGTAAAATAAGAGATATCCAATTAAACCCCACTGTTCCATATCTTTTATAATTTTTTTTTTTTTTTAACTTTTCTCTCCTTAATTTCATCCTCCAAACATGGACTTGGACCACATCCTTTGATTTGAGCCATCCATGGAGTGTGAATCCCCGTCTTATTTACACAAACATGCTCAAAAAAAGGAGAAAAACTTGGGTGCATGTAGGGTATATATGGTCACGTGGTATCCAACCATGCATTTCGACAGTCCAAAATTTTGAACGGCCTAATATAACGTTTTTTTGGACCTGGGCACTTGACCAAACGGTTTTGTAGCTGCATTAAGTGCAAAGAATGTATACTAAAAATTGATATACATCCATATATATAGATAATGATATGGTCATTGGTGATTTCATTCTTTTCAAACCAAAAAAGGAATCATCTTTCCCCTCTTCGATGTACTCTTTTAAGTCTGTAATAAAAGTTTTCTTTGTGCCGAGGGGGGGAAAAAAGAAAAGGAACCATCATAGGCTTGTGATGGACAAATTCAAATGTTTAGACTACAAGAGGATTAAAGTAAAATTATCGAGCTGTTGGATAGTCAAAATGCTAAAATCTTTTATACTAATCGTTAACATTTCTTTCTACGCAGAGTGGTACTGAAGTCCTGGTTTTCGAAAAAGCACCTACAACGATTTCTTAATTTGTACTTAAAGAGTGATTTTGAAAAAGAACCGACAAAACCATCATTTAATTTTCTGTTCACTCTGCTCTAAGGACTCGTTTGGCTTGGGGATGAGGGAGCCAAATGACTCATCCCCCTCCCCTCATCCCGGGCCCACGATTACATTCATAATTTGGAAGAAAATAAGGGGCTGGATGACATTATCCTGCTCCTCCTAATTTGGTCCAATCCACCCTCGGCCGAGTTATTTAGTCTAAGCATGGGGCTGTCCAGTATTTGATCTGCCCGGATAACCCCTACCTAAGCCGGGCCTAATCCAACCTGAAACACTTTAATTTATCCTTATTCTCTCATTTCAACTACAAAACAAACCAATATTAGCAAAATCTTCCAATATTATTTTATCCCCCTTCACAAATGTTACATCGATGTGGGTCCACCCTTCATAAATAGTACCTCTATTATCTCCCATTACTATTTAATCCACTAATCAAATCTCATCCTGCATCTAATTGAGCCAAGGCTCTGCTTGCTTATATCGTTGTAAAATATTGTATGCATAATATTTGAACAAATAGTTTTTTTTTTTTCGCTCTGCAAAAGAAATTCATTAATCTTTAAAATTTGAACACAAAAAATAAACAGATCAAGAGCTCACCGGCAAAAAGCCACCCGAGACTAAGAAACAAGGAAAGCAAGATGCCAATTGAAAGGAAAAGAAAACCCTGAACCCAAAACCAACCACAACATCTCCGATTCTCGAAACCCACCAAAAGCACCAATAATTGAAAAAAAACAACCAGAACAAACCCAAGCCCCTGCTAAAGAACCCAAAACAAGAACAACCAAATAGACAAAAAGACCACAAAACCTCAAAGCCTAAAGATAACCTGCAAAACCTCACTACATCTCGAACAACTTCAGATCACACAAAAAGAAGGAAAATCCAAAAATTAAAATTTCAGAAAAAGAGAAGCATCATCATCCAAGTCATTAAATTCACAACCACCATCCTCCAAATCATCAATATCTCTCCCTCTCCGCTATTTCTTTTTCTGCTAGTTCTTGCCTCCTCCTTCCGTCCGCATAATTTTAGTTCATCTTTTCAAGGAATGGAGTCAGGGGTGGCTAGTAGGGAGCTCGCTGCTACTACAATATGAAAAAACCCTACTATTACATTGGAAATATATATACATCATCAAATTATTGAACTCCATCACTTCTCCACATATATAGGCCCGCCCCCTGCCATGCAAAAATCTTGGCTCAGTCCCTGCACCTTTTCCCTTTTTTGGATGTTCCAAAATATATGTCCATTTTGACAAGGTTTTTTTCTTTTTCTTTTTTGGGTAATAGTCAAAAGCAAAAATTGTACTTTTTTGTCTTTGCATTGTCAAATGAAGTAATGGCTCTCTATTTTCAACCACGGGTGATTTGGAAAACTTGAAGTTATGAGGTGTAATAATTATGTCCCTATAAATAATTGAATTCTTTGAAAGAGACTAAAATTATGGAACGAAGAGAAGTAATACAAATAATTTCTTGAAAACAAGTATCCTTTTCCACAGAAATAAGTCATCTTTCAACTTTTTAAAGATGATCATCAGAATAATGATTGACGTGAACATGGGGTTTGCGCTGCGCGGATCTCAAGCCATCCATTTTGATTTCTAACAGCTTGTACCGGTGCTCAGTTTTTTTTCCCATCTTAACCGCATTTAAGGAGGAGAGAGAGAGAGAGAGAGAGAGAGAGAGAAGCACCGCTCCGGACCGTTAGATCTCGAAATGGACGACCGAGTTCCGCGCGGCGCAAACTCCCTAACTTTCGGAAACATCCGTAAAATAGTTTTTCTCAATACAAATACAGTAAAAGAATTTCTTGAGAACAGCCACTAGTTTAGTCCATCCTTTTCCACAGAAATGAGTCATCTTTCAACTTTTTAAAGATGATGATCATCAGAATTATGATTGAAGTGATCTTATCGTAAACACAAAAGTCAAAAGTTGTGTATATAGAGTGTGGTCACAAAATGATGTAAATTTATTCCACAGTCAACGAATCGCATTCGTAAGAGATTTCACGCTAATCACATTCTTATCTTGGATTTGCAAATAAAAACCCATCATTGCAAGTAAAACGTACCCTTAATTATTACTCCTGCATGCTAAGCTAATCAAGGGTCAAAGATATCTCAGTATCTCATTCTAGCACGCCGTACAGATTCTCTCCAGTCTAAGTTTTGCATTAGATGAGACAATCCAAAATCCAAATGTGTATAATTACTCGTCTTGATTTGCTCAAAAATTCTTAAAGATAAGAGTCTCTGAGCAAATTCCGAAAAATAAATTCATCAAACATTGAACGATCCACATTTAAACTATCACGTCCGGTCCAAATTAATAACCGGAGATGATCCAATTCCTGTTTACGTAGGAGCATCATGCACATGTAGTCTGACGTCATATGATTTAAAAAACGTTTAAAGTGGTGGCCATTTTTCCTTTTGAGGTAATAATTTCTTGTATTATGTGATTTTATGCTTCAGCTATATAAAAATAAAAATCTATTATACCGTATGTTTAATTCCACTCATATGAAGCTTTATTAAGGATTAATTTTTGTTTTTGAGATAACTTGAGATTATTAAATATCCTCTAGAGTAACTATATATCTTTAAACAGTTGCTAGAGCTATCACATGTGCGTGGTTTTTACAGAAAATTTTATCAATTGCGGAAGAGGATCCGGATCTAGTATCATCCATTTCTTTATTTATTTATTTTTTGAACTAAATCCATTTATTTATTAGGAAAGGACAAATTATAGTATGACAAATGTAGGCTTGTAGCTGTATAAGTCTAAAAATGCAAAGTAGGATACAGTACGTATTCAGAGAATAAGATTTAACGTGTGTTCGTCCACGCAATCAACGCTGTGACAAGTCAAATTGCGGTTTGACAAGTGTCTAAAAAGTCTGATAATGTAGACCTGGTTTCTTATATCTTCGTTTTTCTCGTCCACACACGAAAAAACCTGGGGGAGCCAAGCGCCCGTACGCATCAAAGATCAACCTGGAAACCTCCACGATATTTCACCGAAAGGTGACATGAGAGGAACCGGTCAGCAGAGCCTAGAGGGTCAGCCACTTATAGAGGAAATATCGACAGCTCGGTGAACGTCCTCGGTGCGTGGCGAGCCAACACCTCATGCGTTCTATGTTATTATATTCCTCGATTATAAATTTATTATGTTCCCTCGGTAGCATCGGCGCTCGACGAATAAGGCCGAGGACCATCCAGTAACACCTAAACTGAGAGACGTACCTATGTCGAAGGGTGTTTACCTAGGGCTGACTAAGCCTAAGTGCGGTGCATGTGAATAGCGGGGCATGTGTCCATAACTACTCCCAATCATGAGAAACACGTTGGCTAAACGGCCTATTACACGTGTCGTCTTTCTAGTGGCAGCATGTGCTCAAAACCAACTCGCTCGCATTTGTCATAGTGACGTCAGCCGAGCGGCCGTAACCTCGCGTGCAAGGCACGAGCGTACTTGAAGAGCAAGTCACAAACTCCCTATGAAAGGTAATGTTCAATCAAATGAAGGTACACACAATCTACCCTCTCAACTCTGGATCTGAGTTCTTACTTCTCCTTATCCCTCACATACTTACTTGACAGTCGGATTGCCGTTCTGGACTCAACGGTCCAGTACGGTGCTAACGGGGGCATTAAGTGTGTAGGCCAGGAGCTCAGGTGAAGGGAAGATCTTCTAGTCACCTAGTCAACCGAAGGAAGGCTGAATATCAGAGAAGTTGTAGCCCCAGAGAACCCTTCGCAACATGAATTCAAATCCAAAAAACTATAAGTGCACCATATTATGTACATCAAATATAGATCAACTCCTGTCGGACTTCTTTTGGGATTCCACGTAAATGATCAGAACTGTTCACTTTCCTTAAATCCTATCTTTAATATCTCTTGTAAAAAATCAACTCTTTGAAATCAAAGGGCTCATCAAGCCAAGGAGAGATGCCCCGGCTTTTTCCTTTAGATATCAGTAATATCAACTACATTATATTTTTCAGTTTTTAAATAAAATTTTGAAAGTAATCATTTGTCCCAATTAGAATAGTAGAAAAAAATATAAAATCATCAATCAAAAATGAAAAAAAAAAACCTCATAAAATGGAATAAATCAAATTTTTCTTCTTTTGTGACTTTTTAATTTTGTTCATAATCTTTTACTTTTTAGATTCAGTTCGTGAAGATGAATTACTATTTACTACAATAAAAATTGATATGAATAGATTAGGAGACCAAATTAGCTTTTCTTTGTCTTTCCTATTCTCTTCTCTGCTTATATGAGGAGTTTAAAGAACTAAAATAAATAAATAAAAATGTGAAGGTGGCTAAATTGAAAGGAGGCAAATTAAATAATTTACATAAGACAAAAATAATGAGTTGAAGGCCCGTTATTCTCTACCTTTAAAAAATATGGTGTGCTAAATTGGAAGAAGAGAAAAAGGAGACAAATTAATGAAATTCTTGATTCTCATAGATGAAACCCTAACTATGGAGTATTAGATCAGACATGTGAGAGAGAGAGAGAGAGAGAGAGAGAGAGAAGAGAAAAGATATTTTTTGAAATGTTATTTCATTACTGAATTACAAGAGAGAGAAGACTATTTATATCTGTTACATAGCACTACATCGACTTAGTTACACTATTACACAGCATTACACCGGCTTAGTTACAAAACAATCACATATCAACAGTTATAACAGAAATGAAAACTGTTGTATCTAATATCTCAACACTTTACTAAAACTCAGTGAGACAGTTGAGTAACTCAGTGGGCTTGACTAACAGTCCCCCTCAAACTCAGGGGAAGGGACTGCACCTTGAGTTTGCTAGAGAGATCCTGGAACCGAGCCACAAACAAAGGGCTTGGTGAACAAATCTGCTAGTTGAGCTTCTGAGCTGACATGATGAAGAACCAACTGTTTAGCCACAACCATTTCCCTTATAAAGTGATAATCCACTTCAATATGCTTTGAACGAGCATGGAATATGGGATTAGATGCCAATGCAATGGCAGACAAATTATCACAAAAAACAACAGGAATGCCATCTAATGAAACAAGTAGATCAGTGAGTAATTGGTGTATCCAAAGAATCTCAGCAGTGGTATGAGCCAGAGATCTATACTCTGCTTCAGTACTAGAACGAGCAGCAGTAGACTGCTTCTTTGCACTCCAAGATATCAGGTCATCCCCAAGAAACACCCCAAAACCTGAGGTTGATCTTCTATCTACTTGACTGCCAGCCCAGTCTGCATCACAATATGCAGTAATAAACAGAGAGGAGGGAGTGAAATAGAGACCCTGATTAAGAGAACCCTTCACATATCTCAAGATCCTCTTAACAGCTGCAAAATGAGCCTTAGTGGGAGCATTCATAAACTGACAAACAGAATTTACAACATGAGAAATCTCTGGTTTGGTAAGGGTGAGATGCTGAAGAGAGCCTACCAGTGAACGATAAAATTGAACATCGTGAAATGGGGTAGAAGCATCAGGTGATAGAGATGGTTTGGTGGAGGAAGGAGAGAGGACTAGGTTTACAATCCACCATGCCTGCCTTACTCAGAAGTTCCAAGGCATACATTTTCTGGGTGAGAAACAAACTAGACTTGTCTTTCACTACCTCAATGCACAGAAAATAATGTAAGTCACCAAGATCTTTAAGGGCAAATTTACTTTGCAGTTGAGTCAGAAGTGAAGAAATATAGGAGGTATTTGTACCAGTAACTATAATGTCATCAACAAAGATCAAAACATAAGTGAGATCTGAACCATCATGTTTGACAAATAATGAGATATCTGACAGGCTATTCTTAAATCCAAGATTAGTGAGATTGTCACACCCCACTCTGGCAGGATATAACCTGCACAAAGTGACTGGACACCTGTCACCACCTGTACGCCTTTTAGGCTACTCACAAAAGCTATTATACAAAGCTCAACTGCAACTCGTAACGAATGCAAACAAAAGATATTGTAACACCAAACTCAACTGCCATATCCAAAACAGGTGTTCACACCTCCTCAAAATCATTTGACATGTACTCAACCACATTAACTCCACAAATTACTGATTATCCACATCACCCACTGACTGACAAAATCACAGAACACAACCTCTAGGAACACCTGCCTAGCACTCTGGCACTGTAGTGGACCGACGTCTAGCTCAACTGGAAATATGCAACCAAAAAGGTTACAGGAGAATGTACCTTAGCAACATAATAAATGGAAATGATAAGTATTTAGATGGATCGAAGCATAAACACACACCAACACATTTGCTTAAACAATTCAGATGGATCACAGTTTTAAACATCACACCCACACTTTTATCTCAAAAACACAGCCCACCATATTTATTTCAAAAATGCAGCCCACCGGCTCATCTCAAAACATGGCCCACCGGCCCATCTAAAAAAAACACAGCCTATCGGCTCATCTCAAAAACACGGCCCACCGGCCCATTTCATCAACACACCTCTGCAGGTTTTGCAAAATATTTCACATTTTCTTTCACAATATAAAATAATATCAAATCAATTTACCCAATGTGCCAACGAGTCGCCAACCTCACGACCGGGAGTTATGACGGTACCGTTACCTCGCTCACAGGCTCACATATAGTGGCGGTGACGAGGGCCATTCTTTATCACCAATGGTAGGTGCAGCCCACACAGAAAGCAAGAACTAAGCTTGCACTGCTCACATTTGGCACAGCCCACGAATGCAAGTTGCCAACCTTGCAAACTAAAATATTGGCACAGCCCACGCTACAAGATGCCAACCTTGTAACTTTTTGGCTAAAATGCTGGCACACAGCCAGATGGCACAGCCCACGAATGCAAGATGCCAACCTTGCAAACTAAACATTGGCACAAAAGGCATAAAATATTCTCTTTTCACCCACCAGAAATCTTTTGATCCATCACTGAAAATCATTTAATCCGTCCAAACACAATACTTTTAACATATACAAAAATTTCAAGGAGAGTTTTCAAAACATCAATAATCACACCACACATTTGAAAACACCACATAAACACTACACACTTCTATTTATTATAGAGGCTGTACATTCTCACCTGCCACAAAAGGACAAACTCTGCTATCAACTTAACCTCCACGCACCGAAAGCATAACCACGACCATTCTTATGATTACATCACCTATAATAACAATTATATATCACCCATAAGCTCACTACTAAAACTCATGCCCAAATGCAAATGAAATGCATGAAAATGTATTCTACAACTCAACAGTGCTGCGCTCTATGAATTTTCAGAATTAATCTACTTATCCGATTCCCACGAAATTTTCACCACAAACTCCAGAATCACACTTCATCATCATATCCAAAATTCAGAATTTTCTGAGCTCCGTAACTATTTTTAAACAACCTCCAAACAGACCCAGAACTTGCTGAAAATTCCACGAAACAGATTTTTCTCCAACTTCAAACTAAAAACTGCTATTCTCTGGAAAGAATTGAGGCACAAATCATACATCGTTTCGAAGGTATACGAGTCTAGTTTCATAATCAAAAGACGGTGTACCAATCGGATACCCGAGCTAAAAGTTATGACCGTTTTCCTAAGACATGTCAGTGCTGTCTGTACAAACACGAACCCGACAGCAGATTACTTCACGAATTTTCATATTTTCTGTGCTTCGAATTAAACCCCTAAATTTTTACACAACATAAAGAACATCCATGGGTAGCTACTGTAAAAATCTCGTAAATTTCTGACTTCAAGAACCCTGTCTTAAAATTCACCAAAAACCGTGGCAGATTTGATTTTGTGAAAAACCAGTCAGTGAACACCTTCATCTTCCTCTCACGAATTTCATAAAAACAAACCCCAAATCACTCCTATGAGATGCAAAATCAGTGATTAACTTGTATATGAGCAACATATATCAAGAATTTCGGAAATCAAACTTCAATTCGTACCTTAATTTTGGGTTTTTCCCCAATTTTCTTCTTCTTCTTCTCTTCCTTCTTCCTTCTCCTCCTCTTTCGGTCTCTCTCTCTTCCTATCTCTCTTCTCTGATTATTGGCAGAGGAAGTGGGGAAGAAATATCTTCTCCCTCAATAATTCAACCAAATTACACCCCACCCCTTCAACTTACATAGCTATTAGCTTTAAGCCCAACACTTATGAAAATTACTTTTCTCTTCTTTCCCTCTTCCATAATTCGGGTCTCGCAGACACCTCAAACCGTACCCCACATATACGAGCATATCGATAAATCCGCTAGCATCACGTGAAAAGGTATTCAAATATTTTTGAAATAATCCGGGGTGTTACAGAGATAACTAGAAAAATAGAGCATACCAAGCTCTAGGGGCATGTTTGAGACCATACAATGCCTTATGTAATTTGCAGACATAGGAAGGTCTAGAGGGATCCTTATAACCAGGTGGTTGAGTCATGTAAACCTCCTCTTGTAATACTCCATGAAGAAAAGCATTAGTAACATCCAATTGACGTAAAGACCAACCAAAATGCACAGCTAAAGATAACACAATCCTCAAGGTAGGTTGCTTAACCACAAGGCTGAATGTTTCTGTATAATCAACTCTATTTGTTGATTTCCACGTGCCACCAGTCTAGCTTTATACCTGGCAATAGTACCATCTGAATGCTTTTTAAGCTTGAATATCCAATGGCAACCAATCACATTAGCTGAAGAAGGGGGTGGAACTAAGGACCAGGTGCCTTGTGACAATAATGCCCCATATTCAGTAGACATAGCTTACTGCCATTCAAGATGCTAAATAGCTTCAGAAAATGATTTAGGTTCAATAGGATCAAAAGAGGCTAGAGGATCAGGAGATGAAGCAGTAAGAGACAAAGACAAGGGAATGTTGGGTTTAAAAATACCATGTTTAGATCTAGTTATCATAGGATGACCATTATGAACAGCTGGTGATACAACTGGACATGTAGAAGATATAGTAGGAGGATCAGACAATGGAGGTTGAACAGGAGGAACCACGAAAGGAGAAGTTACAGAAGAGGAGGTAGGACAAAAAGCAACAGGAAGAGTAACAGAGACTAGAACAGAAGGAACAGAGAAAGGAACAGAACTTTCAGTAGCTAAAGAAATGTCAAAGGACAAGGAAGAAGTGGAATTAGAAGAACACACAGTGTGAGGAGAGGAGGTTTGAGTAAGAGTGAGATAAGGAAAATCAAATTCTACAAATTTCACATGCCTGGAGAGATACACTTTCTGTGATATTGGGTCAAAACACCTATAACCTTTGATGTCAGCACAATAGCCAAGAAATATGCAAGGAACAGACTTAGGAGACATTTTATGAGGAGAATAAGGTTTTAACCATGGATAACAAAGATAACTAAAAGGCTTAAGAAATGAGTAATCAAGGAGAGTGTGAAAAAGAACTGTGCAAGGGACCTTATTCTGAATAGCAGAATGTGATAGACAATTGATAAGATAAACACTAATGAGCAGTGCTTTCCATCCAGAAAGTAATGGGCATATGAGCTTGATGAAGGAGAGTCAGGGTAGTCTCCATCAAATGTCTATGAGACCTTTTAGCCCTACCATTTTGCTCAGGGGTATGAGGGCAAGAAGTTTGGTGGATAAGACCATGTGCAAGAAAAAGATGACACAAGTATTTATTGATAAATTCCCCACCATTATCAGATCAAAAGGACTTAATGGTTTTGTGAAATTGAGTCTGAATATAAGCAGTGAACTGTGTGACTATAGTCTTAACATCTTATTTATAATGCATAGGAAAGACCCACAAGTATCTGCTGAAATCATCTAAAATGACAAGGTAGTATCTAAACCCTCTAAAGGAGGAGACAGAGGTAGGTCCCCAGACATCCATGTGCATAAGATCAAAAGGAGCAGTAGCACAAGAATCAGAAATTGGAAAAGGTAATTTATGGCTTTTTACTCACATTGCAAGAATTACAATGAACATGTAATGGTTTAGACATAGGCAAGTTGAAATGGGAAACAAGATATTGAAATAGTGTAAAGTTAGGATGACCTAACTTGTTGTGCCACACAGTTGCAGAGGAAGAAACATTAGAGCAAGAAGAATCAATCACAAAAACTTGAGGAGCACTGCTAGTATAGGGTTGAATTGGATAAAAGCCCTGGTAAGAAGGTCCTTGGTGCAGAATCTAATTGGTGGTTCTATCCTGGATAACAAATCCAAATTCATCAAAAATCAAACGACAATGATTATCAGAGGCCAATTTGTGCACAGACAAGAGGTTATGACTAATAGATGGAACATGCAATAATTGTGTAAGAGACAGATTAGAAGTAAATGAAGGAAAAATAACAGAACTAGTACAAGATATAGGTAGTGAGGTACCATTACCAACTGTCACACCTATATTACTAGTGTAAGGTTGATGCAGAGAAAGATTATTCAGGTCATTTGTGACATGGTTTGTTGCACCACTGTCTAGATACCAATTTCCAAATGGAGCAGCAGGAATGGAACATGAGGATGGTGCAGAAAAGGATGTAGAATAGGTTGGATAAGGAGGAACATACTATGAATATGATGGTGGGAGAGTATTGTATGAAAAAGAAAATGTAGGAGTGAAATAGGCTTGTAGTGGTGTAGGAAGAAAGCCAGGACTAGAATTTGGTGGAGGTGTTTGAAAAGTGGAATGAATAACAAGTGACTGCATAGAATTAACAACAAATGAAGGTGGTTGATACTATATGAAATGTGTTTGAGGGTAGCCTGAAGTATATGAAGATGAGTTATATGAATTATATGGTGGTGGTTGATACTTCAAATTCAAACGGTGATGGCAGTATTTAGCTGTATGATTGGACTTGTCACATATCTGGCAAGTAGTTCTCCCCCCATTACGTTGATACTTATACCCTTTAGCCTTGTTGTTGTTTCTGTAATTATTATGCATCTGTGGATATGGTGCCATGTACATAGGAGATTGTTGTTGTGAAATTACAGATCCATGAGATGATGAACCATCAGGATTCTGTTGTGAAAATGGAGACACAGAAGTGACTGATCCTTGTTGTGATCCAGGCACTGAACTAGAGTGTTGTGAAAATGGAATTCCAGATATTCCTGGTGTAGAAGCCCTAGGTGCAGCTACAGATACAGATGTAGGAATGTTTGTACTTGCAGCAATAGTAGATGCTCTATTATGCCTCATTTCCTCACCATTAAGAATAGTAATCAGTTCCTCAAAAGAGATATCACCAACCCTTGCACTGAGTGCAGTTTGCAGAGGATCAAACTCAGTAGGTAAGTCATGCATAGTATAAAAGATCAAATCTTCTTCAGATATAGGAGCTCCTGCTGCAGCTAATTTGTAGGATAACTGCTTAATCGTGTCAAAATATTCTTCTAGTGTAGAAGTGTTCTTGACATTATACAACTGTCGTTTTAGATCATGAACATGAGTTCTTGAAACTTAATTGAATCTATGCTCAAAAACCTCCCACACTTGAAAAACATGATCTGACCCTAAGATTAAGGGTAAAGTAGTTGCAGAAATGTAGCTATAAGACACGAAACTAACTGATTATCAATAACTGTCCAAAGTGCCATATCAGGTTCAGTAGTAGTGACTTCTGTTGTACGCACGACAGATGCTGCAGGGAAAGAAATTGTGCCATCCACATAGCCAAAGAGATTATTGGCTTTCAAAGCGTGCTCGATTTGAGTTCGCCATAAAACATAGTTATGTGAATCGAGTTTGATTGTGACAAACGAGTGAATGTTTGATATCAAAAAAACTAAAGATGGAGGCAGATTCAACTTTACTGTTGTGGTCTTTGTCGCTCCAGATGATGTCGAAGACAAATTTGCTTCTGCAGCCATGATCTTCTACTTTAATTTCTTTCAGAGTTTAGACCAGAATCGCAATGCTTGACAGATGTCTAGAGCTCTGATACCATAATGAAATTCTTGATTCTCATAGATGAAACCCTAGCTATGGCGTATTAGATCAGACATGTGATAGAAAGAGAGAGAGAGAGAGAGAGAAGAAGAAGAAGAAGAAGAAGAAGAAGAGAAAAGATATTTTCTGAAATGTTATTTCATTACTGAATTACAAGAGAGAGAAGACTATTTATATCTGTTACACAACACTACACCGACTTAGTTACACTATTATACAGCACTACACCGACTTAGTTATAAAACAATCACATATCAACAGTTATAACAGAAATGAAAACTATTGTAACTAATATCTCAACACTTTACTAAAACTCAGTGAGCCAGTTGAGTAACTCAGTGGGCTTGACTAACACAAATAACAAAAGGGAAAAAAAGAAAAAAGAAAAAAAAGGAATAGGTAAAGACACAAATAATTAGTTCAAAGTACGTTCAAAATAAAAATGGAAATATGCAATGGTACATCTAATTGGAAGGAGAGAAACAGAACACAAATAACCAAAAGAGAGAGAGAGAGAGAGAGAGAAAGAGATTTGGTAGCACGCAAATAATTAGTTGAAGGTGCGCCATTCTAGCTTTAAAAAACAAATTAAATCATGTAAAGGTGGATTAACTTGGAAGGATCGCAAAAAACAATTAAAAAATGACGTAAGAGACAAATAATTGGTTCAAAGTACGTTCTTCTCTACTTTCAAACTCTAATTTAGTCACCATCCAAATTATAAACAATAAATCAATAATTTAAAATTGCAATACACATATATAGAGTGGATTAACGGTTCACTGTCCCAACACCAATCACTTTCACATCACAGTTCCAATCATTGAAAATTGCAATAAGTCCCCTCTAATTACTATTATGAACTTGCTCCTAACTATCAATTTTACTAGTTGTTTCGATAACTTAATTCAGTACTTAAAATCGAATGCATTAAGTAATACTAAGTGATTAAGTTGATTTGATAATCATATTTCATCAAATTTAATATTTTAAGTGCATCTTATAATGCAGGCTAAAAAAGTAGGAAAAAAAATTAAGTAGCATGGTGATTTTGGCTAAATTTGTCAGTACTTATATACTATGACTCTTTTCTTTACTGCCACCGCTACCATTACCACCATCAAAATGCCACCTTCGTAACCACCACCAGCACTACCACTACCGCCACCACCACCCCAATGTCGGCACCACATCCACTCTTCCATCGTCGCTACCATTTTCACCATTGCACCGTCATACCACCACCACTGCCTCCACCAAGCCACTGCCGTCACTACCCCACTACCACCACTAGTCTATCGTCGTTGCCGCTCTGCGGAGTACCACTATCATTATTGCCACCACTGCCCACTTCCATTACCATCACCACCACTGCCCACTTCTATTACCACCACCACCACCACTGCACAACTACCACTACCAATATCGCCACCAATATAGCTACCATCAAACAACCATCAGCATCACCACCGCCACCACTCCATCGTCACTACCACTGCTACTACCACTTCAATTTTTAATTTTTTCCCTGATGAATTCAAGGACAAAAATCGATCAAGCCCTTACTAATATCCAAATGAGATGATTTTTACAAAGACTCTTAAAAATGTATTTTAAAAGAATTGAACAGCTCCAATCATTTGTGTCAGACTCCAAAATGGGTCTCACACAAGGTGGTGTGCATTTGGTGTACGCCAAATGATGTATAGGATCACAGAAGATCAGAAGTTTTATTTATTTCTTTTTATTGCTATTTTTTAACTGAGTTTCCGAGCAAGCTTGTGCACATATATATCGACTATTCCCGGAGCTCTAAAGTTAACAACCAGGCAAACCTCCAGAAGCCCCAGTGTTTGGACATTTTGCCGTCGCGACCTCTTGAAGTACAAGTCCTTTAGTTGCCATCACATACCTCACTTGGCCAAACCCCTTGGCCAGGGTTAATAACATCAAATAATAAGTACGTACCTTAATTGGACTTTCCGTTGGTAGATGGTGAAATTTATTCCCCAAAAATTAATTCAAGCGTGCGTCAGCTGGCCTAGATACCGTAAGTTATAAATGAAATTAAGATAACATCAAAACTTTAATTATTACTATATCTCTATCTTAGGGGGAAGGTGATAGAGATTCAAACCTAACTAGTGAGTGCAGGAATAAAGTCTCTTTCCACCACCCAGGCCAGTCGGTGTAAAACTCTTTTACACCAATCTTCTGCCTATTGTAAAAGGAATCTAAAAGTAAGAATGTGTGAAAGTTGATAAACAGGATATAGGATTAATAAAGTGCTAGTGCATGGCCTTTTGGAATTATAGCTCACACTATCGGGTATTAATCTGATTAGAAATAAAGATAAGGAAAAGCCATCTCATTCCCTATGAAACGAATCCTAGAAAAGAAAGTCAAAAATATCCAAATAAAGCATTAAATTATCCACTTTTGCACTTATTACTTCAGAGCTCCGAGATTAGCACTAGCTGAAGTGAGCTAGTTGGTCCGTGACACGAAAGAAGAACTATTGCAGCTTATTTACACTTTTTTTCCCTAGTTCATTAGCAAAAATTGAAGTGACTAAACAAACACCACCTAAAAGTATACCAAACTTATGTAAGATGTTACCCTACATAAAGGTACCTGTGAATTTCCATGCACAATGTGCAAACATAATCAAGAAGACTTAAATAAATTAAGTCGATTTTCGAGAAAAGGAAGAAAAAGGGAATTACGGCATAGGATTTTGTTTTAATAGCCTAAGAGAAGCAAATGCCTGTAGGCTCATTTGGAGAGAGAGAGAATAGTGATGGAAGATTTGCTTTTGAAAAGAGATAATGAGAGAGGTTTTCTTGTCATTCCTCTAGTCCCGGCATGAATAGTATGTCTTTGACCGTACTGAAGAAGGGGTTAGTCGAGATGCGCGTAAGATGGCCCAGACACCCCTAACCGTTGAACAAAAAAATGAGAGAGGGCTTTGGGTTAGTACCAGCTTTGGGACAAAGCCTAGAAAGCCTGGACTTTTGCAACCCCCACCAAAAGCCCAAAATTAGGGGGGCCCAAAGTATATTAGGCCTTTACGTATGTATATATATAGTCTAACTAGTTTTCGTATATGGGCTAGGTATAAATAAGCCCAATACAAGATTTGGAACCCCAAAAACAAGATGGCACAATAGAAATATCACGTAACTTTTTAAGGCCGAGTTTTAAACTTTTAGTCATTGATTAAAATACTAGGTGTTGTGGGAATATGGAAAGCAAGAAGAGGAAGAACCAAAGAAAACAAATATTAATATTCTCCACGCTAGACGAGAAGCGAGATTGAGTGTGGAATTCGCAAAACAAAAATCTGAAATTGGGGTCCATTTTATGATGAATAGTTGTAGAACAAAATTAGCTTGAAAATGTAGAGAGACCCATTTTATGACTTTGCTTTCAGACTCCGAAACCTTAGAGCCGGCTCATGGGTCAATCAAGTTGGGTTTCAAGCCCAGCCACCTCCGACCACCCAGCGACACCCGGAATCAACCAGACGCTGCATACTTACTGCCCTTAGCCCTTAAGAGCCCGTTTGGATGGCGTATTAGTTTTGGAGGGATTAAATAGTAAGGGGGGATAAAATAGTCGAAGGGATTAAATAAGAAAGGTGGACCCACATTGATGTGACAGGTTAAGGAGGGAGGATTAAATAGTTCATGGTTTGGATGAGAGATAAGAAAAGGGAGATAAGGAGAGTAGATGATGTAAAAATCTGTTAAAAGACTGTTTTGCCCTTGGTAATTCATATCTTAGGTTTTGCATTTATGTTATTACTCCCTCCGTCCCGCAAAGTTTGTCACTTTCACTATTCCAGCCCTATGAAAAAATTGATTATTTCTTTTAATTTGTAATGTTTTATATAAGCAATATGGATCTCGTTTGATAGATTTCAATTAGATCTTTTGAACAAAGTTTTGAAAATCACATAAAACGTTATGAATTGAAAGATATAGGCAATTTAAAAATGCCACGCACTCCCGAAAGTGTCAAACTTTGCGGGACGGAAGGAGTATATAAATACCGAAAATCATTAATTTGATATGCTTTTACACAATAAAATTATAATACTTCGTTGTAATATTATTTTATAAAATAAATGGCTTATTATATGGGCCCTTGTTGGGGTGGTGAGACCCGGATAATTAAGGATTGTCGGCCTAAACGGATAGACCATCCGACCAGCACTCCACTTGTATAAAACATGCTGTAGCAAGTTGGCTAATGTTATGACAGCCACCGAGTAAGAGAATAAATATACCAACAAGTGATAAATCAAGACACAAAGATCTAGGTGGTTCCGCTCAAACACAAAGTAAGAACGTACTGTACTTCATAGGCGAAGAGCGAGAGAGATTCACTATCAACCAATGGCGCCTCCACAGCATTGAGTGGGGTCAGCCGCCCCCACGAAAAAAAAAAATTAGTACTATCATATTATAATTTTTTTTAAAATTCATAAATGAACCCCCTAAATTTGGTGGTGACACCACTGGATAACCCCTAAAAATTTATAAAAGTTGCTTATTTGTGTGGCTTGTTAGAATCCTAGTCACTCGTTTTGTTCTTTTGATATGGAGAGGTTGATTTGTCTTGCTAAGTTGAGCTTTAAATGTGATTTTTATTAGAGCATCTTGAATGCATCTCTATATCTCTATTTAGAGACCGGATGTGATGTATTGAAGGAAAATTTTGTAATTTATTCTATCTTTTCGTCAACTTGTTGAACTTTTTGGAGAACTCATTGTTCTTTTTAAAGATTTGGAGTCCAAAATGAAGGTGTGAGTCTAAACATTTAGAGGCCAAAAGTAAAATTTGAAGACCAAATCTCTAAAAAAAAGTGATGGGTCCCTCCAAATTCTCACATAAAGTACAAAAGGTTTGAGGAAAAGAGGAGATAAATAACAGAATTTGCCCTTAATATGTCATATCCGATCTCTAAAATAGAGATATAGAGATGCATTGAAGATGCTCTACGATTTTTAGTTGTCATTATCGTGATGTTTTTCTTTGATTTATAGTTGGTAAAAATGTTTGATGTTTATGAATGACCCCACGCTTCCGAATTCTTGGAGCCGCCACTGCTATCAACGATGAGAGACTACAAAGAACCGGCTATATCCGTAACTCTCAATAAAGCATAACATATGTCTAAGGACAAATCTTTAATTGGTGGAACCGGATAGGGAGACACAAACCGTAAATTGAACCGAAATAGACAACAAAACCCTAAGAACTCCCAAGGCTCCAATTTATAAGAAAGTACAGATAATAAGCCCTGGCCAACTTAAAACGCATGTTTTCTATGCTGACCGCCAAACAGGATTTCCAGAGAGCAACCCCCGAATAGAAAACTGCACATTTTTAAAATTCAAGACATAACTCCAACAGATAAGGCTTTGGACTAGCCTTCACCCACAGCCCAGCAGGACTCTTTGTTCGTAGCACAGTGATACAATCCAACACAATGGGACCATTTGGGCGTTGGTCGGACAAACTCACACTTCGAAATGTAAAATGGGAGGAGGATCCTTTTCAGTCAATGAAAATGGACTGAAACGTCCAATTTTTCAGTTTGTAGCATTGTTTGGGTCCCACTACGATCATTCGTCAAAACGATCACATTTTAGAGTTCATCGTGAACATTTGTTACACCAAAAATCATGTTAACCGGATACCAGTTCATATAATTCTGAAATGAATTTGTCCTGAGATAAATGAGTTAAATGGATTCCAATTCAGTCTTATAATCTTGTTATGTTCTTAGGCTCAGTTTTCCGAAAGATTTTAGCACCCAGGTGCTAAAATCATGATTTTTCAAATAAAAAAATGAAGTGGTTTCGTGTATTGTTTTTCGATTTGTTTTGCACCAAACTAAAGTACTCCTCGTGTGGAACAATTTGGTTCATCAAATCTTTTGGAAAACTGGGCCTTAGACAAATATATTCCAAAATCATATCAAAAATATATTCGATCAATCTAGTTTTCGGCGTGGTTGAAATACACAGCAAGCTCTAAAATGTGGAACAATTTGGTTCATCAAATGGGCCAAGCAAAGGCCCACAAAAGGCCCAACTAGACAATCCCGTCCATTTCTAATGCCGCAATTCCTTCGAGAGTAAAGAATATACTCTGACACTACAACTCCGTCATTTGATCAGAAACGTTCATTTTGTTAAAATTATCAAGTGAATCATTCGTGCGAAAAAATTTGCAAAAAATAAAGTCGGTCAGATTCGAGCAGATACTCTGACATTTGTCCTGCAATTTATATTCAATGTCAAACCGAGGACTCAAATTTACAAAACGTCATTCAACCAACCCTTAACTTTTTTGCATGAAAATCAACTTATCGAGCTCAACAAAATGAAAAACAAGCAGCCACTTGACAAAACCACTGGCCACATATCAATAGATAATCTAAGAATACATATCCAACAAACTTAATACACTCGCTCAACCAATTCCGACAAAAACATTATGGCAGCCTGAAGAATCCTAGTACAGACCACAACAATCGACACAAACAGTTGAAGAACAAACATAACTCCCATGGACACTGGTTCACAAGACAATTCACCTTCTATCATTCAAACCTTCCAATGTAAATGCCGAAATTTCAGGATGTAAGTCACAAAGACGTAAAAGGAGCACGAAAAAAAAGATGGATGAAACTAGGTATTAAGTCCCTCATGCCATCCAAGACCTCTACTCAAATGCATCATCATCGTCATCGGGCAGAGGTTGACTAGCTGCTGCAGCAAGCTCAGCTTCATGCCTGTACGAGTGTACCCAGGGGTAAGAAACAAAATAACTTGAATACCAAAACTGTTGTTCCAAGTACATACACGAAGTTACAATACGTGAAGCAATCTTAGAAATTATGTGTAATTCCTATGGCTATCATGCTCTGCAAGTTGGAAGACTAAGAAATGTGGATTTCTCTCCATCTATTTTTCTTATATCTTCAAATAGCAATCATAGTCACCCAATCATGCTTTAGTCTGACTAATTTCAACAAATTCACTGATTTCAAGAATCTCTCTTTTAGCCTCTTCAAGAAGATATGTCGAAACATACTAAAATTTTCTACTTAATGGACCTGGCATGCACAAACCCAGGAAGAAGAAACTTAGTAGACGTGAGAAATATAACAGGTCGGATTATAAGAGATCATACGGGTATGATCTTTTATTGGTTTGGTTGGTTTGATCTTTTATGTTCACATGATGGCGTATAGGGCCTTTTTGTCAATGGCCTCTCTTTTGTATACGGGTAGCATCCCTTAATGCTCTCTTTAATACAATTATTTACTTATCAAAAATAATTATGAGAGATCAGAGTATCATACTGATGCTGGGCGGCCATGTCGATGTGCACTTCTGGAGGAGCAAGGGCAGGAGACTCCACAAAATGGAGATTGGGGTCCCTAGCATCACAAAAAACCAAATTTACACATTTAGAGTCCACACCCCATCGTGTCACCAAACATGGAAAAAGAGCAGGGGAAGTTTTGGTACCCAGCAAGCTTCCTGGCCAGGTACAAGAAAGGTTTCTCAAAGTTGTAGTTGCTCTTAGCAGAGATTTCATAATACTGCAAATTCTTCTTCCTGTGGAATGTAACCTGCTTTGCCTTCACCTGCCTGTTCTTCACATCAACCTTGTTTCCACAGAGAACAATGGGTATATTCTCACAGACTCTACAATTTCCACAAAAATAAAAGTCAATTTTGGAAAATGGAATATGATAAAGAGTTAAGAGCAACACGCTTGGACAATGGACAACAGGTATTACGCTTCAAAATTTTAATGAACACACCTGCACAAATCTCGGTGCCACGTGGGAACGTTCTTGTAGGTCAACCGGGCAGTAACATCGAACATGATGATTGCGCATTGCCCATGGATGCTGCAAATAGAAATTGTTAAGTTCAGTATCAAGAACAATTAAGCAAACAATAGTATACATAAGGATAGGGGTACGGTGTGTTAGAGGATCTTCCTAAACTACTAGTTGCTAAGAGAATCAAAAGTATTTCTTGTCTGGTTATAGTTGGTAGCTCTGCATTTTTCCGAAGATTTAATAGAGGACAAATTGTATTGACGGGCTCCGCCATTACCCAAGCTTCAATATGCAGACAAGACAAAAAAAAGTACTTTTCTTTCAGGAGTCAAAAAAACATAAGTAAGCTTAAACTTTGTTTTAGTCGGACCATTTCTGATAGACTAATACGTAACACAGACAACATTTCGGATACCTAAAGACTGGGTATTGTTCTTAAATAAAATGGCATTTGGGTGCTGGGCTCCCCAATTAAATGTTTTTTATTAACTCTTGAGAAAAACCAATCAAAAAATAATTCTCTTGTGGCTACAATTCCATTCCGGATTGTGACTTTTATGCGTCTTTTTGTAATGCTCAGGTTCTACCCCAATGCTCAGGTTCTACCCCTATGCTTACACCATCAAACAATTAGAGTAATAGTACTCAGGTAATCCCCAATCAATGAGGGTATGGGCAGGGAAGACTGGAGACGGAACTAGCCTTCGGCAATATATGCACAAAGTATACCCTTACACCATACCAAAAAAAAAACCCTTCTATCAATGGAATGTGTTTCTATCCCTGCTATGCTGATCTAAGCGATGAAAAGGGGCAAAATGTTATTTTGACCAATTTGCAACCTAGCATTATACCAAACTTTCCTGCAGAGGGAAGGCAACCCCCTAAAATACCCATAAGAATAATATATTGACAGGATAAATAGATGTGCAAACACTTACTAGTAACCATCTCTCAGACCTCCAAATTTCTCTTGCCCCGCGGTATCCCAGCAATAAAACCGGATCTTCCCACAGTTTGTGAAGAAGTCCAAAGGGTGCACTTCCACACCAATGGTTGCTGTTTCAAACAAAACCCATCATTAATAACATGCATGTATGGTGATAAAAACAATGTGAACAAGAAACAGAACGCAACAAGGGACCCATAATCAAGTATTGAGCAATCATATTTTGTTCTGCACAAAACCATCGCGTAAGAACCCACAATCACAAAGAACAAACAACACAATTCAACCTCAAGAAAGAGAACAGTTGTACGGAGAAACTTACGTTCATACTTCTTCTCAAATTCACCGGTAAGATGCCTCTTCACGAATGTCGTCTTCCCTATGTCATTCAAAATCATCCAGAAACATAAGCCAAATGCACAACATTTTCTCACAACTTCCCTCTACGTAGTTTAAGAACTGTCCTTAGAGAACTATAGCCTTTTAGTTTCGATCCGATTCATTGAACAAAAACTATTCAGAGGTCATGAATAATCCCTTCATCTAATTTTCCTCCCTTTTCGCTCATCTTTACAGTAGTAAGCACCAAACAAAAGCTCAACATTATCTCAACCACTCAATTTCAAGTGGAATAATATTTTCACCCCACTAAGGCCTTCTTTCCCATTAAGCTAAAACAGGAATTCCATAAAATCAAAATGGGTTGATTTTAGTAAATGATTCAAATGAGAAAATCATTTGCTAAAATCAACCCATTTGCATTTGCTAAAATGGGTTGATTTTAGCAAAAGGTTTCCTCATTTGCAAAAATCAACCCACTTGATTTTATGGAATTCTCATTTTAGCAAATGGGAGGCCTAATGATGTGAATTCACCGGGACACTTGGTCCAATGGTTGTGCAGCTACACTTAGGTGCAATAAGTTTGCGGGCTCAACTCCTATAGAGATGATGTTGAGATCCTTGTCAATGGGTTGAGTAGGGATTGAGGTAGTACGGTTTTTTTCTAACGTCAGAGCAAAATACTAAGAGCGTGAATTAACAAACTAAAATAAAGGGAAGTAACTAGTAATAAAATACCAGTTCCACCATCACCAACAATGACAAGCTTGAAGCTAGGGTAATCAACAGTCTGTTGGTTCGGCAAAGCCTGCAACAAACAAACACAAAATCAAAAATCAGGCACACAAATACTACGAAGGACCTATTCTCAGCCGACATCCGCGGAAAGTTTTTTTTCTCTGTCCACAGGAGTTTTTTTGGGTCCAAACAAACAGATCGAGCTCGGAAACCCTAGACCCTTCCTAATCAATAGTAACAGAGCACGAAATCAAAGAGATCAGAGCAAGGAAAACACGAGAATCGCATAGAGAGTCGGAAAAAAAGGAGAGAATTTACCATTTGTTTCTGATTACTCTGATTCTGTGGTGCTGAAAGCTGCGGCGCGCAGGAGAGAGAGAGAGAGAGAGCGAAGAAGTGAACGGGGCAAAGGTTTAACGCATATTCTAGAAGGTACCAAAAAAAAAAAATCTCGAATTTTATAGGTGCAATTTTTCAAAAACTGTGAGCACCGATATGGCTTGAACAGTTGAACACACGCCTTGTAGAGCCCACTTACAAGTCTCGCATGAAAGATTTGGTTTATTCATTAATTTTAAAATAATTTTAAAAAAATCATTTTTTTAATCTAATTGTCTAATTTTTTCTGAATAAAAAAAAATAGACAATTGGATCTAGAACCTATGATTCTTCGATTCAGTTGATTTTTGGTAGAGCTACTTGGGAAAAAGTTTTCAAATTTGTCAACGAATCAGTTCTTTTGTGTGGAACTGTCAAGTGGGACCCACAAGGCTATTGGTGCAAGGCATATCGGTGCCCATGGTTTTATCGATTTTTCTATATTTCCTTTTCCCTACTCTAAAACAAAGAATTGTCTAACTTTTTGTTGCATATGAATTCCTAATTCCGTGCCTGCTTATTAGCTTTACTACTTATTTGAGAATTATTCGCAATTATGAATTGGTTTCGTTGATGGTTTCTAAAACTCCAATTTGTTGTTTTCTTAATGTCTTTTTTTTTTTTTCCCAGTCGAAATACATCAACGGGAAGGGGGTTAGTAGTGTTAGATTAGTAGCCAACCACGCCCCTCGCGGGGCTCGAACCCAGGCCTCCACTGAGGAGGTGGGGTGAACTTACCGGCTTGACAAGCCCGGCAGTTCTTCTTAATGTCTGAACAACTCAATTTAGGAGCACGAAAAAGAGATGTTTTTCAAATTCTTGAAAACCACCTCCTCCTCTAAGGTGTGGTCGGGCTAAATTTAAAAAACTGATTTTTTAATTTTTTTTGTTGTCTTTATTTTTAAAAAAAAAATTACATTTGTTAGTTTTGCATCAAGATTTTGTTATTTCTGAATTTATCTCATCGAGATGAATCCAAAGAGTATAAAATTATGGTAAAAAATAATAGTCTTTTTAATAAAGCCGAAAATAAAGCAAAATAAACCAGCTTTTTGAATTATTTATTTTGGTTTATTTTTGGACTGTATTCACAAAACTTTAAGTTTGGCTAATAATTTTATACTTTTTAGATTCCTATCGTCGAGACAAGCTAAGAAACCACAAAAAATCGACTGAAAACTAACAAATGCAAAAAAAAAAAAAAAATTTGAATAAGGGCAAAAAAAAAAACCCAAAAAACCAGTTTTTTCAAATTAGCCAAAGAGGCCTAAAAAAAATGTATAGGACATGGACATAACATATATAAGTAACTAAAGATGATTCGTACAAAGCTTGGTTCATAAAATTCAGCTAAAGATGATTGCTTCACAACGATCATCAGTCCCCTTTAGCAACACATCTACAAACATCTTTTCTAGATCCTTTAAAATCAAACAAGCGAGCGATTATGTATACAGTCAGTTCTCATATCTGAAAAAATAATTCGACAAGTTTCGGACATCATCTTCTCCCCCTCGAGCCCTCCCTACAAAAGCTTAAGCATTTTCAGGCGCTCTTCATGTTCTGGATCCAGTTTTGGAGGGGCGTAATCACCGTGTAGATCCTCTACTATGTATTCCTGCAATATTTTTAAAGACGCACAAATGTAAAATGGAAGGGCTAGATAAGCGTTTGAAAATGAAGAGAGACAGCTACATGACCAGGAATGGTTCAACTGAACACCACCAAAGTACTTAGGCCGTGTTTGGCCCATGGTTAGTGGAGGGATATAGTATAGGAAAGGAAAAGACAGAGATAAATGAAGTGAAGAAGCTAAATTACGCCTTTGGTTTTTCTTATCAATTCCTTCCCCTTGATATATACCTCTACAAATCCTTGATCCAGACACGGTCTAAAGTGGAAAGCATTAGCATACAAAGTTTAATACAATATATTGGAAATCTAGTAAGGATAACATCGGGATCGAATCAACAATTTGTCCATCCTTCTGTTTGCATTTTTGATATCTTTAAAAGAAAGGCTAATGGAAAGTAGTTTTTGCAAGCAACTCAACTTTTCATGAAAAAGATAAAAAAAAACCCTTACCTTGGTGAGTTCCCTCTTGGTGAGGATATGGTAGTGTCTCTGCCAAATCCTTTGGATGGCCATGGTGGCAGCAAGGAAACCATAAGCAATGCCAAGAATAGCAAAAACAACCACAAAAACAAGTACCAAACCGAAGCAGGCTTCCATGGATGCCGGAAAACAATCCAAAATGCCCCATCCGTAACAGCAGTTCTGGCAGCCAGCCATGCGGGGGTCATTAACGCAGTGCATTATGAGCCCAAAGAACCCAAGAAACACAACGAAGGCTAGCACTCCTGTTAGGGTTAGTTGAGAATGGTCAAACCATGGAATAAATCACAACGAGCCTAACTAAAACCAGTCTTCAACTTCTACACAATGAACATTCATGACTAGATATTGTGTGCTGTTTTATTGTGTGCTGTTTTTCTCCTTAATAATGTGCTACGGTGAGGACTTAAAGGCCAGTCAAATAGAAAGCGGCCAACATATGAGTACATTATTGAAGAGAAAAACAGCACACAAGTGGGTGTATACTGTGGCTGATTCAAGTCTCCAACCAATTATTCAAATATCTTGACGTAGAGAGTAAAAAATGTCATTGCCGAGTTGGTAATTTGGAGTTCGGGACATTCATGTCATGCACTGTTTCCGACTTTAAACCCCAAAATGTTTTATGCGATTTAGATAGGGTACATTGATGTGGCTACAGTCGGTAATAGAAGCCATTGCAAGTTTTCTCAATTTGTCAGGGTAATTGATTTCAGTAGTAATAGAGGTTTACCAATACAATAGTAAAAGGGTATGGGATGCTTTGACAGTATGCGATCCCAACTGTCGCTAAATGAATTCCTGAAGCTTCCATCTTTGTCCATAAGATATGCAAACCCACCCACTGCACAGATTACCTGCAAAACAGAGGTGCCCTTTTAGCAATAACTTTCAGAGGGATAGAAAATGGCGCTGGACATAATGGAAACCCAAAATGCATGACCTAAATTTGAAAGTGGAGGCGATACTGTGGTCCAGTCCTGGATAGAAATATCAAATAGCAACATATGGAATCCAAGACCCATTTCTCAAACATTAAATCCATAAAAATATACCACGTAGAATATTTGGTCACGACGTTGCATATTCTACTTATCCCTAGTTTGACTAAGAAAAGTTTTTGATTCCCTAACAGATACGGATAGTCGGATATGCCTAACTATTTCTATATTCATCTTGTCCTCAACATGTTTGTGTCCAAATCTTTGCTAAAATGACATGTTCCTGTATCTATGTATGCATCTGTGCTTCTTGAGTTCACGAATTCCATTTCCATATTAAGTGTCATAAATATAAGGATTTACTATTTACTATTTGCCAATTATGCCCTTTACATCATTGCTGCAAAACTTTCAATTGAGTTGGGCATCCTTTGACATATATTTGTTCTAAAATTTCTGCTAATTACTAGAGTATGCATGCATGAGAATGATAAAATTCTAAGCTAAAAATATAAAATAAAATAAAATAAGCTATAAGAAAGCTATAATAAAGGAAAACAAAATTTGTATATTAAAGGTAAGATGACAATCCTTTTAACTTTTGCAACAAGAAGAGATGGGAACAAAGCTCTACTCACAGATTGTACGGCCACAAATACAAGGAAAACATCTCTGGCAACAAAAAGTCTGAATTTTATCTTACGCCAGGAGTTGTCTTCAAACTCCTCAACTCGAAGATGAAATTGAGCTTTACAAGTTGTGCAGTGTGAAAAGGCAAATCCTTCCTATCATTCAAAAAAAAAAAAAAAAAATGAAACAAAACAAAAGATAAATGACAGACATACTTTTCTTTATATTTGAAGCAATCCTATTCAAATATGTTATTAAAATCTGTAAAGTAATACTTGCCTTAACTGACCGCCAATGATCAAGGCATGAACGATGCACAAACTGCTGAGTGCCTTTGCACATGCATGGAGATATCAATTCATCATCTACTATTAACAAACCAGCCACCAACACAAGAAAAAGAAAAGAAAAGGAATTAATCCAAGGGCATTGGACAATAACACAATATGCTTTAGTGGCAGGCTAGCAGAAACAAATATGGAACTCTATTAATCCACACTATATAGCTGGCATAACCTTCTTGAAAATTTGAACTTATTTAAAAGAAAGACACTCGAAAAACTGAACTTCCTGTAATTTACATATACACGGATCGAATTATGTCCTTCTTATCAACACCCTATAAGCATAAACCCATGTAGTCTTTTGCATTCTAAAGAACACAAAATGATGATAAACCCTCTGCCAAACACATGGATCACAAGATTAAATAACTAAATCAACACCAGAATTTCCCACAGCTAACCAGCATGAATGTGATATTCGGAAAAGCTTCATGACATCTACCCTCCGAATGATAGCAGTCCCCCAAGATGCCCAAGTTGCTAACAAGTTAATTTACGAAGCACCCAAATTTTTTTTACTAGAAGTCATAATAGCCTCCATAACAACCCGCACCCATCCCCTCCACCACCATAACCAGAGAGTTCTGAAGAATTTTGCATTTGCATTATCCGTGCAAAAAAATTAAAAAACTCCATCAAAATTATGAGCTTCTACATGTAATAGTCTTTCCATACCACCAACAAGATAAGATCAAAGCCCATCAACTTATGGGCTTCCCACATGCACGCATTATTCATTTCCCATACCACCAACAAGTCAAAAAGTGTAAAAGCAATGCTTGGAAAATTGGAGAAACCGGTGATGAACATAAATTCTCAGATTTTTTTTTTTTTTTCCCATTTTGTCTGTGGTACGATAGAAGAACGTACGATAAAAGAACATACGTTTACCCTAAGGTCAACCCAACCGATCACAATGGGTATCATCGTCCTCTCCATAGGATTTGAACCATCAAACTCATTACAATATACTTTTAATTCATAATTACCAAAACCTACCAATAAAAGAAATCGGGTTGAATTTAAGAACAATATCAAACCTTCTTCGCCGTCACATTCAAGACATATGCGACAACAGGGAACAGAACCAGCTTCGATATCCTCGTTCTTTATCTCCCCCGAACCGGAACCCGAACTAGGCGGAGAAGAATTCTCATCTCGGTTTTCAAGCAGAGGATCGGAGTCGCTAGGGTTTCGCTCACCCGATGGCTCCAGCTGCACTTCACCTTTCATCGGAAATCAATTCCAACTCCGAAAACCGAAAACAGATATGCCCTTATACAAATCGATGAATTGCCAACAAGATAGTCCGATCCAAACCCTAGAAATACCAACACCAGAAAAATTGTAACGATTAATTGATCGACAATCAAAGAGTAATTTGGTAGCGTTAAATGGTCATTATACAAACAATTGTATATACATACATATAGAGACATACATATAGAGATATGTATGTCTATTGATACCTGTATATTTACAGAGATGGGCGAATCGAGAGGATTGCAGAATTGAAAGGGGGGGGTCTTCGTCAATGAAGAAGAGAGGTTTGGCTTTCCTGGAAACGCGGTGGGGCTCTTATCTGGTTGGCGCGTAATGCGTACGGCCGGCAGGGCTATTTTATGTCTTCCAACAATAACTAGCTAAAGTGTCAAGTCAAAATCTAAAAACAAAGTTAATAGCTAGTCGCTTTTCATCAAAGACTTCAACGTCTGGGATACGGCATGCCATGCCCAAAAAATAGTGTGCATTTGTGCCGAATTATTTTGAGTCGTTAGATGGTTTATTTTTTGTGTTTTGTTTTAAAATTTTTATGTGATTCAATGGCCGGAAGTGCACCGGAATAGAGAAATAAAGGATTTTGTTCCCTTCAACCGTCTGAGATCCCTTGAGTCCAAAAAATAGTGTGCCTATGTGCCGAATTGTTTTGGGTCGTTAGATGGTGTGTTTTTTGTGTTGTTTTAAATTTTCCATGCAATTCAATGGCCGGAAGTGCAACAGAGCGGAGGAATAAATGATTTTTAGAGGTCAGATTTTGGGTTAGGGGGGTGGTTCACCTGGAGGCAAGAGAGGAAGAGGATTGAGGAAGAACCGAAGAGGATTGCGTTACAGAGAAATTATTACTACCTCCGTCCATGTTTATTGGTCTTTTCAGAGTTTGTATCACTTTTCTAATTGTCTTGGAGAATCCAAGGGAGGTGTTGTGCGCAGTGTTGTACAATAAAATTATGTCGTTTTGCTCATTTTTTTGGTACATCCAAGAGCCCTGTTTGGAGAATTAATTTGGGGGTTTAATTTTAGGGGATATAGGCTCTTTGAAATAGAGTATAGTGGATTTGGGTTTAGGGTTTAGTCATTTCGGATTTAGACACTTTGTAGTAGTATTTTCTTCCTCCAAACAAGGCCATTGAAACTTTGGAGATGAGCACAAAAATCAACAAAAAAACGACGTAATTTTATCGCATAATACGGAGCACAACACCTACCGCATAGCACCCACACCGGATCCTACATTGGACTTCTTCTAAAGAATGAAAAGCCCTCCTCTCCACCATCACTTGGAGGGAGGAGCGGAATAGAAGGCTTTTAGACAAGTTTGGAGATAATAAAGACCCTCATCAACGCTATATTAAAGAGATTTTGGAGGAGAGGTGTTACGCTCCCCCCTCTGACATCCCCCCCAAAACCCGAGCCCACCCCCTTTTCCCCCATTACCCCCCATTTCGGCCAGCCCGGTTTTTTTTTTTCATTCTTTTTCACTTTTTTCTTGTTCAATTATATTCTGAATACACAAGGGCTGTTCCACTAACTTGGTTTTTTTGGTTTTTTAGTTTCTTTGGATGTTTTAATTTTGCTAAAAAACTAACTTGTTCCACTAACTAGGTTTTTGGTTTTTTGGCTTTTAGTTTTGCAAAAAAACTAACTTGTTCCATTAAACTAGTTTTTTGTATGTTTAGTTTTGCAAAAAAATTAACTTGTTCCACTAACTAGTTATTTGGCTTTTTTGGTTTTTAGTTTTGCAAAAAAACTAGTAGTTTTTGTTAATGGAATGAGATAGTTTTTTAGTTAAAACAAAACTTCTTTTTTTTTTTAGCGGAACGGGGCCACAGGAAAGCCAATCAATTTAAGAGGATTAAAAAGGGCAAGTCATCCTGTTTGAAATTTCAACCCTTCAAACCAAGATGAAGTCTTGAAGAAGATATTTAGTTGTTGGGGCATCACAGGACATACTGTAAAATTAATAAATAGTCTGTTTGGTTGATTAAGTCCCCTTGATTTGGTACTAGAAAAGGATGAAGATAATTTTGAACTTTAACTATTTAATTTGGTTTACTCAAATTACATTTGCAAGTAAATTCTTTTTTTACATTGACATTTAAATTTGACTTTATACTTAGAAACTTTATATTATTTTAATTAGTTAATTTTCTTAACAATGATAATAAATTTAAAAAAAAACTTGTAAAAGTGAATAATATTACAATCACATTTAAAAGTAAATAAATATTACAATCAGTCTTGGGGCACCACCAAGTGGTGTTAAGCCGTTATCCACCACACATTTGTGGGATCCAGTATTAAGTGTATAGAATCAAACAAAGGTGTAGTGGATAAATGTGCTAAGTTGCCAAGTGACTGGTATTTTTTTTCTCATTCAACCAATAATTTCGATGTAGTGTATTGACTCAAACAAACGGTCGATGTTGTCCGATCGGATCCCAGGATATGTTATTTTTCATGTAGTGGCGCGTATTTTACAATACGAGGTTGCCGGTGTCTTTTCACGCATCTCGCTTCATCGGACTTAAAAATAGTAGGCCGTTTTTGTTAATCTAGAGCGGTGGGCAAAATGGGGTATCAACAATAATTAAATAAAAAATTGAATAAATAAATAAATAAATAATTAAAAAAACTGAATTAAATAATTAAATGAATTAATTTAAAGAAATGAATTAAATAATTAAATGAATTTATATAAAGAAATGAATTAATAGAAATAACAAAATTAATTTAAAAAAGTAATTAAAGGAGGGGATGAGGGGTAAAACAGTCATTTGGTGAGTGTCAAGGGTGGGGCCATGGGGGGGGGGGGGGGGGGGGGGGGGGGGGAGCTGTGTTAGGGAGGGGCGCATATCAATTTCCATTTTGGAGAGTTGTTTGCAGTGTCCCGACTTCCCGAGGTAGTTTTTATGAGCCGCTTGAGGTTACAATTCCCCACAGATTTTGGGGAGTGGAGCAATTAACCAAGTTTCTCGCCCGGGTTGCACAAAATGAAATCTCAAATAGTTGTAGCTCTGAATTGCAATAAACATTGCAGCTTACTTTTACCTTCTGATTCGAATGGGTGTCGAGTAGTGCTTTTGAATTGGCCAATTGGGATACGTATCGTGTATTATTTTTTTTATTGTATAGATCGTATCATGATACGTATCATGTATCTTAAGATACATTTGTTGGAAGGGTAAGAGTTTCTAGCGTTTAATTGGAAAATATTTTAGAAGAGGGAGAAATAATCAAGACAAGATTGGGGAAGGAAAACACTTATATTACACTTGAGCTTAAACTTTTTTTTGTCTTGACACAAAATGGCTAGAACCCGTCCCTATCTATCTACTACATGGATTCGGCTCTAGTCCAAAGATAATTTTATACAAGATAAAACTTCAATGTAGATTCTAAAATCCTAAAATCCATTGCAAAAAATATGGTAGGAACAGGGGATATGCAACATACAACTAAAGTATGGATTCTTTTCCATAACTAGGAAGCATAGGCTTTTCTAAAAACCGGTTAACCAAAGAAGACAAATATGTAAGTATCTACACCATGAACAGCTGATGTAAGAAGATTAAAAGGCACCTTCAAAATTTCAATGCAACAAGAAACATATGAATAACTGAGATAAAAACATTATGAAGAAACATAGAGATACAAGAAACGGTACCGACACGGTCTACTCAGAAATGGATGCCATTTCTAACACAGAAAGTCAAGAAACGATCAAAATTGCTTCACTACATCCAAGCACATGTTCTCGATAGTATGCGGGTAGCAGTGACTTTACAATATATGGATTGATCACCAAATAATCCTCCAAATCAAGGCAAGATCGATGGCTCAAACACGATTTATTATGTCCTTAAACAGAAAAAAAAAAAAAAAAGGTTTGGGGCTATCAACTTCACTCTACAATTCAGTATATAACCTGGCTATGGACACGACGACCAGAATTTATAAACTATAGTCACAGAACATCTGCCTCGTCATCTCTTTTGGAAGTTTAAGGATTTTATTGCGTAAGCGAAAATCACCGCAAACATCATGCAAAAACTAAACACCATAAAGGCGGTAACACCGAGGAAGTCGTGCCTGAATCCAAACACTTCCTTTACTAATACCCTTATAGGAACCAATTGCCCTCCACTGGTTAGCTTCACAAGTTCATTCCTGTCCCCATATTGAGAAGTTAGAAGGCCATAGAGGCTCCAGGCCACTGGGTTTGCCCAGTAATACCATCTCCACCATATCGGTATACTCTGTTAAAAAGGAAGAAAGTGTCGGTTACTTTCAGAAACAAGAGATGAAAAGAGAAAAAATCCTTAAGCTTGTGTGGCTCTGAGAGAGAGAGAGAGAGAGAGAGATTCAACTGAATGACTCCAAACATTAACCAAATAATAATCAGAACCATCTCATTACTGCAGTAATTGTAAATAAATATTTAAACATTATTTCGTTGCAATTTTCTGAAAACCAAAATACAGATTTCTTTCTCATGATCTCATTCTCAGCAGAAATTATATTTAACAAAATGAGAACTCTTTAATATTTTTTCAAGAAAAGGGTTGTTTCCCCCCTGAACTCCAACAGCCTATTTTGAAAACGGTGAACCAGACAGGTTGTCAATGAAAACTGAACCGAACAGGGTCCTCACCATTCAAAGATTGTCCACCTATAAAAGCCACTAACTAGTGCGAAGCAGGGGCCCTGTAGTGAGTACAGGTGTAGTGAGTAAATCTGGGCTATTAAAAGTGTTTTGAATGGTCTGGATTTTAAATAAAACTCTTCCAAGGAAGAGTTTTATTTAAATCCAGACCATCCAAAAACAGATGGCTGTCGTTACTCACTACAAGCCTGTCGTTACTAATATTGAGTTGCTAACTAGTGCACAATATGAGTAAAACCAGTGAGAGTAATCAGTTGTTCCAACAAAAAAAATCCCTACAATGTGGTAAATTATGAAACTCAAGGAGGAAATCATTACCTTGTGAGGAATCATCAATCCACTGAATAGGTTCCAGAGCATATAAAATGGACCACCAATGATGGCAGCCACGTTATGATTGGGAGTAATAGCCGTAGTCATCATTCCAAAGAAGGTGAAATATAGAACGGTGAAATACATAAAGAATGTGTACCAACTAAATCTCCCGACAGTCCACTCAAACGAGGCCATGGAGTAGAATATTACGCAGTAAATAAGTGTCTGAGCAAACACATAGGGAAACTCAATCGCAACCTGCATGCAGGAATTAAGGTACAGCATTGGTAACTAGGCTGAGGAAATTGCATTTGGATCTTCGATTTTAGGAAAAAGAAAACCGAGGGGAAATAGTGGGCAAAATTAGATTCATGAATCCCTTTCCTTTAAATCTTCCTCCACAAATCCTTCCGTGTACGCAAGATCTATTTCACAATTAGTTTTTTAGAAACACTTCAAAAAATTGTTTCTGAAAACACACACTCCTGATTTCATGAAAATGGATTCTTTTCAAAGAAGTTTCTTTCAATAATGTCTTGAAGAATGTCAACCAAAAGAAGTTAAACTAAACAACGAAAAATGACAAAATGAAAATAATCATCACAAAGGAGACCTGAGCAAATGCAAATGGTAGAGCTGAATACATTCCTGCTGCTCTTTCTCTATATGAAACAAATCTTTCAACAGATACAACAGGTTGGACTGAAGTGCCATTGGTGACTCCAATAAACAGAACTGCGGCATACATGGATCCCATGGCATTGAAAATCTCCTGCTGCGTGTCCCTAAGGAACCAGAAGAAAAAAAATTACAGACACTAACATAGAGATCATTAAGGGGAGGACCTTTCTTAGGGGGAGGGGGAAAAATGAGAATGAAAGAAAGAAGCAAGAATCTTGCAATCCAATTTATCTATGATATGTTGATGAAGCACCAAATGTTCTGTGCACAGAAAATGGAACATAAAAGGCAGCAGCAATAGGACGATCCATATTCAAGGTGTACTCAAGCAGAATCTGCCACAGAGAATATAATTATGGACTTGGGATTGTCCATTTTGGGTTTTCGAGAACTTTGCCCCAAAACTGGTGTGTTTCAAGAAATACAATATCGAACTGATCAGTCTTTTGAGAACTTTGACATCAGGTTTTTGACAACTTTGGCCCCAAAAATCGGTTTCTGAAACACAAAACCAAACACAATCTACTTGATTGTCTAGAGGCCGGGGCACACGCGAGGGATCTGAAAAAATTATCAAGTTCGACTTGCACACGCATCGCGTGTGCCCCGGCCTCTAGTGATACTAAAATGCATGCGCATATGCAGATGCTGAAATAATCAATTCAGAGATGTATCAGTAGTAAACCTTTTAGAACCAAATCTCCAACAGATGGTTCCAAGCATCAGTGAGATGATGACAGTATAGAAGAAGCGAACAGCAGTGTACTGTGGGTTTCGCCAGTAAGACAGATTTTGCTTCCAAATACAAGCCAGAAACTGATCATAGAATGACTTGGAGTACATTGATGGAAAATTCAAATCCTTTGATTCTCTATTTGGTTTGCTCAAGTTGTCAACAAGCTCTCTATTACGTCTGAAAAATAGAGAGGTCACATAGATGGATAAAGAAAAGAAAGCAGTAGAAAATTAAAATTCAACAACCAGAAGGTCATGGAAACTGCACATACTGGAATAGATTTGATAGTCTATAAACTTCCGCAAAATCCACACCAAGACGGTTTTCTTCTGCTGATGAAGTAACATCTAACATCCATGCAGCGGGATTATATCCACGGTCTGATCTTAGGTACTCCTTCAACTGCCTACAAAACAAATATATACACGACTATCATACAAAGGATGGACTCAAAACCAGTTTAACCAACAGATGTAAAACAACCAATATTGGAAGTGGTCGAAAATAACTTTTTAACCTGAAAATAGTCAATAAGCTTGCAAGAATTGGGGCCAAGTGGACCTGCATAAATAAGCTCTCCGCCGCGCTTCATCATTAAGAGCTGCAACGTCAGATGAGAATAAGAGAGAATCAATTTGCATATCACTGTAAACAAATTTTGGTGCATTATGTCGGGAGAAATTACACTGCAGAATAATAAAATTAAGTCTAGACCAGTTATGACAGAGCTCAACTGTGTTCAGCTTCCAACATCTTTAAAAAGCAATTCGAAACAAGAAAAACAAAAGTGATAGAACAATATTAAAAAGAGGCACTATATGAGCACTTTCAAAAACTATCAACTCAAATATTGACATACAGAAGCAGATACACGGAGGGTTTTGGTATGAGAAAAAATACAAGTTCCACTGACAGGGTCTTCTGTTCATGTCCTATTTTTTTAAAAATCCACTGGCATGTACTTATCCTATTTGTTTAAGAATTGGTTAGAAAATTATCCAACCTCATTCCCTAGCAGAGGGCCAATATTCATGCCACTGGGTATAACCTGGTGAGGACTAATAGTACGGTGTATGATAGATCCTTGCTTTATGAGAACAAACAAAGCAGATAGGTATATTTATCATGGAATGAAAGAAGCCATTTGCCAAACTACAGAGACAAGGACCTCATCAAACGATTCAAAAATGTCGATGCTGGGCTGGTGAATTGTGCAAACAATTGTTCGACCAGTGTTTACAATATTCCTCACGGTCCTCATCACAATGGCTGCAGCCCTCGCGTCTAAGCCTGATGTAGGTTCGTCCATAAATACTATTGAAGGGTTTGCAACCAGTTCAACAGCTATAGTCAACCGCTTTCTTTGCTCCGTTGACAAACCATCAACTCCAGGAAGACCAACTAATGCCCCGCTTAATGGAGTAAGCTCCACAAGTTCCATCACCTCCTCAACAAAAGCCTGAGAATTTAATCCACATCTCTTATCACATAAATAAAACAAGTAAAAGCCACCCCGCTCCCTCCAGCCAAAATAATATGTACATATACATACTGTTTGTTATTTATATTAAAGACAAGAAGATTACCTTCTGTGTTTCCAGGTCAACATCTAGCGGTAATCGGAGCCAGGCAGAGAATAGAAGTGATTCACGAACAGTCAAGCAAGGGGAGTGAATGTCATTCTGCTCACAGTAACCAGATATTCTGGCAAAAGTTTCTTGCCTTTTAGGATATCCAGATATACTAATGCTCCCTTCGATTATTCCACCAGTTTTTCTACCAGCTAGCACATCCATGAGGGTGGTTTTCCCAGCACCACTTACTCCAACCAAAGCAGTAAGCACGTGAGGCCTGAATGCTCCAGTAATATTAACCAACAATTGCAATCTGTCTTCCACTATGCCCTGCTGCTTCAGTTCCTGAAATAATAATTGGATGATAACTATTTTGTGCTAATTGCCTATCCAAAAAATGTATCTGGAGAAAGGAGGAAGATACGCACCACAGGCACGTCCACGTAATAATTGATATTGCTGAAAGACATGGAAAGTGGTTGAAATGGTAGAACCATGCCCCTCTGGTTAAAACTTTTTGCTGACCAGTAGTAATTTAAGAAGAGAAAAGTAAATTCTTAGTTGCAAATTGATACGAGGAGAAACAGATTTCAAATGCGCTAGTAAACCTGTTAGTGAGCCTGAATGTTGCAAGAACTGTCTTAGCTGAATAATGACAGGTTCGCCCTTTTTTCTCCTCTCTCTCTCCTGGAGCTCTTCCTCAGAAACAACAGCTTGACGCTTCCCCAAAGCTGTATAAATGTATTTTATGAAGAAACAGAAGACACAATCATTTCCTTTTTAGCTGTGTTACCACCTTTGATGACTACTTCTTTGGCTCTTTTGTGTGACCAAAAAATATTGGATTTAGAAAAATGAGATGGCTTACGATTAAGGTAAGTCAGGAAAATTGTGAAAAGGATGTTGAATAGGACAGTGTATCCAAGCAATGCACCAATGCCAATCCAATACCAGTAACTCTGTGGAAACAGACTTCGCGCTTTGAGCAACGCCTCACCTAATGACAGGTTGTCCTGGTTTCCATATCTCTGCATGAACAATTTGATCAAGAATGAAAAATGAATAAACAGAGGAAAAGTCTAACAAACTCGAGTAACTGAAACTGTTGAACATAAATATTGTTGTAGGCACACTTAACAACGTTGGGATTTTAACCTCCTTGAATCTCGTTTAAGAGTTAATAGCATCAGTCACCTATTTGGCTATTTCAATACTACATGCCAGATTAAGAGAAGTTCAATTACATTCCCAATAATTGTTGGACAAAATTGAATAACTGCTCCTAGAAAAACCACCTTATTCCAAGAATGCCCAAGGAATTCATTCACAGAAACTGCATTTTGAGCATACATTAAGGGAGAAATCCAGAATCCCCAGATCCACCAACGTGAGATACTATCTGTCTCCATGAAGAAACATATGTAAGCATTTGATTTTTGAGATGAAATATACTAAGAAAGTAACTATCAGCTTACCCCTTGAAATAACATATCCTCCAAGACCCATGACAACCATCATGGCGAAAGATCCAAATGTATTAGCAACTATCATATTTCGACCTAGGGAGCCCATCACTCTGAAAAGAGCTAAAGACATTTGGTGCAGGCAGAAGTATACAAGGAACTGGCGCAAGAATCTGTAGATTAAAGTAATAGAATTGTAATGTTGCAACATCCAAATCAATGCATGAATAATTGCATCTCAGCATAACCTTACCGAATGAAGTTAGGATCAAATCCAATCACATAATATGTCACGGCCACCCAGAAACCAGACTCCATAAGTGAAGTTGGGATACTCAAGAGCCAAGAAGGAAGTGTATAAGCCCAGCATGGGTAGAAGTGCAAGTCCCTATGCTTGTAAAGAACTGGAAGCTTTGCTACCAGCATCGAGACCTCCGTAAATCCGTTAAAAAGCATAATAACCATAGCGAAGTACAGTGCCCCAAGATACAGGCCTCCATCATCAACGGTGTTATGATGCAGTGTTGTTCGGAAAAAAACAGTCATAGTGACCGAAGCAATAAAAAGAAGCTGGAAAACAGTAAATACAACTCGTTAAAATAAACCTACAGGGCTGGCACATGTAAAATCTAAATGTAGAGTTTAGCTCACCTCCAACCCTATCCTCCCCACCCTTCCAAAACTTCATTTGTTCAAAATGAAATATAATCTGCGTATGTGTCTATCAAAGTCCAAACAAACTGATTTTATGTAGATATTCCTCTCTTCGAATCACCAATGCGGGTCCCCCTCAAAGTAGAAGTTTGGAGAAATATGGAGGACAGAGGTCTGGAGGTGAGCTTAATAAATTTAAGCTAAAAGCTATGTTCATCGACTCGGGTGCACGTATCGGGTGCGGGTGGGAGTCCAATGCATTGCACCTCCCTAAACTTAAATCTTAAGATACTGGGATTTGTGTGGGTATGGGGTCACGTCGTGAACACTTGTTTGTAGTATATTATTGCATAACTTTTTTTTTTATTATGTATCGTAAATTTTATTTAAAATGCATTTAAACAAGATGGGGTAAGAAAAATATGTTCTTGCTATTTTATGTCCATGCGGAAGACTAGAAATGGCTTTTCTAGCAACTTGGACATTCTTTTTCTGTAAATATCATGATAATAGAGGATCCAAGTTTCCCAAATGGATACGTGTGTCGGACACATCGACACGGATACTTCACCCAAAATGAAGGATCCATGCAACATAGGCTAAAAGGGATATGCCAACCTTACCTGAATGAATTTGAAAACATAGATGAATGAATTTCTTTTCATCAGTAGCAACTGCCAGTTAAAGTTGGTCGTGAGAAGTTCTCGCCCCCTCATGCCATAAGAAGAAGTAGACAAGGCTGCTGGATGATTATAACGTCTATCAAATGGAACATTCAGTTCCTCCAATAGATTCTTCCCAGCTTGGAAGGAACGAAAAGCTTCAGCAAACTTTACCACAGGTATGTACCGATAAGGGCTTTCAGGAACAGCCCAATACTGTTCTTGGTCCTTCTTTGACACCACCTGTGTAACAGAAACTGTAGAAAGTTATAACTATGATACAATAAAAGAGCAACAAAGCACTTACCCAGATCTAATACTTACTTCCTGAAGAAAGTCAGCCACGTTCTTCCGCTCAGGACAGTTAAAACCCATGAAAGCAAAAAAGTCAAGTGCAGCATGACGAGGCCCCTGATAAACAATTTGACCCTCACACAAGAGTATGATGTCATCAAACAACTCATAGGTCTCCGGAGCAGGTTGAAGCAGCGAAATAATCGTGGTTCCATCAAGTGCACGAGTTGAATGCCTGAGGTACTTGATGATTTGGTAAGTAGTTGAACTATCAAGTCCCGTCGAAATTTCATCCATGAATAACACTCTAGATGGACCAACTAATAATTCACCTGCCAACCGATGTCTTCCATGTCAGCAAAAGTTAAACACGTGTACTTTTTCTGTATCCGAGGAGGCAAGGAACATAAAAGTACAAGCATACCTGTTGTAAGCCGCTTCTTCTGTCCCCCAGAAATTCCTTTCAGCATCTCATCTCCCACCAGCGTGTCCGCACAAGTGTCCAACCCTAAAATCTTTGTCAGATAAATTTTAGTACTACGGTGTTCTTTCTTAGAAAACAATAATTGGAATGACAAGAAAAAAAATTTAATCAGACGGCCAACCCCATTTTTTATACCAGAGCAAGTACCGGAGGAGTTGCAAGTTACGTTGTTGGGCTCAGTTCCCAACAACTTGAAAATGGAAAATTTTGTTACTATAATCAGCATATCTTTAATTTACTTTAGTTCCTATTAAAACTATCCATCTTCAATGATTGTCCAGCTTTGCCTTTACCCTAATAACATTTCAGGTCATCAAAGCAATGCATAAAAAGTAGCTATGGAGACAACTATGAGACGTAAATCATGAAAAAGAGCTCTTACAGCCTAGCAACCAAAGTTCAGAATTCTTAGGGTGATTTATAAATTGAATGGTACGATACTGCAAGTTCAGAGAAACTTAAACCTAGATAGTTTGCATCAAAGTCCAATGTACGTTTAAGAGTAATGAGCAGCTAGAATTACCTTTAAAATGTACTCCACAGCAAGGGTAGGGTCTAGACCTCCCAAAGCTAATGCCTTTGGAAAACGAAGGAAGAGTTATCGCAGTATGAAATAAAATCAACTCAAATGCAATAATTTCCAATGCAAGAACTAGTGCCTTCATAAGTAATAAATGTACCTTCATGAGTATATCAAGATCTTCATCAGGTTTTATTCCAGCTATCTTCTCTCTTCGTGAAAGTTCCACAAGCATATCTGTTGAATACATTCAGGCTCAGCAAATAGGTGACTGTACACAGGCACAAACAATTCAAAAATTTCCAGGGCATACCATATTTACATCCAACACCCTGACATCTAGCTGAGAAATCAAGAGTCTCTCTTACAGTCATCTCTGCCACATGCCAATCTTGTTGACTGACATAAGCAGATGTTTTTTGAGGAACAAACTCATTCAAACTGTGTCCGTTATATGTAATTTTCCCTGACATCTGCAAAGTAATCAAGGTATTCAAGGGCCATTAGCGGAAAACAAACCTCGCAAGGCATGATTCAGAGTTAGAAACCGAGATGCATACATACAACTCTGTGGAAAAGTTTGACATTGTGCAGAAGACTTCAAGTCAACTTATGCCAAGATGCATAAAACTTATAAATTTCACTTAAGATTCCAATTTCCCATTTTTATAGTAAATAATTTTGTAGCAGTACATCAACAGTGCAGTCTTCAACTCTCCGAGAGTACACCATACTTATAATTTCAGAGCATCATCACCCCTGGGTAGCTAGACGTTTCAGATATGAGAAGATATCCATGGGGATTGGGGAATTTTTCTATGCTAGTTGCATAAGGATACCCACGAAAATAAAAGCTCAGTATGTCAAAATTCTCTCAGACACAGAGTATTCCCATACCTGCAAATCAGGTCCAAGACGGCCAGCGAGAGCCAAAAGCAGTGTTGTCTTTCCCGAGCTTGGAGGCCCCAAAAGCAGCGTTAATCTGGTAAAAGCAATTTACCTAATCAACTCTGTGACCAAATACTAGCCAAAAAGCAGATGAAACTCAAATTCTATATGCACCTTGAAGGCCGAATAATCCCACTAATATCATCTAAAATTGCCAACTTTTTTCTCCCGCCCCGATATATGTGTAACTTCCTTAACAAGGCCTAGTTGATAAATTACCAAAAAAGAAAATAAAGTGTGAGAGAATAGTGAAGACAATACTAATGCCAATGAGGAGTTTCATAATCTGTTACCTCGGTCATATTGAAAATGAAATTCGGAATAGTAGGCAGTGCTCTGCTTCCGACATGGACAAAGGAATCCACTTTCAGGTGCTGAAATCGAACCTCAATCTTTGGAAATTCCAGATTTACTCTGCCATGCCATACAGGGGTAAGCTAAAATCAAATTTAGAATCCAAATTTTTTTCAATTCTCTAGAACATAGGAAGTGCACTACAAATTAGCTTCTTTGAAACCAAAACTCAACTGAATTTGATCACAACTAATTGAAAAGGCAATAGAGCAAAAATCTTAAACCAGGTTGCTTAGAAATTTAACCAATTCAAATGCTAACAAACGGTTTCACATTCCTCAGGCTCTGGTACAATTTTAGTGTGTCGATGATTAGCAAGTTACAACAGCTGGCCAAAGTTGCTCCATCTATTCGAAATCGAAGGTGAAACCTCTCCTTTGAGCACTAGGTCATTCTTTGAACCTTAGGTATAAAAAATGTCCTTTTTCCTCCTTTTAAATTCCTAAATGTCCTCATTAATTATAGGTATACACATGCTAATCGTATCCAAACACGTCGCCAAAGCTGAAATTTTCTCCATTGCACCATCATTGAACCAAAATTTGACAAACGTAGAGTTTCAGAAACTCAGAATTTTCTATATTACTCCCTATTTTCTAGTATCACGAAGAACATAGAAAATTCAGTCTTGTTAGAAACATAATTTCATCAATTCATAGAAATGTAATCTTATTCCGTAGATCTTGGTCCATATGTGATCTTAGTAACATAATCCTTCAATAAAGCCGTCCGCTCCCACCCCCAATCACCACTCTGCGCTCGCACTCTCAATCAATCATCAGTATCGCCAATTTTGGTTGTACTTTACGTCACTTCCACGCTCACGATTACACACGCACTTGCGCATTACTACGTGACTTATACTAGGGTATAATCAACGAAGAAATCCAAAAATACTCACGCGTCGAAACGGCGGCGCATCCGATCGAAGAAGGACTCGCAATCATCCTCAGCGGAACTCACCAGCCGATCCAACACAACCTTCCGCTCCTGAACCTCGAGCTTCTCCACATCAATCTCCTTGGAATCTCCCACAATGTTCTTAAAAATCCCCTTCCTCACCCTCTTATACGTCGGCAGCCGCTCCAGCGCCGCCCACCGCAATGCCTCCTCGTCGTCGCTCTCCTCCCGAAACGACGACGATCTCGCGGACAGGTTCTCCGCCGCGTACCACATCGAGAAACCCTAGATTCAAGGACCAGATTAGGGAAGAATTGGTGAGAGTTCTGAAGAAGTGTGGTTGAAAGTTCATTCAAGTTTTATACAACTGCCTGTCTGCTTCCCTTCGCATGTGTGTTAATAATGGTAGTTCAGCTCTGCATTTATGGTCCCGGCCACCCCTCTCTCTTTCCAGCAGAGATCACTTTCTCTCTCTATATAGCTGTCTTATCTCTGTGAGTTCAGCTGCTTCTGCATGAGAGAGAGAGAGAGAGAGAGAGAGGAGAGAGATGCATTAAATGCAGCGGGAAAGACAGAAATGGCGGGGCAAAAAGTGAGAGGGCCATAGAGCTTTTATTTTCAATACTCGCGTGTATGGTACTGCTATTAAGGTCGCGCTGGGAAGGCGACAGCTGTGAAATGGAGGGTAGTATCGTCATTTCAAGGGACAAGTGTTACACGTGTCTATTTTGGGAGAGGAGTATACAGCTGTTTTGTAGACAGACGAGTGGGATATGATTTTGTCGAGATTTTAAAATCCTAACGGTTTTGGAAACAATTTTCACCCTTTTTTTTTTTTCGAATGATCAGACAGTTCTCATTTACACTGTATATTTGTAAAATCATTCAAATTCTACAGTCAACTCGTATCGGTCAGAGTTAATTAATGAATCCAAACATTGGTTGCAACAATTAAATGGTATAGACGATGATTATCTCCTCTGATCCAAAAGTTGGACCCGAGTTCGAAAGCAAAGGAAAAGAATGGCAGAGTTTTTGGATTTGTGTAATTCGGGTAAAAATTCGAAAGCAAAGGAAAAGAGGATCCAAATTCCAAACACAAACTGCATTCTCATTGGTTTTTTTTTTTTTTTTTTTATCAGAAGACAATGTACTCCATTAATAAAGGGAAATGATAATGTCAAAACCATTTTTATTTGTGCCAAAACTGTACTGCATAAAATACCTTGCACATAGTACAAGGTTTTTAAGCACTGTAATTTTGGCACAAACAAAAACGATTTTGGCATTAGCACTACCCAAATAATAAATCAGAAGAGTAAAAATAATATTGATACATCAAAGAGGAAGAGGAAGATTTTCGTTTCACAGCAGATCCAATAACAAAATTATTCAAGTGAGACCAAAATTTACAAAATAAAAAATTATACAATTAACAAAATCTTTGTTTCACTTGTACAAATGAGACCCAACATGCGTACTTTTTTACTCTTAATGGGTGCAATGGTACACCCGTTAGCAAAACCTTTTACGTTATAGAAATTTCAGCATTTTCTCGTAAGTCAAGCTCCTCACATCACAAAATTATCATTCAGTGAAAGTAACACCCAATTTTGACTAGCATCAATTGATTTTTAGGTTGCAAGTCTAATTATCTTATCTCATATGTCCCCTTTCTTATTACCTCGACGTACGATCAGGCCGTATGTGCTGAAGAGTGTTATTAGAAATGGGTCTTGTTGTGTGTTCGCTGGACACAAAATAATCACACAAATAAATAAATAAAAATGAGCATTGAAGTGCATATTTTACATTTTTCAATACATTTAAACTTAATTTTTATACATTTTTTTCCACATGTCAGCACACTTTTTCAACTTTAATAGAAGCCCAATCACAAACTTTTATCGGTAAAAAATAACAGATGTTGTTAATCGAAAATTCGATGTGTAAGCACGCCAGGTGTCCACAATATGCACAAACGGTGCATCTTGATCATTCGTGCGTGTTTTCGACGGTCCGGATTAAAAAAACCTTTTCCCTCTTAACTCTTACATGTAAGAGTTAACTCTTAAAATCTAGACCGTCAATTCCTGAAATGAACAGTCCATATGTATTTGTGCGCATACCTACATGTGCGTGTACGTACGCATAGCCGGGTTGGTCATTAATGCATTTGACTTTAATCGGTTAATGTCTCTGATCGTGATAAGTATTTAAGAACTGGAATTAACTACTACTCCGTAGAATAGTGGCTAGATCCGAATGTCGATCCACAGGGACAAACTGGCTGAGTTGCGTAATTCCAATTAACTTTTAGTTTAATTTGGTAAAAGAGGTTTGATTGTTTGAGGAATAATTGAACTAAATAGTGCAAAAGTTAAGAATGTGAAACTGTTTGGGAAAAAGATCTAGGGTTTAGAATCCGTTCACACCGCGTAACCAAGCATTGCATAGATATGATTAATATTCGAATCGCACGGGATTATCGCTAGGGCTTGCAAACCCTAACGATAATCATCAAGAGATTTGTAGAGATTGTTAAAAGGCATGAACTATCCCATAGCACGGACCGTCTCACTACCGCGGCACGGTCCGTCTTACGAGCATAATCCGTCTCAGAACTCCAATCCTACCAGTGAAAACAATTATATGTTTACGGTATTTGAACACATGAATACAAATACGCAATAGATTGGAAGAAGAAAACCATGATTCCATTGATCATATGAAATCGAGTTCATAACATATAATCCGATTCAAGTATTAATCACAAACTACGCGGAAAAAACAAGGTTACTTGGTGAAGAACTTCATCTTCCCCCTAGAAAAGGGGTTTAGCCGGCCATGGAGATGATCAACACGCTTTGATTTGAAGAACACATGAAGAACGTTGAAGAACTCTTAGTTTCTTTCTCTTCGTAGCCTCTTGCCAATGTTCGGAACCCTAAAACAATATTAGGCTAAGCTATTTATACTTAGGGCTTTCAAAATTACATAAAAACCAGTGAAAACGTTAATTCCCGTCGCCATGGTCCGGACGGGAAAAAGGGTGGTCCGGACCAGCGAGGCAGATTGCTCTCCAAGGCTCGCAGACACCTTGGTCCGGATGGGGAAAAGGCTGGTCCAGACCAAGGTACCCCAGAATCGCCCTTTGGTCCTCTTTTGCTCCTCTTCGCATCCTTGACACTCCTAGACCACTTCAAAACATGTTTTTCACGTCCTTGAGCACGCGGTACCTGTAACACCATTCACCAACGAATACTAATAAAAAACTAACCAAAATAGCTAAACAAAGTGCGAATTAACAAGGTTTAACGGGTGCTTTTCGGCACCTATCAGTCTCCCATCATTAGCCAATCCAAGCTGGTTCATCCTAGTCGATTATGGGTTTTTGTGCTGCATATCTTATTCTAATAGAACTCTTTCCATTTTGATTTGTTTATTCACATTTAGACTTTCAAATGTCTCAAAATATTTGTCCATTCGAGTTTTAAATAAACCAAATACCCTTTTTGCCCTTTATTTTTTGGAATAATAATTTAACTTTTCAAAAAAGTTGAATGTTTCATAGGTGTAATCTTATGTTTCATAAGGCATTATTTAGTTGTATAGAAAGAATGAAAAAGTCAAATCACAGGCAATTTTTTTTGCATTCAGTTATCAAGAAAGTTTTGAGCCCCACAATTTCGACCTCTCTATTAAGAATCACTTTCCGGCAAACAATAATGTTAGAAACACAACATCAATAAAATTAACACCAGACACAACATCTTATGTGGCACTGCATGATTGATAGTGGGATATACATAGGATGTTGTGTCTGGTGTTATGTCTAGATGTTGTGCTCCTAGTTTTATTTTCCTACAAAATATATCCTACTGAAAAGGACGAATTTCAGTTTTTCTGCAAAACTCTTCGTTAACCGAACACATATAGAAAAAAACATAACGAGTAACACAAAGCACCCTGCCATTCCTGACCAAAGGAAGAAATGGGAGACGGGGTGCCAGTGCATCATATATAGAAACTTGACCAAAAAAAAAAAAAGGTTTTGAAATCAATCAAAAAACGATTATATGGCGATTTCCATGTAACCATAATTGAGTTTGGACAGCCACTTGGATGATTCATCAATTGACGAATTTCAAGGGCCTTCAACAGGAATCACCATGCATGTTTACGTGCACATACGTACACATACACGGACTGCTTACGTCAACACAGGCACACACACGATCCTAAGGGTGTATGGTTTGACCGTAGGACGAGAAATGAAGGGAGAACTAGAGTCCAAAACCGTTTGGGAATTGGACGTGACATATTGAGCATCTTCAATGCATTTCTATATTTTTATTTTTGAGATCGGACGTGACATATATTTCCCAAGAATATGTGCACCATACGTACACATACATGTAAAATTTATTCTTTTTCACTTCACTTTTTTCACTTCACTTTTTTCAAGAATATATTTCTCACACGACTTTCTCAATAAATGAACAGAGCCTTAAAAAAATTGAATACTCAAAATTTGACAGACAAATTAGGAAGGAGGGAGTGATACTCATAGTCATATATACCGAAATAGGGGGTCCACACTAGGGCTGCTCAAAAAAACCGGTGAACCGTGAATCCGGTCCGGACCGAACCGATCCGTACCTTTTGGATTTTAACCGTGGATTAATGGTCCGAACACGGATTCAAAAAATAAAAAACCGTGACTTTTGGATCGGACACGGATTTTGATTTTGAAACCGTGGATTAACCGATCCGGACCGTGAGATTTTTATTATATATAATTTTTTTAAATATATATATATATATATATATATGTATATATAATTTTTTCATTTTTATAATTGTATAAATATTGTTAATTTAGTAGACTTACGGTTTGTATTTTGTAGGAGTTATCAGTTATGGTGTGATATTGTTATCTCAATAACTGCCTTTGTTTGTGCCTGCTTTTGTCTTTGTGAACTAGAACTATGTGGTAGTGCCTCTGTTTGTGAGTGAATTGGAAGTGTTAATCTGCTATTGTGTTGCTAGTTTGAACTTTGAACTTTCTGGAAATGTCTTTGCTATTGTCTTAATCTGCTATTGTCTTGCCTCTGTTGCTAGTCTTGCTTTTGTCTTAATTTGAAAATGTTTCCAACTTTGAACTTTCTATTTAGTGCATTTGCATTTGCTACTTGCTAGTGGTTTACTGCCTTTGTTTGTTGTTTTTTTCCGAATAAGTTGAAAATCCGCGGATTAATCCGGAACCAATCCGTGACTCGCGGTTCGGATTGGAACCGAACCGTGAGATTTTTGGATCGGACACGGATTGTATTTTCAAAAAACCGTGACTCGCGGATTAGGATTGGATTCATGCCAATCCAGACCGATCCGGACCGTGAGCACCCCTAGTCCACACACAGCATTAACACTGGTCCACACACTAGCCATTTGTACATGTGCGTTCCTATTGTGATTTTTTTTCAATTTCAAGTTGAAAAATAAGGCATTCAACATCCACCATAAATGTCCATCTCCATTAATAGGGTTTAACAGTTGGCCTCCAATTGATTATCCTGCTTCCTGCATGTGATGGTAAGAGACTTTTGATTTCGTGGTTTCAAAATTCTACTCCTAAGTTGTGGACCCTTCACTGAACAACCTAAAATTGGCACAACAATCAACTTAACAGCACCTCTCATTAAAGCAACTTTTTTTTTCTTTCTTGAAAGGCACCAGAGCAATGTTCGGTCACGGGTCGGAGTTATGATTTAGACACTTTTTTTTTTTTTTTTTTTGAAGATGATTTAGACACTGGAGTGACGTAGTTTAACGGGAGTTTACTGGTATTGGTGTATATTTTTAATAAAAATATGAATAAAAATGTTAAGTGCAAAGCCAGGCTTTGTCCTAGACTTTTTTTTTTTAATTAAAACAAAAATAAAGTCTTGATTCAATAGTCCAGTGATGATTAAGACTGAGTTTTCCAATGGATTTTCTCGTAAAATCTAGTTTTGATAAATTTAGGATCCTCAACTGATTTTAACAGAACTAAATTTTATCTCATAAAATCATTTGGAAAACACCTTTATCAAACCTAGATTTTATCAATTGGGAAACTAATGTGATTTTATCCACCTCCAAACAAAACTAGATTTTATCTCATAACTATTGGAGAACTCAGCCTAAATGATAGTATTTGAGATATTTTAATACCTACTTTTTCAATTGATAAAAGCTTTGATAAAATCAAGATTGAGGAAGAAGTTCGATAACATTTCACATTTACGAGAGATTTTTTTATTTTATCAATAGGCAAACTAGGCCTTAGGCCTTTTATTTTTTGTGTGTGATAAATCAAGCGTGATCCTTTAGGCCTAATTTTCCAATTAATAAAATCTTGATAAAATCAACACTTGATTTTATCAATTGAGGAAGAAGTTTGATAAAATCTCATAATTTTTTAATGCAAAAATCTCTCAAAAATCTGAGATTTTATCAAACTTCTTTCTCAGGGGGAGTTCTTGAATGGAATTTATGAGATAAAATGAAAAAGTTGATTTTAGTTGGTGTTTTATGGAAGGGTGATAAAATCACCTTGTTTTTCCAATAGATAAAATCTACTGTGATAAAATGTTGTGAACCACTAGTGTGATAAAATCTAGTGTAATAAAATCAACTCTTCTTTTATCTATTCGTAAAAGATGATGACAAAATCAAAGATGATAAAATCAAATAATCCATTCAAGAACTCCCACTCAATTGATAAAATTAACATTTGATTTTATCAATTAGCAAACTAGGCGTGTGAAATAGGGGAAAGGTGACACATGCCACCCCATCCCGTCCCTACTTAGTCAATAATATGAATGGGTCCGGGGACCCTATAGTACCTTCACGGTCGTTCGTTTGACAATCAATGGTCTGGATTATTCTACAGGTAAATACGTAAAAGTGTGAAGATAATCTGGACCGTTAATTACCAATCGGATGGATATGAATGGGGGACTACAATTCTATAGTGCTTTGGGACACTACAGGGTTCCCCGATTCAATATGAACATGGGAACCGGAATCTTAGCAATGGATGACAATAGCTAATCACGGTAGTATGAAAATTCATTCAACTAGACAACATTTAAGTCAGTTTGTGAATAAGTCGGTTTTTGAAACAACCCTTAGCTCTTGTGTAAAAGTAGAGTAGACAACTAAATATTAGTCGAGGTACATGTAAGCTGACACGTACACATAAGTTATAAAAGAAGAAGAAGAAGAAGAAGAAGAAGAAGAAGAAGAAGAAGAAAGAGACAGTAATCCTTCCATCCCAATTTATTTGTCCGGTTTGGAGATTTCAATTTCTTAAAGGAATATCATCATTATACTTGTCACAATTTCATTTGTTTTTTTTATCTTTCAAAACATCATCATTGCTTTTTCTATCAGTAGTAATTAATTTCAATAGTGAAAGGAATTCGAGAGAGAGAGAGAGTAAACTCATCAACATTTACCCACCATGTTTTAGAATCTGGGGGCTTTGTTGTCTCTTAGAGTTGACAAAATCTCCCAACTCTAATCCGGATCGTCCAAAAGTATTTTGCAAGGGTGTTGAACATGGACAACACATTTTGAACGACTTAGAGCATCCTCATCAGGCTCAACAAAAATTGGGCCAAATTTAACTTTAAAAACACCTTTTATAAATTAACAAGTCACTTTTTAAAAAACTCACAAAATCAGACTCTCTATTCAGGAAGTTAGGAGAGAGAACTGTTTTAACCCGTGAACAGTGCCTCAAAGGATTTACCAAGTTACTGTAGCAAAGTTATAACTTTTGCAGATTTACAAAAAAATTGTTGAATCTGATTTTGGGGATTTTTTCCCCTTTCACTTAATAACTTAGTCATCAGGGAGATTTGCCTCCCATGATAAAGATGCTCTTGCAGAAAGTGTCAAATGGTACTAAAAATTAGGGAAAATAGTCAGGCCCTTGTACTTGGTAGGCCCCGTTGAATTAAATAGTTTTGAATCTATTTCGAGGTAGTTGGATTGGACTGTGGGCAACTTCATCACCATTTAATACTACTGTTATCATTTTCCGTATTATCATCCAACCAATATTTTGTGCCTTAAATGCAGCAACTACGTCAAGCAATTTCCTCTCAGGAATTAATCATTTCATGTGCGTTAATAAAAGCAATTAGAACTGCCGGGCTTGTCAACCCGGTAAGTTCACCCCACCGGGCTTGTCAACCCGGTAAGTTCACCCCACCTCCTCAGTGGAGGCCTGGGTTCGAGCCCCGCGAGGGGCGTGGTTGGCTATTAATCTAATACTACTAATCCCCTTCCCTTTCCGCTAATGTATTTCGACTGGCAAAAAAAAAAAGCAATTAACACACTATATTGTAAGTAGACTTTGTGTACCATTTTTTGATAACCAAGGTACACCATGTTCTTATGAGGTTTAGACATGGTCTAGGTAAATTGAAAAAATTGATTTTTTGGTTTTGTCCTTATTCAATTTTTTTTTTGCATTTGTTAGTTTTCGGTCGATTTTTTTGTGCTTTCTTGGCTTGTCTCGACGAGAGGAATCTAAAAAGTATAAAATTATTAGCCAAACTTAAAGTTTTGTGAATAAAAACGAAGGTGACATCCCAAAAACCGATTTTTTTGATTATTTTTCATCTTTATTCACAAAACTTTAAGTTTGGCTAATAATTTTATACTTTTTAGATTCCTCTCGTCCAGACAAGCCAAGAAACCACAAAAAATCAACTGAAAACTAACAAATGCAAAAAAAAATTGAATAAGGACAAAACCAAAAAAACCAAAAAACCAAAATTTTCAATTTACCCAAACCAGGAGCTTTATCTGAATTATTATAGGCTTTCCTAATCACATTAATGAAATTCTTTTTAATTTTGCCACCAAAAAAAGTACACCATGACCCCATATTGACCTTTTTTAAATATTAAAAAAAAATCATTGTGTCTAGATATGAATTTTTTTTTCCGGCGAAAATTAGTATTGCAATAAGTAGTAGTTAGTGAGACTTGAACTTCAGCGACTTTCACAGGAGTACATGATGCCTACCACTGGGTTATGTATCACTTTACTTGTGTGCCCTGTACCCACATTTGCATTGCAATCCTCGACTAAGTGAGGTTGGCCTAACTTTTTCGTGACTTTTCTGCACGGGTTTTTTTTGGTTATTTTCTCTTAATTATTACCATATTTAAGTCAAATTATACCATATTTTTCGTCTCGGTAGGAGGAATAAAAAAATCATAGAAGTGTAGACCAAAGTTTGAAAAAGTTCATATAAGACAACAAAAAAGACCCAAGAAGTCATAGATTCCACTCTCGAGCCTAGCAAAGTGATGCAAAAATTATACTCCATTCCAATCTAACAAAAATAAAAAAATAATAAAAATAACCTTCCCGAAAAAAACCCTACAAGATTAAGCCAAACTTAAAAAATACAACCATTAATTATTCAGGAATGCTTTCTTTTGTAGAGTAACTCTCACGTAGTGTTAGTTTGTTGCAACTCAAACAATGATACCGTCCAGGTTCTGCTAAAAGCTAGAAGGGGGAATATTAAAATACATGCTATGAATTATCAATTTTTTACAATATTCTTTCCCAATTATTTTGACATATAGTAGCGAAAATCTGCATCAAAAAGTGGCAAAAATTGTGATGAAAATAAACCAAGCTAGAAAATAAACAGTAGCATATTGTGAAATTTCATCACTAAAAATAGTGAAAGAATTTGGAAGCCTTATTTCCATCGTGACCTCTTATAAAGTCCACTGCCAATTTTATGGTAGATTTTCCCCAACCACCCATACTTACCCTACCGCCAATTAATATATTTTTTTGAATTTGAACTACATTTGACATTAATTAAAAAGTTTATAATTACCGATTTTTTTGTATCAAATGTTGAAAACATGCAATCTAACACACACACCTTTTTGTGTAGGCTCTCCCACTTTAGAGTGTAAGTCCCACCATTTTTTTAAATATAACTTATGATCTTCTAACAAAATCCACGTGGCCCTAGCTTTAATAATTTTAAAAAATACCCGAAACACAAGTGTTTCATTAAAAATAACTTTGTTCACCTTACAAATCGGGGAACAAAAGGTCTAATACTTTCTAGTTACAACGTAAAGATTCATCACTTTAAATGGGAGTGCTTATTATAGTATTACTTGACCAATTCAAAATTTTCAGCACTAAATAGGTGCGTGAATAAAATTGAACTTTCTTAAAACCCAAATACAAAGAAGTGCGTGTTGATCACATACATGTCGCGAGGCATGACATAATTAGGTATTTAGGTGGGTCTGGTTAAGAAGTCATATCTAGGTACTAGTTAGAGCAAAAACAGCAGCTAGAATAAATTTTGAATAAAAAAAAGTCGGTGCACAGTGCATATAGTTACCCCTTCACTTTTAACACTTCAACAATATTATGCATTTTACCTATCTTTAATTAAAATATTATTTTTTCCTTTTTAAAAATATCACAATATATTACTAAATATAATTCATATGTACACAAACACAACGAAAGACTTTCGATATGTTCAATATATACAACTAATGACTTTGTCAATCTCGTGTAATCGTTACCTCTTCGCTGTCCATATATGGTCGCCATCGCCGTCGATTGAAAGCTCAAATCACTGTCGATCTGATGAACGTGAGGCTCTGGCGGTTTGGGTCGATGGGATAAAATGCGGAAGCACCCAAGCACCGAGATTCAAACACAACCACAACGCAATAAATGGAAACACAATGAAAAATAAAATGGAGAGAGACACGCAAGATTTACGTGGTTCGGCGATAACACGCCTACTCCACGGAGAGGATCCCGTTCTTTCACTATGAGTAAAATTGTACAAGTACACTTAAGTATGAATATCCCACACCCAAACCCTTATACCCCACTCATACAAGAACTCACTCTCACCCCCAAGCCAGAGCTTGACACTTGCACACAACTTTATAACTCTTGGTTGCACCACCACCCTCTCTACCTAATCTGCCTTACCAAACAAATATATATAGCTACCCAACAACCCATGCATTAAAGCTTAAGCATGTTCCAACAAAGAAGTTGGAAAGCCACCTGTTGGAAAGCAACAAGAAAGTACACGGCAACATAGGGAAAATGTCCAGCTATTGCTTCGGTATTCCCCGAGAGTTAAAACCTGTGCAAGTAAAAATTAAATAAACTCATTGGAATTGGAACCAATCCCAACAATCTCCACCTTGGTGAGAATTCCAAGTGCAAGACCGCACTCCACCAAGCCTTGAAAACCGACAGCTACACTTCCCGAATCAAATTAAGGTCCAACAATTTGATTCGAACCACATGGCCAAAACATTTGTGTAGCCGCCCCGTGCCAATAATCATCAATTGTCACGCGAGAAGGACCTCAACCCATCCTCTCCACCAACGAGTTTTGCACCCTCACATCCATTGGCAACTTGGAAACATGACTTTGTCTTTGCCGCAAAAGACTCACACTTTGGGTACCCACTTCCTTGTGCACACCGTTTCCAAACTTTTGTCGAGTAAACAGTTTTGCCAATCAACTGATATAATCCTCGGCACTTCTCTCCTTTCATTAAGACCTTACCACCGCGTGTGATTTTCATGGCTCCGGCTCCAGCTCCAACAAAATACTTGCATCTATTGGAGTCCATCCGGCTAAGTGAAATTAGATTCCTTCGTAATTTTGGGACATAGGCCACACCACCCAAAGTACGAACCGCTCCATCAAACATTTTTATCTTCACATTTCCAAAGCCTCGAATTTCACATGGAGTCCCATCGCCCCAAAACAGCGACCCACCATCTTTTTCTTGGAATGTGGCAAAAAATTCCTTCTTGGAGTAAACATGCATAGTGCAAACGGAATCTAAAATCCACTCATCACGAGAAGAAGTGTTTATACCTTCAGAGACTGTGAGAAGATCTCCATCATCCGCCATCACCAAAGAATTCAACTCGAAGCGTCATCACATTTCTTCCCTTTGTTCTTTCGCAAAGGACAATCGCGCTTCACATGACCAAATTCTTTGCAACTGTAGCATTGTACACCCTTTCCTCTGGAACTAGAACTGGACCCGTTGCTCCCTCCAGATCTACCATCAGAATTCTTTTCTCGATTTCCACTTTGAACCGCAAGAGCCCCACTTTCTCCATACTCAAAGCTTGACCTTTTTTTAGTACAATGAGAAACCAACGCCGATTGCACTTGCTCCAAACTCACCGTATCTTTCCCATACAAGAGAGTTGTCATCATACGAATTCGGAAGAAATGTAAGAAGCAAAAGGGCCTTATCTTCTTCTGCAATCTTTACATCAAGTTTCCGCAGCTGATCCAAATACCCATTGAACACGCTCATGTGCTCCATGAGGTTCCCGCCTTCCTCCATCTTCAGCTTGTACAACTGCCGCTTCAAATGTAACTTGTTAGTCAAGCTCTTCGCAAGATAGAGCTTTTCCAACTTCTCCCACAAGGCCGATGTCGAATCCTCATCCATGACATTGTTGATAATATTATCAGCAATACAGAGTCGAATAGTGCTCACACACCTCGACTCCAACTCCTCCCATTCATCATCTTTCATCGTCTCCGGCTTCTTATCCTTTCCTTTCAACACCTTAGCCAACCCCTGTTGAACAAGGATATCCTTTACCCTCCGCTGCCATAGAGTAAAACTGCCACTTCCATTAAATTGCTCAAGAGAAAATTGAGAGTTGATCGTTGCCTTCATTGTGGATGTAACGAAAAAACCGAATCTCAGACACCGGTCAAGAAACCAAGCCGGCTCTGATACCACTTGATGGGATAAAATGCGGAAGCACCCAAGCACCGAGATTCAAACACAACCACAACACAATAAATGGAAACACAATGAAAAATAAAATGGAGAGAGACACGCAAGATTTACGTGGTTAGGCAATAACACGCCTACTCCACGGAGAGGATCCTGTTCTTTCACTATGAGTAAAATTGTACAAGTACACTTGAGTATGATTATCCCACACCCAAACCCTTATACCCCACTCATACAAGACTCACTCTCACCCCCAAGCCAAAGCTTGACACTTGCACAACTTTATAACTCTTGGTTGCACCACCACCCTCTCTACATAATCTGCCGTACCAAACAAATATACATAGCTACCCAACAACCCATGCATTAAAGCTTAAGCATGTTCCAACAAACAAGTTGGAAAGCCACCTGTTGGAAAGCAACAAGAAAGTACACGGCAATATATATAGGGAAAATGTCCAGCTATTGCTCCGGTATTCCCCGAGAGTTAAAACCAGTGCAAGTAAAAATTAAATAAACTCTTTGGAATTGGAACCAATCCCAACATAGTCGAAAGCTCAATTCACAATCTTGGTTCATCGTCAATCTTTCCATCATTTCCATGATGGCTGGCTTTGGTTGGGTTTGTCCTCATTTTTCTTGAAAGGAAGAGTAATGAAGAACTTTGGGTTTTTCCAAAGGGGGTGAGAACATTTGGTGAGGAACTCGGGGCGGGATTCAGCACAAGAAGTTTGGATTATGGAGGCTTTTATGGTGGAAAAATCTTCAAAGGAGAAGAGATTTGGCTGAGTGATCATTGTGAAAAAATAAAGGCAGGCAACTTATTTTACACCTAAAAAAAAATATTTTTAAATCCCACATTGGTCAGTTTTACATAATTTGATAGGTCTGGTAATTAGGAGTTTGCTTCCTTCTATATCTCGGGTTCGAAATATCCTCGATGGTATCAATTATGGGTCAGTCCATACGGAGCTTTATTCCGATTTTAATTAGGTCTCTGATGGACTCCATGATGAGTTCTCAGGGATTAGTCAAGGTACGCATAAAATATCCGAATACCCTAAGTTGTGGGGAAAAAAAACCATTTATACAAAATTTACATGCCATTCCAAAACGATCTTAGTCACTTGAACTCGTAACCAAATGGCAAACAAGGCATCAGTATTTGCATTTCTTTTATCCCGAAAATAAACAAATAAAAGTTAAACTGCTAATAATGCATATTTGGGCATCGTGATCATAAACATTCACTTTTTGTTAATGCATATTTGTAGTTAAAGTAATAAACTATTTTTAAGAACGGATGGAATTAGTAAACGATATGCTATTAAACATTGAAGTTTTCTTCCTTATCTGAAAATTGCATCAAAAGCTGGAGTAGAAGTCTTGCATTAGTTAAGTGAATGATTGCCAATGAAACCAAAAAAAAGAAAACAAAAGAAAGCTAACTGAAAAGTAATCTGCTTAATTCTTGTGTAGCTTCCGAGAGCTGGGGCTGTAGTGACTACAGAGGTGTAGTGAGTGAATCTGGACAATTAAAAGTGTTTTGAATGGTCTGGATTTTAAATAAACTATTCATTCGCATGAATAGTTTATTTAAAATTCGCGCAAGTAGTTTATTTAAAATCCGAGGGACTATGCCAAAATAAGAATGAACGGTTGTCGTTACTCACTACACGCCTATAGTGAGTTGCTAACTACGGCTGTCCTTGCTTTCATTGAAAAACTCTAATGGTTGTTGGGAAATTTATAGTAGCATGTACAAATCAATTTTCCCGAAAAAAATTTAGTGGTAGAATAAGGCAATTGAATCAATTTTCCGTCAAACGTTGGATTTTGGAAATAAACAAATCAAAACAACTAGTGAATCCCACATTGGTTAGCCATAACACAATTTAATCAAATATAATAATTTGTACCATGACAAATAGTGCCGAGCTCAGTAATGTGAGCTTGTAACCAAATGGAGCATTAAAGTGAATGAAATTGTTGATGCGATCTTCTAACGTGGCAAATGGTCTTTGTTCTTCTTCGTGTTTCCCTCGCAACCCACAATGGGTTGTCTTGCAATTACAACAATAATCGGAAGAATGTGACGAGCTGTCACATCCCCTAGGCTCTCGGAGTTGCCCATGTGGTACTTCGGGAGTACCTAATAGCGAGGCCTTCAACTAAGCTCTAAGCTATAGCACGAAGGGGACAACGACAATCTTGCTCATGTTAGAGAATGAAATCATAAACATTCACTTTTTGTTAAAGAATTATATTACTCCCCTTTGTTAAAAATAAAGTCTTGATTCAATAGTCCAGTGATGATTAAATGATAGTATTTGAGATATTTTAAATTGCCTTTTTGTTTTATTTGTGTGACAAATCAAGCATAATCCTTTAGTGTGAAATATAAATTTTAGGGAAAAGGTGACACGTGCACCCCACATCGTCTCACCAGCTAGCTCCGTCCCTAATTAGTGGATAATATGAATATGGGATTCAGAATGTCAGCACGGATGGCAATAACTAATCACGCGCGGTATAAAAATTCATTCAACTACAAGTGGAGTAGACAGTTTTTAAGTCAATTTATGAATAATTCAGTTTTTGAAACAACCCTTAGTTCTTCTATAAAAATAGAGTACACAACTAAATATTAGTCGATGTGCATGTAAGCTTACACAGACACATGAGTTATAAAAAAAATGGTAATACTCCCTCCATCCCAATTTATTGGTCCGGTTTGGGGATTTCAATTTCTCAGAGGAACATGATCATTACACTTACCATAATTTTTGTTTACTTTTTGACCCTTCAAAACTTTATCATTATTTTTTGTATCACTGGTAACAATTTCAATGGTGTAAGGGGAAAAAAACAGAGACTAAACTCATCAACATTTACCCACCACATTTGATAAAATGGAAATTTGCTAAAATCAAGTGGATGATTTTAGCAAATGATGTGGAGAGGAGATTTTAGCAACAATGAATCTGGACATATGTATGTCCAGATTCATTGTTGTATGTCCAGATTCATTGTTGCTAAAATCTCCTCTCCACTTCATTTACTAAACTCATCCACTTGATTTTAGCAAATTTCCATTTTAGCAAATAAAAAACTAAGCCAGTGCAACCCCAATCTGGATTTTCTAAAAGTGTTTTGGAAAGTTGTTTAACACCGACAACATATTTTGAACAGCAGAAAGTGTCAAACGGGTTAGGGCCTTGTACTTGGTAGGCCCCCATGGATTAAATAGTTTTGAATCTATTTTTTTTTTTTTTTTTGAATCTATTTCGAGGTTGTTGAATTGGACGGGGCAACTTCATCACCATTTAATACTACTACTCGTACTGTGTCATTTTCGTATTGAAAAATAAATTATACAATAGTAGACTTAGGGGTGCTCCACTAACAAAAAATTATTTTTTTCAAACACCGAAATATGTCATTCTTCATAACACATCACATAAAAAATCGTAAAAAATTAATTTTTTCAAAAAACTGAGTTAGTGGAACACCCCCTCAGTCATAAAAATAAATTCTCAAAACTTGGTTTTCGGCAAGGCACCAGTGGGCTAAAGGCCCAATAGTTCAAGTTCATCAAAGTGACCAAATATGTATATTAACTATACATATTTGCTACTAGAAATATGTTTATGTGTGTCATGTACATGTTTATAAATAAGCTTTTGCACATATACGACATACTCCTTTTGTTCCAGAATTTTAGTGCATCACGAAAAATGGTACGATTTTTCGATTAAAAAAATGAAGTACTTGAGTACATATGTTTTTGAATTTTTTTGGCCAAAATAAAAAATCTCAAATAATTTTTTAAAATGGTGGAAAATTTCACAGATTAGAAATAAAAATACTTTATTTTTTTATCTGAAAATTGCACAACTTTTAGGAATCGACTATAACTTGAGAATGGATGGGTTATGTATAAGCGACTAGGGTTCAGGATGTGTGTTGTGCACTAGTTATTGCGCCCACTTTGAGTTCCATTATTTGATCCTAACTGTTCATTTTGTTCGTCTTATCGAGTATTTAGTCCATGTAAAATTTTAGGATGATTGGACATCGATAACTATATTTTCAGACTGCATTATTCTTGGAAAAGAAATAGTTAAAGAAACCGTTGAAGAGGATTTTTTTTTTTACAAAACCGTAAGTTAAATGCTTACCGATCAAATAGTTAACGATGTCCGATCAATCTGAAAGTTTACGCACACCAAGTACTCAACTAGATGGGATCAAATAATGAGACCATAAGTGGGTCCTGTATTGTGTGCACAACACACACCTTCAACCGAGGTGACCAGATCAAGAACAAGCAAAGACAAAAGTTTAAATTTTTCTTGCGTATCTGAAATTGCATCAAAGCTGGAATAATATTGCTTAATTTAGAAAAACAAGTTAACTGCATAATAATCTGCTTTATTTTTTGTTTATAGCTTCCTCTTCTTCTTTTTTGGGTAAGTAAAATTTCATTAAAACCAAACCAAAACAGGTGCTAAGGGACATAACCCATAAACATACAAAGCAGGCAATAGGCTATCAAAATTACAAAAAACACATCCTCCCAAATCATAGAATACAGGGAAAAGAAAAATACAAAAACTAAGGCTAAAAACCCGACCCCAAGTAGCTTCAAAAACCTTGAAAGAGATACCCCAACCAAGACAGAGCAACCTATTCTCATCTGATTTCCTTAAATGCCTCCAAGAACTAACATAAGCTCGAATATCAGCAATCACAGCATGAGTAATATGATTAGCATCCAAAGACTTACTTTGAAAGATGCGCCGATTACTCTCCTTCCACAAGTGGTAGATAGTTGCTGCACATGATAACTTGGAAAGCAAATGATGAAGACTAGAACCACTCCTATGTCCTCTAATCCACGCAAACTCATCAGCCAAAGGCATACCAAGCCTAGAAATGCCATTCTGCAACAGTAACTTAAGCCACACAATAGAAGCGAAAGGGCAAGAGAAGAAGAGATGTCCATGTGACTCACTATCATTAGCATAAAGAACTCAAGTAGAAGAGCCAACAACTCCCCAATTGTAAAGCCTATCTTTGGTAGCCAATCTCCCCAAACTGCACAACCACTGAATGATAGCCCATCTAGGAACATGGTGTTTGAACCATATGACCTTATGCCAATCTACTTCTGGAGCACTAAACCTTATAGCATTTCAACCTGAAGACACAGAATAAACACCATCAGAGGATAGAAGCCACTTAACAGAGCCTTCAATCACCTCATTGGGCAAAAAATTACCATGGGTAAGCCCTATAATGTCCCCCAAAACAGCAGACCTGCTCCTGTCCCAAGTCCACCCATTACCTTCAATAATAGAAGCAACTTTCATATTGGAAGCTCTTCTCAAAGTATAGCCCAATCGCTCCCATAGCGCTAAACAAGAGGGTCAAGCGGATGCCAATTATTCCACCAAAAAAAGGTATTAGCACCATTACCCACAATATATTTAATCCAAGGCTGCACCAAAGGCCTAAGAAGAAAAAGTTTCTTAATGGTTTAGGAAGCATGAGCAGGCGTTTTAATGCTTTCATTGAAAACTCTAAAAAATCTAATGGTCGTTGGACTTTCGGATCAATTTTCCCGAAGAAATTAAATTAGTGGTAGAATATGGCAATTGAATCTTTTCTATGTGCTGTGAACTCGTGAATAAAAGTTGAGTTTTGAGAATAAACAAGAATAAAACAACTTTGTTAATCCCACATTGGTTAGCCACAACATAATTTAATCAAATATTATAATCTGCATCCATCTTACATAGTGCCGAGCTCAGTAATTTAAGCTTGTAACCAAATGGGGCATTAAAGTGAATGAATTAATCGATGCAACCTTCTAACATGACGAAAGGGTATTTGTTCCCACCCAACCCACAATGGGTTGGCTAGCAATCACATGCAAAGCGTAATTAGCAAATGGAACAATGCCAATCTTACTGATATTAGAGGATTGTTATCTAAAACATTCACTTTTTGTTAACGAATTATGTAACCATTGTAGTTAATAAAGTACCCCATACATGAACAATAGATGAGTAGCTGTAGTGTGAGTTTGGATTGTCTTGACTTTTTCTTTTTGTTAATAACTTATTTCATCCCTAGTAGAAAAAGTATTTAACTTTTAATCATAAAATCGGAGGTCAACGTTTGATCCGTTCGAAAACGATCGTGGCAGGTGATGATGATAACACCGATGTACAGAAAACGAGGAGGAGATTGAGGACACAGAACACAAGTAGAAGAGCCAATAACTCCCCAACTGTAAAACCTATCTTTGGTAGCCAATCTCCCCAAACTGCACAACCCATCTAGGAACATGGTCCTTGAACCATATGACCTTATGCCAATCTACTTCTGGAGCACTAAACCTTATAGCATTCCAAGCTGAAGACACAGAATAAACATCATCAGAGGATTGAAGCCATTTAACAGAGTCTTCACTCACCTCATTGGGCAAAAACTTACCAGGTGTAAGTCCTATAATGTCCCTCAAAACAGCAGACCTGCTCCTGTCCCAAGTCCACCCATTACCTTCAATAACAAAAACAACTTTCATATTGGAAGCTCTTCTCAAAGTATAGCCCAACTGCTCCCCATAGCGCTGAACAAGAGGGCCAACCGGATGCCAATTATCCCACCAAAGAAAAGATATTAGTACCATTACCCAGAATATATTTAATCCAAGGCTGCTCCAAAGGCCTAAGAAGAAAAAGTTTCTTAATGGTTCAGAAAGCATGAGCAAGTGTTTTAATGCTTTCATTGAAAACTCTAAATTCTAATGGTTGTTGGACTATTTATAGGATACGTATGTTCGGATCAATTTTCCCGAAGAAATTAAATTAGTGGTAGAATATGGCAATTGAATCTTTTCCATGTGCTGTGAACTCGTGAATAAAAGTTGAGTTTCGGAAATAAAACAATTCAAAACAACTTTGTTAATCCCACATTGGTTAGCCACAAAATAATTTACTCAAATATTATAATCTGCACCTATCCTACATAGTGCCGAGCTCAGTAATGTGAGCTTGTAACCAAATGGGGCATTAAAGTGAATGAATTAATCGATGCAACCTTCTAACATGACGAAAGGGTATTGTTCCCACGCAACCCACAATGGGTTGTCTAGCAATCACATGCAAAGCGTAATTAGCAATTGGAACAATGCCAATCTTACTGATATTAGAGGATTGTTATCTGAAACATTCACTTTTTGTTAACGAATTATGTAACCATCCTAGTTAATAAAGTACCTCATACATGAACAATAGATGAGTAGCTATAGTGTGAGTTTGTATTGTCTTGACTTTTTCTTTTTGTTAATAACTTATTTCATCCCTAGTAGAAAAAGTATTTAACTTTTAATCATAAAATCGGAGGTCAACGTTCGATCCATTCGAAAACGATCGTGGCGAGTGATGATGATAACACCGATGTACAGAAAACGAGGAGGAGATTGAGGATGACGACAATGATAATGCCGCCAACAAAGATAAAGCCTTCGGAGATGACGACGATGAAGAGGAAGTATTTGAAGGCGGAGATCGCTGATCATGGCGGAGACCAAGGAAGTATTTGATGACGACGAAGAGGAGCTGAAGTAGTTGGGCGATGGACGATGAAGGAGGAGCGGGGGGTTGCCGCTATGGTGTCCTTCCGCTTCCTCGCTTCTACCTCTTTTAAAATCGAAGGATCTCCAACAAAAACAAACAAATCAGAACAACTTGAGAATCCCAGTATCCCACATTGGTTAGCCATAACACAAATTAGTCAACTATCATAATCTGCAACATCCTGAATAGTGTCGAGCTCAGTAATGCGGGCTTGTAACCAAATGGGGAATTAAAGTGAATGAAATTGTTGATGCGATCTTCTAACATGACAAATGGTCTTTGTTCTTCTTCGTGTTTCCCTCGCAACCCACAATGGGTTGTCTTGCAATTACAACAATAATCGAAAGAATGTGACGAGCTGTCACTATTCCCTAGGCTCTCGGAGTTGCCCATGTGGTACTTCGGGAGTTCCTAATAGGCAGGCCTTCGACTAAGCTATAGCCCGAAGGGGACAACGATCTTGCTCATGTTAGAGATTGAAATCATAAACATTCACTTTTTGTTAACGAATTATATTACTCCCCTTTGTTGTTAAAAGCACGGAGCTGAAACCCGCTAGGGTTGGGTTCAACGGTTATTTACAACACCTCTCTCACATGGAGTTTGACTGCTAAGTTTTAAACTTGCTTTCTCGTGTCTCTCTTTTTTGTTAAAGAATTATATTACTCCCCTTCGTTGTTTAGCATTAGCGTGAGTTTGTAAGTTTGTATTGTCCTGAATTATTCTTTTTGCTATTGGCTTCCGTATGCGGTTAGAAAAGCATTTTTCTTGCTTTACACCAAAATATTTTAACTTTTCCAATGCATCCCAACTAGAAAAGAAATGACAAAAAAAAAAAATTTGACTGTACTTCAAAAATGATTTAAAGAGAGAAAAATAAGTGAAAGAAAATGGCAAGAGGCGTGAACCCCAGAAAATTCTCCATCGTTGACTTTGCTCGTATGCAATTTTAAAAGAACCCAACAAAAAAGACAGAAACACAAGAAAGCGGGTTTGAAACTTATCAGTCAAACTCCATGTGAGAGAGGCGTTGTAAATAACCATTGAACCCAACCCCAACGGGTTTTGTGTAGGCTCTCCCACTTTAGAGTGTAATAAGTCCCACCATTTTTTTAATTATAATTTATGATCTTCTAACAAAAAATCCATGTGGCCATAGTTAATAACTTTAAAAAAAATACCCGAAACATAAATTGTGTTTCATAACTTTGTTCACCTTACCGTTCGGGGAACAAAAGGTCTAATACTTTGTAGTTACAACGTCAAGATTCATCACTTTAAATGGGAGTGCTTATTATAGCATTACTTAACCAATTCATTTTTTTCACAACTCAAACAAACTGAGCTGCTCGCGAGCACCTCGTGGCTCTGATCGTTAAGGCTCGGCTCGATAAGTAATCAAGCCGAGCTCGGGCTCGATTTCTAGGCTCCTTTGGTTAACGAGCTCACTAAAGCTCGGCTAGTTTAAAGAGGCTCGTTAAGTAAATTATCCTAGTGCAACTCGTTAAGGGCTCAACTCATTTATGATTGAACCAAGCTCAAGCTCGATTTTTCAGCTCATTTACATAACGAGTCGAGCTCGAACACTACAAAGCTCGGCTCGGCTCGTTTGCACCCCTTTTCACCACTAAATAGCTGCATGAACAAAATTGTAGAACTTTTTTAAAACCCAAATACCAGAAGTACGTTTTGATCGCATACATGTCGCGAGGCATGACATAATTAGGTGGATCTGGTTAAGAAGTCATATATAGGTATTAGTTATTGAATGATGAGATTGATTTTCTAAAAATTAGTTGAAATTTGTTTAAGTTGGTCGAAACACCCGATGTGTATAAAAAGACAAATATTGGTTTTGGTGTCGGTGGTTACTGGTCACCTCTGAAGCAACCCAACAAAATCCTCCACGCACCTACCAGAGAGGAGGGGTTCTGGAGAGCTCTTTTCTCTTTTCTAGAGAGCGAAAGTTCTCTTCCCCCATTTTTTTCAGTTTCCCCCATAGCTGCCTCCCCCTTCCATCTCCCCTCCCCCAGATGCAGCCTCTCCCACATCCTTTCTCTCCATTTTCTTCTCTCCTCCTCTCCTATCTCCATGGCTGTGTGGCGATAGAGACTCTCGTCCTCAGGAGAGAAGTATTCCCACTACCAAACATTTTTGGACGGTGGCAACCCAAATCTACTGATCTGGGATCTCTTACCCTCAGATCCGAGCTCGGATGCCGGATTCGTGGGTGTTCCAGCAGCAGCGACGGTGGTGCCTGCAGCTGTATCTGCGGTGGGACGAAGAGATGTGGAGCTCCGGACGCTGATATATTTCTGTCATCTTCCTCCAACCACATCCGAGCGGATTGGTGGTTCCATTGTCGTTGTACAATTTTGCGGCTTTTGTATTTTTTCTTTGTTTTCTTGTATTTTCGGACCGGTAGTGTCCTTTTTAGTTAATAATATAAGTTTTATCGGTTAAAAAAACAAAACAAAACAAAATCCTCCAAATTGGAAAGTGTTCAAACAAATAGTAATATTTCAAGTTTCAACAAAAATTAAACAAGGAATCTAAAAATATTTTTTGAACGAATTTTATAGCTCCGATTATTTGTGTGGACCGTGAGGTGAGTCGCACATAATCCAGTGTACTTTTTTTTTTCACACGTACAAACAACTTGTTCACGTGTACTAGATTAAAGGTTGGGGCCATTGTGTAAATATAGCTTTGTGATGCATGTGATATGAAATCCAATTATGGGTCAATAGCCTTGTCCCACTTTTTCGAATCCGGGGGAGGCGCTGCGCGGTACATGTTGTGCACCATGTTGTGCGGCAAAACTACGTCGTTTTGCTCATTTTCTTGGTACATCCAAGGGCCCAGTTTGGACAGTTAAGTTTGGGGTTCAATTTTAGGGGATTTAGACTCTTCGGAGCAGGGTATAGTAAGTTTAGCACTTGGATTTAGGCACTTCAGGTTTAAGTACTTCGTGTTTAGGGTTTAGGCACTTTGTAGTGGTTTTTTCTTCCTCCAAACAAGGCCCTTGGAAGCTTTGAAGTTGTGAAAAAAAATAAAGCAAAACGGCGTAGTTTTGCCGCACAACACGGCGCATAGCACTTACCGCATAGCACCCACCCCGGATCCCACTTTTTCTACGGAAAATTTCAGGCCGCCCCCACTTTTTGAGGGGGCTTCTCTCTCTCTCTCTCTCTCTCTCTCTCTCTCTCTCTCCTCTTGCCTTTTTATCTTTTTTAAATTTTAAAGTTTAATAATTTTTACTATATATATCGGTGTTTTGTAAAATTTATATTTTTAGAACCCACCCGACGAGATCTATCAAACAAGACCCATATTGAATATAAAATTATACGCAAAAAAATAATTTAGAGTTTTTAGTAGGAATGGTATATTTGTTCTATTTTTTAGTGTGCGAATTGTATAGAGGAGGTGTGAATTCTGTATTTGAAGGGTGTGAAAACTTTCATTTTAGAAGGCATAAATTGTTCAGAAGGGTTATGAATACTGATATTTTATTTTGGAATGTGTGAATTCTACATTTGAGGGGTGTGAATTCTTTTATTTTTGAGTGTGAATTGTGTATTTTAAGGAGCAAGTTGTGATGTGCAAATTCTGCACCTAAGGGTTGTGAATTCTTTCATTTTGGAGGGTGTGAATTTTGCATTTGAGGGGTGAATTCTTCTGTTTGAGATGTGTGAATTCTTTCATTTTGGGTGTGAATTATGTATTTTTTTTAGGGTATAAGTTGTGTAGAGAATGTGTGAATTCTACATTTGACGAGGGCGAATTTTTATTTTATTTTGGAGAGTGTGAATTTTGTATTTTGAGGTGTGTGAATTCTTTCATTTTTGGGGTGCGAATTGTTTGGAGGGGTGTGAATTTTGTATTAAAGGGTGTAAATAACTTTTTTATTGTGTACATATTTTCATATTCAATATAGATCTTATTTTAAAGATTTCGTCGAGTAGGTTTCGAATATATAATTTTTATAAAAAATGAACGAGTATAATAAAAGTTATTTTATTTTGAAATCTAAAATGAGAGAGAGAGGGGTCATTGGTGGGTGTTGTACTTTAGTTGTACAGGAGACAGATATTATGAGGGTGCACGGAGAAAGAGGGAGAATGAAGAAAAGAATGGGAAAAAAGTGGAACAATTGGCTGTGCACTCACGCGCGTAGGGATGGCCATCTTCGTCGACCCGCCCCGATCCAACCTGTCCCCTCCCTGAATGGGTAGGGGATTCGGGAATTTTTTTCAGGGATCGGGTAGGGGATGAGAATTATTTTTTAAAAAATTCGGGAATCGAATTGGGGATGGTATTGTTAGTCTCCTACCCGATCCCCTCCCCTCCCCTCCCCTCCCCGCATCCCCATTCACGCATGTATATATATACAAAAAAAACTTCCTATCCAAACTCCTGGATTTTAAAACGTCCGGACCTCCACCTTCCCAATTTTTTTTTTGAAAATCCGAACCGTTAGATGTGTTTAAAACGTGTTTTTAAGGTCCAACGCGAAGATTTGGCAAAAAAAAAATACCCGGAAGGGGTTGATCGGAGCAATTTTTCATAAAAACACTATATTAGTGTTTTTATGAAAAACTGCTCCGATATAGTGTTTTTATGAAAAACTGCTCCGATCAAGCCCTTCCGGGTATTTTTTTTTTTTGCCAAATCTTCGCGTTGGACCTTAAAAACACGTTTTAAACACATCTAACGGTTCGGATTTTCAAAAAAAAAATTGGGAAGGTGGAGGTTCGGACGTTAGGTCCGTAAATAGTGGTTTGGATAGGAAGGGGTTCCTATATATATATATAATAAAACCTCAAAGGACTGTCAACTTGGAAACATAAAAGCATGAATTTGCCTTTTGTCGGAACCAAAGGCATGGGTTTGCCTTTTTAATATTTTCATAGGACTATTCTTTAGCCTTTTCAAGAAGTTAACTATGCTCTGTAGGTATTCTTCCACTTTGGTATTCTTTTTTTTTTTTTTGTTCATTGGAAAACATCCACTTTAGTATTCACTTTTACTATTCTTCCACCCGCATGAAAGACTATTCTTCCATCTTTCTCTTTCTCTCTTAACCAAACAGAGTTCCATATTCCATAGAGAATAATAGAGCTTCGATCGTCGGTGTAAGTTTCTCCCGAAAAAATTCTGTACGAATTGATGTAAATTTAAAGATTAATTTGTTTGCTTTACTTACCTTTAATCTTACTACTGATTTGTACAGGCCATTCAAACCACTTCAAACTTTGAAAGGTAATTTAAACCAATTTGAATTGCACGTGACTCGAATTGCTTTTATATGTATGTTTTGCAGTCATATATGCATGTACTAATTTGTATAGGCGGCCTTCACCCTTTCTGGTTCTGTTCTTCGCTTGGGTTTGTTGCATTTGGAATTTAGATTTACCTTTTGAAAGCTTCAGCTTTTGATCATGTCGTATGCTACTTGAAAATTACAACAGGGAAAATTTGAAAAGTGTAGTTAAGGTTTGGATCCCCGCTTCCCCGTGCGGATCCCCGTTCCCCGCATTGGGGCGGGGATGGAGGTTAAAAAAAATTCCCGGTGGGAATCGGGGAGGGGATGGGGATTGATATAAGTTCGGGGATTGGGGATGGAGGTAATGGTATCCACCCCCTACCCTCCCCATGCCCATCCCTACATGCGCGCGTGGAAAAAGGCTGAATGAAAAAGTGTGACACGGAGTCTACATGGGAACACCCTCCCAAAAGAGGGCCGGTCAAGGAAAAAGCCCCTTTTTTCTATTCTTATTGTTAGTTAATCAATCAATGTCGAAAGAAACATAATATCGTATACAAATGGTAGTGAAAAATAAACTAAATAGTGGACTCAGTCATCAAAAAACAATTCTTAAAGACTTGGTTTTCGGCAAAGGCACCAGTGGGCTTAAAGGCCCAATAGCACTTCAAGTTCGTCAAAGTGATCAAATATTTATATTAACTATACGTATTTACTAGAAATATATTTATGTGTGTCATGTACATGTTTATAAATAAGCTTTTGCACATATACGATACATCCTTTTGTTCCACAATTTTAGTGCATCACGAAAAATGGTACGATTTTTGGATTAAAAAAATGAAGTACTTGAGTACATATTTTTTGATTTTTTTTGCCAAAATAAAAGATCTCAAATAATTGTTTAATATGGTGAAAAATTTAACAGATTAAATAAAAATACTTTACTTTTTTATCTGAAAATTGCACAACTTTTAGGATTCGACTAAAACTTGAGAATGGATGGGTTATGTAGAGCATCCTTATCAGGAGAAACAAAATTTTCACCAAATTTAACTTCAAAAACACCTTTTATAAATTAACAAGTCACTTTATCAAAAACTCACAAAATCAGACTATCTATTTTAATTTTACTATATTAAACTATTCCCCTCAAATCTAAAAAAAAAACCCCTAAAAGAGCAAATCTCCCTGCCTGGGGAGATGTTTCCATTGCAGGTAATAGTGGACCCCTCCCCCTTTAGCAATTAAATATTCTCCCCCACCACACACATGCAGCCACCTGTCCATGTGCCCCTCCCTTTCCCCCGTTCCCCTCCCTCTCTCTTCTCTGACATGGCAACAGCAACCGGAAAAAAACAATTAAAAAATAAGTGGTGCGTGAACAGTACCGCACCAAATTTGGTGCGGTACTTTAGCAAAGTTTCAAGTTTTACAAATTTGTTAAATATTTGTTAAGTCTGATTTTAAGGGGTTTTGTTGGATTCACTCATCAAATTTAACTTCAAAGTGTGTTTGTGAACCCACATAAAGATGCTCTAAGTGAATAGATCAAGAACAAAGCAAAAGACAAAAGTTAACGATATGTCGGTTAAATTTTTCTTGCTTATCTGAAATTGCATCAAAGCTAGAATAATCTTGCTTAATTTAAAAAAAAAAAAAAAAAACAAGTTAACTGCATAATAATCTGCTTTAATTTTTTATATAGCTTCCAAGGTTTTTCTTTTTTTTTTCTTTTTTTGAAATAGGAATAAATTTCATTAAGACAATAAAGCTCTTTACAACGAGTCCAACAAGAACATCCAGAACGTAAAACAAAAAAACAAGCAAAACCATCACCGGTGTCCAGGTGAGGAACGAAAATTGCCAAAGCGTGCTTAGCAAGTAAGTGAGCTCGCTGAACATTCTGGCGCGCAACCTTTGAAATCCTACAAAAAGGTCAGCTTCGAAACTTCCTCCGCTAGGTTGCGTAACAAAAAAGTGCCATAATGATGACACTCAGCCCTCCTATATGCAAAATGGCACTAAAACAATCAAAACTACATAAACCACATTATAATTATGATCTAATGCCCATTTAATAGCTTCGTATCAGTGGCGGAGCCAGGATTTTGACCCAAGGGGGGTCGGCTTAATAGACATTTTTATCTAAGCATATATTTATTATATCATACGCCTTTTGTTTTTCAACATAACACATATATAACCCCAAAGGGTTGGCAAAGTGGTCTTGCCTTGGAATTTAGGAGTTTGCTCCCTGTGGACAGTCGACCTCCACGCCGGTTTGTTGATGATTGATTTGAAAATAGAGTCGCCACCCGGGTTTTTGGAAAATGGTTTAGGACCCGAGAAACCGTTTTGAAAAGGATTGAAAAAAATGATTTACAAAACAATTTGAAAACCAGAGATTCGTTTTGGATTCGGGAGCTAGGTTACGAACGGGGAAGGGTTTTAATGCACCCCGCTCGCCCGATTAAAAATCGGTCTTTACTAAACATTTGTGGGATTTATAGAAAACATTTTATTGCCGAACTTTGAGTAAATAAACAATAAACAATTATATATGACTAAAAACAGCAATAATAACCAAGAAACCAACAAGAAATAACCCTACTGTTACTGGAAAATGATTTAAAAATTTTGATTTTCCAAGTGTGCCGTACGGCACACTAAGTGTACCGTGCGGTACAGAAGGAGTGTCGTACGGTACTGTTTACTTCACAAACAGTTTGATATTTGATTTTTCAAAAAGAATGAAATGTAGGCACGTTCAAGGCATGAAAACTTGATCAAAACTAATTACTTTGAACTGGAAGATGATATGTTTGAATAGAAATTGTTCCTCCTCATTAGGTTGCTCCATACGATGCGTAAAATTCACCGTATGATGCAACCGGGAGATCACGAATCAAACTGATTTTTGATGTAACATGGGCATACCAAATGTGGAGATGATATGGAAGATCATTCCACACTTGGTACCCCTCCCCTCAGGACACCAAAGCTAAGAAGTTTGGCGAAACGGGATCGTACCTCCGGCGGGAAACTCACGGATTGAAACTCTTTTGAAACCTTCTGAACTTGATTCGGATTTCCTTTGGCTTCTAACTCCCTTCTGATGCGGCAACAAAGTTGATTGATGATTTGAACTTGAACAAATTTTGAATGGCAAACTCACGAGTTCCGGAACTAAAAACAAGGAGTTGGGATTTGCTTTGAAAGAGAGAACTTGATCAGTTTCTGAGAATTGAAGGTAGCAATGAAGAAGATTTTTGGTAGAGATGGTGTGGTGACAAAGTTTAGGAATGGAGTTTCATGATTTTCTTCACCAGTTGTTCATCCGGAATATCTCGGCATTTATAGCCGAGATCAACGTAACCTCCAAGCAAGTGTGTCGGCCAAGAATAATGATGAGGAGCTACTCCTCCTAGCCTTTTTCCTCTCCAAGAAATCATTATTGAAGCTGGGTAACGAATGTCAACAAAAGGGGCTGCTGGAGATTCTGCAGAAAGTCGGTTTATGCATGACAGTGCCGTACGGCACAGTACGACACACAAACTGTACCGTACGGTACACCAACTGTGCCGTACGGCACACCTGACCGCCAAAATTCAAAAAGCTGCCGTGCGTGATTGTTGAAGCTTCGTGCGTGAGAGATGAGTGCCGTGCGGCACTATTGACTTTGTTGATTTGAAGAATTTCAATCCAAGAGGCTTTCCGGGTATTTCCTTTCATCATCGGGGATAAAAATGTACACAAACGTCTCATTTTGGGGTGTCTACACTCCCATTCAATCCCGGGTTTGATTCATCTTGCCAGCAAACTAAAAATAAAAATTTTGTTAAGTTCATAAACATAATAACAAAATTGATAAATAAAAATAAAAATATTGATAAATAAATATAAATAAAAATATGGTTTTTTCAATAAATCAAAACAAAATTATTAAGTTCATAAACATAATTATATTGATAATGTCAATAGTATGAAAAATTAGTATTTTATTAATAACAATTCAAAAACCCCGGGGGCACCCCAGCCTCAATGTAATTCCGCCACCGCTTCATATATTGCTTGAATTTCTGTTTGATCGGTGTGGCACTATACGTAAACAAGGCTTGCTACGCAATTAGGGACCCTTTAGGATGGCTAGCGATGAAACCCAAGCCACTGCATTCGTTACCCTCTTTCCAAGCACCCTCTATTATCCTTGCTTTCATTGAAAACTCAAAATTCTAATGGTTGTTGCCTGTTGGCCAATTTATAGGATACGTATATTCGAATCAATTTTACCGAAGGAAATTAGTGGTAGAATAAGGCAAGTGAATCTGTTCTACGTGCTGTGTTTAGTGAATAAAAGTTGAGTTTCGAAAATAAAACAACTCAAAACAAATTTTTTAATCCCACATTGGTTAGCCACAACATAATTTACTCAAATATTATAATCTGCACCGATCCTAAATAGTGCCGAGCTCAGTAATGTGAGCTTGTAACCAAATGGGGCATTAAAGTGAATGAATTAATTGATGCAACCTTCTAACATGACGAAAGGGTATTGTTCCCACCCAACCCACAATGGGTTGGCTAGCAATCACATGCAAAGCGTAATTAGCAATTGGAACAATGCCAATCTTACTGATATTAGAGGATTGTTATCTGAAACATTCACTTTTTGTTAACGAATTGTGTGACCATTGTAGTTAGTAACGTACCCCATACATGAACAATACTGACGAGTAGCTATAGCTTGAGTTTGTATTTGTCTTGACTTTTTCTTGTTGTTAATAACTTATTTCATCCCTAGTAGAAAAAAGTATTTAACTTTTAATTATCAAATTTCAACTTTTTCAGATTGTCCTGACCAGAAAAATGGAAAAATCAACAATATAAATAGAACATGGAAATTCTTTTTAAATGACAAATACATCATAAAATCTGTATGATTTAGACTTACTTTTATCTTTTAGTGAACTTTTTAAAACTTCTCTGTATCATTTCAATTTTAACGGATGTCCCCGATGGGACAAAACTTTGCTTCCTTCTATAACTCGGGTTCGAAGCATCCTAGATGACTAGATGTTGTCAATTTTGGATAGTCCATATAGAGCTTTATTCTGATTTCAATTAGGTCTCTAGTGGACGTCAAGATGAGTTCTCAGTAAGGGTCATCATTTGGCCCGTGAACCCGAAGCCCGCTCTTCCCATCGGGCTCTAGCCCTCGAGCCCGTCAAATGGGCAGGCTAGCCCAGCCCGAATAGTGAATGAATGGGCTGGGATCGGGCTTGATGATTCAAACTCGGCCCGCCCATAAGCCCGCAAGCCCGCTACCTATCCCGTAAAGTAAATAATAAATGTCCATATTTCCATTTGTAAATTATTCTTCTTTGGAAATATATTTTTTTTACTAACAGTAATATAATGAGGTTTTATAAGAAAATAAGTGTTTGTACTAGCAACAACGAACTTTTTCTTTTCATATTGACCGTTGCCCAATTAATACTTGCACGTCCATTTGAATTTTGATTAGAAAAGAAAAAAGTTTAGAAAACTCCAATTGCCCACCAGCCCGCTAGCCCACCCAATTGGCCCAACCCCGTGACCTGGGTTCGAGCGGAGATAAATGCAAAAAAGAAATAAAATAACAAGAAGAAAAAAAAAAAGGATTCATCATACAAAGCTTTGTTTCAGCTTTATTTGGGCTCCCGTAAGTGGGTGGTGGGATTGGATCTCCAAAATTAATTGAGGTGTATGTAAACTGGCCCAGACGCCTGAGTTATAAGAAAGGATCCGGCATAAGTTAGATGCATGACGGTGCGCTTTCTTGCCACTTTTTTTTTTTGGTACACTGGAAAAATAACAACAAGACTAAAGACGCTCAAACATCACTCCGCTCATGTCTGCCTTGAGGAGTGAGATAATCTCATCCATCGGAGTAATGTGCGAAACCATCTTGTCCGCTTTATCCGCCCCCATGTTTGCAAGCTTGTCCTCAACCTTGTTTCCTTTTCGAAGAGTTTGCTTCAAATTGCACCCAGTATCTTCTTACTTTCATTAGAGCTCTAATTCAGGGCATGGACATGCCCTGATCCAATTTATCACCCCAACAACTTTGAAGCCAGAGATCGTTGTGAAAAATAAAGGAAGGGAACTTATTTTATACCTTAAAAAAAACCCTGAAAATCCCACATTGGTCAGTTCTAACAAATTTATGTACATAATTTGATAGGTCTGTTAGTTAGGACTTTGCTTCCTTCTATAACTCAGGTTCGAAGCATCCTAGATGTTATCAATTCTAGGTCAGTTCATACAAAGCTTTATTTTTATTCAAAAATTGGTCTAAAGGCCAAGTTTGGGGCTTTAAATGGTGTTTAGTTCAGCTTAACTTATTTTAATGCATCCAATACATTGATGGAAAATATTTGAGGGTTTAAGGACAATACTAAACAAAAATACCCTTAGAGCATCCTCATCAGGGGAGGCAAATCCCCCTGATGGCTAAGTTGTTGAGTGAAAGGGGAAAAAAAACCCCAAAATCATACTCAACAAAGTTTTTGTAAATCTGCAAAAGTTATAACTTTGCTACAGTAACTCGGTAAATCCTTTGAGACACTATTCACAGGTTAATGCAATTCTCTCTCTTGACTTCCTGAATAGAGAGTCTGATTTTGTGAGGTTTTGAAAAAGTGACTTGTTAATTTATAAAAGGTATTTTTGAGGTTAAATTTGGCCCAATTTTTGTTGAGCCTGATGAGGATGCTCTTAATGAATTAGAGTAATAAAGCCGCACGGGGAGGAGGCAAAAAAGTCGCGCATCTTTGAAAGTGACTTGTCTAAAGGCCAACTTGTATTACGTTTTCACCCAAGTGACGGGGACTACCCGTCACTTTCAATACCCGCGTCACTTTCAATAAAGGCCATCATGTGTCTCTCTCTCTCTCTCTCTCTTCATGCTGGGACATTAATTGGTTTTAATTTGGGACTTTCTCTCTCATGTGGGACAAAATTAATTGGATTCAATTTTCCTATAGTACCCTAGGATTTAGGTTTAGACACTTTCATAGGGCATCCTAGGGTTTAGGTTTAGGGTGCACTTTTCAATTATAGTGTTTTAGTGGTTTAGGTACTTTCGTGGGTACCCTAGTGTTTTAGGCACTTTCATAGGGTACCCTAGGGTTTAGGCACTTAGGGTGCACTTTCCAATTATAGAGTTTTAGTTGTTTAGGCACTTTCATAGGGTACCCTAGTGTTTAGGTTTAGGGTGCACTTTCCAATTATAGGGTTTTAGTGGTTTAGGCACTTTCTTAAGGTACCCTAGGGTTTTAGGCACTTTCATAGGGTACCATAGAGTTTAGGTTTAGGCACTTTTCATTAGGTTTGAGGGTTTAGGCACTTTCATTGGCTAGTGGGGGTATTTTTGGAATGTGTAGGTGATTTGTCCTCTTGGCATTAAAGAAAAAGTTGATGTCCTTATTGAAGTAAAAACCCCTTTACCATGTCCTTCCCAAAAACGATAAATCCCTCATATTTTCATTTTTTGAGTAGCGGGACACGCACATTTCAAATCAAACACAGAAATGATACATACACATAAACCTGCAGTGTGTGTGGGGGCCACACACTTATGTGTGTGTTTGGGTCATTTGTGGGTAAATTTTGTATGTATTTAGTGTTGCTCAATCAAACATAAGGAAAAAGTGTGATCAACAAAATCAACCATCTACCCAGTGAAATCCTACCTCCAGCAAACCTCTTCCTTCTACTTTCATCTCCAGTCGGCAATCTAAAAAATTAGCAAAATTTCATTAATATTTCATCTCCCCTCATCGTCGGAGAGAAGGGATAGGAGGGTTGCGGCACCACATGAAGACGGCGGCAAAATAGTGAAATTTCACTAATATTAAAAAAAAACCACGTCCAATCTGTTCAAATCGGAGGTCAACGTTTGATCCGTTAAAAAATGATGGTGGAAAGTGACAATGATAACGCCGCCATACAGAAAACGAGGAGATCGAGGACAACGACAATGATAATGCCGCCGGTGAAGATAAAGCCTTCGGAGATGATGATGACGAAAAGGAAGTATTTGAAGACGGAGATCACTGATCATGGCGGAGATCAAGGAAGTATTTGATGACAGGGAAGAGGAGCTGAAGCAGTTGGGCGATGGATGATGAAGGAGGAGCGGGGGGTTGCCACTATGGTGTCCTTCCGCTTCCTCACTTCTACCTCTTTTAAAACCAAAGGACCTCCAACAACAATAATAATTTCAACTAGGGTGATTCTATTCGCAACCCGTGAATTGCTACATGTAGCCCGGCAAAACATGAATACCATATCCCCTCATGCATAAAGACGATCTTCCCCCTTAAATTACTCATCTTCTTCTTCTTCCCCCTCTTCTTCGGTTGCAAAATAGTGGAATCACAGGCCTAGTCAGGCTCTTTGTACCTGCCGACAAAGCAAGCGCCGCTAAATTCATTGACGCATCAAACGATGACACGTTTGAGGCGGAGTTGTTGGGAAACAGAGTGGGTGGTGGTGGTGATGACGACGGTATTACGCTGAACCCAAATCAATCTCCTTCTCCTTCCTCCTCATTTCTCATCTGTCTCAACAAAACCCTTTTGTCCCAATTCGAGGAGGTAACCCGTTGTTTTGTATGATAACTCTACGTCATCTGCATTTGCTAGTTTGAAACGGTAACAACACCCCGAAAATCGTCCATAATTTCGAAAGTTAATATCCAAAATAATTGACTAAATTCGGTAGTTAATATCCGAAATGGTTGGCCAGATAGACAAAGGTATATTTCAGCAATTAACATTTGCATTTATAGTAACAGTTCGGTAATTAATATCCGAATTTAGTCATTTCTTTCGGTATTTAATATCCGAAAGAGAGGCTTGGGGGGAGGGTGGTCGTCGGTCTTGGAGGTCGTTGGTCGTCCGTCTTGGTGGTCGTTGGTCGTCCGTCTTAGTCGCATTCTGGGAGGGAGGGGAGGTAGTCGGTGTGGGAAGCTAGGGTGGGATGAGAGGGAAGAGTGAGGGGGTGATTTCAATTTTGGGGGAGGAAAAATAGTGTAAGGTTAGTTTTGGAAGTTTACCGGGTTACATGAAGCAAATAAAGAGTTTTGCCACCTCAACAGGGTTGCATTGAGCAATCCGGCTGTATGAAGTAAAAAATGGGTGCGGATAGAATCACCCTTTCAACTATATCCTTATAATCCGTCAAAACGACAAAACCCTTTGAGAGATTTTCGACTAATTTTCCCAATAAATTAATAAATAAAGTTTAAACTGCTAATAATCTGCTTGCTCTCTTTGAGAAACTATAATAGTTGTTAGGCAATTTATAGTTAGAGGATACGGACGAATCAATTTTCCCAAAAATAAAATAGTGGTAGAATAAGGCAAATATCAAAACAACTTGAGAATCCCAGTATCCCACATTGGTTAGCCACAACACAATTTAGTCGAATATCATACTCTACCACATCCTAAATAGTGTCGAGCTCAGTAATGCGAGCTTGTAACCAAATGGGGCATTAAAGTGAATGAAATTGTTGATGTGATCTTCTAACGTGACGAATGGTCTTCGTTCTTCTTCGTGTTTCCCACGCAACCCACAATGGGTTGTCTTGCAATTACAACAATAATCGGAAGAATGTGACGAGCTGTAACTATCCCCTAGGCTCTCGGAGTTGCCCATGTGGTATTTCGGGAGTACCTAATAGCCAGGCCTTCAACTAAGCCGTAGCACGAAGGGGACAACAACCATCTTGCTCATGTTAGAGATTGAAATCATAAACATTCACTTTTTGTTAAAGAATTATATTACTCCCCTTTGTTGTTAAAAGCACGGAGCTGAAACCCATTGGAGTTGGGTTCAACGGTTATTTACAACGCCTCTCTCACATAGAGTTTGACTGCTAAGTTTTAAACTTGCTTTCTCGTGTTTCTCTCTTTTTTGTTAAAGAATTATATTACTCCCCTTTGTTGTTTAGCAATAGCGTGAGTTTGTAAGTTTGTATTGTCCTGAATTATTCTTTTTGCTATTGGCTTCCTTATATGGTTAGAAAAGCTTTTTCCTAGCTTTACACCAAAATATTTTAACTTTCAATGCGTCCCAACTAGAAAAGAAATGTATATAAATAAAAATTGACCTTACTTCAAAAATGATTTAAGGAGATAAAAGTAAGTGGAAGAAAATGGCAAGAGGCGAGAACACCGGAAAATTCTCCATCGTCGACTTTGCTCATATGCAATTTAAAAAGAACCCAACGAAAAAGACAGAAACACAAGAAAGCGGGTTTGAAACTTATCAGTCAAACTCCATGTGAGAGGTGTTGTAAATAACTGTTGAACCCAACCCAGCGGGTTTTGAGGGAATTTTCCAACAAGAAAGAAGAATTCTAGGATATTGTGGAAAGCTCCCGGCTGTTTCCAGATTTGAAGCCGAATTTTGGGACCTGCTGAGATGACTAGAGTTGATCCATGACCAGGGAACAGCAAAGGTCCAAGTGGAATAGGACTCCCAAGTTACTTTGCAGATGATCAATGAAGACTCTTCTTCAAAATGTCATGTACATTGTACAGCAGCTTTTGCTGGTGCATCCGAAGGATTGCTGGATTTTGCTGGAAGCTCCCAATCGCACGCACTAAGAGAAGGCAAAAAGATAGAGCGAAGGCAACAAGATGGCAGACAAACTGGCCAATACGGGCGCAGATCAAGAAGACCAAACGAAAAGGCCTCCTGGCGGCAGGACCGACTTATGAGAGACCTTAGTCCCTGCTTTTGCTTTCTTATGTACCACCAAAAACAAAAACCTCACCTTTGGAGTGGATTATTACATGTACATGCAACACCAAAGAAACAACACTTCAAAAAAACAAAAGCAGCACGTGAATGTTGGACAACTGTAATTGTCTTCCAAACAAGGCTTTGCAATTACAAGCAGATCAACTACAAGAACAGCACGTTCTACATGTCCCACCGGAGAAACACACTTCAAGTATGAATAATAAAGAATAGCCATAAAAAATGTTGCATGAGTTCCCTATTCGAGAAGACGATCAAGCTTTGAACTTCAGACACAGCTCACAGAGAGAGAGAGAATACACCAAGGTCTACTTACAATCGGGCTTACAAATTTCCTCTATTCTCCAAAATAATAATACAGATCAGAAAGAATATATAGGGGAACAAAAAACCACATCAATCCGGGGAACTCAGAGTAGGATTTTATACAGGCATTTGCGACGAATAGCATGAGAGAGTAGGGCATAATCCACCCCATCAATGAATCACTTCAAACAATTAAGCAGTTTCTGCCGGAAGCTGATTAAGGCTCCCAAGGCTTCCGGCATACTTGGGCCGCCATTCAGTTCTTCCTTTCACAATCTCTGCTCCACCCTCAAGTCGAAGCAAATGCCGGCACTCCACATAGCCGCCGGAATCCGCCAATCCACCAACACCATCACCTGATACAGCAGTGAGGGACTGCAGCATGCTGTCCCTCCCACACTCCCTCCTGTACTCCAGAGTCATACCACAAAGCTCATGACTCTCCACAATTGGCAGTGGTGCACTCTGCAATGGCCAGCATCATGTTCAAATGAGACCGCACGAAAATTTGGAACTAATTTTGTCTTTGGATCTCCTATTTTTTTCCGTTTCAGTTGGATAACTCCAATGACAAGAAAAACGTGTTCATTACTGAAAACAACCTTTGTTTGGTTAGTGATCCATAAAAATAGTGAGCGTGTAATTTTGCAGCCCTTTCTTTTTTCTTCTCTCTTGACAAAACAAGGGAATTCTAGAAATGTTAGAAGAAGAATAAGCAAACGAATTAAGATAGGAAATGCAAACATTTCTCAATACTTAACACTAACATGATATAACAATTGACACCCACTTGGCAATTGGAAAGTAGTTCCAAGGAAATAGGTTAAAAGCAAACTAGCAGGGCACTATTCCGGCTAAAGTTAATGTAATAACAACCAGAATACATCTCACTAGTATCTTTAAAGAGGAAGTTGGGTTTAGTCAATGTCACTGTTCACATTTTCTTCCAAGGTAAATTTACTTCTTCACCCATTGGTCATTCATCATTTATCATGGCTGAGGATAGTGCTTTGACTTTGTACTTTTCCTATTCTCCAAGTGTTAACAAATAGTCCTACTCTACTTACTAGTGCTTTGTGCATATTGTGCTCTATTCCCTTTGATATTTTCCTTTCTAGCCAATAAAAATAATCCAATGATGTATTTGTGATTGTTTATGAAATGCTGTTTTAAAGTAACACATTTTATTAGTTGGGCTCAATGTAAAATAGAGATTTCCATTGGTTTGGAAAACTGAGAACAAAAAAGTTTGTATTACGAGGACAAACATTTCGGGACAGATGCAGTATTACATTATCTTCGTTTAAGATCCGATTATTTCAAATTGATACATATTTAGCTACTCTAGTCTAAGGCTGTAGGACTTGTGTTTGACCATGTGATTTGGGTCAATTACTCAGTGTGTGTACATAGCTATCAATTGTATCGGGCCCAATCTTGCTCCCCTTCAACCGTCTTTATTATAGCAAGAATCAGAATGCTTCCTGAACAGTGAAGGAATACCTTAACTGGTATTGTTTAAGTTGTTGTGTCAATGCCACATATAACTTAAAACCACCCATAAACATAGAAAAGGTGATAAGCACAGAAAACATAAACAGAATTACCACACCTTGACATGGGTCACACTCCTTTATTGTTACCATTTTGTTATTTCTATAGCTTTTCTATCAAGCAACCTTGTTTCAAAGTCTCTACCAAACCACCACCTACATAACAATGACTCAAAAACATGACGTCATTGCTTTAGTTTATGCAGTCTCTTTATCAAACTGATCTTTTAGGGGGATAGAATCAGGTTGAACGTAGCATTCTGGTAGCACTTAACAAGAGGAATCAATACATAGAGCATCAGAAGAAAGAATATGAGCATTACCTCAAGAATCCAGCCAATGTATTTCACATTGTTAACATGCTGGTTGACATCTAAATCACTCCATTTAGGCTGATCAATTCAAAAACACCAGTCAAAGAAACAAATCAGTGCCTGAGCAATAGAACACTTGTGATAATTACAAAAGAAAAATACCTTTCATAATCACACAGCTTGGTACTTACAGTTAAACCAGAACGGACATAATCTGCCGTGTGTTCATCGAGTTTTGGTAATTTTCTGCTGTCATCGTCAACAACAGGAGGTGAATCTACAAAATACGGACCTATTTCCTGTCGAACTTCATCTGGAATTTTAGATAACTTCCGCGTCTTTTTATTCATCATAACCCAGACACTGCACATGTCCAACCAAAAGCCGCCATGGAAGTCAGTTGGTCCAAATAAGTAATTAACATCTACCTTCACAGTAAGTTGCTCTACATACACTAAATATCAGTGGGCTACCAATACCATGATCCTGTTAGTATGAATCTGAACCAGGTTCATAATAGTGCATGACTTGACATATTCAACCATATCTTGTAATCTTTTTTCTTAGATATTACAAAAGATCTGCACACCTGTTTCTGGTACAGTAAACCTGCTGATTCAAGTTCTTGGAAAGACATTTGGCTCCACTTAACTTTCCAAAAAAAACATGGAGGAATGTAACAAAAACTTCTGGTAATAAGATGATGTAATAAAAATGTCATGAAACTGATTGAATAAGTTCCTACCTGGAAGCTCTTGTCAGTATGTCCCCTGTTTTGCAGTCACGGACAAGCCAATCACGCCGCATACCATTCTTCCCAGATGCATCAACCCAAGTGTCTACTTGTACGACATCACCCCTGAAAGAAATAAAGAGCAAAGCTAATAAACCTTTCTAACGGCATTCAAAGGTCAGAAACTTCAATAGTAGCAACTCAATAACTTCAAGTGATGTCCAAATCATAGACACATGCCTTCATCAGCTATAAAATGGTAGTAAAAGACTCATACTGGGTATGAAATTGAATGAAAAATACTACACAGAAGTAAACGTGATTGTCATCATGTAGCAATGTAGTAAAAGAGTTGCAGAAGGTAGATGCACCAAAGGATGGGTTGCGACAGAAGTAAAATCGGTCAGATCAATTCAATCCAATCAAGATCTCATTAGAATCATTAAAAACAGTAGCAGTGTCACAGGAAAAGAAACAAGTTTGATTACAAAATAAAAAAATAAGAAGAGGAAACTCGAGAGGCATAAGCCTCACCAGTCTCAGGCCATCAGTCACTAACACCAAAAATGCCGAAGTGGAGAGTACCACATTAATTCAAGCATAGAGAGACATAACTCATTCGGCCCTGCGTCCAGAACAGAAGTGCATGTGTTTATTGGTTGGTATAAAAACGTAAACAAAAGATCTTTGTGCAAGCCAATCGGGAATGTCATTCATGTCTAGAAGTTCCTACACAGGAAAACTGTGAACAAGTTGACCTTACATGAATCGCATCCTACATAATCACCAACGTTTACTCCTATCCTCAACTTCCACTGCACGCAGTCCAATACGTACAATTGATGTTAGAGGCAGTGAGTTTACATATCTGATGGCTAATGCGTTTTGTTCCTAAAAGCTCCACAATTTCTCCTTCTGTCTTTAGACCTATGATGACACCTTCAAGTCTCGAGATCTGGTGCTAACAGTTTTCTCAAAGAAGTATTTCAAAAGAAAACCCACTCGTCTTTATATGAAAAAGAAACTTAGGAGTTACAATAATAGCCACCCCCTTCTACATACTCCTCCGTAATTTAGGTTCATGTTATGCATCCAAATACCATACATGTTTGCCCCTTTAGACCTGATTGCAGACGTGACAAGTATGTGCCAAACAAATGACCAGTTGATCAATGAAAATAAGGCTCCAAAATCTCTTAAATCCAATCAAGTAAGCTTCGCATTAACAACTATGATGATTTCATATAAAGTTCTCCAGCAAGTATGTCCAAACTAATTACTCAACTGCACCTATAAAACAAAAGAGGCAGTGAAAAATGACAGAGAATTTAACATAGCCGGTGGCAGCCAAGCACGAAATCAAGTTCCCAGAGTCGATCAAAGCATTACAGCAACAAAAAGGCATGATTATAATTAAGGTAGTAAGAAGGCAAAACCACAATGCATATGACATTGACTCACCAAGTAGGATAGCGATCCACCAAAACCTGCATTTTGGTCACCACCCAAATGAGATTCTTTTTGCACATCTCTGGTGTTGAACCAAACCCATCACCGAGAAGACCTGCAGTCTTCACGTGGTTAAGGGCTGTTTCCTGCAAAAGCAGCAAAAGCTTATGAAGAAATTAATAACCATGTAAACCAAAAAGTGTTGAATATTATCGGTGCATATCTTATTTAAATATTCTAGATTCTGCTTTTCATGCCTGCACGAGTAAGACAGTATATATATATATACAAAATTTACCCATATGGCCATACCTGCAAATGATTCATTAATGTCTCTATAGATGCAGTACGATCAGCCCCTATTTCATAGGATCTGATGGAGAAGTTTTGACGGAAAACAAGACCATCCTGAACAATTTTTCCCAAACCAAATGGGTCGACAAGCATATCAGGGCGCCTCGGCTTCCAATCAAGCATCATCCATTGCTTCTCCGCAGCCAAAAACATCGTGGTGATAGCAGCAAGAAGCATACTCCAATCCGGCAATGTGTTGATAAAAGTCCTTGGGGCGTGTGATTGTGTTTCATTTTCACCCCTAAGGCCTTCCATTACACCAACTTTGGTTCCATTCACCTTGGAAGGTGCCTGCGCACTGGCCTTCACCTTCAAACGCCCATGAGAACCAGACTTGGACTTTATCCCTAGCGTGTCTACAGTTGTTGGCACTGGTCCAAGCTTGCTGGATGCCTGGGCACCAGATTCAGAAGCAACAGGAAAGAAGGCAGAAGCGGCAATGGTAGCAACCATGATGAAAATCTGTCATTAAAGTCACCCAACGGGTATCAGAGGCTGAATAAGGCAAATGTTTTCTCAACAAATTGAGACTTGTAATTTTTTTTTTTTTTGAAATAAAGTCAAGAATTCCATTATAAACGCCATCCGGCAACGATTACATTCAAAGACAGGAGTGAAACCAAAACCACTAACAGTTGATACGAGCACGGCCTTTGCTCGGCATACAATGCCACTAGCTCTTAGACACACCTGCCGAAGCAGACCCAACACCTTCGGGATGGAATGATGAATCCTATCAAAATGTTAGCAGGAATGATGAATCCTATCAAAATGTTAGCAGTAGAGAACCTAACGGGTACCCGGCTCAAACCCTTAAAACAATATAGCGCAAATGTAATAAAAAAACACAAACCAACACCCTAAAACAAAGTAAAAAAAAACCCAGCTAATTCTGGACTCAGACACACATATGCAAACCGAGTCACCTCACTGAGTTACCCCCAACGAGTCAGGTCAGAAGCACTGAGTTGAACCGAGTTGACCAAAAGCTGCTTCTCTGGGTTGGTGAGCCAAGTTCCAAGTCCGGCCGCCTACAGATCTGAGAACTTTATTGCACCGGAGGGGGCCAAAACCACCCAGATTCAACCCAAAGTCAGAAATCCTCAAAGTGGCGGAGATGGTGGGGCTTGGGTCGTACAAAAAAGTGGCGGTGGGTGAGGGATCCAGTGGGTGATGGCTGATGGTGGTAGAAGAGGGTTGAGAAGGAGGTTTGTGGTGGAGGAGGAGGACAATGGCAAGAGGTTGAAGGTGGGTGGTCGGCGGAGGGAACCCGCGAGGGGTGGGGCGCGGAGGCGGCAGCCCCACCCCCAAAGCAGAGGACAGAAGGGAGGGAGAGGGAGGAGGAAGAAGCAAAAGGAAAACAAAGAAGAAGAAGAGGAGGGCCGGAGAAGGAGGCCGGCAGAGAAAGGGAAAAAAAAACCCTAGGGGGATCTAACTTTTAGAGAGAGAAAGTCTCTCTCAAGGCAATAGTAGGCCTAACAGAAACAACAATAACTACCCTAATTGAGACTTGTAATTGAACAGCACAAATCGTGGCATATTCACCAAAATGAACTACACAATGGCATGGTGCTTCAGCATAGCATGCTAATTAGTAGCAGATGGTTGTTGCAGATTAGAGATTACGGTAAAAATTGATTCTGTTCCAACGGAAATTAGAAGGCATCAAAATGGAGTTTCTAGATTACTAATTTGTTTTGGCTTACTCAAGTTGATTTGCACCCATAGGCGGTCAACAAATTGGCACATACTCTAAAAGGACAGTAGGCAAGCAGCGAAGACCAACTGAGAATGCTAGAAGCTTATAGAACAATCATTTACGTAGTACTTTCATTTCCTTCGAACAATTAAGTTACCAACAGAAAGCCCACAAAAATATTGCTTCCATTCACCAACAAAAACTGGCAGAGAGAAAAATAGAGAGCTCCAAATATAATTCTTCATAAAAGGAAAACTGTAAAGAATAAAAGAGGTGTCTCCCTTCCTAAAAGTCATATCAGCTTGATTGCTGAGAAAATTTAGATTCTAGTAACTAAAAAATTAACTTCTGAAAAACCCCTTTTTCAATCAGCCTAACACAATTATACAGGTGTAGCAATTATATAGCAAAAAAAAAGCTATCTTTTTCCGTTTTCTCTATTTTTTCCTCAAGAAGAAAGGGTTGCCAGAAATTAAATAAAAACGCCCAAAGTCAAGAGACCTGTAAGAATCTAGGTAACAATTGGACCACCTTAATTGCCAAAAAATACAAAAGAACCAGGAAATCAGGTAAATTTCAGCAACAAAGGAGGACATATCGCTATAAACTAGTAATCAAGAACAAAACATCGAAAATGCATCGTCTCGTCTACAAAATTAAAACATGCGACAGAATCAATAACAGATCTGAAGACTAATCGCCAAATCCGGCATTTATCCCCATTATACCCCGCCTTGACCAAAAAAAAGACACAAAAATTCAACTCGCCAAGGAAAAAAAAAACCCAGATCACGGAAAAATTAAAACAAATAAAGCATAATTATTCGGTACCTTTTCCAAGCCCAGGAGATTTCAGAGAGAATTAGTACAATACAGACGTGATACGTGAATCAGAGGGCCGACATTTTCTGATCGGAAAACCCTGCTTTGTTCTCTCCCTCCCTGTCTTAACTGCTAGGGTTTGCGATCTTTGGGTCTGCAAATTTGGCCTCTTTTGATTTTGCCGGTTTCCGAGTTTCGTGCAAGTTTCCAAAGCTTGGAAATTTTGGAGAGAGAGAGGAGAGAGAGTGAATTTGGGGGCCAGCGGGTTTTGTGAGTGGTAGTGATTTGTCGTCCAGCGTGGCTTTTTATAGTAGAAATAGAGTTCAACACCTGGCGACTCCCGCCTGCGGGTGTGGGGAAATCCTTGGGTGCCAGTCAAATATGGTCACATGGTTTTCAACCACCCATCTCGGTTATTCAAAAGTATATTTCTCGGCTCCGGTTAAAATACAAATAGAGAAAGAGGAGAAAGATGGGAATAGAGGAAGAGAAGAGAAGGCAGGAAAGAAGTGTTTTGGTCGGCCTCTCAGTCATTCAAAAAATGTTTTTGTCAGTTTAAATTTTAAAAATATTTTGGTTGGTCGAGATGCGCGGTTGAATATCACGTGTGATAACCTACTGGCACAAAGTTTTTCCTCTTGGTCAGTGCCCACAGTCCCACTGGTTTGGAATTTACCGTGTTATCCTCAGTCTTTAAAGTACCCCACCATCCAACTTATCCAGCTAATCCTAGTCAAACTCAAACCCTACCAACGCCATTAACACACCTTCGACCACCACCTCCCATATCGGTATCGATATAATTTTTGTCTTTTAGAGTGTTTCTCTAATAATGTTTTTAGAATAAATTGGTTTTTCACCGTTTTTTGTATGATGTATTGTGAAAAAAACTATTTTTTGTTAGTGGAACACCACCTTAGTTTACCAATTTTTCATGACTTTTTTATAACTCGGCAACTCGGGTCATCGTACATGCACTCAATGGTGGAACTTAGAAGGAACACTTGCCACGCCTAATTCCACTAGTTCCAATTTATTTTTGTTGAGTTTCCAACAAACCAAACAGACCCTAAGGCCATCTTTAGTGCATTTTTTTAGTTTTTCTTAGTTAGCTAGGTAGGACATTTTGGGGTACTTTTTTAGGTAGTGCACTAGAGATGTCTTGACCGGCTTCTGTGTCATTCCTGGTTCTGGAAAAGTAAATGTTAGACCTTTCGTAAACAAAGCTCTCGCACGAACCCGCTTGAATCTCACACAGCAATATCGGACAATGACTGGAGGACGGCAACTTTAACATGTGGCGCGACTTCAATGCGCTTTAACAATAACAACCAATCTCATCGTCTACGAACGGGGATCCCAATTACAGATTGAGTGAAAGCACTATATAAATTGACCCCAAAAATATTGATGCTATTAACCACTAGGCCAACCCCTTCGCATACCCAGTAACAAAAAACCGATTCCTCAAAACAGAGATAGTAAAAGAAAACTTTGACCCTTGACAAATACAACCACCCAAACTCAATTAACCCTAGGGGAACCGGTCCTTCTAGCTTGTTAGCTAATTGATTTGAAATTAAAGCCACAGGTCTTGAGTTCAAAGGATTGGTACCACCAAACTAACCCTAGAGAAACAAAGCACAGATAGAGTAGGAAAAAAAATAGAACCCATCCGACTCAGTGGCAGAGCTACATCGAGGCTAGACGGCCCCAGTCTCCCAAATTTCTTATTTTAGAGTATATTTTACATATATTTTTTTGTAGATGCTTAAAAACAATAATTCAAATTTCAATAATAATTAAAAAGTAAGAACCATTTTCATTTTGAGGACACTAAATTATAGTGAATGATACCGTACAATAATAATACTATGTTTATTGAATGATATGATAACAACAATATTTGAGATTAATTTTTTTTAATTTATCCAAATAGTCCCATAAAAAACTCGAATGACTTGATTTAGTCTTGAAAAAATCATCAAACTATAATTTTTTTTCATAATTCATCCCCTCCGATTTCAACTCCCGGATCCGCCACTGATCCCACTCAACATAAAGGAAGGAAGGCACCAGCAGCACCAAACCATGGCTTAAGTGCCAGTACGAGCAAAGATTTTGGAAGAAATTTGCCACTCCAGACAAAGACAAAGGGTGGTGATAATTCCAGAACTGTTGTTTATTGTGCTAAAATTTCAATGTATAAAAAAACTTGTACTTTACACATGAGTACAAAAATTTCATGCATTTGAGTTTTGGTACAATCAAAAATAATTTTGGCAATTAGCAGTACCCCAGACAACTTGTACTTTACCTAAATGCCCTTTCATTTGCCCGCATTTATAGAATTTCAATTTAGAAATACTAATTGCTAACAAAAATGGTTGGATGAATTTTTCTGGTCAATTAGGCAATAATATTTCAATTTAGTAATCTCCTTCTTCTAAGACCGACCACCTTTGAAGGCATCTGTCTGTTAGCCTTTTTAAAATTTCCCTATTCTTGATCTACTTCTAATTTCGATAAACGCTACAAAAGAAACTCACGACTAAAGTCAGTGAATTAAAATGATCATTGGTAATTACAATCATAGATACTAAAATAAAAAATCATTGCAATAGTTATATGATGCACCACAGATCAATCAGTTTATTAAACTACATAGCGGGTTAACTAATTTTTTTTTTTAAAAAAAAGACTATGATATATGCAATATTTTTTCTTGGAATTATTGATTGATAGTTGAAAGACATTGAGATAAGGGTTAAAAGTCATGAAAAATTAATCCGTAAACATGGTAAACAAAAATGTTTAAAATTACAATGCGAGATATGAAAAATTAATCCGTAAACATAAATTTTTATTTTTATTTTTTGATTAATTTATAGAGAATATAGATGCTCTTTTTTACTAGAAAAGTAGAAAGAAAAAATTGTAAAAATTACAATATATAGGTTGCTTGCTTAAACTACAGGGCCATATTGGTTTTTCTGTGTTTCTAAACGGTTTATTGGTTCAGCTTCGCTAGAAGTTTTCTTTTTTTTTTTTACTACTACTTTTGAGCGTGCTTAAATGAATTGATTTTAATTCATCAGTTGTTATAGTACTTTCAACTGTGGCAGTTGCGACAGGAAGAGTCAACACCAATGTGAGAAGACAAGTAAGCTTTTTGAGAGAATGCAGACTACTGAATAGAGAATCAGAGATCCATTTTTTTCTTTTTGAGATCCAAACCTAGCTCTATTTACTCGAGAGAGAGAGAGAGAGAGAGAGAGAAGACAAGTTTTACAGACTGTTCTCTTTTTCCTTTTTGAGACTTGAGTCGGCAAAAGGTAAAGAAAAGGTATATTGTACTCAGTTTACTTAGTTTATTACACGTTACCCCCTTTTCTATTATTGGGTTATTTTGTATTTTATTTTGTTATGAGCTATTGGGTTGTTCAAATTGGATTGATTTGTAATTTGTGGGCTAATTTTTTTGGGTGAGTGGTCATTAATTTTGGACTGGGTGGTCATTCGTATTTAGAATGGGACTAGGGTGTTCATTCATATTTCGCTTGGGTGTTCAAAAGAGGACAGCCTAAATTTTTTGACATGTATTCTAGGTATATAAAAAAAAAATTTGGGTTGTCAGGTGACCATCCTAACTCGCTACTAGAGCCGCCAGTGCGAGCAATTCGCTAGTAACTAGACAGAAGAAAATGAGAATGTGTAGGTTGCTTGCTTAAAATATAGGGCGGCTGGATAGTCAATTTAGTATTAACCAAAGTAGGGGCGGATCTTTATGGTCAAACAATTGGATTATTATGAGGTAGTTCAACAGTTTATACTGTTTTATTTTATTGGAAGTTCATTGAAAAACCAAATTCTTGCGTAAGGCCCGTTTAGTTCAACATGCGTGTACTAAGTTTTCTCGACCGTCCGATCCGAGATCAATGGTCCTAATAAATTGGAGTTAAAGTAAATGTAAAAGTGTTTTTTTAAATGTAAGACAATCAGAACCGTTAATCTCGGATCGGACGGCCGAGAGAACTCACTGTGTAGTGAGCTCACTCACTATAGAGCCCCCGGATCCGCCAAATTCCCCCACCAATTAATTTGGTCCAAGTTTCGTTTGGAATTTTTTTTCAATACAATAGTTATTATTTTTAACGTTCTCTCACATTAGGTGGGCCCATATATACGTAGGGTCCACCCGTGTGATGGATACGTTATGTCACATATATGGCAGCAGATCAGTAAATGGGTTTTTTTCGGATATTGCGGCAGTCGTGGAGGATTGTGTTTCCCTCAAGAATGGTTTTGAATCTTTTGAATCTTCTTCGTTTACTTTTGCTAGTACAATATGTAATAGGGCGTGGCACACGAATGTGCTAAGAAAGCCCTCTCTCTTGGGTTGTCCGAATTGGCGAATTGTGGAGTTCACCCATGGGGATTCCTTTTTATATGATGTTTAGGCGTTTACTTATGGATGAACAAAATCTTCTTCCTTTTTGTTTTTTAAAAAAAAGAAAAAATCTCATTGACTATTGGTTGTTGCTCATCCAATAAATAAATGTAAGTTTCCAGATATTATTGCAAGCTAAAATTTCACTGACATAACTCGATTAATGTTTCATTTTTATTTAAAATTACACCTCGACATGTAATTTTTATAGTATAAGTGATTCGCTTACGTTACTTGTATATACGAACATATGGATTCCAATGTCAATTTCTAAAACACAAAAGTTTGGGAAAGAAGTTTGGTCAATTCGATCTCTCACCTCTTGCTTTTCTGTATCATTTTCAGTTTTATGAAATGTCCCCCGGCCCCGGCCGAAGGGACTCAACTCTTGCTTAGTCACTTCAATTGTTCCGATTCTCCCTCTCTTAACCTCTACTTTGATATGTTTTTGTGATACGGTATGACATTGAATTACCAAGGCCTTGTTCGTTTAGTAGTTTTAGTTTAGTTTAGTTTTAGAGAAAGGGATAATGAGTGGAGAGAGATAGAGAGAAAAATGACGGTAATAATGACAAAATAAAACTAAAACTAGAAAACGAACAAGGCCAATATATTTACATTTCAAAACTTTTTGTGCCCCAACTTTTTTGGTTTTTATGGTTTGACTTCATCCCTTTTCAAAACAAAGATTTAAAATCGTCAGACCTAAAAAGGGTCATTTATCATTAAGTCACCCTTGGATCCCATAATTACCATCAGGTCAAGCCCAACTCTGAAAAATTCCCATTAGGTCAAAGCGATACCATATGAAAGTGCCTAAACCACTAAAACCCTACAATAGAAAAGTGCACCATAAACCTAAACTCTAGGGTACTCTATGACTAAACCACTAAAATTCTATAATAGGAAAGTGTACCATAAACCTAAACTCTAGGGTACCCTATGACTAGGATATCCTATGAAAGTGCCTAAAATCTTAGGGCGCTCTATGAAAGTGTCTAATTCACCCTATAATAGGAAAGTGCACCCTAAACCTAAACTTTAGGATACCCTACGACTAGGGTATCCTATGACTAGGGTACCCTATGAAAGTGTCTAAAATCCTAGGGTACTCTATGAAAATGCCTAAACAACTAAAACCCTATAATTGGAAAGTGCACCCTAAACCTAAACTCCAAAAAAGAGTGACTTACCTTAGTGGTAATTAAAAAAAATGACTTGCCTTGGTGGTAATTAGACATCTCTTTTTTAGACCTAGAGGTAATAATCCCAAAAATAAAAAATAAACCACCAAGGGTAGGCAACTATTGTACTCTTACTATTGAAAGGTCAAAGAGTCAAATTAATGTTGCCAAAGGCAAATTTAGATTACCAATTCCCTTCTATAATAGTCTTTTGTTTATTTTTCTCCATACGTGGTTGTTTTGTTGTGCATTAAGCTTGATATTGTTATTACAGACCTCACATGATTAAGGTACTATTATTAACTCATTGAATGTGTGATATTCAGAAAAAATATAATCTCGTTGAATGTAATTCTCACACCGCTTGACGTCAAAAAAAATAAAAACACAACAATTTGCAGACTTATGTATTGTCTTATAGTATATTTTCCCAATAAAAATATAAAAAAATTAGGGTGGGAATTAATCACCTCCATCAACCCCATTGGTCCATCCCTGTACAATATAATGTACTATCACTAATTGAAACGAGGGGCATTGGTTGCATTAATTCAAACGGTTATGTAATATAATAAAGTCATGTGATATCACTGATATGGATGGGGATGTGTATCCAATTGACAGGTGAAAGACGACCAACTTAATAGGCTTGCCATTCAATCTCTTCAATCCATTTTCAAATTTGGAATTGGATTCTCTCCGATTAGCAGATCCGCTGTTCCGAACTCCATATCCCGTCTATCTGAGTAATTAACGGCGCGGATTTCATCTTACCTCAAACAAATATAAACAAATATGAGTCATTCACGTTCATCTTTTAATCTGAGCCATTGACTGCTCGGATGGACGGGACAAGGAGTTTTTGGGACAGAAGATCCACTCTCTTCTCTCTGGTCTTTAATTTGAACCAGACGAGATATTTTAAATCTAAATTGTTAGTTAAAAGTAGTGTACAGTTTGGATTAATATTACCGATAAGAGTTTTTGAGAAAATTCGAACCATTAATTAAAAGTAATGTTTGATCTAGATTTGGACCCGAGACGACCAGAACCTAATTTATTTTAGGGAGAAAAAACCCAAGTCTATTAGACCTGTATTAAGCGATTAATGTTGGTAGCTGGCAGTTAGTTGAACCAAAAAACACATGATGTCATCCTCTGCCTTTCTGTTTTTTATTTTTTGTTTTTTTTATTTTTTATGAAAGTGAGAAGTTGCATGGATGAAAGTCTAACAACACTTATAATACGGGAGTCATTACAAATATCTTTGACAAAGCCATACTAATCGTCTAGCTGATACAAACCGAGAAAAGTACAAGGCAACTGATGTCTTTTACCCCATGCCAGGCATGACCTAACGCACATTCTACAAAAATTTCATAGTATTTCCTATTAGTCTCTAAAAAAGATAAAAGCTAGTCAAGGAAAAAAAAATGAAATACCCAGACAATCTGACAAACTCCAACGAAATATGAACACGCTAATAGACTCTCAAAGCTACAAATCTAACAAGTCATCAGCCGCCATGAGTTGATAGGTATGCAAGCATGTGTATGTAGGTGTTTGGTGGCCAAAGTGGTCCATTTTGCCACCACTTTATTAGTCAACATAGCACATTTCCAGCCAGAGAGGCACCTCTCAATATTGTTGGCTGGTGGCGGTGGAGCTTTTAATTTGATGCAGATCTATACTCAAAATTAGTACATTGAAATTGTTTCACATGTAACAATCAAGGGTTTTGCTTTGGACCACCCATTGGGCAAGCTAACATAAGGTCTCATGTACGTCATCCCATCAATTCAAAGGCCCGAAGTACGCCTTTCTGTATTGAAAAGTTAATTTTGGCAAGCCATTTCATAGCCGTGGGCTCAAGCATAAATAAGACCCCCTATATTTATGCCCCGCACTAAGACCCTATCCAAACAGGCCGTAAGAGTGGGAAAAAAAAAGTATGAGGTATTAATCATTGAGGGTGGACCCACATATAACGAATAAATAAAATAATACTTGCTTTGGATTATTTTTTTAAGAAGGGGGATTAATTTTGGGTGAATGATGTAAAAAGTTGTGAAAATAATTTACCCATTGTTCATATTCATATTAGTTATGTATTTTTTATAATTAGATAAAGAAAAATGCTAACATTCAAGTTGAAAATTATATTGAAAAGTGTGAAAAGTACATAGGAATATGTGAAAGTGTATTGAACAGTATAAAAATAATGTTGGAGAGTGTTTTTTTGTTTATTATTGTGTTTAATGTGTTTCCATTAGACACACATTAGGAATACTCTTTTTACTATAAAAAATAGAAAATTATGCAAAAATTTTTTTTTTTTTTTTTATTAGAAGCATATTGGTTGGGTGCTGGAAAGTAATTGAGTCTCCCCCGATCCCCCGGATGCCCTCATCGGCACTTTCCTAAGGTCCAAAACGGGTCTTTTTTTTATTTAATTATAATTATTTACTGTGAGATGGTAGTGTGGGGTTATTTTGGTCTTTTAACTCTGAAGCTATAACGTTTCAGAGAAAGATGACTTGTATGGAAATTTGGGGCACAGGTATGTCAGACCGTACGCGCGTGCCTATCACTCCACGCCACCCAATGGGCAATTTCTAGCATTTGTCAAGCCCGGCCCTGTGGGGAGGTTGGGCAGGCCTAGGTCTGGGGCCCATCGAAAATGGGCCAATTTTGGGGCCCCCAAGTATATAGGTTAATATAGGTATGAGTTTGCATAAAATGTCTAATAAATTGATCCAAAAGGCTCACCAAAATCACTTAAGCCCCATTTTATTTTTTGAGGCCTATTTTATTGTTCGAGGCCCACCAAAATTGAAACTATTTTTTGAGGCCCATTTTATTGTTAGGCCCCATTTATTTATTTGTTTTTTTTAATTGTCAAAATTGAAGTTGTTATTCTATGAAAGACTTGAGAGACTTAAACTCCAAGTCATTCGGTGAAAATGTGAAAGCATGAAATTGAAAAACGAAAGAGAAAAAAAAGAGAAAGCCCTAAGTTACTTTACCAAAATCTCTCTCCCTCTCCGATTTTCTCTGCCAGTTGAAGCTCCCGGCCTCCGGTGACCGGCGACGGCAAGGCACTGAGCCACTGAGGCAGCGAAGTGTCACTACTGCAGTCACCGTCGGTAGAAGTGCAGAACGGCAGCAAAATCTTGGACGACTCGAAGAGCCCACCAAAATCACTTTAGTCCTTAACTTCTAAGGAAGGTATTAAGGTAATCTACTAGACTAATAGACTTTTATCTTGTTTTGTCTTATTGTCTACAGTTTATAGTTTAATCCTTGACTTTTTATGAGAATCTGGATGACTGGATTGTTAAATTGTTTTTTGTATTCTAGATCCAACTCCAAGGACCACCGACCACTAGTTTAATTGTTTAAATGTGTTAAAGTTTAGTGCATGTCTGAATGTGTTTAATTGTTTAAAGCTTTAGGGTAATTTAAAGTTTAGTGTCTAAATGTGTTAAAATTTAGTGTTTAAATGTGTTTATTCTTATTTTTTTACCTCAATTAATCATCGTTAAATGTGTTAAAGTTTGGTTGAAATTTACATGAGATGTTGATCTTTGTTGCAATAATAGTCTTGCTTACTCTTAGAGAGAAATTTTTTTTTTTTTTGAAGAGCCTCAAATTGAGAATAGGGTTGGGGCCTCGACGAACACAGGGTTTGGGTATTTGCCAACAATTAATGGTAGTATGATGTTGAATTGAACTCTCGTTGTTGACTAATTACGACAAACCCTAATTAGGACTGAGGGGGTGCTGTGCAGCCATAAGGCAGCCGCGCCAGCATCGTTCCGATAATCGGAGATATTCACCACGTAGACCTCGCCAAGTACTACAAGTGTACTAAAAATCAACTCAATCGGATATCGTTAAGTTCGTCATCGGAACTCAAATACTTTGAAAAGAAATGGACACAAACATTGGATCAAAATCACTTTTTCAAGTTATTTGTGTTCCGATGAGTCACTTAAAGATATCCGATCGAGTTGATTTTTGAAACACTTGTAGTGCTCGACAAGCTATACGCAATGAACGTCTCCGATCGATGGGAAAATGCCGGCACGGCCGGGCCCTGGGACTGCACAGCGCGGTGCTGTGCATAGGGATGCACAACACCCCCAGGTTCCCCCTAATTAGGACAAACTCGGGAGCCGGAATCGAAACCTTTGCTAAGGGTCAAATTAAACTTAATTAGGACAAACTCGGAACCCGGAATCGGAAACCTTTGCTAGGGGTCAAATCAGACAATCAAATCAAACTCCTTTTGGAAAATATTTGTTCGAAAACAGTTTTTTGAAAACATTGTTTGAAAAAATGAAGATTTTTATTTTGAAAATACTTTTTGAGAATAATTCTAATATCGTTCAAATATTTTCGGAAACAATATCATCTTTGTTAATACTAGCATTGTATAATTCAAGAATTGGTACAGTTGATCATATCCTAGACAGTTACTCTGCAAATCAAACCAGGGCTTAGGCAAATCTCAAGTTAGTTGTCAAATAGTATGATTTACAAGAATCCGAGTAAGTTGTATCTTGAAAATTTTAAAAGTTACTATATCAAATTTGTTGTATTACGAAAATGGAAAAAAGAAAAAGAAAAATCATTGGTAGATTCTCATGTGGAAATTGGGGCACCATTGTTTCTAATTCAATATTAAAATGGTTAAATTCATAGATTTTGACTGAAAATTTAAGTTTGAGAAAAAAATGAACAAGTTTTTGAAAAGTAAAGATAAAAACGAAGATTTGTGGTAAGAGCGAGGGCAAATAAATCTTTCAACAAACTTGCTTCAATTCTAATTAGGGGTGTGTTCTGGCTTTTTTCTGTTCTTATTCAAAAAAATTCTGCATTTGTTAGTTTTGCGTTCATTTTTTGTGGATCATTTAGTTAGTCTCGATAAAGGAAATCTAAAAATAAAAAACTATGAACTAAACTAGAAAATTATGTGCATTTGGATTATTTTTGCTAAAACACCTCTTAGGGTGTGTTTGGCACTCTCTTTTTTTCATTTTCATTTTTAGTTTTTCAACTTTTTACTGTTTGGGAGACCAAAGCCAAAAAGCATTTTTATGAAAATGCATTCTCGTTTTCTGATGAAGGAGAAGAGAAGCCAAACATATGGTTGGAGATATTTTTCTCATTCTCATTCTCATTTTTCACATTTTGGTTGGATAAAAAAACTTATGAGATGTATTTCGCATATATCTCCCGAATATTCTCTTATTGATAATGAATTTTGCACAATTTTTCCAAATGCTCTACAGATTCAATGATATTTTTTACCATAATTTAAAAAGCCAAAAAATAAAATGCAAAAAGTTACTAAAAACAATGTTCCAAGATGGAAGAAAAAGGGGAAAATTGGAAGATGGAACTTGGAAGCAAAAAGGGAAAACGATCCGACATGCCACGGGGTATGTTAAGCTGTAATCTTCTCTTCTTTTTTTTTTTTTTAACCGAGTCCGCAAAGGGTGTTTGGTTACCTATTTTTTGCATTTTTATTTTTTCATTTTCTACTTATAGAGCTCTATGTGCTTGGCACACCATAACTAGAACATATTCCGCGAAAATAAATTTGCTGATTTTTGGGTTTAGAGAAAAGAAATAAAAAACAGGGGATATGAGTTTTTTGACTTTTTATTTTCTGTTATTCCTATTTTATTAATAAAAATACCTACATAATGTATTATGCACATATCTCACAGACAATACTCCTATTATAAAATATATTCTGCAAATATATCTCAAACGCTTTACAAATTCATAATTCATTATAGCCACAATCTAAAAAGTCAAAAATGTAAAAAAGCAAAATACAAAATGTAAAATTATTATGCTATACGAATGAAAAAAAAAAAAAAAAACCATGAAACTTGAAAGAGTAGATCATTAACATCCTATCCCTAATCACGATGCCAACTTTTTTACAAGGCTGCCGCCTAACAAGCAAATGGATGGCTATGTAGATTGCAAATGAAAGAAGCCATTCAGATTTTATTATGCTATACGAATAGCTAATTTTAGGCTGGAATATATATATTTTTTATTTGGCAATGCAGGGTGTTTCGGACCAGCTTACGTGCATCTCAGACTAATCCCTGTAATCTCTCGCACAACATTTTCACACGCTCCGGTACGGAATGAGATGACCCGAAGAGTTGCTGACAAAGAGAATTGAATCTGAAAACTTAAAACGGGAGCAAACGCCTAAGTCCTGTTCTAGCAAGCCAACCCCTTGGGTTTTAGGCTGGAATATTGTCATATTGACTTACTAGATGTGAATTTCCTCATCGAGTGTGATGAATTTGAACTAACTATTTATCATGATTTGAAATTTCTCACCGCCATAATACGTGATAACTATCCAAGGATTTGAATAAACTTTAACTTTTTCTCTACCTAATCCATCATTTTGCTAATTGCGTACACTCTTTAACCTAACTTTTCAGGGCTTTTTTACACTGTTATTTTCTCTCTTTTACTAGATTTGGGATATAATTCTTACTATATTACTACATTCTTCGGCTCAACGAGACAAATCGGAAAAGTATACATATATAGATTAAAGTTGAAAAAATTTCACATGAGACAACAAAAGAGACCAAAAGACAGTATTCTTTTTAATTTCGTCGTCTCATATGAATTTTTTTCAACTTTGGTCTATATATAATGACAAAATCTACTGTCCGCCCATTAAGACACATTATGACCGGTCATAATGTCTTTTTGCAGGTTACCTGTACCTGTAAAAAGGCATTATGACCGTTCATAAACACATTATGACCGGTCATAATGTGTTTTTATTGTCCGCTCATTGGGCGGACAGTAGAAAGATCCATATATAATATATTTACACTTTATTGATTTCTCTCATCAAGACAAAAAAATATTCTTTAAAAATTGGATCCAAATCTGATGCAAAAAAAAAAACCCAAAAAAAATTAGGCCAAAAGGGACAACCTCTCGTATAAGTTATTGGAGAAATCAAATGGAGTATTGAAGAAATACACTATAACCCATTTGCATTTTACAGAACTTGTTTCAGAGTTCTTATTAAGCCCATCATGTAGGCCCAACTCACAACTGTTGAAGTTCGGAAAGAGATTTTTTGGGGGCTAACAGGCTGCATAAAAAGATCAATAAGTTGAACCCATTCTTGAGTCCAATGGGCTGCATTGAAAAACCGTAGAGTACTTTTTTTAAATGTTAATATTGGTTTGATTTATTGGTGGTTGATTCACCAATTCACCAAACTAGGTAAACGATTACTATTTGAAGCAGCGGAATAACTTTCAGTATGTGACAAATTACTTCCAGATCAACTATTTTGATAGAATAACTTTTGTGATAAGTTAAAAATAATTAATAAAAAAATTTTAAAAAGTAAAAAAAAAAAGGAATTTAAAAATAAATTAATCTAACTAACAAATTTAATTTATTTCAGTATTATTTTTCATTTTATATTTCTTACAATTAAATTTAAAAATAAAAAAAAATTCAGTTTAAAGTTTAAATATTAAAAATATATTAAAGTAAAGTTTTTAGTTTTTAAAAAAATTTCATTTCAACTTTTAACCATGTTTCCCTTTTCAAAAACTAAAACTCCAATAATCTACATTTACCTTTGGGAAAAGACAATTACCACCGCAAAAAACCTAATTACCACAAAAAAATAGTACATTTACAGTCTCAAAAAGACCTATTTGCCGTCGCAAATTACGTTTATCTTCACAATAGCCTAATTACTGTTGCAATAGTTTAATTACCATAGTAAATAGTAGAAATATCATTAATACACTTATCGTTGCAAAAATGAAATTAAAAAAAAAAGAAATTAAAATAAATAAAAATTGTTGTAAATTTTTAAAAATCTGTAATTAAAAGTAGTAGAATTACCGTCACAAAAAGCCTAATTATCGTCACAAAAAGCCTAACTACCGTCTGAAATAGTGCATTGAACGTTGCAAAAAACATAGTTACCATTGCAAAGGACATAATTATAGTCGCGAATATATATAATTACTATTGCAAAAGACATAATGACCGTCGCAAAGAGTATAATTACTGTCACAAAAGGCTTAACTGCCGTCGCAAATAAGTTTTTGCCTCGATAGGAGACAGAATAATGAATTGAAAAAATCAAATTTTAATAATGACAGATAAATAAAATCGATAGTATTGTTTAAAGAAAAAATAATTAGTTAGACTAAAAATTACTTTTTCATTAGTTAAAACGTAAATTCGAATTTTTATACAGATCCCAAACACATTTAATTTATTGAGATTTTCAACTCCAAAGGGTAGCTCACGTGATAACAGGAATCAGCCGTATCATGTAAATCCAAGATATTCTGAGTTTAAAATTTGGAAATTGTTTGGGGCCAGGTTCCAATAGAGAAATCTCTCATAAATCTCTTAGTACCGGCATGGATAACCTGCTTTTGTTCATTCGTAACAGTTATGAATGAAAAACTTGGGTTTTGGATCAACCACTTATAAATATCCACTTAAACTGAATTTTTTCAGGGATTTGAAAATAAGTATTTGAAATTATTTAACAATTCGAATTATTCGTGTGAGACTAAAAAATAAGCCACAAAAGTCAATTGTACATTTTCTGTGCACTATATCTTCTGTACGCATAATCGCGTCCAAAAATTTATTGGGATTTTATCGCACTTTTTACCTGTCATAACTATTTCTAGCCCTGTCGGTCGTAACTATTTTTGGTAATAAACGCAAGCGCTATTGCCAAAACAAATAGTAAATAAACGCGATACACCTATACATACATTAATACATATTTACGGTCTCTCTCTCTTCTCTCTCTCCTCTCGCCTTTTTTGGGATCAATCTCTCTCTTTCTCTCTCTGACGGAAACGATACGGTGGAAGGAATTGTCATTGGGCATGACGTTATTTTCTCGAGGAAAAACCGAAAGCTGAGAAAGTTACAAGATTCAATTACTCTAACCATTGGCCATCTCGGCGTTGGTTTCGGGTAAATTTTCAACCTTTCGTATCAATCCTCCTGTTTTCCAATTTTCATTGGTACGTCAACATTTCCATGAATTTATTCTAGGTCCATATGAATTGGACTCGTTCAATCGTAGTATTGTTCGAATCTGTTGATTATTGGGTTTGGGCGTTCGAGGAATTACAATTACTTTGGATATAGCCATATAGGGTTTAGGTTTTTGGTTATGATTTAGCCGAGGGAAACCGAAGTGAAATTAAAGTTTAACATTTTGATTATGCTTTAGCTCAAGTCAGCGATTCTTTCTTTCTTTCTTTTTTTCTTTCAAATTGTTTCCTTACGTTTCCAAAGGGGGCATCAGATGAATGTGCCTTTTAGGTCGGTATTGTCATTGTTCTAGACTTGAGATTCAGTCAAAGTTAAGGTATTGCTTCATGAACTTTGTTGTTCTTCCTTTTTTTAATTGGGTTTTACTTATACTTTCTGTTGCTTCATTTTAAAGAAATTCTTGTTAAGTTCTAATATTGATAGGTTGGTCGTAGATTTTCGTATACTGGTAGCTTCAGTATTGGGAATATTCTGTAATTTCTGTATTCAATTTTTTCCAGCTTCAACATGTGTGTTAATATGCTGGTGTTTTATCATGTTTACTGTTGCCAGGCAACGATTTGGGTTTCTGAGGTTTGAGAATTTTTTAGGTCAATAAGATCGTGCATAAGACCATTGAGTTTTTAGGCTAATTTAAGTTTTGTCATTGTTTTAGCACGCCAGTATTTCGCCGAAGATATTGCTTTTTCTATTGGAAGAACTAAGTGGAGCATTTGTTTTGTGGTTATTAGGTATTCTGAAAGAGAAAAGTTCAGCAAGATTCATGAGACTTTTTGTTGGTTTTTATGCAGAGGGGCCATCTTGATATCTGTAAACATATGAGTTTTTCCCCATCAATGTTGCAGGAATAAATGGCTGTTTCCATGCAAGAACCAAGGCAAGAGAACACAACTGACAGTTACCCTTTGCTCATGGAGCCAGAGGAAAACAATGAAAATCATGAACACTTAATCGACATAGAAAGGGGTAGTGATGCTTCCTCTTCAGGTTCATCTCAAAATGGTTCTCCTAGGGGATCAACCCTTTCCCATCATGAAGATAGACCCTCAAGTGGCATTCCAATGCCCATCATTCAACCACCTTCGTCTCCATTGACTGGCTCAAACTCTAGAAGTTCTCCAACCACAAGAAGAGGGGAAGGGTCTGGCCGTCGTCGTTGGAACCCATTTAATACTGTCTTATGGCTTTCCATTGAGCTAGTGTTCACTCTAGCTCAGATAATAGCTGCCATCGTTGTTTTGGCCATCTCAGGACATGAGAAACCACAAACTCCATTGTTTGCTTGGATTGTGGGTTATGCCGTTGGGTGTGCAGTAAGCCTGCCTATCATTTATTGGCGTTATCTTCACCGCAACCAGGGAGCTGAACAAGGGTCAACTCGATTACGTCAGGGTTCTGCCCAAGGAAATACTACATCAGTTTCTAGCTCTTACATAACTATCTCATTAGATCGGAACACAGAAGCAGAAGCTGGTCATAATACATCTTCAGGCAATTGGAACAGTCAAAGAGTGGGAGCTCCAAATGCTAGGTAAAAACTTTTGCCTTTACTTTGCCCTCAAAACTTTATGATTTCAATTTGGCAGAACACGAAATTCGAAAAAGATACGAACGGAGATAAATCTGTGTACGTGGTTACAAGTTTTGTGTTTGAACGTCTGTTCAGTTCTATTTTGTTGCATGAGTGACTTGTGTGTTGTTCTGTCCATAGCAGTTAGCAAATATTGCCTCTATCCAAAATATACAGTTTATGAGCTTTAATGGCCTTATTCGTTTCACAGTTTTAGTTTTGTTTTGTAATCATTACCCTCATTTCTCTCTCTATCTCTCTCCACTCATTACCCCTATCTCCAAAACTAAACTAAACTAAAACTACTAAACGAACAAGGCCAATATGATTACCTTTAAATCTCATAGCTCTTCAACAGTTTAATGTGAAGCTATAATACTGGTTGTGTGTATATTATGTGTTTCTCAGCTGCATCCTTTACTTTTATCCAATATTTCCTCTTGTTCAACATTGGGTTCATTCTGTGGTTTGTGTGTGAACCTGAATCAACAAGACAATGCATCAACTCAGATTGAAAAATCTCATATGAACCTTGGAGAGAAATAACAATCCTAACTCAGATTTTTTTCCTGATTGAAGAAAAAAAAAAAAAAAAAATCCAATAACCTCTTACCTCAAGTTGAACCTCGTACAAATGTCAACACGCACGAAACACGACCAACAAACCCTCCTCCCTTTTTCCATCCTCAAAACACCCACCCACAACCCAAAGGCTGCAGGCTGACATTCTGGTATGACCTCATGTGACATCAAAATTCTTGTTTTTAGATAGGGTACGAACAACTGTACATTTAAGAGTGGTTTGCAGTAAGTTTTTATTACAATTTGATAGGTCAATTAAATTGCTTATCCAATGAACTAATTTCTCTGATCAGGCTAAGTGTGGTGATGGACCAATTAAAGATGGCTTTGGATTGCTTCTTTGCAGTATGGTTTGTAGTTGGGAATGTGTGGATCTTTGGCGGGCATTCATCTTCTTCTGATGCTCCCAATTTATACCGGTACCTAATACATATTGATGACTTGAAAACATTTTTCTTTTGCTCTCACCCTATTTTCATATCTATGTTGTTCATGTTTTCTTTCCTCGTTTCAGGTTATGTATTGTGTTTCTTACATTTAGCTGCATTGGGTATGCTATGCCCTTTATTCTATGCTCAATGATTTGCTGCTGCTTGCCTTGCATTATTTCAATTCTCGGTGTCCGTGACGATATGAATGGAATGCGAGGAGCTACTGAAGAAACTATTAATGCTCTACCAACTCACAAATTCAAGTCAAAGGAAAAAGAAAGTCACAGCAGCGGAGACAGTAGTTCAGGAATTGATGAAGGTGGATTTGTGGCTGCTGGAACCGAAAAAGAACGTGTTATCTCTGGGGAAGATGCGGTAAGTTCTGGAGTTCTTATTCATGAGGTTCATAATCTTTGATCGTTTATGTTCATGTTGTATCCATTGAATGTGCTGAAGGGGACTTGGGGAAACTGAATGATGCAAAAAACAATGCCCTTTCATTTTTTAGCCTGCCTTCCCATTATCATTCCACGCTGTAGGAAGTGAAGGTTCATCAACCATTCCATCCTTTATAACATCAATGGGCGTTGGTGGAGGCTTCAACCAATCTGTCAAATGGGTGTTCCACTAACCCAGTTTTTTTAATAAACTAGGTTTTTACGGTTTTTTATGTGATGTGTTGTGAGAGAATGATTTGTCTCGGTGATTGGAAAAAACAGTTTTTTGTTAGTGGAACACCCCAGTCACCTTGCCATGAGTTGCTTGCGAGCTTACTCGAGCCGAGCAACTCTTGGCTCGGGCACAGGTTGTTTATTACATGAGCGTACATTTTGGCTCAAATGTGTTTTTAAAAAAAAATGAATCAAAGCTTAAATTAACTTGAACCGTGTCAAGCCCCAAGCTGTCCATGCACTAGGGACACACCAATGACTTTGGTCACATTTTAACTGAAGTTTCTGCATGACCGAAGTTACCTAGAAGAAAGAAAGTATATGCTCTTGTGCCCGCTGGTATCCGTCCTCTTGCTCTGAGATATTACTTTGATCCTTTTTACGCATGTACAATACAGTGCCTTGAACTTAGGTCATGTGAGTCGCACGCACTTTGCATCAGTCAACGCTAGTTCATCCTGCAGCAAATAAGTGACCGACCTTACTACTTGCCATATATAATGTTACTGTTGTGATTTCTTTTTCGCATTTCAGCTATTTTTAGATGAATATTGAGTTCTTAAAAACTTTCAGGTGTGTTGCATTTGTTTAGCAACATATGCTGATAATGACGAGTTGAGGGAGTTGCCTTGCTCACATTTCTTCCACACACAGTGCGTAGATAAATGGCTGAAGATCAATGCTTCTTGTCCCCTCTGTAAATTTGAGATTGGTAATACCAACGGGAATTCACCTCCTCCAGCAGACTCCACTCTGCAAGTGTGAAGGTGCCACGGATTTCAATTACGGGGTACACGAATGTGGTCAGTTTGTGGGATCGACTGGCTCTTTTAATGGGAACCTTTCATTTGCTTCGGTTGATTCTTTCCCAATTTTTGACCATGGTGAATCCGGGGTTGTACAGTTGAGAGTCAAACCAAGAATCTTTATCAAGCTTGTATAATGGGATGTTATATTTGAGCGATTTAGATCGAATGTCACAATAATTTACGGGTGTAAATAGATACTGAAATCCGTTCTCTGGAATGAATGAATGATTGAACTGGAACTTGATTTCTGCTAGTCTTTCAGACCTTTTTATCCTGCATTGTAGTCTTCCTGCTTTTCCGATGAATATCACAATATTTTTTCTGTTCTTTTTGTTTCTGGTTCATTTGGTTCTTTGATTTTTGTCCTCGTTATTCTGGCAGAGTCAATGTGAAGGGCAAAGAAATAAAGCACAAGTCCCGTTGATATGAATACCAAATGATGAAGTTTATCACCGACTCATTCCCCTCAAACACACACACCCGCCCAGAAAAAGAAAAAAAAAAAAGACAATGCGATCCAGTAAGTGGAATTGGCCCAACCACCAGCAAAAAGACAGGCAACCAAGCTTTACTAAGAGATTGACAGGTTATAGGCTAATAATTTCAATGAAAGAAGCCAGATTCGAAAACTAAGCAGAATAGTTTGCTGTTGAATCCACCAAAATCAACTCATCTTTATATATGAAAACCGGGCAATACGCAGATTTACAAAATGTTGCGTCCACTTTACATAAAAAAAAATAGAGCATATTTTCAGTTGGCAGTTGGAGTTTCCTCTTAAGAAAGCCTCCCCACCTGGAGAGAGAGAGAGAGCTGTACAGTGTGCTGTACATAATAACTGTAAAATGACTAAACATCTAACACGATCACAATTTTACTTTCTGCATTCTTTCTCCAATAAAAGCACAACTGGCTTCTTGTCATCCCATGCCGAACCACCAGATTAGTAAATGTGTAATACCGGACCGTCACGGAGTAGTTCTTTCTCTCTATTCTTGTTTTTAAATTATGAATGACCCGGCCTTCCATTAATGTCAGATGGGACTGAGGCAGGAGGTTTCACCATATTCGGGTGCGGTGGGGGCGCTGTCAGGGCATAAGTAAGCCTAGATGAGGAACTTTCGATTAGACCCGCTACTCCAGCCGCTGATGACTGAGCATTTGAAGGGAGGAATAGATCATGCTTTTGGTCTTTGTACGCACTCCAAATCTGAAAATCAGAAGTTCCCAACTCGTTACTGACAAAAAATATGGAAACAATTGAGGGTGATCTTTGGCCTTTCTCGAATTGGAGAAGAACTTGAATACGGAGAGGGCAGGGACACGTGGCGCCCAGCACCCCATCCGAGCCGTCCAAACATGTTTTGGATGGTCCAAATTTGAGGGTGGCATTTTTGTAAATTTTGGGGAATTGAGTATATGATATCTAACAATTTAAGTGACAGACTGGTAAAACAGGCGGGCAAGATCATCAAATATTCATCCATGAATCACATACCATCGGGCCTTCTGCAATTAAAATGGTAACCACAAGTCGGCTATAAGAAATTCGTGGTATTCTCACTAAGATCATAGCAATTATGATTTGATTGCTTGTTAGGCCATGGAGTCCTATTATCTCAGTACTTAAAATCAACCTTACTGAAGAAAGGTGATGCACTCAAGCATACTAAAATTTATCGCGTCATCCCTTGGTGATGCACTATAAGCATGCTAAGCTTTATTCTGTCATCTCTTTCTCAAACATGTGCTGGTTGTGTCTGTTAGAGCTTAGTCCATTTTCTTTCCCAATTTACCAAAAGGAAGAATGAGTGAGCTGTAACATCCTCAAACATACTAGTACATAACAGTAGGAATCACAAGCTATTGAGATCTTACACCATAAGCATGAATAATCAGAAAGAAACACACATGAATCAAGACCTGAGACTTACATTAGAGGCATTTAAAATCTCAAGCACTTTAGTACAATGGGCCCCCTCTGTTGCAAACGCATGCAAAACCTGTATAAAGATATTTCGATTGTGTAAGGTCACAAAAATCATCCGGTCATAGGAAGCTACCGAAGAGAACTATAGTGAACATTTTTTTGCCCCCGTGAGTTCCAGCATAAAAAGATACTAAGATTAACAAGAATATTATAATAAGGAAACATGTAAAAATGACATTTTTATAACAAATAACACACCAACCTCAATAGCAAGCACTCGTCCAATTGATGCTTCAGACTCATTCCACTTCATCTGAGAGCAAAATGCATTCCTTCCCCCAGCCCTCCAATCAAGAAGGCCGAGAAGCACCTCAACAAGACCAACCCTACGGGATTCACCAAAAAGAGTTCCAAAAGAATGAGAACAAAACGTAGAAAACCATTTTCTTATAGGAAAATAAAGATGCCACTAAAGACTAAAGGTATCGGAAATTGTCTTCTCTAATCAAAGCTATCATAGACCAAATGAACCCCCTTATGTTCTTCCAGCAGAAAGTTATTTTTCCTTTGTGCCAACGTATTTGATCGTTAATTACAAGTTAACATAGAAGTACGGCATGTAAGTTATTAGTGAATGGGCACAGAAAATTAAATTAAGCACAGGCATAGAAGAGATGCAAACAAAGTTAACGTGCATGAGCATACCATGCCTAAGGATCTGTTTTTTATTGATATTCATACAGGTCTGGGACTCTTAGAATAAAGACGTTCTGTTAGCAGGTTTTTTATGAATGCTGTGCAGTACTCACTTAAGTCCTTGTGCAACAAGTGCATCCCTAGCTCGATTTCCAGCAACCACAACACGTTTTAGAGTCTCCAGAGCTAATATGCTTCCACCTTGCCATCCGATAGCTTTCATTAGCAGTGGAACAACCTGAAAGCACAAGCAACGGGACCCAATCAATGGATGCAAAGTATAGCACATTCAGAGCATTACAGGACCAAATCTGATTCTGCAGAGAACATTCATTCATGAACTTATAAAACCCAGGCTTTGGCACACAGAAAAATGCAAACACAAGACAATACTGAAAAAAAGGGGGATAAAGGAGGTGGGGAGCACACTGGTGACATTTAAACAACCAAAACGGTAGTACAGACTCGGGTGACAACAACATAAGAGAAGACCTCTAGTAAGCACATAATTCTACCATGAAACTAACCAATGGAACAGAAGATATACCACAGGGCCAAAGACCTGAACCAGTTATCAATCTTTTCTTGTTTAGGTGAACAGAACACATTAAGGATGTTCTTGGCACACTTTACCAGAAATACTAAAAAACTAAAAGGACAAAGCTGGTGTACAAAAAAACACATCATTCACCACATTATTTAACATAGCACAAGGTAATCACATTAGTTCCACTGACCACAAGACCACAACATCAATAAAGAAAACAAAATTAAGGAGAAACATTGCAAATACACACATACCTGAGGTGTTCCTACACTAGTTGCTGCCATAGCTTCAGCACAAGTTGTACTGGCTGCAAGTTGATGCAGAACTCGTAAACAACTTAGGCGTACAAGTTCTTGTGGAGTTGGTGAACTTGGCTGCATCGAACTGTCCTCGGTTTCAATTGTTCCATCAGTATAGCTTCCATTTTTCTTATCTCCCGAGGCCATTGTTTCTCTTCTTCCTTCATAGGCCACTGCAGACACAAGTTTTGGCACGTATCCTAGATATCCAACATGATCTGCGAGGGCAGGGTGTACTCGCAATAATGACACCAATGCAGCTGACAGAAGCAGAGGAAGCTCAGGATCAACAGCCTGGTCATAATGTGTGGCAGCAATGGACGAAAGATACTGATCTAGAAGTCCTTCCAAGAATCTCTTTGGATTCCTAAGAGGGAATTTGGGATCTTTCAAAAATAGCCTGACATAGATTCCACCAACCTACATCACCACAAAAATCTGTTTAGCAAAGAGCATGAACAAAACCCCACCTGCATCATGCTTAGCTTTTGGTGTTCCCAAGCTCGAAGAAAGGAGGGTGGTTCTGCGTTGGGTAGCAGACACCCAACATGTAAAAACCCTCATCAGATCTTATTGACATGAATTTAAATACGAGTGTGTAAGCAAAATGGTGAAAGAGATTCACCTAGCCAACCCCAATTGATTCTGACACAAGGCTTAGTTTGGGTTTAACGAGCAGGAACAAACTTTTATAGGAAGCAAAAGGGGGCATAAAATAGTGGATACCTGCGGCTCATCTCTCATATCTTGTTGGCCAGATGCCTGCTCAGGTACGTCCCAATCAACAACACGTCCTTTCATTTGTTCCCGATATAAATCCGATGCCATAGTTGCAATTTGTGCAGACAAAGAAGTTGCCATTGCTGGTGTCCATACAAGCTCAGGAGTCTCTGTTGTTTGTTCAAGTGCACAAATGACAGCTTCACCAGGTCCATCCCTAATAACTGATACTAGGCCATCGGGAAGAAACCTAGTCAGCGTTATAGCAACCCTGGGCCCATGCATTGGTTGCCCAACAAGCTTTCCCAGTAAAGAGGCAGCGGCCGCTCTTTGCTGTAGGGGAATTTCTTCTGCAAAACATAAAATCCATTCTGAATAACTTTTCAAAGAATTACATTTAAAAGTTAATGCAAACAGAACCATGAAGAAATAACTCACCTTTCAAAGGCAGGAGAAGTTCAAGAATGTACACCACCCCACCATGCTTGGCAGCTGCCCATGCAAGTTCTGGTGTGCTTGCCAAGGCATAAAGAACATGCAGCACCCCTTCACGACAATTTGCGGAAGAGTGAAGCATTTGAAGTAAAAGCAGAAGACTAGATCCATCAGCAACCATGGCCTCCAAACAAGGAGCATGAGCCGTCAAGAGTGACAATACAGTCAAAGTAAGTTGAGGAATGTTGCTTTTTGAAGCAACAGGAACAGAAAAGCATTCAAAAAGAGGTAATAGCTTCTCTTTAGCAGAAAATACAGATGCCAATTTGGGGTCGCTTGTCAGTAAATTCTGCATTTACATAAAATGCAATTTCTCAGTAATAAGATCAATCCTATGTTAACACACGAACACACACACACACCCAAAAAGAGAGAGTAGTTCACTTCCGAGCTTAATATAAATCAAGGTATTATGCACCTGAAGAGAAGTCAATCCACATTGGAGTTTCTTAAGAACTTCAAAATCCTCCTCCTTATTTACTTTTTCATCAGAGACTGCAGTAGAATCATCAGCAAAATGGTGTCCATTTGTTGATCCATTGGAATCATTGGTATGAAATTCAGTTGCCTCTGTGGATGAACCAATCATCTGAACATCGGGGTCTGAAGATTTTGTATTGCACACTAGACTTGAGATAAAATCAACAAGAGCAAAGCAGAAGGTTTCTGGTTCACTAATCTCAGAATCTGGCTGGTCGTTGTAGACCCGCAAATACACATTGCCAACAAATAGTTCTTTTGACAGTGCTTCGTACATGAAGGCATGCGACTCTTTCAGGTCATATGAACCATCTGGACCTTGACTTGCGCGCTGCTGGTCCACAAATTTTAACAACTCTGCTCGCGTTGAAGAGTTCCAAATGATCTGCAACCAAGTGATCAGTAAAATGCCTACAGAATATGCATATACCATGCCTAAAAAAGACAGTCAATGCAGTATGCTTGTTTCTCATATGATACCTATATGCAATTGAAACAGATACTGTTATTTGGAGGGAAAATGCTACAATACACACCCCTTATTTGGTTGTGTGTGATACACACCCCTCTAAAAGTTACGAAATATATATATTTTTTTAATACAAGTTACGATTTTTTTTTCATAAAAGTTACGAAACACACCAAAATGTTACGAATCATCGAAAATGTTACGAATCATATTACTAAAAAGTTAGGAAAAACTAATAAATGTTGCGATCGCTGATGAGGTGGCACAATTTGGATCATACAATAGGTGCATGGTACACACCTTTAATGGGTGTGTATTGTAGCCATTTCCTATTTGGAGATCAAACACATATAGTCATCGAATTGAGGTTTCGCAGACATAGAAATCAAGATCATCTCATCTAAATGTGATTAGCACTTAATGAAAATATACTGGCTTTAAACCTCATAGGAAGACATGGACATTTATCGTTCAATAAATCAGCTTTCGCACTTAATCCTCAACAAATTTGTGGCCCATGAATGTGTTCCAAAGGACATTCACAATCATTTCAGGCGTGTTTGGCACCTTACTTTTTGCATTTTCAATTTCTGTTTTTCAGCTTTCTGTTCTCCACCAAAACTCATTCTGGGATAACAAGTTTTCGTTTTGATGTTTAGAGAGGAGAAACCAAAAGTAGGGTGGGAGGAGCTTTTTGACTTCTCATTTTCCACTTTCCCTATTTTGATCAACAAACAGACCTAGAAAATGTATTCAGCACATATCTCCCAAAAGCTACTCCAATTGCAGAATGCATTCCGCACATTTCTTCCAAACACTACCATATTCAATATACATTCTGCCCATAATACAAAAAGAAAAAAAATTGAAAATGAGCCTCCCAAACACTTCATCGGCTAAAAACCTAAAACCTCCCAATAGTTCTCCAAGAAAAGGGTGAAAACAACATTAGCTTTCACAAGATATTATTGACTGTAAAAACTAAATTACAAGATTAAAATATAGAACATAAACAAACCAACACTGACCAAATAGACCAAGCAGCGCGTAGGCCCAAAGATACTGGATACAATTTAATGCAACATTGGGCTCATCTTTCAATTGAAAACTCTCCTAGAACAATGATCAATATAATACCGTTAAGAAGAGAAGTAATACTCAAAAACTAGTAAACCAAGAGGGAAACAAACTCAACAAAAAAAGAGGAAAAAGTTGGCGCATGCAAGATCTTTAAGGACCTGTTTACATTAATAACTTCCCCTCAAAAGTCAGAAATCTCTTCGAAATCTTGTAGGGCTGGGGACAGCTGCCATTATCTTGCAAAACCAAACAACAAATACAAACTTCTCTTGTAGGGTAGTTAAACAAAGGTAAGTTAAATAGGAGTCCTACTCCTTAGTATCCATCCTAGTTGAAAGGATGTGATGTTCTCATCCTGACTGCTAAAAACAACCAATAATTCCTTTATTTAAAATAAAACCCATTCCCCATAATACCTAATTTATCACCACTTTCTCTCACCTCTATCCCCACTCTCTCCTCTCTAACTTTCTCTCTCCTCTATCTCTGCCAATTTCAAGCACCGGCCCTTCCTAATGCTTCAAGGGTCCACCCCTGCCCCTCACTGTCCATGCTGTCCATCCATCCAAAAGCTTGGAACAGTTTTCACGTTGATTGGGTTTCTTGTATTTGTGCGTGGTACCAAAAATGGCGATTTCATTTTTTGCGGTGGCGATTTCCTTTGCTATGCGTAAGATTGGGTTGGTGGGTATCTCGATGATCTGGGAAAATGGTTGAAGTACTGGATCAATTTCTCGTATGTACTGTATCGATTTCTTGCTGGGAAATGGTTTGAAGTACAGACTGGATTTCTTGTATGTATGTTCACAAATTGGATTTTCTGCATTCTCTTCATTGTTTTCCAATTTCTTGTACGCGTTAGATTGGGTTTTCATTATTTTGTTATGGTAAATGCGTTTATGTTTTTTATATGATAAATTTCTTTTGTGGTTTCACAAGTTTTTACCATAAAAATTTTATTGTAGATTTATCATAATAAATTAATCATGATGGATTTATATGCAAATTTACCAAATCAGGAGAATCAAAAAGGAAAAAGAGAAAGGAAGTTGAATGATCTAATTAATTGAGGAAATGTGTTATGGTTGGGTTGCAGATTAATAAGTTGTGATGGTTGAGTTGTGCATTAATAATGGGTGAAAAGGGTTCTTTAAGCAATTATAGGATGAAAACGTAACTCATAAGTAGGGGTTGGTTTTAGGACCATGATTTAATTACTTCTTTAAACAAAATAATCACCTGTAAACAAATAAATGTAGATGACCAGACAAATAAGTCCAAAGTCATTCCCAACACACCTATAAACCGAAAGAAGCAAATAAAAAGGCACGTGCTCCACCTTCCATTGGAATTAATTCTTATAGAAATTCACATATTTCAGGCATTATAGCATCAATTACACGAAGCACTTACCTCTGGTGACTCCAAATTGGTGTTCAATCTTGACAACAACTCTTTTGGTAACGGATCTCTCAGCATACTGGCAAGTTTAGGAGTTAGCAGAGCTCTGAGGGCATCAGCTGCAGCCTGATTATAAGGTGTTGAACTCTCATCCGCACCCCAACCACTTATCCTTGACAAGGCCTGAAAAGTTCGTACAGCGTGCATATTTTTGGCAACTTGAACACTAGCACCAACACCATGTGCTTCTGTCATATCAGATTCCTCAGCAGTCGAATCATATTGAAGCAACAACGGCAAAAGGTACCTAAAATTTACAGAACTTAAAATCAGGAACTTTGTTTGTATAATAATTCTGGATTTAAAAGATTTTCCATGCATTACAACCATTCGAATACTTGTCTTTTCCAATCACAGGTCATGCATCACAACCAACAACAAAAACCGAGAAAAGCAGTAATATTATCGTGAAAATACTCTAGAGACGGGGTAACAAGAGTTACCGTCTTTGTTAAACCTACAGAGTTGCCATAAATGCTCTTGACGAATTAACAGACCATAAAATCCAAATGAAAAAACTTACCACAACACGCCAGCCTTTAAAAAGGCAGCTTGTAATTCAGAAGAAACAGAAACATGTGCAACAGCCTCAAGGGCAGCATTAACAGCAGCAGGTACAAGCTCAAGTTCAGTGCAGTGAACGATGTCCTCGACTAATCCAGAAAATTCAAGAATCTCAGCTCTGGCACTTTCAAACTGACTTAAAACAGAAAATGTCCGCATCACATTTGTCACAATAATGGCAGACGGTTCACTGGCAAAGGTAGATGGCTGAACAACACACATGCAACGGGAGAGAAGAGTTGCAAGAAGGTGTATTCCACCGTCTCTCACAAGCTCTTCGCCATTGAGTGAAGAAGATGCACACCTAAATTTGGCAGCAAACAGGTAAACACGAAAGGATGTCAAAATTATCAGTCAAAACTCAAAAATCCAAATAGAGGACCAAAAAAAATCAAGAAATCAAATAAGAAAAACAAATGTAGGAAACAGACTAACGTCAACCAAATGAGCTCCGAAGCTGCAACAAGAAGAGGTGCTCTATCAGAAGAAAGAAAATTGTTGTCATCCTTGTCCACTGTGACGGCATTCAATAGCATCGGATATCCAGCATATTTAAATGGTTCCAATAGCTCCCCATACCGTCTGTACAGAATGCATTGCCCCTTCAATAAAAGCAGCAACCTCCAAGGTTGGGGTCCTTGCAACCCTTGCATGGTAGCCTGAAAGTAATCAGGTTAGAAGCCAATCCCAGAAATTGAGGTATCTTATACAAAGAACCACTCCAACATCGGAGATTTGATCACTTAAACAACCAAAGCCAGGTACTGATAAAAGAGACAATGTCATCAATTTTAAAGAATAGCACAATGTCTACCTGCAGACGTTCATAAGCTTTCTGCACAGCAAGAAACTTATCCCTCCCTTCAGGATTTTTGTCTGGATGGTATTTCATTGCAAGTTTTCTGTATTGTCGTTTTAGTTTTTCTTCATCAATATTCTCAATTTGTTTTGATATGTTAGTTATCTCCTCAGCCGTCTCTAATGAATTTTTCTTATTGGCATCATCTCTAGACACATCATCCAAAGATATTTCTAGAATTTTGCAAGCTTCTTCTTCAGAAAGATCCATAGGTCTCCGGGTCAACTCTTCCCGCCACATTACCAGCAATGACTGTAGGAACTCAACATGTTCAACTATTGGCCAATTTGGAAATCGAATCTCATCGCACAAGTTTCGGAGGTAATAACGGTGACACCACATTTCATCCCGTAGTTCAGGATATGTCACTGGCGGCATTGGAGCATAATCATACAAGGAATGGCAATGCTGGGAGAGTTTCTGGGGAAAGTCACCCAGATGCTGCAAGACCTAAAATAGAGAAAGGCAAACTAAAATGGTCAGTTCTCGTTATTGTAGAAAAGAAGTACGAACAAAAAATGAACCACTTCTACATATCAAATTACCTGGCGGATCAGATTTTCCGCTCTCATTTTGTGAGTCCATATGATCTCTGGAGTGTCAGAATCAGAAACCATTGCCGCTGCAAATGCAGAAGGACCACTTCGTTCCAATACATACAATAAAGACTCGGGGAGAAGCCCACCCAGCACGCTACGTTTTGCCAATGGCAATGAAGAGGAAACTGAAGCCTCTTCACCACCATGAAACGCTTGATGGAGATGAGTCAGCGAGAATAACTGGGCAATTGAGAGGAGATTTGATCCAGGGTATGCCAGAGCAAAATAAAATGCACCTGTACTGTATAGCTTTATCATTGCCTTTGGATTTCTGGTGACAACAGCTTTCAGTAAAGCAGCAGCACCGTCTACAACACTTGGCTCTCCTGTAAGCATCGCCTACGTTCCAAAACAAGGAAAAATCAAAGAGGATGATCGATACTGGGATTCTACCATACAGTTTCAATAGTTTTTAACTTTTATGTAAGCAGCAAAACATATACACTTGGGACACGTAGGCATGAAATTATATGTCTGTCAAATAGCTCAGTTTGGAAACAACGCTCCAATTGATGAGTGATTATGCAGTGCTCCTGGAGCAGCATGTGGCAGATAATTTATCCTAATTGATGATGAACTTTCCTACCGCAAGATTCTTCCAACTCAAGTCGAGTGAAGCATAGTGATGAAGGAAGGGAAGAACTACTAGCTACCTCTGTTTACGGAAGTCATAACTGTTTTTATTATCCTACAACAAGGACCTCCAACCTTGAGACTGATGTAGGTCTTGCTTCCATACTCTTGCTCGGAATTTACAAATAACACGTTCCAAATGAGTACGAATACAGAGCTCAATAGTACAAATGAAATCCTTGCAAGAGAACAAGGACTATAGCCTAAATAAGAATAAACTTCATAGAAATTAGATAGTCTAGTCCATACTTAAAATTTGAGGCCGATAATCTAACCCAAAATCGATGGATGCTCAAAAACACAACTAGAAAATTATACAAAGTGCAATCGTAGAAATTTGAGGACAGCATAAAAAGTGATAACCAAGCACATCCAATTTTTCTCTCTTTCCCAGGTGCAGGTCATGCTTAACTGAAATGAGAAGAATTTTTCGAATAATATCCAATCCCAAATACCTACCTCAAGGGGAAGAAGGCTTTGCAACAACAAATAAATATTTGTCAAAAACAACATTAATGAGCACAACAAAAATGAGGATGCAGCATGAGTGAAAACCAAACTATTCAAGAGATGATAGGCACAGCCCCAAAGTTTCATGGACACAATAACCAAGCTTCTTTTATATATAAAGTGTAAACATTTCAGTCTGCAATAATTTGTTTTACCACGCTTTTTTTCCTCTAGAAGAAGGGACATGGCTGGTTAGGCTGAAAAAACAAGCCTGTGTCTTCCACAGTAATTCAAATGTCCATTGCTTGCTTTACTTAAATTCAACTCTGCGATAGTGCACAGTACTGTTTTTCTTACCAAGCATCTAAGCAACCAATCAAACATATTTAAGCTCATCGCAGCTTCTCTCACTGCATACAGTACATTTCAATATATAGAATCCCATATGAACACTATTTCAACATCTGCAAACATATTTGCTGCTTAATGATTTTCGCTCCACTACCATATATGAAAACCTTATATGCACGAACCTGCAATATTAAGGAGTATTACTCTAATACAATAGTTCATACCAGGAACATTTCAACTTCCACTAAACCAAGAATATCTTAGGGAATAAAGTTGGAGCAAATAGCAGCCAACTGATCAGGGGATAAAGCATTCAAAGACCTAGAACAGTCGAAACCTACCACAACATCGAACCATGATGGTCGGATGCACAATGCAATCAGACATACAATACATTGCATTGACAAGTCACTCGATACTTGCAACTTTAGAAATTATAGAATACAAAAGACAAATCATAAAAGCTGCCATCCACAGCTTCTAAAATGAGTACCTGCATCAGTACCAATCACCAAATACTGGACTAAGATATTTGTTAGATGTGAAAAGCATACACCCAAATCTATAATAACGAATCAAAAGTAGCAAACGCGTGATGGGCATGGAAAGCAAAAAAATCACCTGTGCAATATGTGGAAGGCAACGAGGACTTGACAAGATTCGCTTTACTCTAGGTGTTGGTGTAACTAGCTCTCCGGCATCATCTAAATCTGAATGTGCAGAAACCATGCTGTGTAATATGGACAGAGAAGCCTCCCCAACCTAGATGCAGAATCCGTGTCTTAGAACAAACAGAACGTTACAAATAACACAAGAACGATGACCTACCAAGTACCATATCAGATGAAGTGAAGTTGCATTAAACAAATGCCCACACAGAAGCGAGAAGGAAAAAGATGCAACAAAGTCGTAGATATAGCCAAAATAATAATTCAATATTTGCAAGTGAATCTGGATGAAAATGAAAACTTCATTAATAAATATCTATGAAATATCTCAAATACGAGAAGCTGCTATTATAATCTGGATAAATCAAAACCATATTTGCAGGGAAGTTCAGCACAATCTCAGCCTGGTTGGAGGTTAATTCATTAGAATCAATTACACCAGCAAGCTGCTACCAATATCAACTATATCATGTCCGGTGCAAAATAACAATACCTGGATTGAAGTTAGAACGGGAACCCGAATAGCCAGCGCCCAACGAAGTTCACGGATATCTCTTAACCTCTTCCAATCTGGCATCCCAGAAGCCCAGCACCTTGTTGTCCAATCAATAGCTTTCTTTGACCAGAACCTTCTGACAGCGTCCTTCTCTACGGGTCCAACTTGTGTACCTTCCTTGTCAATAAACATCCATTCCTTTAGTGGCTCCATGAAAGCAGAAGCAGCTATCAGATTAGATTGAAGAGGAATAGCAGTTCTTTCTGAAGCTTCATGAACTGCTGTCAGTAGATCAACAGCCAGAACACAGCCTCCAACCAAGACACAAGACACTACATTTGATAGAACCTTCATTAAAACCTGCATATAGAGATTATTCACTTAGTATACAGACACTGACATAAACGTTAAGGACGTATCGATAACATCATTGTGTGAAAATGTCCAGCTTATCGAGGCCTGAAGTTCATATGAGAAAGGAGATTGGCTTCATTAAGAAACTGTAAACCAATGTGGTTTAATAGCCAATTTTCGTTTGCTCTCTCGCTCCCCGGACCTGATTTTAATAAGTCAAATTTCCATCATTCAGTCGATTGATTCTTTTTCCCACTTTTTCGTTAGAAAATGGAATCTCAAAGTACTTTCAGGGTTCTAATGTAGCTATATTTGAGTCCTTGAAGTTGTTGATTTCTTACTTATTTCCCTCTCTCTTACTGTCATGGACCCTTCGTGGCAGTTTTTGCTCTCATGCCCCTACTAAACAAACAAGCGAGAGAGAGAAGCAAGGAACTCATCTATCAACCAGGTAGAGGAAAGGGAGAAAAATAGCAAGAAACTACATTTTGATGTACCTTCATCAGAACAAGAAGTCGGTGCCTCAATGCTCTATCATCTGTCCTATCCAAAAGAACTGTAATATGAGCAGTACCTTCGAAAGGGCCAATTACACTATAATGTTGCTCATATACAATTGCCATTGCCCTAGCACAAAGTTCTCTGACTGATGAACCACCACCTCCTCCAAAACCATCTAATCTTCCCATATCACACCAATCATCAGAAGCACCCATTTCATCAGGAACAGCACCATCCACAGTCAGTCCAACGTCCGCATCACATAGGAAGCGATGATACAGGGCTCTGAAAAAAGCAACCGGGTCACGCAATGGAAAATCCTGTGCCCGACCACTACTTCCACTCTCAAGCAGCAAACGCAGATAATATTGGCCCACGCAAACTTCTTTGGATAAACTACGATAGCTAACAAAAAACTCGGAGTAATTCCATGATATCTGAGGAACACTGTCTTTCCCAGTCATAATCTCCACAGTTGCCCCTCCAGGCACAATATCCTCGGTGCGTCCCTTCTCAACATCTAGATTATGAACCTCTGCCTGCAATGCCTGTTTCAACTCCTGCCTGGTCCGCTCATTCCAGATTAAGTCTGCACGGTTGTGGTCAAGGCTAAAAGCCCGCCAAAATTCAGGCCAGTTACAAAGTAGCCTACCAGATCCAACGGGTGTGTTCTCCACAACAATCTGTGCAGGAGCAGCCACATTTGGATCAGAATCAACTGAATTTGAAGCATTTGATTCGACGGTCCCAGTTGCATTCATAGGCTGCGCATCTGGTGAACCAACTGATTCTACATAATCTGCTTGTGAAGCACTAGTAGACGGCAGCTCTCTGTGCAAGTTATCCCCTCTATGAACAGCATAGGTGTTAGTGCCTGCAACCTGTACAGGAATTGGATCTACTACAGATTTCTGGTAACTATCTGACCCTTTAAAAGCACCAACGCTTGTCTGCCGTCCTGGATCAACTTCGTAACTATTAACAGAGGGCAGGGGTGTCTCCTGGGAGATTATTCCTTTTCCTGTACGACCTCTCCTCTGCTGAAGTAATCGTCTCTGTCTCCTAGTCAACGATGCTCCATCTTGACCGGATAGGTTTTGTGCATCATCAAGTGGAACCCCATCAGACTTCGTGTGCAGATAAGCAACAAGACCTGGAGGAAGCACTCTGGATAACAAATCAAGAGCAGGTTGATAAGAATCAGCCCAAAGAGCAACAAGCTGTCGGCTAACTTCACGACGTTCATCAGCAGGAAGGAAAAATGCATGATAGAAATGCCTTAACAAAGCACCATCACGCAAAGCAGCGTCACGCATGGACTCTGCTGCAATTGCATCTTCTTCTGCAATTGTACGCATGATCACGGCAACTGTCTCTCTTACACTTTCAGCAGGATGTCCAAACAATGCAAACAAGCGACGTCGCAGGCCAGCTACTTGGCGTAATAATTCAACAAAAACTGTATACTGAGTAGTTTCACCATGAGGTTCACAGATCATTGCCTCGAGAACTTCCACAACAGACATAGATAACAATGGTGAGACAGACATAGGTTTTAGCCTGTTGACAAGGATAATAACATTGCTATTGTTCGCGAACAATACAGACTTCGTGTGCATAATAGTAGCGTGCCACTCTCCTTTTGTATCTGTTAGTATATTCATCTCCCCAGGACCACCACCAATGAGTACTGCGATTAGTTCAGCAGCTTCGCCAGCAACTCCCTCAGAACCATTTCTAAGTAAACCCATTATTCTTCCAACAGCAGCAGGAAAAGACATCACATGTGAGGCAGCACTTCTTGATGCCAGTAATCTGCGTAAACATGCAATAAAGCCCATCACTGTTGCAGCTGCTTTAGGTGAAGGGGGAGGTAAGGGAGGTGACTCTGGGGGTTGGTTCGGCGCAGCTGGAAGCATTGTAATCAAGGCCATCAAAGTCACTTCAGGTACTTCACTGTTAGCAGGCAAACCACTGTAAGGTACACATGCATTAAACTCTCTTATTCTGCGCCATAACTTAGCTCTTGATCCAGGAATGGAGCCTCCTTCAGCCACAGCATCCTTGGCAGCAGCCGCTAAATGTTTCAAATATGTAGTTGGACTTTCTGCGTCAGCAACAGCGCGTTGACCAGCAGAAAGTTGCTTGATTTGAGAATGAACTCTCCCACATGGTGGATCAATACGATGACCAGGCATTGTTAACCTTGGTAGTATTGGTACAGGACATTGACCCTGCACAATTTCGTTGAGATTTAAATAACATTTTATGGAACAGTAGAATTGCCATCCTTCAGCAAAATCAGAAGGTGTGGCAAGTGATTCTCACAATCTGAAATATTTCATCCAAAGAGTTATTCCCTCCGTTCCAAATTGCTCGTCCCTTATACTATTTTGGGATTTTCCAAATTTTTAGTCCTCTTCGAAAAGTCAAAAGTCAAAAGAAAAGGTATTCAATTTTCCAAAATAGTCCATTTACCAATAACAATGATTTCATTCAATGGTGGAAATATAAGGGCATTATTAGAAATCAATGTATCTTTTTAAGTGTGAATACATTTATTGCAAGTCTCCTTAAAAGTTGGAATTCCCACAAATGTCCAGCAATATGGAACAAGGGATTATATCACAAGAGAAAAACAAAACACTATCCAGGAGAGGGTAAATCTACCTACTTCTGTTTGCAACACATCACGAACTGCTGCAAGCAAGCTGTCACGAGATGTGCTAGCATAAACCTGAAAACCAAACCATAGTGAAAAGCTTATAGGAAAAAACAAAGAAGAAGAAGTAAAATGATTAATGATTTCTCACATGTACGGGGCATCCATCATTAAATTCAATTGCAAACATCTGAGGCTCCTCAGCAAATCGAACAAGGGAGCCCACTGCAGATAAAGGACGGACAATAACAGCCTACATATGTGCAACAGAACTTGTCAAAATAAAGCAAGCACAACCACCAAAAACCGTCATTTCAATGGTCCAAACCCATGATGAGCAAGTGAGCAACGCATACATATTGACAATTGACATGAAAACAAGAGAAGCAAGCTTATGTTGTGGCATGTGGCATTATTAGCTTACCTCATAGTTGGCTGGTCGCCTTTCAACAAGTGAGGCCCTGGTAAGAATGAGTTGACGAGATACAGCATCACCTTGCTCCCCAAGTCCTCCTTTTGGCCCAATTCCCAAACCCAAACCCGAAATATTCAAAGTTCCATGAGCAGCAGTTCGCAACCTTGTCACAGACCAAGCCCCAAAAGGAGTTTCTTCTGCTCGAACAGCCTCCTTGGCTTCAATTCAGATTAAATAACAAATATTATTAATATTATGTGGAACTAAAGAATACAGAAGGTTGAAAAAAGAATGAGCCCTAAGTACCCCTTCTCTCTCTGTACTCGGCAGCCGAGAGTGATTGAGTACTGTCCACAGAAAGTGACAACCCAACCATGGACTTTGCAGTTTTTGTCTGTAGAAAAAGTTTAGCATCAGATCGATGAGCATAATTATAGTACAGAAACATAATTCAACAAGCTGAACTTAAGTAATCTTGCAGGGAGCATGCACTTTGATGGGTGGCTGTGTTGCTATACCACAGCTATGGCAGATTACAATGTCCAAATATTTCGAAAATGAAAAAATCTGGTGTCATGAACTGATAAGAATCAGAGAGGAGCACCATACCAAACTCGATATAATAGCAGCAGTGGAAGTCCCCGAAGCAGCTTGGAATGCTTTAGATTTTCTTCCATATAAAGGACAAAGAACAAAACCCCCATGCTCATGGTTTTTTGTCCCATAAGGCTCAGAGAGAAGTATAATTGCAGGAGAATCCATATCTCTAAAATCCAAGCACCAACGAAGATCTCCAGATTTTAAATCAACAAGTTCAACCCCAACATAAGTTACTTTCATTTTCTGTACGAAACATTTGATAAGAGTTACTGGTGGAAAACAGTTGAGTGGCATATAAAAGAAAATGGTACACATCATTCAGTTTAAAGTAATATAATTCAGCTGTTGAGCACATGCGCAGAGCAGATAATTGAACTGAAATACAGTTATTGGGCGAATTTCATGAGATTGGTAATGCAAATCATATACGACACTTCTATTCAGCAGTTCCTCGTACCATAGGATTCAAGAAAACTGAGCTGTAAGCAAACTACTTAAACGCGAAAAGTGCAAGGAATATAAACTACATAGATGGATCTAATCATCTCAAAGCCTCAATAACAAATGGCATTTTAACCACCTGATCATATGACTTCTCAAAAACTATTATCAACGCACTCACAATAATACATGCTCAATAGATTCATTTTTACATCTAAAGAACATTAAGTATGATTAACCAATATGCTACTAAAATGTGATCAAGAGTTGTTGCTGCGAAGTGTTTATGCTTCTCTTTTACCAATATAACAAAATATTTTGGCCAACTTGTATAATCCAAAAAACAATGTGATCAATATGCTACTAAACATTTTTACATTAACCAATATGCTACTAAACTGTGATCAAGAGTTATTGCTGCTAAGTGTTTGTGCTTCTCTTTACCTATATAATAAAATATTTTGGCCAACTAGTATAATCCAAAAAACAATTCAGTAAATGACAAGAATAGCATCAACATGGGCACCTTTTTCCCCAAAAACCTTTTTCTATAATCATGGTTTGAAATATCAGTGACACGTATCTGTATCGGTAGGTACCGAGTCCTGATACGACCGATATTGCTGTGAGAAGGAAAATCACATATGTATCGGTTGTATGTAATGGTGGTATCGGTCCATTACGATACCGTCAAAATTTTGGTGTTCAGATGTGTTCTCTTCATAATTGAAAGAACGGGAGTCAAAAACATCATTACTGCACCTCGTTACTCATTTTGGGGTGAATTTTATGTCATGTAATTTTCTATTAGTACTTCAGCAGCTAATCTGTTGTGATGTGAGACGAATTGATTCGTGTGTTTTGTAATATGTAATTATAATTTAGCATAACAACACGTGTCTTTATCTTCTTTTTGCCATGAAATGACGCAAGTTAATAATGAATGGCATTATATTGACGCACTACCAGTTTAGAACACATAACTTCATATAAAATTAATTTCAGAACTGTTCAAAAATAACAAAAAGACATGAAATATATGATTAGGTTAAAAAATATATAGAACTAGCCGAACACCATTAAAAACCCCCAACAAATGTGATTCTGGTAAATAAATGTAGATATCTGATATTTTTTCTTTTAAAAAGTCACGCCTCCGGTAACCGATACCGTTATAGTGACCAACACCGATACTTCAAACTATTTTGTGCTTCCAAACCCTGTATTTTCATGGCTGCATTCCCATTTATGGAGCCTTTGTACATTTTGCATTCCTACCCCAGTATTAGATAATTGTGTAGTTTATTTTTTACAGTTTCTAGTTCCCTTAAGGTACTGAATTCCTAAATTGAGAAGTCTAAACGAAATAGCATTGCCATATGTCTAATATACCTGTATATGATTTTGCACAATGCCACCAAGCGAAACTAATAACCTTAGCGGGATAACTTAGCATCACACTGAGCCCAACTGATAGCCATTATGGAAAAAAATTAACAAATAACCCATTCTCAAAACAGATTATTGAAAACACATTAACACCTAGAAAAAAGAAAATTGACTTACAAAAGGAACCCATTCCCTGGTCCTTCTACGGAGATGAAGCACCGGAAACTCCGCAACAGGCCCAATTCTATTCCATCTGATTCTATGCAGCTCAGTCAAAATACTAACCCTGTACTTGGAAGAAAACTTCATACCCTTAAACTTCCCCTTCCCATCTGTCCTAACACTAATATTAAACTCCTGCGAATTCTCATCCCTCCCTAAAACAGGACTCGCCGCCTCAAAATCGCTCCCCACATCGTATGAATTCGTAACGGCAAGCGTGGAAGGGTCCAAGGTTACGATGGAGACATTGGATAGGCACAGAATTCTCTTGTACCGGCCCCGCCACGAGTGTTTTACGACCACATAACGGGCCAAGTACTCTTGTTCTTCAAGTGAGTTGGGATTCGGAGCGAAAGAAGAAGATGGGGCTGCTGAGGTGGGGGATTCTGGTTGGTGGCGGTGGTGGTTGTTGTGATCGGATGAGGCCGCGGCGGCGGCGGCGTGGCGACTTACAAAGTCCATCTGGGATAGGTATTCGAGAGTGTGGGTCCGAGGCGGGCTAGGGCGAAGGAAATACCATAGTCCTGAACCCGCCGACGGGCTCTGCCTCGACTGATTTGCCCCCAGTGCTAACCAATAATCACGAAATTTTCACCACTTATTGGTCCCGCCCAGACCCTAGTTTCCACATACCCCAATCATTCATTACCGATTGAAAAATTTAAAAGCCAAACTGAATTATATACAAACACCAAGCATAAACTTTTTTTCCGAGTAACAAAACCTAATCCGTAGCCAGGGATTTGATCAAATTGGGAAGTGAATTTGTTAAGAAGATTTGGACGAGGTTGAGATGGGAGAGTAGAGGATCAATGTTGACCTATCGAGTGAGAATTTTTAGCGAATGTGAGCAGCGTGTATGTGTAAAGATTGTGGATTGGTTGTTATCGGAGACGATGATGATGATGATTATCTCAGAAGGAATTAAACAGGGAGGAGTTGAGGAGAAATTGAATTCGGATAAAGATCGAGCAGGAGAAGGTATGGTATGGCGGTTGATCGATTGATTGGGGAGGTTTTTGGGTGGTGGGTCTCCTCCCTGTGTAGGTGCCGAGGTGGAGAGAGAGAGAGAGAGAGAGAAGCGAATCGGATCCAGCTATATCAGTTAATGGGTTGCTTGGGCCGAAAGCTGGATCCTTAATAGCACACTCTGTAGCCAGCTACGAGGGGGTACTGTTATTAATGGGCTGCTTGGGCCGAAAGCCAGATATTAGGCCATCTCCACTCATTTTAAGATTCAATCTCAAAATTTGGATAGAAACAACTATCTCCAAAGCATGATCTAAAAATCTATTTCTTTGCCCAAATGAGGGACAATCCAAATCATATCCCATTTTTCCCGACGGCTTTTGAGAGAGAGAGAGTGAGTGAGTGTGTATGCGGAGACGTGTTTTTATGTGAGGGGTTGAGTTGCCGAAAAATTGAAGTCGAGTTCATCATTGAGAGGAGTTTTTGTTCGAGTTCGCTGGAAAACCGAATTCGTTGAAAATGAGTTTCCATCGCAGGGTCGTATTCAACTTGACCATACAAAACCTAATGTTGTGGTCCCGCCGGAGGAAAGAGATCGGAAGACGTTGGACATGTGAGATACATGTAGGCATGGGAGGATAGTGAGATCTACTCTTAATGTGACATGCACAGACGAAATGAGTATTGGGTTGATAAATTTAGTTAAAAAATGAGTTTTGCCATTGGAGATGCTCATACCCAAATTATTATTATTTTTCTCTCATATTATAACCCATTTTGGATAATAACAATAAAAAAAGGGTTAGGACTGGAGATGCTCTTATAGCAAAAACTATCACCAGCTATGAGGGGGGCACTGATATAAATGGGTCGGCCGAAAGCTGGATCCTCCTATTTGCTAAAATCAACCCATTTCTATTTGCTAAAATTAACCCACCTGATTTTACGAAATTTTCATTTTAGCAAACGGGAAGTCTTTTTAAAAAAAAAAAAAAACGGGAACTCTCATTAGTCATTACCCAAAAAAAAAAAAAAAGAACTCTTGTTGTGCATCTATATTCTCGGGTGAAACCTTCTTTTCTAGAGCATTTTTTAACTGCAATTCGTATTTTTTATTTTTCTGGTTTTTTTATTTAGACAAAATATTTGATCCCAAATATTTGAAAAAGATATATAAGAATTTCTAAAATGTCAAAAATACTCATTGTCTTAAAGTTAAAAGTTAATAAAATACAGAAGTTTTTTTTTCCATAAGTACACCATAGATGGTTAGTAAAGAACAATGATAGGTACACACCCTCTCAACCACTCCCTACCACACCCTCTCTCACATGTGTGGTGGGGTCCACTGGGACCCACCGGGTGAGTCCCATCACACATGTGAGAGAGGGTGTGGTGGGGAGTGGTTGAGGGGGTGAAACGTCCGTTGGCAAAGTACTAATAGAAGTTGAAAAGCCAAATTTCCATTGGACAAACTCCAATCGAAAAGATTATTCAATTATAAAACACAAGGAGGAGAAAAGCTCGGGTGCCAGACGGGTATCATGTGGCAGTATCCGTCGCGCATCTCAGTCGTCCAAAAGTGTTTTAGACAACCCAAATTTTAATGAGAGAAAGAGGAAAGAGAAATGGGGGAAATCTAGACCATTCAAAATACTTTTAGGTCTCGTTTGTTTGACTGGAGATAAAATGAATGGGATATGGGTGGGATATGAGATCCTTGAGATATTGCTCAGGATATCAATGGATGGAGAAAATTCATATCCGGTGTTTGTGTTCAACGAGATATAGCCATTGGAAAGCACTTTCTTTGTTATTAAGCCATTGAAAAATCAATATCCCATCCAAATCCCAGAGATAAATGAACCAATTGGGATTTTATATCCCGTATGGATTGGGATAAAAATTGCTATTTTCAAATCCCGTCCAAAATAAGAGAAACAAACATGACATTTTGGGTCCCACTCCATCCCATCCCCAAATCTCACCCCCAAATCCCACCAAACAAACATGGCCTTAGATGGTCGAGATGCGAGCTCAGCACCACATGTACCCCTACCCGCTCGGCACCCAAGTTTTTCTCAATGAAAGGGATGGATCATACAAGGGGAAAAAAAAAAACAGGGTTGTCAATTCTTCACAATGCACCATGGACCCTTTCAAACAATATTTCACAGGATACATGAACGAAAAGATTAGAAAAGGCAGTGAGGTTCAACAAGATGAGCAAAAGAACCGAATACCACTGCCAACCCCGCAAGGATGCAGGAGGCTGCTGTGCACACAGTTCACATTTGAGCCATTCATTTGGTGCAATCAACAGTTCGGATGTATTTTTATATTTTTAATTGTAATTGATTGCAGCAATGCAGCAGGCACCCCTGCCCGCAAACATTTCTCGAAAACACATTGGAAAGAAAATGATACATTTCGAAATAATGTGCAATAAACTAGAACACTTGATTATTTCAAATCTTAACTTTATCATCTGAATCCACAAGACACAAAAACTTTATGAACTTATCGGTAACTGGCTTCGGCAAGCAAATGCAAACCAACATTGCCCCATTAGAATCAGCCTCCCCTTCAGGGAGAAACACACAAACTTGTGGTGTTGGAGTCAGGTCAATCGGGCCGGCATATACAGGCTTTCCCCACCCAAAATCTGCCGATTCATAGATTGAAAACCTAGTCCACTGGGTTATTGACAATTTCCCATCAAATTCCATCCTCCTTGGCCTCTCCACCTCAAGATAATCTATTGTTGACCTTAAATACTTCTCCGAAATGCCTATCCGAGCCCCATGAACCAATTTGGTTACATCTGAGAGACACCCCTCGACAAGCTCAGACGCTGTGCCCATGGCACAGGCCAAGCACACGAGATTTCCATAAAACCCGTCATTCATAGCTGGGTTTTTGACCTTTTGCCTAGCATTAACTGAAAATGTTAGGCGTAGATTCGAATCTAGTGGCTCTACATCAAGTGATTTTACCCAAGATCTCCAGACATGAGCAGCCATGGCATCAAAGGTAGTGAATGGCGAATCCTTATCTGATTTGGCCAGGTTCTTTATATGATTTTGGCATTCCCGGCTAATCCGGTAACACTTTTGAACCATCTTGTTATTCCAAAGAGTCATAGATAGGCTAGACATATCTTCAATTCTCATAAACTCAAAATGTGGGTATTCAACAAGTGGGGGTTCACGGGGCCGGAAAGTTTCTCTCTCCCAACATGGATTAGGGTTGACTACACAAGCCCCAGCTTTCGCAGTGGAAGACCAAGCAGCAAGGAATTGCATTGCACCAAGCCCATCAGAGAGGCAATGACAAGTTCTCAAGCCAAGGCTAAAGCCACCACAGCTAAAAAAAGTCACTTGGGCTATTAGTAATGGAATGTCAATAACTTTGAAAGGTCCTTCATTGGGAAACTTGTACACTAACGGTGCCCATGAAGGGTTTGGGACTGTAAGGTCACCAAGAGTAGCTAATGGAATATCAGAGTGGGCTTCTACCATTAGTACCCCCTGTTCTGGTCCAAAAAACACCTCTAGTTTCCCATTCTCCACCTCTCTGAGCCTGCCTGAGAAAGGGTAGTACGGGACTAAAACTTTGGCAAGAGCGTCATGTAAGGTTTTCATGACAATTGGATGGGTGGAATTATGATCGTTTGACTTGTAGAAGTATACTGTTGGGGTTAAAACGCGTGATCCGATCATGTCGTCTAGGTTTGAAAGGTAGAGGGTGTCGCCGAGGGAGACTGGAATTGGATCGGCTGGCATGACAGAAAAGGTACGATCTATGGTTATGGGGATGTCATCGAGGCGAGGGAAATGAAGCTCTTGAACTAATGAAGCCATGGTGTGTGATGGGAGGAAGTCATGCCAAGGGGTGGAATTTGTAGAATATTGAAGAGAGATGTTCTCAAAACTTTGGCATGCAAAGACACTGGGCGAGACAAAGGGGGAATTCCCCAAGGCTTTCAGGTGTTGAGCAGTTGAGGTTATTTCTCCTCACTCAGACATGATCTTTTCTGGTGTAAGCACGATCTTGTCATGCTAACTACATGAAAGAGGGCTGTTTGAGGGTAAATCCACAATATTTATTTCGCCCAGTATGCCTATTTATACGCAGTATTTGGCTATTTGCCTATTAATGGCCTAAATAAGGTGAATAAGTCCCTTTTCCTCCCTAGTTGACAGTTGCAGCGGCCTAGACAATACTGGATCAGAAAATGATATACATACCAAGGTCCTAAATGGATCAGCACTATTCTAGATTTATCATCATCAAAATCATATGGCAACAATACGCAAAAAAGAAAAAAAAACCTACAAGTCCCAGTCTTTTCTAGACACAATAACCTCAAGCAGAGTTTTAATCCCGAGACTTGAACCGCGCTCCGCTGCTCCAGGGCTCTCTTTCTGCCTCGACTTAATATCTATACATGTGGGTATGCGTGTGCGCGCTGGTGTGAGTATATAAACAATCTGCCGCCTCATTCACCATAACAAATAGACAATAAAGGGGCTAAAAACTGCATTCCAGTACTTGCAGCTCATAAAAGGTGGCAAAACATGCAATATCCATACTTGAAAACACAAAGCACTTGCTCAATTTGATATTTGTATGCATAACACAAAATAGAAATGCAAATTCCGTTTTCAACTGCGCTGCTATTTTCCACCAAACATGATACACCAAGTTGTGTCAGACAGCACCACAGATGGAAACAACATGAAAAAATTGATAACCGAACCACAGTATCAGAAGACAAAGATGAATAAACATTCACAAGAGATCCTACATTAGCAAAACAATCCGGCAAATACATAGAGAAAGAGAACCAAAAATAACAAAGAGATCTAAGGAACTCTAAACTTTAGAAGTCCACAACTTGTTTTTTTCTGTGATAAAGAAAAACCAAAAAAGTTCTGTTTTGAAGGTAACCAGACTCAGATGTTTATTCTGCAGTAACCAAATGACCGAAAATTACATGTCCTTACCCAAGTAAGAAACATCCTTACCGCACCGGCTGCTGGTTGTAGTGGTTCTTCTCCTTTTTCTTTGCAGCAGCAAGCCTCGCATTCCTAGCAGCAGCCTCACTGGCAGCAGCTTTGGCAGCAGCGTCCATCTCCTTGCTCGATTTCTTCTTCTTCATTGATGCCACTTTCTTTATCTTCTCTTTCACATCAACAGCAGGTGTATCTACTTCTGCCTTACCAGTCACAGCAGCTTCATCAGTTTCATTTATGATTTCAGTGCCATTGGACTGTTCCTGATGTTCTTTAGCCTCCTTTGAGGACTTATCCTTCTTCTTCTTCTTCTTTGCGCTTTTGCTCTCCCCAGGAGCATTTTCCTTCTTCTCCACCTCTCCAGTGGGATTATCTGGCTTCTTCTCTCGCGCATTACCTGCGGGTAACAGTGATGGGACAATGAATCTTCACATCATAAGAATTAAAGACACGTAGTTGATTAATCAAATACTACTTATCCAAGCCATAGGCCAACACATTTGCAGAGTCTGGACAATGATAAATACAATCACTACTCGAAAAGATCAAGGGCAGATGATCTTTTCTCATGTCACTCTCTTAAGGGTAAATTCAGCGACACAATCAGATTGGTAATTTAAGCTATATATCAAAGCCAAAGCAAGAAGGGAAATCACAGAGTCATGAAGATAACAAAGAAATATGCGGGAAAGGGTTTTAAGTACCATAATGACCAATGTACCACACTAATTAATAATATTTATTGCAATGTTTTAAAAAAGGGACAGGAACGGCCGGTTCAACCACTTGGCCCGTCAACTGGGCCTTGGTCCGGTCCGGATCACCTCAAAACTGCTTTCTTACTAGAACCAGCCTTAAACACAATAACCGTCTGGAACTGACGGCTGAACCGTCGACCCATTAGAACCAGCCCTTGGTTGATCAACCCGGAACAAAAAAAAAATATTGAACTAAAAATGGAAGTTTTTAAACCCCATCGCTGAAGCTATTTAAGAAGCATTAATGATGAGCCAATTATAAGCACAAGCAAGTTATGACTGCTTACTCATCAACGTGAGCCTTCTCAACGTTTTCTAGGGGAGAAGGAAGCACAATTTAGAATTCCAACCGATGTGGGACTGGAGCAAATAAGACAGTGTTTTAAAAGGCACGCGCCTCGTGCGCTTAAGCGCTAAGGCGAGGCAAGGCGCAAGGATTTCGCTTTGTTGAGTCTTAGCGAAGCGCAGAACCTATAGGCGCAGATTAGGCGCTGAGGTGCACACCTAGGCCAAAAGGCGGCGCAAGGCGCAAAAGCGAGGACATTCCTTGTTTGTTTCCCAGTTTAGTTTTAGTTATAGTTTTGATGACATCATCATTTCCCTCGTTTCTCTCTATCTCTCTCCACTCATTACACCTGCTGACATCATCAAAACTAAACTAAACTATCTAACCAAACACAGCCTTTGTATTTTTTGATATATTTTTTTTTAATCTAAATGCATCCTAACCCTTCATTTGAGGGTTAAAAGCATGTGCCAAATCACCAGATAAAACCCTTCAAAATAAAAGGTCTTATCGATAACCCTAAAATGAAACAACGAAGTAGCAGGCGGCAGCCAGATCTTGAAGTCCGAAGAGAGCAGCAGGGGATTGATCTTCTTCATCTTCTTGTGAAGCCAGGTAACTTCTCCTCCTCCTCCTCCTCCTCTCACGGCTCTGTTTTTTTTTTTTTCTCTCTTCTTCTCCTTTTCTTCTCACTGCTCTCTCTCTCTCCCTCTCTCTCTCTCTCTCTCTCTCTCTCTCTCTCTCTCTCTCTCTCTCTCTCTCCCTCCCTCCTATGCATGACAACCATGACTCTAGATTTGATTGCCGTTAATCATTTTGTTACGTCTCTAAAGCTAAACCGTCATTGAGATGTTATGTTTTATAGCATTTGAATGTTTTATAAGAGTTTGCCTGTGTTGAAATTTTTGCCTATATTTGAATTCTACTTCTTGTAATAAATTGCGCCTCGCTTTCAAGAGGCGCCTAGCCTTGCCTTGCCTCACGCTTGATCTCCAGGGGACCATGGCACCTTGGACTGCCTATCGCCATTTAAAACGCTAGACTAGAGTGCTTCTCTAGCCTTAACTCTTCACATTTTCACTCCAAAGACCAGAAGTTACCTTCTTCTTCTTTTTTTTTTTGTCAAGCTTTCTACAAAATCGCTCATATTTCTTTATATAATTATTTTTGTTACTCATTTATATTTTATATATTTAACATCATTATGGCATCGAGTTCCGATTCTGGTCCGGTTTTCAAATCATTGATTTATTGCCACAAGTACCAATTAATTGAGGAATTAAATTTGAACAGCAAAGGAATCCTTCAAATGCTATGATTCGTTGTTTTTGTTTGATGACCATGCATTGGCACATTATAGTGGGAAGAACGACATGAGAAGTTTAAATGCTATGATTTGTTGGTTTTCTTTGATGACCATGCATTGATACATTATCGTGGAAAGAATGAGACAATACATGGAATGTTAACGAAAGAAAATAGGAGCAGATCATTATATTACCATGAGAGTCATTGGCCTCGGGATTGGCACATCCCAGTTCAGCAAGAACGGCATCGAGTTCTTCAAGCCCTTTCTTCTTCAACTCCTTCTTTGAAAGCTGCCTTTCTGGATCTTTAGGCGCCAAAGAAACTTCAGCAAGTTTCTTAACAACCGTCTCCCTTTCTACTGGCGCTTCGGGTTCATGGTCATGTTCTTCTTCCTCGTTATCATCATCAACTTCATCAAGACCTTCTTCTTCACTTTCGCTTTGCTGAATTCCACAAGTTACCAAAAGTTAATCAATCTAGGGTGTGTTTTCTGCATTTCCTAATATTTTGGTGAATTACATCATTCCACCAAGCTCATCGTTACAGTGCAGTGAGATTTCAAGAAAATGAATCACCGTACAAGCTATAAAGATAAGCAAATGCCTGAAGTCTAGTCCCTCGCACTTGACTAAAATAAGAGTGAGTCAGTTTATCTTTTTATCACCTTTTCTTTTCTCTATTGGGGGCTGGGGGAAAGTAATTTACCCAGTTGACAAACAGGAATAGTATGCCTCTGACAATAATAGGATTTATGGAAAATATGTTTCTTCTGCATCTTAATAGGAAATCACTACAAGAAGAAGAAAAGAAAAAAGGAGATGCAGAAAGGAAATGGATGAGATGACCTTCCAACCAGGAACATTACAACAATGGAAAGAAAGAGAGATCTCAACAACTGCAAACTGCCACAAAACTCAAGATGCATTCATTACAAAAAAATTGTATAACACCAAAGAGATGTCGGAAAATAACCCTGCCACGGATGGCCTCTTTCAACGGTTGCTATTGGTCCAAGATTCAACATTCTTTCCATCTCGAGCATCTAAAAAATATCAAAGACGACAGTGCCAGTATTTTAAGTTTCTCAGCTTTGCCCAAGCCGTTAGAGCATTTCTCCAACAGACCGACTCAAAAAACCCAGCTCCTTCTCCGTCAATTAATATACAAAAGAAACGATACAATCATCATTTGGCAGATTTTCCGAATGATATTTCTCAAAAAATGAAACCACAAGCGATTGAATACACATACATGCTAGCAGAGCACATCCTTTCCATAGTCATCTACATAAGCAACTGCGCAAACTCAGGCATATAGCTAAACATTCCAGGCCAGCAACTACGGCAACAAAATAACAAGCTCCGAACACAAGTGGCAAACAAAAGACATGCAGCAAACAAAAGCACGCCTTCTTTGCTAGTCTGCAAACTATTGTGCATCATGTTGTCAAATCCGATATAGCAACATTGTGATTCAACATGGAATCATACAATAAGCTGAAGAGTGACTTAATGGATAGTATGAAACTGCAGAATACCTTGCCTAATTTGGCAGGATTCTCTTCCAATTTTTGTGAACTAGTACGCTTCACTATACTGTCAATGCTCTCATTTATTTCTTCCATCATTTTTAGTTCCTATTGAAGAACTTACCATTTCTGCTGAGTAAAATATTCACTCTCTGCTTTTGCTCATATTTTAAACCAAAAGAAATAAGAAACTAGTGCTCGAAGCTTATATGCAGTATTTCTAAACTTTAGTGACAGCAGCAGTGATGTGACATTCTACAAGCACCAGTAAGAGCACGGTTCATTTTCATTATCAGTATGGCGATACAGTAGATAAGGCTCCTTTTTTTTTTTTTTTGAACAGCAAAAAAAGAATATAGGTACGGCTCTGGTATGGCTTTCTTTTACATATTAGCAAAATCCAGTAAAACAAGTTATTACATCAATAAAAAGTTTTTAGGAGCATAACGGCTCTTTTTCGTTTTCACAATTTTTTCAACCGCAAAACCGCAATCTCTCTATTTTAGTCTACTATATTTTTTTTACTTTCCCTCGTAAGATAAAGGCCTTTTTCTTTTCTTTTCTTTTCTTTTCTTTTTTTATTTGGTGGTTATGGTGGGCGAGCACCCGCGCAAAACAATAAAAATGAAGGATCCGCACCAACAAGAAGCAGATAACTATCCTCATGACCACATGATGTTTAAATCACCAGCACTTTGTCACTAAATACTAATCATGTGTTGACTTGTCGGGACATACTCATCAAAGAAGTCTTAGATGCTACACTGCTGTAGTACCCTATCATTGTGAGATTTTATTTTATTTTTTTGGAACTAATACATCCCAAACACATAATTAGACAAGTTATTGAACCCACAACCAAAAGACAACAAAAGATTACCAATAAGAATAATCCGAGAAACGCATGAGTACATGACCACAAATAGGAACAACTCCTAATTGATTCTTTGTTATAACTTTCAAATTTAACAAGGAAATAGTGCCAGCAAGGAATTGACATTTCAAATCCCGGGAAAGCATTTGTCATTCTGTTAGCATCGACAAAGAGCCCGTTAAAGTCAATACACGTGCCCAATCAACACATAATCATTTAAAATCCGAATAGATAAGGAACAATGAATAAACCTACTTTCCATGCACCATTTAAATCTAAAAAACCAGCCATATACAACCATGGGCAGGACACGATACATATCTTCAATACCGTTGGGTAATACAATGCCAACAGCTCCTATATAACACAAATTCGTTTTAGGAGGGATGGTGAAATTGGGTAATACAATGCCAACAGCTCCTATATAACACAAATTCGTTTTAGGAGGGATGGTGAAATTCAGTTCAACAGGTGATAACAGGGTGTTATGGGTATAAATCCCGGGAACAACGTCGTGAAGGAGGAATGGTTGGGTACACAATGTCATCAATCCCATAAAAGCTGCAGTGAAGCAGCTCGTAAGACCAATTGGTTTTCATGGGGGAGCATGAGTGAAGAGTGATTATTCAGTGCTCCTAAAGCACCACCGCGTGGTGCTTCAGGGTCCTTTTCCACCACACCTCAGTTTTGGCATCACACACTTGGTGGTGCAGAAAGGCCGCTGAGCACTTAATAATCATTCCTGAGGGAGGGGCGGTTGTGTACTCATTACTCAATGACATTTCAAGTTCCTATATCTGTTTTTAAAACAGACATGCATGATGTTAAATAGTCTACTATCATACAAGATTGAAATCCCTTAAACACCAATTTCTTTTAAGAGGGATGGTGTAACTCAGTCCGATTAACAAACACAAAGACAGAAAAAACTAGTAGAGCCTCAATACATTTGTATATAGCATTGATAGATTCCGAACCTCTATCGGGGTAGAGCTCTCCTTGGGCTTAATTTCTGGATCAGCCCCAGACCAAATGGCCTGAGGCGGGGCCGTAGTGGCGTAATAATCATCGTCATCCTCATCATCAACATCAGCCCATGATTTCACCGTAAGCGGCGTCGGAGCCCAAAAAACCTCCTGCTTGCGCTTTTCCTCCTCCTCCTCCTGCTTCTTCTTCGAACTGCTTTTGCTGCTCTTCGACGAACCTTGTTGCTCTTTGTCTGATTTCTTCTTCTTCCTTAGGCTTCCGAGTGCCGCAAACACGTTCGAACTGTTCAGGACCAACGTATCGTCCTTCCTGCTTCCTCCTCCCACCATTCTCTCAACTCAAATCTGATCAAACCTTTGTATATCCCTGCCTGTATATACAAAACTGCACAGAACGAATCTTTATTGAAATCTCAAGCGAAGATCGAAGCTCGAACGATTGAAAACTCACCGCAACAATTGAAAAAAAAAAAAAAATTTGAATAGATACACTGATACGAAAGATTGAGATGGAGTTTATCGGAAAAGGAAAAACGACAATCGAACAGATTATACTGATGAAAGTGACGAGAGTACGAAGTAAGGAATTTTTTGAGGGGACAAGGGTATACAGAAATTTGTTTAATCGGATTGCGACGAAATGAACGGAGGTTGGATTTTCTTGGGAGAATGGGAGAATTTTCTAAAGAAATTGAAGAAGATAACGTCGAGGAGAATATCAAGAACAGATTGTGCAAACAACAGGAGGGTGAGGAATCAGAAACGGCTATTTATAGGATAGAAGAGTGTGCGTATGGGATAGGTGGGTTAGGGTTTAGATAGGTTGAGTGAAATTTTTGGTTTTCTTCTCTTTTTTTTTTTTCCAAACAAAAAATAAAAAAATTTTAAAAATAGGACCAGGATTATCTGGCAATACTAAGGCCATGTTCCACTAATAAAAATTAGTTTTGTTTTAACTAAAAAACTATCTCATTTCACTAAAAAAAAACCCCACAAAAAACTAACAAAAAAATCACTTAAGGCCATGTTCCACTAACAAAAAACTAGTTTTGTTTTAAATCAAAAACTACATCATTCCACTAAAAAAAACCCCACAAAAAACTAACAAAAAAACCACTTCATTCCACTAATCTAAAAAAACCAAATCATTGCACAATCAAGTACATGTACTTTAATTATGTAAAATTACGAATCTGCCCTCCCTTCAAAAAAAAAAGAGAGCAATAGTTGTTTGGGTAGAAGGGTAGATTTGTAATTTCATAACACAACTAAAAAAACCAAAAACTTGTTAGTGGAACTAGTTGGTTTTTTTGAAAAACTAAAGATAAAAAAAAACAAAAAAACTAAAAAACCAATTAGTGGAACACCCCCTTACACTAACCTAAAAAAAACCAAACCACTTTAATCATGTAAAATTACGAATCTGCCCCCCTTCAAACCCCTTATCCTTTGGGTACAAGGGTAGCTTGGTAATTTGGTAACACAACTCAATAAATCAAAAGGCTAAAAAAACTAGTCAGTGGAACTAGTTGGTTTTTTTTATAAAACTAAAGATAAAAAAAAAAACAAAACAAAACAAACAAAAAACCAAAAAACAAGTTAGTGGAACATGGCCTGATGGGGTGTTCCCTGATTTGGCTAAATTGAAAAAACTGGTTTTTTGGTTTTTTTCGTTTTGTCCTTATTTAAATTTTTTTGCATTTGTTAGTTTTGCGTCAAAATTTTGTGGTTTCTGAATTTATCTTGTCGAGACGAGACAAATAGTATAAAATTATGGTCAAAAGTAATAGTTTTTTTTAATAAAGCCGAAAATAAACCAAAATAAACTAATTTTTTGGATTATTTTTCGTCTTTATTCACAAAACTTTAAGTTTGGTTAACAATTTTATACGTTTTAGATTCCTCTCGTCGAGACAAGCCAATAAACCACAAAAAATCAACCGAAAACTAACAAATGCAATTTTTTTTGAATGAGGACAAAACCAAAAAAAAAAAAAAAATCAGTTTTTTCAATTTAGCCAAATCAGACCCAACCTCATTCTCGCACAATACATCACATAAAAAGGCATGAAGACAACAACCAAAGCAGTTTTAAAACAAAATTCTCTTAGCGGAACACATCCTCAATACAACTCATCACATACACATAGGTCACACAGGCATTTACTACGTAGGACCCACGTGTGTGTGCGACGTGGGCCCTACATAATAAATGTATGTGAGATCTACTATAAGAGATTTTATTTAATGTTCTGTCCGGATGACTGTGTTACTAACATTTTTTCTCTTTTTTCCAAGTTAGGTTTGTGAGTAGAACCATAAGCATTGTTTTAGAACCATAAACATCGTTTTACACGTATTTTTTGTACAACATACAAAAGGACCAAAAAAATCAAATTTGACCTCCAAGGCACGATGCTGCCATCTACAACGCCAAACTATATGTTTGTGTCAACTGTTCTCTGCCCCTAAAAAAAGTTAGAAACTATCATCACCATTATTCCCATTTCAATTCTACCATTTCGTGCCTTTATTTTGTCTTAGATATACTTGTTACTTATCTAGGCTTCCCAAACAGGACGCGGGGAGGTGTTGCGCGCAAGGTGCTATGCAGCACGCTTTGCATCAAAACGACGCAGTTTTGATGCTTTTTTGGGTCTCCAATTTCTGTTGGGAAGGGCTTTGTTTGGATCCTTGAAAACCCAATTTTTTCTCACGCGCCAAAAACGTCTAAAACCCTAACCATCGACTACGAATGAGGACTTTTCCATGTTGTTAGAACATTCAAAATTTCATAATTTGGGTTTCTACGTTGAACATTCCAATCCGAATGAACAATCGAAGGAGAAACATTTGCCTTTCTATTCGTGTTAGTTCCAGTAAGTTGCCTAATTTCTATACATATGTATACCTTACATCCGTCTAAGTGCCTATAAGTGATGAAGTATAGCATCTACTTGTATAGCTATAAGGTATACATGGTAAAACACAGCCATGGTTAATGCCTTTCTATTCATGCTTGGGTTTTTGGCTTTCGTTGATTTGCAAATCACATTTGCATCAACCCCATTTCTATTGGGGAATGTTGTGACCCAACAATGGAAAACAAAAACGGAAAAAAATTTGCGTTTTCAGGGGTTCAAACAGAGCCCTTCCCAGCTGAAATTGGAGGCCCAAAAAAGCATCAAAACTGCGTTGTTTTGATGCAAAGTGTGCTGCATAGCACCTTATGCGCAACACCTCCCCCTCGTCCTTCCAAACAACACAGGAGCGGTGCCCCCTCTGTGCCACAAGAACAGTACCATCAATAGATTCGTCCTCCGTTGTAAAACCTACAATAAGTATCGAATAATTTCCCTATAAAGCAACAAGGATACCAAATTTACCAATAACCATGCAAGGGCTCCATGTATGTTCATATAATTTATTTAAGTTCAACTTATTCCTATTTCCTATAGCAATATATCTCTCCAATTTTACAGCAAATTAGTATAGTGTTCGTGTATAGTATTACCACAATGTTCAATTACGAGCTATTTTACTGTTTTAACATATATGCAACTATACATTCAACTAGAAACTTAGGCGAGGGATAGAAGATGATGGATCAGTATACCGGAGAAAAACATGCATTTACATACAATCTCATTTACAAAAATACGTATAAATATTCAAATGCACGTGTTGAAATATACATTTCAAAACACATATTCACACTTACATATATGCATGTTTTACACACACACAAACAAACACACGAGAGAGAGAGAGAGAGAGAGAGAGAGAAAGTAGAGGACTCACATAGTAAGAGAAAAAACAATTGACAAAGGATGGCACACGAGGAGCGGCGAAAGAAGCGGCTGGACGACGGCGAGAAGCGCAGTTGCGGACGGGTAGACTTTAGATCGCATAGGAGTGGAGAGAGTAAGGAGAGCAACGAAATGCGGATGAAACGCGACTCCTTTATGTAGTTTGAGAATCCCTAACAAAAAAGATACCCAGCCTCCGTATGGGTCTCACATGTATGTGAGAGGGTTGCAGGGGAATGGTTGCGAATGTAGCATTGTTGACGCATTTAGTTACCGTGGCATTATCTTACGTGGACAGGGTTGCATAGGCAACATAGGCGATGGGGATGGATGTGTCGCATGTGGACTACGCGACTTGGCATATCAATCAGTCAATCAATCAATACTTTATCGAAATGTGTTTTGCCTACAAAACCTTTCAAATCTCCAATCCTAATTTTATAGAATTTTTAATTATTTTTTCCTCTCAAAATACCATGGCCCACCTGCTAAAATCACTCTTTTAGATAACCCCACACCCACAAAAGCCACGTCCCACTTCTTTTCCCCTTTCCCCTTTGTTTTTGTCGGACCGCTTTTCCACCAACTCTCCTAAAACCAATTGGTGGTAAGAAGAGTTTCAATTAAGTCTTTTATGGCATTCGACATCGCACCCACAAGTCTGTTTTTAGAGCCGTCGCAGGGAGTGGCATTGTGTAACCAAATCCATGGGAGCACTTCGGGCCCAACAATCCCTCTCTCACGATGACGCTCCCGCGACTCGAACCCATGACCTCCTGTCTTTGATACCACTTGTCGAACCGCTTTTCCACCAACTCTCCTAAAACCAATTGGTGATAGGAAGGGTTTCAATTAAGTCTTTTATGACATTCGACATCGCACCCGCAAGTCTGTTTTTAGAGCGGTTGCAGGGAGTGGCATTGTGTAACCAAATCCATGGGAGCACTCCGGGCTCAACAGTTTTCGATCAACTCCCACGTAACCCACCCACCCACCCAAAAGAACCTATGTTTGTCCCAATTCAAACAAAACTCCCGAAACCTAACCCTACCGCCGCCGCCACACAGCCGCCACGGAGGGGAGGCCGTGTGCCTCATACCGGATCTCATGACTCCGGCCTCCCCTCCTCCTCTCGTTACCTTTTTTGCTTTAGTTGTCTTTCGGTAGAGCCCCTTCCAGCCGTCCGCTACCGCCGCGTCGCCGCCGTCCCCTCATGCAACCTCCTTTTCCTATTGTTTTTCAGAATACTTCCACCTCCGGCGCTGCCAAAACTCATCGATTGGGTGGGCTCGTTGTTTTCCAGATTTCTACATCTCACACACGCAACCGGAGGCCGTGATAGCTATTTCGGTGTGGGTCTTTGACCATTTGTGTTTAACTTTTGGTACAAAATAAATCATTTCTCGCCATGATCTGCTGTAGCTTTTAGCTTGATTTATGTTTTAGGGTAAGCCAAGATCTGGGTTTTATGATTTGGTTTAGTGATTTGGTATGCTTTAGTTCGGTGTTGATTAAGCTGTGGATGTGCTTTGGTTAAGTGAATTTGTTTCCATATCTGGTTGCCAAGCATCAGAGCTTGAGTTTTGCCACTAGCCTTTGCTGGAGATTTTCCACTGATCGGATTGCTCTGTTTGTTTTTTTGTTGCATGTGTTTCTGTGCGTTCTCGTGGGTGTCCTTATGGATTGTGGTGCTGCTTGAGTTTTTGTGTTTTGCTGTGTTAGGCCTGTGCTTGCATGTAATTGTTTGTCCTCGCTTTCCCCGATTGGAATGGGCCCCCCTCTGGTTTTCCCCCAGTCCTTCGTTCCAATCGTTTCATGAGTGTGGTTGAGGTAATGCATAATCTCACTCTTCCGTATGCCCTCTCATAGTACTTTCTTCCTTTCACAGTTCTTATCGTTCCTCTAGCATGTTTGGCTTGCCTCTTCTCTGTGTTGGTATGTTTGGCGGGTTCTTACATGTAGCTGTTCGTCCTTCTCCTCCCCGTCGAGCGGCTTTCCCCGATTGGAATGGGTCCCCCTCTAGTTCTCCCCCAGTCCTCTATTCCAATCGTTTCACGATTGTGGTTGCAGCAATGCATGTCTGTGCATTTTTGTTAGCCATTTCGTAGTACTTTTTATTTTCGTCCCTTTCTCTTTCATTCTTGCATGCATGTCATGGGCCTTCTCTTTGTCGCGGTGTTTGTTTGCATGCCAATCTTGAGTTTTTTGGTCGCTTGCTCATTGCCTACTCTTCTTCCGCACACAATCACTGCTTTAAGAGTTTCTGTTTTCTGATAATCCGTTCAGTGGCTTTCTCCTTTTCTTTTGGCTGTTTAATTCAAGGCTAGACTCTGGATTCTCTTGGTGTTTAGTCTGCGCGATTTTGATCTGGAGATAGGCTACACTTGGGAAGATTGGATTCGGGTTATTCAGTTGGTATATGGGTTTATCGGGTTTGGCTGAACGGGAGTTGCTTTAAGGGGTTTTTCGGGTTGACTCGGTGGTCATTTGGGGTGGAAGGATTTACTCTATTTTGTTTAGGTGCAAATAAGCTCAGGGAGATCATCACAGATGAAAAGAGATTCTCCGCAGCAGTTCCTTCAAATAACCACGATTGCGATTCCTTCCGGCAGTTTCTCTACCGATTATAGAGCTCCGTAGTTGGCCTTGGCCATCTAGTTGCATGATGTCTATCTGTGCCACGGAGCTCTCGACCATATGTGTGTGACAGACACCTGGTTTGGATCGGTCAGTTTCTGTTTGGTATCATCATCAAGCATGCAGTTCATCGACAAGTTGATCGCCGGATGCCTCCTTAAATCTCTTCGGTGGTTACCTATCTTACTGTGTGTTGGAAGCATTGTCATTCACGTGGAACTACTGTGACAACAGCAGCTCAACATCATACATTGATCACGGACATTTGACGGCCGAAGCAATCTCTCGCTGGACACGTATCCTTCATTTGTTTTGGTTTTGTCTATGTTCTTCTCGTCTGTATGATTACTTTTATTATGTTGTCTTTATACTCGGTAGTTTGTAATAGCATTTCTCGGTGATATGAATTTCTCTCTATTGGTTAAAAAAAAAAAAACACACGTACCCACTGAAATTAAAAGATTTTACAAACCCATAAACCCAAAACAAAACCCACGTCCCCATGCATGCCTCCCTACACCCATCGATGATCCCTTACAATTTTTTTCGTACCGAGTTTGGCTCCGTTCGTTGCAAGAATTTGTCAAGGCAACTTTAAACACCATCCAATTCCGCTTTGCTACGATAATTCATTCACCGTTTTTTTACTACCAAGCTCGGTTCCGCTCTATTTGTTACGAGAATTTGTTCACTAGTTTTTTCCCTACAAAATTCGGTTACAATAATTTTTTCACGGTATTTTGTATTGAAAGGTTAGTTTGTTTTTTATTTTTTTATTTTTTATGACTATGATGTTCAAGATAATTTTGTTCACAACGATGTTAGCAATGATGTTCAAAGTAATTTTTCAATGATGTTCACATGCATAGGTTTTCATACAAGCAAGGTGCAAATCATTCAAAAAAGGGTTTGTTTCTGTTTAGATTACCAATTGTTCAAAGGTTAGTTCAAGTTTCAACTTAAATATGCTTCAAAACCTTTGTTCATCTTGCACAATATCTGTATGTATATATTACATATTGCAACTACAAATACACTTACATTTTCTCCCTTGCAAAATCATACATGACAAAACCAGTTGCTGGTCACTACAAATTTCACGCCAAATAGCGTTGTTCACCGCTTCATCTTTGACCCCATTAGAGCATCTCCACTCCTACACCAAATTTTTACTCAAATTGGTCAAAAACTGGATTTGATAACACCCCTTCCAATGGAAAACCACATTTTAAACCAAATTCTAGTTAAAATTTTGTCAAAAATTATTTTTTTTATTCATTTTGGCCCCAAAACTTTCCCGCCATTTTGTCAAAAACAGTTTTTTTTCGTTTTTTTTTTCATTTTGTCAATTCCTTTTCATCCGTTGCCCTCTGCAAATTTGGTGTTGAGTTGTTGCCTATTTGGAATTGAATATTTGGTGAAAGATTTGATGTTGATCAAATTTGGTGAAAAATTTGAGCAAATTTGATGTTGAGCAAATTTGGTGATGGATTTGGTGAAGGGGTGGAGTGGGATTTTTGGTCATTTTTACTCAAATTTAAATTTGGTGAAGGATTTGCTCCAAGAGTGGAGATGCTCTTAAGTGGCTGTATGAAAAGACACCACTACTAGATGGAAACTAAAAACAATTTGGGATGATAATGACAGCACTTACCAAGTAAAGTGCAGTTTTACGTTTTTGTCCTTTCAAAGAAAAGATAGCCCAGTGTAGTGAATTCTAAGAAAATTGTTTAGTGTGATGACAATTATATTATGCGTGTTAGGGGTGTCCAACGGATCACCCGATCCTCCCAACCCAACCAATCAGAACCGTCCGCAAACCCGCCCAAGGTATGTTTCGGATGGTTCTAGTTCGAGAAATATTTGTCTGGCGGTTGCGATTCGGGTCGAGTTGGGTTTGGTTAAAACCGACTAATCCGTAAACAAACTGTATAAAAAACGCTCGCGGATTCAGATTTTACCTGATCCGTCGAATTCGCAACCGAACCGACCCACCCGTATGTCAGAGCCACAGACGATTGCGAATCTTAAAAATGATAATCCACTATGAGTGGGTTGGGCTGAGAGACGACCCGAACCGCTCCGAACTGAACCGTGGACACTACTAATACGCTACTTATTATGTTACTAGCATAAAACCCGTGCTATGCACGGCTTGATTAAGGGAAAAAATAGTTGGTGCTCTTGGACCTCTATGACGCGAAAAAACTATTGGGTGCTCTTGGACCACTATGATGTGAAGCTCCGACACCGTTTACCACTATTTACAATCATGTACGCTCAAAATTAAGTGTGTCGAACCTACATAAATGTTGAGAAGTTAAAGGTATTGAGTTGCACTTGAGGAGCACTGAATAATCACTTGGGCTGCATTTTAACCTCAAGGATTGGCCTGGTACGTGGTTCCTCCTAATGCGTGTGGTTCTTTCTACCTTTTTTCGATGTAATTCATATTTGTATTCTCCAACCGTTCGATGAAAAAAGAAATATACTTGTGAGATTGTTGTTTGTTATACTACAATCCACGCATACTGGAGATTGATCTCAATAACCAAGAAAGGAATATAAAACAGGTCAGGAAGAAAGTAGTGTGGCATGTAATCCACCAAAATTTCACATCTAATTTAGCAATTTTCGAAAGTAGAATCAACATCAGAATCGTAGAAATTCTAAATTTCCTTGCCCCTTGGCATTAAACTATACTTGCCCCTGTAAATCCTTCTCCATTTTAAGGTAACACAAACATTATCCACCATATTGTGGTTAGCATATTAGGGGATGGGGTTCGCCTCCTTCACCGCCACCTCCCCTCCTTTTGACCCCGATCAACCCAACATTGATCTCTCCTCCCTCTTCAGATTCCTTTCCCACCTCCTCATTCTTATCTTCGGACCAGTGAGGATCCTCGCCATCAGTTCTCCGATCGCAGCCTTACCTTCTACTCCACCAGCCTCAGATCTGGCCTCCACCCCACCGCCTCAAATGAAGTTTTCAAGTTTCTACTCGGTTCCAAGGGTTACCAACTTCTAGCAACTGAATGCTTTAAAAGTTTCATAACCACAAATATGACTTTGTCTGACAAATTGAAAAACAATGTCGCATTTGCTATTGAACGAACCAATTCAAATCAGCAGTTTAATTCCTATTATTCGTTACATATTATTGATAAAGTAAGAAAAATATAAAATAAAATTAAAAGGATTGAAAGTAACCTCCTCTTGTTTGTAATTCGATATACCTCCACGAAAAATGTGCGACAACTTTCATATCATCTACAAAGATAAATGCTTTTTTTTTTCCCTTAAAGAAAATGCAAACTCGAGATCCAGTACCCAATTGAGCATGCAATAGGTAAGAAGGAAAAAGAAGAATAAAATGTATGAAGAAATATAGATATAGTAGTCTTCTAACTTGAGAGAACGCAAATCAGAAAAGAAAAAAAGAAAAAAAAAGAAAAAACCTTGAGAGAGGAACGACAAAACGTCCATGGAATTACCGTTGTCGATGATAGAAAACTGGATCGAATGCACGCAGTCATCCCGTTGTAGCATCCTAGTATCCTATACAAAAGTTTAATTTATGTAATTCTGAGAACAACGATGACATATGAGATAAATATGAAAGAGAAAATTAGTGACAATTGAATGATACTCCTATATTTGGATTGCAAAACTCATGTGAGTAGAGAGGACATGCATAAAATATGAGCTCCAATTCAAACATTGGATGAAGAGACGGGTTTGAGAGCAACCGATCTCCGGGTGATGGGATTTTCACCATTTCTAGATTGAATCAATGATACAACCTTATTGCTAAACTACATTAATTCTAACTTAAAATTAACGTTCAAATGATATCATGTAAATTTTATATTTGGTAAAAGGTATATTGAAAAAGTGTTGTGTTGATCTATTTAGAGAATATACAAATATTTTATGTTCCCAAAAGAATCGTTTCTTCTCTGTTTTCCAATACGTGTACATCTTTTGATTGAAAATCTTATGCAAAACCTAGATTTAAGGTTTTCTAATCTTTCCAGTTTCATATTCAACAAATTTCTACACGGAAGCAAATAGAAAATCTTATACTCCAATATAAAGAAATTATAGCGGATACCTTTCGCTATAAAACAATTAAAAAAATCAAAGTGAATACCTTTCACTGTAAAAATAATCGGTGGGTCCTCCCACTACACGAACACGGCTACTATAAAAAAAAGAGGTGTTAATCAACGTGAAGCAATTAGCCAACAACTAAACCAAACCAAACCAAACCAAACCAAGCCTTATGTCCCAATCAATTGGGGTCGGCTACATGAATCCTTTTTCTCCATTGAGCTCTGTCCAGTGCTGCTTCATCATTTAAACCTAGTATACTCAGATCTTTGCGTACTACCGCATCTAATGTCAATTTGGGTCTTCCCCTCCCTTGTGCGTTTCTACCCAAAGCTATCCTATCCACTCTCTTAACTACTGCATCCGCTGGTCTACGATAGACATGCCCAAACCACCTTAGCCTATTTTCCCTTAACTTCTCCTCTATAGGTGCTACGCCTACCATCTCGCGAATTGCTTCATTTCTAATCCTATCTCGTCTAGTCTTACCACACATCCACCTCAACATCCTCATTTCCGCTACACTTATCTTGTTCACTTGCTGCTTCTTAATAGGCCAGCATTCTGTCCCGTAAAGCATCGCTGGTCTTATGGCAGTTCGATAAAATTTTCCTTTCAATTTTGTTGGTACCCTCTTGTCACACAGTACACCAGTAGCACTCCTCCACTTGAGCCACCCCACTTGGATCCTATGAGTCACATCATTCGCAATCTCTCCATCTTGACTAATAATAGATCCTAAATACCTAAAATGGTCCCTCTTTGGTATCTCCTGATCTTGGATCCTCACTCTTTCCTCATACGTACTTCTGGTATCACTAAACTTGCAGACCATATACTCAGTTTTACTCCTACTTATCCGAAAGCCCTTAGACTCCAATGCTTCCCGCCAAATTTCTAATTTAGTGTTAACACCACTAGCCGTTTCATCTACAAGGACAATGTCATCTGCAAATAACATACACCATGGAATATCCTCCTGAATGTGCCTAGTCAATTCATCCATAACTAACGCGAAAAGGTACGGGCTCAAGGCAGACCCTTGGTGCAATCCTACTGTAATGGGAAATTCACTCGTTTCTCCTGCTGGTGATCTAATGGCAGTGACTGCCCCTTCATACATGTCTCTAACCACGTCAATATAGCCTCTGGTCACTCCCTTTCTCTCCAGAACCCACCATATAATGTCTCTAGGCACCCTATCATAGGCCTTTTCCAGGTCTATGAAAATCATATGGAGATCCTTCTTCGTTGACCTATGTCTTTCTACCAATCTCCTTAGTAAGTAAATAGCTTCCATAGTTGATCTTCCAGGCATGAACCCAAACTGTTTCTCCGACACCGTAGTCACCATCCTCAATCGATGCTCAATAACTCTTTCCCACAACTTCATCGTGTGACTCATCAACTTAATACCTCTATAGTTGTTGCAGCTTTGAATATCCCCTTTATTCTTGTAGATAGGTACTAAGGTACTCCTCCTCCACTCGTCGGGCATCCTCCTAGATAAAATAATCTTGTTGAACAATTTTGTCAACCAAGTCACTCCCAAGTCACCTAGGCTTCTCCACACTTCAATGGGGATATCATCTGGTCCTAAGGCCTTACCCGGTTTCATCCTCTTCAAGGCCTTGGCCACTTCGAACTTTTGTATCCTCCGATAGAACTCGTATTCTATTTTCTCGCTAGGGACATCAACTTCCTCCTCACCAAAGCTTCCTTCATGTTTCTCATTTAACAGCTTCTCGAAATACATCTTCCATCTATCCTTGATCTCCTCATCTTTCACTAACACTTTTGAATCACTACCTTTTATACACTTAACTTGAGAGAAGTCTCTAACTTTTCTTTCTCTTAGCTTGGCGAGTTTATATATATTCTTTTCTCCATCCTTACTATCAAGTCTAGCATAAAAATCATCGTAGGCTCTCAACTTAGCCTCACTAACGGCCTTCTTCGCTTCCCTATTAGCTTGCTTGTACCTCTGAAAATTTTCCACACTCCGGTCCTTCTGCCACTTTTTAAAGCAATCCTTCTTGGCTTTTACCATGGTTTGAACCTCGTCGTTCCACCACCATGTCTCTTTAGAGCTTGGACCTTTCCCCTTTGACTCCCCAAGAACTTCTTTTGATATTCTTCTAAACCCGTCAGCCATTGTATTCCACATACTATCACTATCACTTTCTCCTCCCCACTCCACCTCTTGGCCCATACGCTCCTTGAACACCTCTAGTTTCTCTCCTCTTAAGAACCACCATCTAGTCCGTGGGCTTCTAGTTTCTTTTCTCGGTCTATTATTCCCCTTGAGACCAATATCTAACACCAAAAGTCTATGTTGTGCCACTAGGCACTCTCCGGGAATGACCTTACAATCCTTACATAACAAGCGATCTGCGCCTCTAGCAAGGAAGTAGTCGATCTGGCTTCTTGTGGCTCCGCTCTTAAAGGTAATTAAATGTTCCTCACGCTTCTTATAAAGAGTATTCGCAACTATAAGGTCACCAGCTACCGCAAAATCCAAAATCCTCCTACCCCCTTCATTTAGGTAACCAAATCCAAATCCTCCATGTACCTTCTCATACCCTTGCCTCTGCACTCCCACATGACCATTGAAATCTCCTCCTATAAAAAGCTTCTCTCCACAAGGTATCTCTTGAACCACATCATCCATCTGTTCCCAAAATTGCTCTTTAGTGAGATCATCCAAGCCCACTTGGGGCGCGTAAGCACTAATAATATTCACTATGCTCTCTCCAATCACAAGCTTAACTAAAATAATCCGATCTCCTTTCCTCATGACTGTGACTACCGAGTTCTTAAGGTGCTTATCTACTATGATGCCTACCCCATTTCTATGCCTATCCTTACCCGTATAATAAAGCTTATACCCTGTGTCTTCTATCTCGCTAGCCTTCTCCCCTACCCACTTAGTCTCCTGAAGGCAAGCTATACTAATTCTCCTCTTAATCATGGTATCAACTAGCTCCCTAGACTTACCCGTTAAAGTCCCTATATTCCAAGTTGCTAAACGGATCCTATAATCCTGGGCTAGCTTCTTTACCCGCGCTCGTCCAGGCACGCGCGAGAACCCTTGCTCACTTCTCACCACACCCGGGCGCCGATGTGGCGCCCCTTGCCCATTTTTCGAAGCACCCGAAGGCAGGCACAACGCGTCGCTTAAAGGGAACGCCCTAGCATGTCTCGTTGTATGATTAAGGTTCATGTCATAAGGTTCTAACGGGTTTTTTTTATGTGCTGGCTGTCAGCTACCTAACGCACAACCCTCCTCCTTTATCCGGGCTTGGGACCGGCTGAGATCCAAAGATAAGGCTTTAAGAACGTCTCAGGCGGAGTTAATTAGCCAACAACTAAAGTGGGTAGAAATTAAAGAAGACGAAATAGTAGGAAAAAAAAAAAAAAAAGAGAAGATAAGTAGATGAAGTTTATTGACTATCCTTTATTTTGGTGATAAGGGTGAGAGGGAGAGATGGCATGGCCCAAGGAAAAAGAGGGAAAGAAGGCCAGGAATGTTTGAGGTTGTGTTTTTTGCTTTTAATAGGCATATAATCAAAAGGGCTAATTTTTCCATTTAGGATTAGTATAGATAGAGTTTCCTTACCCATTTTACAGAAAGAGGGAGAGGGAGAGAGGGACGGGAGTGTTAAAATTTGAAATTTGAAATAAGTTTAGTTTTAGAGTTCCAAAAGTTGAAACTCTTCCGTAATTGGTTTCCTTAATTGGTTTTTTTTATCCTTTATATAACTCTCGTTCCTTCCCTTGTGTAAAGATGGAATGGCTAATTTAGATTTAGGTATGCATTAGGATTCCTTAATTTGTAATTCATTAGGATTCCATAATTTGTAACGATGAGAGCCTTAATTTAGGTATGCATTAGGATTCCTTTATATTAGGATTCATTAGGATTTTAGATGATTTGATCATGCTACACTGCATATTTTTTTTTATCATCATAATCCAATCAATGCTTGCCACTTGTCGCGATGAGAGTCTTTCTCACAAAAAGTCATTCTGCTATACTATATAAGATGTACATATGTGTACGTTAATCTCCTTGGTGTATAGTACAGGTACGACACTAAACTTAAAAGTAATCTGAAAACAGTATATTTCGGTAATTAAAATTTATTTTAGGTATATTTCGAAAAAAGAACTCCCTCTTTTTTTTTTTTGAACGGAAAAAAAAAAAAAAAAGAACTCCCTCTTGTGTCGTCAGAAAAGCTTAAACACAACTTTCTCTCTTTTCTCTCTCTCAAAGAAAAAGGAAAAATAAAAACCACGGCGCATCCTCTTCTGAAACCTTTCTCCGCTAATTCAGTGTCTTCAAAAGTGGGTTAATTTGCATCACCTGGCTTGAGAGAGAGAGAGAGAGAGAGTGTGTGTGTGTTTGTGAGAAGCAGCAATGGGAGTGAAGAAGGGAACCGCTAGGGTTTCGGAAGATACAGAAGTGGAACTAGCTCGTGCACCTTTGCAAGCCATCCTATTGGCTGATAGTTTCGCTCAAAAGTTCCGCCCCATCACACTGGAGCGACCGAAAGTATTCATCTCTCTTCCGTTACTTGTAATTGCAAATATTTGTATATATATGCTTATATATATGTCCCGAATATCTCCACGCAATCGGAGTATTACTATCATGATTTTGTTAGTTAATTTTGGACAACAAAGAAGTAGTTACTGTCATGATTTTTTTTTTGGACGGTGCAATGGAGCTCTGGTGTTGATTGTTCTGCTTCCGAATAATTTTAATAGGAGTAGAAGTTGATTTCATGTTGTTTGTTCATAGAATGTCCAAGCAAGCGTTATCACTTGGATTGTGGAATTTACTGGAGTTAGCTATCGACAATCTATTTAGTTATCGCTTTGAATGCTCATACAAGTAATCTTGCCTAGTCCTGACTCGACTAGGCTGCTCAGAAGTGCAGATGTGGACATGGGACACGAATATGTCACGTGCATAGGTTATTTATCCAAATCACAGGACACGCGTATATATGTATGTATATAACATAAGAAGTATTATATATACAATTTTTATCAGCAATTCCGTTTCGATAAAGTTAGGCTTGGCAAGATCCAATAGAAACAAAAGTAAAGAAGAATTCTCTGATTTTGTTCGAAAGGGTCGAATTCTGGATTTGTCGAAATAAAGATTAGTTTCTTATCATTCAATGAGGATCTTATATTTCATAAAATACATCCCAAATTATATAATATATGTGAGATGCAATAAGTTATCACTCAAGAAATCCATAAGTATTAGACATGGGCACGGTAGGAATCCTCAACATTATTTAAAAAATTTCCAATTGAATTTATATAGATTAGCTGTAAAAATTTATTATTTTTCCTACTCTTCATATCTTTTTGAAATGTCGAACTCCGAAATCTTTGAAATCGCATGTCATCAAGTTTCTAAGAAATCACATATTTATTTCTTAATCATGGACACCAAAAAAGTGTCAAACACATAACAGAAAGGGTGTCGAACACTTGTCCGAATTAGGATTCTTACGTTCCAATAATGGACACAGAGACTCTAGTTATGTCCTAGACTGTACGAGGCGTGTCGGTGTTTGAGGAGTATTGGGAACAGACAGGCCATGTTCTTTAGAATGCTTCTTAGACGCCGCGTGCCCTATTAGCTATGATTTTGTCATGCAGACATTTCAACATTTGCTCGGGTAACATTTATCAAATGACAAGGCACCAACTACCAACCCTTTACAAATGGGTTTGAACGGGTTTTATTCACCTTTATAACGCTGAAAGGGAATTGGGTTTCAGATTATAGGGTCGATTGACCTCTAGCATACTGATATATATCTCTATATGGACAATTGTGTCAAAAATAGGTTCATGGGTGTCATTGAAACATATTTAACCCGTCCATATCCAACCCATGACCATCATCAACCCGCCCAAATCCAACCCAACCCATCCATTTCTGTTTATTTTATATATGATGAGAAACAATAGCCTACGAATAGATCCTTCTTATATGTGTGTTTGCTCACATGTTATTTTGTGTTCCAGTTACATTAGCAACTGTGGACACTCATAACGTTGATCATTGATGTGTTATTCGAGGCATTCTTATGGACTCGCTTAATTTCTTTCTTATGGTGAGAAATAATAGTTCCTGAATAGATCCTTCTTATACACTTTTTGCCTACCGGTTATGTTCTGTCCAAGGTACGTTAGCAATTGTGGACACCCATAAGGTTGATCAGATTGACATGTGTTATTAGGCACATTCTTATGGACCCGTTTAATTTCATTCTCATGGTAATTATACTGGCGTTTCTCAATTGACATACCATTTTTCTGTTGAAGGTACTATTACCATTGGCCAACATTCCTATGATCGATTACACCTTAGCATGGCTTGAATCAGCTGGGGTTGAAGAAGTTTATGTCTTTTGTTGTGCTCATTCGAGGCAAGTGATTGATTACTTAACTAATTCCAAGTGGTTCAATCAACCAAACTTTTCTATCAGGACAATAGAATCTCACAACTCTGTTAGTGCTGGAGATGCACTGCGTTTGATTTATGAGCAGAACGTGGTATGTCAAGATCTCTCATTGTATGCTTTGTTGTATGTTCTTTTCTGTTTTAAATATTTAAAGCAGTCTCTTGGCTTTTGCTTTGGTGGCTTAGGCTTTGTTATGTTGCTTAAATTAGTTAGGGGGGGATTGTTCAAAGTACCTGGATCTTTCTTCTAAAACGGATTGGTTATTTATTTGGAAGGAGAACCACGCCACTCGTTTTTGCGTAGTTCATTTGTCAATTCAAGTTGTTCAACTAGTAGGACCTTGGGATATCTCAAATATTAGATGCTTTACTGGTGGCGGAATGGGAGTGTGGACTCTAGACTGACGAGTGGGGTGCCTAGAGTTATTTTGAAATTGTACGCTCAAAAGGCTTACGGTCATTGCATTTCGTCTAGGAAGCACGGGTACTGGTACGGGGTACGGGTACCGTATGGGTACTGGTACGAGATACAACAACAACCCAAAAAAGTAGGGTACGGGTATGGCAGGGTACGGCGATTTTTTTTATGTATATCTTTTTACAATTTTGGCATGATTCATGAGATATCACAAGTATAACATATTTTAAAGATAGAAGCAAGATAACAAAAGCTATTAGCCCTTGAACTTGAACCCGTACTGATGGACTCATCTTCCTATGAAATAAAGTGCAATAGCCTAATTTTTGTGCATGCAACTATATAGGTTTCAAGATGGAGAGCAAAAGCTTAGTCAACTGTGCTCTTGTTTTACCAAAATCAAACTCTAGATCTGATTCTTGGTCTAGAGTTTATGACTATCGCATTGAGTTCTTGCATATTAAGGCCAACAGTTTGAGTTTTTTTCAATGCAGGATCTCTAAAGTTTTGAAAACTTTACGAATGGGTCCAAAAGTAACCAGAAAAGTACCCAACAAAGTACCCATAAGCTCAAAAATACCTGGTACATTTTTAGAGTACCCGGTACGTATTTTGAAGTACCCATGAAGTACCAGTACCCGATACGGGTACTTTAGGGTTTTAGTAGTACCCGTGCTTCATAGCATTTCATGATTATGTGGTGGAGATGATGGGCTTTAGGTCATCACTCTGGAGGAAATGGATCAGATGTGGTATTCCATTATTTAGTTGTCGCTGTTGGTGAGCAGGCAACCCTTTACTTGATTTGGTGTGTGAGGGGGAGCAAAATCAACAGTATTTTTTAGGGAGGTGAGAATTCTTATCGAACTTGTTGTATCAGAGTCATCACTAGTTTGGTTCATTTACATCTTGTGTGCATTGGCTTGCCCATTTGGTACCTTTTTAAACAAGAATACTGCCCTTGCATAAAAGAAATCAATCTCTTTGATAAAAGAGAGTATTGCTCCAGCTGATCAAATTTTGTTTGGAGTATTGCTCGTCTCCAATCACTAGTGTTAAAGTAAAAACGGCCTTACCAATATAGATCTATTCTTGTGATTATTAGAGCTAGGTGTTCTAAAAGTATTCACTGCTTTGTCTTGATAAATTCCTGTTGCTGATAGGTAAAAATTCTTAGTTTAGAAGGAGCAACTTTTGTATAGGTATAGTGGTTATTGTACATAGATGCTGTTAAATTCTATGTTCAGACTTGTGAGATTCTTTGTCATTATGTCACTTTCTTTCATCATTCTTGCCTTGATTTATGTGCTCACAGTCTCATATTTCTTCTTTTGCTCCTGAAGATAAATGGAGATTTTGTTCTCATAAGTGGAGATACATTAAGCAATATGTCCCTTACACATGCGCTTGAAGAACACAAGGAGAGAAGGAAAAAAGATAGTAATGCTGTAATGACCATGGTTATTAAGAAGTCAAAGCCTTCACTGCTTACCCGCCAATCTCGGCTTGGTACTGATGAGTTATTTATGGCCATTGATCCTGATACAAAGCAGCTTTTATATTATGAGGATAAGGCTGACCATCTGAAAGGGACACTATCTCTTGACAAGATGTTACTTGCTGATAAATCATCTATTTCTCTGCACAATGACAAGCAGGTCTTTCCATTCAAAACTTCTCTCAAGTTTTGCTTGTTTTGGTTTGTTAATCACATAGTTCTATGTTGTTGATGATGTTTTGTCTACTTTATTGTTTCATATGCTGACTTCCACTAAATATTGGTTGATAAGTTCACGTACTTGTAGTTAAGGAGAGAAATCATGCCCTAACATTATTGCGTTTTTCATAAATTTTGGCTTTCAAGTTCAGCATCTTAGAATTTGCAGTTTTGTAATTTCAAATTGGTAGACCTGGCCTAGTGAAATATTGTCTAGTTCATGAATATTGAACTATACAAGTTGGTTAATTAGTGGACCTGGCCTATTGAAATCTTGTTTTTGCCATTTTTTTTTATGTGTGTGCGTGTGGTCTGCCTAGATGCCTTTACCATCTTTTTCATTCTCTTCTTTAACTTTTACCTTTTCCCTTGATTGATTCCCTGATATGGAATATTTGCATGACCACCTTACTAGCCATGTAGTCAGCAGTTATTTACCAACAGGCTGTCATTCTTCCTGTGCACTATTGCATTGAGATATTTCTCACCTAATCATTGAATGTGCCCTTTGCAGGATTGCTATATTGACATCTGCTCCCCAGAGGTGTTGAGTCTTTTTACTGACAATTTTGATTATCAACATCTGCGCCGACATTTTGTCAAGGGATTGCTTGTTGATGACGTACGTATTGAATATTTTAAGTCTTTCAGATTTATTACCAATGAAATCTCTCTCTCTCTCTCTCTCTCTCTCTCTCTCTCTCTCTCTCTCTCCCCGTGGGTACAAATGAACTTAAAAAACTCTGTTGTGTTAATGTCTGCCATTTGAATGCTGTTTTTCTCTGTAGACATACAAGAATGTGGGTTCTTGCATATAACATACAGGGATATTGGTTACTTGTTATCTACTTGTGATTTCGTGGACATGAGTCATACTTTGATGTTTCCGGGTCTTCTTTGTTGGGCTTTATTTTCCAATTGTCCAATGTTGTGTTCCTTATGGCAGAATATTAACATGTTATTGTAGAATGGATTGGGGTGGAACACCTTAGGCTTTGGATCAACATCCTAACTGGGACAGAACTTTTTCCGAATTTATGTATGTTCTAGTGAGAAAAAGTCTCTTCCTATTATAGTTTTGTGAATGATCAGTCATTTTTACTTGTTACTGAACTATTGAATCTATTTTGTTTCTAATAAGTTCTTGTTGCTGGTGCTCATTTCTCCTTAGCATATTCTTATTAGTAGCTTTTTCAGGCCTTAACCAGTATTTTGTGCTTGGGTTCTCCCACATCTACCATAAAATTTGTGTACAGCAGCTACTAAGGGTTTACGAGACGGAAAAACCTTAGAAAAGTAGGGTTCGGGTTCTTGAATAATATAATGTACTGCATGAAATATCTTCTAACCAAATAACATTAGTATTTTTTAAATAGCTTCTGAAGGGATTGCATGCTCCATTCCTAATTTCAAAGGGGTGGCACTTTCCTCTTTCCAATTGGCTTAGAAATAATTGTCCATTTATTTTCAACTCTTTTGTTGGGTGTGTGGGCAATTTCTACATCCCTAGGATACTTGGACCTTCGCAAAACTTTATTTTATTTTCTTTGTTTTGTGAACAAGAAAAGGGGCGTGGGCTTGTGGTAGGGCTTTTGTCTCAGCCTGGTTTTTTCCAGTGGTAATTCACAATGGTGGTGTTGAGATGCCCCTCGGCTCAAAACATAGTATGTTTCATGCACAGGTGATATCCCACTTTGACTGGGTGAATGGATGATCTAGTAGAACCTGTGAACCCAGGTCTGTTGACTAGCTAAATGTCTGGAGTCTCTGGACCAGTGCCCATTGCTCTTGTTGAGACCTTGCCTCCAAAGGTTTTCTCCACCTTATATTTCTCGTCAACAAGTTCAGTGTTACCTTCAAGCAAAGTCATCATTTCACTCTATCAATATGATTCTTTGTTTTAGGATATTGTAGCTCTATGATGAGGAACTATAGGACTATTTTGTTGGTGAAAGATAATGTGCAAAGCTGGATTATAAATCTTAATTCTGCTTTAATACCTAGTTTCCATTGGTTCTTCCCATTTTTGCATCTTAAACAAACGAGGATTTTTATTTCTAACTCATGCATTGACATGTACAATTATATCTGCCCATCCACTCCTCCTCTTCCTTCTTTGTTCTTCTCCTTCACCTCCCTTGATCTAGTTGGGTCTTCCAAATTCATTGTTTTGCTTTGGGTTTAGGTCGTATATATCTTATTGCTACGAACGTTTTCTTTTGTCTTTTCAATAATATTACTTTGGATCCTTCATTTATGATTGTACTGAAGTAACATTTTATATGGATTCTGGTATGTTTCCTCTATGAACTATTCTTCTTCTTCTTTCAGATAATGGGTTACAAAATTTTCATCCATGAAATTTACTCAAGTTATGCTGCCAGAATTGATAACTTTCGAAGCTATGATACCGTTAGCAAGGATATTATCCAAAGATGGACGTACCCATTTGTGCCAGATGTCCAATTTACTGGGAATAGCACAACTAAACTTGAAAGGCTTGGCCTGTACCGAGCATCAGGTAAGGATCAGAAAAAGCAATTTACTGACAACTGTGGTAAACACTCACTTATATTTAATTCATTCAACTTGGAGATAAGATTATTTTGCTGCTATTCCGTTTCTGGTTGTCACGTCTTGGAAACTAAAATTACTGGATTTGTGGAATATGTATTTCTACTCTCTCTCTCAATGTACTCATAGGCCCTTTTATCTGATCTGCTGAATTTGTGTTCTCACTAAATATGATATGAGCTGGAATAGAGATTTAATACACGGTGTTGTGAATTTTGGATAACAGCTACAGTTTCAGTTGCTTCTTCATGTGCCTTTGCCCTTGTTGCCTCTTGTACTGCTTGGTAGTAGAATGATGTTGTTAAGTGATGAATAGTACATCGCCTAACTCAGTGTTTGATTGCTTAATATAGCAATAATGGCATCTAAGCAACAATGTTACAACGTTGTGAAACAACATCGATGCTTTATAGAATGACAAACCCTGTGAGTTTTGGAAACATTATTACAAGAGCTCTTACATTTTGATTTTTCCCCAGGGATAATCCAATCACGTTCCGCCCAAGTTGGTCCATTTACGGTAATTGGAAATGGCACAACTATAGGGGACAACACAATAATTTCAAACTCTGTTGTTGGGGATGGGTGTAAGATTGGATCAAATGTTTTGGTAGAGGGTTCTTATATTTGGCACAATGTCACCATCGAAGATGGCTGTACACTAAGGCATGCAATAGTATGTGATGGTGTTATAATAAAGTCTGGAGCAGTTTTGGAACCTGGTGCAGTTTTGTGTTTTAAGGTATGTAATTATTTGCCTTTATCAGCCTTTCTCAATAGTTAATATTGTCTCTCAAGGTATCGTAGTGATAGGAACTGCGACTTCTCCTCTGTCAAGTTACGTAACTATTTGTTGCAAACCTGGTCGTGTGTAGTCTTCTCCTTGCATACTTGTTGTGTGCCTGCACAATCTTGTATTTTCCTTGGAATATTGAATATTGAAGCTGAAATTTACATCTTTTTACTATTTTTGAGTACTTTCACTGTTTTGGTTTATCAAAGATGATCACTAAAGTAACATTCTTTCGTTTGACTGAGTTTAATTAGGTGTTTCATGATCGTTTGCCTTTCAGGTGGTAATTGGACAGCAATTTGTTGTTCCTTCGTACTCTAAGGTATCTCTACTTCAACAGCCAACTAAGCAAGATAGTGACGAGGAGCTGGAATATGCTGATGACAGCAATGGGATCGTAGAAATTCCATGTAACTTTTTAACCGTCCAATCTTTTCTATCAGTTCTTGATACTTATGAAAAAAGAATACTCGTATCCTTTCGATTGCTTCTTGTGGAAATCTAACTTTTCATTCTTTTGTATAGACGGGAGCATGACAGAAAATAAAGTTGTAAATTTTTCAGATAAGCTGTCCACCATGAATAAAGGATAAGGAATAATTACGAAAGGCCATAATAATTCTAAACCTCAAACAATGGTGGATCCAGGAATGTAACAAAGAGGGGGGCGGGCACCTACAAATCATAACCTTGAGAACTTTTGGACTTAATGATAGTCAACTTAAGCATTCATCATTGAGCACAAAAGTGCAGTGTATACGCTTGCAGAAGTTTCTGGAAATAAGCACAAGAAGTTAAATATTGTTATTCAGTCTTCTGTGTATAAATAAAAGCATCAGGGGATCGTCATAATTTCAGGTGGCATTAGTATTGTTTTTAAGGGGTGGAAATGAGAGATACTATGTATGCTAAGGGGTTTCAGTATATTTATCAAAAAATTACGACGGGCATGGACCAGAAGCCGAGAACTTATATGGCTGTCAGGCTTCGGAATTGATAAAAACTTAAAGTCTATAAGCCCATGCATGTCCTCAAGTTAGTTATTTGTTCGAGATGTAAGGCTTTGCAGTTGTCATATACTCTTACTTTAAGCTTTGTTATATGCAGCGATTAACAGTACATCAGTGAAATTGAGTGGGCAACTAACATCTGATGTATCTGAGGCGCAACGGTTGGCAATATCTGAGGTAAGAGTTCCAGACCTCTTGTCCTCTGGCTTATGCACTTGAAAATTGACTTGTGATGTGTGCGTATTGAGTATTATGCTTGCGATGGCAGTTTGATTTTGGTGCCAATAGAAATGGCTTGATCCAGTAGATCAACTGAAGATGTCTAGTATCTAAGTGCTTAAGCAAGGCTTGATAAAGTTCGTCCATTACCAATTTTCCTATAATAAAACCTTACCCTTTGTGGTGAGCTTGCTGAGTTGTGATTGTCTGCATATTTTCGTATCCAATATCCTCTATTGGATAGTAATGTGAAAAATCTGGGTAGATCTTTGCCTCAGGACACTTGACCCAATGTCCTATTAGTTACAGGGTAACTTTAAAAAAATCGTTCCTCTTATTTCATCCAAGTCTCAATTTTGTCCCTATAATGTCAATTTTGATGATTTTAACCTTTAATTTTAGTTTCGGTCCCATTTAAGTCTGCTTGGTAATGCCTAGAGGGAAGTGAAGGCAAAGAAAAGTCAAATCAGCCTCTTTTTCAGTACACCCCAATGCTGACTTCTTTAACCTTCCCCACCCTTCCCCTAACCTTATCCCAAAGTACCAGCAGCACCCCAAAGTACCACCATCACCGAACCATGATGCCCTAACAACACCCTTCGCTCGCCATCTCACCACTATCAACCCACCCGATCCCCCCCCCACACGAAAACCATCTTCCCACTTAATTTCTTAAAAATGAGAAAAATACAGAGCTTTTAGACAAAAGGCTAAAAACTTAATTTAAAAAAATAACGAAAAATCCATAAATTAAGCACTTACGAAGGGTTTACTATTCTCTTAAGTAAGAATTCGACGTGATACACAAACATGTTGCACTTTGTGGCTGAATTACTTGATCAAATTAACTTAAACGCTGTCCAACTCCTTATACCAGACGACTTCCTGTTTTACAATTTGATGACTGTTGTAGGTTAATTTTATGATATTTATTTATGTTAACATGCAAATACTATTTATGTATCCAAGCTTTGGGCATGGGTGACTGAGAATTTGGTTTTTTCCTGGTTAGCTGATGACTTCGAACCAGGGTTGTGAATCCCGTACCGTACCGGCCGGTACGTACCGGATTGGTGGAAAAACGGTACCTTGACCTCTTAATACCGTCCCGGCCTCAATACCGGGGATTATCGGCTGGTACCGGAAAATCCGGACGATCTCGGCCGAGATGACTTTACCGCTGATTTCGGACGGTATTTTGCAAGCCTGAAAATTTTACAGCTGACATCAAATTCCAAGCCTGAAATCGAGTTTTTGTGCCAAATTTGACTAGCGGCAAGAGAGAGACATGGCCGTGGGACCTCCGGTTGTGGGCCTTGTGGCTGTGCTGTCAAGTGGGAGAGATGGCCATGGAACTTCGGTTGTGGCTGTGCTGTCAAGTGGGTAGTCTTGATCACTTGTCCACAGAGAGAGAAAGAGGGAGGCGGAAACCAGAGGTTGGACTTGGGGAAAAGTGAGTAGAGGAGATAAGGTAGAAAAGGATTTAAATATGTTGACCCTAAAATGTCCCAAATGACCAAAGTAACCCTTTTCTCTCACAATTTTACCCTTTTTCCTGATTCTGCCCATTGGATCAGTGAGTGAAATTTTCGTTTTCATTTTTTAACGTGGAGTTATGTGAATTGGGCCTCAGATTTGGGCCATGTTGTTCGGATTTTTAAGTTATTTGATAAAAAAAAAGAGGAGCTAAATTGATATTTCAATATATATCATATATATGTAGAGATAGTACCACTAAATTCCTCATATAAACCGGACAAATTGAACATTTTTCTGTTAGATTAAAGTCTATTTCATGATATTTGTTGTCAAATTAATACTAGGTTATTTTATGATTAATTAGATGATATATGAAAAAATTTCATTTTTAATATATATATACACATATACATACATACATATAATACCGCTAAATCCGAAATGGTACCGGTACCAACCTGGTACCGGTACCGTACCGTACCAGCAAGAAAACCGGTACCCTGTCCGGTACGAGATTCAGAACCTTGCTTCGAACCCCAAGGTCCCCAACCCACAATCCTCAATTGAACCGGTGTTTACCTCCACTCTCCACAAATTGCCCACACTTTCCCTCAGCCAACGACCTCTTCTATTTATTTCCATCCACCGTCATAACATTAGCAAATATGATTAGTCATTATTTGTTAACAGCTTCATTGGAGGAGATTGGTTTTTGAAAAAATACCTTCCTGTAGACCCATCTACAAAAGTCGGTATTTGATATTGCAAGGATGGAATTCTTCTCTGGTACTTATACAATACTGTGGGGTGATGGATCGCGATTGTTCTTCTCGGTTTAGATCCGACTCTCGTCTTCGCTCTGATCACCTACAAAACGGCACAACCAGTTAGTGCCACCCGGCCGCACTCGCCGGAGGGTACTCTGAAGTTCAAGCTAGTATCCGAAGGAAAGAGGAAAGCACAATGTATCACTCAGATATAGAATTGGGTACCTCCTTTAGGGTTTATCCCTTGGTATTTATAGGCCATAATGTGCTTGCTCTCCAGGCTACGCGTGCTGGGAAAGTGTACGTGACTTCACTAGCAACCGCTTCAGCATGTGATGTCACAAATAACCACTTTGCCACGTAGTGCTTCGAGAAGGTTCTGGATGAGCCTTCTCAGTGGTCACGTGTCCGAGGTCATGTGCCGTCCATAATTCCCCCAACGGCTTCTTGGGTCGACTCAAGGGTCGGGTCCCTTTGGCCCGAACCAAGATCACCAAACCTGAACGGGTATTCAATGGGGCATTGGCCCACATAGGACAATACGGGCCTTAGTCTACGGCCCAATGTATCCACAAGCGTTGGCTCATACGGAACGAGTTGCTTCTTGGGCTCCGGCCCACCAATTATTTGGCCTAATGGGCTTGCTAGGTGTTGAGCCACACAGGATGAGTTGGTCTATGCCTCGGCCCAACTTTGTTCAGCCCAGTAAGCCATAATGCAAACTTGGACTGCTCCATTTTGTCCAGCCCATATGGAGGCGGGTCTCTGGCCCAATCCTTGTCGGATTTGGCCCATACAAATACAATTGGCGCCAAGGAGTTGGTTGATGTAAGAATAGGTTTAGTTAGCTAGCTATTCAGCGAAGCGTTGTTGATTATTTCCTATTGTGGATAAGGAAGCTGCTGGAGTTTATTTATTTTTATTCAGTCTTACGTTGCCGCTTCTAGTAATGGGATTGACTCCACAGATTATCGAGATATATTGTGCTTGTCCGGTCAACTTTTTGGTGGGATATACAAATATTGATCACAAATGTTCACTCCCGTATTGTTCAAAAAGAAGGTTATCCTTCTTGATTTATGTCGGTTTGTTGGTGCGTCGGGGATGAGTGTTGCAGAGAGTGGGTTACGGAGGTGGAAGCGGCAGAGAGTGGTGGTGTGATACTGCGGCAAGAGGGAAAAGGGACGGTGGTGGAGGGAGTGGTGAGAACGATGGGGTGGCAGTGATAGATGGCAGTGGTGACCTACGAGCCAGAAAGGTGGGGCTGTGGGACAGAGTTTGGAATGGGTTGATTCAATCGGTGAGTAAACTAAAAAGTGAATTTACTCAGTGTGCAAAAGAACCATTTTACTCCTCAATTCTGTTCAACTGTTTAGCCGCATTGCCGATTGGAAAAAAACTGTTTAGCCGCGTTATCAATTGGACTAATTTATAACCGACACAAGATTGAAGGTTACAATTGACACAATTGATGCTAGAGGTATGAAATTGAGACTTGGATGAAACTAGAGGGAAGATTTTGATAATTTACGCCTTTTATGTTCTCACAGTTTTTTTGTCCAATTTGTGCTCTGCAAAGATCCTGAGATATCTTGCCTAATGACTCCTGTCATGATCAGTGATTGAGGCACTGCTGTAAGCATATTTATTCATTTTTTGACATCAGTCCCATTACTTGATCAGGCTGGTGCTGGTGGAGTTGGTTACCTTTGGTCAGTTGGTGAAGGAGACTTTGAAGAAGAATTAAGACATTCGGTTGCACCCATTCCTGCTGATAAACTTACCGAGGTTATACAAGCTGCTAATGATGAGATGGAGATGTTAGATGTTAGTCCTTTGCCGCCTTCAGGAGAACTGCAGCCTGACTCTAACAGCATTGATTCTGAAGATAATTTTGAGAGGGATGACTATATATACTTTGAAAAGGAGGTATTAGTTGCATTAAGATGTTACACAGCTTTTTGTGGTATTTAGCTTTCATATATCTATTTCTCTTTGTAGGTTGAAGCAACTTTTCTGAGGGCTGTTCATGAAGATGTTAAAGAGGACCATGTAATTTTAGAAGTGAACTCACTGCGGTATGTTGTTCATTTTCTGTGTTGGACTATGTGGTTGCATATAACTTAGCTGCATAGGGACGCTCAGACAAACCTGTGTCTTATCTCTTATCTCTTATGACTGCCTGGTACTGTCCATTTAATTTTGTATCTTTTACGTCAATCCAAGTTTTGGTATTCAGTGAAACTGTGCATGGTTATCATTTTTGGTGCACCTTCTCATTTTTTCTTAGAATCCACTGGCTGCAAGTGGAGATACCTCACACATAAATACAGGCTACCCTTTATTAGCAGGGTCAGGCACTAGTTGACAACACTTTTTTGCATCGAGTAGTCAAACAGTAGGATGGGTCATTCATTTCACTTCTCCTTAGATGGTTGCCTTGTAATGTCCAATTCTGTCTATGTTATGCAGTGATTACGACTGTATAAAATGAACTGAGCCGTTCGCGAATTATTCGAGGCTCAGTTTGGTAAGAGCTCGTTCAAGTTCGACTTGTCTACTAAACAAACTAAACCTAAACTACAATATTAGGCTCGTTCAATAAATGAGCCGAACTTAAACCTAACTGTATTCGGCCTTGAGGCTCGCGAACCTGGGGTCAAAATGTAATTAATAATGCTTTGGTGGTCTATCTGTAAATATTGTATGTTTTGGGGATATAAATATAATCTATGAACTGTTTTTATCCCTAACAAATATACTATCTACGCACTATACGATCACGATCAGTTCACACTTCAAAAGTTAGGGTTTTAGTTTCTACTTCTTATTCTCAGCCGCTCCTCTACATTGCCTCTCCCCGCCGCCTCCTACACGTTGCCCCTCTCCACTGTTTCGTCCAGATTCTGCCAATCATACCGAGGTATTGTAGATTTCTAATGCCCTTTGGTAAGTAGGGTCACCTGAAACAGACCCAATTTGCTTAGGCCTTAGGTTATTTGGTGTAATCTGTATTTTGGTGTTTTTTCTCTTTTTATTTTGTCATACATGAGAGCATATTGATCTGGTACTTGAAAAGAAAATTGCTAACGAACTGAATTCGAGCCCAAATTCGGGCTCAGTTCAGCTCATTTGAGTTTAACGAGCCCCGACAAGCCAAGCCCGAGCTTTGAATTTTTTTACGAGCGAACTTGAGCTCACTTGTCTGGGCTCAAATCGAACCCAAGCTGAACTCGAGCCTGACTCATACTTTACCTTGGAAGCTGGAAAGATAATAGACCATACGATATGGTTAGCAACCATCAAAAGACACTCCAGAGGAGGGGGGAGGGGAAGAAAGAGAGGGAGAGAGAGGGTGAAAGATTGGGAAGCCTTTCTTCCTATCAAGTGATAGTGCAACCTGAGGAACATATCTCGGTGATGATTTTTGGATTAAAGGTCACAAAGCGACCCATATTGCAATTAGGTGAGAGTGATGTTGTATGTGGCCAGACAATTTTCCTCATTGAGATTCCCTAGTTGAAGCTTTTTGGCAAGCTATGTTGCATGGACTAGGATGTCAGGTACATATATTGGGTGCAGGTTTTTGTCTTTAGTGTTGGATTCATCTAATTTTTATATCTAATGTCCCGGGACCGAGAATCTTGAGCATTCAATATGGGTACTTGTGCATATAGATGGGTTTACGTAAAATTCTTGCAGGTATTCTGTTCCTTCTTGGCTCCTATTTTCAGCTCTTCCTACGGCCTTTGTCGAGGAGAGGTTTTGTAGTTTGATATTTATCTCACTGCCATGTTCTTCGCGCACCTTCCCCCAGGAGCTAGGATAGAGCTCTCCCTTTCTTACTTCTACACGTTGAAGCTAGCAATGTTGACTGCAAACTGGTGGTTGGTGAGGACTGAGGACTAACCCCGGAAACTATATGGGGCTAAAGCCTTTAACGCAATGACATTGTGTCTAGAATTCTGTCATCGTGTAAATCTTATTGGGCCTGTGTCATATGTCAAATCATGGATATCATTTCTTTCTCATCTTTACCCTTTCCTCTTTGAACCCCAACTCGTGTCCAATCATTCCCTCTCAGTGGTGCTGCCGCCTATCTTCATGTTCTTGATCAACCCCTCAAAAACATTCTTTCTACCTTGTCTTTGGTCGTTGAAGTCATTAGTTCTTTGCCTTTCATCAATTCTGAACACCAAACTGTTTTTTTTTTTTTTTAGCCAAAAGGTAGAAATTCCATTGATCAATAGCCAACAGGAACATAGTAGCAAGTATCAAGGTAGCAAATATATACAAACCAGACATTCAACAAAATATATAAACAAAGCAAAATCAATAAGCATCGTGGACATGCTGGATTCCATCCCCGGTATCTGGATGGGATATGAAAGCACCGAAAGCTTGTCTGGCAAGTAAGTGAGCCCTAGTAACCTCCTTGCGTGAAACCTTGGAGGTTTGACAAAAAGCGAGGCGATTGATCTCAGTGATGAGGTTATCTAGCAAAAAAGTGTCCCTGTGATGGCTGTCATGTCTCCTTGCTACTGGCGGGTTACCCAAGTTTGGGAACCCAGACACCTGGAAATAAGGGTCCGGATCAGGGAGAGGGTCTAGAGAAGTACCAGCAATATCCACCCGCTGCTTCTTAAAGCCTCCAAAATTGTCACCAATATCTGATCCCTCATCATGTTCGGCCCCCTCAACCTGTAATTTTCTTTTTCCAAAAATAATTTTGAGACCAGCTTCTTTGCATGTCTTAGCCTTCTGGGTTTTGCAAATGGATTCACTTTTAACCACGGCATTGGAGGAGTACTCCACATCATCACTAATAGACAAAGATCCCTTATTCAAATCTCCATCAGTTGAATTAGCAAGAATTCTTAAGGTGCTGTCTGAAGAAATGGGCTGTGACGTACCAATACCAGATTGAGCAACCGGTCTAGTGTGAACCGCACTCCCTGTGTCGCCATCCACCCCCTCACACCTAGAAAAAACCGATTGTCCAGCTTGCGGCTTGTACCCACAATCGAGCTCATGAGAAACAGTAGCCGAGATCATCCTATGCGGTCCCTGAGAGCTTGGTTTTCCCAATGGACCAGCCCCATCAGGTTGGTTTAAACCTTTTGGGGGATATTTGTTCCAAAATTGGGCCATCCCGCCGGTCCATTTTGCAGTGTAGGCTAACGTTTTCAGGGCTCGAAGTTAGGCCCAGTAAATTGATAGCCCGCTCAAAGGATTCATCAAGCCCAAAGGTTTTGGAAGTGCTGTGTGAGACGGTTGGGCTAGACGGTCCAGAGCTAGGTCCAGAACCATGTATACTACCGTGTGGTATTCCGTTATCCCCTCCAGAGGTGTCGGGTTCATTGACGGAGATGGTTGCGTCCCCAGAGCCCGAAGAGTTCGAAGACGCCTCCATCGCGCTCTTTTCCGGAGAGCTAAAAAACTGGTTCCTAACAAAGTATACAGTGCGAGTACCATTACTACTCTCCGTTTCAAGAACACTCCTAGGTTCGTCTTGGGCCCATAGAATTTCGATGTTAGTAGTGCGATTACGGTTAGAGTCTTTATAAGCTTTAACCTCCCGTAGGTCAAGCTCACGGTCTTGTGCTAGCCAGAAGAACCCATGAGGAGGAAAACTAGCTTCATGAATACAGTTAAGGAGGATGTTACTCGCCTGAGTGAAGGTGTAGGGATAGTGGTGAATGAGATGACCAATACATCCACAGTTAAAGCATACCTTAAAGAGACGTTCATACCCAAACTGTATCCAAACCGGTTCACCATTTTCCAACCTCAGAAACGCGCCCGGGATAAGTGGCCGACAGATGGGAATGCAAACTTTGACCCGCATATATTCCATATTTTGTTGCATGACCGTGCCCCAATCGACGGAAGTAACCGTACCCACAAGAGAACCCAGCCTAGTTGCCATAGCAGGCGTCATGTATTCCAGCGGAGGCCCACTCATTTGTATCCACATCTCAGCCGTGCTAAAGTCGAGACGATTCAGCGGGACGTCCGGTTGCTATGGGCGGAGCAAGAAAAGAGCACCATTCATGGCCCGGCACGGAGTAAGTCGTCTCTGTCAGCTAGCGTGGAGGGCCGAAGGATGTAATACGGGCCGGCTCGTTTCAGAACAGTGACCTCTCCGTCAAGATGCCAGTGCTCGTTAATGGCATCTTGCATTTCCATGATGGAGATATTGCGGTAGTCCAGCAAAAAACCTACCAAGCATCCAAAGAATTTTTCCCGCTCGACGTGGATAGAGTTGATGCTTAGTTCATAGACCTCGGGACCGAACTGGGCATGTCGAAGAATGGGCATGTGGTTGCCTGTTTGTGGAGGTGAAAACCTGACCTCTGAATCCCCCATGAGACTTGCAGTAACTCGGAAGAGGGAGAGAGAGAAAGGAGGCCAAAACCAGAGAAGAAAGAGAAAGAGAAGAAGAAGAAGTGCAGCAGAAGTGTAAAGGAAGCAGAGAGAGAAGAAAGGTGAAGACATGCAAGGGTTTAAAAGGTGCTACAAAGACAGCAGGAGGCTGTCGGCTGAGCTACAAGATCCTATGAGGTCACCTGAGCACCCGTGGGGGCGGAAAAGTATCCAAAAGCAGGAAGAGTTTGAAGCAAAAGAATCAGATTGGTTGGGAGTCAGAGCGTGTGGGTCCAATCTCTTTCCAATTTTTTATTGAACTAGTCTTTATTTAGTTACTGAGTGATGCCTCGGTAAGTATTTTTTGAGGGATTGTTTTTTCACAGATATTGTGCCACATCATTTGTTGTCGTTTCTATGCGTCAGGTTGTCATACAATAAGACTTCAGTGGACTGTGCTAGCGCATTATTCTATTCTATGATGAAATTGGCAATAGAGACTCCACATAGTTCAACAAGTAAGTATTTCATACATTTCTTTTTGTCTCACATTATATATATTCTATCAGCTAGATTATTGTCGTCTGCTGAACATTTATCAGAGAAAACAGTTTGCCCTGTGAACAATAAGTTTTGAAGTTCATATGATTGCATACTGTTTTTCTTGCAATGTTCGCCTTGTATTATTTCCTTCTTTCATGAGATTGCATACTAGTTTCTTCCATGACAGTAATTGTTCAACTATAATTGTGGCCTAGTTAGATTTTTGAGAGGCTGGGTCCACTGCCCAGATTTTCTTTATTATGTCGACCAGTTCACTCTTTTTTCTCCTATTGGCATAAAACAAAGCTTGATTCTGTGTCTGGTGTGTTTTCATTTGGTTAAGAGACTTGAAACTCTGCTTTGGACCATCCTTTCTGTAGATTTCCCCTTTTCTTTTCGAATTTCTTATTTCTTACCTACGTTCCCCTCCATCCAACCTCTATCTTATCCGGGGCTAATTGAGTAACAAAACAACTTTTCCTTTTTTTTTTGGAGATTTTTTAGTACTCTTAACGTTTTCTATCTCTGTTATTTGTCGTTATATTGCACTTCCTATGTGTTGTTTATGTGCTGACAGGGTGTTGAATGCTGATGCATTAGAACTTTTTGTCATTACCTGCTTTTTTGTTGCTCAGCACCTAATTTTATTGTTTTCTTATTGCTGGCAAATTCTCTAGATCCACTGTTGTTTCCTAGTCGCCATATTTATTTGTAAAATGAGCAATTGTTTCAGAAAGTGGTCTTGCTTAAAGCCGTTGCACTACATGCAGGATGCTGCTTTAGATGGTCTTTTTTGGGAGACGGGTGTTCTTTTGTGTTTGTTGCGTGGAAGGGGGCATTTGCGTATATGTGTGCTTGTGTGTTTGTGTCTTTATCTCACTACATGTGTGTAGTAGTCATCTGATACATTGTTTGATGCTTGCAATAGGTGAATTATATGCAAATGCTACACGTGTAATTGGCACATGGAAAAGACTTCTAAAGTCTTACTTGCCAAGCGTAGATGAGGAGGTTCGTTTATGTTGATCCAGCTCATTTTTGACATTTTGTAGTCATTTCCCTCGTGCGTTTGTTTGAATGTACACTATTTGTGTGAATTGTGCTATTTTGTGGGTGAGTTGGATGGGGACAACTTCTAAGGATAAGTTTGAAGCCTTTGAATTTTTTGTTACTTCTGAAAGTTCTCTTTGAGCTTCAGTCTCAAGTCCCCTTATTTATTTATTTTTGTCCGTCTTGAGATTAGATTACAATCTGTCTTGAGATTGGATTATGTAACCTTTGTTTCCTCTTCATTTTCTTTCTTTCTGGTGCACTTCTGTCATTATTGTATCTTTCTGTGGGGAATAATGTTTTAGTGCTCTTTCTTGCTGTTCAAAAGCAAAAAGATAGTCCTAAAGGTTAGATTATATTGTGTGACTTCATGCACTGATTCACTTACTGTATAATTCCAGATTGAAGTGATATTGAAATTTGAAGAAATGTGCTTGGAATCTGCTAAAGAATTCTCGTCAATATTTGCAAAGGTATGCTTGTTGTCGGTCATCAGTGCTATTTTTTTGTTTTCTTCAGCATCAGCTTGTAACATTTTAATGCATCCTTCATTATATCACCTGACATTGTACTTCAGCATGCTATTACTGCTGTTTTTTCTTCAAAAGCACAATATATGTGTATCTGTATGCTCTTGCAAAGATTTAGGTTTACCCGTTCCATTTTACATGAAACTGGATTGTCTTCCTCTACCAAACTAGAATAAGCATCGGGAAACAAGGTTTATCGCAGTTTGGGTTGGTTTGTTACATTAAGAATACACTCCAGATTATGAAGTGTCCTTGCCCCATATCAGCGATGAATTTCTTCCTCTCCTTTTCGTATTCTTTTGCCCAAGAAAAATACGAAATTATCACCTGAGCTATCGACCACCATCTCCAGTTTCAGTGTCATGTATTCACTGTGCTGTGATTGGAGAGAGAGAGGGAGGTTGAGGCCATTATAGTACATGAAAGGTCAGCTGGATCGATATTGGGATGAATATATTTTTCTCATGGCAATTATTCGTGTATGTGAGATCCATTCTTTTGAATTCCTGGAGCATAAATTTTGTATCCTGCATTTTTTTTCTTCTGGGTTATAAAGCAAACGAGCAGTGGTTTATTTCAGTTTTTCCGGCACTTATTGGACCATCTTTACTCCACAGGTTTTGCACCTTTTGTACGAGGCAGACATTTTACAAGAAGAAGCTATTCTTAACTGGGCCTCTGAAAAAGAAGGGGCAGACGAGTCTGATAAAGTTTTTCTTAAGCAGTCGGAAATATTCATCAAGGTAAGCCTTTCGATCTTTTACTCCCTAAAATATTACTTACCGGTTTCATTAAAGTGTATATCTCCCACCCGAAATGTTTGGTAAAAATAGGAATGGTGAGGCTTTTATCCTCATATACCACATTGGTTGTGCGAGAATGGTAGGAGTATTTCTTTTCCTTGGACGAGTAGGATAGGTTTGAAAAGAAAATTCCTGATTGAGCTCTTCCCATCATTTATATGGTATCCTAACATATAAAAATTATGTATGGGTTTTTCTTGCAGTGGCTGAACGAGGCATCTGAGGAAGAAGATTGACAAGATGGAATTGGTTTCTCATTACTAGAAAAGTTATTGTCGAGGCATTGTCAATTCATTCTGTCGTCTCTAAATGGTGCTTGTGTTTGGCCCAAAGTTTTGTCCAGTGTAGAAATCAGAGATCCATTTTTTCGTGTGTACATCTCTCTCTCTCTCTCTCTCTCTCTCTCTCATAGAAAATAGAGAATCGCAGAAGGAACTTTCTCTCAATATTTGTGATCTAAATCTCAAAAGGAGGTTTGAAATTGAAATCATGTAAACCTGGATCCGAGTGTCATCGGCCTCTTTGGTAGCCATTTTTTATAAGATAAAAAACATTTTGAGAGGAGAAAAAAAAACCCCCCAAAATTAGCATAGATAAGATAATTAGAGTGCGGATTTGATTCGATTGTGTTTTTTTTTTGGGTAGTGAAGAATGTCCCGATAAACTGGACTAATTTCTCTCTCCAGCTCCTCCCATGGCCCTCCTTTACTTTTTGTTATTCCTTCCACGGAGTTTCTCTTAAATCAAAGAGAAATGAAGCTGAAATGTAATCCAAGGGTTAATAGCTCAAGTGGACAAAGATGAGTTGTTAACTGCAGACGTGATGCCATTTGGAAAAAAAAAAAAAAAAAACCAGACATCATGAGTTCAAAAGCTTGGCACCTTACTGGGGCCAGGCCACAAGAAATTTCTCTCTTGTGAATTTCCTAGTTTCCGTGCAAAGGGTCTGCATTTTACTAGACCGGAGAAGAGAATAGTCGAAGAGCGTAAGTTGGTCCCGACAAAAAAAAATGAAGCTGAAATGTAAGGAGGTAGAGGAGAGGGAAAGGAAGGGAAATTTCATTGTTTGTAGTGGGTATACACACATCCTCTCTCTCTGTGGATGTTTATTGGCATTTAGCATGACGCTGAATCCATTCTAACTATACGTGTTTCGCTCATGGAAAAATTCCCTTCCTTTGTTTTCTTTGCCTTTGTTGTCTAAGTCATGGCTTTTTTTGCATGTGTAATGGTTACAAGACAAAATGAAAAGGATACGGTAGCATTAAGCTGTAATGCAATTCGTAGTAACGATGAGGATATGCATCATGCCCATCACCTATTTCAAATTTTTGGAGTTGGACAAAGTTTTCCAATCAAAAAAGAAAGGCAAGTTTAACGATAATGAGAGAGAGAGGGGCTCGTGTCTTGTTGATGGTTATACTTTATGCTACTTTCTTCTGATGTATTTTCCTTAGTTGCATTGGGTTTTGGTTAGACTCGGATCTATGTATTTGTTGATATTCTATACAAGTGTCATTGGACCTTTAAATGAAGCTTTTTTCTGATGATAAAAAAAAAAGGACAGAGAAGAGAGATGGATTGAAGAAACCACTAAAAATAAATTGAGAATGAAGAAAATAACGTAGTTCAAAAAAAATAAAAATAAATAAAAAATTCCGTTAGTGGGTACACACACCCACCCACCCCTCTTTCTACGTGAGCAAAGCCCAATTAGCCAATTGACTTACCTTTTGAACCAAAATGACACTTTGGATGACTTTCCATCCAAATCATACTTGTTTCGCTCGTGGGAAAATTTACTTCCTTTGTTTAATTTGCCTTATTCTTTTTGGATTAGGGCTTTGCATTTGTCATGGTTACAAAAACAAAGTGAAAACGACAAGGGTAGCATAGGGCAGCAATGGAATTTGAAGTGTAACTATCAGGATATGCATCATGATGTAGGGAAGCGTATAAAAAAGATGAACAAGAACGATCACGAACCAGAATTAGAGAAACTCTCTAAAACTCGAAATTTTATCAATCAATAAACAACTGGCTAGCCCGAAGGCTTACAAGATCAATATATAGGCTACGGAAACCCTAGGAATAAACGGGAAAAGGCAACAATTGCCGACTTAACATAAAATAAAGAAAATTACTAAAATTACCAAAAACGGAATATTTGAGTTAGGCTCAAATACGGAAACCAGAATAAAAAAGATAGCTATAGCCAAAAACCTAGGTCAAAACGGAGTTGGATTGACCAAGTAATTAGCAGATTGATTATTTCCTAAAACGGCAAATTTGATGTTTCGGAGGCCTAAACGTGGGAATTAGGCCGAAAACCACCGGTGCCACCCATGGGCCTTGATCGTTGGGCCGTTTCGCTTCAACCATAAGAACCGCGGATCAATCCGCCGCTGGCCGTTTTTCCCACTTTTTTATCGAGCTGTTCCAAGTACCGGCATGCGACCCAATCTGCATCACATCATGTACGTCACCTATTTCAAATTTTAGGTGTTAAAATTAGACAAAGTTAAATGTAACCCTAATGACAGAGAAGAGAGATGGATTGAAGAAACCACAAAAATAATACTATGAGAATAGAAAACTTGAGGGATGTAGTAGCTCTCCTGAAACGCTTAACCATTTGTTTAGAAGTTGTCCTAAAGCTGTTAAACTTTGGGATAAACTTCCATCGGGTCGGATTATGAGAGAAGGATTTGAAAGCTCTATGGTTGACTCGCTATCCCATAATTTGAAAAGGACCAAAAGCATTCATTTGGAAACTATAATCTCATGGAACATTCTTTTCTGTACCACTCTTTGGCAAATTTGGAAAGACAGGAATAGGAAAAGCTTTGATGACATTGAATTGGTACCAGAAACGAGTTTCAAGATCTTATGTTCCTATGCTAATGATATCACGGAGGCGTTCAAATCCCCTCTTATCTCTGACCCCCCAAAGAACCGACTAACTTTATGGTATGCTCCACCTAAAGGTAGTTTTAAACTAAACACAGATGGCTGCAAAAACATAACGAACAACAAGGCAGGTTTTGGAGGCATCTTTAGGAATGAGAGAGGCAACTGGGAGGTGGGCTACTTTGGAAGAATGATGGCTAGGACGAGCTTGGAGACAGAGTTATGGAGCATCTACAGAGGCTTGACTATCATTCTGGAAAAAGGCTTGGCCAATGTTCAAATTGAGTCGGATTCTCAAACGGCGGTTATCCTATTCAATGAAAGAGCCAACACAACTCACCCTCAAAGCAATATAATCAATGAATGATGGAAACTCTCTGCTGAACCGAACTAGGAGCACCCTAACTCACATCTACCGTGCTGCAAATGAGTGTGCTGACTTCCTTGCTAGGTTTGGAGCTGAGCAAACTGAAGAACTGGTGGTGTCCGATACCCCACCGCTGGAGATCCGTGAATTCATGACAAGGGATAGACTCAATATTCGCCAATTTCTTGACTAGCTTTACCTATATTTCGGCTACCTTTGTTTATCTTATGGCCTATGGTTTTATGTTCTGTTGTCTTAACCTATCTGCACCGCTGATGCAACCCAACACTTGCTCTTAATTCGTAATATATTTCCGAAGTATCAAAAAAAAAAAAAAAAGAATAACTTGAGGGATTTGGTCAAGTGGGCACAAGAAAACAAGTTATTGTTCTCTTTGGGGTTGCATGTTCAAATTCTACGGTAAACGATCCTAAGGGCCATTGGAGAGTATTCCAAACCTTTGGGCCATTGGAGGTTTGATGGTTTGGTACCTTCAGGGCTTCAGAATTAGTCAAAGTGCGTGAAAGTTGACTCGAATATCCAGTTAGAAATGAAATAGAATAAAATGAGAAGGAACAAAGTAATGTGAAAGGATAACCTTCTGTGACATCAAAACCAAAGGGAAAAAGCAGCAATTTACAATACAATCTCATTAGCTGTACCCAATTGTAGTTTTCTTTTCACATGCATCTGTACCTAAACAGTAAATAGCATCCTAGAGCATCCTACAACTAAACTAGGGCTAAGATCCACTTTAACAAAAAATTATAAAAAAAAAAAAAAAAAAACACCTCCCAACCTCTTTTGATCTCACGATGTGATGAATTCAAGCGTCGAGCATCATAATCGGGCGTCTAAGAATTCTATAAAGCCGATGAACAAAGATTTCAAGAGCAAAGGATCCGGTGACTAAACTAGGATACAACTAGCAAAAATACTATACATCCCTCGAGAACGACAAGCACAATCCCAACCACCGTCCTATGTAGCACCACTGGACGAAAATGAGCAATCATCAGTGGGAACCGGCACTTGTCATCGGACGGATCCTCCTCTGTCACCATAGCCAAGCCATTGAAATCACAGTCCCCCATATTCTGGCCTTGCAATTGATAGTACATGTTGAAAGCATAAGATGCATTTCCTTGTTCACTCAAATGGTTGCAAGAAGAGCCATAGCCCAAAGCAGTGCAATCAGACATGGTACAAGCATAGTCAACGCTTTTGGGCAAGTCTCCTAAATCCTTCACATGTGGGTTCAAAACACACCATCTCCTGAACATGTATCGCACTCCTTGTACTGGAACTAAAGCCTTGTTATCATCCAAGCCCTTTAAATCTAGGGCATACTTTGGCTTCCCATCATACTCAAATATGCCCCAATGCCTCTCGAAGGACCCTGGTGAGTTGGTGATTTTAGACACACGGTCAAATTACAGGACAAAGAAAGCTGTGAACTCAACATCATGAAAATCAACACAATAACCAGTTCAAGTGCATTAATCATGAAAATTTGTAGTCCTAAACTTATATTCACCTCCCAAGGTACTCAAGATCAATGTTCTAAAAATCGTCAGGCACTAGTCCAGCGCAAAAGGGTCTGCCTAACGTCTAGGCGGGGACTTGAAGCTGACTAATTGGCTACCTAATGTAGGTATTGGATCATCGCCTAACGCCTAGGCGGCTAGCTTTTAAACATTGCTCAAGATACAACACAAATGTCATGTGTGTCTCCATGGGGTACGATTGGTAGCAAACGGTGGTAAAAGCTAGGTTCTGAATACCCAGCTTAAGTACCGATTTTCTTATTGGTACAATGTATAAAATACCAGGTACCATAGAAGTCAATTTCAATTTTCCTAGAAAATCCTATAATATAGTAATAAATTTCGACGAGGGAGGAAATAGAGAAAAATAAAGTTGTGTAAATGCAAAAGAGAATACTCACTAGCACCTATAACCATGGAGACCTTTCCACCAAAAGTCATGTTATTTAGACGTGTCAGTCACATGGCTAGAAAGGAAAAGAAACGAAAGGTGCCAATAATTTCAACTTTTAAATCTGTACCTAGCAGGAAAGTTTTAGGATTCATATCCTTTTAACTTTCTCATCTATTCTGCAAAAAAATACTAAATTTTTTTACGAAAATCTTATCTCCCTAATGATTTTTTTCCCTCCTTTATCTTGATTACACATTTACATTCCTACTTTAAAATTTAATTGAACCAAACATTGCCATTGAATTGACCTCATGTTCTTCCTACTTTAAAGTTTATTTAAACAAAAAGGAACCCCATTAAAATAATAAAAAAACCAATAGAGTGACGTAATTAGTCAATAACAATAACAATATAATGTTAAGGCAGAGTTTGGACGGTGGGTATTATTAATGTTTATTTAATTTGTCTTCAAGGCTTTTTAGATCAATTATTCGCCTCAATAAAAGGAATCAGACAAGTAGTACATCAATATATGGGGCAAGTTACAATAATCTACATAAAATGACTGTGAGACTGAGAAAAATTCTTTTCAAACTTTGTACACCGTGGATTTTTTTATTTTTAGATTGCACTTTTTAGATTTTGTTTGTCAAAACTAATTATTAACTCAATTTGACGAGAATCCCATAAAAAGTGACAATAACACTAAAAAAAAATTCATAAACATTTTTTTCTTAGAATTCCTAAACATCTAGTATTTGATAAAACTGAAAACTGAAGCTGTAAAATTACGCATTGAATGCTGAATTTTTTAAGTTGAAAAGTTATTTCATAAAAAATTAAGAGTTTTATTTAAAAAACATATGATACAAACACAAAGAAAGAAAGGGATTATATTAGGTTAAATTATTCTCTTTTAGTTTTATTGATTGTGGTTATACATTTGTGGTGACGGTCGCGTTGGAAAGGCGGTGGTGGGGAGGCGATGATTGCATGTGATGGTGTGTTAGAGAAATGGCAGTAGTGGTGGTGGTGGTGGTGGTAGTTGTGGTGGAAGGATAGCGACCATAGTGGCGGTAAACAAATGGTGATGGTAAGAAGTGGTGCTGGTGGTGACGGTAGTGAGTGGTGTATAGTCATGGTGGTGAAGAAGTGATTTAGTACTTAAGTTGTGATTGTAGAAGCCGATGGAGAGATGGTGGTCACGGTAAGAGATTGTAATGGTGCAGTGGTGGAATGCTGGTAGAAGTGGTGGAGTTATAGGGAAGGAGGAGTTTGTAGAAGGATGGTGACGGTGGTGGTAATGGAGAGACCATGGTGGTAGGGGTGTCACAGGGGCGGATGCTTTAAGGGGCAAGGGGGGTCACATGACCCCCCTGAAATTTCAGATTTTTTTTTTTTTTTTTTCGTGGGAGTTAAAAATCTAGAGTTATGGATATGCAATTTCAAGAAATAAATGTTTGTTTCACCGAGGGAAATAGTGAGTTGTTACTTTTGTGGCATGTTTAAACCCATCCAACTCATTCTCTTGTTTTGCAAAGGAGAAATTGATTCGTCTTGCCGAGTTTCATCCAAAAGAGTTTTCTCAGGTAGAGCTCATGGTGCTTTCTGATCAACTTGATTCACATATTTTTTACGTGCAATCGAATCATGCTTTTGGCATTGATCTTACCAGTTGCGACTGCTACTGTTAAAAGAGTATTTTTTGCGATGGCCATTGTGAAGAATCAACTGCGGAACCGAATGAATGATTTGTGGTTGAACAATTATTTTGGTAGTGTGAATAGACAGAGATGTTTCCCAGTTATGCTTGAAAGGTGACCCCCTAGAAGGAATTCCTGGATCCGCCACTGGGGGTGGTGCTGGTGATGATGGTAGTGATTGCTCATACAATCGTGGTGGCAGTAATGGCGGTGGTGGTGGGATGGTGATGATCGAAGTAGTTAAGGTGGTGGAGTAGTGGTAGTGGTAGAAGCAGTGGAGTGGTGATGGTGGTCGTGGTGATAGTGTTAATGGTGGTGGAAGAAGGGGTGGTAACATGTACTCTTATTAGTTTTTTAATCTACGCACACTTATAAATTCAAGCAACGCGAAATTTGATTATCAAACCTAGCTACTTAATCAAGTACGGAGTATCAATCAATACGATTTAGTTTTAAGTGCTGAATTGGTGTTGTAAAAAATAAAAACACCAAACAAAATCAATTAGCGATTGGAAAGAAGATTGAAATACCTGGGGCAATGCTTTTGGCATTCTCATCAATCAAGCTAAACAAGAAAACCTCAATCTGCCCTTTTCTAGCCGGAGTCCCATTCCAACTCAAAACATGCCTAATCAAACCCTGATTAAACCTCTTCGCATTCTCCAAATTCGCATTCACATCCCCGTCCGTCGGCCACCCAACTTCCCCCACCACAATCCTCATATCCGGATACCCTGCTTTCTTCAAAGCCCAAACCAACGTGTCGAAATTCGCATCGAACACGTTCGTGTACCCGTTCTCTCCGTCTCGAATCCGATGATAACTATTGTTCCCGGCTCCGTCGTCGAAGAATGCGAAATCGAAGGGGAAGTTAGGGTTACCGTAGAGGGAGAGGAAGGGGTAGATGTTGACTGTGAAAGGGGAGTCGTTGGTGTGGAGGAAGTTTATGATTTCTAACGCGGCGGATTTCGTGTCGGGACGAAAGTCGCCGGCGGAGGGGACGGGGTTGGAGTCCGGGGAGAAGTAGATGTCGGCGTTGAAAGGGACGGTGGCTCTGATTTTGGAGGAGAGGTGGGAGTGGGTTAGGGCTTGTTGAATGTTTTCTAGGGCGGGAAGAGTGTATGGGAGGTACGTGTTGTTGTATGTTTGGAGGAAGGGTTCGTTGCCAACCGCGATGTACCTACAAGATAAAAAAGCGTTAGAAATAACTGTTGTATCTAATGTATTATATTTTCAAAAATGAGATTCAAAACATAATCATGTCGGTTGCATAGGTGTTGGTAATAATAATTATTTGCATGCAAATTATGTAGGAATGAGATCGAAATCCGAATAATTTGACGTAAGGCTAGTTTGTTTGATTCGATGTGAGTTTTAATTTAGATTATATATCCACGAGAGTACGTATTTTGTGTTTGGATACAATTTTGATGGATTAAATACGCATTTGACACAATTTCTCAAAGTATGATATTCTTATATTCTTGACATATTATTATTAAAAGGGTTTTGTTAATATGTGCCCCCTAGGCACATGATAAGATTCATTAAATGAGTCTAACTAAACCCACTTTTATAAAAAAAAAAAAAAAAAAAAAACAGTAAAAGTAATTGATATATTTAGATTTCTCATGCAAAAAGAAGTAAAAGACTTTGTGTTTGTGTTTAAAACTTCAGTTTCTCATACAAACAAAGGTTTAATTAAGCTCATTTAATGAACCCTATCATGTGCCCTGCGGAGCACATGTTAACAAAACCCTTATTAAAAATGAACTTTTCCAATTCTTCCTTTCTTTTTCTCTTCTAAGTCAAAATCGAGGTCGTGATTGATCAATTAACTCAATTAGAGTAGAAATAAAATAGAGACACGTAATGTACAAATTTAGACTCGAACAATATTCCTAAAAAATCAAGTCTGGAATGGACATAAATAACAAATTTACTGATCTGTGGTTAGTAAATTTAATTTCATTACAACCTCAATGAGATTTTAGAACTCAATTTGTTTCTGAAAAAAGCAGTAAATTAAAAAGGAAATACCCACTAAGATGTGGAAAAAGCTAGCCGTTAGTGCTGCACACGGGCACACCTCAGGTAATGGGTTATGCTTTTGATGAAAATGAAGGGCTGCCCAACTATAAGTATCCAAAAATGGAAACTCAGCTAAGGAGTAGCATCTCCTTCACCAGTTTTTTTCTTTTTTTTTTCTTTTTTTTCTCACGGGAAAATGTCTGGGTCAGTTTATGCGCATTTCGACTAATCTCCTCTCCAGTTTTGTCGAAGACATACATGCCATGCATCCGCGCTAAGACTAGGAGATTCACAAGAAATTACTCTCTTGCGACCTGACCCCAAGAATTGAATACTAGTCAATTGTGTGGGAAATAAATCCACCAGCAAACCGGACCCAGAACTATTGAACTATGAGGATCTCCTACGCAAACTACAAGCAGAAGAGACAGAACTGGAAATGAATTACATAAAGTTGGGAAACTTAAAAAGTACGTACATGGAGCAGCACCAATCAAAGAAAGTGATGAAAATTACATAAATATGAAGTTGGGAAAATTGACAACCATAAGAACAATTAAAAAGGTCATGAAATTGATGGGAATCGGAAGCCTAAAGAGAAAATTGAAATGTTTTTAAGATCCCAATGAAGTGCGAAAAGCATGAATATATAGCTTGAATTCAGCAGATAAAAACCTAAAAAACACAGTACATAAAGAATGCAAAGAAAGAAGAAGATGTTACATTTGCATGAAACCATGAAAGAATCCCCAACTCCACCCAAAGTTAATATATATACCCTGAGAGACCAGCTATATGGATAATTCATAAGTGAGTACTACTGTACAAGATTCACATATAGATATGGATATATATAGTCATATAGATACAGGTAGGTCCCGTTTGCTAATACTTATAACCTTTGCTATTTAGTTTATTTGCTTAAAAAAGCTAATGAATGGTGTTTGATATCGGTTATGAATAATCACTTATGTAGTTTCTCTTGCTTATTTGACCAAAAAAATTGAAATTATTCCCTGTTTCATCTTATTCATTCTTGAATGATAATTTGATAATTCAGAAAATAAGTTTGGAGAACTGGTCACCCAAACTAGTTTCTGAAATATGATTTTTTGAAAACTGATTCTAAGACATTAAGAAGATATTTTTGGATATTATATGTCCGTGATATATGTAATTGATTGGCGTTGTTCCAATTCCCGGTTTATTGGCTTAATTGGTTAAGTCAATTTTTTGGTCGATGTATTGAGAAAGAATGACTCGTCTCTTAGAGCACAATAAACCAGGTTTATGGATGAGTCAGTTTTGTTGAACGTGCGGAATTAAGATATAGTAAGAATCAAGAACAAATAAAGGCTTGAAATGAACTATAGTTTTTAGTCAAATTACTTGATATTGACACCACCAGTGTAGGAATAACTAGTGACATTGGCTTCAACCCAAGCAGCAGCAAAATCAGGGTCCTCACTCATCTGCTGCAACATGTAATTTGGAACAGCCACCATCACTTCAATCTCACTCCCAATCAATGCCCTCATTATCCTCCCATCTGCCTCAAACAGCTTCACCTTATCAAACCCGTTTTTCTTCATCATCTCCACCACCCTTTCCGGCTGCAACTTGTTGGTTGCCATGGTTCCCCAGTTCACTCCCACTCCATACCCACTTGGGATTTTTGTCAAAAAAGCCATACAAATGATCAAGAAACAATTAATGTGGAATTTTGATTCTACCATATTTCTTTTTGTCTTTAATGGGTATTTCAATGGAGGTGTGAATCTTTCTTGAATGAAGTGTGAGAAAGATATGGAGTTGAGACAGTTGGGAAGGTGGTGGAGGAAAGGGGAATTTTCTTCTTGTTTGTTGTGGGTATATATGCACATGGAAGAATGAGATTTCTCTCTCTTTTACTTTCTCAATAGAAAATTTTAAAGTTTGGCTTTTGAGAAAGGGAAGGAAAGCAAAGGGGGGTGGTGAAAAAAAATGTAGAAAGGGATTGGACAGGGGAAAGTGGGGGAAATTTTAAAGAATGGAAGATTCCTTTCTTAATGCAGCAGTTATTCAGATAAGTCCTACCATAGGCATGCAATTTTGTGCCAAAAAATTGTAAGGTTGTCCTATGTTGGGTACTTCACCTATATGTATGGTAAATTTTTTATCCACTTTTTAGTCTCTTAAGTGGGCTGTCTCCTACGTGAAGCTACTATGTACCTAATTGTTTGGATTGGATGCAAATTGGGTTTTTAAAATTATATTTTTTGGGAACAGAATTGGGTATTTAATTTTGAATTTCTACTTTTTATAAAATGTTTTCGTTGTTTGGTAAAAAGGTGAAAGCTAGGATAATGTGTCACTCACGTCGCATGACTAATATTTAACGGCATTTTAGATTTTTCACAGAACTTGTGTTAAACTAACAGAGTGATTCTATATAAACCCCCGGTCTACGAACGAGCTTTAAAGAAGTTGAGAACATTTTGGTATTAATAGAAGGTGTGGAAGAAATTGTGGGCTACTTAGGGTTCAAAATAAACTCACTCAAAGCAAAATAATAATAATCTAAGTTATTCCATATACCAGTTTTCTCCATATAATTTCCACTCGTCTTCCCCTTCGATATTTCCAGTTTTAAATGTTTCTTTTTTCTGCTTGAAGTGTCACTTAAGGAAAACACAAGGACCAAGTTGAATAGGAAATCATGTGAAAGATTTTAGACATGTAAAACTTGCTAAACTATGGGAATAAATGGTTATTTCCTTCCGTATGTATATATATTTTTTTTTTAAAAAGGAACAAAAAAAAAAAAAAAAGCTTTGAAAAAGCATCATTCAAAGTATTATACCCCTGCCACTACAAGATCTGATCTAATCCATTGCATTAGTGGAGAAAAACTTGGTTGTGGGTTAAGCACCACGTGAGGGTACCCAGTGCGCATCTCAACTGTCCAAAAGTGTTTTGGACGATTTGGATTTTAGAGAGAAAAAGAATAGAAAAAAGAGGGAGGAAAAAATCTGGACTGTTCAAAACATTTTTGGAATGCTGAGATTTGCGCTCAGACATCGCATCATCGGTACCCAATTTGCACCCAAAATTTTCTCGCATCATCGGTACCCAATTTGCACCCAAAATTTTCTCATTAGTGGGAGACAAAGGGGTGGACAGCAGAAAAATTGGAGACTAGACATTGACTTGCTTTTTGAGAGAGAGGATAGGAAAGAATCTTCTTAAAGTACTCTGCAAGACTTTCCAGCATGAATATACGTGTGATCATTCTCATGCAATTTTCCTTTCTTTCTTTAGTTTGCCTTTTGGAGGGAAGTTGGTAGCTTTTTTAATATGTCATGCTTGCGAAGAAAAAGAAAAAAAAAGGTTAGTTTTAGAGCTGTAATGCATTTCCCAAGTATATCACCCTTTTCCATTCATTTTTTGTTCCAATAGGTAAGGTAAATTTCAAAAAAAAAAAAAAAAGGATCAATAGATTAATATCATGGTTTTTTGTTATGACTCATAATAAGCTAAATAAAGCAGAATAAAAAATAAAAAATAAAAAATAAAAGAAGAAGAAGAAGATAGAACCGGACACTAGCCGTCGGGTGCAATCTGCAACATCAAACAAGGAACTAAGCAACTTTTCTGATATCAAGCACTAAAACCAAAATTCCAGTCCAAAAATACACATCTGATGAGGGAAGAATGCACTTCCAGTCCAATACAACTAGAGAAGCAAAAATTAAAATACTTGACAAATTAGGTCAGTGTTTCTTTTCTAACCTAAGCCACTATGTCTTTTCCGTCCACCTTTTCAACCACGCTTAGGCGTTAAGTCAGGTAAAAAGATTACAACCCCCCACAGTAGGGTCAAGCACCACGATGCCAAGGACTCGAATTCTATGGTTCTTTTGACTCCCCGTAAACAGAATGGACACTTTTAGTGACTTCTTCATTGAAGCATGCTTCCTCTGGCAACCTAAAGCTTAAGCAAAACATTGCCTGCATGATCGACCAAAGTTTCAATAAAATGCAAGGGATAGAGGTAAATGGATGATGGAAAACAAGTAATTGCATAACCCAGTCAAAAACGAAAAATAGTCCCCATACTGGATTTTTTTACCTTGTTCGGAGCAACATCTCTAACCCTATGAAATATTGGATCTTGTATACGAGCATTCAAGGCATTCTCTGCGTCCTGTGAAATAGTTCACAACGGAGTTGAGGTTAACCATGTATTATGTGCAAGTAAACAGTCCTTAGAGTGAAAAATAGTTTATGAGGAATGCTAACAACGAGATGTGAATTCCACCAAAGCAGGGAGCAAGCAAAACCAGGGTGCCCAAGGGCAATTGCAGTCAAGTTCACAAGGAATTGAGGTTACCGTTTGTTCATGACACAAACAATTCATCAATTGGTGGTGTTCAATTCAAACTAGCAAGTCTTTGACAGTACTTTTAGTATGGTTTTTATGCATGGCACTAGCAGAGCTTAAACAGGTAACAAGATGCAGCTAATAAACAGAATACCAAGATTAAGCAGAAATTCAGGGTCAATTCGCTATATCTCCCGAGATTTTGAAATGCCACGAGTACAGAAAGTTTGGGTTCATGGAAATAATCCTAGATTAATGTACGGACTCTCTGGAACTCACCTAGAGAAACTATATAACTATCAGCCCTAACTATATATACACCGCGACTAAATCCCGCAAATAGTTGGGCATCCAAAGGATGTCAGCAGAAATTACATCGAGCCCTGAATAATCTATCAAAGAGATGAGGAAAACAGAAACTCTGTTTCTGTAGAAAGATACTCACTGAAATTATCACTTCTTCCGTCTCATTTGACCGCATGAAGCAATAGCAGTGAACCCAAGGTAACGAACCTTTCCAGCATCTCCTTTGGATGAGGCCCCGAAATGCATCTGAAGAGAAATCAACAATTCTTAGTTGATGTGCAACGCCAATGCTCTGGATGTTGAATGAAAGAAGCATGGTAATGTGAACATAAATCAAAATGATTCTTGGGTCTACCCTCTCTGATGCCTTTTGGCTTTGATTTGAGGACATGATTCCGCAGCAAACGCGACGGTATAGGGGGACCACTGTTTCAGTGGTATTATGTGAGCAGCCACTTTGTGCATTTATTGCCAAAGGTTAGGTCTGTCTCCAATCCATCTGTTTCAGTGGTATTCTGGGAGCAGCCACTTTGTGCATTTATTGCCAAAGGTTAGGTCTGTCTCCTATCCATCCCCCGCCCATACCCCCAATTATTGGGGACTAAATGGGTTATGTTATTGTTGTATTGTTGTTGTTGTTTAGGAGAAGTAAGACTCTAGATATGACGAATTACTGTTTTCACAGAGATGAGAGAAGCATTTTATGAACTTTCAAAGGATTCACCCATTGTGCAACGCCAATGCTCTGGATGCTGAATGAAAGAAGCATGGTAATGTGCACATAAATCAAAATGATTCTTGGGTCTGCCCTCTCTGATGCCTTTTAGCTGTGATTTGAGGGCATGATTCCGCAGCAAACGTGACGGTATAGGGGGACCACTGTTTCAGTGGTATTCTATGAGCAGCCACTTTGTGCATTTATTGCCAAAGGTTAGGTCTGTCTCTAATCCATCTGTTTCAGTGGTATTCTGGGAGCAGCCACTTTGTGCATTTATTGCCAAAGGTTAGGTCTGTCTCCTATCCATCCCCCGCCCATACCCCCAATTATTGGGGACTAAATGGGTTATGTTATTGTTGTTGTTGTCAAAGGATTCACCCCATTAACGGCTATCGGAAAACTAGATACTGAGGAGAACCTAAAAAACAAGCTTTGAGCAACTCCTGGGAATTGATTCTCGAAGACAAATTAGACTTCTCAACATACCCCAACAGATAAATAAAGCAAATTATCAGAAACATAGAATGCACATACAGAAAAGAAAAAAAATGGGGGGAACTTCAGTTCATCCAATAAAAAGGGGACTCTGAGAGTCATTTGAATTAGTTTATCTTTCCTCACAAATAGAACAGGATTTTTCGTCTTCGGTCTTCGAGAAAAAATATCATCACGATAGTTCAAGATGGATAGAGAAGGAAGATCATTTACCAAGAAATTGTAGAGCAGAAGCAGGTAAATTCATTATCACGTGGTCAACATGCTCCCAGGGCTTGGCGTGGAATGTATTGGAGCCTCTCATTCGCTTATTTGTGCCTCGTTTCAAAATATCATCTACAAAATACCAAACAACAAACAATTATAATTTCTGAAAACTAAACCATAAAGGCAGACAGCCAAACAACATAGCTAGCTAAACCAAGGGTTACTGTAATTACACTCTACTTGCCATGATGCCTTGTTGTGACCTCACCATACCTTCTTGACTTCCTGAGGGTCGTTTTATTGCAGCAACACCTGCGTCTTGACACATACATGACTGATCAACACCTTCCCCGGAAATAGACATGTTACCTTTTACTTCTTCCACCTCACCTGAAGGGACATCAAAATTCATGTGGATTACTGTACCAATCATTGGGCGCGTCATGGAAGTTATTGACTTATTACACAAAGTGTATCAAATTAATGTGGATTAGGGACGGAACCTTCTAGTGGGGCGGGGTGGCACGCGCTACCCCCGGTGCCAAAAAATGTTTTATTTTACACTGATGGATTAGGCACCTACTGATGTTCAAACAACCTGATTTTTTACACATACAATGCCAAAATAACGTTTTAAGAGATGAATGGTTCGGATCATTAAAAAAAAATCTCAAAGACTTTCATTTAAAGACCACAAGAGAATGGAACCAAGCCTTTATTTTTGTTTTAACAAAATAGATAGTTCAGGATAAGCTTGAGTTTGCACTTAACCTTTCGCTTCATACTTTTACTAAAAAATATACTCACATCATTCCAAAATGATAGTCCCCTATGAAAAGACATGCCATTCTCAGATCAAAGAATAAAATACTTCCGTATATGATTTTTCAAGTTTCTTCGCACCAAATTAAAGATCTCAATGAACATAAATACTTCATTTTTAATCCGAAAATTATACGTCTTTTCATAAGGTATATTATTTTGGGACGGAGGGAGTACAACAATACGAGTAGACTTTCGTTTAATAGCGCCATCCCCGAATGTAATTCTTGGCTCCGTCACTAATGTGGATACAATAAAATCATTGATATCCTAATGAATAAGCTCCTAATGAACAGTATCCGCCAAGTGTAGAGCATTGATCAAAGAAGTCGACAACGACGGATTACCAGAGGGGACATACCTCTCAAAAACATCATAACCTATGTTCCTACTTTGTTGCTTTTGCATCAAAGTATTAAATAAGTTGATGTAAATATGGATGTACTGTATGTACAGTTCAACATAGATGTAGACTTTGAATGTAGAAGTGGGAATAAGTAAAGGTACTACAGTGTATGACTTTGTTTTCTCTAGTTCCCATTTACTGATTGTCGGTCCTATTCCAGCATTTTCCTCACCAAGTAGAGGCCACTGCCTTGTTTACAAGAACGAAATTTACAAGTCAAACATACTACCTGCCAGCTTCATGTCATGAGACGTTGTTTCTCCATTGGCCTGTGTGCTGCATTTCTCCAGAGCTTTAAGAATGGGAACATCAGACCTTTTATCAATCTCACAAGCAGGCGCCGCCATCAATTGACATATGAATTTCCTAGCATCCATATTGTATGCACATACTAGATCATTAACCTTGTTAATTTCTGCATTTATCTCCAAATAACGAATGCTATCTGGATTTAAATCATTTGCATACACAAGACATCCTTTCTGTGCAGCTGGAATAGCAAATGGACCAATACCAGAAAACATGTCACAAATGGTCTCTCCTGCTTGAAACTGAGAAACCAGTCTTATATGTTCATGTTCCAATCTTGAATTCCAATAGACCAAGCTGTAGTCAAGTTTAAATTTTGCACCATACTGCTTCACTTCAGTAACCATGTCATCTGTTCCCATCAGGACCTCAAACTTTGGCACGCGGAACTCATTGGTGATAGTTCCAACTTTATTAACAACTGTTTTGATTCTGGGATGATTTTTCTGGAAAACAGAAAAATAAGTAGAGATATAATCATGAAAGATCAAATAAGAAAGGTATTGACATGGAAACACAATGAGGGAAGTTTTATCCAACTCTCAACTATTGGGAGTCAACACCGTTCTTACTCTGCTGCAATGCGCAGCTAAATCTTTGTCATCCCACCTATGTTTACCTAAACTATTCGCATGTGAAGGTTGAATTTAATGTCTCTCACAGCCCTGAACTACCCACATGGAAAGGAGGAATAAATAATACGAATGGCAAAACAAGGTCAAAGATAACAAAGGTATGGAGCAAAAGGGATTCATCTATCTGTCTGACTGTCTCCACGGAGATAAGTGTTTCAAAAATGCAAGCACAAATTCGTATTTATACATGAGAATTCCTCGGAAGACAAAAATGAGGAAAAACAGAATCAGTTGAAGTGGTCAAGGCTCATGGTTGACCGTAAATTTAAGTTATGTGTGTCATAGAGGGTACTAAAACCAACAAGAGTGATGTTAATCTCAGTTAAAATAAGGACATAAGGACATCAACCTCAAATAGAAGAAACAAAAAAGAAAAGGAGAAAAGATTCAACCAGAATAAACAAAAATTTAGCACAGGGAACACAACCTAAATTTGAAGATAATTCTTCTGGAACTAGAAATGTAAAAAAAAATAATTAAAAAAAAAAAATGACATTCAGAAGCTAACGAAAGGAAGAATCTTAATTTAGCAAAAGCAATTCCCTATCCCAGACTCTCCAATATGGCAGTTAGTACTCCATGTATGATTAGTGATAACTAAATGGGTTTACAGAAAACGTAGATATGCACCAAGGCGAAAGAGTAAGACATACATCATAGATAACCTTGGCGATAACATCCTTGAAAGGAAGCAGTTCATCTGAGATATTCAGATGGGCAATATGACCTGTATCATCAGGAAATGATGTTAATTCATCGATCAAAAGTATAAGTTCCCAATGTCAAACTAAAAATTTGGAATCCAAACTACAAGGGAAGTGAAATAAGTGGAAGCTACATAGCAAGGTATAATAAAACGGAAGGCATTTGCACAAGAAGTCATTAGCCTGGTGCAAAAATAAAGAAAAAAACAGGTAAAACAGCCAAAGGAACAACATAATTAGAGTACTTAACTATTGTCTCAAAAGATGAAGGTACCTCAAGTCCAGGTGGCAGAATATGCTTCAACACATAGTCTACATAATTCAACACAAGTTGGCAAGTCAGCCATAAGGCAATGTAAAGGACAAAACTCTGAATGCAAATCAGGTATCATGACCCAAGAAAATATAAAACACAACATGTGGTAATCATGGACATAGAACCAAAATTCACTAAAACATCAGATACACCAACTTCCAGAATCTAAAACTAATGGGATTATTGGAACTCATTAGGCCTATTTGTCATCTCACAGGAGAAGCCAGGGAAGCAACATGAACTTGCTGTAAATGGGGAGCAATTTGCTCCGAGCAATAGAAGCAAGCTTTTTATTGGAGGCCTCTAGCATTTATTATTGGTCATGGCAGGAAAACAATGTTAGAGAATTAGCATTATTACGGTCTGCCAACTGTTTGATGGGGTTAAAAAGGCACTGATTCAGGTCAAGCCATTATGCAAATATTGAGGCAGAAATATGGAACAACTCTTGGTAATGGTATATTGATTGGGCTGCCAATCAAGAAAGGAATATGTTGATAGGAAAACAACACATCAACAAATGATCAAATGGTATCCATTATGACATCCATTGAGGCTTTGGTCAGTCCTTACTTTAGGTAACACTTCCATGTTTGACAGAAATTAAGGAAATAGAACTACAACCTAATGTGGAACCATTGCAACTGACCTGTACCCCAGTAGGAATATCCGAGCGTCAACGAGTAGGGAACTACTTCAATTTCACATAGCGCTTTCAGTTCATCAAGTTTCTGGCCCGGGATATCAGATAAATCTGCTCCAAAAATGTTTGTCAATACAAGGCAAGTCTAATGACTGACACAAATACATTGACTTATTTTTCGTTGCAGTAAATCAACCACACCTATATCCCAACTTAAACCCAAAGCCTTGCTCCGCCTCCCAAAATGGGAGTGGCAAGAATTACGATCCATGTAAATGCATTACTGTTAAATCTCCCAGCGACCATGAGCATACTCGCACGTACTCTTATTGAGGCTTTCGCTTTATGCTTACTAAACTATGAGAACAACGAAAAATAAAAGGGGGCGTAGGTACTTCTAACTAGAAATTATGAGCATCACAAACATAGCTTGATGGAAGAATCATCAGTTGTTCCCGATGGCACCGTTACCCAAAGGTTCAATAACTATAAGAGCTGCTTGCACATGATAGCCATCCTATTTACCATCATTTCCTAGAAAATAACATCATATATTCGGGAGATATAAATGATGTTAGACAATTATTACCCGAATTCTGAACCTTCTCAGATAAAATCATGTAACGAGTTTTCTCGCTTGTTGGGTCTTCAGTTATGGGTTTAATGCGAGCTCTATCCAGCAAGAATCTACAATTGAAAGACCACTGAACAATTATCAACTGGTTCATGAGCTATAAACATTAATGATCACTTCATTCACACTATATAAGAGCAACAATTACTGATAAGTATGTAGACTACAGTGGGTAAAGTTTTGGACGTGTATGATACAGTTTATGATAGATAATTGAAATCTGTCTAGGCACCATGAACTCCCATGCATTTAACAGGGTTCAAACTTCACCAACTACATGCCATCTAAACAAGGTTAATTCATTGAGAATTGAGTTGAATTCATGGCAAGGCATTACATACCCGTTAAGAATCCGAGTGGCGACCTTGCACAGTTCACGAGGAACTCGAAGTGCCCACAACTTCAGGTGCACATCAAACTTGGTTTCGTCCAAAATTGCACTATTCATTGTAAAAAAAATCCAGCAGTGATTTGCAAAATCCGCCGCAAAATCTGCCCGTCAGTGCTCAAAATTCGGCTTAAACCCTTCTAGAGAGAGAGAGAGAGAGAGAGAACACCTGTAACTGTGAAAGAGAGCGAAGAGGGAAACGGGAAGTGTGGAAGTCGGCCCATCGTAGCCGTAGGTATCTAAGTTGGGTTGTTGGATTTACAATCCCTCGTATGGCGATGTTCCAATGGGCTTGGACCCAAGCAACGAATCTAAGTGCCTGGTCTAGGGATGACAACGGTTTGGTTCGGTTCGGTTCGGTTCGATTTGGAGATTGGTTAAATCAAAACCGAAACCGAAAGTTATAACTAAAAACAAAACCTTCCAGTTCTTTTTATCTAAATCATAATCAAAACCATCGATTAAAGAAAAAAATGGATAGAAAAATAAAGCAAGAAAGGAGATTTTCCAGCAACCTTTAACCTAACTTAAAGTTGTATAGTAGATGTATAAATGTATCTATAAAGGTATCTTTGTGATTATATTGCGGTTTGTGTAAATAGAGGAATATGGAGATATACAAACTTGTCATTGGAGTTTGTATAAATAGTAAAATCATATATATTCACTTTTTTATTAAATATATTAAAATAGAGAAATAGACGATGTTGGGTTGGAGCTATGAGCTTTGAAGAATTAGTCAAACGAAAAATTTCTACCTATTTGTATTACTAATTTTTCTGTTTTAAAAAAAAAAAGTTCATCTTTTATTCGTATTGAAAAATTTATGTTCACATGTTGTAATACGGTGGCAATACAGTGGCAATTGCTTAACGTGATACTCATAGCCAAATTTTATGCTACCATACAACAAAAATTCATTACGCGGTATAGACGAATTTGTCAGCTCAAAAAAATCATTTGTCAAACATTTTATAACTATATTATTAATGTCAGTTCAAAAGTCAACAGACTTGAGCTGGCATGACTTGAGTTGGCATTAAGGGGCATAATTCATTCTTTGAGAGAGAGAAAATATTGTACAATATTTCAAAAATGAAAGCGATTACTTTTGCTGTAAAAACTTATTAAAAAATGTCAACTAACATAAGCTTATTACCAACAAATAAAAGTAGAAAAAAGAAGATGACATTATTGGTATAGGGAACCAGATCACCTGTTCCCAAATCCTCATGTTCTTTTGCTGCAAGCTTATTACCTCCCATGTCAGATTTGTCGGTTGACTTCCGCTAACAGAATATGTAAATGTATGATGTTGCCCTTTCATTGACCTCCCCTAAGGTTTTTAAATATAACAGATACCTCCCCTTTGCACGTTTGTACATATATAGAGAGTGATTATCTAGTCCGGGACTTAAGTTCCGGATTAAATTTTCATGATCTGAACTGTCCAACGTGCTTAAAACGTGTTTTCAAGGGTCCCCACGAGAAATCATCTAAATAAATACTGAGAAAGGCTTGATCTAAACAGTTTTTCATAAAACTGTATATGTACAGTTTGTGAAAAACTGCTCGGATCAAGCCCTTCCCGGTATTTTTTTTTTTGACGATTTCTCGCAAGGGCCTTTAAAAACAATTTTTAAACACATTGAACAATTTGGATCATACAAAAACATGTTTCAAAACCTTCAAAACATCAAAAAACCTCCAGTTTGGGATCCTTGAAATGTGTTACTTCATAAATTTAACTTATTGAAAAAACATCATCATTACACCTTTCATATCAACTTTTTCTTTCACTTTACATTTTTCACATCAACTTTTACCCATTAACTTTTTACCCACTAACTTTTCAAAAGAGAAAAATGATAATTGTACAAGCTTTTACCCATTAACTTTTCAAACTACACACTTAGGCCCCGATTGGATGGTGCCAAAATTTTACGGCTCGTTTGGATGGGGCATTAAGGGGGGGCATAAATATGGAGGGTATTATTTATGCCCGGACCCACCTATATGGAATGGTTTGCTAACAAAAAATGCAGGGGTGTTATTTATCACCCGGACTAAATATCACCCCTGCTGGGGTGTTATTTATGGACAGCCCAAGGGGTGTCCATATTTAACACCCCCTAATACCCCCTGTCAATTTACCAAAATGCCCAAAATAATACCCCTCTCCCTCTTGGCTCAATACCCAATACCCATTACCCAGATCCTTATTATTCACGTGTAAACCTATTTTCAGCGGAGGACACCTAATTCCCAGTTACCAGAGGAAGAAAAGCAAAGATTAAGTGCAAGGAGAAAAATGCCATATGCAGGAAAAAAAAAATTGGGAAGGCCAGCTTGTATTCGTTGAGATACAGCAAATGAATGGTCCAACTGATGTTTTGGTTAAGGACATGCATTCTACTGGTCCTCCAGACCAATGAAACAGCAACCACATTCATCCCGCGTTACATTCAGGTGAGATACATGCCGATCTTGTTTGGTGTTGAGAAAACAATTAATTTTAACATATATGTTGCCAAAAAAAAAATAAAAAAAAAAGTTGTCATATATAATAAGTTTTTAAAAAAAATTTGCAATTAGTTTTTATAGTTTATTTGTTGACAAAGGTAATAAATTAATAAGTTTTGTATTTGATTAAGTAACAAACGCATGAATTGTAATATGGGCACGCACAAGGCCAATTTGGTATTTTGACAGTTTTTATATCCTTATACCCCCATTTAAACTACCATCCAAACCAAGTACTATTTATTCCCCCCATATTACCAAAATCATCCAAACCAAGTATTACTTAATCCCCCCTCCATAAATGTCACATCACTGTGGGGCCACCCTCCATATTTATTACCCCCTACTATCTTATACCCCCTCCATAAATAATACCCCAAAATTTAATCCGGCATCCAATCAGGCCGTTAGGGGGATAAGTTATAAAGGGGGGATAAGATAAGAGGGGGTATTATTTTTTGAGGGTTGGCCCACATTGATGTGATGTTTATGGAGGGAGGATAAAAAATTAGATGGTTTGGATGAGGGATTAAACAGGGGGGTAACTTTTAACTTGGTTTGGATATTTTATAAAATGGGTTGAATAAGAGAGGGTGAAAGATGGGAAAAGCTGTCAAATGACTCATTTGCCCTTGTGGTCTACCAAACTTGATTGTGCATTAAATTAATTGTATAATTGCAAAACCCCATATATTTGATTATTTTTGGACAATTTGAAGCTATAATAATTTAGTTAATTGAAAATTTATTATTTTAAAATATATGAAAAGAAATGTTTTGTTGAATTGTTTTTATAAAATATATGAAAATTGATCAAAATTATTTGTTGAATGGTTATTATCCAATTTTCCCACCGTCAGAGTATAGGACTACTTGCTTCCAATACATGTGCCACACCAAATATGTGCTGCACCAAATAATTTTCTTCTTGGACCAATAACATGTGCCACACCAAATCATACCTCCTTCTTCTTCTTCTTGTAAACAACGACGCAGAAAAAAGAAAAGGAAGAAAATCTCTCTGTCTCAACAACAACCCAGATCACCCCCCCCCCCCCCCCCCTCTCTCTCTCTCTCTCAACCGATCACTCCGGCAACCATCTTACAACAACCATCTCTCTCTCCACAAATCAATCTCTCTGTCTCAACAAATCAGTTTCTCTTGCTAGATTGCAAATCGCCACATAAATAATTTTCCCACTAGAAATGGCACCAACGGGTCTGTGAAGGGGATAAGGAGGGGTAAGATCGACAAAATGCCTCCCCTCTTCAACAAGATAATTTTTTGGGAGCCCAAGGGGAGCCCAAAAATTATGCCGGAGAAAGCCCTAGTAGAGGGATTAGCTTTGAGGGGGCCAAAAGTTATCCCTGTGATTTTATGGGTTGCCAAACGGGGGAATAAGGTGGGCCTCCCATGTTAATAGGGGGTGAAAAGTTATCAGGGGGTGCAATCCCCCATCCAAGCAGGGCCTTATTTAGGGACATCCCAAAATGGAAAGTTAAACACTTAAAAAAGGACAGAGGGAGTACCATTTATATATAAATATATATTCTTATGTGTCTTTGAATTATGTATAGAATATATATACTTGCATATTTGAAACCACTTGTATAAATTGTGTGTGTGTGTGTTTTTTTTTTTTACTACTTGTAGAGATATGCAAAAAAAATTATTAAAAAACCAAAACTATTATTTATAACCCCATTTTTTTTCTACACCAATTGACTAATCTGAAGGCAATTTGAATAAATTTTCAGCAATTCAAAATATATAAAAAAATAATGGCAATTTAAATATGCCATTGTCCTCAACTTAACTCTTTTCATTTTTTTTTTCCTTCATACTCTCCCATTCATCGTGCTTTTCTGCTTGACCAATTTTATAATTACGTCATTACTGTGAATTTAAAATAAAATTTACATGGACCCAACAAATTGCTACACAAATTTATTATCTTGTTGTTCAAAAAAAAAAATAGTAAGAAGAATGATTTATGATTGTTTATTATCAACATTTCTACAAGCACAACACCATCCACTTACTTTTAAAAAAAAAAAAAAAAAACCTGGTACTTCCTCTTCGTTATGTTTTCTTAAGAAAATAAAATAAATTGAATACATACATGCATTTTGATTTGGGTAAACTTCACTTACCTCTCGATTCCCCTCATTGAGACGAACCAAAAAATTAAAAATTATTGGCTCAAAATTTAAAAAGGATTATTGACATATGACGAAAAAAAGAAAGAAAACGAGAATCAACAGTTTAAATTTTTTGGGGTTAATAGAGTTGTGATAAATGAATGAGTGGTTCTAAGATATGGTGGTGGTATAAATTTTTTCGCTGGCAAACCCACTGCACCACCTCTAGTGCACCAAAATCATGAGCAACAAATCTTATTTGAAAAAAAAAAACTTGAAAAGAGTAGTGGGTGCCTTAGTGAGGGGAATCGAGAAAGTAATAACTTTTTTTTTTGTCAAAATTTAGAGGAAAAAAATGGCCCAAAATATTAAACATGTATTGTATTTTGTTGTGATATTTGGTTATATGTTGAGGTAATTAATTTAGAGCTTGGGTAATGTATTTATTGCATTTTTAGGAATAAAAAAGAGGGTATAAAGGGTAAGAGACATGAGATGAGGGCAAACGGGGAAATCAATCCCCACTTTTCACTAACCTCACCATTTTCCGTCACCTTTTTGACTGTTGACTAACGGTTGGGGGTATGTGCAACCGACAACCAAACCAGAGGGGAGGTCAGTGCAATTTTTGAGACGTGAGGGGAAGTTTATGTTGTTGTCAGAAACCTCAGGAGAGGTAAGTGAAATTTACCCTTTCCTAAACCGAACTTGGTTAGTGCTTTTCTTATGTAAGGGGATCCAATTTATTTGGCAACAAAATTTTCATAATTGAGAAAAACAAATCCCACGAGAAATTACTCCTTTTAGATGCTAGTAGATCTTATGGTTTTTATAGATATTACGGATCAGGAATGGGAAATTAAGGAATAATTTTAACTAAAAACTTTAATGACAACTCAATCAATTGCACTTGTCGCACTCATGGCTCTATTTACGAAAACTCATCTGCAATACTATAATAGATAGGGAAAAGGTTACAATACACACCCCTACAAAAGTTACGTTTTTTTTTTTTTTTATAAACGTTATGATTTTTTTTAAAGAAGTTACGAAACGCACTAAAATATTATGAATCATAGAAAATGTTATGAATCATATTGCTGAAAAGTTACCAAAAAATTAAAAAATGTTACGATTGCCAATGAGGAGGCACAATCTGGGCCATATAATAAATACATATGGTACACACCTTTAAGGCTTTAATGGAATGTGTATCGTAGCCATTTCTAATAAGCGTAGATAGATACAACAACTTACGTTGTACGAATACTGGAAATACCAAAAATAATGTAATGGAAACTCCCCATCCATTGCCTAATGATATAAACAAATTTCCCCTTTTAAAAGTGGGGGTGATTTTTATTTTTTACCATCAGTTGTGCCAATCTCTGCATCCCAAAATACCAGATTTTGATCCCCAGGTCGGAAACACAATTTTTTCATTATGAAACACTAACTAGAAATCGCACAGTATAACGATTTTCACGTGGAATAGATTCTTCAAGATTAATCAAGGTGAGCATAAATTGATCCAAACATATGAATTATCAGAAATGATAAAATGAGTTTCGCACCACATATGTTTACGAATACATCCTAAAATTCGTTATTAAGAGTTTAAAACTCCACACAAATACAATTCAAAATAAGAGGAATGTCAACAAATTATAATCCATGAAATCTCTTGAATTTCCACATCCAATTTTTCCCCAATTCGCCAATCCAGCAAGTCTGCAACACAGGAATGGATAATTCATGAGTTCCATTTCCATCATCTGCTCCTCGATATTTCGGTAGAATTCCTCATCCTCTCTCTCTCTCTCTCTCTGTACAAAACTGCTTTCTCTTAGTACTCCTCTCTGTACAAATCGTTTGATTGAAGCGTTGAACGTGCGCGAACTGGTTCGGCAACGGAAGGTGCACGTGGCACTCGCCGGTTGGGCCAACAATATCGGTTTCTCATCGGATTACTCTCAGTCCGATGGGTCATGGTCGTGCCAACATAGAAGCATAGACACACATCGCCCAATTATGTAAAACCTAGCCCTCTGCTGCTTGTACACGTACATACACCGCCTCCTGAAACCGGTTTTCCGGCACTTTCTCCGGCGAGGATTTGAGGCTTGGACCTGAGAAGCACCTGCCATGATTCAACAGAAATATAGTAAAACAGTATCCCGGCGGCGGCGGAGGAAGAAGTGACAAGATTGATGAGTTTGAGAAGCCAAGGTTATGGCGTTGGCCATGGGAGCCATATATAGGGACAAGACTTGAGAGATCGCATCGAACGCGGTGGACCCCGTGTTTTGGATTTTTTGGGTCACTTCACGGAAGCTGCATTTGTTGGTATGACGTAAATACCCATTCAATTTTTTTTTTTTTTTTGCCAATCGATACCCATTCAATTTATGCCCTTATTTTTCCACAACGGAAAAAATATGATCCCTTTTATGGTGCACGGGGCCCACTGGAAGTGGAACTTTTTTTTTGAATGACGGGACATCCGGTCGTCTATTGCGAAAATTTACGACTCGGATTTATTTGAATTCCATGTAAATCGTATGTAAATCCGAACCGTCCGTTGCTTAAATTGAATTCGAGTTGTACATTTTTGCAATGTCTGAATCTCCGCACCACGTAATGCCATGCACATGGTGCGATGCAGCAAAAATATTGGCTAATCAATAAGAAATACCTGTAAGTTTGGGCTTATTGGCTAAAAATTACTCCGTATGCTAATTTAATTTTTTTTTTAACCTAAAACAAGCCTTATTCAATTTGCATTTGCAATTTGCATCGTCGGGAGATTGCTTTTTCTTATTAATGGACCGGAACGAACTTGAGCTTATTGTTGATCATCAAATGAAAAGGGTATCCTATTATTGTTGATCATCAAATGAAAAGGGTATCCTATTGTTTCGCAATCTAGTGACTAGTAAAAAAATGTCGAACCTCCTCCCAAAAATGACTTCTTTATTATTCATAAATTATACACCAATTTTTTATCAGGTTCCAATAAAATGAGTGACAAACAAATCTAGACGGAGGAATAGTACATTTCAATGTCTTCTTGTAAAGAAAAAGTAATAGTATGATTCTAGTCCAAAATATATCAATTAAAATGCAAAAGTTGTATGGCATGTGTTGTAACGAGATTGGCCTTTTTTTAGGAAGAGTAAGAACTTTTGCATTTGAATTGATATATTTAGGAGATTCATAAGTATTAAAACCCACTGCGTGCATCTATTACAACAAGAATACGAACATATTGCACATGAGTGTAACAATCAAAAGGAAACATGGTGAATAAAACAAAAATTACAATAAAAAAAATACCCCAACGAGAATTTTATAAGGCAGTTAGGTATCGAAGAAGCACATGCAACAAGACGATGAATATAGGCCACAATAGTTTCACTAATAACAAGACTTCTTGCAAAAACTGATCAATAACATTGGCTTTGTTTGCCCGTTTCCTTTTGCTAAGACAAAATAATCATGCTCAACGACATAAACAGAGAACAATCAAATTTATCAGAAGACCCGAGATACAAAGGAAAACTCTGAAATCAACCCAATGGATTGTAAAAAATGTATTAAAATATGTGTAAGTGTCCAATATAAGGATCCAAATAAAAAACGGCCTCCAAGGGTAATTTGGTGATTTTCGTTGACGAAAGAAGAGCCGTGTGGCAATTTGTGGAACGCCAGAAAGGGATCCCATTCCTTCATTGCCTAAAATTGCCACGTGTCAATTTGTTTGGGCAATTTGTTGACCCCCCCGCTACCATCACGTTTCCTTATTGTTCGACTCGTCCTGCCACGCTACCGGTATCTCGCGAGGAGTGAAGAGAACTACACAGGGCCGACATCTTATAACCAAATCGTGTCGCGATAAGTTTGGTAATTTCACGCAGGAAATTTGAGTGTGAACATCCGGACGCGTAGTTCCCGTGTGGGCCCCACCCTATCCTCTGATGACGAGGCAGTGATGGGACGTTACCTAAACTGCTTTGCAGAAAAGTGTGCACGTATTTCGGTTGCTATCCAAACCTGGTTGATGAGTCGGGCACAAGAAGAGTGTACTGATTTGGATTGAGTTCTAGTGCAAAAAAGACCCATTGCACATGCATGGGACAGACAAATTACCCATCAGCAATGATACATACACACACAAAAAATACCCACAATTTACCCACACACTCACACAAGTGTATGGGCTCCACACACACTAGATGTGCAAGTGTGTGTGGAGCCCACACACTTGTGTGAGTGTGTGAGTAAATTGTGGGTATTTTTTGTGTGTATATATCATTTTTGAATTACCCATTGCACATGCATGGGATAGATTCTGAAATTAACAATGTTATGGGTACACCATATGTGCACTCTGAATGCATACCACTTTGAGGTGACAAATGAGAAAAGACCTATTTTTTGAGTGAGCCCCACATTGATATTCTCCTCATTTGCCATCTCATGATGGTGTGTATTTGGGATACACATGTGGTGTATCCGTATCTTTTTCCATTCTCAAATCATGCAATGGTAAAACAACAATTGTTCTATAGGTACAGATGTGATGCATCGATAGTGCACTGACTGGTGCCGGAGACCCCCCTGTGGATCCCACATGATCGATTCGAGCCGTTCATTCATCCCAAAATCAAATTCGAGGGGCCCACACGGAAATCAACTCAATCGGTTGTTCCTAAGTGCTCGATCCAAAATCACCCTATTTTGTTCAACCTTGGAATTTGATTTTGGGATGAATGAACGGCTCGGATCCACCGTGTGGGACCCAAAAGAGGGTTCCCGGCGTTGGTCGGTACATGGTCTGTATAAGGGGGTCGGTACCCCTGGATTTACGGGTAGGACAATAAGTCTACGACAGCACCCAAAATACACCCGACCTGTGCATCGTATGTACAGACTTGTCTGTTCATGGTTTGTACACACTCACACATAGAAAGAGAGGGGAGAACGTGGGACCCACTATTTGCCACCTCAATATGTAACATCTGTACATTTCCATCAGTCCCTATGACATTTTTGGCTTGGATAGTGGGTTTCACAAGTCCCATAGCAATTGTCTAGCCCCAAGTATTTTCCAGTGAGTTGGTGTGCTTGTTCTTTACACAATTGATAAAATTTGATTCACGGGGTTAAGCCATAAAAAAGGAATATTTTGTGAATTTCTGAGTTCCAGTGTGAATGGCCTAATATTGACCAAACTAAGGAGATCAATTTGTCGAAGTATGCGTAAGCTGTGTCTGAACAACAACCCTGACCGTCTAAGTGTCTAAGCCAAAAGAGAGTGAAGTGAAACATAACAATAGTCTGTATAACTTTGTCGTCGGTAATTTCGAATGTTGTTGGCTTGTTGCAAACACCTAAGGGGGTCACGCGGGGGTACGTGCCTCCACTGACCTCCGCTAAAAAATAATTATATATATATATATATATATATATATATATATATATATATATATAGCTCAATTAGGTAATATAACGCTGCATTTAGCATACACACTTACATATATCTCAAAAAAAAATGTAGAATTAATTATGTGTTCATTTTTTGCACGTTTATAATTAATAAGGTACTTCCATTGAGTTGGATTCCTAGGCCCGCCACTGGTTGCAAACCCATAGACTTGAATGAAACTTATAATTGGACAAACATGAAGTGAGGGAGTATTTTCCAGTGAACTAACTGCCAATCAGCATCGGCCTTGAGCTTCTTGGGGCTTAAGACAAACTTGTAAATCTGCCCTGTGTTTTCTTTTTTAAAAAATAAAAATAAAACTAACCTCAAAATGATATTTACTTGGTACTATATTTTATTTTATTTCTATGATTTGTTCCGTTGTTTTGAATAAAACTAGTTTTTGGTGCAAACAAAAAAATATCCCTTTGAAAGTGTGAGTTTGTGAGGGAAAAAAATATTGTTATATAGAAGGAAAAGGGAAAACCAGGAATTCAACCATGTACATGTTGCATAAAGAAACTAAGCATTTCCATTAGGCTACCTCATTCATTGATTATGTAAGCGATAGATTAAATATATACTCCTGTACTTAGGTGTAACTATCCCTAATTTTAGACTAAAACTTTGGGGTCTAAGTCAGCCGTTTTACACGCCTTAGTTTAGGGCCAGACCTGCTGCCAACTCCAACTTCTAGATTGCAACCCCTGCGGCCATGCCGAAATATTTGTCTCCGTTAGCATGACCAACCTATCACCAATTCCAGTTCAAAAAAAAAAAAAAAACCTGTCACCAATTCAACACCAACCGCGCGCGATCACAAAAATAATATATATAAAAAAAAAGAGAAAAATGAAAAACAAATCACCAACCTCTTCGCTTTAATCATCAAATGATTTTCCATTCCAATTGTCGGAGACACTGGTAGGACCATTCCTATGAGATGCAGTGCTGTCTACTACTGTACTATTATAGAAGTAAGGATCATCTCATCTTACGATTCCCCATGCAAATTGAAATTCATTACGGTCTCATTTAAGGACTTGAGAGCATTCATGCTATAAACTTTTTATTTATAAGTTGTTCTTGATTAAAATTAGATTCATTGCAGCAATGCTATATATAAGGAAAAGGCTTGCAGGGAATTACGCAGGGAAGGTCTTGCGGGGTTTAGTACGGATCCTGAACGACTAATTCGAGCCGCTCAAGAATTTTAGAAACACATTTCGAGTGAGCTCGCTAAAAACCAGCTCTATCTGATATGTTTAGATGCTCAATCTAAACTTTCGTTTTTTCTTTTTTCATCTGAGCCATTCAAAAATAAAAGTTTGGATCAAGCGTTCACACCCATCGGATGGTGCTGGTTTCTAGCAAGCCCACTTGAAAAGTGTTTTTAAAATATTTGAATAGCTCAGATCAGCCGTTTAAGATCCGTACTGGGACCCGTAGGGCCTTCCTTGCACGGTTCCTTGTAAATCTTCCTTGCACATATTATTTTTGGATTGATTAAGACTTTAGTTTTAAGTCGCGGTGCTCGAAGTTATTTAAAAAAAAAATTGGCCTTTGTTAGTTTTGCGTCAAATTTTTGTGGTTTATGGTTCGTCGCGACGAGAGGAATTAAAAAAAAAAAGCAAAAAATTAGAACTAGAAGCCTAATTTTTTAGGGAAAGAACAAGCTTTTAGCACTTTAGGCGGTTTGAAAGATCTAAAAATTGATCATTTCTCAAAAAATGGATAATAAACCCTCGATTTGGATTAGAAAACCCCAGCATGTCAATTAATTTTGATTCCTAGACCCTTCATGTTGCCACAATTCCTCCATTGGGTAAATAACCAGTTTTTGGTTTTTGGTTTTTTCATTTTGTTCTTATTCAAATTTTTTTTTGCATTCATTAGTTTTGCATCAAGAAGATTTTGTGGTTTCTGGATTCCTCTCGACGAGACAAATCTAACAAATATAAATTTATGGTCAAAACTCAAATTTTTTTGAATAAAGCCAAAATACTTAAATTATTGGCCAATAATCTAAGTATTTTGGCTTTATTAAAAAAAAATTGGTTTGACCATAAATTTATACATGTTAGATTCGTCTCGTCGAGAAGAATTCAGAAACCACAAAATCTTGATACAAAACTAACAAATGCAAAAAAAATTTGAATAAAGATAAATAAAAAAACCAAAAAACTAAAAACTGGTTTTTACCGGAAGGAGGCATGGATCCATCAAAAACCACCGCACCACGACGAAAGCCAACAGGAGACTTTTAAAGACTCCCTCCATGTAACTTTGTCGAAACTTTGTCCCCGCTCCGCTACCATCTTCGACAACCAGAAATAGTTGTCCACCATTGAAAAAACACGGCGACCACCACCATCAACCACCCATCGCCATCAGAATAAAGCCAGTGGGAATCTAAGGGCCTGTTTGGAACATGTGGAAGGGAAGAGAAAGTGAGAGAAAATAAAATGAGAGGAAAGTGAGAGAAAAGTGAAAGGAAAATTTTACTATTCACAATACTAAAGATTTTTTATTTTCTCTCTTTTTTTTCTCCAAACCAAACAAGATGAGAGAAAAATTTTAATTTTCTTTATTCTCCCTTGATTTTGTGGAAAAAAAGTGGGTCTCTCTTGATTTGTGGAGCATCACGTGGTAGTGCTCTCAGACTTCTGGATAAATACCCCCAGACTCAAATTCAATCCCTCGTCTCGAACCTCTCATGGCCTTCAATACCTATACTCTCTCCCTAAGATTCCGAGCCTCATTCCTCTCTCTCAACAACTCCTCCCCAATATCCCCTTCTCTACTTCCAAATACACGACTCAAATTTTCCCAACGCCCTCCTCCATTACGCCAATTCATAAGACCCAGTTCTAGCAGCAGCAGCAGCTCTGTATCAGCAAGTAGTTTCACTTGGGACGACGTTTTCAAAATCGCTCACTCGAAAAATGACTCTTCCGATCTCCATGGCTTCTTCGACAAAATCACAACCTGCAATCGCGGCTCCGTAAATCTCTCCCGCTCTCCTAATATGTGTGTGTGTGTGTGTGTGTATTAGAGTGTGTTCGAGTTGAAATAGGGATTATTGCAGGATAAGCAACACGAGTTCATTCCGTTTATTATCAACGACCAAATCGTCGGCTACGTTCACGAGGGGTAATTACGTCACCCTCGAGATTCTTGTTATGTTTAAGTTTTTGGTGACATGATTGATGCAATGTGGTTAGTTGATCTGGATTGTTATTTTGATCTTCACAATTTAGCTCTTAGAAATGCTTGCTCTATAATAGTGTCAAACATCTGTTTGAATGACTGCACTCGTGGCAATTGTGTATTGACTTTCACTCGGTGCTTGTGGAGGTTTTGCTTTTGCAATGAAATGTAGTCTAAACTCTAAAGAAGACAACGGAATAGGCGGAACAAACAAGACGTCTAGAGGCTTCCCGCTTCCATTTTTCACTGACCATGTTTCGCTTTCGTATTCATTAGTTGCCTTGGCCGCTTGAAATAAACAAAACCTTTTCTGTGGTTTAACAATTTTTAATTTGGTGCTTGTTGAGGTTCTTGTTTTGCATTATGGTATATCGGCCAAACAAGGTACGCAACAAAATAGGTGGTACAAACAGGACTAGGTCTAGAAGATTCTTGCTTCCATTTCCACCAACTACGTGTTGCTTTCATATTCGCTAGTTGCCTCGACCTCTTCTTTTAAGTTTTGTTGTCTTTTGGAGTTGCTTGTGCTCTTCTTACGTTTCTTAGCTTTGCTCTGGTTCATGTTCTCTGTGAGGGCTATGTTTGGATAGCCCCATTTGCCTATTGTAAGTTTTTGTTTTTTTCCCTCATGCTTCTAATCCTTGGGGTATGCCTCTTGTGTTGTGTGACTGTATGTATGCCCCATTGTATTGATTTGTTCGTATCCATTTTGTGCAGTTTTGCTGCCCATTTGAAGAAGTTCCATGATGTGTTTGTTTTCCACCAAAATAATTGTCACAGCCACCATGCTGGCAACCATGTCACGCTCCATCCAATGTTGGTGACAGCCGAGGAAAGGACAACAGCTGTTGCAGATGTAGTTAAACGCCTAGGGGCAGAACTGATTCCAGGTACACGGAATGAGGTACATCTTGTCAATCACTTAAGGCATGTTGATCCCATTTTTCAGTCATTTGATGTATTTTTGTGATTTTGCATTTTCTGAAGTATCTATATTGGTTTCTTGCTTCATGACATGTAAAATTTGATGCTAACTGTTGAATACCTCGACTTTAAACAGCTATACCCCGTCACCTCATCCTTCGGAACTTCAGTATTTTTCTCCCTAGAACGTGCGGCAGCTCCGTATTTTGGGATAAAGGTGTGGTTTATCCTTGCTGATGACACACTCCTCCATTTTTATTATTGTTGAATTGGAACTTTTTTTAAGTATGGCGATTTTGAGAATAAATTAGATAGGATTTTGAAATCCATTGACTGATTAGAAAGGGATGCCAATTTGGACAGGCACTGATTACCAAAAAAGATCACCTAAATGGGCTTTTGCTGATCAGATAGGATATAGGGCAGAGTTCCATTATGTTGCGCAATCCCATACGACCCATTGCTAAAATTCACCTGTTTGGTAAATTATCAGTTCCTGAATCTCAAGTTGTAGCTGATCAGTTGCTAAGTACTCATGGTAGCGATAAAGCAACCTTTTTATCTACACCGTCAAAGGATTATGTGTTACAATTTCAATTATCTTTCTGCACTGTGGATCTTACAGTGATGTATGAATCAGCACATTAGATTAATGACGTTACTCGTAAGTGTTCGTTTGGATAATTGTAACTGAGAAGTCAAACATTTTGCTTTCAAAACCTCTTCAAAACCTCTAAATGTACTGGTTTTAGCATTGATTCTGTCAATTGGGGTTTTTGTATTACTGTGGCATTGGCATTGTTGCCTTGTTATATATTATTGCCCTTCTTGTTGGGATGAAGAAAAAATGATTTTGTATATCCAGCTTGAAAGGTATCCATGTACTGCATTTGCAGACTGACCTCTATCCATGGGAGTTGGAGTTCATCGTAGTTCAGACTTTGTACTATTACATCCTCGAGTATGCAAATTCAAGACATGGATTCCATGCTCCTAAGTGCACCCAACATTCTTTTAACAAAAGGTTATACTGTTACATGCTGGCATTTGTAATGCTCGTCGCTGAATTGCTGAGCAATATACTCCCTCACTTTCTCTCCGTGAGTTGTTTCTCCCTTTGTCAATTTCTCTTCAATTATAGGCATATGGAGTTCACATGAATGGCTATGTTGAAAGAGCTGGGAAGAAATATCTGTGGATAGGGAAGAGAAGTGAACGGAAACAAACCTACCCTGGGATGCTTGATCATCTAGTTGCTGGAGGACTGGTCAGTCGCTATTTTCGAAATCAAGTTTAATTGGCGTTTTCCTCCTTGCTTAATGTGCATATAAATCAAAATAATGGAGCATTGCTTTTGTTGTGAGAGTCTTGCATTGCCTTGTCACTTTTTTCTCTATTATGGCTTTGTCTAGGGCCTCTAGGGATTTTCTCACCAGGAGCTACCTTTGATACCTTGTGGCCCTCACTAAGTACACATAGATAACTGATTATTGGTTTTTGCTGGATATGAGTAACCTTTGCCGGGTTTTACCCTTTATGGCTCAAAGGATTTTTGTTCGTCAAGAATCTAACCTCCGGATTTGTGGACTTTTTTTTTATCTTCGCAGACCTTTTTTTTCTTCTTATTTTTACTGGCTGATTTGTATACCTTTCAATCTTTTGGCTCATATTACAACAGCCTCATGGGATTGCATGTGGGGACAACATTGTAAAAGAATGCGAAGAGGAAGCAGGAATACCAAGTTCCATTTCTATGGAGTAAGCTTTTACACCTCTTATGGTCTTGGAAGATGGAACTGTGTTGCAGAATATGTCTGTATAAGATTATTCTGTCACCATTAAGTGCTTTTTATTCTAGTTCTTTGTGGCCTGTATGCTGATCGAATCTGAAGTTCTTATGCCACAGAGCTATACCAGTTGGTGCTGTCTCCTACATGGACATTGATGGGTACAGATACAAGAGAGACGTTCTATTTTGTTACGATTTAAAGCTTCCTGAAGGTTTTATTCCAGAGAATCAAGGTAGCCCCTTTAAAAGCCCCAACGCTAACCGTCTTTCCTGCCTCCTCGTCTATTTGGGAGGGGAAGGAAAACGAAAATAGAGAAAGTATATCACTAAATGAATAAACAACGAAAAAATAAGGAAGTGTATCTCTTTCAACCGCAGAAATAACCTAATCCTTTATTGCTTCATCAATTGGAAGATGCATCTCGACAGTGAAGTGTTTGTTCCCATTTTCTATGGAATTATTTGCTGCAAAGCTCCTCCTTTTTTCACATCATTATTGCGTTTGGCAGATGGAGAGGTTGAGAGCTTCAAATTGATACCTGTAGCGGATGTTGCCAATGTTATAAAGAAAACAGAGTATTTCAAACCAAATTGCAATCTTGTCATCATGGATTTCCTGTTTCGACATGGGTACATTTTCTTCTTTGATGCTTCTTTCATTGTTGTTTGTCCCAGGTGAGTACAAGTACAAATAGTTGTGATTACCGCCCAAATCGTCCCTCTTCCACAATAAGATGCTAACTGCAATAGGTTTGTTTTCCGAATGCCACTTTTCACCAGTTCACTCACCAAAGCTGACAAATTAGAACACTTGAGCCTGTTTGGTTTAACCTTAAGTACAACTTAAAGCTATTGTTGCAAAATCAATTGAAGGTTCCTTGGAATGCATGGCTTTGGACGTTTAGGTAACTCCTCTGTGACCACGACTTGAGATTTGGACTTGGGCTGGGATGGACTTACTACAGAATTCTTGGCACCTGTCAGTTCATATGTTTGAGAGTCTTGAGACCTGTGTCCCAAAAGATTAAAAGGAAAAGCTTTGGCTTTCAGACTCTGGACTCTGGGTTCATTAGCATTACAGTAGGGTAGAACATCACTGTTGTCAGGCCATGGCGCAATAATCAGCGTGCCAGTCGCCCAAGATACCATCTTTAATATGTATTCTAGTCATCCCATACCACTTATTGGGGTATTTTGGCCAATATTAGTAACTAGAGAAAGTATAGTTCTTCCATATGGCAATTTTTGTCCCTGGTTCCCTTTTAAGTTACTTTCCTCTCAAATGCTCTTGGTTGGAACTTCATATAAACTTGTACAGTTATGATCAGTTGCCCTCTCTCCTTCTCATACAGCAAATCAGCTGACGCATACGAAATATATTTATGATAACAGTTACTAAAGAATCTCGGTTGCTAGTTGTCGACTGGACACTGCTTGAAAAAACACATCTTTTGAAATTAGATGTATTTGTTTGTATTTCGCTATCTTTGAAAAAGATGAGACTATCTCATAGGTTTCTTCAATTTTTGATGTATATCCAGGTTTATTCGACCTGAACAGTTCGGGTACTTGAAGCTACTGCAGAGTTTGAGGAGTGGAGATTGCTCTTGATATACTACTATTCAACTTTTCTTTAGAGGAGAAGGCCTGGATGAGAATCTATTATCTATATAAGCAGGAAACAAGCCTAGTGAGTCTTGCTGGAGTTTCCTATTCCTCTGGCGCTTAAAAGTTTTGAGGAGAAGCTGAAATATGTGCAATTTTTTTTTAAGGGATTCACTTTTGTTGCTCCCGATTGTACTTCTCCAACCTTAATCTTTCAATATCCAAATTCCTATGTTTGTAAATCTGATGCAAGTTTTGTTTGAAGTATTGAAACTGTCGTCTCGAATGGATTGTCGGTTGTCGCACGATCCGGGGGGTTTATTTCTACGAGTCCCGAAGTGGGACATACTATTTGATGCATTGCCGGTCGAAATCCATAATATTGTCTCGAAGTCAGAAAAATGTTCTGCAAACAAGTAACTTTTCAGGCAAAACCATAACCAAAATTTGCGATTCTTGCACAGAGAACAAATGATAAGTAAACTAGTACTTTCTGGGAAAGAAAAAAAAAAAAAAAAAAAAAAAACCAAAACCCATCCCAAAACCAATTCTTCAGACTCTGATAAAAGGAAGAAAAAAAAAAAACGATTCTTCAAACTAAAACAGTAGATCGTAGAGAGATTTCACTACTAGTTGGATCGCACAGGAAAAAGCAACTATTACAACTCAATCAGCTTAACGACTCTAACCCTCTAATAGATGTAGATATTAAGGAGGTTTAAAACATCAAGGGGAGACCAATTAGCTTTATTTACAACCGTTGAATCATATTTCTAACTATGAGAAACAAATTTGAGCTGGAAATAAAGACATTATGACAAGACGGATGTAGTTCAAAGAGCGCCTCGAGACTTGGGGTTTCCACTTTGGGCTCTGCAATGGCATAAACCAAACCAGAAATGAGAAAAAGCTGTTAAAACATCCGAGAGGTATAACAAAACAAAAAAAAAAAAGAGGTAAGAAAATAATGAAAGAGAAAATGTCATTTCCAAGTAGAATAGCTATTCCATCTCCAATTGACAGATCTTAACTTCACATGAAGTGCTAACTAGTTCAGAGTTCGTTGTTAGAGTGTTCTTTTCATTTTATTTACTTCACTTACTATTTTCAGCCTTTTGTGCTTCGGATATAAATATAATGAGAAGTCAAAAACACTCGAGTGCCAACATATCGTTCTTTTCTTTTTCAGTTTTTCCAGCAAAAGTTTCCGGAAATTCAAAAACTGCATTTTTTTTTTCACGAAAAGAGAGTGCCAAGTTTCAAAATTTTCCGATAATTAAACCCACAAAAATTAAGTGAAAAAAGCAAAGAAGGCTTCCTTCAAAGAGGTAAAACCCAGTTAAAGAAACTAGTACGAATTAAGAGCAAACCTGATCCTTGTCCACCAAGATTGCACGAACACCTTCGGCAAAATTATTTCGAAGGGAAGACCCGAGGGTTTTCATTACGCCACTTAACTGGTTACAGCAAATTGCAGAAAGAACAAATGTAAGTGTTCATCTATAAAAGAGGCTTTGTTTAGAAGTGAATGAAAATTCAAACTCCCAACTCACACTAGATAAAGTGTTGTCATTGTTTGCACGTGCGTATGCAACTCGAGAGAAATGTTCTTTTGTTAAGCTGAGCGAAAAGGGAGCACCTTTTCCAAGCCCTGTAAGAGCCTCCTTGGCCCATTCTGCCACTGCTCATAGAAAATGGAAAATCAGTAATGACCACTAAAGACAGAGGAAAGAAAGTAACCAAATAGCACAACCTTCACTGATGTTTGGTAGACAATTAGCACCAAGTGCATTACCTGTGGCATCAGTGCTCAGCTGATGCTTTTTCAGTTCTTCTATTGTTTCATTAACAGATTTGTTCCCACCAAAGCGCGAAGTTATAAGAGGTAAAAGCAACTTCAGCTGCAGCTCAGACTCGGGTTACCGCTGCATATTGCCAATAGTGCACTGATGTCCTGAATACTTGCTTTAGTAAGTTTTGTGGCCTTGTGGGCTTATTCTATAATCTGATTTTTTTTTTCTTGGAAAACTGAACAACATACTGGTTGTCTGGTTGTATACTTGTATTATACATAGGATAGTTATACTTTTGCCCAAGTTTTTGCTATTTGACCTCATTTTACACCTTTTTTTTTCAAACCTATTAAGAGTTCAAATTTTGACCCCACTTGCCTAGGTTTTTGCTATTTTGACACCATTTTATACCTCCTTTTTTGCCCAAATCTATTAAGAGATTAAATTTTGACCCCCCTTGTCCAAAACCCTGGCTCCGCCCCTGGTTGTGGCCCCCTCGGATATGAAATCCTGGCTCCGTCCCTGGTGGTGAGCATGGGATTCGGTAACATGAATTGGGCAAATGAAAACACAAGGCATGGAATGAAATCGACTCATTTCGTCTTTGAAAATAATATTCCTACTCAACTTGTGAGAGGGAAAATCAAGAAAGGGATTATCCGAGGAAAAAGAGCAGTGGGGTATCATTTTCCCACTCCTGACATGACAATTCTGATAAAATACAACGAGTTCAGTTCCACCAAAAACAAGATACTCATTATCAACTGAAGGAGGATATGAGATATGTACAAGGGGGTTGCCAAGAGTGCCTCCTTCAATGAACCCAAGTTCCCAGATGAGATATGTAATGTATTCCAAGACCTACATATAGTGCATCAGTAGGTGTAGAAATCCTTTTTCCAGTCATTCCAAGATAAGCAAGCATCTGCAAAAGCATGAACTTACACAAATTGGAAAAGAACAGAAAACATATTCAAACAACTACCTATACCAAGGCTACATAAATCCATGACACAAAAGGGAAATCCAATGTCTTGAATGCATAAATACTAAGACATGCAGAAGACAAATGAAAATGATCCATACTCAATTCACCCCACAAAAAATTGTTCATTTACCAGAGTTGACAGCATATACTTGTACATACCAACCGTGCAAAAGAATTTAAATGGTTGAACGTGCATTACAGGTTCTATTTGGTTTTTCGGCTTAGTTTGGTTGAAAAATAATAAGCATCACATCCCCAATGATGAATTTCAACAGCATGATCAGTACATTTAAAGTTAATACTTAATAACAGAAACCTTAATTTACAAACAAGAGAAAGATAGAATGATAAAACATCCCTCCAGCGAACCCAACTGAACATTCGAAGGGATAGAAACACTACCAACTGATCCTTCTCCCGGAGTTTGTGCTGCTATATAAGCAAACCCCACATAAGGGAACAAGCCAATCCCGTTTTCTGGCATAGCAAGCACCATCCTCTGTAAACAAGTGCTTTCTGGAAACGAAAAAAAAAAAAAAAAACCAGTAAAACACCAAACGAAAAACCATCCCGAACTAATTCTTCAAACTCTGGTAAAAGAACAACGATTCTTCAAACTAAAACAGTAGATCAGAGAGAGAGAGTTTACTAGTTCTCAAAATAGTCTACTGGTGTCTACTATGCCATCGCGGCCACATGCTTTACATGGGAAAAAGCATCTCATTACAACTCAATCAGCTCAGCGACTCTAATCCTCTAATAGATGTAGATATTAAACGAGATTTAAAACATCGAGGGGATACCAATTGCTTATGGCTCATGTCAAATAGGCTTTTGTTTACTCATTCCACATTGTGTTTTTGCTTGCCAACCACTACTGAATAAATCCAATTGAGTTCCAGTGCCAAACAACCTCAGTTGACTCCTTGGCTATAGACACGTTTGAATTTAGTTAATACATGAAGGTACCTCGTTTGCCTTATTGATTTGTTTAGAAGATGCAATAATGTGGCGTCATGTTACATTAACTAATGCATTAATGAAGGATATACATATAGAATTGGGGAATCCGAGTATCTTACAATGCCGTAGCAAATGTAGGAAGCGCATATGACACCATTTTAAGTAGTAACTCTTTCCCTTCCAATGTTAGAACCTGCTCTTTCCATCCATCCAGCCTAGACGCCACTCCATCCTTTATAAATCTAAAGAACTCACTTTTTCCTTTTCCTTTCAGAAAAAAAAAAAGAAGTGTGAAAATAAATTACTTGTCATTTTTGGATGTGAGGCTTATAGAGCTTTCATTTCTATAGGTGGGGTGTGTTTGGCTTATGGGGTTTTCATTTTGACATTTTGGGTGCTCAGAACCAATTCTAGAATGATACAGGACAAATTTCATGTATGGAATAATGGAACACGATGACAAAATTTGATTGAAAGATAGTAATAATAATAAACAGGATGACTAATTTTAATAAGAAGTAGGAGAGAAAAGTGACCCCATCACAGATATGCCAATCACTCATTGGCCGCAAGTATTATATAAACAAGTTACCCGTATGCAATGTCCATAAACAAATATGGGCATTGTTGTCAAATCCAGTTTTTACCTCAATCCATGACGGCCTTTGAATCACTTAAGTCATTTCATAAGCATTTGGATGCGGCAATAAATGGGCTAATTAACCGATTTGCGTTTTTTTTATACCTTTATTAAATAAAACGGGTGTTTTCGAATTTTATTCCCATAATACGTGAAAACGTGGTTGCTAATCACGCTTTCAAGAAAACGTGGTTTTGTTTCACGCTTTTACAGTGGATTAAGACGGCGAAAAAATTAAGTTAATCGTAATCCGGTTTGAAAGCGTGTTTACCAGCCTTTAAAAAACGTGCCTATTAAACACGCTTTCTATGATACAAATGACTAAAAAAATAAAATAGTAAAAGCATGGTTGTATAATGCACCTTATGAAAGCATGTTTGCAAAATGCACCTTCTGAAAGCGTGGCTAGCAAACACGCCTTGAGAAGGCGTGTTTACAAGACACGTTTTCAAGTTGTTCCACAGGCAGTCTTCCTTCATGTCACAACCAGAACTTCAAAGTCTTGTGCTTTGCCTTTCTTGTGCTTTGGCTGCATCTCTCTTTCTGCAAAACTACAACCAGAACTCCAAAGTCTCTCTCTCCATTCACTAGGTTAATGATAAATTTTGAATGCCAAAATCTTTAACTGTACCACCATATCTCTCACTCTGCAACTTCTGTCACGCTGTGATTTAAGCGTTGGAAGCAACATCTCAGAGAGAGAGAGATAGAGAGAAGCAGACCTGTTTAGGAGAGAGACGGGGTCGATTTCACGCCGACTCCGATTACTTCTCAGGCACCGTCGAAGGAGACTTGCTGCCGGAATGCACAGGGATTTCACGCCGGAGGTTGTCTGATTTAATCACTTCCAGCCTTCCAGATATACACGACTTCTCTCTTCTCCGCTTTTTGGGGAAATATAGAAATTAAAAAAAAAAAAAAGGGTGACATAGGTTCAACCTATGTCATACCCTCAAAACTACGTCGTTTCAATAGATCATAGTTTTTTGGAACTTTCTATCCATATTAGCCATATTTTATTAATCCGAGACATTAATTTTGTATATATTCTCATAATTTATCTACAGGAAAAGTTTCATTTTTTCTGGATTTATATTAGTACCTGATCGCAATGCTTTTTTGTTTCTTAAAATGGGTTTAGTTACACTTAATCGAAACCATAACACCCTTTCACCCACTCTAGGCCTCAAAACGACGTAGTTTTGTTTAGTTTCTTCCACGGACACTTTCTATCTCTCTCAATTATATTTCATTGATCTCAAACATTCATTTTATAGAATTCGTTAGAATAAAAATCATGTAAAGGTTTCATATAATTTGATTATAAATTAGTACTCGATCTTGATGCATTTTTGGTTCTTAAAATGAGTTTTGTTTCACCGAATCAAAACCCCAATTCCATTAACGTCGTTCCTTCTTTTTTACTATTTTTTTCAACCGATAGCATCTTCGACCTCAATTCCATTAACTGAAACGACGTCGCGTAGGGTCGCTGCTTTCTCCATCATCTGAAGCTCGCTCGGCCGCCGTCCATCATTTCCTACCTCCAATCTCCGACGACGGTCGGCGGAGTAAGAAATACTCCATCTTTCCTTATCTTATCTTGAAGCTCCTTGTTCTTTCTTGTTAGTAGTACCATTTGATTTGGTAAATGCAAGAGAAAAACGTAAGTCTGAATCTTTGTACTTATGTATAGTTTTTTTCTTTCAAATTGGGTTTACATGGATACTGTATATTGGTTTCTTGCTTTTCGAAACATTCTGGTTTGTGATTTTGCATTCTCTGAAGTATCTATATTGGTTTCTTGCTTCATGACATGTAAAATTTGATGCTAACTGTTGAATACCTTGACTTAAACAGTTATACCCAGTCACCTCATCCTTCGGAACACCTGTATTTTTCTCGCTAGAACGTGCGGCGGCTCTGTACTTTGGGACAAAGGTGTGTTTGACACACTTCTCCATTTTTATTATTGTTGAATTGAAACTTTTTTTAAGTATGGCGATTTTGAGAATAAATTAGATAGGAGTTTTGAAATCCATTGACATTGATTAGAAAGGGATGCCAATTTGGACAGGCAAGTGTGTTATAGCCCGATTACCACAAAAGATCACCTAATGGGCTGTTTTGTTGATCAGATAGCTGTAGGGCAGAGTTCCATTATGTTGCGCAATCCCATACGACCCATTGCTAAAATTCACCTGTTTGGTAAATTATGAGTTCCTGAATCTCAATTTGTAGCTGATCAGTTGTAAAGTGCTCATGCTAGCGATAAAAACAATCTTTTTACCTATATGAGTTACAATTTCAATTATCTTTCTGCACTGTGGATCTTACAGTGATATATGAATCAGCACATTAGATTAATGACATTACTGGTAACTATTCGTTTGGATACTTGTAACTGAAAAGTCAAACATTTTGCCTTCAAAACCTCTAAATGTACTGGTTTGGGCATTGATTCTGTCAATTAGGGTTTTTATTTATGGTGGTATTGGCATTGTTGCCTTGTTATATATTTTTGCCCTTCTTGTTGGGGTGAAGGGAAAATGATTTTGTATATCCGGCTTGAAAGGTATCCATGTACTTCATTTGCAGACTGACCTCTATCCATTGGAGTGGAGGCCATCGTAGTTCAGACTTTGTACTATTACATCCTCGAGGATGTAAATTTAAGACATGAATTCCATGCTCCTGAGTGCACCCAACATTTTTTTAACAAAAGGTTATAATGTTACATGCTGGCATTCGTAATGCTATTGTTGCTGAATTGCTGAGCAATATACTCCCTCTCTTTCTCTTAGGGTTGTTTCCCCTTTTGTCAATTACTCTTCCATTATAGGCATATGGAGTTTACAAGAATGTCTATGTTGAAAGGGCTGGGCAGAAATATCTGTGGATAGGGAAGAGAAGCGAAGGGAAACAAACCTATTTTTGAATTCAAGTGTAATTGGCATTTTCCTCTTGCTTAATGTGCATATAAATCAAAATAATGGAGCATTGCTTTTGTTGTGAGTCATACATTGCCCTGCCACTTTTTTCTCTACTATGCCTTTGTCTAGGGCCTCTAGGGATTTTCTCACCAAGGGCTACCTTTCATACCTTGTGGCCCTCACTGAATACACATAGATAACTGATTATTGGTTTTTGCTGGATATCTGTTACGAATAACCTTCGCCGGATTTTAACCTTCGTGCATGCCCTTCCCAAAGGATTATTGTTCATCAAGAATTTAACCTCTGAATTTGTGGGCTTTTTATCTTCTCAGACCTTTTTTTTTTCTTTTTATTTTTAGTGGCTGATTTGTATACCTCTCAATCTTTTGGCTCATATTATAACAGCCTCATGGGGTTGCATGCGGGGACAATATTGTAAAGGAATGTGAAGAGGAAGCAGGAATACCAAGTTCCATTTCTATTGAGTAAGCTTTTACACCTCTTATGGTATGGAAGATGGCAGTCTGTTGCAGAATATGTCTGTATAAGATGATTCTGTCACCACTAAGTGCTTTTTATTCTAGTTCTTTGTTGCCTGTATGCTGATAGAATCTGAAGTTCTTATTCCACAGAGCTATACCAATTGGTGCCGTCTCCCACATGGACATTGATGGGTACAGATACAAGAGAGACGTATTTTTGTTACGATCTAAAGCTTCCTAAAGGTTGGTAATCCCTTTAAAAGCCCCACGCTAGCCCTCTTTCCTTCCTCCTCGTCTGGGTGGAGCATCTTTGCCCTCCATCAGCTGAAGCTCGCTCAGCCGCTGTCCATCATTTCAGACCTCCAATCTCCGACGACGGTTGGCGGCGTAAGAAACACTCCATCTTACCTTATCTTATCTTGAAGCTCCTTGTTCTTTCTTGTTATTAGTACCATTTGATTTGGTAAATGCAAGAGAAAACCCCAAGTTTGAATCTTTGTACTTGTGTATAGTTTTTTCTTTCAAATTGGGTTTACATGGATAAGAAAAATGCATTGTGGGTTTTCTTTGTTTCGTGTTTCGATTAATAGCTTGGTGGGTCTTGGATTTCGTGAAGAAATGGAGGGAATTACATGCTACGTGTTGAAGTTTTGAATCTTATTTGCATGTTGAGCCAACCCTCATTCCACATTGTGTTTTTGCTTGACAGCCGCTACTAAATAAATCCAGATGAGTTCCAGAGCCAAACAACCTCAGTTGACTCCTTGGCTATATACCCGTTTGAATTTAGTGAGTACATGAAGGTACCTTGTTTGCCTTATTTTTTTGTTTGGAAGATGCAATGATGTGGCCTCATATTACATTTAAAATGATCCTCTTTAAACTACAACTGAGACCTGATATGTTCCACAAAACTGGCTTATTGGGCTTTTCGAAACAGGTCATTCTCTCATCAACCAGAAAAACAGGTGCTTCTTGTTTGTGATTTTGCATTTTCTGAAGTATCTATATTGGTTTCTTGCTTCATGACATGTAAAATTTGATGCTAACTGTTGAATTCCTTGACTTTAAACAGCTGTACCCAGTCACCTCATCCTTCGGAACACCAGTATTTTTCTAGCTACAACGTGCAGCAGCTCCGTACTTTGGGATAAAGGTGTGGTTTATCCTTGCTCATGATGAGACACTTCTCCATTTTTATTATGTTGAATTGGAACTTTTTTTTAAGTACGGCGATTTTGAGAATTAGATAGAAGTTTTAAAATCCATTAACATTGATTAGAAAGGATGCCAATTTGGACAGGCAAGTGTGTTATAGTCCGATTACAAAAAAAGATCACCTAAAGGGGCTGTTTTGCTGATCAGACAGCTATAGGGCAGAGTTTCATTATGTTGCGCAATCCCATACGACCCATTGCTAAAATTCACACGTATTGGTAAATTATCAGTTCCTGAATCCGTTGTAGCTGATCAGTTGTAAAGTACTCATGCTAGCAATAAAAACAACCTTTTTATCTATACCGTCAAAGTGTTATGAGTTACAATTTCAATTATCTTTCTGCACTGTGGATCTTATAGTGATGTATAAATCAGCACATTAGATTAATGACGTTACTCGTAACTGTTCTATTGGATACTTGTAACTGAAAAGTCAAACATTTTGCCTTCAAAACCTCTGAATGTACTGGTTTGGGCATTGATTCTGTCATTTGGGATTTTTGTATTACCGTGGCATTGGCATTGTTACCTTGTTATACATTTTTTCCCTTCTTGTTGGGGTGAAGGAAAAATGATTTTGTATATCCAGCTTGAAAGGTATCCATGTACTGCATTTGCAGACTGACCTCTATCCATTGGAGTTGGAGGTCATTGTAGTTGGACTATTACATCCTTGACTATGCAAATTCAGGACATGAATTTCATTCTCCTGAGTGCACTCAACATTTTTTTAACAAAAGGCTATACTGTTACATGCTCGTAATGCTATTGTTTCTCCCTTTGTCAATTACTCTTCCATTATAGGCGTACAGAGTTCACATGAATGGCTATGTTGAAAGAGCTGGGCAGAAATATCTGTGGATAGGGAAGAGAAGTGAAGGGAAACAAACTACCCTGGGATGCTTGATCATCTAGTTGCTGGGGGAATGGTCAATCGCAATTTTCGAATTCAAGTTTTATTGGCGTTTTCCTCTTGATTAACGTGCATGTAAATCAATATAATGGAGCATTGCGTTTGTTGTGAGTCATACATTGCCCTGCCACTTTTTTTTTTTTTGCTGTTTGTGTTTTATTGTTGTTGTGTGGATACCATGACTTGAACTCGTGACTTGACAACGGGTGCACAACTTTAGAGCTCAAGGCTTTGTCTTTGTCTAGGGATTTTCTCACCTGGGCCTACCTTTCATACCTTGTGGCCCTCACTGAATACGCATAAATAACTGATTATTGGTTTTTGCCGGATATCTGTTATGAAACTTTGCCAGATTTTAACCTTTATGGATGCCCTTCTCAAAGGATTTTTGTCCATCAAGAATCTACCTCTGGATTTGTGGACTTTTTATCTTCTCAGACCTTTTTTTCTTCTTATTTTTACTGGCTGATTTGTATACCTCTCAATCTTTTGGCTCATACTATAACAGCCTCATGGGATTGCATGTGGGGATAATGTTGTAAAGGAATGTGAGGAGGAAGCAGGAATTCCAAGTTCCATTTCTATTGAGTAAGCTTTTACACCTCTTATGGTCTTGGAAGATGGAATGGTGTTGCAGATATGTCCGTATAAGATGATTTTGTCACCATCAAGTGCTTTTTATTCTAGTTCTTTGTGGCCTGTACGCTGATAGATTCTGAAGTTCTTATGCCACAGAGCTATACCCGTTGGTGCTGTCTCCTACATGGACATTGATGGGTACAGATACAAGAGAGACGTTCTATTTTGTTACGATTGAAGGCTTCCTCAAGGTTTTATTCCTGAGAATCAAGGTAACCCCTTTAAAAGCCCCGACGCTAACCCTCTTTCCTGCCTCCTTGTCTATTAGGGAGGGAAAGGAAAAGGAAAAGGAAAAGGAAAAGAGAGAAATATTATCACTAAATCTTTCAACCATAGAAATAACCTAATCCTTAAGGCTTAATCGCATCATCAATTGAAATATGCGTCATCAATCGGAATATGCATCTCTACAGTGAAGTGTTTGTTCCCATTTTCTATGGCATTATTTGCTGCAAAAGCTCCTTTTTTCACATAGTTATTCTGTTCGGCAGATGGAGAGGTTGAGAGCTTCAAATTGACACCTATTGTGGACGTTGCCAATGTCATAAAGAAAACGGAGTATTTCAAACCAAATTGCAATCTTGTCATCATGGATTTCCTGTTTCGACATGGGTACATTTTCTTCTTTGACGCTTCTTTCTTTGTTTTTTGTCCCATGTGAGTACAAATAGCTGTGATTACTGCGTCCAAATTGTCCCTCTTCCATAGTAAGATGCTAATTGCAATAAGTTTGTTTACCGAGTGCCACTTTTCACCGTTTCACTCACCAAGGCTGACAAATTATAACACTTAAGCCTGTTTGGTTTAACCTTAAGTACAGCTTAAAGCTATTGTTGCATAAGTTTGATCAATTGAAGGTTCCTTCGAATGCATGGCTTTGGATGTTTCGGTAACTCCTCTGTGACCTCAACTTGAGATTTGGACTTGGGCAGTTGGGCTAGGATGGACTTACTCCAGAAATCTTGGCACCCTCAGTTCACTCACCAAGGCTGACAAATTATAACACTTAAACCTGTTTGGTTTAACCTTAAGTACAGCTTAAAGCTATTGTTGCAGAAGTTTGATCAATTGAGGGTTCCTTCGAATGCATGGCTTTGGATGTTTCGGTAACTCCTCTGTGACCACAACTTGAGATTTGGACTTGGGCAGTTGGGCTAGGATGGACTTACTCCAGAAATCTTGGCACCCTCAGTTCATAGGGTTGGAGACCTATGTCCCAGAAGATTAAAAGGAAAAGCTTTGGCTTTCAGACTCTGGGTTCATTAGCATTACAATAGGGTAGAACATGTTGTCAGGCCATGGGGCAATAATCAGCGTCCCAGTTGCCCAAGATACTGTTCTTGATATGTATTCTAGTCATCCCATATCACTTCTTGGGGTAGTTTGACCGTATTAGTAAAAACTACAGGAGTATAGTTCTTCATCATGGCAATTTTTCCCCCTTGTTCCTTTTTATGTTACTCTCCACTCAAATGCTCGTGGTTGGAAATTCATGTTAACTTGGAGGAGAGTGCCAGCGCCACCTGTGTCTGTCTCAGATCTGTGCAACTGTTGGGAAGCTGGAATAGAATGGGAGCGTGCAGCATCTCTCTTACAGTTATGATAAGTTGCCCTCTCTCCTCTTCTCATACAGCAAACCAGCTCACATATAACGAATTATATGTATAATAACAGTTACTAAAGAATCTCGGTTGCTAGTTGTCAACTAGGCACTGCTTGAAAAAACCATCTTTTGAACTTAGATGTATTTGTTTGTCTTCAAAAATGATGTTGATAGGTTTCTTCCATTTTTGATGTATATCCAGGTTTATTAGACCTGAACAGTTCGGGTACTTGAAGCTACTGCAGAGTTTGAGGAGTGGAGATTGCTCCTGATATACTGCTTATTCAACTTTTCTTTAGAGGAGAAGGGGGACGAGAATCTGTTATCTATATATGCGGGGAACAAGTATTGCGGGAGTTCCTCCTCTGGCACTTAAAAAGTTTTGAAGAGAAGCTGAAATATGTGCGATGTTTTTTAAGGGGTTCACTTTTGTCGCTCCTGAATGTACTTCTCCAACCTTAATGTTTCAAAATCCAAATTCCTGCATTTGTAAATCTGATGCAAGTTTTGTTTGAAATTGCATTGTCGCTTGAAATTGCAAGTATTGTTGGCTGTTGCACCACCCGGGTTATTTCTACGAATTTCGAAGTGGGACATACTATTTGATGCATTGCCACTCGAAATCCATAATATCTGCTACCTATTATAAAAGAGGCAGTTGGGTGTTTGTCAAGCACCTCAGTTAAATTACAAAGCCATCCTTTACTTCTTAATTTATGGCAATTACATCCTAAGAGGTAAAACAAAACACAATATGACATCGTTAACACAAGAAGGGACAACACCTCTCGCTTACCGCCTTACCAACTCTGCAACTTTTTCCCGCTGCCTCATCACCAGCTACCGATGTCGCAGCCTATTGGCTAGTGGAAAGGTAGCCGGGCAACCTTGCGGCGCGCCGGAATTCTCGGCGGCTTTGCATAACAACTCACTGCCTCATCACGTCAATTCGTTGCTCCGAGCCTGCCCAACAAAGGCAGTGTCCCACTTATATAAGTCCACTTATATAAGTATGCATTTCGTTTCATCTAAACGTTGGTCACCACAGTGCAATGAAAGCAAGTTGCAAAGTGGCCCATTCCGAGGGCAAACCAGATAAATAATGTTTGGTAGCCCACGCCCTATCATTATTTATTAATTGTACAGATTTGAGTTTTGCTCCCCTTTGGCATACTTACGTTGGTAGCAACCATTGCAGAATTTTCAATTTTTAAAGCTTCTCCACTCATTGGCTAAAGAGAAGAAGAAATCACATGTCCAATTGCGTAGTCAAATCTTTGACCAATGTATGCTTCAAGTTTTTGTAATTGGGAGCCAACAACTAATCACATTGATCAAGCTGGCTAAGGCAAAAAAATAAAGGACCACAAAGTTGCCGCAAATTCCATATATATTAGTACAAGTTGGCTGCCAGCGATTTAATAAATAGGTCCGTTTTTGGGAAGGACATAGTAAAGGGGCCTTTACTTCAATAAGGACATCAACTTTTTCTTTAATGTCAAAAGGACAAATCACCTACACATTCCAAAAATATCCCCACTAGCCAATGAAAGTGCCTAAACCGCCAAACCTAATGAAAGTGCCTAAACTTAAAACCCAGGGTACCCTATAAAAGTGCCTAAGACCCTAGGGTACCCTATGAAAGTGCTTAAAACCTTAGGGTACCCTATAAAAGTGCCTAAACTACTAAAACCCTATAATTGGAAAGTGCACCCTAAACCTAAACCCTAGGGTACCCTATGAAAATGCCTAAAACACTAGGGTACCCTATGAAAGTGCCTAAATAGCTAAAACCCTATAATGGAAAGTTCACCCTAAGTGCCCAAACCCAAAATGTCTAAACCCACTATACCCTACCCCAAAGAACCTAAACCCCCTAAAATTGAACCCACCCCCAAAATTGAAGAAATAGAAATTAATTTTGTCTCATTCCATCAATTTTGTCCCAAACATACATGAGAGAGAGAGAGAGAGAGAGAGAGAGAGAGAGAGAGACAGGAAAGTGGGTCACTGACCCATGGTCACAAATGTCGCTGTCACGCATAAAATGCTTTTGTCCACGGGAAAGTGGGTCACTGACCCATGGTCACAAGTGTACCGGCTTTCACTGCTCATATGTCACTTTTATTGAACAACTCCAAAATTTTCCTCCGCATGGGTTACGTCGCTTTCATTGCTTTTGTCCGCGGGAAATTCCTCCACATGGTGCGCGTGAATGTAGTTTTCATTAAGGGTATTTTTGTCTAGTATTGTCCTTGAGCCCTCAAAAATTTCCTATCAATGTATTGGAAGCATTAAAATAAGTTAACCTGGACTAAACACCATTTAAATCCCCAAATTTGTCCTTTAGACCAATTTTCTGATATCAGGAAGGGATTTCACTAGCTCTTAAAATACAGTCTACTGACTAGTATCTACCATGCCATGACAGTCACGTGGTTTGCACAGAAAAAAGCATCTCGTTACAACTCAATCAGCTCGGCAACTACAACCCTCTAATAGATGTAGATACTATTAAGGAGGTTTAAAACATCGAGGGGAGACCAATTACGTATGGTTCATGTCAAATAATGTGTCTTAACTATGAGAAAGCTGGAAATAAGGACATTATGACAAGGCGGATGCAGTTTAAACTTTCAGTTCCTCAGTTTGAGGGCTAGTGGTTCAAAGAGCGCTTCCACTTCTCTCGGGTTAACATCCTCGAGACTTGGGGGGTTCCACTTAGGGTTCTGCAATGGCATAAACGAGAACAGAAATGAGAAAAAGATGTTAAAACATCTGAAAGATTGAAAAAATGGTAAGAAAATAATGAAAGAGAATGTAATTTCCAAGTAGAATAGCTATTCCATCTCCAATTGACAGATCTTAACTTCATAACATGCGTGCAGATTAGTTCAAAGTTCGTTGTTAGGGTGTTCTTTTTATTTATATTTAACTTCACTTTCTGTGTTCAGCCTTTTGTGTTTTGAATATAAAAATAATGAGAAGTTAAAAACACTTAAGTGCCGCATATCATTTTTTTTCCTTCTAGGAACAGTTTCCGGAAATTCTAGAAACTGCAAACGAAAAGAGAACGCCAAGTTTCAATTTTTTCCTATAATTAAACCCACAAAAATTAAGTGAAAAAGACAAAGAAGGATTCATTCAAAGAGGTAAAACCCAGTTAAAGAAAATAGTAGGAATTAAGAGCAAACCTGATCCTTGTCCACCAAGATTGCACGAACACCTTCGGCAAAATCATTTCGAAGGGAAGACCTTAGGGAGATTCGCACTTGGTACATTTCCTGTGGCATCAGTGCTCAGCTGATGCTTTTTCAGCTCTTCTATTGTTTCATTCACATATTTGTTCCCACCAAAGCACGAAGCTATAAGAGGTAAAAGCAGCTTCAGCTGCGGCTCAGACTCGGGGTTACTACTGTATTTTGCCAGTGGTGCACTGATGTCCTGATTTGGATCCTCAGAACTGTCCAACAACGAAAAATATGGCAATAAGATGATGTATATATAAGGAAACGTCTCTTTAAGTTCCACAAAAAACCCACCACCAGAAGAATGTTTCCATATGATGTCAACAAGTGTGAAGTTCCCTCTATTGGTAATACTAAGTAGCATGCATGTTTTCAGCCCAGCTCTGGGAACATATAACAAGCAGTCTAGCACAATACTAGTTTGCACTTATATACACAGATGTCCCCCTGTTCCACTGAGCTAATTGAGAGGGACACAATACTGAGTGGAGGCCACTTCGAGACTACAACAGAATATTACTGAAGTTTAAGTAGAATATATATTGGGTGACATGGGATTTGGTTACATGTATTGGGCAAATGAAAACACGAGGTACGGAATGAATACGACTCATTTCATCTTTGAAAATAATATTCCTACTCAACTTGTGAGAGGGCAGAATCAAGAAAGGGATTATCTGAGGAAAAAGAGGAGTGGGTATAATTTTCCCACTCCTGACACAAAGAGTTCCACCGAAAAACAACATACTCATTATTAACTGAAGGATGATATGAGATCTATACAAGGAGGTTGCCAAGAGCGCCTCCTTCAATGAACCCAAGTTCCCAGATGGTATGTACTGTGTTCCAAGACCTACATACAGTGCATCACCATGTGTATAAATCCTTTTTCCAGTCATTCCAAGATAAGCACCTGCAAAAGCACGAACTTGTTACACAAATTGGAAAAGAACAGAAAACATATGAAAAGAACTTCCAAAACCAAGGCTATATAAATACATGACACAAAAGGGAAATCCACTGTCTTGAATGCATAAATACTAAGACATACAACAGACATATGAAAATGTTCATTGATCCATACTCGAGTCACCCCTCAAAATATTGTTCATTGACCAGAGTTGGCAGCATATAAGTACATACCAACCGTGCAAAAAAAAATTAAAGAGGTTGAATGTGCATTACAGGTTCTATTTGGTTTTTTGGCTTAGTTTGGTTGAAAAATAATAACCATCACATCCCTAATGATGAATTTCAACAGCATTATCAGTAAATTTAAAGTTGATACCAGAAACCTTTAATTTACAAACAAGAAAAAGATAGCATGATAAAACATCCCTCCAGCAAACCCAACTGAACTTTTGAAGGGACAGAAACACTACCAACTGATCCTTCTCCGGGAGTTTGTGCTGCTATATAAGCAAACCCCACATCAGGGAACAAGCCAATCCCGTTTTCTGGCATAGCAAGCACCGTCCACTGTAAACAAGTGCTTTCTGGAAACGAAAAAGAATAGGAAAACACCCAAACCAAAAACCATCCCAAACCAATTCTTCAAACTCTGGTAAAAAAAAAAATAATGATTCTTCAAACTAAAACAGTAGATGAAAGAGAGATTTCACTCGTTCTCAAAATATAGTCTACCAGTATCTACTATGCCATCACAGCCACTTGGTTTGCACGAAAAAGCGTCTCATTACAACTCAATCAGCTCAGTGACTCTAACCCTCTAATAGATGTAGATATTAACGAGATTTAAAACATCGAGGGGAGACCAATTGCATATGGCTTATGTCAATAGGCTTTCGTTCACTCATTCCACATTGTGTTTTTGCTTGACAGCCACTACTGAATAAATCCAGTTGAGTTCCAGTGCCAAACAACCTCAGTTAACTCCTTGGCTACATACCCGTTTGAATTTAGTCAGTACATACCCGTTTACTCCTTGGCTACATACCCGTATGCCACCGTTTTAAGTAGTAACTCTTTCCCTTCCAACGTTAGAAACTGCTATTTCCATCCATCCAGCCTAGACGCCACTCAATCCTTTATAAATCTAAATAACTCACTTTTTCCTTTTCCTTTTGGAAAAAATGGAAAAGAAAAAAGAAGTGTGAAAAAAAATTACTTTACCTAGGAAGTCACATTAAGAAACGGAACTCAACAAAAGCTCAGACTTGACAAAAATTCAGCTCAAACCAATCTATTTCCAAAAACTTGTGCTGATTTAAAGATATCAAAGTGAATGAGTTGTTCGACAACAAAAATACCTCATGCTCTGATGCGTATATAGTGATCGGCTGAAGACGACAAAACTTCGACAGCTCCTAATGGAAAATGTGACCATTTATCAGCATGTTAAATTAAGTCATTATTAACACAGTGAATTCGACAATATTGTGTCAGATATTGTCAAACATGATGCAAGACAATACATACATGAGAATCAACACCATTCTCTCGAATCTTTTGTTCTACTATTCAAGAACTGAGAAATGAAAACATTCTTGCCTAATCTTATGAAAACATGTAAGCAAATCTCGAAATTCAAGCGTGGAGGCAACATCTCACAGAGAGAGAGAGAGAACCAGACTTGTTTAGGAGAGAGACGGGGTCGATTCCACGCCGACGAAGGAGACTTGCTGCCGGGATGCACAGGGATTTCCCAACGGGATTTTTTACTTCTCTCTTTTGGGAATTTTTTTAAAAAAAAAAAAAAAAAAGGGGTGACATAGGTTCAACCTATGTCATACCCTCAAAACCACGTCGTTTCAATGAAGCATTATAATTTCGTAGTTTTTTGGAACTTTCTACCTATATTAGCCCTATTTTAATAATCCGAGACATTAATATTGCATATATTGTGGTAATTTATATTGGGGAAAAGTTTCGTTTTTACTGTATTTATATTAGTACTTAATCGCAATGCTTTTTTGATTCTTAAAATGGGTTTAGTTACACTGAATCAGAATCTCAACACCCTTTCACACCAACTCTAGGCCTCAAAACGACGTAGTTTTGTTTAATTTCTTCCACGGACACTTTCTATCTATCTCAATCATATTTCATTGATCTCAAACATTCATTTTGTAGAATTCGTTAGAATATACATCATGTAAAAGTTTCATACAATTTGGGAATAAATTAGTATTTGATCTTGATGCATTTTTGGTTCTTAAAATGAGTTTCGTTTCACCGAATCAAAACCCCAATTCCATTAACGTCGTTCCTTCTTTTTTTTTTTTTTTCCCCAACCGATAAAGCATCTTCCTCGTTCCACTGAAACGACGTCGGGTAGGCGTCGCAGCTTGATCGGCAGGGAGGAGCATCTTCGACCTCTATCATCTGAAGCTCGCTTGGCGCCTTCCATCATCTCCGACCTCCAATCTCCGACGACGGTCGGCGGCGTAAGAAATACTCTAGCTTTCTTGTTATTAGTATTTGATTTGGAAAATGCAAGAGAAAAACATAAGTTTGAATCTTTGTACTTGTGTATGGTTTACTTTCAAATTGGGTTTACATGGATACTGCGCGGATAAGAAAAATGCATTGTGGGGGTTTTCTTTGTTTGTGTTTGGATTAATAGCTTGGTGGGTCTTGGATTTCGTGAAGAAATGGAGGGAATTACAAGCTACGTGTTGAAGTTTTGAATCTTATTTGCATGTTGAGCCAACCCTCATTCCACATTGGTACCTCGTTTGAATTTAGTTAGTACATGAAGGTACCTCGTTTGCCTTATTGTTTTGTTTGGAAGATGCAATAATGTGCTCTGCATGTCGAAAATAATGGAAAATAATCACATTCGTTACGAAAATGAAGATAAAGTTCTTGTGCAGCTGAACAAAGAACAAGAAACTCTGTCGATTGAATAGCTCTTATCACATGGTGATTAGTCCTGCCGATCACAACAAATTATTTAATCGCCGGTTGGTTGTCTTGGCCAGCTTGATCAATGTGACTAGTTGCTGGTTCCCAATTACAAAAACTTGAAGCATACATAGGTGAAAGATTAGACTAAGCAATTCGACATCTGATTCCTTCTTCTCTTTTTATTTTTGGGTAAACCAAGCTTGAAAATAAAAGGGGCTAAACGAATATACATGCTACAAGGGGTATACCCAAGGGAGGACTAAGCAAAACAAAAGAGAAAGAAAAGAAAAAAAATAAATAAAATTGCTGGGATGGCCAAAAGGCTACAGGTGGTGGGGAAATGGTGTGAAGTGTTCTCCTATACAGAGGATAGAAAAAAAAAAAAAAACTTACAAAATGGATTCAAGAGGACAACCCCCTCTAGTAGGTGAAACCCAACGCAGCGGGAGCAAATATAAGTAGACAGGACATGACCGAATTATCAAAATGGACCACATGTCTATTGGTGCACCAACACCAATGAGCAACAAAAGGAACCAAATAGCAACAAGGATGAACCACAATCAGAGAAGGTAGAGACAACCCCACCAACTAAGCAAATATGGTATCTATCACTGTAAATCAGCATTTACATGGATCAATAGCAGAACGTAATAGAGTAACCTGCCACTAAGGCAACCTTCTTCTCTTTAGCCAACAAGTGAAGAAGCTCTAAGCGTTGAAAATTCTTCAATGGTTGCGTATCTTGGAACATTGACTTCTTCAAATTTCTATCTTCATTATGTTATTTTTGCTTCATATTGAGCTTGTTTGTCTTCGTCCTTCGAAATTGGTGCTTCTTTCCATATGGTCAACATTTACAGATAGAACCACATCCACAGTTATTGTATTGAACCCCAGGTACCTGTATCTATTGTATTGAAATGGATGAGAGGCTTAATTCGATATTGCAATGGTGACCGTACTTCCACAGTTCTTCAACCCCTCTACCTATGTTGCAAATTAAAGCCAACCAATCGACGCTTACTCGGATAAGCAATTCACCAAACACATGGGGTACACAAATTTGCAAGGACCCATGCCTAATTTCAGAGCCAGTTTTTGTAAAATGAAAGACACACAAGCTCATCAACAGAGTTATATAACTTCACAATTTATTCCTCGATAGTTAATTTGGTATTGGAGAACAAAAGACATTCACCTCTCTCATAGAAATAATCTGGGTCGTGCAGCTGCCGACAATCCGTATAAGATAGAACGACAGTTTCAATTTTTGAAACAAAACTTGCATCGGATTTACAAATACAGGAATTTGGATATTGAAAGATTAAGGTTGGAGAAGCACATTCGGGAGCGACAAAAGTGAACCCCTTCAAAGTTTTCGCACATATTTCAGCTTCTCCTCAAAACTTTTAAGTGCCAGAGGAATAGGAAACTTCCGTTGAAGTACTAAGATTAAGATTTACTCCCGCAAGAAGACTCATCGGGCTTGCTGCCTGCTTATATAGATAACAGATTCTCGTCCCCCTTCTCCTCTAAAGAAAAGTTGAATAAGCAGTACATCAGGAGCAATCTCCACTCAAACTCTGCAGTAGCTTCAAGTACCCCAATTGTTCAGCTCGAATAAACTTGGATGTACATAAAAAATCGAAGAAATCTATGAGATAATAACGTCTTTTTTAAAGATGGCGAAATACAAACAAATACATCTAAGTTCAAAAGATGGGTTTTACAAGCAGTGCCCAGTCGACAACTAGCAACCAAGATTCTTTAGTAATAGTTATCACAAATATATTTCGTTATATGTGAAGAGGAGAGAAGGCAATTGATCATAACTGTAAGAGAGATGTTGCACGCTCCAATACAATTCCAGCTTCTCAACAGTTACACAAATCTGAGACAGACACAGGTGACGCTGGCACTCTCCTCAAAGTTCATATGAAGTTCCAACCACGAGCATTTGAGTGGAGAGCAACATGGAAGGGAACTGCTGCAATAAGTAATATGGGATGACTAAAATACATATTAAAGACGGTATCTTGGGCAACTGCTGCGCTGATTATTGCTCCATGGCCTGACAACACAACAGTAATGTTCTACCCTCTTGTAATGCTAATGAACCCAGAGTCCAGAGTCTGAAAGCCAAAGCTTTTCCTTTTAATCTTCTGGGACACAGGTCTCCAACCCTAGGAAGTGGAGTTGTGGTCACAGAGGAGTTACTGAAACGTCCAAAGCCATGCATTCTAATTTGTCAGCCTTGGTAAGTGAAACGGTGAAAAGTGGCATTCGGTGAATAAACTTATTGCAATTAGCATCTTAATATGCAAGAGGGAAGATTTGGACGCGGAAATCACAGCTATTTGTACTCACGTGGCACAAACAACAATGAAAGAAGCATCAAAGAAGAAAATGTACCCATGTTTGAAAGAAGCATCAAAGAAGAAAATGTACCCATGTCGAAACAGGAAATCCATGATGGCAAGATTGCAATTTGGTTTGAAATACTCCGGTTTCCTTATGACATTGGCAACGTCCGCTACAGGTATCAATTTGAAGCTCTCAACCTCTCCATCTGCCGAACGGAATAACCAAGTGAAAAAAAGGAACTTTGCAGCAAATAATTCCATAGAAAATGGGAACAAACACTTGACTGTAGAGATGCCTATTCCAATTGATGATGCAATAAAGGATTAGGTTATTTCTGTGGCTGAAATAGCTACACTTCCATATTTTTTTGTTGTTTATTCATTTAGTGATATATTTCTCTATTTTCCTTTCCCTTCCCCTCCCTAATGGATGAAGAGGCAGGAAAGAGAGTTCGCATTGGGGCTTTTAAAGTGGTTACCTTGATTCTCAGGAATAAAACCTTCAGGAAGGTTTCAATCGTAACAAAATAGAACGTCTCTTGTATCTGTACCCATCAATGTCCATGTAGGGGACAGCACCAACTGGTATAGCTCTGTGGCATAAGAACTTCAGATTCTATCAGCATACAGGCCACAAAGAACCAGAATAAAAAGCACATGATGGTGACAGAATCATCTTATACAGACATATTCTGCAACAGAGTTCCATCTTCCAAGACCATAAGAGGTGTAAAAGCTTACTCAATAGAAATAGAACTTGGTATTCCTGCTTCTTCTTCACATTCCTTTACAATATTGTCCCCACATGCAATCCCATGAGGCTGTTATAATATGAGCCAAAAAATTGAGAGGTATACAAATACAACAATAACAATAACATAACCCATTTAGTCCCCAATAATTGGGGGTATGGGCGGGGGAAGGATAGGAGACAGACCTAACCTTTGGCAATAAATGCACAAAGTGGCTGCTCCCAGAATACCACTGAAACAGATGGATTGGAGACAGACCTAACCTTTGGCAATAAATGCACAAAGTGGCTGCTCACAGAAGAGAGGTATACAAATCAGCCAGTAAAAATAAAAAGAAAAAAGAAAGGTCAGATATCTCAAAGGGCATGCACAAAGGTTAAAATCCGGCAAAGGTTATTTGTAACAGATATCCAACAAAAACCAATAATCAGTTATCTATGTGTATTAAGTGAGGGCCACAAGGTATGACAGGTAGCCCCTGGTGAGAAAATCCCCAGAGGCCCTAGACAAAGGCATAGTAGAGAAAAAAGTGGCAGGGCAATGTATGACTCACAACAAAAGCAATGCTCCATTATTTCGATTTATATGCACATTAAGCAAGAGGAAAATGCCAGTTACACTTTAATTCAAAAATAGGTTTGTTTCCCTTCCCTTCACTTCTTCCCTACCCGTAGATATTTCTGCCCAGCTCTTTCAACATAACCATTCATGTAAACTCCATATGCCTATAATGGAACAGTAATTGACAAAGGGGGAAACAACACATAGAGAAAGAGAGGGAGTATATTGCTCAGCAATTCAGCAACAATAGCATTACGAATGCCAGCATGTAACATTATAGCCTTTTGTTTAAAAAATGTTGGGTGCACTCAGGAGCATGGAATTCATGTCTTAAATTTACATCCTCGAGGATGTAATAGTATAAAGTCTGAACTACGATGACCTCCAACTCCAATGGATAGAGGTCAGTCTGCAAATGAAGTACATGGATACCCTTCAAGCTAGATATACAAAATCATTTTCCCTTCACCCCAACAAGAAGGGCAAAAATATATAACAAGGCAACAATGCCAATGCCACCGTAATACAAAAACCCCAATTGACAGAATCAATGCCCAAACCAGTACATTTAGAGGTTTTGAAGGCAAAATGTTTGACTTTTCAGTTACAAGTATCCAAACGAACAGTTACCAGTAACATCATTAATCTAATGTGCTGATTTATATATCACTGTAAGATCCACAGTGCAGAAAGATAATTGAAATTGTAACTCATAGGTAAAAAGGTTGTTTTTTTATTGCTAGCATGAGTACTTTACGACTGATCAGCTACAAATTGAGATTCAGGAACTCATAATTTACGAAACAGGTGAATTTTAGCAATGGGTCGTATGGGATTCCGCAATATAATGGAACTCTGCTCTACAGCTATCTGATCAACAAAACAGCCCATTAGGTGATCTTTTTTGGTAATCGGGCTATAACACACTTGCCTGTCCAAATTGGCATCCCTTTCTAATCAATGTCAATGGATTTCAAAACTCCTATCTAATTTATTCTCAAAATCGCCATACTTAAAAAAAGTTCCAATTCAACAATAATAAAAAAAGTTCCAATTCAACAAACACACCTTTATCCCAAAGTATGGAGCTGCCGCATGTTCTAGCGAGAAAAATACAGGTGTTCCGAAGGATGAGGTGACTGGGTATAACTGTTTAAGTCAAGGTATTCAACAGTTAGCATCAAATTTTACATGTCATGAAGCAAGAAACCAATATACAGTATCCAATTTGAAAGAAAAAAACTATACACCGCCGGTACAAAGATTCAGACAGCAGATCAAGCAGCTTACGCCGCCGGTACAAATTGTTATTAGTACCGTTTTCTCAAATGGTACTAATAACAAGAAAGAACAAGGAGCTTCAAGATAAGATAAGGTAAGAAGGAGTATTTCTTACGCCGCCGACCGTCGTCGGAGATTGGAGGTCGGAAATGATGGACGGCGGCCGAGCGAGCTTCAGATGACGGAGGTCGAAGATGCTCCACACAGCAGATCAAGCAACCCGACGTTGTTTCAGTAAATGGAATTGAGGTCGAAGATGCTTTATCGGTTGAAAAAAATAAAAAAGAAGGAACGACGTTAATGGAATTGGGGTTTTGATTCGGTGAAACCAAACTCATTTTAAGAACCAAAAATGCATCAAGATCAAGTACTAATTTATACCCAAATTAGATGAAACCTTTACATGATTTATATTCTAAAGAATTCTACAAAATGAATGTTTGAGATCAATGAAATATGATTGAGATAGATAGAAAGTGTCCGTGGAAGAAACTAAACAAAACTACAGTCGTTTTGAAGCCTAGAGTGGGTGTGAAAGGGTGTTATGGTTTCGATTCAGTGTAACTAAACCCATTTTAAGAAACAAAAAAGCATTGCGATCAGGTACTAATATAAATCCATTAAAAACGAAACTTTTCCTGTAGATAAATTACGAGAATATATACAAGATTAATGTCTCGGATTAATAAAATATGGCTAATATAGATAGAAAGTTCCAAAAAACTAAGAAATTACAAATGCTCTATTGCAATGACGTCGTTTTGAGGGTATGACATAGGTTGAACCTATGTCACCCTTTTTTTTTTAATTTTTTATAATTTCTATATTTCCCCAAAAAGCGGAGAATAGAGAAGTCGTGTATATCTGGAAGGCTGGAAGTGATCAGACGACCTCCGGCTTGAAATCTTTGTGCATTCCGGCAGCAAGTTCTCCTTCGACGGTGCCTGAGAAGTAACCGGAGTCGGCGTGAAATTGACCCCGTCTCTCTCCTAGACAGGTCTGCTTCTCTCTATCTCTCTCTCTGAGATGTTGCTTCCAATGCTTAAATCACAGCGTGACAGAAGTTGCAGAGTGTGAGATATGGTGGAACAGTTAAAGATTTTGGTGTTCAAAATTTATCAAACACGCCTTTGCTCGTCAAAACACAAGAAATGAGTGGAGAGAGAGAGAGAGAGATGCAGCCAAAACACAAGAAATGATTAACCGATTTCCGACATGAAGGAAGGCTGCCTGTGGAACAACTTGAAAACGTGTCTTGCAAACACGCCTTTGCCTGTCACGCTTTCAGAAGGTGCATGCATTATCCAACCACGCTTTCACTATTTTATTTTTTTGGTCAGTTGTATCATAGAAAGCGTGTTTAAGAGGCACATTTTTTAAAGGCGTGTTTGGTACCAAACACGCTTTCAAACCGGATTACGATTAACTTAATTTTTCCCCGTCTTAATCCACTGTGAAAGCGTGAAACAAAACCACGTTTTCGGGTAGTATGGGGATAAAGTTTGAAAACACGCGTTTTATTTAATAAAGTTATAAAAAAAAACGCAAATCGGTTAATTAGCCCATTTATTGCCGCATCCAAATGCTTATGAAATGACTTAAGTGATCCAAAGGCCGTCATGGATCGAGGTAAAAATTGGATTTGACAAGCCCATATATGTCAAATTGCGACAAAATTCTACTGTAGCCAGCGCTAAAATTGGCCTTTATGGACATTGCATACGGGTAACTTGTTTATATAATACTTGCGGCCAATGAGTGATTGGCATCTCTGTGATGGGGTCACTTTTCTCTCTTACTTGTTATTAAAATTAGTCATCCTGTTTATTATTAGTACTATCTTTTGATCAAATTTTGTCATCGTGCTCCATTATTCCATACATGAAATTTGTCCATTATGTTGCACAATCCCATACGGCTAAAATTCACCTGTTTTGGTAAATTATCAGTTCCTGAATCAGTTGTAGCCGATCAATTGTAAAGTACTCATGCTAGCAATAAAAACAACCTTTTTTTTTTTTTATCTATACTATCAAAGTATTATGACTTACAATTTCAATTATCTTTCTGCACTGTGGATCTTACAGTGATGTGTAAATCAGCCCATTAGATTAATGACGTTACTCGTAACTGTTCTATTGGATACTTGAAACTGAAAAGTCAAACATTTTGCCTTCAAAACCTCTAAATGTACTGGTTTGGGCATTGAGTCTGTCGATTGGGATTTTTGTATTATGGTGGCATCGGCATTGTTGCCTTGTTATACATTGCCCTGCCACTTTTTCCTTTACCTACGCCTTTGTCTAGGGATTTCTGATTTTCTCACAAGGGGCTACCTTTCATTGTGGCCCTCACTGAATACGCATAAATAACTGATTATTGGTTTTTGCAGGATAGCTGTTATGGATAACTTTGCCAGATTTTAACCTTTATGCATGCCCTTCTCAAAGGATTTTTGTTCATCAAGAATCTACCTCCGGATTTGTGGACTTTTTATCTTCTCAGACCTTTTTTTTTTCTTCTTATTTTTGCTGGCTGATTTGTATACCTCTCAATCTTTGGCTCATATTATAACAGCCTCATGGGATTGCATGTGGGGACAATATTGTAAAGGAATGTGAAGAGGAAGCAGGAATACCAAGTTCCATTTCTATTGAGTAAGCTTTTAAACCTCTTATGGTCGTGGAAGATGGAACTGTGTTGCAGAATATGTCCGTACAAGATGATTCTGTCACCATCAAGTACTTTTTATTCTAGTTCTTTGTGGCCTGTATGCTGATCGAATCTGAAGTTCTTATGCCACAGAGCTATACCAGTTGGTGCTGTCTCCCACATGGACATTGATGGGTACAGATACAAGAGAGAAGTTCTATTTTGTTATGATTAAAAGCTTCCTGGAGGTTTTATTCCTGAGATTCAAGGTAACCCCTTTAAAAGCCCCAATGCGAACCCTCTTTCCTGCCTCCTTGTCTATTAGGGAGGGAAAGGAAAAGGAAAAGAGAGAAATATTATCACTAAATCTTTCAACCATAGAAATAACCTAATGCTTAATTGCGTCATCAATTGGAATATGCATCTCTACAGTGAAGTGTTTGTTCCCATTTTCTATGGCATTATTTGCTGCAAAAGCTCCTTTTTTCACATAGTTATTCTGTTCGGCAATGGAGAGGTTGAGAGCTTCAAATTGACGCCTATTGCGGACGTTGCCAATGTCATAAAGAAAACGGAGTATTTCAAACCAAATTGCAATCTTGTCATCATGGATTTCCTGTTTCGACATGGGTACATTTTCTTCTTTGATGCTTCTTTCTCTTTTTTTTTTGGTCCCATGTGAGTACAAATAGCTGTGATTACCGCGTCCAAATTGTCCCTCTTCCATAGTAAGATGCTAATTGCAATAAGTTCGTTTACCGAGCGCCACTTTTCACCGTTTCACTCACCAAGGCCGACAAATTATAACACTTAAGCCTGTTTGGTTTAACCTTAAGTACAGCTTAAAGCTATTGTTGCAGAAGTTTGATCAATTGAGGGTTCCTTCGAATGCATGGCTTTGGATGTTTCGGTAACTCCTCTGTGACCACAACTTGAGATTTGGACTTGGGCTAGGATGGACTTACTCCAGAAATCTTGGCACCCTCAGTTCATAGGGTTGGAGACCTATGTCCCAGAAGATTAAAATGAAAAGCTTTGGCTTTCAGACTCTGGGTTCATTAGCATTACAATAGGGTAGAACTTGTTGTCAGGCCATGGGGCAATAATCAGCGTCCCATACATATTAGTAAAAATAAAGGGCCACAAAGTTGCCGCAAATTCCATACATATTAGTAAAAGTTGGCCGCCAGCGATTTTTGTTGTGATGTGCAGGACTATTAACCGTGTGACAAGAGCTATTGAATCGAGAGAGTTTCTTATTTTTTGTTCAGCAGCACAAGAACTCTATCTTCATTTTCCTGAAGAATGGGATTGCGCGTGCTCTGCGACTAGTTTTCTCCAAGTCAGGAACATGTTCTGCAAAGAAATAACTTTTCAGGCAAAACTAAAACAAAATTTGTGATTCTTGCACGGAATTCAAATGATAAGTTGCCAGGACACTGGAAACAAAAAAGACCAACAAAGCACCCAAACCAAAAACCATCCCCGACCAAATCTTCAAACTCTGATAAGAAAAAACGACGGTTCTTCAAACTAAAACAGTATATCAGAGAGGGATTTCACTAGCTCTTAAAATACAGTCCACTGATTACTATCTACCATGCCATGACAGCCACGTGGTTTGCACGGGAAAAAGCATCTAGTTACAACTCAATCAGCTTGGCGACTATAACCCTCTAATAGATGTAGATATTAAGGAGGTTTAAAACATCGAGGGGAGACCAATTACGTCTGGCTCATGTCAAATTGGCCTTATTTACATATGTCAAATAATATGTCTAACTATGAGAAAGCTGGAAATAAGGACATTATGACAAGGCGGATGCAGTTCAAACTTTTAGTTCCTCAGTTTGAGGGGCCAGTGGTTCAAAGAGTGCTTCCACTTCTCTCGGGTTAACATCCTCGAGACTTGGGGGTTCCACTTAGGGTTCTACAATGGCATAAACGAGAACAGAAATGAGAAAAAGATGTTAAAACATCTGAAAGATCGAAAAAACGGTAAGAATGATGGCCCCGTTCGTTTCTCAGTTTAGTTTTAGTTTTAGTTTTGATGACATCATCATTTTCCTCGTTTCTCTCTCTATCTCTCTCCACTCATTACATCTTATGACATCATCAAAACTAAACTAAACTATCTAACCAAACACAAGTAGAATAGCTATTCCATCTCCAATTGACAGATCTTAACTTCATAACATGCGTGCAGATTAGTTCAAAGTTCGTTGTTAGGGTGTTCTTTTTATTTATATTTAACTTCACTTTCTGTGTTCAGCCTTTTGTGTTTTGAATATAAAAATAATGAGAAGTTAAAAACACTTAAGTGCCTACATATCATTTTTTTTTCCTTTTAGGAACAGTTCCCGGAAATTCGAGAAACTGCAAACGAAAAGAGAACGCCAAGTTTTAATTTTTTCCTATAATTAAACCCACAAAAATTAAGTGAAAAGACAAAGAAGGATTCATTCAAAGAGGTAAAACCCAGTTAAAGAAAATAGTAGGAATTAAGAGCAAACCTGATCCTTGTCCACCAAGACTGCACGAACACCTTCGGCTAAATCATTTCGAAGGGAAGACCTTAGGGAGATTCGATATTCGGTTATCATTACGCCACTTAACTGGTAACAGCAAATTGCAGAAAGAACAAATATTACTGTTCATCTATCAAAAAGGCTTTGTTCAGAAGTGAATGAAAATTCAAACTCCCAACTCACACTGGATAAAGTGCTGTCACTGTTTGCACGTGCGAACTCGAGAGAAATGTTCTTTTGTTAAACTGAACAAAAAGGGAGCGCACCTTTTCCAAGCCCCGTAAGAGCCTCCTTGGCCCGCTCTGCCACTGCTCATAGAAAGTGGGAAATTCAGTATTGACCACTAAAGATAGAGGAAATAAAGTAACCAAATAGCCACAATTGCTAAACTGTGCTTATACAATAATAGAAATAACTATAAGAACCAAATTACAACCTTCACAGATGTTTCGTAGAAAATTAGCATTTGGTACATTACCTGTGGCATCAGTGCTCAGCTAATGCTTTTTCAGCTCTTCTATTGTTTCATTAACAGATTTGTTCCCACCACAGCACGAAGCTATAAGAGGTAAAAGCAACTTCAGCTGCGGCTCAGACTCGGGGTTACTACTGTATTTTGCCAATGGTGCACTGATGTCCTGATTTGGATCCTCAGAACTGTCCAACAACGAAAAATATGGCAATAAGATGATGTATGTATAAGGAAACGTCTCTTTAAGTTCCACAAAAAACCCACCACCAGAAGAATGTTTCCATATGATGTCAACAAGTGTGAAGTTCCCTCTATTGGTAATACTAAGTAGAATGCATGTGTGCAGCCCAGCTCTAGGAACATATAACAAGCAGTCTAGCACAATACTAGTTTGCACTTATATACGCAGATGTCCCCTTGTTCCACTGAGCTAATTGAGAGGGACACAATACTGAGTGGAGGCCACTTCGAGACTACAACAGAATATTACTAAAGTTTTAGTAGAATATATATTGGGTGGTGAACATGGGATTCGGTTACATGTATTGGGCAAATGAAAACACAAGGTACGGAATGAATACGACTCATTTCATCTTTGAAAATAATATTCCCACTCAACTTGTGAGAGGGCAGAATCAAGAAAGGGATTATCTGAGGAAAAAGAGGAGTGGGGTATAATTTTCCCACTCCTGACACAAAGAGTTCCACCGGAAAACAACATACTCATTATTAACTGAAGGATGATATGAGATCTATACAAGGAAGTTGCCAAGAGCGCCTCCTTCAATGAACCCAAGTTCCCAGATGGCATGTAATGTGTTCCAAGACCTACATACAGTGCATCACCATGTGTATAAATCCTTTTCCAGTCATTCCAAGATAAGCACCTGCAAAAGCACGAACTTGTTACACAAATTGGAAAAGAACAGAAAACATATGAAAAGAACTACCTAAACCAAGGCTACATAAATCCATGACACAAAAGGGAAATCTACTGTCTTGAATGCATAAATACTAAGACATACAACAGACATATGAAAATGTTCATTGATCCATACTCGAGTCACCCCTCAAAAAATTGTTCATTGACCAGAGTTGACAGCATATAAGTACATACCAACCGTGCAAAAAAATTAAAGAGGTTGAATGTGCATTACAGGTTCTATTTGGTTTTTTGGCTTAGTTTGGTTGAAAAATAATAACCATCACATCCCTAATGATGAATTTCAACAACATTATCAGTAAATTTGAAGTTGATACCAGAAACCTTTAATTTACAAACAAGAAAAAGATAACATGATAAAACATCCCTCCAGCAAACCCAACTGAACTTTCAAAGGGACAAAAACACTACCAACTGATCCTTCTCCGGGAGTTTGTGCTGCTATATAAGCAAACCCCACATCAGGGAACAAGCCAATCCCGTTTTCTGGCATAGCAAGCACCGTCCACCGTAAACAAGTGCTTTCTGGAAACGAAAAAGAATAGGAAACCACCCAAACCAAAAACCATCCCGAGCCAATTCTTCAAAGTCTGGTAAAAAAAAAAAAATAACGATTCTTCAAACTAAAACAGTAGATCAGAGAGAGAGAGTTTACTAGTTCTCAAAATAGTCTACTGGTATCTACTATGCCATCGCGGCCGCATGGTTTACATGGGAAAAAACATCTCATTACAACTCAATCAGCTCAGCGACTCTAACCCTCTAATAGATGTAGATATTAACGAGATTTAAAACATCGAGGGGAGACCAATTACGTATGGCTTATGTCAAATAGGCTTCGTTCACTCATTCCATATTGTGTTTTTGCTTGACAGCCACTACTGAATAAATCCAGTTGAGTTCCAGTGCCAAACAACTTCAGTTAACTCCTTGGCTACATACCCGTATGCCACCGTTTTAAGTAGTAACTCTTTCCCTTCCAATGTTAGAAACTGCTATTTCCATCCATCCAGCCTAGACGCCACTCGATCCTTTATAAATCTAAATAACTCACTTTTTCCTTCCCTTTTGAAAAAAAAGAAAAAGAAAAAAGAAGTGTGAAAAAAAATTACTTTTCATTTTTGGATGTGAGGCTTATAGAGCTTTCATTTCTACAGTTGGGGTGTGTTTGGCTTACGGGGTTTTCAATTTTACGTTTTGGGTGTTTAGAACCAATTCTAGAATGATGCAGGACAAATTTCATGTATGGAATAATGGAACATGATGATAAATTTTGATCAAAAGATAGTAATAATAATAAACAGGATGACTAATTTTAATAACAAGTAGGAGAGAAAAGGACCCCATCACAGACATGCCAACCACTCATTGGCCGCAAGTATTATGTAAACAAGTTACCCGTATGCAATGTCCATAAAGGTTAGTTTTTGCGCTAGCTACGGTAGAATTGTCACAATTTGACAAATTTGGGCGTTGTTGTCAAACCCAATTTTTACCTTAATCCATGACGGCCTTTGGATCACTAAAGTCATTTCATAAGCATTTGGACGCAGCAATAAATCGCTTCACCATTTCTTGTGCATTGGCAGCATCTCCCTTTCTGCAACCCAAAGTCTCTCTCTCTCCATACACTAGTTTAATGATAAATATTGAATGCCAAAATCTTTAACTGTATCACCATATCTCTCACTCTGCAACTAACTGTGGGGGTGCCATATCCTCTCCCGATGGACTTGAAGAACTGTTGTCAGACAACAAAGGTCATAGTGGTTCTTCCTGCTGTACAAGAGCCTCACCACTTTCTTTGGTTTTTTCCCCCTTTTCTTGAACTCTTGCTGAACTTAGCTCCATATTCAGCAATGAGAATAAACTGGACCCCAATCCCCCTCTTGCATGCTGCAATTTGATAGGAAAAATAGATTATTGTGCTAAAACGCAAACAGAAGCATGAAACACAAATCGTTAGGGAAAGAATCCCCCAAAACAAGAATGGATAGGCAAAACTTGTGAGCAACCTGTTCAGTTGTCTATCTCGACATAGACAAAAGATTATTCTTCCAATGCTATCCATGCCCCCTTCACTTATTTTACCTTAAGCGACACTTTGGATTGTGAGAAAGGGAGAGAAAGAAAGATTTGTGCCTCACACCAAATCTCACCCAAAGTGACGAGATTTGGTGAGAATTACAAATGGACCACTAAAGATTCATCTCTTTTCTTTACTTCTCACCTTTGCTCACTATTCTCAGCTCATTTAGTTAACCAAATAATAGAAGGACTCTACTTTACCCTTGGCCATCCAAAGGGGCTATTCGTATATTTCTAACTTATAAACATTCTCCAGACACTATGCTATCCTCAATACTTGTGCTCAAACCAATCATTGATTTCTTACCAACTGGATACACTTGTATGCAAAAGTACGTGTCAACCAATTAAGGAAAGTTTATATCATGACAGGAGTAGTATGTAACTCACAGAACCTGACACCTAGGAAGTCACATCAAGAAACGGAACTCAACAAAAGCTCAGACTTGACACAAAAATTCAGCTCAAAGCAATCTATTTCCGAAAACTTGTGCTGATTTAAAGATATCAAAGTGAATGAGTTGTTCGACAAAAAAAATACCTCATGCTCTGATACGTATACAGTGATCGGCTGAAGACGACAAAACTTCGACAGCTCCTAATGGAAAATGTGACCATTTATCAGCATGTTAAATTAAGTCATTATTAACACAGTGAATTCGACAATATTGTGTCAGATATTGTCAAACATGATGCAAGACAATACATACATGAGAATCAACACCATTCTTTCGAATCTTTTGTTCTACTATTCAAAGAACTGAGAAATGAAAACATTCTTGCCTAATCTTATGAAAACATGTAAGCAAATCTCGAAATTCAAGCGTGGAGGCAACATCTCACAGAGAGAGAGAGAGAGAACCAGACCTGTTTAGGAGAGAGACGCGGTCTATTCCACGCCGATGAAGGAGACTTGCTGCCGGGATGCACAGGGATTTCCCGACGGAGGTCGTCTGATTTAATTACTTCTCTCTTCTCCGCTTTTGGGGATTTTTTTTTTAAAAAAAAAGGGTGACATAGGTTGAACCTATGTCATACCCTCAAAACCACGTCGTTTCAATGAAGCATTATAATTTCGTAGTCTTTTGGAACTTTCTACCTATATTAGCCCTATTTTAATAATCCGAGGCATTTATATTGTATATATTGTGGTAATTTATATCGGGGAAAAGTTTCATTTTTACTGTATTTATATTAGTACTTAATCGCAATGCTTTTTTGATTCTTAAAATGGGTTTAGTTATACTGAATCGGAATCTCAACACCCTTTCACACCAACTCTAGGCTTCAAAACGACGTAGTTTTGTTTAATTTCTTCCACAGAGACTTTCTATCTATCTCAATCATATTTCATTGATCTCAAACATTCATTTTGTAGAATTCGTTAGAATATAAATCATGTAAAGGTTTCATACAATTTGAGAATAAATTAGGGAAAATGACCAAAACATGGTGGTTAGGGCAAATTATGCCAAAAACATGGGCATGGTTTCAGAAATTCCCAATTCATGAGAAGGAAAACTTTAATTCCACATACATGGCAAATTATGTGTGAACTACCCAAGATACCCTCTCTCTCCCTTTTCCCAGCCCCACTCTCTTCTTCTCTCCCTTTCTTCTATCCACCCGACGAACGAACCAGAGCTCGACGACGAACAAACCGATGACAACAGCGACATCGAATTCCCAAACGACGTCGTCTCACCCCTGTCCTGCTAGTCGACGGTTAAGCAAATGTTACAGACGAATCGATAATGATGAGTTCTAGAATATTTCAATTCGCGTCATGGGTAGAAATTGTACTCATGAGAAACCCATCAGAAACTCCATTTCCATACCTTTTCTGCATCTCTCTTCTCAAACAAAATCACACTCAAAAGGACAGAAGTTGCTCAAGGGCTAGAGATTCTTGGACCTCTCGTCACTCGGAAATCAAATTTCAATGGTGGTGGTTGCTTGGTAGTTACAAATGAGTGTTTGGGCAATGTTTATGTTGGCAGTTCTTTTATCAGCTTGTACTGCAAATGTGGTGATCTAAGCTATGCGTACCAATCAGTTCAAAAAAGAAAAAAGCTATGCGTACTAAGTGTTCGATGAAATGCCCATGAGTTTGGGTAAGCTTAACAAGTTTTGATAAAAGTTTAAGATTGATTTGTTCATGTAAAAATTGAATCTTGGACAAGTTCAGCAAACATAGGATCAAAATCGAGTAGCTTAATTTGTTTATAAGTGCTAATGGTGAATATGTCTGGTGCTTGTTTATTTCATACACAGTGCATGTCAAGCTTATACAAAGAGCACGTTTTTTTGTTGCTCGGAGCAAGTTTTTCAGTGTCAGTGACAATATATTGTTTTGCATGTTATAAAAATAGTGCAAAGGTCACTCCACTGACAATGGAATGTGGAGTGGATGGACTTGTATGCATGGTTCATGCCATCTAAGAACCCAAGGAAATGAGAAATAAAATTTATGGGAAGAATAGTTAGGTGCTTGTGGTTTCATACACAATGCACGTCAGTGTTATATAAAGAGCATGTTTTGTTCTTGCTCGGAGCAAGTTTTTCAGTGTCAGTGACAGTACATTGTTTTTTATGTTATAAAAAGAGTGCAAAGGTCACCCCACTGACAATGGAACATCGAACGGATGGACTTGTATGCATGGTTCATGCCATCTAAGAACCCAAGGAAATGATAAATAAAATTTCTGGGAAGAATAGTCAGATGCTTGTGGTTTCATACACAATGCACGTCAGTGTTATATAAAGAGCATGTTTTGTTCTTGCTCGGAGCAAGTTTTTCAGTGTCAGTGACAGTACATTATTTTTTATGTTATAAAAAGAGTGCAAAGGTCACCCCACTGACAATGGAACGTCGAACGGATGGACTTGTATGCATGATTCATGCCATCTAAGAACCCAAGGAAATGATAAATAAAATTTCTGGAAAGAATAGTCAGATGCTTGTGGTTTCATACACAATGCACGTCAGTGTTATATAAAGAGCATGTTTTGTTCTTGCTCGGAGCAAGTTTTTCAGTGTCAGTGACAGTACATTATTTTTCATGTTATAAAAAGAGTGCAAAAGTCACCCCACTGACAATGGAACGTCGAACGGATGGACTTGTATGCATGGTTCATGTCATCTAAAAACCTAAGGAAATAAGAAATAAAATTTCTGAGAAGAACAGTCTGGTGCTTGTGGTTTCATACAGAGTGCATGGCAAGGTTATACAAAGAGCAAGTTTTGTTGTTGCTCGGAGCAAGTTTTGTTAGATTGTGGACGTAAGGTGTCAATTTACGGGGAGGGAAAATTATTGGGGATTTTTTTACCTGGGGGTATTTCTGTCAGTCGAAATATTGGTACCATGTATGTGGAATTATTTTTTTCCTTCTCATGTTATTGGTCATTTCCAAAAACCTTACCATGAAATTGGAATATTTAGTTTTAAAAACCATGTTTTGGTCATTTTCCCAATAAATTAGTACTTGATCTTGATGCATTTTTGGTTTTTAAAATGAGTTTCGTTTCACCGAATCAAAACCCCAATTCCATTAACGTCGTTCCTTCTTTTTTTTTTTCCCCAACCGATAAAGCATCTTCCTCGTTCCACTGAAACGACGTCGGGTAGGCGTCGCTGCTAGATCGGCAGGGAGGAGCATCTTCGACCTCTATCATCTGAAGCTCGCTTGGCGCCTTCCATCATCTCCGACCTCCAGTCTCCGACGACGGTCGGCGGCGTAAGAAATACTCTATCTTTCTTGTTATTAGTATTTGATTTGGAAAATGCAAGAGAAAAACATAAGTTTGAATCTTTGTACTTGTGTATGGTTTTCTTTCAAATTGGGTTTACATGGATGCTGTGCGGATAAGAAAAATGCATTGTGGGGTTTTCTTTGTTTGTGTTTGGATTAATCGCTTGGTGGGTCTTGGATTTCGTGAAGAAATGGAGGGAATTACAAGCGACGCGTTGAAGTTTTGAATCTTATTTGCATGTTGAGCCAACCCTCATTCCACATTGGTTTTTTGCTTGACAGCCACTACTGAATAAATCCAGTTGAGTTCCAGTGCCAAACAACCTCAGTTGACTCCTTGGCTATATACCCGTTTGAATTTAGTTAGTACATGAAGGTACCTCGTTTGCCTTATTGTTTTGTTTGGAAGATGCAATAATGTGGCGTCACATTACATTAACTATGATCCTCTTTAAACTACAACTGAGACCTAATATGTTCCACAAAACTGGCTTATTGGGCTTTTCGAAACAGGTCATTCTCTCATCAACCAGAAAAACAGGCGCTTCTTGTTTGTGATTTTGAATTTTCAGAAATATCTATAATGGTTTCTTGCTTCATGACATGTAAAATTTGATGCTAACTGTTGAATACCTTGACTTTAAATAGCTATACCCAGTCACCTCATCCTTCGGAATACCAGTATTTTTCTTGCTGGAACGTGCAGCAGCTCCATACTTTGGGATAAAGGTGTGGTTTATCCTTGCTCATGATTACACAATTCTCCATTTTTATTATCGTTAAATTGCAACTTTTTTTAATTGTGGCGATTTGAGAATAAATTAGATAGGAGTTTTAAAATTCATTAACATTGATTAGAAAGGGATGCCAATTTGGACAGGCAAGTGTGTTATAGCCCGATTACCAATAAAGATCACCTAATCCTTCATTAATGCATTAGTTAATGTAATATGACGCCACATTATTGCATCTTCTAAACAAAACAATAAGGCAAACAAGGTACCTTCATGTATTAACTAAATTCAAATGGGTCTATAGCCAAGGAGTCAACTGAGGTTGTTTGGCACTGAACTCTCAACTGGATTCATTCAGTAATGGCTGGCAAGCAGAAACACAATGTGGAATGAGTAAGCAAAAGCCTATTTGACATGAGCCATATGCAATTGGTCTCCCCTCGATGTTTTAAATCTCGTTTAATATCTACATCTATTAGAGGGTTAGAGTCGCTGAGCTGATTGAGTTGTAATGAGATGCTTTTTCCCATGCAAACCATGTGGCCGAGATGGCATAGTAGATACCGGTAGACTATTTTGAGAACTAGTAAAATCTCTCTCTGATCTACTGTTTTAGTTTGAAGAATCGTTATTCTTTTACCAAAGTTTGAAGAATTGGTTCGGGATGGTTTTTGGTTTGGTGTTTTACTGGTTTTTTTTTTTTTTTTCCAGAAAGCACTTGTTTACAGAGGACGGTGCTTGCTATGCCAGAAAACGGGAGGGGCTTGTTCCCTGATGTGGGGTTTGCTTATATAGCAGCACAAACTTCGGGAGAAGGATCAGTTGGTAGTGTTTCTATCCCTTCGAATGTTCAGTTGGGTTTGCTGGAGGGATGTTTTATCATTCTATCTCTCTCTTGTTTGTAAATTAAAGGTTTCTGGTATTAACTTTAAATTTACTGATAATGCTGTTGAAATTCATCATTAGGGATGTGATGTTTATTATTTTTCAACCATACTCAGTCGAAAAACCAAATAGAACCTGTAATGCACATTCAACCATTTTGATCTTTTGCACGATTGGTATGTACAAGCATATGCTGCCAACTTTGGTCAATGAACAATTTTTTGTGGGGTGAATTGAGTATGGATCATTTTCATTTGTCTTCTGCATGTCTTAGTATTTATGCATTCAAGACATTGGATTTCCCTTTTGTGTCATGGATGTATGCAGCCTTGGTATAGGTAGTTGTTTGAATAGGTTTTCTGTTCTTTTCTGTTGTTTGGGAGAGAGAGAAAGAGAAGAGAAGTGTTAAGGTGTTAACGAACCCTAACACACATCAGTTTTATTTATATTAGGCATAAACCTTTTACAAGTTGTAATTAACCAATGTGGGACAAACCACATATTCTAACACTCCCCCTCAAGCTGGAGAATAAATATCAATCAGTCCCAGCTTGTTACACAATAATTCTAACCGTGGCTTAAATAATGGTTTGGTAAACATATCAGCTAACTGAGCACCAGTAGACACAAAGGGAGTAGCAATCACACCAGCTGTCAATTTCTCACGAACCAAATGACAATCGACCTCAATATGCTTAGTCCGCTCGTGAAAAACTGGATCAGATGCAATGTGGATTGCTGCTTGATTATCACAAAATAGATTCATAGGCACCTGCACATTAAATCCTATCTCCTCAAGGAAAGAGCGCACCCACACAATTTCACACGTAGTATGAGCCATGGCTCGGTATTCGGCTTCTGCACTAGATCGAGCAACAACAGTCTGTTTCTTACTCTTCCAATTGACAAGATTTCCACCTACAAAGACACAATATCCTGTGGTTGATCGCCTATCAGATGGAGACCCTGCCCAATCAGAATCCGTGAATGCCTCAACACGCAAGTGTCCACTTGCTTGATAAAATAGACCACGACCTGGATGAGCCTTAAGATACTTTACAATTCTAAGAACTGCTTCCCAATGTGGAAGACGAGGTGCAGACATAAACTGACTCACCACACTAACTGCGAAGGAAATATCAGGACGTGTGATGGTAACATAGTTCAACTTACCAACCAAGCGACGATATTGATCTGGATTAGGGAGTAACTCCCCCTGGTCGACGCACAGTTTCACGTTAGGATCCATGGGGGTCTCAACAGGTTTACTTCCCAATAATCCAGTCTCTTGCAAAATATCCACCACATACTTCCTCTGAGACAAGTTAATGCCATCTTTAGAGCGTGCCACCTCAACGCCTAAGAAGTATCGCAATTTTCCCAAATCCTTGGTATAAAACTGCTGCTGTAGGAAGGTTTTCAACTCATCAATACCTTTCTGATCATCACCAGTTATAATAATGTCATCCACATAGACAATCAACAATACTTTTCCCCTTGCCGATGTGAGAGAAAAAACAGAATGATCGGACTCACTACGACGCATGCCAAACCTCAAAACAGCATCGCTAAACTTGCCAAACCAAGCTCTAGGAGATTGCTTAAGGCCATACAATGCTTTACGGAGGTGACATACCTGATTACGCTCCCCCTGAGCAACAAACCCTGGTGGTTGCTCCATGTAGACTTCTTCGTGAAGATCACCGTGCAGAAAAGCATTTTTGACATCTAATTGGAATAAGGGCCAGCCAAGATTAGCAGCAAGAGAGAGAAGAATACGGACAGACCCATGCTTGGCAACAGGAGAGAAAGTCTCAGCATAATCAACACCATAAGTCTGAGTATAACCCTTAGCAACAAGTCGAGCCTTGTAGCGCTCAACAGACCCATCGGGATGGTATTTCACAATGAACACCCAGCGACACCCTACGGTGGTTTTTTCAGACGGAAGAGATACCAAGTCCCAAGTGCCATTGTGGTGAAGAGCAGACATCTCATCTTCCATAGCCTTCCTCCACTCAGAAATAGATAAAGCTTCCTGGACAGTAGTAGGAACAAAAATGGACGAAACAGAAGTGGCAAAGGCACGAAGAGAAGGAGATAAGTGTGCATAAGAAACATAACGAGCAATGGGATGAGAAGTGCAAGCACGAGTACCTTTGCGAAGAGCAATAGGAAGAGAATCAGGAGAAGGTGGAAACGCTGGCTCCGAATCGGGCGACGGCACAGGATCTCGCGATGAGGCGGACGAGATGGGCGGGGGCGGAGGTGGAGCTGATGGAACTTTCGGCCGACGAGTATATACCTGCAGTGGGGGTGAAGGGGCAGGTTGATAGGGGTGGGGAGGTGGAACCAATGTAAGTATATAATGAGACGGATCCATGATGGTAGAAGTCGGGAAAAAAGGCAAAGACTCATTGAAGGTGACATCAGCACACACAAACTCACGCCGGAGAGATGAAGAGTAACACTTATATCCCTTCTGGGTCTGAGAGTACCCAAGAAATACACACTTAATCGATCGGGGATCCAGTTTATCCCGCCCAGGGCCAAGAGCATGGACATAACATGTGCAACCAAAAACCTTAAGAGGGAGAGAATGCATGGAATGACCAGGGAACAAAACTTCATATGGAATTTGACCCCCTAAGACCTTTGATGGCATGCGATTAATAAGATACCCTGCAGTAAGGACAGCATCGCTCCAAAAAGATTTAGGAACTTGGTGCTGAAATAAAAGTGCACGGGTCACATCTAACATATGACGCAACTTCCGTTCAGCAACACCATTTTGTTGGGGTGTTCGAGAACAAGAAGATTGATGAATAATACCATGATCATCAAGAAAAACAGATAAAACGGTACGAAAATATTCTGCAGCATTATCAGTACGAAGAATCCGAATAGGAACATCAAACTGAGTTTTTATTTCTTGATAAAAAGATTTGAAAATGGTATACAACTCAGATCGTGCTTTCATAAGATAAACATAAGTAAGTCTGGAATAATCATCCACAAAAATGACAAAATACTGAAATCCTGAGCGTGACGGAACACGTATAGGACCCCAAATATTTGAATGAACTAAATGAAAAGGACGCGACACACGACTCTCTACTCTAGGGGAAAAAGAAACACGGTGATGCTTACTAAATTGACAGACTTCACACGGTAAGTTATTGACACGACTACAAGACGAAACTAAGCGTTTAAGATTCTGGAGAGATGACCAAGGCGGCAATGATGCTGGTATGGAGAAACAGAGGATTGGAGTGCAACAGAAGGTGGTAGCTCGTCATCAGTAAAGTAATAGAGACCACCCAGCTCAGTACCCCCACCGATCTTCCTCCCCGTCGTGAGATCCTGAAAAACACAGTAACCAGGAAAGAATGTGACGGAACAATTTAAGGATTTAGTAAGTTTACTAACAGACATGAGACTATATGGAAAACGAGGAACATGAAAAACAGAGTCCAAAGAAAGTGATGAGTTTAAAGTAACGGAACCCAAACCGGCTATGTGAGAAGTGGATCCATCAGCTAAGGTAACATGAGACGACTGGCCAATAGGACGAGAGCCAGACAAAATAGTGGAAGTACCAGTCATATGGTCATTAGCACCAGAATCAATGATCCATGGAGAATGAGAAGCAAGGCCAGCAAAGGAAGAACCTGTCTGAGCAAATGTAGCAGTGGAGGAAGATGGCATATGAGATGTCTGCAGAGACGTGAGACGGTGGTATTCATCCTCTGAAATAGTAACCACACGCGGAGCAGAGCTAGGTGACCCAGTGAAAGGAACCCCATCATGCTCAGATACAGTAGCCTGATGTGCAGAAGGGCGGCCATGAAGTACCCAACAACGATCAACTGTATGATTATTCCCCTTGCAATAAGTACAATGCCGAGGAACACGACCTCGACCACGTCCAGTAACCCCAGACTGCTGACCTGGACGCCCAGAATCACGACCTGTACCCTCATAAACACGGCCACCTTGGCCAGAGTCACGACCAAAACTACCACGTGCCCCTCCTCCAGAGTCGCGACCACCACGACCAAAACCACGGGAAGGAGGTCCACTAGTAACCGAAGCAGCTAAAGCAGACTGATCAGAAGGCAATGAAGAGACAGAACTAGTATCAGATATAGAAACCTGACGAAGGCGGCTGAACACTTCACTAAGAGAAGGTAACTCCCGACCTCCTAGCAACTGAGAACGAATCGGATCATAAGACTTAGGCAAACCATTCAAGAAGCGAGTCACACGAAGAGACTCATGCTGTCGACGCATAACCTGAATATCTGTAGAAAGAGGCTGGCAAATATTGAGCTCCTCACAAACACGGCTGAACTTAGCATAATATGTCTCCAAAGAAGAGTCACCATCACCAAGTCCCAGAGAAAAATACTCCTGATACAAATCAAAAGTTCGACGCAGATTATTAACCCCTGAATATAACTCCTGAGTTCGTCGCCAAACCTGTTTAGCAGTGTCCAAAAACATTAGTGCACCACTAATATCAGGCTCCATACTATTCCACAACTTAAGACGAATTTGGGCATCCTCAATATTCCAATTTGCCAGTGCAAGTAGCGTCAGTAGGAGGATCAGTAGTGAGAAAAGCATGTTGCCTAGAGCCTAAAAAATACGTCTCAACAGATTTAGCCCAAGGAGCATAGTTCTTGCCATTCAATCGAATAGCAGTGATGGTCAACATGTTAGGAGACCAGTGATGAGAAACATCAATAGAAGAACTAGAAACAGAACTAGAAACAGAAACACTTGATGCAGAACTAGTAGTCATCGCAAAGAGTAATGGAGGAGCACCAACCCAGAACAAATCCAAACTAACAAGCAGCAAATCACAAAAGACGATGATCCATTAACAAGAAATTGGACCCAGTGAGTTACCAAACAAGAGCACCCATGGATGTACACCAGAGTGGGAGAACAGCAAACAAAAAATCTTCACCCGTGAGTTGAATGGCCATAGAACCCAGCAATGGAAGATGGCGTACACTGATCACGCAGCAGAGAGAGGTCTCGAACACTGTACTCTGGATTTCGAGTTCCAGCAAAGGATTTCGAGGACTGGGGAGATGATTTCGAGATCCGAAATCAGGTTCTAAGGAATTGCGAGCATAGATTGAGCCCTGGAAGGTGGATTCGAAGGGTTCGTTTTAGGGTTTCACGCTGGGAATCAAGTCCAGGTGGCAAAGGTGTCGATTTGGGGTTCGTTTTAGGATGTAGAAGGGGAGATGAAGGTCGATATAGGGTTTTGAAGAGGGTATGGAAGTCGATTTGAAGGTTTGAGGGCTGTAGGGGTGTCGATTTAGGGTTACAGAGGTTGTATGGGTGGCGATTGGAAGAGATGGTGGCTGGGTGGGTGTCGGCAGAAATAGGGTGGCTGTATGGATGTCGATTTAGGTTTTTTTTTTTTTTTTTTTTTGGCAGTGGCTGGTGGTGGTTGTGGGTGGCGGCTATGGTGGATTTGCTATGGTGGATCAAGACTAGGCTCTGATACCATGTTGTTTGGGAGAGAGAGAAAGAGAAGAGAAGTGTTAAGGTGTTAACGAACCCTAACACACATCAGTTTTATTTATATTAGGCATAAACCTTTTACAAGTTGTAATTAACCAATGTGGGACAAACCACATATTCTAACATTTTCCAATTTGTGTAACAAGTTCATGCTTTTGCAGATGCTTATCTTGGAATGACTGGAAAAAGGATTTCTACACCTGCTGATGCACTATATGTAGGTCTTGGAACACATTACATATCATCCGGGAACTTGGGTTCATTGAAGGAGGCACTCTTGGCAACCCCCTTGTATATATCTCACATCCTCCTTCAGTTGATAATGAGTATCTTGTTTTCGGTGGAACTGAACTCCTTGTATTTTATTAGAATTGTCATGTCAGGAGTGGGAAAATGATACCCCACTCCTCTTTTTCCTCATATAATCCCTTTCTTGATTTTGCCCTCTCTCAAGTTGAGTAGGAATATTATTTTCAAAGATAAAATGAGTCCTATTCATTCCGTGCCTTGTGTTTCATTTGCCCTGTGCATGTTACCGAACCCCATGTTCACCACCCAATATATATTCTACTAAAACTTTAGTAGTATTCTGTCATAGTCTCAAAGTGGCCTCCACTCTGTACTGTGTCACTCTCAATTAGCTCAGTGGGGATAAAGGGACATCCGCGTGTATTAACTGCAAACTAGTATTGTGCTTGTTATATGTTCCTGAGCTGGGCTGCAAACATGCATTCTACTTGTATTACCAAATAGAGGGAACTCACACTTGTTGACATCGTATGGAAACATTCTTCTGGTGGTGGGTTTTTGGTGGAACTTAAAGAGACGTTTCCTTAAATATACATCATCTTATTGCCATATCTTTCGTTGTTGGACAGTTCTGAGGATCCAAATCAAGATATCAGTGCACTATTGGCAAAATACAGTAGTAACCCCGAGTCTGAGCTGCAGCTGAGCTGCTGAAGTTGCTTTTACCTCTTATAGCTTCGTGCTTTGGTGGGAATAAATCTGTTAATGAAACAATAGAAGAACTGAAAAAGCATTAGCTGAGCACTAATGCCACAGGTAAGTGCTAATTTTCTACCAAACATCTGTGAAGTTTGTAATTTGGTTATTTAGTTATTTCTATCATTGTATAAGCGCAGCTTAGCAATGGTGGCTATTTGGTTACTTTCTTTCCTCTATCTTTAGTGGTCAATACTGAATTTCCCACTTTCTATGAGCAGTGGCAGAGTGGGCCAAGGAGGCTCTTACGGGGCTTGGAAAAGGTGCTCCCTTTTTGCTCAGCTTAACAAAAGAACATTTCTCTCGAGTTGCATCAGCACATGCAAACAGTGACAGCACTTTATCCAGTGTGAGTCGGGAGTTCGAATTTTCATTCACTTCTGAACAAAGCCTTTTGATTGATGAACAGTAACATTTGTTCTCTCTGCAATTTGCTGTTACCAGTTAAGTGGCGTAATGAAAACTGAATATCGAATCGCCCTAAGGTCTTCCCTTCGAAATGATTTTGCCGAAGGTGTTTATGCAGTCTTGGTGGACAAGGATCAGGTTTGCTCTTAATTCCTACTAGTTTCTTTAACTGGGTTTTACCTCTTTGAAGGATTCCTTCTTTGTCCTTTTCACATAATTTTTGTGGCTTTAATTAAAGGAAAAAATTGAAACTTTTTTTTTTGAAACTTGGCATTCTCTTTTTGTTTGCTGTTTCTTGAATTTCTGGAAACTGTTCCTAAAAAGAAAAATCGATATGTAGGCACTTGAGTGTTTTTGACTTCTCATTATACTTATATCCGGAACACATAGGGCTGATAAAAGAAAGGGAAGTAAATAAAATGAAAATAACAATGAACTTTGAACTAGTCTGCACGCATGTTATGAAGTTAAGATCTATCAGTTGGAGATGGAATAGCTATTCTACATGGAAATGACATTCTGTTTCATTATTTTCTTACCATTTTTTTGTTTTATATCTTTCAGATGTTTTAACAGCTTTTTTCTCATTTTTGTTCTGGTTTATGCCATTGCAGAAGCCTAAGCGGAACCCCCCAAGTCTCGAGGATGTCAACCCGAGAGAAGTGGGAGCGCTCTTTGAACCACTGGCCCCTCAAACTAAGGAACTGAAAGTCTGAACTGCATGCGTCTTGCCATAATGTCTTTATTTCCAGCTCTCTCATAGTTAGAAATATGATTTAACATATGCAAATAAAGCCAATTTGACATGAGCCATACGTAATTGGCCTCCCCTCGATGTTTTAAAGCTCCTTAATATCTACATCTATTAGAGGGTTAGAGTCGCTGAGCTGATTGAGTTGTAACGAGATGCTTTTTCCGTGCAAACCAAGTGGCTGTCATGGCATGGTAGATACTAGTAGATTGTATCACTATTTTGAGAGAGAGTGAAATCTCTCTGTGATATACGGTTTTAGTTTGAAGAAGAGTCGTCGTTTTTTCTCATCAGAGTTTGAAGAATTGGTTTGGGTCGGTTTTTGGTTTGGGTGCTTTGTTGGTCTTTTTTGTTTCCAGAAGGCACTTGTTTACTTATCATTTGATTTCTGTGCAAGAATCGCAAACTTTGTTTTGGTTTTGCTTGAAAAGTTATTTGTTTGCAGAACATGTTCCTGACTTAGAGAAAACTAATCACAGAGCACGTGCTCTGCATGTCGAAAATAATCACATTCTTTACGAAAATGAAGATAAAGTTCTTGTGCAGCTGAACAAAGAATAAGAAACTCAGTCGATTGAATAGCTCTTATCACATGGTGATTAGTCCTGCCGATCACAACAAATTATTTAATCGCCGGTTGTCTTGGCCAGCGTCACCCGTGTCTGTCTCAGATAGAACGACAGTTTCAATTTTTGAAACAAAACTTGCATCGGATTTACAAATACAGGAATTTGGATATTGAAAGATCGGGAGCGACAAAAGTGAACCCCTTCAAAGTTTTTGCACATATTTCAGCTTCTCCTCAAAACTTTTAAGTGCCAGAGGAATAGGAATCTTCCGTTGAAGTACTAAGATTAAGATTTACTCCCGCGAGAAGACTCACCGGGCTTGCTGCCTGCTTATATAGATAACAGATTCTCGTCCCCCTTCTCCTCTAAAGAAAAGTTCAATAAGCAGTATAGCAGGAGCAATCTCTACTCAAACTCTGCAGTACCTTCAAGTACGCGAATTGTTCAACTCGAATGAACCTGGATGTACATCAAAAATTGAAGAAATCTATGAGATAATAACGTCTTTTTTTTAAAGATGGCGAAATACAAACAAATACATCTAAGTTCAAAAGATGGGTTTTTCAAGCAGTGCCTAGTCGACAACTAGCAACCAAGATTCTTTAGTAATAGTTATCACAAATATATTTCGTTATATGTGAAGAGGAGAGCAGGTAATCAATCATAACTTTAAGAGAGATGTTGCACACTCCAATACAATTCCAGCTTCTCAACAGTTACACAGATCTGAGACAGACACAGGTGACGCTGGCACTCTCCTCAAAGTTTATATGAAGTTCCAACCACGAGCATTTGAGTGGAGAGCAACATGGAAGGGAACTGCCGCAATAAGTAATATGGGATGACTAAAATACATATTAAAGACGGTATCTTGGGCAACTGCTGCGCTGATTATTGCTCCATGGCCTGACAACACAACAGTAATGTTCTACCCTCTTGTAATGCTAATGAACCCAGAGTCCAGAGTCTGAAATCCAAAGCTTTTCCTTTTAATCTTTTGGGACACAGGTCTCCAACCCTAGGAAGTGGAGTTGTGGTCACAGAGGAGTTACCGAAACGTCCGAAGCCATGCATTCTAAGGAAACTTCAATGGCTGAAACTTTTGCAACAATATCTTTAAGTTGTACTTAAGGTTAAACCAAAGGGGCTTAAGTGTTTTAATTTGTCAGCGTTGGTAAGTGAAACGGTGAAAAGTGGCATTTGGTGAACAAACTTATTGCAATTAGCATCTTAATATGGAAGAGGGAAGATTTGGACGCGGAAATCACAGCTGTTTGTACTCACGTGGCACAAACAACAATGAAAGAAGCATCAAAGAAGAAAATGTACCCATGTCGAAACAAGAAATCCATGATGGCAAGATTGCAATTTGGTTTGAAATACTCCGGTTTCCTTACGACATTGGCAACGTCCGCTACAGGTATCAATTTGAAGCTCTCAACCTCTCCATCTGCCGAACGGAATAACCAAGTGAAAAAAAGGAACTTTGCAGCAAATAATTCCATAGAAAATGGGAACAAACACTTGACTGTAGAGATGCCTATTCCAATTGATGATGCAATAAAGGATTAGGTTATTTCTGTGGCTGAAATAGCTACACTTCCTTATTTTTTTGTTGTTTATTCATTTAGTGATATGTAAGTGTCTTACATGTACAATAATCAAGACCGTTGATTGCCGAATGGACGGTTGTGATTGCTCACTTCAAGGGTATAGTGAGCTTACTCACTACAAACACCCTTATTCCAATTCAGAGGCCCTAAAGGTAACAGCCGGGCATAACCCCAGCTACCCCAAGATTTGAGAAGATTAATTGGTCTTCGTGAAATTTGAACATAACTATTCCTCTCCTTCTCCGACAAAGACGAATCTTCACCACATAACTTCAACGTCATTGCTGGTATAGTTAAAAAATCTACCATAGAAGATCAATGCCATATGATTTGTATCGTATCTTTCTCAAAAGATATATACCACACTTGTATCTTTATTCGTAAAGAAATCATACGATGTGATACGTATCCAATGTTATAGGAGTATAAGCATATCCTGATTAGTACGTACTCTTTCCGTTTCAAAATAATAGTCCACTATGAAAATCCATGTAATTTTTGGATAAAAAAAATAAAATACTTCTGAGCATAAGTTTTAAAAAATTTTGACACCAAAATAAAGAGCTCAATTAGTTCTTTGATTTGGTGTTAAAAAATTTTAAAAATTATGCTTGGAAGAATTTTTTTTATTTGAAAATTACTCCCTCCGTTCCATATTAATGTTCCACTACAAAAAGTCGTGCCATTTTTCAAATAAAAAAATGAACTACTTCCGTAAATCATTTTTTAAATTTTTTCGCACCAAATTAAAGTACTTGACAAGTACTTTAATTCGGTGCGAAAAAATTCAAAAAATGATACACGAAAGTACTTCATTTTTTGATTTGAAAAAAGGTAAGAGAGAGGAAGTAGGGACATTATTTAGGAACGGAGGGAGTACATGTCTTCTCGTAGTGGACTACTCCCTCCGTCCCTTTTTAAGTGATCTACTTGAAAAACGTATATTTTTGCGGATGTTTAAAAATGTACTTTCGCATAGCGTTTTTAAAATTTTTTTGCACCAAATTAAAGTACTCTATGAGCACTTTAATTTGGTATAAAACAAATTAAAAAGTTATATAGAGAAATATGTTTTTTAGGGGTTAGAAATTGCACATATTCCCGTATGGATCACTTAAAAAGGGACTGAGGGAGTATTGTTTTGGAATGAATGGAGTATAATTTTTTTTCCTTGGGCTACATCTTTGAGATGGGCCACATCTTCTAAAGAAAGTTTTGGGCTCCAAATTTTATTTTTTTTTGCTGCCTCCGGCTCAGGGTTGCCCAAGCCCAAAAGCTAAGCTCACCCTCGGTCGGCTCTGCTTCAAAAGAGCAAAGATATAAAGGAAAAGGGCCAGTTGCTATAGGGTCCACTATAGCTCTTTCCCAATACTTTCAATCCACCTAACATTTTCCTAAGACATTCAGTCCACTGGTAAGGCAAACTTACTATTTTACCCTCATTATAAAAAAATGACAAAAAAAATGCTAAATATCATTTAACTCGCTGGGAAGTTCGCCGAAATTTTCACCGGCACTGAAAAAGGCACAAGAAAATTGGATTTCGCTAGAAAAGTTGCTGGCGCAGATAACCATATCTAGAATCATAAGGCATGGTTATTTGGACTACCAAGATGTGGTTGTCCGTACTATATATATATTTTTAAAGCCTATTTGAGAACAGATGTGGTTATCTGGACTCACAAAAAGTGGTTATTTGAACTCACAAGATGTGGTTATCTGTGCTGGGCGACTTTTCTGGCGTTGATCCCTATAACAATTAGCCCCATATCTGGAATCAGAAGAGTTGGTTATTTGGGCTCACAAGAGATGGTTATCTGAACTCACAATTAGCCCCATATCCCTATAGCAAGTGGCCCCATAGATGGAATCACAAGAGGTGGTTATTTGGACTTACAAGAAGTGGTTATCTGTGCCGACGACTTTTTTGGCTTAATCCCTATATCAACTTATCCCATATCTGAAATTACAAGAGGTGGTTATCTAGACTCACAAGATGTGGTTATCTATACGATATCTTTTTTCTAAAGCCTACATGGGATCAGATATGGTTTTCTAGCATTGACAACTTTTCCGACACCAACAACTTTTTCAGCGAGAGTATACTATGTAGTAAATTTAATGTGATGGTATATTTATCTATAAAAAATGGAGAGTGGACCTTAACCCTTAGAAAATGCAAAAAAATGAGTTAGAGGTGTTAAGAAAATATGAGATGGATTAGACATATAGAGATCCTTAGAACAATTCTTTGAAAGGAAAACTATGAAAAGGCTTTTCTATTTGACTTTAAAAATTGTTCCTAAGGATGGCCAGGAAAAGTTCTGCAAGCTGCGACCTCGGAATGTCGGACTAGTGTTTGTCAATGGGAGTCGGAATACTAGAGATGGGGTTTGTTTCACCAAACGGTTGAGATTTCTGGTTTGAAACATGTGCCAGCATCATGTACTATAAAATTAGATTTTAATACGATTTTGTAATTTTATACCCCATTCTCCCAAATTGCTGTACCATATTATTTGGGACATCTTAAAAAATTGTTCCTATCGTTTGATCTATAATAATTTTTATATGCAATATGAATCTTATTTAATAGATTTCAATTAACTTTATTAACTTCAATTCACTCCTTAACTTCAAGACGCAATTAGTTTAATAACTTTAATTGTAGCGGTTGATATTTTATTATACTTTCTTGTTACGATGAGCTAATTAATAAAATATTTTATTATACTACTACCACCATAGTTTTCAAGAAGGTATTTATTTTTCTCCCGTCCAATCAGATTTTCCGGTGTCTGTTTTTTCAAATTCTCGACATCTTTACTCTGCAATTTTTATTGACCGGAGTGACATTATTAGATTTTTCCACAAGGTGACGATGGTCCCCTACGTCAGTCATTGCTGTTAACCATGTAGTATTTTTCTTCTGATTGGCTGAGAGTATAATTTTGACATTTAACTTAGGGCTGCTTTGGGTAAAAAAAATTAATCCGGATTAGTGGTTTTTCTGGATTAAATGTCCATCCAATAATCCATATTATTTATGCCACCTTTCACATGGGGAATAAAGCCCTTACATTTTGACTACCATTTTTTTAGGGTCTCTGTATAAAATAAGCTCTTGGTTGATGGTGATGGATCGTTGATGGTGATGGATGGTCCCCACTTTCCCCTCTTGGTTGATGGTGATGGATGGTCCCCTCTTTCCCTCTTGGTTGATGAATTCGATGGTCGGGTAGATGAGTGGGAAATGAGAAACTTTTATGCTGGTAATTTATTCCTAAGTGAAGCGAAAACTGTGTCGGATACGTTGATGATAGGAGAGGCGTTGAAGGATGAAGATAGCTCCAAATACGTTCCTATATATAAGGACAAAGATGTCACGGTTAAAAATGTATAACTTACAATTCTTTTTTTAATATTTAAAAATGTATGTGCAAATTATAATATATATTTATGATGTAATTATGATGTCATGGTTCAATAGCGGTTGAACCGGTGACTTATCTGACCGGCCCCTTCTCCGAAATCGGGGTTTTAAAACATTAGTTTCAAAGTCTCACTTGGAGTAGAACTTGGCATTTATCTAATCATTTTCTCAGTAAACAAACACAGATCAGAATTTATTTATTAGTGCAGAGAAATCAGATACCACTGTCCTAGAAAATCTAGGGTCTGTGCTCTGTTACACATTCAGCATTTCTACTTTATATATTCTATATAAAAACCCAGTTGTTGTTTTTTCATTGTAATATATTTCTATTTTTGGCCACTCTTTTGTTACCGACTGGTGCAATCCCACCTGGAATGTACATCGTAGTATCGCTCGTGCTATCGGTATATCGGGAACTAGCGTATTGAATAACACATTGCCGAAATCAGGTGTAGCAATCGTGAATTTTTTAATTTTTTTTGCGTATCAGCCAATTAATACAATACGGTATGTATCCGTATCAGAGCCTCCAAATCCCGAGAAACATTTGTTAAGATTAGAAAATGTGTTACTGCATGTTGCAAACTTGTGTACATCATTTTGTCCTTTTGGAACGATCAACATTTTCTTCTTTTCTGGAGGCTGGCTACTACGGTGGGGTTGTATTTCATGGTGTGGTGGTGACTGGTGAATGGGTGGTAATTCACAACGTCGCTTAAAAATCTGTCCGACAGAACACTTTTTGATTTCCAACACTGAAAAAATCCTCCCTATAGCAGGTAACGTTTTGGTAGTTTATGACACAAAACCACATGCACAAATTGGATGTTCATTTTTTAAATTCGTGTCATTTTTGGGTTGGTATATCTTTCCATTTATAATGTTTTTGTAATTATGAACACTTTGTATTATAGAATTCGTCGAGAACTATCAAACAAGATCCATATTAAATATTTTTTGAGATTCACATTGAAAAATATAAGCGATTGAAAATAGCCCGGGTTTCAAAAATAGACATCCAATTTGGGACGAAGTGAGTAAATAAATTCAGATCGTGTTTGTTTATGAGAAAACCACTATGTTGTCCTTCTCCAAGTAAGACCTTGAAACGTGACCTTAAACCCTTGAGGTGTACGGCCGTGAAATGTCGGAAAGTAATTGACAATGCCAGCATTATGATAACCAACTTGCTCATCCAATCACCATTTATAAGTCGCTGTAAGTAGTAGAGCTCAATTGCTACCCCAGTTATAGAAAAACATCGACGCGCGCTCCAAGAACAGTCCAAGTCCAACCACCATGAGCTCCACCAAAAATCAGCGGAAGTACCACGGAGTAAGGTTCTTGCGCAGCAAGATCGTGTCGGAGATTCGGGTGCCGATGGGGGGAAAAAAAATCTGGCTTGGCACGTTCCAGACGCCTGAAATGGCGGCAACCGCCCATGATGTGGCGGCCTGGGCACTTCAGGGCGAGCAAGCGAAACTCAACTTTCCGGCTAACTTGCAGTATTATCAGATGCCTGCTTCATCATCGCCGGTGGACATATGCGCAGCTGCCGTCTCAGCTGCGGATGCGTTCATGAGGGCGAATTCAAGTGGCGATGGTACGAAGGTGGTGGTGTCCAGGCAATACGGAGGCAGTGGAAGTAGTGGTAGCAGTGGATCTGGTGGTGGTGTAGGTGGTGTTGAAAGTAGTGGTAGTGGTGTAGGTGGTGCAGGTTGTAGTAGTGGTGGTGTAGGGGGGGGTGGTGCAAGTGGTGGTAGTATTGCTCCGTCGCTTGGGCAGGGGGTTATGGATCAGGTCATTTATGAGGAGGGCCCCCATTTGATGCTGGATATGGCGTGCGGAATGCTGGTGAGTCCGCCGCATTACTTGTCAACCTTGCATGATGAGGGGAATTACGACGGGTGTGGACTGTGGAGCTTTAACGAGTCTCCTTAAGTCTTTAACCATCCAACATCACCAACTTGTTATCTTACTATGATCTTCAGGTTTCATAACTTATAGATCATAAGATACTCTAGTAGAGTTTGAGAAGAACGAGTCTCTTATGATCATGCAATTACTTATTTCCTCGTTTTGATGTTTTTCTCTTATTCTTTTTAATCATTGGATCTTTGATCTTTGATTAATAGAAAGAGTTTGAGAAGAATTAATAGTTGCATTCATGTGATAGTTTTGTTTGACTGTTGCTTGGTTTTCCTAGCCGTAGCAGTGAGACATGATCAGGGTGACAGAGACACTGATCAGAGTGACAGAGACACCGATCAGCTATGCCCCGGATCTACAGGTTTTGATGTGACATGATCAAATATTCCACCAGTGTTTGAAAATTAAAGGTGCAAGCAAGCAGACAACAAATAAAGGTGCATGCACGTTTGCTGGAGCACCCGTCAAAAACGGGTGGTGATAAATGAGAATATCCAATACACTGCAGTTTGACCTCCTTTTTGTTTCTGTTTTTTTAACAGTTCCGACGCGTCCTTCTTGCCTTGGATCTTGTCATTTTTCAAATCAAGAAATTAAGTATTTTTTGTATTATTTTTTGAATTTTCGCATCGAATTAAAGTATTCGATGACTACTTTAATTCAGTGCGGAAAAATTCGAAAAAATGATCTACGGAACTATTTAGTTTTTTAATTTGAAAATGATACGACTTTTCGTAATAAACTATCATTTTGGAACGGATAGAATACGTTTTAGATTCGCGAACCTGAAGTTTTCAAAATGTTGTTGTTCATATTGTGACCCCTTCACATATAAAATTCCGGTTCCGTCCATGGACTTGATCATAAGATTTTGTGCTCTGTTCCACCTTCATCATCTCTACTCCATATTCTACTGTCCACATAAATACCAAGTAGTTGTTTTTCCATTGTAATATATTTCTATTTTTGGTCACTCTTTTGTTACTGATTTTGTTGGTCACGATTTTGTGGGGACCAAAATGTTGACAAATTTATTAAGGCCTTATAGACAAATATTAAACAAATAAATAAATTAAGCGAATACTAAACAAATTAAGCGGTTCCGATCATTTCTGTGGAACCTCGAGATTAGTCGCACACAATGTAGTATACAATTTGTGTACACCAATTGGTTCCGATAGCATAGCTCTTGCAAAACTGTCCCGGCCTTACTCTTTAGTATTTGTTTATGTTAGTTATTCAATTGACAGCATCACTTGTTGACAATTAATAAGCAAGGAAACATAAAATAAAAAATAAAAATAAAAACAAACAAACAAACAATCAAACAAACAAACTCCTGTGTATTAGAGCGACACGTCGGAACTTTTAAAGACCAGTGACTTGTGTGATTGATATAGCATTAAAGAATTAATGTTTACAGTACTTAAGTGAAAGAAGCTTTGCCTTTTCAAAATGTCTTTATTAAATCATGCATGTGGATCCAGGATCATGGAACTTTAACCTAGGAATAATCCTAAGGGAGAATATCAAAATGTTTCTATCAAATCATAGTCGTGGAGTTTAGTACGTATCACCAACTTCTTGTACAACCAACAACTTGTTATTATTTTAGAAACTTCTTGCCTGTTTTTAGTAAGTTCTTGCTGCACATGCAAGTTTGCTGCTCCTGAAATATTTTATGCTTGGCTTTTAGAAATATTTTTAAAAAGTAAGATAGTATTTGGATTGGAGACTAATTAATGTAGTCTGTTTAAATCATACTCAACGATTAATCCTAATAGTAATTATTATAAAGTGTGTTGTGCGGAGGGTCCCTTAAGAACCCAACCGCAACCCAAGATTGTCGATGGTCATGATAGTGGAGAAGTAGCAAATTAAACATATGAAAATCTTTTACTAGCCCTCTCAAAAACTGGTGGTAGTGGCAGATGCTTGTCATAACAATGGGCCTAATCAAGCCTTTCATTTGGATCTTAGATGAAATATTTTACTCTGGGAACTTGAGGAATGGAATAATCTTTTGAACATGGTAAATTCGGTGGCATTACAACCACACAAATATGATTGTTTGTGTTGGGAGGCAGATTCTTCAAAAGTCTATTTGGTTAGCTCCCTTTATAAATGTAGAGAAGCAGAGCTGGGGCGTCCTAGAAGGGAATTAAAATTGATGTGGAAAAATCATGCTCCTCCTAATGTTCAATTTTTGGGCTGGTTGGCAGTTCTAGATAGAGTTAAAACGTCAGAGTTGTTGTTCTCTTTAGGTGCGCTAACCAATCTGGACGACTGTTTATGTAAGTTTTGTGGTGATGCTCTGAAGACTGCTAATCATTTGTTCTTACATTGTAAATTTGTGTGGTCTGTGTGGTGCATGGCTGTGAAGTGGTGGGGTATTAAATGGGTGGTTCCATCGTCTATCAAGAGCTTATTCATTTGGTGGCAAAGTTGGAGATTCAAGAAGGCGAAAAAAATGTTATGGGAGCTTGTTAGTTTTGCAATTATCTGGAGTCTATGGAAGTTCAGCAATGATCTTATTTTCCGAGGAGTAGTCCCGAGATGGGTGGATATGGGGGGCATTATCAAGTTCAAAGTGGTGAGTTGGTTCAAAACTTTCCAAGGTTCGAGGGTCTTCTCTACCAACGATATTCTTCTGAGATTTCCGGCATTAATTCAGTCTCTGAGATAGGTGTACTGTTGGATGTTACTAGCTGTATTTCTTTGGAGTCGTCTTGAAGTTGAATTCTTTCAACTTTTTTGTTGTTCTTTTTTTTGTTCTGGGTTTGCGATGGGTTTGCCGTTGGTGGTCCTTGTTTGGGTTCACTTTCCATCCCTATGCAGCCTTGAATTGTAATATTTGCTTCCTCTCCCTCATCTATATTATTCTTCTTTGTTGATCAAAAAAAAAATGCAAAATCAAACGGAGAAACCAAACCAAAAGCAAAAAAAAAATAAGAGAGACACCAAGATTTATGTAGTTCAGATTACAGATGTAAACCTACTCCACGGGGCAAGCAAACGAGAGACGATTCCACTATGTGAACATGCTCCGAAGAGCTACAATGGTGACAAACAAACAAACAAATCTCTCACAAGAGATACTCACCAACCCCAAATACAAGTTTTCTCACCAAAACCCAATTGGAATCTCTCACCAAACAAATCTCTCTCATCAAGTCTCACAAAACCACTGGGGTTTTAACCAAGAGACGCAAAACAAAGATCTTCTTAAGCCCACCAAATAGGAGCAACCAAAGAACCATGAAGATCTAACCAAGAACCCTAATTTCAGATGAGACCCCCTAGGGGCCTCTCAAAGGGATGCACTCAAGCAGTCCAAACCCTAATGGAGAGAGCAAAGCTATATTTATAGCCACAGAATCCTTCCTAAAGCCAATACTTGCCCAAACAAATATCATTGCACCCCAAGACGTAAACCCACAAGGAAACAAATCTTGAGGAAGTGCAAACGAAAACAGAATCAGAACAAATCGGCTCCAAACAAGCAAAACTGGACCCGCTGGTCCAGACCAAGATTTGGTGGTCCGGACCAGACATGTTGCACCCAAAACTAACCAATCTGATTCGGTGGCTCGGACCAAAGTTTTTGTGGTCCAAACTAAGGGTACAACAAGTTACAAATTTGTCCAGAATTGTCCAAAATTGCTTGGTCCAGACCAAAGAAGCCTTGATCTGGACCAACCATGCTGTGAACACCAAAATCGAGCCGAAAATCCAACAAAGTGAAACGAAAACTTTGTCGTATAGGTGTAGTTGTATAGGCCGGTATAATTGTCTAGTCCAACGGATAGATAAAATTTTCGGGACAAATAGGGTAACATAGACTGTTTTAAAACCTAAACAGTTTTAAAATGTAAAAAGGCCAAAATATTTTATTGTCAAATTTTCATTGAGTTCGAACTCGGCTCGAGTTCATTTAAAAGCTAAACGAACAAACCTAAACAATGGCTTTTTTTTTTTCCTTTTTCTTTTTTGTTGTGACTCAATTAGTGTGCATTTGGAATTTAAGGAAAGAAAGAGAAAAGAAAGGGAAATATTGAAGAGGAAAATTTGAGAAAATGAAGAAGAAATTGAACTGAAAATTGAAATTGTTTGTTTTACTTTGCCTTCTTTCTCTAGAATGCAAACAATGAAAAGAAATTTTCTAGAACTTTCACTTCTTCTCCACTTATTTATTTCCCTAAAAGTGCCAAACACTCCCTTAAGTCGAGGTCTCATGATCTTGAGAGAAAGACCAATGAATTAAGTTGTATTTAAGTGCAACTCCAATTAACCTCCATTTCTCTTCTCTTTTTATTTTTGAACAAACTCAGAAATTTTGATTAAACAAAATTTGAACGAACTCAGAAATTTTGATTAAACAAAAGAATTTTTTTTTCGAAACATTCCTTAAACTATCACCCATTTCTCTACTTACTACTTAAACTTTCAAAATCCTTTATGTAGTCTCTGAACTACCTACTTACGCTCTGTTCATTTGCCGGGAATGTTACACGAGAAAGTTAATATTGAGAAAAGTGAAATGAAGTGAAGTAAAAGAAAGGGAAATTTACTTTCTTGAGAGCGTTCACTTGATAAAGGATTTTTCCCAGAAAGTATAATTGGCGAGAACAAATTTTCCCACGACACATAATTTCTTCCTTTTTGCCGGATGCATTTTGAGAGAAAGTAAGTCCTAGTTGGAAAAATATTTTCAAGGTCTCATTATTTTCCTGGTACTAAACACCCAAAAAGTTATGGGAAAGTTGATTTTCCCATCATTTCTCATACTTTCTTGACATTTGAAAGAGGCCTTAAAGTGCATGTGGTCCATTTTTTAACATCCATTAGTTTCATGGACGGAAAAAGAGTTGTGTTCGCGTCACGGGTGATCAGGGTCTCAAACCCAAGGGTAAAAATGTCATTCCCCGTGTTTAGAAACCAATTGGCGCCAATACTTACATATTTCCCTCTAAATTCTGCATATCTAATATAACTTGTGGCTTAAAAAATAAATAAATAAATAAATAAATAAAGCTTACTCTCTCTCTGTCTCTCTCTCTCTCTTAGAAAACAAAACACTCTCTCTCTCTTAGAAAAAAAAAAAAGGGAGCACCTGTGGCTTAGACGGAGCACCTGTGGCTTAGAAAAGAATCTAAAATTATTTCAATACAGAACCCAGATTGAAAGACTAAATCTGCGAACACGGCTTCTATTGCAAATGCTGATTAATTAAAGCTTCCAAAAAGTTAAAGTTGCTGCTAGATTTCAACGGCCAAAAGGCAGTACATGATATCACCACACCATGCACCAATTATAATAACCATCAAACATGAACAACACTAGAGCCAATGGATGGTGAAATTTGAAAAGCCAAGATGATTAAGTAAAGAGAACGTATGATGCCTCAACAAGCATGTGCGCCAAAATCTGGATTCTCTTTATAGGAACAAGAAATCATTCTCCAAGCCAAGGTAAACTCTACTTAACAGCAGACTACCAGCCCCAATAGACCACCTCTTTTACGCACACCAAAACCCATGCATCATGCACAAAAACGACATAAAGAAGAATCCATTCAAGTCCGTACAAAACCCTACAATATCAATCATCTTCCAGTTGTGAAAATCTGTAAAAAAAAATAAATAAATAAATAAATAAATAAAATAAAATAAAATAAAATAAATAGGCCCTAGTTTTGAAAAATCAGACGTGAAATACAAACTTACAGTTACGGATAAGGTAGCTCCTCTCCTTGCCTCAATTGATCGTCCATCCGAAGATTAGGGATTGAGAAACCCTATTTCTTCGACAAAACTTGTTTCTCTCTCTGTCTCTCCCTCTTTCTCTGTTTCTTGGAGACGGCGTCGATGAATGGGGAGGGAAGTAATAAGCAGCTGATGTTGTTACCCTTGGGTTTGGGACAATAATTCCCATGTGACGCGAACACATAACATTTTCCGTCCATGAAACTAATGGATGTTAAAAAATGGACCACATGCACTTTAAGTAGGTAGTTCAGGGACTACATAAAGAATTTTGAAAGTTCAAGTACTAACTGGAGAAATGAGTGATAGTTTAAGGGATGTTTCAAACAAAAAACTCTATACAAAATCCGCCCAAAGGGCTACGACTCCCAATTGGAGCCTATTGTTGGGACAAACCCACGACAATGAAGATATCCACGTGACTTTGATTGAGATACACTGCGTACATAAAAGATACCCGCATCGGGTTGCAAAGATTCCACAGAGCAATCAAAGCTTAGGGAATAGAAAGACACCAACAGAGGAGTCTAACAAAATAGTAAAATAAACCTAAATGAAAAACCGTCGTACGAGAGACCGCCGGAGTCCGCCGCACGGAAAATGGATGCTTTATTCGGCGTAGAGTTTTCATCTAGCCCCCAAACTTCACCTTTACTTCGAAACGCCGGGGAAGATAGAACCGTGATACATCCCTTGCTAGGCATAGAACTTCTATTGGACAAAAGTAGGCACATGTGGCTGGTGCTCCAGCTGGACAAAGGGGCGCACAGTAGAGGATCACAAGGCAGATCTATCATTCTGTTGGAGAAGTTGGTTACGAGTAGTGAGTTGTCCACGTTATTTTGTTTTTCTCTTTTCATGCATTTTCTGTTTTATTCCCTTTCGGTTAGATTGTGCTGGGTATTAAAGGGAGAGAAATGTAAGGAATAGGCACAGAATTTCAATCTAAGGAAAAGGGACGAAATGCTCCCCAAAGTGTATTTCCAGATCTGAGTTCATCAATACAAATCCCCTTTCTTCCTCTTTCATAATTTTCCATTTTTTATCTCGCAAACTTATCACTGGTATCAGAGTTGTCGCTCCTCGGAATCCACCATGACTAAAACTCGAGCTTAGGAGCAAATTAAAGAGGGTCGAAGATACCCTTCGTCAACACTCGCAAGCAATAGCTCAACAATCAACTGACATAACCCAGATTAAGGACATGATCAAAGCCCTCTGTTTCAAATGCGATCAAGATGGTGCCAAACCACTCCACTTCAAACGATGACGTGGCGGGATCTATCCCCACTGGTAAATTGAAGGCATCCTTCAACAACTCCCATTCTGTACAACCACGGATAGCCAAAATTGATTTCCCTCATTTCTCTGGCAACTATCCATCGGGGTTGATCTACAAGTGTGAACGCTTCTTTGAGTTCATTTAATTGATGAAGAGCATAAGATAAAATTGGTGGTGATGCATTTGGATGATCGAGCCATACAATGGTTCCAATGGTTTGAGAAGGCTTAAAAACCGGCAACATGGAAAGAGTTTCGCTATTTTCCTTTTCCTTCCCCTCCCTAATGGATGAAGAGGCAGGAAAGAGGGTTCGCATTGGGGCTTTTAAAGGGGTTACCTTGAATCTCAGGAATAAAACCTTCAGGAAGCTTTCAATCGTAACAAAATAGAACGTCTCTTGTATCTGTACCCATCAATGTCCATGTAGGAGACAGCACCAACTGGTATAGCTCTGTGGCATAAGAACTTCAGATTCTATCAGCATACAGGCCACAAAGAACTAGAATAAAAAGCACTTGACGGTGGCAGAATCATCTTATACGGACATATTCTGCAACACAGTTCCATCTTCCAAGACCATAAGAGGTGTAAAAGCTTACTCAATAGAAATAGAACTTGGTATTCCTGCTTCCTCTTCACATTCCTTTACAATATTGTCCCCACATGCAATCCCATGAGGCTGTTATAATATGAGCCAAAAAATTGAGAGGTATACAAATCAGCCAGTAAAAATAAAAAGAAAAAAGAAAGGTCAGAGAAGATAAAATGTCCACAAATTCAGAGGTTAAATTCTTGATGAACAAAAATCCTTTGAGAAGGGCATGCACAAAGGTTAAAATCCGGCAAAGGTTATTCGTAACAGATATCCAACAAAAACCAATAATCAGTTATCTATGCGTATTAAGTGAGGGTCACAAGGTATGACAGGTAGCCCCTGGTGAGAAAATCCCTAGAGGCCCCAGACAAAGGCATAGTAGAGAAAAAAGTGGCAGGGTAATGTATGACTCACAACAAAAGCAATGCTCCATTATTTCGATTTATATGCACATTAAGCAAGAGGAAAATGCCAGTTACACTTTAATTCAAAAATAGGTTTGTTTCCCTTCACTTCTTCCCTACCCATAGATATTTCTGCCCAGCTCTTTCAACATAACCATTCATGTAAACTCCATATGCCTATTATGGAACAGTAATTGACAAAGGGGGAAACAACACAGAGAGAAAGAGAGGGAGTATATTGCTCAGCAATTCAGCAACAATAGCATTACGAATGCCAGCATGTAACATTATAGCCTTTTGTTTAAAAAATGTTGGGTGCACTCAGGAGCATGGAATTCATGTCTTAAATTTACATCCTCGAGGATGTAATAGTATAAAGTCTGAACTACGATGACCTCCAACTCCAATGGATAGAGGTCAGTCTGCAAATGAAGTACATGGAAACCCTTCAAGCTAGATATACAAAATCATTTTCCCTTCACCCCAACAAGAAGGGCAAAAATATATAACAAGGCAACAATGCCAATGCCACCGTAATACAAAAACCCCAATTGACAGAATCAATGCCCAAACCAGTACATTTAGAGGTTTTGAAGGCAAAATGTTTGACTTTTCAGTTACAAGTATCCAAACGAACAGTTACCAGTAACATCATTAATCTAATGTGCTGATTTATATATCACTGTAAGATCCACAGGGCAGAAAGATAATTGAAATTGTAACTCATATAGGTAAAAAGGTTGTTTTTATCGCTAGCATGAGTACTTTACAACTGATCGGCTACAAATTGAGATTCAGAAACTCATAATTTACGAAACAGGTGAATTTTAGCAATGGGTCGTATGGGATTGCACAACATAATGGAACTCTGCCCTACAGCTATCTGATCAACAAAACAGCCCATTAGGTGATCTTTTTTGGTAATCGGGCTATAACACACTTGCCTGTCCAAATTGGCATCCCTTTCTAATCAATGTCAATGGATTTCAAAACTCCTATCTAATTTATTCTCAAAATCGCCATACTTAAAAAAAGTTCCAATTCAACAATAATAAAAATGGAGAAGTGTGTCATCATGAGCAAGGATAAACACACCTTTATCCCAAAGTATGGAGCTGCGGCATGTTGTAGCGAGAAAAATACAGGTGTTCCGAAGGATGAGGTGACTGGGTATAACTGTTTAAGTCAAGGTATTCAACAGTTAGCATCAAATTTTACATGTCATGAAGCAAGAAATGAAGAAACCAATATAGATACTTCAGAGAATGCAAAATCACAAACCAGAATGTTTCGAAAAGCAAGAAACCAATATACAGTATGTTGGAAAATATGTTTACTTTTTGTGATAAAATCGAAAATATGAATGCAATAAAATCGGAATGCAAAACCTGAAAATCGATGAAATGAAATGATGATCAAGGCGAGTGTATAACACTCTGTACTTAAGACAGATTCGCCCCCGCTACGGTGCTTACGGTTTGCATGAACGTCTATCTCCCAGCACTACTTGATCTTCACCGAACGGAAGCAGCACTCCAATCTGTTCGGTAGGCGAACCAAACTTGTGTCTGTACTCTCTCCAATGAAAAGACTCTCAATGAAAGTCTAGAAAAATTAACAACCCTATAAAAATGAAAGAATGATGCCATATATATAGGCAAACTGGTGACTCTACGAATAGTCACCAGGGTAAAGAGGCACATCTGTTCACGAAAGGATGTGTCCATCCACAGTGAACAGGTGCTAATGAAAAGATGCAACTCTAAATCAAATCAAATTTCATTCACACTTAAATTAAAATATTATAAACAAAATATTTTTTCCAACAATCCCCCACATGAATGAAATTGACTCAATAACCAATGCAAAAACAATGCAAACGAGAGAGAGTACATGTGGAAATTTCCTGCATGGGGTTAGGTAGCTTTTGGCTTTGAACCTCGCCTTGTGAATAACTATCGGACTTACTAGCTAACCAGTGAACGCGATGTCTTGAACTGTTCAGCCGTTTGTGTAAGCCAAGACAATAGTCAACACACAGAATCTTTCCGAACACAGTTGGTTCTTACGGTTGTGCCCATTTTGGCCCTGGAACACGCGACTGGTTTCAGAGAGTGTTTTTTTTAAAGAATTCAGCCTTAAAATTCTCATAGAAGCGGCCCACTTCACACTCACATAGGTGATCTCTTATTAAGAGTATCCTGCTATACCCCACTTGGATTTACCAAGGTATAAGAATCATTAAAAGTTAAAACTTAACCTAAATCGCTGCAGGCATCACTGTTTCACCATAGGAATGAGTTGGAGAGAGATATCTCCTCAGTGATACTCCTAAGTCTCATATAACTCGGTTGTCCCGTTGAGCCTAGATCTTGGGATCTCCAGTCAACTAGGTTGGGTTGCCGTTATAGAGACTTTTAATTGGTAGGCTTTAAACCCATTCCCCTCGATGATCATTTGTTCTCTGGTCAAAACCATTTGGTTAACGGATCCGTATTTTATTATTGACCTTAAATGGTGCTAATTTCAATTGAGAACAAAGTGTTGTATGGTATTGTGTCTGCAATTATCACGTTAGGACTTACCATACTATCTCGTGCCTTTCTAACGTTGAGTGTCAAACTTATGAACACTAAACAAAGAATAATCTGCAAATTTTTGGCACAGAATTAAATTACTCATATGAGTAATTTTCAAAAGGCTACGTATGAGTTACTTGCAAAAATCGAGTTATTTGCAAAGAAAACACCACTTCCCCACAATTATGTGATAATCTAGAATATTCACAAAATCACCTATAGTTTGACATGATTGATTTAAGTCCGGACAGGTATCAATGTCACAACTATTAACTCATACTTGTATTTTAATCAAATATATTTGTGACGTCCAAAAAGTGTCACTACATTTATTTCGTTAGCTCATTCTTTAGCGAAAACGAATGTTTAACGGTACATGTCTATAAAATCGAGACTTACCGTTCTTCGTGGTCTTTTATGCCTTTCCAACTACCGATGGCCATCGTTTTATAAATCTTGGCACAGAATTGAACCACATTGGAACATCCTCTTAGAGATGGCTTAGCCACCCTATTTAATAGCTTTTGTCTAATACAATGAGTTGATCAGACTGCATCGTAGAACTTGCTATACACATGTGAGTTTAGAGGATTTCCAAACCTTTGTTGCACTTTCAAAGAGTAAAGACATGTATCCACACGTGGATTTTTAGTCTTTTAAATCATATATAATTGACTACTCTACACTCTAGAGTACAGTTGGATATATATAATCTATAGTGCAACACACAGTTAAAAAGTTTGCGAAAAATATAATTACTCCCCCACAATTCTGAAATTTATTCAGAATTTAGCAAAATATTTTTTTCGTAGTTTATGACATGCCACATACTATGTCAAACTCTTTCTTCATCTTTCATGTTTCAAGACAAAACTGCAAGAAACAACCCCCACATTGAGTAACTCACCCAATATCGAGTAACTCGTTTAACCATTTAATACTAAAAGCAATATGCATTTTATGGACCTTTCTCATAAGGACTTCCATTGTAGCATAAAACCAACTCGTTTAGTTAATCTTGGAAATTAACTTTGGTGAGGCACACATAACGTTCAAGAGACTTCTGTACATCTTGAATTATTAACTAACCACTTTGCAGATTATATGCATATTCAAGTATATTGGAATTTGATACAATCAAACAAATTTTTATGCCAAAAGCAATATCTGAAATATACTCGGTCAAAGTCAAGCCATGTATATGTCAATTCCAACCAAATGGGACTTTCAAAATATTTTTACAATATTTGGCCCAGCCCTTGGTTTCAAAGATAATAGGCCCATTTATGGACCAACCGCACCATTGGCACATGTATTGATCATCCATGTCGTATCCCACATACTATCAACATCTTGGTTCGTGTATCGACATTTTGACCGCTCCAATAAATAGATACCAATTTTTTTTTCCCTTTTTTTCCTTTACAGAAAATAAAACCATCAGTACTAATATTCATCTTTAACACCAGGGAGCATGAATTTTGTGAGCATGGTATTTCTAAACAATAATATTCCTCATGAACATTGAATTGTTAGACCACTAACAATTAAATCAACAAAACTGAAATCATAAATTTTAATATTATTTACCATTGCTCACGTCTCTTGATGTAAATTCAATTGTCACTCCAATCTTTTAAACTCAAGAGTCGCACACCTTTGTTTAAACTCATCGGTCACATCCTTTAGATTAAACTCGACTGTCATATTCTTTAGTGTGAGCCTAATTGTCATATCTCTTCATTGCTTAAAATCCAAAATTACCCTCTTGGTTAAAACAAATCCCGAAGTGTAAAACCAAAGGCCACACACTCCTCTTAATTTAAAGCCAAAGGTCATACCTCTTCATTTAAAATCAAAGGTCACACCTTTTCGTTCAAACCCAATACTCACAACTTTAGCCATAAACCCAACAGTCACAATTCTCATACGAAATTTAAGGATTACGTACTTTTTGATTTAACCCCAACAATGACTATTGGATGTAAGGGTCACGCGCTTTCATATAATAAATATAGTGACATATTAACACATCAATTTGAACCTTTTCAACAACAATTATCACATCATTATTGTAAAATATATGGCTGGCATGCAAAACATGATCTAAAATAACTATAGTATACACCACCAATTGAGAAATTTGAACAAAGCAGTATGGGAAACGGCAATGAAGTACTTAAAAACAATCAAATTTCGTATTGTGAAACTGCCTGGAACATGTTTGATAAACAAAATAAAATTTTCTTTTCTTTCCCGAAGGAGAGAACCAATATGATAATCCAAGAACAATTTTGCAAATCAATAAAAAGATATGAAAAGCGCTACTTTGCCGAACGATGGTTGTTTGCACCAAACATATCCACGAATTGTTGCGAACAAACATTGCAAATCGAATACTCCCTCTGTTCCAAAAATAATGGTTACTTTTGGGTAGTCGTGTCACTCAAACAATTGTCTATATTTCACAATTTATAACATTCTTCATAATTTCAAAAAATTTGTTCAATATAACTAATTGAGATCTATCAACAAGATCCATATTAGATATAAAAAAATATATATTATAAGTTAGAAGATATAGACATTTTTTTTTTTTTTTGAGAAATTCTAAATAAGAAAAGGTGACCAACAATTTAGAACGGAGGCCAAGTGGTGCTCTACCCATATATGATGATCAAGTCTAATATTACTACACAAAGAGCAAAAGCCATGTCAAATCTGCACTTTAAGCAAGAAAGAAACTGATTCCCGACGGCTCATAAACATGAACAGACACATCCATATGTTTATCAACCATCCAAACAGCCACCATTAATTACGCCTTTCAAAAGGTTGTGACCCTTCAAAAAGAATTTCCCATTAGTCAAGGCAGTGGGTGTAAGGCAACTTGCATATACATAAGTTTAAATGAAATCAAAGTATCAATCCAGAAACTCTACAAGTACATTTGTCATAGAAACTTGACTAGATCCGTAAGCAAGAATTTAACACTAGATGTGGCAAATAATGTACACATTAGATGGGGCAATTCATGTATGAGCGAAGTTAATTAATATGTTCATGAACATTCTAGTTTTTCTTCAATAGAAATTAACGGACAAATCAAAACACACGATCACAAAAAGTAATCACAATTACTATTCTGAGAAGAGTCTGTCTTAAGATTGTTGGAAAATATGTTTACTTTTTGTGATAAAATCGAAAATATGAATGCAATAAAATCGGAATGCAAAACCTGAAAATCGATGAAATGAAATGATGATCAAGGCGAGTGTATAACACTCTGTACTTAAGACAGATTCGCCCCCGCTACGGTGCTTACGGTTTGCATGGACGTCTATCTCCTAGCACTACTTGATCTTCACCGAACGGAAGCAGCACTCCAATCTGTTCGGTAGGCGAACCAAACTTGTGTCTGTACTCTCTCCAATGAAAAGACTCTCAATGAAAGTCTAGAAAAATTAACAACCCTATAAAAATGAAAGAATGATGCCATATATATAGGCAAACTGGTGACTCTACGAATAGTCACCAGGGTAAAGAGGCACATCTGTTCACGAAAGGATGTGTCCATCCACAGTGAACAGGTGCTAATGAAAAGATGCAACTCTAAATCAAATCAAATTTCATTCACACTTAAATTAAAATATTATAAACAAAATATTTTTTCCAACACAGTATCCATGTAAACCCAATTTGAAAGAAAAAAACTATACACAAGTACAAAGATTCAGACTCACGTTTTTCTCTTGCATTTACCAAATCAAATGGTACTAATAACAAGAAAGAACAACGAGCTTCAAGATGGAGTATTTCTTACGCCGCGGACCGTCGTCGGAAATAATGGACGGCGGCCGAGCGAGCTTCAGATGATGGAGGTCGAATATGCTCCGCCCAGCCGATCAAGCAGCTACCTTACCCGACGTCGTTTCAGTTAATGGAATTGAGGTCGAAGATGCTTTATCGGTTGGAAAAAATAAAAAAGAAGGAACGACGTTAATGGAATTGGGGTTTTGATTCGGTGAAATGAAACTCATTTTAGGAACCAAAAATGCATCAAGATTAAGTACTAATTTATACCCAAATTATATGAGACGTTTACATGATTTATATTCTAAAGAATTCTACAAAATGAATGTTTGAGATCAATGAAATATGATTGTGATAAATAGAAAGTGTACGTGGAAGAAACTAAACAAAACTACGTCGTTTTGAGGCCTAGAGTTGGTGTGGAAGGATGTTATGGTTTCGATTCAGTGTTACTAAACCCATTTTAAGAAACAAAAATGCATTGCGATCGGGTACTAATATAAATCCAGAAAAAATGAAACTTTTCCTGTAGATAAATTATGAGAATATATACAAAATTAATGTCTCGGATTAATAAAATATGGCTAATATGGATAGAAAGTTCCAAAAAACTATGATCTATTGAAACGACGTAGTTTTGAGGGTATGACATAGGTTGAACCTATGTCACCCTTCTTTTTTTTTTTTTAAATTTCTATATTTCCCCAAAAAGCGGAGAAGTCGTGTATATCTGGAAGTGATTAAATCAGACGACCTCCGGCGTGAAAACCCTGTGCATTCCGGCCGCAAGTCTCCTTTGACGGTGCCTGAGAAGTAATCGGAGTCGGCGTGAAATCGACCCCGTCTCTCTCCTAAACAGGTCTGCTTCTCTCTATCTCTCTCTCTCTCTCTCTCTCTCAGTTGTTGCTTCCAACGCTTAAATCACAGCGTGACAGAAGTTGCAGAGTGAGAGATACGGTGGAACAGTTAAAGATTTTGGCGTTCAAAATTTATCATTAACCTAGTGAATGGAGAGAGAGACTTTGGAGTTCTGGTTGTAGTTTTGCAGAAAGGGAGATGCAGCCAAAGCACAGGAAATGATTAAGCCATTTATTGGGCTGATTAACCGATTTGCGACATGAAGGAAGGCATAGCACAAGACTTTGGAGTTCTGGTTGTGACATGAAGGAAGGCTGCCTGTGGAACAACTTGAAAACGTGTCTTGTAAACACGCCTTCTCAAGGCGTGTTTGCTAGTCACGCTTTCAGAAGGTGCATTTTACAAACACGCTTTCATAAGGTGCAGTTTGCAAACACGCTTTCATAAGGTGCATTATCCAACCACGCTTTCACTATTTTTTTTTTTGTTTTGTCATTTGTATCATAGAAGGCGTGTTTAAGAGGAACATTTTTTAAAGGCGTGTTTACCAACTCAAACCGGATTACGATTAGCTTAATTTTTTTGCCCTCTTAAACCACTTTTTCATGTGTAGTACGGAAATAAAGTTCGAAAATAGGCATTTTATTTAATAAAGTTATAAAAAAAAAATGCAAATCGGTTAATTAGCCCATTTATTGCCGCATCCAAATGCTTATGAAATGACTTAAGTGATCCAAAGGCCGTCATGGATTGAGGTAAAACTTGGATTTGACAACAATGCCCATATTTGTCAAATTGCGACAAAATTCTACTGTAGCTTGCGCAAAAATTGGCCTTTATGGACATTGCATACGGGTAACTTGTTCATATAATACTTGCGACCAATGAGTGATTGGCATATCTGTGATGGGGTCACTTTTCTCTCCTACTTGTTATTAAAATTAGTCATCCTATTTATTATTATTACTATCTTTTGATCAAATTGTGTCATCGTGTTCCATTATTCCATACATGAAATTTATCCTGCATCATTCTAGAATTGGTTCTGAGCACCCAAAATGTCAAAATGAAAACCCCATAAGCCAAACACACCCCAACTATAGAAATGAAAGCTCTATAAGCCTCACATCCATTATTGGATACTTGTAACTGAAAAGGCAAACATTTTGCCTTCAAAACCTCTAAATGTACTGGTTTGGGCATTGAGTCTGTCGATTGGGATTTTTGTATTATGGTGGCATCGGCATTGTTGCCTTGTTATATATATTTTGCCCTTCTTGTTGGTGTGAAGGAAAAATGATTTTGTATATCCAGCTTGAAAGGTATCCACGTACTGCATTTGCAGACCGACCTCTATCCATTGGAGTTGGAGGTCATCGTAGTTCAGACTATTACAGCCTTGGGTATGCAAATTCAAGACATGAATTTCATGCTCCTGAGTGCACCCAACATTTTTTTAACAAAAGGCTATACTGTTTCATGCTCGTAATGCTATTTGTTTCTCCCTTTGTCAATTACTCTTCCATTATACGCATATGGAGTTCACAGGAATGGCAATGTAGAAAGTGCTGGGCAGAAATATCTGTGGATAGGGAAGAGAAGTGAAGGGAAACAAACCTACCCTGGGATGCTTGATCATCTAGTTGCTGGTCAGTCACAATTTTCGAATTCAAGTTTTATTGGTGTTTGCCTCTTGCTTAACGTGCATATAAATCAAAATAATGGAGCACTGCTTTTGTTGTGAGTCATACATTGCCCTGCCACTTTTTCCTTTACCTATGCCTTTGTCTAGGGATTTCTGATTTTCTCACAAGGGGCTACCTTTCATAACTTGTGGCCCTCACTGAATACGCGCGTAAATAACTGATTATTGGTTTTTGCAGGATAGCTGTTATGGATAACTTTGCCAGATTTTAACCTTTATGCATGCCCTTCTCAAAGGATTTTTGTTCATCAAGAATCTACCTCCGGATTTGTGGACTTTTTATCTTCTCAGACCTTTTTTTTTTCTTCTTATTTTTGCTGACTGATTTGTATGCCTCTCAATCTTTGGCTCATATTACAACAGCCTCATGGGATTGCACGTGGGGACAATATTGTAAAGGAACGAGGAAGTAGGAATACCAAGTTCCATTTCTATTGAGTAAGCTTTTAAACCTCTTATGGTCGTGGAAGATGGAGCTGTGTTGCAGAATATGTCCATATAAGATGATTCTGTCACCATCAAGTACTTTTTATTCTAGTTCTTTGTGGCCTGTATGCTGGTAGAATCTGAAGTTCTTATGCCACAGAGCTATACCAGTTGGTGCTGTCTCCTACATGGACATTGATGGGTACAGATACAAGAGAGAAGTTCTATTTTGTTACGATTGAAAGCTTCCTGAAGGTTTTATTCCTGAAATTCAAGGTAACCCCTTTAAAAGCCCCAACGCGAACCCTCTTTCCTGCCTCATCTATTAGGGAGGGGAAGGAAAAGGCAAATACAGAAATATATCACTAAATGAATAAACAACGGAAAAAATAAGTAAGCGTAGCTCTTTCAAACACAGAAATAACCTAATCCTTTATTACGTCATCAATTGGAATAGGCATCTCTACAATGAAGCGTTGGTCCCCATTTTCTATGGCACTGTTTGCTGCAAAGTTTCTTTTTTTCACTTGGTTATTTCGTTCGGAAAAATGGAGAGTTTGAGAGCTTCAAATGATACCTGTAGCGGACGTTGCCAATGTTATCAGGAAAACGGAGCATTTCAAACCAAATTGCAATCTTTTCATCATGGATTTCGTGTTTCGACATGGGTACATTTTCTTTTCTTTCATTGTTGTTTCCCATGTGAGTACAAATAGTTGTGGTTACTGCATCCAAATAGTCCCTCTTCCATAATAAGATGCCACTTTTCACCGTTTCACTCACCTAGGCTGACAAATTAAGACACTTAAGCAGTTAATCCTGTTTGGTTTAACCTTAAGTACAACTTAAAGCTATTGTTGCAGAAGTTTCATCAATTGAAAGTTTCTTGGAATGCATGGCTTTGGACGTTTCAGTAACTCTTCTGTGACCACAACTTGAGATTAGGACATGGGCTGGGATGGACTTACTCCAGAATTCTTGGCACCCTTCAGTTCATAGGGTTGGAGACCTGTGTCCCAGAAGATTAAAAGGAAATGCTTTGGCTTTGAGACTCTGGATTCTGGGTTCATTAGCATTACAATAGGGTAGACCATCACTATTGTCAGGCTATGGGGCAATGATCAGCGTACCAGTCGCCCAAGATACTGTTTTTAATATGTATTCTAGTCATCCCATCTCACTTCTAAGTTTTACCCCTATTAGTGACAACTGCAGAAAGTATAGCTCATCGCCATGCCAATTTTTGTCCCTGGTTCCCTTTTATGTTACTCCCCACTCAAATGCTTGCAGTTGGAATTTCATATAAACTTTGAGAGTGCCAGCGCCACCTTTGTCTGTCTCAGATCTGTGTAACTGTTGGGAAGCTGGAATTGTATTGGAGCGTCTCTCTTGCGGATATGATCAGTTGCCCTCTCTCCTCTTCTCATACAGCAAACCAGCTCACATAAAACGAAATATATTTATGATAACGATCACTATAGAATCTCAGTTGCTAGTTGTCGACTAGGCACTGCTTGAAAAAAAATAAAATAAAATAACTTTAGACGTATTTGTGTATTTCGCCATCTTTAAAAAAGACGTTATTATCATCTCATAGATTTCTTCAATTTTTGATGCATATCTAGGTTTATTAGACCCGAACAGTTCGGGTACTCGAAGCTGCTGCAGAGTTTAAGGAGTGGAGAACGCTCCTAATAAGCTGCATATTCAACTCTTCTTTAGGGGAGAAGGGGGACGAGAATCTATTGCTATATATATATGCAGGCAGGAAGCCTGGTGTAGTTTCCTATTCCTTTGGCGGTGAAATATGTGCGAAAATTTTTAAGGGTTCACTTTTGTGGCTCCCGAATGTACTTCTCCGACCTTAATCTTTCAATATCCAATTTCCTGCATTTGTAAATCTGATGCAAGTTTTGTTTGAAATATTGAAACTGTCAGTTCTTCCTCGAAAGAAATTGATTGTCGGTTGTCACACGACCCAATATTTCTACGAGTCCCCCGAAGTGGGACATACTATTTGATGCATTGACTGGGAAGATTCGTGATTGTGTGATACATATATAGTGGCAGAAATACCTATGGTGTTAGACAAACAAGAAGGAATATGCTCCTAGAGTGTGGCAACTATTGTGGTGATTTTGTGTTCTGGTACGAAATCCATAATATTTTCTCGAAGTCAGGAAAATGTTCTACAAACAAATGACTTTTTGGCAAAACCAAAACAATAGGGTAAATTTCACTGACCTCCCCTAAGGTTTCTGACAAATACAGAAACCTCCCCCGAGGTTTGTGAAATGACTCTAGCCTCCCTTACTTTTGCTAACAATGTACATATTCCCCCTTCTGTTAAATTGATTCCAAACGGTGTTGACTATGCCAATAAGATGACCAAAATTACCCTTTGTTAAGAATACTACTCTCCTACAAACCCACCGCCTACCCACACCACCAATAAAAGTGTGCATTTCATAATCACAGAAACTCAGCTAATGGCAACCAAGTTTTAAAAAGAAAATAAATATCAATTCCCTTTTCCTACTTGCTTTGTTTGATTATCTTAATTGTCTACGTAATTATTTGTTAAACAGAATAGGTATTACACTAATTTATCCCAAATTGATCATCATGTATGTTAGGATATATGCAGACACCTTGAGCAAGTAAATATACAAAGATAACAGAAAAAAAAAATTCAAACCATCTGCAAACACAACTTTCAACTTGGGTATTTCCAGAATCATCAATTGAAAAAAACATGTCGGTTTGGAATCTCTTGAAAAGCACTTCAGGGTGCGTTCTCAATTTTATTTTATTTTTGATACTTTAGTCTTCCTACAAGTGCCAGGGTACCCATCATTTTTGTTAATTACTTGGCCCCTTCTCTCTTCTAAAAAAAAGGGTATTTTTTCGTCTTTTATGACTTCTTTTACATCAATGTTGTTTTTTTTTGTTGATTAATCATTCATCTCGATAAAGAAGTCTAAAAAGTAAAAAAGTAAAACCAAAAGCAAAAAAAAAAGTTCACTAAAGTTTAAAAAAGTTTGAAACGACTGGTATTTTTGTGTGTGGTGTCGTCGTATCTTAACTTATTTAAATTGTGGTCTACATCTTTATACTCTTCTAGTTCCTCTCGTCGAGACAAAATCTAATCCCAAAAATTATGACGAAAAGCTAAACAACTAATTACGAAATGTAAATATATAATTCAAGAAAAAAAACGAAAAAGCAAAACTTTAGGGAGAATGAGTTGTTTAGCTAAAATGAGTCCAAAAATACAATTTAGATAAAAAAAAAATATATATCAAAATTAATTTAGGGAGAACACACCCTCAATCGAATGAGAAAAATGGGACTCAATGTCCTATTGTCCAAAATTGATACATTAGATTTAATTTAATTTATTTTTTTTACTTTATAGAGTTCTCTTGGTCTAGGGACACGCCAATACCATGCATTTAGAAAATGAGGATACAGAAACATCCAAAAACCAAGGTAAATCGAATTTCTGTTAAAATAAAATGCATAAAAATATAAATGATTAATGAAATGTCGTTCCCAAGCTCACTTAGATATCTACGTATTTCTTAACAAAATAGAAAGAAAGAATCTTACGAAATGAATTTAACTGAAAATTTTTGTTGTTTGGCCTAATGGTTTGTAACGCTTCTTTGGAGTGTGAGGTCCAGAATTCGACTCCTATGGATAGGAGATAGGCCCTCATAATAATTTAACAAATACTAGCATACCACATTTATCTTTTAGTAAAAAAAAAAAATCTAATTCAAATTTTGTGCGCTATGTTTACAAACACCCCAGCTATATTAAATTGGAGTTGCATTTGACATGCTTTAGCTAGAGGAAAAAAACGTACTTTAGAAGTATTTTTGTGCACGTGATTGAATAGAAGTATTTTTGTGCACGTGATTGAAGATTATAGAAGGATAGAGGGCACTATTGGCATATCTAAAGTCAGAATTCCGTGACATTAGCATGCCTTAGCATTTTCCGTCAATTTTCTAACAGCTAGATAACAAAGGGGGGAATTTGTATATTGTCAGCAAAAGCAAGGGAGGGCAGAGTCATTTTAGAAACCTCAGGGAAGGTTTCTGCATTTGTTAGAAACCTCAAGGGAGGTTAGTGAAATTTACCCAAAACAATATTTTCTCGAAGGAGGTATAAAACATGGGGAGACCAATTACATATGGCCCATGTCAAATTGGCTTTATTTACATATGTCAAAGCATATTTCTAACTATGAGAAAAGCTGGAAATAAAGACATTATGATAAGACGCATGCAGTTCAAACTTTCAATTCCTCAGTTTGAGGGGCCAGTGGTTCAAAGAGCGCTTCCACTTCTCTCGGGTTAACATCCTCGAGACTTGGGGGGTTCCACTTAGGGTTCTGCAATGACATAAACCAGAAAAGAAATGAGAAAAAGCTGGTAAAACATCTGAAAGATATAAAATAATAATAATAATAATAATAATGAAAGAGAATGTCACATTTCCAAGTAGAATAGCTATTCCATCTCAATTGACGGATCTTAACTTCATAACATGAGTGTAGACTAGTTCGAAGTTCATTGTTAGAGTGTTCTTTTAATTTTTTTCTACTTCACTTTCTTTTCATTTTAAGGATAATGAGAAGTCGAACACACTCAAGTACCTACATATTGTTTTTTTTCTTTTTCCAGGAACAGTTTCTGGAAATTCCAAGACTGCATTTTTTTTCCCCACGAAAAGAGAATGCCAAGTTTCAAAAAATTTTGATAATTAAACGCAAAAAAATTAAGTGAAAAAGACAAAGAAGGCTTCCTTCAAAGAGGTAAAACCCAGTTAAAGAAACTAGTAGAAATTAAGAGCAAACCTGATCCTTGTCCACCAAGACTGCACGAACACCTTCGGCAAAATCATTTCGAAGGGAAGACCTTAGGGCGATTCGATATTCAGTTTTCATTACGCCACTTAACTGGTAACAGCAAATTGCAGAAATGACAAATGTTACTGTTCATCTATCAAAAAGGCTTTGTTCAGAAGTGAATGAAAATTCAAACTCCCGACTCACACTGGATAAGGTGCTGTCACTGTTTGCACGTGCGGATGCAACTCGAGAGAAATGTTCTTTTGTTAAGCTGAGCGAAAAGGGAGCACCTTTTCCAAGCCCCGTAAGAGCCTCCTTGGCCCACTCTGCCACTGCTCATAGAAAGTGGGAAATTCAGTATCGACCACTAAAGATAGAGGAAAGAAAGTAACCAAATAGCCACAACTGCTAAACTGCGCTTATACAATAATAGAAATAACTAAATAACCAAATTACAACCTTCACAAATGTTTGATAGAAAATTGGCACTTAGTACATTACCTGTCGCATCAGTGCTCAGCTGATGCTTCTTCAGCTCTTCTATTGTTTCATTAACAGATTTGTTTCCACCAAAGCATGAAGCTATAAGAGGTAAAAGCAACTTCAGCTGCGGCTCAGACTCGGGGTTGCTGCTGTATTTTGCCAATAGTACACTGATGTCCTGATTTGGATCCTCAGAACTGTCCAACAACGAAACATATAGCAATAAGATGATGTAAATATAAGGAAACGTCTCTTCAAGTTCCACAAAAACGCCCACCACCAGAAGAATGTTTCCATATGATGTCAACAAGTGTGAAGTTCCCTCTATTTGGTATTACAAGTAGAATGCATGTTCGCAGCCCAGCTCTAGGATCATATAACAAGCACACTACTAGTTTGCAGTTAACACACGCGGATGTCACCTTATCCCCCACTGAGCTAATTGAGAGTGACACAATACAGAGTGGAGGCCACTTCGAGACTACAACAGAATACTACAAAAGTTTTAGTAGAATATATATTGGGTGGTGAACATGGGGTTCTGTAACATGTACAGGGCAAATGAAAACACTAGGTACGGAATGAATACTACTCATTTCATCTTTGAAATAATATTCCTACTCAACTTGTGAGAGGGCAAAATCAAGAAAGGGATTATCTGAGGAAAAAGAGGAGTAGGGTATAATTTTCCCACTCCTGACATGACAATTCTGATAAAACACAGGGTTCAGTTCCACCAAAAAACAAGATACTCATTATCAACTTAAGGAGGATATGAGATATATACAAGGTGGTTGCCAAGAGCGCTTCCTTCAATGAACCCAAGTTCCCAGATGGTATGTAATGTGTTCCAAGACCTACATATAGTGCGTCAGCAGGTGTAGAAATCCTTTTTCCAGTCATTCCAAGATAAGCACCTGCAAAAGCATGAACTTGTTAAACAAATTGGAAAATAACAGAAAACATATGAAAACAACTACCTATACCAAGGCTACATAAATCCACGACACAAAAGGGAAGTCCACTGTCTTGAATGCATAAATACTAAGACATACAGCAGACAAATGAAAATGTTCATGGATCCATACTCAACTCACCCCACAAAAAATGGTTCATTAACCAGAGTTGACAGCATATACTTGTACATACCAACTGTGCAAAAGAATTATAAATGTTGAATGTGCATTACAGGTTTTATTTGGTTTTTCGGCTTAGTTTGGTTGAAAACTAATAAACATCACATCCCTAATGAGGAATTTCATCAGCATTATCAGTAAATTTAAAGTTGATACCAGAAACATTTAATTTACAAACAAGAGAAAGCTAACACGATAAAACATCCCTCCAGCAAACTCAACTGAACTTTCAAAGGGACAGAAACACTACCAACTGATCCTTCTCCGGGAGTTTGTGCTGCTATATAAGCAAACCCCACATCAGGGAACAAGCCAATCCCGTTTTCTGGCATAGCAATCACTGTCCTCTGTAATAAACTTGAACAAGTAAAATGACTGGCTTCCATATTGTTTTTAGCTATAAAATAAAACATATCTGTTAGGAAAGGCAATAACCTCAGTAATGAGCCGGTAGCGACCATGACCAGATAGGCCAATTCCAAAGCCCATTGTTATACCATCCATGAAGCACATATAGGGCTTTTGGTACTCGTGAATTTTACATATTAGAGAATATTCTGCAGTAAATACCTGCCAAACAATTTGGCATGATAAGCACTAGAATTCAGCAAGCATTACAGAAACAAACTGAAGTAAAATATCCTGTGATATTTGGTGCTCACAAAAAATCCATCCAGTGCAAAGAATATGACTGAGATAAGCATGTGTTAAAGCAGAATCACATGAGCAACAAAATACTGTTAACTAGTACTTCAAAATTGAGTATCACAGTTGCTTTCATCAAACTGCAAATTCATGCTTTGATGAGGGGAAATGAGATCACCAGACATAGCAATCACATCCCAAGAGTAGTCAAATTTGATGAGGGAAAATGAGATCACCAGACATAGCAATCACATCCCAAGAGTAGTCAAATTGTGCTGTTAACAGATTCTTGCAAGTAACTAAACCAATTTGAGCAAATATGCACTGTGGAGCACAAACATGCATAATTAGGAGATCTATTCCATAAGCTACTGGGAGAGAGCAGAAAGGTTTCTAGAGAGACAGAGACTTCAGCGGGGATGGGTCTCCCTCCCTCCCTACCCCTTCCTTTCTTCCCCGTTGCCTCCTTCCCTCCTTAGACATTCCTTCCTCCTCCCTCTCAGTCCCCCTTCTGCTTCGATCTCTCTTTTTCCTCTCCTCCTCTCTTGGCTCTTTTCCTTCCCCCATGGATGAGAGGTGGTTGAGGACGATCTCCCTCTCTCTCCTTAATTTTTGGACCATGGAGACCAGATCTGGGTTTTGCCTTGGGCTCCGATCCACCATGGCGACGGTTTTTCAAGCCCTCCGACGGTGACGGTGGAGGCGTGTGCAGTTGATCGGGCTCCGATCTTCCGGTTCAGATCTAGCCTATTGCAGTGGGAACAAGCTTACCACCTCTTTGGGTTCCGACACCACTATTGTAATCTTTTTGTTGTATTTTTTTTTTCTTTCTTTTTTGTATTTTGTTTTTTTTCTTGTTGTATTTTTTGTTTATTCTTATAAATGAGATTATGTTTTCGAGTTGGTAGCATTCTAAAAAAAGGGTATCTCGGCCAATAATGATTTGCATGTCTGGCACTTGGTGCTTGAGACCTACTATAGTATACATCTGACATTATTTACATTTGCAAGATGATTTTACTTGTTAATCAATGATATTTTACATCTCATTTAGAAATTCCAGTTCAACTGACCACTTTGTTCAATATTCTCCCTAAGATCGCAGTTTTACACAAAAATGAATGAGGGGTATTGTTGCTTCTGACATCTTTATTCGAATATGAACTTGTGTGCACAACCACAGATCAGACAAACTGGTGTAGCGGAAAATGGGTTTGTCTATGGTTGCAATCATCATTCTAAACTAAGAGTGATACTACTATTGCAAAAAATAACTTGTGTAAGTTGTGTTATCAGCCTAGTGGAGTACATAGGCTGAATATGCTCATATTTAGTTAAAAGAACACAAAAGACCTCAATCATATCTGACAGTTGGTTTTTGGTCGTGATCTGCTTCACATCACCACCTGCAGATGAATTGACGAACTAAGACTGGGGTTACCAATTTAGGGAAGTGTTGACTAAATCTCATAAGAAAAACCAATTCTGCAAATATCAAAACAATATAGCAGATAAAACAACCAATATCATGTACACAACGGTCCAACAACCATTTATACAACAGAAACAACAAGAATAGAAAGGTATTTAAACGTACAAGATAGACACTTGTAGCACAAAAACAATTGCATTATTTAAAAAAACCTTCTGGACAAGAGGTGTAGTTTTGTCCTTTTGAATTTCAGCAACAACTCCCTTAATATCCATTCCTGCATTGGCCATGAGTGGTTATACTCAAAACCACACATAACACTCTAAAATAAACCCCAAAATTTAACAAAGATGGATTATAACAAATTAAGAAGTTCACTATGGAATAATATTGAATGAATCATGCAAAAAGGCTTAAGGAGGATATTCCATCTATTCATATTGTCACCTGCTGAAAAGGCACGTGGTGAGCTGCTTTCAACTAGAACACATTTCACCTTGGGATTCACTTCCCATTCATCAAGAAAACTTTTGTATTTGATATCCATGTCTGCAACATAACACCATTACAATTCAGTGCAATCAGTTTTTTTTTTTTTTTTGGGTAATAAGTATTATTATTGAAAAGGCAAAACAGCCGACTGCACTGACAAGAGACCAATCATGAAAATATAAACCTTTATACTGCTCTAAATGCTGAACATGTCTACGAATTGATAAGGTTGGGTCGCATTCCCTTGACTCCCAACTGAACAAACAAGAAAGGGAAACTACTCTTAATTTTAAGCAACAGCATTTTTGTCCGCGTCAAAATATCTCCGATTAAGGGTGGAATACAGATTGACCTGAGGGTTTGGTTGATTCACACTTCTAAACCTGACATTCAACGGTTCAAGTGTGCGATCAACCATATTACGATAGTCAGAACTGCAATTGTCATCAGGTTTTGATCAAAATGTTAACCACTTCAATTACCATAAGTGTTTAATGCTCATCTACGTATGAGCATGGGTTTTTGTGTGTGTGTGAGTACAGAGAGAAGATTACATGGAGAAGTAGAGTAAAATGCACCAAATTACAATAGCACCTACTAAAATTAAATCATGAAAACCAACTGTGAACTCAGTTCATTATTGAAGATGAATGTATATACATATATATGGGGCCGGTTCCGGTAACACAACATTTTACATAGCGATACTCGGAGCCCCACCTTAATAATCGAAGCCGTTCAATTTGTTTAAAATATATTTTTAAGAGTATCTGTAAAAAATCAACTCATTCGGATATCGGTAAGGACTTGATTGGTATTTGTCCCTAAATTTGACAAGATAAAAACTGAATGAATCAACCAAGTCCTTACCAGTATCTGAATGAGTTGATTCTTTACGGGAACTCTTAAAAACATGTTTTAAACTAATTGAACCGCTCCGATCATTTGCGTGAGACTCCAAAATGGGTTGCTAATAATTAGAGCCGTTCAATTCGTTTAAAGCATATTTTTAAGAGTACTTGTAAAGAATCAACTCTTCGGATGTCAATAAGTCGGTAAAGACTTAATCAACATGATAGATTCATTCATTATTTATCCTGTCAAATTTGGGGACAAATACCGATCAAGCCCTTATCGATATCCAAATGAGTTGATTCTTTACGGTAACTCCTAAAAACATGTTTTAAAATAATTAAACGGCTCCGATCATTTACGTGGGACTCCAAAATGGGTATTTTACATTTGTTATGTCAAATGTTGTGTCACAGGAACCGGCCCCTAAAAACATGTGTTAAACTAATTGAATAGCAATGATCATGTGCGTGGGACTACAAAATTGTTGCGTCAAAGGAACAGGCCACATTTTTTGCCATTTCAGACCAAATTGCCCCTCCTTTAACACTTAATGGTGTGTGTTGAATGGGGCCATTATTGACATCTTGGCTTTGTAAATTCCTTTCCTTTTTTAGGGAGAAAGTCTGACATTGTAGGATTTGCCTTCTAAAAATTATTGCTTTGCTTGCTTATTTAAAAGATTGAAGCATTCAACAATGGGGTGGAACTGATAAACAATAAACTTTTTTTTTCTACTTCTATTTCGCCTGGTATCATTGTGAATCCTAAAGGATAAACGAAATGTACTTCTTTGCTTGTGTGAATCAGTGAATGTGCTATTGTGTTGGATGGTACAAACCTTAGAGTACTCCTGATTTTTTTGTTGTGTTGAGCTGCTTTAGGATTTGCCTTCTAAAAATTCTTGTTTTGCTTGATTATTTAAAAGATAGAAGTATTCAACAATGTGGTGGAACTAATTAACAATAAACTTTATTTCTCTACTTCTATTTTCCCTATGTGTGCATAATGCTGGTGTCATTGTGAATCCTAAAGGATAAATGTGCTATTGTGTTGGATGGTGCAAACCTCAGTGTACTCCTGGAATTGGCACAGTTTTGCAATTTCCAAACTCAAACAGGTTGATTGATAGTACATTGGAAGAGGAAAGAAAAGAATACGGAATAGAATAAAGTTCTACCAAAATCAGCTAGTGTGTATCCCAATGTTCAAGGATGGATTTGTATTTACTTAACCAGTTCCATTTGCCTCTTTATTTTTACTTGCATGTGAGGCCAGGTTTCAGTGTTTGCTCCTATTTAAAGTTCCATATGCCTGTTCATTGATGAGTTCCATTTTCGTTTTCAAAGTACATAAATAGATACCATCAAACAATTTATGCTTGTTAGTATTTTCCATTTCATGCCTAAAGTTTTACTACTGCAACTTCTCCACCTATTTTTCAGATATTTGTATAAACCAATGATGATGCAATTCCCTGGTTCGGTCAGACGAAGCCATATCAATATATCATTGTCAAATGGACAATTGTTTAAATACAAGAAAGCTCTTATAGTCTTATCCTTCATTCAACTTCTTCTAGCAATCTTTTTGCTTATGTCATTCATTTATTTTTTGATTACTAGATTATCTCCCTCTCCCGCAAAGTTTGTCACTTTCACTATTTCAGCCCTATGAAAAAATTGATTATTTCTTTTAATCTGTAATGTTTTATATAAACAATATGGATCTCGTTTGATAGATTTCAATTAGATCTTTTGAACAAAGTTTTGAAAATCACATAAAACGTTATGAATTGAAAGATATAGACAATTTAAAAATGGCACGCACTCCCGAAAGTGTCAAACTTTGTGGGACGGAGGGAGTACATATGATAACAATAACCAAAACATTAAAAACAATGAGAACGCAACCACGAACATAAAAAACAATGAGCAAATGGCTATGGGCAAGGCAAATCACCTACCACTAGTATATATATAATATTCGAGTGAAGTGCCTACGAATACATAATAATAACAATAACAATAACAATAACAATAATAATCAGATCATCGAAGCTGTACTCCAACCAATTAAGCAACCAATTTTACCTATTGTATTGAAGTGCCTAAGCATCCAAACACAGATACACAAATAGAGAGAGTGAAAGAGAGAGTAAAAAACCTAGATTCATGGCGTTGAGGGCTTTAGGGCGGTCGAGAGTGATGAGAGCGACGCCGTTGGGGAGCACAGTGCCCTTGACGGGCTCCTCAGTGGCGGCCATGATCGAGAAGGATCGAAGAGATCGGGAGGAGTTTCGGAGAAAGAAATTGCAGAGATGGAGTTGCTTGGAGAGAGTGTCTGGGAGGAAGAGAGTGGAGGATCGGCTGAGTAGCTGATGAGAAGCACTGAACAGAAATCGCATGTCGTTTTATTGCTTCGAGAAAGAGAGAAAGAAACAGAATTGGGGAACTGGCAATTCGTTACTCTACGAAAAGGGTAAGTCTAATCAAACATTCTTTTTTATAAATAAGTACTATTCTCCCATCTTAAATTGATATTCAACTACGAAATTACATGTAATTTTTTAATTCAAAAATAATGTATTGCATGTAATTTTGTAGTAGATTATCAAATTGGGACGGAAGAAGTACAATCGAATTGTCACATTAGTACATAAGCTTTATCATTTTAATGATCGAAAATGTTCATTATACCTAGTACACCGAAAAATATTATGAATACTGAAATTCAGATTTATAGATGACAATAAATACGTTATCGAAACCTATTTATCTTGTGTGAGTGAGTTTTTTTTCTTTCCTAATCATGAAGTTATCGACATCTTATAAATCTAAATTTTTGTATTCTTATTATTTTCAATATGATACTATGTAAATTGAACGTTTTTTATTGTCAAAATAATTGAGTTTATATTCTAATGTGCCAAATTGATTGTAAGTTTGATTGTGAAAATGAGAGTCTGACTAGACTTTTCCTTGCGGGAAAGAGTCTATTGTTATATAAAAAAGGCAAAAACATGAAAGAACACATATTTTAATAGGCAGTAGGTACTATAAAATAAAGAGGGTTGGCGAGCACATGTGTACCGGGTACCGTTTTATTTAGGGGTGGATTGGCTAAATCTCAAAAAATGGTTTTTTGGTTTTTTGGGTTTTGTTCTTGTTCAAATTTTTTTTGCATTTGTTAGTTTTTGGTCAATTTTTTGTGGTTTCTTGGCTTGTCTCGACGAGAGGAATCTAAAAAGTATAAAATTATTAACCAAACTTAAAGTTTTGTGAATAAAGACGAAAAATTATGGCAAAAAACCGGTTTTTTGGTTTATTTTTCGTCTTTATTCACAAAACTTTAAGTTTGGGTAATAATTTTATACTTTTTAGATTCCTATCGTCGAGACAAGCCAAGAAACCACAAAAAATTGACCTAAAACTAACAAATGCAAAAAAAATTTGAATAAGGACAAAACCTAAAAAACCAAAAAACCATTTTTGTAGATTTAGCCAAACCAAGCCTTAATAACTATTGAGTAATAATTGCTTTCACTCATGACCACGTGGTAGACCAGTTCCAGTTCAAAAAAAACGCGATAGACAAATACATTTTTTTCTTTTGGTACAATGTAATAACAGGGGGGAAAAAACTAGTGACGATCAAAAGCCACTTCTCTCATGTTGATGGACAAATACTTACCCTTATTTCAAAGGATTCCCATAGGATTATCCTACGAGAAATCCCATAATCAACGTGCTAAAATGGACCTAAACCTTTTGTTTTCATAAACCATTTAAAGTGAATTCGAAATGGGCCTCACCAAAGCCCAACTAGACTTCTGTAATTCGACCACCTACTGTGGAGAAGCTAAGCTAAGCCCGAAACGACTAGCCTTGACATCTACCTGAAACTATGTGATTGGGCCGGTTGCATGTCTGGGCTTCTTTACGCGAGAGAGGCTACAGTGTAATTTATGAAATTGAACAATTGACATAAGAAAAATTCTAATAAAAACTCACTGGACTGTCGTTAAGATTTAAAAAATGTATTAAAATGTGTATAGAAATATGTAAAAGTATATAAAAAAAATTTTAAAAAAAGTACAATGGAGAGAGTGTGTGTGTGTGTGTGTGTGTTTCTTCTTGCCTTATTATTGATCAGTCAAGTGGACTAACAATAGAAGGACCATTAACACAAAGTCAAGCAAACAGATCTCTAATATTCTTTTTGGAAGAGCAAGAAATTCGTTAAATAAAATTTTAAAAATTATAACACCACAAAAGAAAAAGAAAAAAAACCAAGATCTAGATCGAAACAGTGACACAAATAAAAATAAAAGCTACCGAAAAAGAAGCAACTTGGACAAAGTTTCACATATCCACAATAGCTCTTGTACATCTTACTCGTAAGTTACAGACTAAACTAGTAAATTCACACACACACACACACAAAACCTACCATTTTAGTACATAATAACAACCATTCCCCATACTCATCTCAATAAGACCAAGAAAAACAAATTTAACAAGAAAAAACAGCTACAAACTAGTATTTTGTCTGCTTCGTGAAATTATTCAATGGTTTTGAATCCAATATTATTGGTTCGGAACCATATATGATATTTGGTTCGGAGCCATATAATTTCTCCTCTTACTTCAAAATCAAAGGTCAAACTCCAGAACACCGCACAACACTTCTAACAGTCGGAGGTGAGCAGTCAGTTGCGGGTAATGTCCGTCAGCCTCTATCATCTCCACCGTTGATTTACCCTTAATCTTCTCCACCATGAACTCGGGGACGGAGTTCGGGACGACGATGTCGTTGGTGGTCTGGACAATGGTGCATGGTAACATTACCTTTTCTAGCATGTCCCTTTCGTCGCTGTGGAAAATCAGCTTGGCAACAGAGAGAGCAGTCTCAGGCCTCATTCTTTTCAAGCAGTTTTCGAACTTTGTAACAGAGGGAGGGTCGTTTGGGTCCACAGCAAGAGTCACGAAATTGGAGGCCCAATTGTGGAAGTTGGATTCTATATTTGATAAGAGTTGTTCAACCTCTGAGTTATCAAATCCACCTTCATAATCTTCAGAATTTATGTACCTAATTTTCCATGGAAAAAAATAGTTAATTTAAAAATGAGCTGAAAATATATGTATGTAATTTCTGCGCACAGATTCAGATACAAGTGTGCTCAAAATCGTCTGATGCACGTGGACCTTACAGAATGATGAGAAGCCAAGTGATTAAACACTTAAACGACACATCTGTGTTCAAGTTCGTTTGATAACAAGATGGTATAAACTATAAAGTGAGTTTGGCCCAACTCTTTGAGACTTTTTGGCATGATTTTTGTTGTTGTTTTCTCTTGATTTTGACTAGATTTGGGTCAAATTTTTTACAGTCATATTTTCTGTCTAGACCAAAGAAATCGAAAAAAAATATAAAAAAAAATACGTACCAAAAAAAAAAAAAGAAAAGAAAGGAATCAAAAAAGTAAAATAATATGGATCATCCAAGATGACAAAACCCAAAAAAGTGGGTCTTTCTCTTAGTTTTTGGGTCTTTTGGTTGTCACATAATTTATTTTTTCAACGTTTGGTTTATATTGTTCGATTTCTCTCGTCAAGCAAAACGATACGATGTACATGCCAAATTTACTCAAAATTATAAGAAAAAAAAAAAACCATAACCTTGAGTCTCCAAAAAGTTGGGCCGAAAGTAAAACAAATCTCGATAAGATATGGGTCTATCATAGACGAAGATGCATTCAGTATATGGGTCCCATGCGGGCCCACGAGATTAACAATCGTAGTGCAGCTGCCAATTTCCATCAATAAATAACGCCTCCAAACATGGCCCCCAGTGCTTGTAAGTTGTCCCAAAAAAAAAATATATATATATTCCAAATAGAGATCTACAAGGCACATCAAAATCACATCCTTTGCTTTGATTTTTTAGGCCGGCTGCTAACTCTCTTACTAATTTCTTTATTTTTATTACTTATTTATTCCATATCTTAGATCAATACTTGAATTCATAAATAAGGACTATAACTCCAGCCTACTGCTTCGTACAAAATATGAATTTTTTAAGAATTTCAAATACTCTAATGGACGAGTAACAACTAACATTTCTTACATGTAATAAAAAAACTCTAATGGATTATTACGAGCTTAGTAGTGTTGTAGTAGTAAGAGCATCTCCACTCCTACACCAATTTTTTTACTCAAATTTGAGTAAAAATTTGGTTAAAAACTTGATTTGATATCATCCTTCCAATGGCAAACCACTATTTTACCAAATTCTAGTTAAAATTTTGTCAATATATATATATATATATATATATATATATATATATATATATATATATATATATATATATATATATATATATATATATTATTTTGGCTCCAAAACTTTCTCACAATTTTAATCAAAATAGTTTTTTTTTCCTTCCATTTTGCCTCCAAATTTCTTTCAACTTGACGATTAAAAGGTGTAGAAAGGCAAAATGAAAGAAGAAAAGTGAAGGATTTGGTAGCAGCAGAAGATTTTCTGATGTTACACTGAACAAATAGAGCCGTTGCTTATTTGATGTTGGATTTGGTGTTGACCAAATTTGGTGAAGAATTTGAGTAAATTTGGTGTTGAACAAATTTGGTGAAGGATTTGGTGAATGAGTGGAGTGGGTTTTTGGTGATTTTTACTCAAATTTGAATTTGGTGAAACATTTGGTGTAGGAGTGGAGATGCTCTAAAGCCCTAAAGTGACTTTAGGCCTCGTTTGATTCGGGGATTAGGAGAGTGGGATGAGACTATTTTTACCTAATCCCGTGTTATCTCTTGTTTGGTTCCCGAAAAATGGCATGGGATTAACAATCCCAGGACAATTTTAGTCCAATATGTATGGGACTGTGCAATACCTGGGGGTGTGGGACTAATTAGTCCAGGATAAAAAAAAGACACGGAAGGATGCCATTCTTCTTCTTCCTCCTCTCCCACCTGCTCTCTCTCTCTCTCTCTCTCTCTCTCTCTCTCTACCAGAACACCACCTTCACTTTCTTTTTCACGTATATCTTCAACTGGGTTTTTCTTCTTCTGCAGCCGATTCAATTTTATGTTTCTCACAGATTAAAAGAACCATTTTAACATATGGCATTCATGAGGCTTGGTTCTAAATCTAAAGCATTTCATCGTGAAGGCTTGATTCTAAATCGGAAGCATTTCATCGTGAAATAGAAGGGCAAGTGTTGGATCGTTTCTGGGTAGATTTGAAGATATACATAGAAATCGTTTCTGGGTAGACTTGAAGATTTTCGGTTTGTTCAAAGATATACATGGATCTTGATTTCTCTGTTGCTAGAATTAATCCCAATTTCTCTTGATTTCTCTGTCCTAAAATTAATCCCAAAATTTAGTTTGGAGAACCAAACATGGGATTGACTGAAACACGAGATATCCCGATGTTAATCCTACACGAATCAAACAAAGGATTGAGTGCGATTCAGTACTAAATTAGTCCCGGAACAAATAATTTCGGACTATTAATTTCAGGACTATCAATCCCACCTATTTTAGTCCGCGAATCAAACGAGACCTTAGGGTTTGAGTAGTGTAGGCCTGAGTGATTCTTGGTTGCCTTCAGTGGTAGACCCAACTACTTTAACTACTAGTATATTCCAGCGAAAGGGGCCAATAAAGACCGGGTGAAGGGACGGATTTGAGTCTGACGTCTCTAGCATTGATAAAATGCATGCCCTGAAATCTTTGGATTCAAAACAAGTAGCGAATTTTTTTTATTTGACATATTTTTGACATAGAAAATGTTGAAGACAAAAGTTTTGGTGCCTTGAATATCTTCAACTATAAATTCATTTTAATCTTTTAAAATTTAGATTTTCAAAAAAAAAAAAAATGATCTCTCCACACCTCAAATACTTTTATATATATCCACCAAACTTCCGGTCCAAACTCCCGGATTTTCTTAAGTTACGGACCTCATTGATCCCGATCGAATTTCGACCGTCTAATGTGTTTAAAAGGTGTTTTTTAGGGTCTCCGCAAGAAATCATAAAAAAAAAAATACCGGGAAGGGCTTGATTCGAGCCGTTTTCACAAAAACTGTATATGTCCATAACTTAACAAGTTAAGGGAGTTTGGACCGGAAATGGACTCTCTATATATATATATATATATATATATATATATATCGTTACTCGTTGAGAAATTTCTGCTTTCGCCACTGTCCACCACTCATACAAATAGCCCTATATGAGTAGCCTACACTAGTACTAGTGTATGTAAGAGTATACCTGGGAGAAGCACCGATGAGAACAAGCCTCTTAAAAAGCTCAGGTCTTTTAATGGAAGCAATACACCCAATCATACCAGACATGGAGTGCCCTACAAACACCGAAGCCCCCAGCTTCATTTCCTCCATAAGGGCAATCAAGTCATCGGCAAAAGCATCAAAGGAAGAGTACTTGACCGGGTCGAAAAGCTCCTGGTCCTTCACGGCACCCGAGAAGATCCAGTCGAATACCAGAACCTGGTGGCGTCGGGCCAAGTCGGGCAGGATCTTGTCCCACACCGTCTGGTCCCCGCCGTATCCGTGTGCCAGGACGACCGTGTTGGTTCCCGTGCCGATGATTCTGGCGTTCATGGCTGTGGAGAGAGACTGTGTGTTTCCGAGGACCAGCATGGTTGAGAGAGAGAGAGAGAGTTTGTTGACGAGTGTGGCGTTTATGGTGTTTTTGGAGTAGTTCTTGTGGTTTGTTTGGCTGCTGTTATATAGGCAAAAATGGGGGGAGGGTGATTTAGAAGATAAGCACTTTGGGGTTAGTAGTGTGATGGATTATGGCTGGTCTAAATTCGTTTGGGGGGTGTTTAATAACGCAAGAAAACGATGGTACACAAAAGACCGAGTATAGATTTCAGACACATATGTATTCGAGGAATGGTACAATATACTATAGTGTATCGGATGAATCTCACCCGTTGGATACACTTTTATGTCCCATTTCATATTTTGTTTTCATGTTTTAATTCAACGCTTCCCTTATATATTCAGGTTAGTCTAGGACTATGATGTGTAAGTTTCGCACATTTGTTGTAAATCCCAAGTTCACTAGACAATAAACTGTTTGATTATAAATAGGACTACACAACAAAAATATTGACAACTGACCAGTCATATGATCATTGGCTCCAAAAAAAAAAAAAAAGATAAAGATATTACTACTAGTCAACTACTACTAAAGAGAACTTAATTTTGCGAAAAACTAAAAGGAAGTGTATAAATTAAAAAATACCGTATTTCTTTTTCCCTCTTGATTCTCCTGATCATCATTTTATGCTTGGTGGATTTTGTTAAATTTAATACTATGTTTCATTATTTTGAACTTAGAATTAGGCATATGCTTCCGAGCAATATTGGACACGTGAATATGTTGGTATATTCTTTTAACGCAAATGACGGAGTGACTTGGGATCAATGTTTGAAAGATCTCTCACATTAGATGTTACTATAGTATAAAAATTAGCAACTCACATATTTCATGCTCTGCGAACAATGCCAGAGACACCACAACAGCAAATGTGAAACTACATGATTGGTAATTGTAAAATAGTTTTTAAGTGTTTATTCTCCTATCATCAATCATACCTGGTGTGGTTGGTGGTGTAGTGTGTCCTAAGCGTTGTTGAAACGGATTTCCTATTTATTTATTTATTTCAATTTCAATTTCTCCATGAGAGTGCCCCGCGAGGAAGTTGGAGTGATCCTTGCCACTCCCTCCTCTGAGTAGTTCATTCATACGTAATTAATCTTACATTAATGTGCAGTGACGCTTTTTAACATTAATCTAAAGTTTAATTGATTTATGTTAATTTGTAGCAAGGAAGGGAGAAATAACCACGATGTGTTGTAGTAACTAAAAATAGGAGTTAGCCTAAAGCATAAGTCCGGTTGGTTAGTGGATTTTTTGCACACATTAATTGATCATTAGGATTCGATTACTAGAGACAGACAACAAGAAAATAATTTGTTGTAAATTTCTTAATTCCGCTATGAATGACCTGTTTAGTCGAAGTGAGTGTAAGTCGACGGTAAAAAAAAAAAGTGGTTAGTGTGGGATTAGGGCGAAGCTTTTGGCAGAAAGAGTGGGCCCAAAACACAAGAAAGGACAGCCTCAATGGAAAGGGTGGTTGGAGAGCCGTAGAGAGTTGTTAATGTTCACATTCAATTCAAAAAAGTAATCGTTTGTTCTCTTGTGTTAAATGTTCCTTTCGGGATACATACCTCCAACGACCACCTTTTTCTCTCATTGATTGTGGTGGTTCCCCATATTTTTCGTCATGTTGCCCCGGTACACTGAATCGACCGATCGATTCCAAAGATTTTGTTTTTGATTTATGCCTAAGTAAAAAGGGCAATGTATTTTATTGCGACATGTCGTACATATATAGGGAGGATAAACGAGCCGAAGGGATGGAGTACCCAAATATAAAGGGTAATGTATTTTATTTGGACATGTCGTGCATAGGGATGATAAACGAGCTGAACCGATGGAGCGGGATTGTTGAATTTAATTTGAAAATTTAACCGAGTTTCAAGATATGGTTGAACTTACCTAGTTTATGATGGAAGCCAATCTTAAGGAGTTTTAATCGAGCCGAATACTAGCCGATCTTAAGTAGACTGAAGTTTTTACACATTATAACTCTACGAGCCGATCTCAAGTGGAGTTTGATACGGAAGTTTAATGAACTTCAGAAAGATATTTGAGTTGGTTTATTTAATGAGAGAGCTCGCCAGTTCAAGTACCTTAATTTATTTGTCATTCATAGATTATGAGTCATTTTAGAAAAACATTGCCTTTAATTTGCATCGTTTGATTTGGTGAATTAGTTCATTGTAATTATTTGGTTCTTGCCACATTATCAACCACTAGAAATGCAATATATAATAGAAATGTTTAGTTTTAAAAATATATGTATATTTGAAGTAAAAATAGTTTTTAAAGAATCCCTAGTCCCGGTACATGTGGATAACAGGTCTTTGATAACCGAAAAAAAGAGATTACTAGAGGTGCATGTAAGTTGCAGGTCCAAACACGCTTGATTGTTGAACCACGCGAAGAAGGAAAGAGGCATCTTCAAATTCATGTGATAACAAGGAAATTGAGACAAATTGACGAAAATACTAGGAAACAGACAACATTTGGAGTGATCTAAGCGCAATAGATTTGGACAACGAAAGAGACAAATAAACATAAACACAGAACAAAGTTAGCCTTTTTTGGGTGGATATATATACTCAGATATTTTGTGGACAGAAAACTACAACTCTTTGAGTCCATTAATTAAAATCGGCAAGAGATAGCCTTCCCCAGATTCCTATATTTGTGAAATAGCCAAGACATACCTAACATTTTGACAAATAAGTACATATACAATTATATAGTTGCCTTCATAAAATTATACTAAATACTAAAATAGCGGCTCACTTGTATATCTAAAAAGACCGAGAAACTCAAAAAGCGATCCGCCGTAGAATCATACCCCCAAACAAAGCCGTAAGGTGTCAAATATGACAGACCTAGAGACTCGATTTAAGTTTTGTGCCTATTACCTTACTTCTTCATTCAAAATTTAGAGCACCGGGAATGCAAGTGAATTCTTTGACATATGCATAAATAGTATTCCCTCGGTCCGAATTTGTTTGTCCCTTTTTCAATTGCAACGGATAAAATTAGTGATATCTTTGAATTCTTAAGTAATTATATGTCTAATATTGATCTTGTTGGATAGATCTTGATTAATTTTATAAGACAATATTTTTAAAATTACGTAAAATATTATAAATTATAAGATATATATAATCATTTATAAAGAGACACGAACTCTCAAAATGAACTAACAAAATGTGGACGGAGGTAGTACTTTTTTTTTTCTCTTAACCCAACAAAATAAGGAAACTGATTTATTGTTTTTTTGACTATTAATCTTACTTTTTCATTTGTTTCATTTTTGGGGTTTGAATGTTGACCAGCATTTGATTAGATTGAAAGCATGTCTTAATCATCTTTTGGCTCTTGTATGCACGCTGGTAATTTTTTTCAACGTCGCGTAGGTAGAAAGGTAAACAAGTAGTTATGGTCACAAATATAGCTGCCAAAATGCAATCTTGAAAATTTATCAGAAGTTTCATGCAAATAGGAGAGAGAGAGAGAGAGAGAGAGAGAGAGAGAGAGAGAGCTTTTCATTCAACTTAGTTAGAAGAAACTTCTCGTTTTGTACTAGTCAAAAGAACTAAGAATTGACATTCCGAATTATCAAAAAAAAAAAAAAAAGGACTAAGAATTATAGATTGGAATACATTAAGCCAATGTTTAGATCTAGAAGATGAAGAATATATAGAATGAATTGAAAAGGCGTAAGCTAGATTTTGGATTTAATGTTTTTAGGCAATGGCTTATTTTCATCGTGAAAGGATTTTTTTTTTTTTTTAAATTTCTCATCAAAATATTGACGTTCTAGTTTCCTCTCCATGAGACAAATTAGAAAAATAAAAAATTGCATGAGATCAAAACTTTTATTATATTTGATTTGTGTTGAGTATATTGAAATAGAGGATTCTCAGAAGATAAATTTCCCAACCTACTAGCTGGGTTAAAAGTGCTAAAAATTAGATATTTCTAAAAAAAAATTATGCAAAAGTCTAATTTTTTTATATTTTTTCTCGATTTCTCTTGTCAAGACGAATAAAAAAATCCACAAAAGATTGACGCAAAACTAAAAAATGCAATTTTTTCCATCAAGAACCCAAAAAAGCCAAGTGACTTATATTGAGAAACTCCATATTTTGTTTTAGTGAGTCCATTGAAATAGAGGATTCTCTGAAGATAAAATCCTAACCTAGGGGTTTTAATTATTTTACTAACCTCTGGTATCCATGATATGCCCAAAGGGCAGTTGGCCCAGTGTTATTTCTTTGCTCTCCCTCACGGGAGATTAGGGTTCGAGTCTTAGCAGAGGTGTTTGGGGACTAGGGCTATGGAAAGCTTCAGGACCCTCCGTGGACTAACTCACTAACTTCTCCATTGACCCCATTGATGTATACTGTGTGACAAAAAGGAAAAAAAAATCGAGGATGTGCAAGTTGACGTGAAGATAAAATAGTTAGTTTTGTCGGTACAGTTTTTGCAATTGTTAAAGCATACAATTTCACATTTTTCCCTACAATAATGTGACACTAGAGTCCAGACTCCAGAGGGATGACAAACAGTATGTGTGTGCACATTTTTCCGAATGGCTAAGAATAGTCAAGTAGTGGTTATGATAAGGTGGTTTCAATCGCTAACTATTTTGTTCATAATAGTTATTTAATGGTGCGTTAAAAGTAATTGTGGAAATTACTTTTGTTACGGGGCTTCAAAAGTTGGTTACACCAAAAAACACTTCTCTTTTATATATTAGAAAGCTAGAATGGATTAATGGGCTACGGTTAGCACTTTTGGTTGTTAAAAGAAAGAAACATAATATTAATCGAGAGCAGAGGCGGACGCAGAATTCTTAATTTGGGGACCCAAATCACATGTATTCATAAGTTTACACAAAAATATCATCCTTATATGCTAAAAACACAATTTTGAAGGACCTTCATAGTTTTTATAAAGAAAACCTAATATATTATAGACATAATAGGGTAATTGGGAGGTGTGCAGTGTGCACTGCGCAAGGCCGGAGGGATTGCAGGATCCTGTAGTGCACGCTGCACTACAGGGTTGTAGGATGTTTTGGGCTCGCAAAGGGTACACCACTTGACTCGAATTAAGTTTTAGATCATTTGGATTGCTAGTGTGGTCGTGTGTTTTTTTTCTTCACATTTTTTGTCATAATTGTTGTTATTTTTTATCTCCCAAATTAAGACAAAATAAAAAAACAAAATAACACATAATTTGGAAAATAAAACATAAAGATTGTGTTTAGTTAGATAGTTTAGTTTAGTTTTGATGATGTCATCAGGTATAATGAGTGGAAAGAGATAGAGAGAGAAATGAGGGAAATGATGATGCCATCGAAACTAAAACTAAAACTAAAACTAAACTGAAAAACGAACAGGGCCAAAAAGACTCAACACTATAAAACTGCAGTTACACCAAAAAGTGCATTGAACTAAGGTCCAACACAAATGATCCGAAGAATCAGATATCAGTAAAGGCCTAATTCATTCATTGAATTTTGGGTCCTAGAATTCGTACGGACTAAAAATTAAATAAAGTGGTAAACAGACACCCAATTGATCAAAAAGTAAATAAATTTAAGCTTTTCCCCCCTGATTTCATGCCCAAAACGACGTAGTTTTGGGTGTTCTACAACTCTTGTAGTGCAGCGTGCACTACTAGATCCCAGAATCCGAGGCCAAACCACCCACATGCACCCTTAGGATCAGCCCTCGAGGGCATTGACATTTTTTCAGCGCCTCGTATACACACATGGTATATTAATGACGGTCTCACCAAAAACAGTTGTGCTCATTTAAAAGACGGTTCCTATATTCAGTTAACACTCCTGGTCATAGTACCACCCTACAGCCTACCGACCGAAGAAACCTAACTCCTCCTCCTTTTTCATTTCCTTTTCCTTTCATTTTTTAGAGGAGATCGATCAAGCACGTAAAATACCAAAAAAAGGGGGGAAAAGTGAGAGAAAAAACAACGAAAATCACTTCGAAACACCGTAATCACAAAAGAGGTTATCCGTTATTTGGTGGTGTCGAAACCTTATTTTCTAAACCGAACCAAACCAAATATGTCACGACGTGTCTATTTTATCTCAATTTGGTGAACCTTGTTCTCTACCGTTCAAAAATAACATGTCATGACTTGTCTATTTATCTCCACAATTAAAACAAATGAAAATGCTTTGATTCAATCAGTCCTCCAGGAGCATTGAATAACTTCCCAGAGTGAGGGACATTGCCCTATCCGTTCAGACATAACTTTCAAGGGAGAGGGATAAAGAGGTTCCAGACAGGAATCTGGGGATCCTGTAGTGCCCGTGCATCGCAGCCGTCCAACTTGGTAATCAATGGTTTGGATTCGTAGATGCTTTTTTACCGGTAAAAAGGATTTATTACCGGTAAGAAAGCGTTTGCAAATCTAGACCATTGAAAACACTTTTGGACGATTGTGATTAAGGGCTACAACCCTGTAGGACTTTGGGGCGCTACAGGGCACCCGGATCCTTTAGACAGTACCCTAATCATATCTTGTTCCTAGGGCTGCAAACGAACCGACGGCGCGGCTTGGCTCAGCTCGGTTCAATAAGTAAACGAGCCGAGTTCGAGCTCGATTTTCAGGCTCGTTTAGTTAACGAGCTTGCTAAAGCGCAACTCCGCTCGCAAAAAGCTGAGCTCGATTGTATAGGCTCGGCTCGTTTAAGGATGCTCGTTAAGTAAATTACTCTGGCTCGGCTAGTTAAGGGCTTGGCTCGTTTATGACCGAGCCGAGCTCGAGCTTGATTTTTCGGCTCGTTTACTTAACGAGCCAAGCTCGAACACTACAAAGCTCGGCTCGGCTCGTTTGCACTTTTTCTTTTTTTTTTCTTTTTTTTTTTTCCTTTTACAGTCTAACAGACTCCTCACTTTGTGGGAGGCTTATTAAACCACAGTTACAGATGAATCATATATACTTCATGGAGTTGGTTAGTTTGGTCCTAAGCTGCAACCTTACATAATATAGTTTGTGAGTGAGAAAGTAAAAACACCTTTCAAAATATCTCAGATTAGTGAAATTTGTGACATCGAGAATTGAGAGAACGAAGATTTAGAGCGTGAGCGAGAATTTTACTGAAAGATTACGTAACCGAATTTTGGTGGGTGATAAAGCATTATAAAATATAAGCACATTTTCCTTGAAATCTCCTACAGTTTCAAAGGAAAAAAAAAGAAAAAAAAGAAGCAACACTGTTATTGTTCATCAATACTATTACACAACAAAATTATTATTTTTTTTGTGGTAATTAATTGGAACCGAACTTATCCCAAAAGCTGAAACACACCTAGACAAACGGGTCCTTTTGTCTGTCATAAATGAGTCAACTGGCGCACTCCCCCTACCCGCCTGGCCGCCGCCTCCTTTCCTGTCTAGAGATGAGTATGAGACAGATCGGAGCCAGATAGTATTTTCTTTGTTCCTGATTCTTCAATCTCTTATCCGTCTCCGTCCCGATCCTCAACTACACTATATTTTTATCCTCCTCCCCATTCCAAATGCTCCAAATGGAGAACGGGAATCCCCGCCGCGGGAATTTAGGGATCCAAACATTTAAAAAAAATGGTTGTCAGTATATATCTTTACAGTTTGTAATTCCAAACAAGGCATCTGAAGCAGTACAACATCAACATCAAAGTACCAAGGTTAAGCACGAACTAAAACTTACACAAGGTAAATAATGATGAAATTAAAACACTAGCATAATTTCAGAATAAATAATGTCATGAGAATCCTTCATACCAGAAGGTGACCAAAATATCAAATATTGTTCAATAGCAACACATTTCAAGATAAGCTATGCAACTCTACGCATAGTTACATATTTTCAAATAATAAAGATCACAATATAATTCCATAATTCTAGAGCAAAAGCATTAGTTACAAAGATAATCCCATAGTGTCATAGTATCAAATAGTAAAGATCACAACATTTTTTTTGACAAACAAATGTATGAAACATTACATATTGTCCACATCTATCTTGGCAAGATTATGGGTAGCTGTTACAATAGATTTACATTCATAACTTTAACATAATCAAAACTAGTGCATATATCACAACATTAGGCACCAAACATATCATGAAAAGCATCCTTCCAAATTCCAAAGCTCCATAAGTCATGAATAGACCCTTAAGTATCAGGGATTCGGGGACGAGGACGGGGTGGGGCTGAGATTGATAGGGGAACGGATTCGGGGCGGGGATATGTCTATCCCCGCCTCCTGCTTGATCCCCGAAAATTTTCATAAAAAATCTCCAAACCCTATGCAATCCCTAAACATATCTCCAAATCGCCGATTCGTTCGAGACAGGGATTGGATCGGATCGGATATGAACGAGTCGGACGAAATGACCATCCCTATTCCTATCCTCTCTGTTTCTTTTGTTTTAGCCCCCTCACTGGGGCGCTTCTACAAAATTCCAATACTTCTGCGGTGGTAAAATAGGGAACAAATGTATTTGTAATTTGTGCGAAGCATTGCTCCAACAGTGTTGAATAACCTCTTAAGGGCCAGGATATTTATGTTGCATTTTGTTATCAAAATACATTTAGTTTCGATATCCCTTATTACTAATAAATCAGCACATTAGATCTAGTTGTATCTGGGCACAATTGGAACCAAACAGACCCTATTTCTACATGGCCAAATCAAAATTACTGCTTCAAATTCAATAGTAAGGGTTAAGACGTGATTGATGCCTTCTACAAATCCCAAATCTCCTCTATTCAATCACCAACTGATATCTTCCAATAGGACAGAATCGTCCATGATATATAAATTAATCACTTCCAATGCTGTGATCAAACCTCTCTACAAAGAATAAGAAAACAATCAGCAGTACAGATCCCGGCTTACGAACCAAGGAAATGAGATTCAAAGAAGCTAATCTACTCCTTTTTTCCTTTTCAGTACCCATGATCCAAACACAGCCTTAAGTTAATATGCAATCCCACAGTTAACTACAGAAACCATTCCGTGGCTTCTTGTTGGATATAGTATCTGAAAAGGTGTCGACTAACTGTGCTGCTAAACTAATCGGATCATCGATCATAGTCCGAATGAAGGTGTTGACCACCCTTCGTTCTTGCTCTGTCGATCTCAAGCTAAACCATGTTAACAATTTAAGCCTGAATTCCCGTTTAATGCGACCTTCACATTCCAGCCATCGAATTGTTTTCACACAGTATTCCAAGTTATCGTCCAAGCCTCCCGACTCGTGGGTCATTCTGCAAGGTGACCCCTTTCCCAGAGTGCATAGTTTCCCCAAAGAATCAACAGCTGGCACTTCACCAGTCGCGCCACGTGTCCAATTCTGGGAGTCGCCGCTACCATGAGACCTTGCTTGATTATCATCCCTAGAGGATTCAAAGGGAGGGGTTAAGTCTTCATTTAGATCTGGCACTGAAGCAACATTCAAGTCGAGCTCACGTGTAACCGGTGGCAGCTGATCATTAGCTGTTTCAGAAGCTCCACAGCATTCCTCTATGTCTATACCCTCTAAGCCCTCAAAGCAGCCTGTTTCTTGAGCCCAAGCTAACCGTAGAATCTTTCCAAGGTCTCGGACCTTGAACCCAGAAGTTGATCTAACGGCTGGCAGACTCTTAGGCTCTGTCCTGGCATTAGAACTTCCTCCTGTTTGGGGATTCCTGTGAATTATCTCCACACTCTTGGTGAAACACTTTGCCTCAGAATGTCCCAAATTGGCATTCTCGGTATATGAAATTATCCTAAAAGAGTACTCAGTGCAGGGTTGGAGATTTGATATCAAAACCCGTCTAAGAACTCTGGGGAAAGCACAAATAGGCTCTTTTGAATGCGTCTCGTCTCTACTCCTACAGTACCAGAGCTTATATCCCTTAATATGATCGCTGGATACAGAAGGTAAATCTAACAAAACAATCACAACTGAAGAAGACGTCACTTCTTCAAAGTGGAATCTGCAAGCTGCAGGAAGTGAGCCCTCTGCCAATTTTAAAAGCATTAAAATACTTCGTCATTAAAATAAGCATATTCCCTTTCAAGCAAAGTTAGACGGAAAATGGACAATTTGTCATAAAGGTAATCACCTCTGTGATTTGGGTTTGTGTTACAAATAGTGACCAGCCATTCATCTGCCTTGTCAATTGCGAGAGAGCAGAGCTTTTGAACTTCAGCTGCAATTGGAAGTCTGCTAACAATGCCCCGTGCCATCTTGGCTGAAACTCCATTCAATGGACCCACCTCTGTTTCCAATTTGGCTTTGGCATCATTAACGAGTTCATGTAGTTCTTTAAACCTGGAAGTTCCATCGAGGAGCCTGTAACTCAGGAATATCCTATAACAGAGGACATCGACCCGTCGAGCATCCTTTGCTACATTTAGTTGCTTCTTCCAACATCTGCCAGTGCATATGTAACTCAAACAATCAGGATGAAAACCTACTAAAGGGAAATTAAAATTACTTGCACTCTCTACTATTATTGTGCCTGGGATGAAACCCGGGGTTATAGTCCAAGAAAACTGTGACTATTTACCAACCCTTTTCATTCATCAGGACAGTATTTACACATAAATATCATGTTCCAGCAAATAAAGAAAGCAAACAGCCAATAAGTTTATTAGTTATGTGATGGCAAGTTCTTTCCACACTGAGCAGAACTGGTGGAACAAAATTAATATTAACCACAAGGAAGAAAACATATAAAATGATGGAAGCATAAGCATTTCCAGCAAATATACATGGATTCAAGCTGGCTACTATGGAACAAGCGGAAACATGTATTACTTGCAAGGACAACTTCGATAAAGTAAGAAGTCGAACCCAGTATTTCATGCTTCTATTTTGCTTTTGCTTTCCCTTTTCTTCCAAATTTTTGTTCTTAAGGAGGGGAAAAGTTGAGGGTTCTCCTGTCATTCTAAGCATTACCTCACCAAAAAAGTGGGTTGCAATTAATTTTGTTAAGTCATAAAGAGAAAACAAGCAACTCACCCAAGTATCCCCGAAACTTTACCACAAGAAGCACAGCAATAACTCCCATCCAGCTGCATCAATTGCCCAAGATCAACAACCCCCACCTTCCTATGTTGGAGTGCACACTCAATATGACAGGATAAACCACAGGAGTCTCGATCACCAGATTCAGATGTGCATACCAACCACAGACTAGGATCCTTGTTGTCATCAAACAAGTGACAGATGCAACAAGAGCACCTCTTGCAGAAAGTGTCATCAATGGACAGAATGGCTTTACATGCAGAATTTTTACAGACCCATGAATTTGAGATTCCAAAATCCGGAGATTGCTCTGCAGGAGGTGAAATCTGAACAGGGCTTTCACCCTTTTTCTGATGTTTCCGAGAAGAAAGATGATCCTTAGGACTTATAGATGCTTTTCTTCGCTCCTGACTCTTCAGAACTGTCTTACTAGGTCGTTCAGACATTTTGAATTTAGATGAAGCTGTGTATTTCTTTTACTTATCAAAACAAGTTCCTGAAAGGTCCTTCTTTCGGGCCTGATTTCAGAAACACTTGGAGGAGTTCTAGACTTCTTGAAGCACCATTCGACCATCCATATTTCTTGGGGGTGATTTGCACGCTGAGAGAAAGATTTTGGATCCCAGAAACTGATAGAAAAAGCACATTACAACTGAAAACTAAGATAATACAGAGAAAGATCCACACAAAAAAAAAAAAAAAAAACCGAAAAAAATGGAAGTACTAGGATAACATTATCTGATTTGGCATCACAGAACAAATACAGATATTGTGAAAACAAAAGTAAAGCTTCTCAAACTATAATAGTAACTTTCCAAGTCCTACATAAGTGCAACACGCCAACACCACAAATCCCTTCCTCGCCACTCAACTAATATTCTGTTTATCTTCGTAGCCATGCATTAATTAATTACCACAATTTTTTTTGATTTAACCTCTTCCAAGATGCTGACTTCTGTAACTTGTAACGCATTCAGCCAACAAGTAACTAGGATCTAGATAGCTGGCTGCCAAGTCAAATTGTTTAACTTGCTCCAATATTCCTGATTGTGTCACCACTAACCAAATCAACAAAATACCCAACAGCAAAAGCTATCGTCTGATAATTCATCTCCACATTCAAACTTACTATACAACCTAACAATTCAGCAGCTTACTGGTGATATGGGAATCAGATCTGTTATAGACTGATGCGGAGGACCAATCTATTGAGGTCATGACCAAAATACGTCATCTCATTATTGTGACACAATTGATTTATATACACAAGAATCATATCATCTAACCCAATAAAATATTACTCCCTCCGTTCCATATTAATGTTCCACTACGAAAAGTCGTGCCATTTTTCAAATAAAAAAATGAACTACTTCCGTAAATCATTTTTTAAATTTTTTCGCACCAAATTAAAGTACTTGACAAGTACTTTAATTCGGTGCGAAAAAATTCGAAAAATGATACACGAAAGTACTTCATTTTTTGATTTGAAAAAAGGTAAGAGAGAGGAAGTAGGGACATTATTTAGGAACGGAGGGAGTATAAGAAATATGATCTTACTGAAAGACATAAACTGATTGGACTCCACATAAAGGATAGCCTTCTCAAACAAAACATTAAAGAAATGATATCTTCTTACAGAAGGTTTAATTATAGAGACTATATTAATCAAACAACCTCTGTAGAAAAACAACTGAAATAAGAAGAAATGGCTGAACGAGAATAATAGACTAAATTTTATATGAACGTCAGACTGATAACACAACTTACTCTTGGAATGAAAAAGAGGAAAGGAGAAGACCAAACAAAAGGAATCAATGCAAGAAAACAGCTACTGACTGGTGAAAAGAAGCAGCCCCACACAAGATTGAAGTTGTGCGGCTAGGGTTCGAAAGAATCCTCTTAAAACTTCTATTCTCTATCTTGTATGACCTTTATACCCACAATATCACTATATGGTAATAAAATAATACTTCTTGCCCGATTTTATATCAACTTTAGTTCATATATTCCAAACTCATTCTCATAGAAGGAATCTTCACATTTCTCATTAGGATTTTAGATGATTCATCAAAAAGCAAATAAATAAAAGCTGCCTATAAAAACCCAAGATGACGATAACATGTTAGAAGAGATGTTCTCTGCGTATTCTGAGTATTTTGTTCAAAATCAACACTGATTATGACATTGGATTCCTCACTGTCAAAATCAAAGTAGCAAATTATGTTTTAGGCATAGTTAGATTTGATGAAGATATTCAAAGATATGCACACACATTACTTATCCACACAATCCCCATTTGGATCACGCGTGAATTGAAAATGGGGATTACGTGGATAAGTATTGTGTGTGCATATCTTTGAATATCTTCAACAAATCTCTATAAGTATTCATCAAATCTAACTATGTCCAATATTACCTCGTAGAGAAAATCCTGAGGTGGCAAGGTCTAACCTTTAGCAAGAAATTATCTTCCAAATCCATGATTCCGATTTTCGGAGTCAAGAAAGTTAAAGGCACCATGCCTCTGAGAACCAGTATTGTGGAAACCATGGACGTCAGTAATTATTCCCCAGAATTTGAAGGCAAAGAATTGTTATAGTGGGCCATTTTCAAGAGGAAGAAAGAAGAAATTTCATATTGGACCAATCAATTGGATGACAACTTGCTGTACAACAAATGATATGTACACAGATTCACCCACTCGAAACCCAGTTAGCCAATATCGAAGTTAACTGGAAGCAAACCGCCAAACACAATACCCTACATTTAGCATTTAACACTCAGTCCAATAGTGCTGTCTACACAAGGTTGGAATTTAACAAAAAATAATATAAAAAAAAAAAAAAGATACCTACACAGATTTTTACAGCCTAAATAGTGACTCCTCACAATAACACAGACATCCAAACTGGGATAACGCATATAAGTACAGAAAAATTAGCAAGAAAATTGTCACAGACTCGCCAATAGTCAACGGTACGATTCAGATAAAATTACGGATAACCAGCTACGGATCTGAGCTCGTAGCACATGCATATACAAACCCATAAAAATCCGGATGCTCTCCAGTCAATGTTTTGGACTGGAGGATACAGTTCACATCTGAACCGTCCATCGGCACATTTGATGATTTGGATTTCCTAAAAACCTCTTACCCGTTAGAGTCTATAGACCCATCCAAACTATTGATTGCAGCAAATGAACGGTCCGACCTGACTGTATCCTCCTAGCCGAAACATGGAGAGGGGAGAGGATCCATTTCCAATACAATAGATGTATATATATACTACACGTACGTATAAAGAAAAAAAAAGTTGAAGAATCTGAGAAAAGTACTAGTACCTGTGAAGAATGTGAGGAGAGAGAAAGGGGAGGAAGCTAGGGTTACGGTGAAGGGAACGACGGAGGTTTCTGGGATTCGGAGGCAACGAATCGCTCTCTCTCTCTCTCTCTCTCTCTACACCTCTATCGCGCTCTGAACCAAATTTGGTTGTTAGTTGGAATTTGTGTTTTTATTACACACGCATTTTGAGGTTGAAGTGAAATGAAGACTCGCGCGCGGTATGAGGCGAGTGGCTGAAAAAGCTTTTGTCCAAAGGACAGAATAATTGGCTATCAAAACACAATAATTAATACAGTATCTGTGTCCGGTCTAGTTTTGGACAGTTGCGGGCTCATTTCCGGCCCACAATAATGATCGAAATCGTTTATTTTTGTAAATCTTATTGAGTCTATTGAGTCTATTGTCTGATTGAACATCAATAAGTAAATGAACAAAACAAATTTGTAGTACAAGAGAAAATGGGCAATTTTAAGTTTCAAATTACTTTGGCCCTATTCTTTTCTCAGTTTAGTTTTATTGTCATCTAATTTTCCTTACACAAATTTGCTTAGTTCATGTATCAATCACGTTTGATCAAGTTAATTTTTCGTGTGAATGATATATTCAACGAGCTCTACAAGATAAATGATTCTGATTATTGTTGTGTTTAGAATGAACCCAAAATATCCAAAACTTAGAGGCTATTTAGGCGACAAATTTTCATGTTTTCACATTCTGCATGTTTTTTTGAACTGCACATTCTGCATGTTTGGTAGACACACAACAAAACTCATTCTCTATTTCTGACTTTCTAAGCCAAAAGCCAAAAAGAGCTATGGAGCTCCTTTTCACTTCTACTTCTGGATTCTCATTTTTCCCATGATTTTTCTCTCCCATTCTACCCCTCTACCCTTGTCCTCTGGAATTTGAATCGGTTACTACTCTCTCTGCTCTCTCTCTTTCTTTCCCTATCTCTGGGTGTCCGAGTTCACTGAATTTCCTTCTCGTCAATCTCTGGCATGTGTAGAGAAATCAAGAGAATGCCATTTAACTGAAGTTAGAAATTGGGTATGAAGAATGTGATGTAATGGCTCATAATACGCCTGGATAAAGAAATTGGGTATGAAGGATGTGATTCATGTGAATAATTGGGTACAAAGGATGTGTGGAAATTTTAATGAGCTCTAAGCTTTCCTCTCTCTAAGAGTGCATTAAGCGTCAATGTTTAGTGATAAGAAACAAAGTGATCGAAGTTGTCTATGATATGTTTGACTGCAAATTGAGTGGAAATGGGGCAGCTGGAGAGGAGGAGAATTACACAGGAGACTTTGAATTACTTAAAAAAAAAAAGATCAAAAAATATTTACTAAAAGAAAATTTCAAAACAATATGAGACGTGTCCACAAAAATATTTAAGAATTAAAAAAAAAAACTAGTTAAAAAACATATTCGTACACATTTTTAATACCGTTATTAATAAATAAGGGCAAAATAGTAAACAATTAATCCATAACTCATTTTCATTATAATTCTCCCAAACATTACTACTGTTGCAAAATGTATTTTACACATTTCTCACAAACACTCCTTCCAAATTCAAAACACATTTTGACCATAATCTAAAAAGCCAATAAACCAAAAAGTCGAAAATGAAAACTGAAAAGTAAGCTCTCAAACACCCTCTTAACCAGACTGGACGAAGAAAATTGGAGCCGACCTCGTCCCACACAAGCAGCACTTTGTTGCATTCTAGTACTCTACTATTGGAAGCGTGCTAGGCACTCTCTTCGCTAGCATGTGAGATTATACTTTTTCAAATGGATTATTAGTCAATTACTAGCCGTATGAATTTATTTATGAGACGTTTCGTGTCAGTTGATGGAATACAACAATTTGATTATTCGCTAATCATCAGTGTAAAAAACGTGGAAGAGAAGAAGAGAAATTCTTTTAGGTAAGGAGAAAAACAGAGTATTCTCCTAATTCCTTCGTCAATTTTTAATTGATGTTGTCAATTTTTTTTTTCTTTTCTCACTTATAGTAGTATCTTTTATATATATAGATTCCAAAAAAGGCAGGAAAATATTTGAGATAAAATATTTTATTTAGTTTGTAAATGTAAATTGACATGATTTGAAGTCATGTCTTTTCAAGTGACACTTGTTCACTATAAACGGACACTTCTTTTGTAAACAGGGATGTCTCTCCTTCATGCTGTCTATTCATAAAGTCATCAGTTAGGTTATATATATGACATCCTTCATTCATTTTAGTTGTTTTTTTTTTTTTTTGCCCAATATTTTTATGGAGTTGGAGTCTTTTCATTTGAGAAAGTACGAGCATAAATTTGGTTCAATAGACCCAGAGATTGTAATGCTGTTTTTGTGGGGCGTTCAATCAAATAGTGCTAGGAGGCAGGAGTCCAATGCAAACCGTAAGCACCATAGTGATGACGAAATTTGTCGTAAGTACATAGTGTCACACTCACCTTGGTCACAATTTGATTCTATCGATTTCCAGGTTTTGAGTATTGATTTATCGCATTTGTATTATTGGTTTTATCACAAAAAGTAAACATATCTATCATATGCAGCTTAGATTTTATTTGATACTGTAGTTCTCGATTAGTTCTATTATACAAAGTTTTCAAATTATGAAATATTTTACAAATTGAAAAATATAAGTAATTGAAAAATAACACAAACATCGATAATGGTTGAACAAATTGGAACGGTACTCGAAAATCAGTATACAAGAAAAATAGTTCTCCTTGACCTCGTTCAATTATACGGAAAAGGTGAAAAATTATTCGAAAAATAAATTTTCGATAAATTTCTTAGTGTTAAGTTATATCAGTTGGGGACCTTACAATTTTGGAAAATCTTTTTCTTATAGCATTCTTTATCAACCGAACACAGAAAATAAGTAACTTTTATTTTTCTAAAGTTTCACTTTATTTTATATTTTTTCAAAATACATTTCTTGCACAACATTCTTGACACATGTACAGAGCTTTCGTTAATTTTGAAAATGAAAGAAAGGAAGATTAAAAATGACATTACACGTACATTTCCTTAAACATTTCCTCCTTACTCTCAAACTCCCAATTAACAATGTTTATGAACTCTAAATATTATTCTCCGTCTTTCTATCCCCATCTTGAATGTTTGACATTCTTATAAGGTTATTCGGCCATGAATTTAGAATCATAGATCTCGAATGTTTGACATTCTTATAAGGTTATTCGGCCATGAATTTACAATTCTATGATTCATAGGGTGGAGAATTTGATTCTTTGCAAAGAAAAGTCTTTGGCCGTCCATAGTTGCCTAATAGACTTGTATATTTTACTTGTAAGAATGGGATTCCCACTCTGCTTCTATGCATGCAATGAATTTAACTTTTAGAACCGGTTAACAAGACAGCTTGCGTACACTTATCGACCAATAGCTGAATTCTAAAGTCATCTTTCGAGAAAAAACTTCAAGGTTAGGAACATTTGGCCAAGTCGACCTTTCGACCTCTGGGGCCCTTTAGTTGCTAGCTATTTCATGCCATTCGGAAACCTGCCACCTGGGTCTCTTTGATTAACGAGAAAAAGATAAGGGAAAAAGACAATGATTGAAAGTGAAGTAAAGAGAAGAAAAAGGAAAATGTATTTCTTTTCCTCGCATAAAGTTTTGCTGCATTGAATTTAATATTGTTGAACGTCTGTCTTTTCTTGAACAAATCTTCTATAGCATTTCTCTATTTGGTTTATCGATTTTTCCGGCAAAAAAAGGGGGAATAAAAAAACGCTGATTTAATTTAAGCCAACCCATCATATCCTTAGCCAGTGCTTGTTGAGTTGTACAATGAGAAATAAACATTGTACTAGGAACAAACCCTCTCAACCGATATAACGACCACCTCCACTTGCACATTAATGTTCAAATCCCATCCGAGCTAACTAAAAGAAAACATAAAATATTTTATTGTGCACTATTTTTTCGGTTAAAGAGATAGAAGATCCATTAAATCAAAATCCTGATACAACAACCTACCAAAAAATTTACCCAAAAAGTACAGAATCTCCGGAGTCTTCGCCGGAGTTGTCATGCTACCGTCGATGATGGAAATCCGGATCTGGAAACCCCATATCCGTCGCCCCCTTTACCCAAAAATTGATTTCAATTGCCCACGCAAAGAGGAGAGGAGGTCAATCGCCATAGGGATTCGCCGAAAACCAAATGGGGGAAGCAATAGAAGAGAGTAGTGGAAAAGAGGAGAGGATGAAGAAGGTGGAAGGGGGTGATGGGGGAGAGGAGTGCGACGGCCGCTAGAAAACCCTAGGGAGAGTCTTCTCCGCCGCCTTTCCCTCACTCTCTCTCTTTCAAACTTTTCCCCTCGCCCCTTTTCTTCTCTTGGTTCACTGTTGTGCACTATTGATAACAAAAGAAAACAAGGTATGTTGGTCCATAGGTTTGCTCTCTTTGATGACTTGCAATTCTGATTGGGGGCATAGTTTCATGCATAACGTCTCTTGAGTTTATTCGATCTAGGAAATGTAGAGGGGTCACTATTTCAATAACAATTTTTTTTTTAGAGCAACAATTTTGGACGTATAATAGCAAGTGTTATGTGCGAGTCTAGTCCTCCCCTTACATATATATCCGATCAATTGGGAATTACATGGTGTCAACCATTGGATGTATCATGCCTAGGGCCGGCCAGGGTTAAGCCAAGTGAACCCCCGGGCTGGGCAATAAAACACACACAAAAAAAAAAAAACTATTTTCAATTATAGTTGCTTATCCCGAACCTTATTTTCAATAAATAAACTCAAGTAAAGATTTTGTTTACTTTAATTTATTTAATGATACTAATAAGAAAGTACCCCTTTTGAATCCAATTACAATGTCAGAAAATCAAAAATTCAATCCTATCAAAATATACATTTTCAGTTTTAGTACAAAACACAAAACTGCACATTTTTCTCATAAAGTGATGGTTTCAAACCAAACCTTGCCCTTCACATAGAAAACATGCAAAAGTGCAGTTGCTCTTGACAAAATTCAAGGATCAATTACGGTGACCTTTTATTCCGTAAATCGGTATTTTCCAAAAAGTCATTTTTCTATAGTTACCCAAATTTTCTAGAGACAGGCGGAGTACTTTTCTTGGTTCCTTGTGCTCTTGGGTCCTGGCCTTGATTTTTGGGTCTAAGAATGTGAAACCGGCCTCCGCCAGACATACCTGGGGAGAACCGGCTAACGAGAGAAATGAGAGTGTACCCTTCTTGGATATAATAAAAACCAAGAAGAATTTGCTTCAAAAAATGCAAAGAGAAATTAGTTTCTTCGAATCGTGGATCATACTAATCATAAAACACTATAACTAGGGTCACATTTTAATTTTGATTTTGATTTTCCTGATGTAATTCACGCTAATAGCACAATATGTACCCTCTTTTTTTTTTTGGAATATTATGAGTAAGTGGGCAACGAAACTGAGGGTCGAACTTGAGCAAACCCAAGAGGCAGGACCTGATCGTGCCAACCATGGTTGAGATTTGATCTGTATGTTTAGAATACAACCCCATATGTCAAGCGGCAACATCATGTGTACCATAGAAAAATAGAAATCCAGACTGTCCTGTGCATAAAACACCCTTTGTGCCATCGAATATTCAGTAGCAGAATTCATTGAAATGTTTTTTTTTATGTAACAGAGAAACATTTCAAAGTGAAACTGAAAAAGAAAACCCAAAAAGAGAACAGGGACACTAGAAAAAGAAACAAAGGGCTTCGGCAATGTGAGCTAACATATAATACTATATGGAATACTACAAAATCAAGAAATTCAGACAAATTCCCCGCGGCAGCTCAGTAGTCAGTTATCAGACCCGGGGTCCTGTAGGGTGCTCTGTGTAGGACGGCTTATAGTGCACATTCAGACCGTCCGTCTCCGTGATTGATGATTCAAATTAAAAAAAAAAAAAAACTCTTCCAAAGTTTTTTTAAATCCGGATAGTTCAAAACACTTTTTGACGGTCCAAATGTGTACTACTAGCCACCCTATAGGTAGAGCAGTACAACACCCATTTTCTGTCAGTTCTCACAATTTTTAAGTACATAAAATCATAAAAGATCACATCATTCGATACAAGAAACCCGATTAAACTACCGGGTTATAATACAGTAAAAGTAAGACTCCAAAATTTCAAGTAGATATACGCTTGACATTTAGGGCCAGTTCACTTTAAATTTTGCTTCATTAGAACAACGTCATAATACCAGTTATTTTTGGTAAAAATATCAAGGTTTGGTATTTTTTTTTGTTGTCTAAAATAGTAAAATAACACATTTTTTTTTATCCAACCAAGTCAATATCATTCAAATAAAGACCGAGGGCGTTACAGATTTCATCACGAGAAGTAGTAAATTAACACATTTAGACGAGATATTGTTTTCTCAGCATACAAGAAGTAAAAACTATAAAAAAATTCCATTTAGACAATTTAGACAATAGCGTGAATTGGTTACTATTACTCCGTAACAAAACTGTAAACGGTCCAGCTTTGTCAGGTTTGCACATTTCTCAAACCAAACCAGACAATTTCGGTTTGGATGTTTTGCAAACTGAATCGATTAGAATAGTAAAACAACCGGTATGGTTCTATTTGAGCGATCTACCCGGATTTTCTGGTTTGGACCAAAATTTTTCCAAGATTTGTTATTTGGAGCAACATATAAAGTGTTATTTACTAAAAAATTTAAAAACAAACAACCACAAAAGCCTCCCTAAAAAACATCATCCAAAGCAGCCATGTTACACAATTAAAAGGCGAAATTGCCAAAGAAAGAGGGCGAAGGAGCCAACCAAAGTTTTGCTAGCAAGTCAATGGGAACGAAGGTGGGTTTAGCTCTTCTTAAGACCTCCAATCCAACAAACCCTCAAGACTCCCGCGCATGTACCCTACCTCAGGTCCAAAGTAATGATCTAAACCGCTCATCTTATGCATCATATGGAAAAAATTAGCTTCGTCAAATATTAATAGAGACACAAACAAATCAATAACGAATCCTCTCATCATTGGGTTTGGGAAGTAAGAGGGAAAAAATGGCAAAGAATTTCATATGGGGCACAATGAAATTTTTCTGTCTGTTTTTTTTTTTCGTAATTAGTTTTTCTTTTTTTCTTGTACTTTCTCTAATTTTTCAAATACACTGTAAAGAATGATTTGAGAGATAGAGAGAGAGAGAGAGCATACAATTTTTTTTTTTTTGGACTTTTACATATTTCACGGTTTTGGGTTGCTTTGGGTAAATAGAACAAGTGATTTATTTATTTTTGTCCTTAATCCAATTTTTTCGCATTTGTTAGTTTTGCGTCAATTTTTTGTGGTTTATTGGTTCGTCTCGACGAGAGGAGTCTAAAAAATATAAAAATATTAACCAAACTTAAATTTTTGTAAATATAGACAAAAATAATCTAATAATTAAACCACAAAAAATTGGATTATTTTTGTCTTTAGTGAATTTTTTCAAAATTTTGATCATAATTATATACTATCTTTGACATTCCTCTCGTCGAGACGAACCAATAAACCAAAAAAAATCATAGTAGAAAGTTATTAGTATTCATGGCGGCACTAAACTCTCGTTGAAAAGTATTTTATATGAACGCCTTGCAACATCAGCCCTCTGTTTTGAAATTTGAACACATGGACAGTTAAGTTCGTATACTTTAATTAATCAATCCACAAACAACATACACTGAAAAAATAAACACATCTGCATAAAAGAATAAGGAATTCGTGGACTTTACTTTCAGTCTAAATATATAATTATTGAGTTACAGATTCATTTTTATAATTATACTTACTATGCAACTAGAATTATATCCAAAGCTATTGGATGCATATGGTCCGATATACGTTGAAAAGCTTCGGACCCGTTATCTGACTTGGGTTTTAAAAATGTGCTCCTAAACTTTTTGTAATGCACTCTCTTCATCTCAAACTTTTTGTCTGTCACCTTGAGAATTTATTTATATTATCAAACGTACAAAGTTATACATATGTAATATATATTTTATTACTCCCTTCATTTCTATTTGCTTGTCCCTTTCGGGGAAGTGAATTTTCAAGGGGTGTGAAAATTTAGTATTATCTTTTCTATTTTGCACCTAAATCCAGTCAATATTAATGTGACCAATGTTATATGAAGCTCAAAACATATGCAATATGGATCTTGTTTGATAGATTTCAATTAGTTTTATTATACAAAGTTTTCAAAATTATAAGAACCGTTATAAGCTAAAAGATAATTGACAAACAAATTGAGATGAAAAAATACTTTTTAATGATAAAACTGTAAAGTGACACTGTTTTGATGGATGTTTTTAGAAATGAGACAAATATTTTGGAACATCCCAAAAAAGAAAGAAGGACCAGCAATTTGGAACGGAGGGAGTATCATTTAACCAAACAGATCTTATTTGATAAATCTTAATTATTTGTATTGAACAAAATTTTCAAATTTATAGAAAATATTATTCATTATGGTAATCCTACAGGTACAGACCATTTTGTACAAAAAAATGTACAAATCGCTCTCGAGGACCCACTTTTCAAATGAAACGGCGTGATTTTGGTTCAAGCACTTTTAACCGTCCGATTGAGCTGAAATTTTGTGGAGCCCCTCGGAAAAATGTTCTAAAAATAATGAACGGTTCGGATCACTCGTGTGGGACCCAAAAATGGGTTCCCGAGAGCGATTTGTACATTTTCTGTACAAAATAGTTTGTACCCGTAGCAGGCTCCTATTCATTAGAAAAGTATAGGCTATTTAAAAACAATACGCATGTCGAAAAATAGATAGGGGGGATGTATTTGAATCCTTTATGTAGGGATATCTAGCTAATAAAATTTAGGTCTTTCGATAATTATAATAACAAAACTTTCTAAAGCCGACATTATTATTCATTATTCTTTTAAATGTAAAAGCAGCTTTTTTGGAGAGAGGAAAATTATTGGGCAGAAAAAGCAAACAAACAAAGATTATGACTCAAAAGGAAAAGGTAATTAAGGAAATAATTGCACTGTTCAAAAAAAGAGAGGAAATAATTGTGATTTATAGAAAGAAAATGCTAACCCTAGCTCAAATAGTGGAGGATAATATATGAAAAGTTTATAGATATTCGACAAAAGTGTGCGAATATCCGTGGAACTATATTGACATATACAGTGATATCTGAACTAATTTATTATCATATACTACATATTACTATCGCTTACAACTCCTTTGGCTGGTGAGCGGAGAAAAGAGAAGAAAGGGGAGTGAATTCTCACCCTTTCATCCAAAAAGCCTTGAGAAATCAAACACTCTTCCTCTTATTCTAGTGACCTAATTCTCTCTGGCGACTTCAAAACTCTGTTTTGATGACAAATCTAGATTCGCTGAGACGAGACGAAGACAATGGTGTAAGTACGGCAACGATCTGACGAAGGGGGTGGACTACACAGCTGCTGAAAGTTGACGACATCTCCCCTTTTTCACGGAATCGCGCCATCTATGCGATAATCAAAATGGGGGTCTGAAGAGGGTCCGGCCTCTCTCTCCTCCCTTGCCATCCAAACAAGGGTGAGATTCCGTTTTCTTGCAGAACCCTTTCTTATCTCTCGAAACCCCTCCATCCAAAGGAGGTGTTACTTATTAGGTGGAGGAGCAAGGGCTTTATAAAATTCTAGGTTTTACAACGAGGGATGCTACAAACATTCTCCAGACACAATACCGAGCATAACCTCTCACATACACGAGGACTCCGCGTAATAATAATATATATAAGATCTACGTATATGTGAGGCGGTTGTGTTTGGTGTTGTGTCCTCGTTATTGTATTTCTATAATTTTTGTTTTAAAACGGGGGTTACAGCGAAATCCAGTTGCCACTTACGACTGTCTAACTACTGTTATTTTTCTAGTCCAAAGATCTGACCAGACATCCAGAAAACAGTTCATTCCCAGCAGACGCAGCCACCTTCTCCGCTGTCTTCGGACACCCGATTCTCTCTCTCTCTCTCTCTCTCTCTCTCTCTCTCTCTCGAAGTCCACACATTCCTCGCCGTCAACAAATTTCCAGATCCTCGATCAGGTCAGTTTTAGGGTTCCAATGTGCAGTAAACATATTACTATATACATTCCACTTGTGCATGTAATTGTTTACCTTTCTTTGTACAACTTGCGTTATTCAGTTCCATTACTGTAATTCTCCAGATCTGAATCTTTGCGAGTTCGAATTCTGATCAATGCTGCTTCTGCTTCGTGTATTTTTTTGTCGAGTGTTTGCAGTTTTTGGTATTGTTGCTGATTTTTTTGCGGCTGATTGTGTTGGTTGGTGTGTAGGTAGGGTTTTGATTGGAGGTGATGGCGAGTCGAGTGAAGGAGGACGAAAGAAACGAGAGAATTATACGGAATCTTCTCAAACTTGCTGATAATCGACGCTGTATTAACTGTAACAGCTTGGTATGCTTCTTATTGCCTTCTTCAAGGTTTTTTTGTTTTAGATTATTGGCTTTGATTGTGTACTTGATGTTTGAATCCAAATATGATTTGACAGTTTCTATTCCTCTATATTGGATTGTGTTGAATTCCTCTGTAATGTTGGTTGCGAAGTTCACATTAGTAGCTACTTTTTTGTATACTTGACGGTTGAATCCATATGAGATTTGATAGTTTCAGTTCCGATATATTCCATCGTGTTGAATCCCTCTGCAATGTTGGTTGTGAAGGTCAAATGTAGGACTTGTTTTCTGTTCTTTCTAGGGGGTGATGAGATGTTTTTTTTCTGGTGAATTAGACTATTAGAGAACGAAGAAGATGCTTTTTTCTTCTGATTTGTACTACGTTGATAATTGGTGATTGTTCTTCTTTGAAATGAAAGAGGAAGGGTGGGTTCCTGCTGTGCATTTATTTATGATTTCCCTTTTGGGTATAAGTTGTTAGTATGTTTGATTGTTTCCAATTAAGTTATCAATTTTAGCATGAACTTAATTCCTGAAAACTACTTTAAAGTTTAAACCTACTGATTTAGATATGGTAATACATGTATCTAATTAAAATTCCCTCGCTTTGACAAGCTAAAGCTACATAATTTATTACTATATAATTTCTATGTAAAAATAGCATACTCATACTATATGTCAGTGCTCTTTCTTGGCACTGCACATGGATGACTTTGGTTAACCCTCTCTCTCTCTCTCTCTCTCTCTCTCTCTCTCTCATATTTTATTTCTAGAAGGTATCAAATGGGTACCCTTTCTCATTTCGAGTAAGGGATTGACAGATTGAGAAAGAGTGAAGATCTATAACCATGTCGGAAAAAGCGTATGCTTCACATGAAAGGCATAAAAAGGTGCAAAAGGCGCATCTTGTACGGACGCCAATAGGACAAGGTATTGGAGAGTGAAGCCTTAATTCGAAGGCCTCGAGGCGTTTTCTCGTAGCCTGGCCTCGAGGCGAGCCTCAACTTAGCATTTGAAAACATTGGATTTTCTACATCAAAATCTGAATATATTGGTGTTATGGATATTAGTGTGAAGTGCTGATTTTCTCCAGTCTTTTTGAATTGGGAAGACATGGATTAATACCTTAAGCTAAATTGTCTTTGCTAAACAGGGCCCACAATATGTATGCACAAGTTTCTGGACATTTGTTTGCACAAACTGCAGTGGGATACAGTAAGTACTATTGTGTGCTTTTGCCTTGTGTTTTTGTGAAGAGGAGATAGTGGGACCGGGGATAGGTCATTTGTCAACTTTGGTATCTGTTACACCCTTGCTAGAATAAGAAATGTTTATTTGGAGTTATGTGCAGTCGGGAGTTCACACACAGAGTAAAATCAGTGTCAATGGCTAAGTTTAGTTCACAAGAAGTTGCTGCTCTTCAAGAAGGGGGAAATGCGGTATGAATTATTTTTCATAAACTGTCAAATGTCGTTGTCTATACATTCAAGTATTCAACTAACCAACCTGATTCATCACTTCTGTTTCATAATAAAAGCGTGCCAAGGAAATTTATTTCAAAGAATGCGATCCGCAGCGTCATTATGTCTCCGATGCCAGGTTATTTCCTGTTTATGTATTATTTAGCTATATCTTTCAAAACATACTGCTGTTCTGATTCATACTTTTGCTGCCAGTAATGTTGAGAGACTTCGGGACTTCATTAAGCATGTCTATGTTGATAGAAGATATACTGGAGAGAAGAGCTTTGACAAACCTCCAAGGGTGAAGATGGTAAGATACTCATATCCAACCGGACCAACCCCCCTCTTTCACCACCCCCAGGCCCCAGCCAAAAAATGAAAAAATAAAAGTAACCTGAATGGAAAGAAGAAACAGATTAGGCCTTGATGGAAACCTTTTTTCCCCCTTCCTCTCCATGAGGGCATACATAAGGTTTGAAGCTATTGAATATTGGTAACGAGGATTATTAGTCTCTTATAGCTTAATTTACGTCGTGATAAGTTTGTTTCAAAGCACATACATCTTCCACTCGGCTGGTTTTTATTTTCTTAGGTTTCTGAAAGATGCACGATGTTATGCAGGGTGAAACAGAGGACTCCTATGAAAGCAGGAGGACAGATACATATCAAAGTGGGCCTCGAAGCCCTCCATATGAGGACACCTACGAACGACGTTACGCTGACAGACCTAGTCCTGGCAGAAGAAGTGATGATAAAAATTACAGAAATAGTAACGAAGAAAGAAGAAGCCCAGGATATGATAAAGAAAGTCGGCAATATGGTGATTCTAGGAGAAGCCCTGCCCATACTGAGGTAGTCAACGACTGGCGACGGGAAGATAGATTTAGAAACGGAAAGAGATCTGACGATGGGAGAATTTCTGATGGAAGTTCTAAACTCGAAGGTAGGTCACCTGACCGCCAAGAGGATATTCAAATGTCCAGCCCTCCTGTTGTTCGCCCCGTTAGAGAGATTCTGGGAGAGAATGTTCCTCCCCTTCGGATTGTTGAACCTCCAAAAGCTAATGGTGGAAGGGCTACTTATGGAACGTTTAGTATACAGGTGAGGAGTGCCTTGTTAGGTTCCATGCTTGTTTTATGTTTTGGCCTCGTGAGGACCATGTGTCCTCACTGGTTTATCTGCACATGGTGATGAATTAAAACAGTGCTTGGTTTCATGGAATGATTTTGAGTAGGAATGAGATAATCGTTCCTTGGCCTCCCAATGAATTGCTCATTCATTAAAGATGGTGAATGATGATACCATCTTTCATGTACATTTTTTCATTTTCTCAGCAAACAAACTTAGGAATGAGCATTCCAAGTGAATAAAAAATCCATTCTTACTTGTTTCCACTGAACCAACGCTGCCGAAATGTTCAAGTTTGGAATTTGGTGTATGTGTTTTCAATCTTTGTTTCACTTCTTTTCTCTGCATTTCTTACTCACTCTGAACTTTGCATGCTTCACTTGATTTATTTCGTATCTTAAAATTGGTTGGCACAGTGTGCTTTTGAATTTTTTTTTTATTTTAATATTATTGCATAATATCCAATCATTCTGAAGTTTCGTTGATGTTTTAGCTTTCCCAGAAGAATGAACAACTTTAACTATCTCTGTGTATAATTGCAGAGAACTGCATCTTCCAGTAGCTTGGCATCCTCTAATGGGAACCCAGCAGAACTTAGGAGGGAGTATTCAGGAACTTTGATCGACTTTGATGCTGTTCCTGAACCTCCTACTACAGTAATTCAACAAATACATCAAGCAGCTGTGGCCCATTCTGTTCCACAACCAACAACTTCACCCAGTGCTGACAACTGGGCAGCCTTTGATTTACCCCCTGAGGTGAAAATATCTCAAGCTCCTGCAAATACAAATTCTCTGGAATCTGTACTTTCACAATTGTCGGTTTCAGCATCTGTACCAGCTCAAACTACTGGAATTTCTGGTTCCGGTGGTTTTTCGGCAACTCAACCTTTTGCCAGCTTGACAGCATTACCATTTGCTAGTAATTCACCAAGTGCAGCTGTGCCTGTAAACAACTTGACGAATTTGCCCCCCGTCGGTGCACCAGTGGCATCACCTGCAGGGCAAATACCCATGTCTCCCTTTGGGATTGGTGCCCCTGGATCGACATCAGTGTTGCCATCAAATGCTGTGAATTCGTTTGTTCAAGTTCCGGTTCAAACTTCCTTATTTCCTCCTACTGGTAGTCAGCCCACTGCTCAAACATTCAATCCACCAGGTAGTGGATCTTCCAGCAATCAGGTGTGCCTCATTGGAGAGTTTCCTTCAACCTGTCATATAGCTATGCCATGCTTATTTCATAGTGAGTTGACACTCAGAATTTTTGCAGCCATGGAATTTGTCTCCTGCCTCAAATATACAAGTGCCTTCTAGTAATGCACAAACATTGCAGGATCTATTAAAACCTGCCTCAGATGTAACTTCTGAAACTATGGAAGCTAAGCCAAGTGGAAGAAGTGCATTGCCAGAGGTGATTTATTTATTTATTTGTAATGTTTGCTTCACTCGTTTCATCTGTTTAAAATGGGTTGATTTCTACCATGTATTCCACATCTTACAGAGAGCAGTATTTTATCTGCAGGATCTGTTTACTGCAACTTATCCATCTTATGCAGTGGCACCGGGCTGGCAAACTCGTCCACCCGGGTTTGGGTTCAATATGCAATATAATGCTGCAACGGTACCTATAGCACTTCAACATGCTTTTGTTGATTTCTCGGTGCTTGCCTTGTATTCCTAACTTGCCGAACTGCTGAAGAGTTATTAATCTGCAATTTTTTTTTTTTTACAGCCCTTGCCAACTTATCCACAGTTATCGAAATCAGTTAATCCATTTGATGTCAGCACCGAAATATCTCCACTTCAAGCCCCGATGGTACTGCTGGCCATTTGATTGCTCATGTTTTCTTTAATGCACCCAATTCCACTTGTATGCTCCTCAAAATTATTGTTACTCTACAAAATTGGAGGGGAAAGGTTGACAGTGAGTGGATTCCCGACACGGAACTTCGTTTTTTTAGTGTGGTTGGATGAATAGAGCTGCCGAGTGTTTTGAGTGTGATTGGATGAATAGAGCTGCTTAGATACACTTTACTCGAAAAAGAGAGGGAAAACATAATAGGGCTGCTTAAGGTCTTAGATTCTATTTAGATTCAGTTTCAAATTTTCCCTTTTGTCTGCTTAAATATCTTAATCTTGTATTGGTTGATTTCTTTCTAAAGCATTCTAGAGGTCATCTCACAAAAGAGTATATTTCAAAGAGGGTTTGAACTTTACTCAAATCTGTTCCATGTATCCTGTAATGTAGTTTCCTTCCATGGCATCCTTGCAAGGGGTTCTACCAAATGCGGCAGCTCCAACAGGCTTATTTCACACTTCCAACCTTGGTACCTCTTCACCGTCATGGATGCCATCCCAGTCATCTTACCTGTCAGCAATGCCTGCCCATGCACCAACTTTAGCGTCAGGAGTGCCTCCACCAAGTAATATGGCATTTGGCATATGTGTGTGCGTGTGTGTGTAGTTCCTTACCAGACCGAGATTATATTTTCCCTTTATGTGTGGTGATATATTGTAATAATGTTTCAGGTGCATACATGGGGCAACAGGCACCTAGTAGCTTGCCACCCAGGTAAACTCCTGTTCTGTTCTCTGCTTCTAAGCATAATCTCCATCAGGCAAGTTCGTGTGGCCGCACCGTAAACTGGAGCCCCTTTCCACAACTATTTTGAACAAGCAGACCCTTTGGGTTAAATTTCCTCACAGTTGCTCGTTTGCATTTTCCACTTTTGTTTATTCAATCACAATTTTTTTCTAGAACTGAATTGAATCACAACCTCAAGTTGACTTATTTTTGCAAGTTATCAAAGTATTTTTTAGGGAGTGGTTCCAAAAAACTTTTTGGGAGTTGGTTTGGATACCAAGAAGTTCAAGAACTATTGTCATAACTAACTGAAGCCTTATGGAAACCTTTTGCAGACAGCAGGGAGTAGTTGGGTTTAGCAATGATGGGCCTACTTTTGGATCCTCATTTCCGAATCAGCATCCGGGAGGAATGTATTCAATACCTGCTACACCAAGTGCTTTCTCGGCCGTTGGGAATCCATTCGCTTGAGCCGATATGGTAAAAAATAATGCCCTTTCGACCCCCATTCTACGGCAAGCATCATCTTGTTGCCCCCCTTCGTGCCATTGGGTGGAATTTTCGGTTCCTTTTTGCTGTGTATTAAGCCAAGTGATCGAGCCAACTATGTAGGTTCTTCACTAGAAGAAAAGAAGCTTCACGGAGAGAGAGTATAAAGAGAGAGCAGCAATGTGTATTTTATGGGCACTAGCACCTCATGTGGACCAAGGTAAATTTTGTGTAGTCATGTTGATTATTGGTTTATTCTTTGATCGGATTTTCTGTGTATCATGCTTACTGCCCCCATAATTTGTATCATTTTTTTTAGGGTTTTGTTTACTTCTGTGTTGTCACTGACTTCATAGAATTAGTGTTTGTAAAGCATAAGTTGTACTGCTTATACTGCTGGCATAGTGTTGATAGCCGTATTATGTTTGATGTGTTGGTATCGATTTCTTGAGTGATCCAAAGAAAGAACGAATTTCAAGTATTGTAATGGAAACTGACGCGCAATGGATTGAAATACAGCTATTGTTGCTGGAATAGACACATTATAAGAATTAGGGCATGGACTACGTGAAGTTATTGAGTACAGTACAAACTTCATACAAATGTAGAGTGAAACTCAAGCTATAGTGCAATGCATGCAGGTGCATAGGGTAGGAGGCATACACCTACTACCAACAGTTATAGTATCAACTTCAAGGTTTCTTCACTTCAACCCTCCCACCAATGCCAGCTCCTCCACCCCCACCCCCACCACCGAATCCTCCTCCACCACCTCCACCAGTGCCACTGCCTTCGCCACCACCTGACCCATAACCTCCCCCAAATCCTTTCCCAGAACCACCTCCAAATCCTCCTCCACCACCTCCACCACCACCTCCTCCTCCGCCTCCATTGCCAATCCCTTTGCCTGCACCTCCCCCATAACCGCCACCTTCTCCACTGCCAACTCCTCCGCTGACCCCATTGCCGTTTCCCCCCCCTAATCCCCCGCCTCTGCTACTTCCACTGCCAATTCCTCCTGCAGTGCCCCCACCACCACCAATGCCTCCACCGGCACCACTTCCGCCACCCAAACCGCCACCAGCACTACCACCACCTCCAATTCCATTTCCATTTCCACCTTCGGCACCACTACCGCCACCCGTAGCGCCGCCAACTCCTCCTCCAACACCACTACCACTACCACCTCCAATTCCGTTTCCATTTCCTCCTCCGTTCCCACCGGCAGCACCACTACTGCCCCCAATTCCACCACCAGAACCTCCACCCCCATGTCCTTTGCTAATACCACCACTACCTTTTCCAATTCCCTTGCCACTTCCTCCTTTTCCTCCATGACTAATTCCACCCCCTCCAGGATAACGTTTTTTTTCTTTTTTCTTGTGGCGTTCTCCACCAATGCCACCACCACCAATCCCACCATCCCCACTTCCACCACCAATCCCGCCCCCACTTCCGCCACCAATCCCACCGCCGTTACCTCCACCACCACCAATGCCACCCCCACCTCCACTACCAATGCCACCAGCACCACCTCCGATGCCACCCCCACTTCCGCCACCACCACCAGTCCCACAATCACTTCCGCCGACGCCGCCGCCACCACCACCTCCAACACCAGTTTTTTCGTTACGATCAAGTCCTCCTATACCTTCACTACCAGGATTCCCATAACTAAAACTAAACCCCACTCCTTTACCAAAACTAAATGAGTGTCCAAAACTCGAACCATCCCCACCACCACCACCATCACCAAGACCCCCACCACCATCACTGCCCATCTGTTAGATTGTATTAGTTAGGGTTCTAATTGTTAGATTCCTTGTACATAAGGGTACTTTAGTCATTTGTATTGTAGGGTTGTATATATACTCCTTTTCTCTGTGAATGGAACCCTAAGGGGGAAATTTTCCGCTCAATCCTCTCTCCCTCTAAAATCTTTCATGGTATCAAAGCGTTTCGATCCACAGACGACTCGATTGAACTTTCTGGCGTCAATCAACCCCTGCGTTTGCTGCAGACTGATGTCGTTTGGCCCTTGTTAACATCGACAAAGTGCTGCTGTTTTCCAGTCAAGCAAGTCGATGAACAAATCTTCTGTCGATCCACCTTCTGCTATCGGTGGACTGGGTTTCGACTGAGATTTACCACAGCGACTATGGGGTTGTTATTGTTTTTCTCCGGCGACCACTGAGACATCTCCGACAGCCTCTGTTCAAGTCGAAATCGACTGGGTCCTGTTCCAATCATCTTCACGACCTCCGACGAGGCCTGTTCACCTCCGGCGACCACTGATAACGACAGTACGACGTTCGTACGGCCTCTTTGGTACTCGAAATCCACTGTGCCTTCACGTTTTGTGTTCATAACTCACTGGGTCTCCCTCAAACCCACTGTACGACCACTGACGAGCACAGTATACACTCCGGCGAGCACTGTAGACGTCCGGCGACCTCTGTTGAGCTCCGTCAACTTCCGTACAGGTGACATTTGGGTCATGTTTTGAGTTCCGGCGACCTCTGATATGTCCCGGCGAGCTTGTACGATCTCAGGTGAGTGTCTGCTATATTCTTTGGGCTGTTGAATCTCTGTTGTTGTAATCAATCAGTTTTTTGAGCCTTCAATATGTCAGAAGAGGAAAATCCATTTTCAAAGGAAGAAACTGGTAAATCTGGTTCAGACAGTGGAATGGGTTATAGTCCTTTTCTTGATAACACTCCGATGGATATCTGCCGCGTCAAGCTAGATGGTTCCAATTATCTACTTTGGTCGCGTGCATTTACATTGGCTATCACCACTAAGGGTCTCCTACACTACCTTACTGAGATTGTGGTGAAACCCACGGAGGGACCAGATCTCACAAAATGGACCAATCATAATGCCTTGGTCTTGACATGGTTGTTTAATTCGATGTCTCCTACTATTCAGAATAGCTTTATGTATCTTGATACGCCAAAGCAAGTTTGGGATGCCGTGGCAGAGACTTATTCTCATAAAGGGAATGATGCCCAAATTTTTGAGTTGAGAAAGAAACTCAAGGCCGTGGTGCAAAATAATCGACTAGTTGCTGAATATTATGCAGAGATAATGGGGCTTTGGCAGGCACTTGATTTTTATCAAAGTTATCGGCCTGTTTGTACTACTGATGCTGCTGCTTTCCAACAAATGATTGGAAAAGATCGTGTTTATGACTTTATGGCAGGTCTTGATGTGGATTATGATCAGCACCGTGGGCATGTGCTGAGTCGTATTCCCTTTCCCTCTCTTGGAGAGGCTTATGCAAGTATTCAACAAGAGGAGACTCGGAGAAATTCTATGGCTCCTCACTTGATGACATCCACTCTAGATCACTCAGCATTGGTATCCATTCCTTTTCCACGGGATGGTAAGACAGGACAGAGCCAGTTGAAGAACAAAGGTATTTCGGTTGATCGAGCCTCACTCCATTGTGACTATTGTGATAAAACTGGTCATACCAGGGAATACTGTTGGAAGTTACATGGTAAACCTAACTCACGGGGACGCAGAGGTGGTCGTAGTGGTGGTTCTGTGCGCTCTCATGCCAATGTCACCGAGTCTGCTGGTGACTCTATATCTGATGCTAGTGATTCTTTTTCTCCCGAAGAGAGGCAAGCTCTCAGGCGGCTAATGAGTAGCCAAGGTCCTCCATCCTCTATTGCTTCTAATTCCACTACTTCCTCCCACTTTGCCAACTCAGGTATACAAGCTAATATTTCTACAGCTTCTATCTCTATTCCTTGGATAATCGATTCTGGTGCCACGGACCATATGACAGGTTGTTCTTCCTTTTTTGATTCCTACTCTACTTGTTCTGGTAAGGACAAAGTACGAGTAGCTGATGGATCCCTATCTGCTATCTCAGGGAAAGGTTCCATTCGCTACTCACCTACCTTACCTCTTTCTTCCGTTCTCCATGTTCCCAATTTTACTACTAATCTTATATCTGTTAGTAGTCTCACACAATCTTTGAATTGTTCAGTGACATTTTTTCCCACTCATTGTGTCTTTCAGGAACTGGGAACAGGAAAGACGATTGGTACTGGTAGAGCTCAGGATGGCCTGTATTTTTTGGAGTCTGTGCCTTGTTCATCTTTTACACCCTCATCATTGGGTCATGCTCTTGAGGCGGATACGGGTTCACCTCTTCCTTTATTGCATCGGTGGCACCGTAGACTAGGCCATCCTTCTTTTGGTGTTTTAGAGAAACTTTTTCCTACTTTAACTAAACGATGTTCTAGAAGTAGGTTCTTTTGTGAAGCTTGTGAGCTTGCGAAGCATAGACGTTCATTTTATGCTCCTGTTTATCAGAGAAGTGCTTCTCCTTTTATGATTGTCCACACTGATGTCTGGGGTCCTTCCCCTGTTACCTCTATTTCTGGTTATCGCTATTTTGTTACCTTTATTGATTGTCATTCTCGTATAACTTGGGTGTATCTACTTCAAGCAAAAAATGAAGTTTTCTCATGTTTTCAGTCATTTCATAAGATGGTGCACACACAATTTGATACAAACATCAAGATACTTCGTTGTGACAATGGGACTGAATATATGAATGGTCCCTTCAAGTCATATCTTGATGGCAATGGCATTCTTTTCCAAACTACTTGTGTAGATACACCACAACAAAATGGAGTCGCGGAAAGGAAGAACCGGCATCTTGCTGAGGTGGCTCGCTCTCTTATGTTTACTATGAATGTTCCTAAACATTTTTGGGGCGAGGCCATCCTTACAGCTTCTTATCTCATCAATCGAATGCCATCCAGTGTTCTTCAATTCGGGACTCCCTTGGATTTCCTTCCTGGTAACTTTCGGGTCTCTACTCTTTCTCCCAAGATTTTTGGGTGTGTTTGTTATGTGCATGCTCCTCACAAAAAGTTAGATCCTAAAGCTCGCAAATGCATGTTTCTTGGCTACTCCCCTACTCAAAAAGGGTATCATTGCTATGACCCTCTCTCTCGGAAGAAATTTGTTTCGATGGATGTCACTTTTTGGGAACACCAACCCTTCTACCCTCTCTCGTCCCCATCTCTTCAGGGGGAGAGTTCTAGAGGGGAAGAGATGTTGACTTCTTGTGATTCTAATTCGTGGTTATTCCCCCCAACTGACAGTACAGAGGGGAATGTTGGTGAGGGGGAGAATGTTGATACAGGGGAGAACATTGGTATACCAAACATTGGTGAGGGGGAGGAGGCATCTCCTAGCCCTAGTAATCTTGAAGGGGAAAGAGAGGAACCTGTATCTGGAGAAAGAATAATGCTGGATGCAAGAGAAAGATTGGACAGACCTGATTTAAAAATTTTCACTCGCAAGAAAAAGGGCCAACCTGGTGCATTACCACAGTACCAATCATCATCACCTGTCCTAGTTCCTGAGGCTTCAGCTGAGTCTTCTGGTAATTCTCCTTCCTCTATATCTCTTCCTTTTGATGATCTTGATGTGCCTATTGCTCATAGGAAGCCAATTCGAACACATAAAGTGCCGGCTCGATTATGTACCCAACATTCCATTTCGCAATTTGTTTCATATTCTCGTCTGTCACCTTCGTACTCTGCCTTTCTTTCTTCTCTTTCTTCTATACCCATTCCACAGGGTTGGAAGGAAGCTTTTGCAGCTCCTAAGTGGAAAGAAGCTATGGTAGAGGAGATGAAGGGCTTGAAAAAAAATGGCACCTGGGAGTTAGTGTCTCTTCCTCGGGGAAAGAATGCAGTGGGATGTAAATGGGTGTTCACGGTTAAGTATAAAGCTGATGGCACTGTTGAGAGATACAAGGCAAGATTGGTTGCCAAAGGCTATACTCAGACATATGGCATTGACTATGAAGAAACCTTTGCTCCAGTGGCCAAAATGAACTCTATTCGCACCTTGTTGTCTTGTGCTGCTACTCTAAACTGGCCACTTCAACAGTTTGATGTGAAGAATGCTTTTCTTCATGGTGATTTGGAAGAAGAGGTGTATATGGATATACCACCTGGTTTTTCTTCCCCTACCACTGAGGGCAAGGTGTGTAGGTTGAAGAAGGCTCTCTATGGCTTGAAACAATCACCAAGAGCGTGGTTTGACAGATTTCTCAAGGCCATGTTGAGACTTGGGTACACGCAGAGTCATGCTGATCATACTATGTTCACCAAGAGGAGTGATGGTAAGATTGCTATCCTTATAGTTTATGTGGATGACATAATTATGACAGGTGATGATGTGAATGAGCTTCAGATGCTTAAAGCCCTTCTTGCTAAGGAATTTGAAATTAAGGAGCTGGGGGCGATGCAATACTTTCTTGGCATGGAGGTGGCTAGATCTGAGAAAGGAATCTTTATTTCCCAAAGGAAATATATTCTTGATCTCTTGGAGGAGACAGGGATGCTGGGGTGCAAGCCTGCTGATACCCCTATTGAGGTCAATCATCATCTTGGCAGTGTGGGAGAGCATGCAGATAAGGAAAGATATCAGAGACTTGTGGGTCGTTTGATATACTTATCTCACACACGTCCAGATATTTCTTATGCGGTAGGGGTTGTCAGTCAATTTATGCATGACCCTCGTACTTCTCATCTTGATGCTGTTTATCGTATCTTGAGGTACCTAAAATCTTCTCCAGGCAAAGGTATTTTGTTTTCAAACCATGGTCATTTGAGGTTGGAATCCTTCACTGACGCAGACTGGGCAGGTTCGATTGATGATAGACGTTCTACCTCTGGCTATTGCACTTTCCTTGGCGGGAATTTAGTTACGTGGAGAAGCAAAAAGCAATCTGTGGTAGCAAGGTCAAGTGCAGAAGCTGAGTACAGAGCCATGGCACATGGTGTTTGTGAGCTCTTATGGCTTCAAACCTTTTTACATGATTTGGGAATTGTTGATCACAGTCCTATGAAGTTGTACTGTGATAACAAGGCTGCTATCAATATTGCTCATAACCCTGTTCAACATGATCGAACAAAGCATATAGAGATTGATAGACACTTTATCAAAGAGAAGCTGAACAGTGGTGTAATATGCATGCCTTATGTGAAATCCGAGGACCAATTAGCTGATGTATTTACTAAAGGTCTTAGTAGTAAGGTGTTTCACCCTATTCTCTCCAAGTTGGACATGATTAATATCTATGCACCAACTTGAGGGGGAGTGTTAGATTGTATTAGTTAGGGTTCTAATTGTTAGATTCCTTGTACATAAGGGTACTTTAGTCATTTGTATTGTAGGGTTGTATATATACTCCTTTTCTCTGTGAATGGAACCCTAAGGGGGAAATTTTCCGCTCAATCCTCTCTCCCTCTAAAATCTTTCACCATCCAATCCGGATTTCCGTCAAGGAACCAATCTGGTTTCTTCACATCCTCTCCATTTTTCTCCTCCAATCTCCTACCCCCAATACAACCCACAGCTAAGAAGCACCACATCACCACTAAAAGGCACTTCCCAGTCATTGTTTCTCTTGGATCATTTAGACTGCTTCAGGGAAATATATAGAAGAGGAACTGAGGAATTGGCACCATGTTATTCAATACGGGTATGAAGGCAAGCCCACTTTTTCAACTGATTTCCACTTTTTCCATGCAATTTTTTCTTTTCCTCTATAGAGAAGAAGATGATATATGGTTGGGAGGTCTCATCCAGCTTTGGTACCAATACATTTTCGTGACTGCTACAGATTTGCATTTATTACCTCCCTCTGGCCGAAACAGCCATGCCAGTGGCCATTCCTTTGATTCATGTGATTTCTGTGATTGTTGTAGTATGGTACATTCTCATACCATATAAGATCCGCCTTTGAGATGACTGAAATAAAGATTGGGGAGGTGGTAGTTGAACATGCAGGAATGAAGAATAATGAGCAATTGATGGCTGAACCCACCACCCATGGATCGTCCTAGTGCCAAGTGGCAAGGGTGTATGACTGCTTGCAACATAGCAAGGGTTCGATTCCTCTTGGAGGCAAACCATAATTTAAGTGGAGGGTCATGGCGGTGTGTTGCTGTGCTAATCTCCCCCGAGAATTAGTCGAGGTGTGTGTAAACTGGCCCAAACACTCGATCATCAAAAAATAATAATATTAGTAATAATTGATGGCTGCAAGAATTCCTAAGCGCAACTGTTGTTTGGGGTACAGTTGAGGCAAGCGCTGGAACACGAGCAGCGTTACACTGCTTCATTTTGTTCTCACTTTTATAGAGTGTGAGTAGTTGCAGTTATTCGGGTGGGTTCTGTCTTGCTACGATGAGGGAGAAGTGTACTTTTTGGGGATTGGGGGATGGTGTAGTGCGTCATCCGACCGCCAATTTCGATAATTCACGGTGCAGATTTAATCCGAGCAATGAATTTAATCCGACCGTCTATTGTTTGGATTAAACACGAGCCGTTCATTGGCAAAATTGTTGGGAACATGTGTGAAGGATGAGTCCCACATCGGATAAATAGAAAAAAAAAGTTGGACCTTAATATACAATTGGATGACTCACCACTTACAAGGCTTAGCCTTTTAAGTGGATATGGGTCATTCAATATATAGTGGGTCCATGTGATGTGGTGGACTTTGTATATACTCCCCAATGGATTGGGCCTACGCACAAATGGGAAGAACCTCAGGCGAATTAGACTCCTAACAAGTGGTATCAGAGCTGATGGCTAACGATCTATGGGTGGACTCTCCTGGAAGCATCGGTGGTTGTGGGGTTGCATGGAGACTCTCGAAGGAGCAAGAAAAATCCATTGTAACTTTTGATGGAGTAAGAAAATTCCTGGTGCGCGCGGCAGGTGGCTAGCAGCAAGGTGGCTCTTGGTGGAGCAGGTACTCTCGATGGAGCATGAAAAAATTCCTGGTGCGTGCAGCGCTTGGCTGACAAGCAAGGTGGCTCTCGTGGAGTATGGTGGCTCTTGATGGAGTGGGTGCAGTAAATAAGCCCGGATTCGGACACGATGTTGGAGAGATAAATCAAGAAAAATACGATGTTGGAGAGATAAATCAAGAATTAAGGGGGAGTCAAGTCGATCAGATTAAGGGGGAGCTAGGCCTAATGCATGGTTCACACATGAAGGGGAGATTGTTGGGAACATGTGGGAAGGATGAGTCCCACATCGGATAAATAGAAAAAGAGTTTGACCTTAATATACAATTGGATGGCTAACCACTTACAAAGCTTAGCCTTTTAAGTGGATATGGGTCATTCAATGTATATTGGGTCCATGTGATATAGTGGACTCTGTGCATACTCCCCAATAGATTGGGCCTACGCACACATGGGAAGAACCTCAGGCGGATTAGACTCCTAACAGAAATGGGCGGCCAGATGAAGTGCACTACATTGTGTAGTCAGTTTTTGAGCCCTACAGGGTCCCCTAGTCACTTTTTGGAGCCAGGTTTCTGCTGAATCAGGTTTTATTCCGATCCTAAAAATTTGGTTCGAACTGTTCACATTTAGAGCTTGACAAGTACACATTCCCACAAAAACCAAATCGGATAACTTTATCACGCATTGTGACGGTTTTGGGCGTATATTGATGATTTTGCAAGAAACAAGGTGTGGGCTTCATGCCTAACTTTGGAGTTCTCTCTGCTAATATTCGAAGATTCTTCTTTGGAGTTTGGGTTTGAAAAGATTAATTCAAGTACAAGGTTGATACAAACAAGATTTGAAGAATTAAACTGTATAAACTCGAGGACAAGTTTCTTGAAGCCAGGGAGAATGATGCAGATTAGATATTACGATTTTATTTTACTATTCTAGTCTTAGTATTTTATTAGGAATATTTATATTTTAGTAAAATTGTCTAGAATCCTAGAATATTAAGTTTTCTTATTTGGGTTGATTTTATTTTCTTTTTATTATTTTCTTGTCCACCAAAGAGATTTAGCTTTCAGTGAATTTATTTCCTTTTTAGTATTTCTGGGGATTTACTTAGCTTCATGTTTTGTTGTTTCCTTTTCGGTTCTAGTTTTCTAGTATAAAATAAGTTGTAGGGAGACATTAAAATTTGGTTGTTAACTATTGAATGAAAAAACTAGTTGAGTATTTACTCAATTATCGTTTGTTTATAGAGGGAGTATCTTCAGACTTGTTCAAGTTTATTCTCGAAAATAGTTTTGTAAAAGGACGCTTCTCCCTACATTAAGCTCCTCCAAGCTGGAAGGTCAATAGCAAAACCCAGCCGAGGGGTCACCACACCTCCGATCTTCATCTTCGAGAAGAGAAAGCGCATGCCGAAGACCGATCCATAAAAACTGATAACAATAACCAAACCAAACTAGCTCCAACACCAAGAGATCACGACCAATCAGTAGGGCAACCAGAGCACAAAGGAGGTAAGCTAGAGATCCAGAGAAGACGAATGGAAAAGAATTCCAAAAGATCCATGGCAAAATAGAGTGGGTTTTGTGTTATATATATAATATATGTATGAGAGAGAGAGAGAGAGAGAGAGAGAGAGAGGACGTCTGATGGCTTAGGATAATGATGATGTATGGGATATTTATTATATTTATAGACATGTGCGCCGTCCCAGAATTTAGGGCTCCGGTTATCTGGAGTATTGCACATTTTATACATCAAACATTTTTTTTTATATCCATATTGAAAGTACCAAATTATCCTTCGAAGAAATTGACTCATGATGTAAGGGTAATTCGATAATTTTAATTTCGGGGAAATTGAACCCAAAATGTGTCGTATAGAAGCCGAGCTCGATTTCGATTTCGAAATCGGGATTTCCAGATCCGGTCTTCCATCATCGACGGCGGTGGCGTGACAAACCGGCGGTAGCTCTGATAATATGTACTTTTTTCGGTTCTTTCTATTTTTTTCGTTTTTTGTAGATTTTTTCTTCGTGTAGGTTGTATTAGGATTTTAGTTTGTTGAATGGTATGATCTTCTTTCTTCTGGCAAAAAAAAAAAAAAAAAGCCACCGGTAAGTATAAGAGACAAGACACAAAAGTATACCCTCCCAAATGAACATACCAAGTCCAGCCCACTAGCCTACTAAAGTCGAGGATTGAACACGAAAGAAATGCACGGTGTAGTGCGCCATCCGACCGTTCATTTCGACAATGCACGGTTCGAATTTAATCCGAACAATGAATTTAATCCGACTGTCTATTGTTTGGATTAAATTCGAGTCGTTCGTTGTCGAAATGGATGGCCCGATGATGTGCACTACACCATGTAGTCCGTTTTGCACACTGCAGGTCCCTCGTCACTTTTTGGAGCCAGGTTTATGCTGAGTCTGGTTTTATTCTGGTCCTAAAAATTTGGTTCAAATTGTTCATATTTAGAGCCCGACGAGTACACATTCCCACAAAATTCAAGTCAGGTAACTTTATGATTGCTGATAAATAAATGTGCGTGTGTGTGTGAGTGAGTTTTTTCTCCCAAAAAAAAAAAGGCATTTTGGAATTTCAAGTCAAAACAAATTTCATTTGATCATATAGTTATGATATTCGATCAAGCTAATTTTTTGCGAAAATATCCCAGCAGCCCTACAGGCTACAAGGTGAATTGCTCGAATAATTTTTTTTGGGATCAAACTGAACCTCCTTGTAAGGCACAATAGGCCCCAAGTCCGTATTTTCGAGCCTTGCATATGCTTACAATTTGAGAAATTCCTTGTAGTACCGGAAAACATATGGGTACCGACCCATATGTCCAGAAAATATACCGAGCATGTTTGGGGATTCACTTTTGGGTCCTACACAAGTGATTCAAACCGTTCATTATTCTTAGAACATTTTTCCGAGAAACCCCACAAAATTTCAGCTCAATCGGACAGTTAGGCGTGCTTGAACCAAAGTTCCACCGTTTTTCAATGAATTTTTTTTGGACCGTCCGGAACTGTTACCAGGGAGGAGTAGCACAAAACTGTCATAATGTGTGATAATGGCGCAGAATCATGATGTGCACTATGTGATAGGAAAGAAAACAAACCTTTCCGATGTACCAAAAAAAAAAAAAAAAAAAAAAAAGAAAAGAAAACAACAGAAAAAAGAAAAAAGAAAAAAAAAAAGAAGTAATTTGATTAAGTCAAAAGACAGACTCGGTACATGGTTTACATGTATAATAGAAAACGACATTCGTGACGGTGTCCAAAACAAGCACCAAAGAGTACATGGAAACCAAAATGGGACCTTCCCACAAGCTCAATCCTTTTCCCATCCTAAACTCAAACAAACACCCGACGAGCCTAAAACCGACATTGCTCACCAAAGCCAAAGCTAGGGCAGTTTGTCCCCTCCCTCTCATCAGAATTCTAGCCTTAACTAAAGAATCAAACCCAAAACACTCACCATCCAATACCGATAAAACCTTAGCTAAGTTACCCACAACCATTACATGTGCAAAGGCCACACAAAAGGGTATACCCAAAAACCCTAGGACACCCCAAAAACATAATGCCCTTGAACATATGCCAAATACAAATAGTACCTTTGGCAGTGTAGCCAAAGTAGCAAAAAAGGCCCCAAAGATGCAGAGTAGAATTATGAACTCCCAAAAACTTGTGTGAAGAAGCTTGACCCAAACCAATCCACTTCTTCTGAACAACCTTCTTCCATTGAGGTTGATTCCACTGTAGATGTCTGAAACTGCTTGAACAATGGCGGCTCTACCTAGGAGACAGAAAGTGACTGTTGAAGGGAGGCAAATGATGATGTCAATGGCTTTGGAAAGTATATTGGGTAGGAGGAGATTACCATTTTGCCCAAGTAAATGATCCGTGATTTTGAGGATGGAGGAGGAGGGTGGTTGAGGAAATTTGTTGATGAGGAAGTGGGAGATGAAGAGAGAGATTGGGAGAGGTGAGAAGAGGAAGATGGAGATTGTATGGAAATAGGTTGAGTGGAGCAGTAAAATCCTTATTGATTCTCTAAAAATTTGAGTTGTGTTCATTAGATCACTTGATTCAAGAACTTGTGTTCTTGCTCTTGGCATTGAAGAGGACGAAAATGCTAGCGAAACCGGAGGAAATGAGATAAAATTTCGCCCATTTGGCTTTAGATTTCTTGGTGATATAAAGGGTTCTCATAGTTAGCTCTAGTTTTTGGTTGCTTGCTTGTTAATAAATCATGATTGCAGAGTTTTGTTTAAGGGTGGTCATATCATACTTAAAGGGTTCATTGAGATGGTAATTCGGCTCTTTTGGTTATATTTTAAAGCTATCAATCATGAGGGCAGAGAAATTTGTAGGAAAGAGATGTTTGTCAAGGGGTAAATTACGCTGTAGATCCATATAGCGAAATCTCACTTTCGTCCCAATAATTTCAGTTTTATTAGCTCGAACTTTGAACCTTCTCATACATCCGTCTCCGTTTCAGTCTAATTCCACTGTCGTTTTCGGTTAGTATTTCAAACCAACAAACAACTCAACCAACTCACTGTTGATTAAAAAAACACAACCAACTTGACAAATTACTACGGGGGTACTTCAAACTATTCACAACAAATCCAGCTTAAGAATAATACTCTCTCCGTCCCTGAATTTTGGTCCACTACGGGACAACCTGCATTTTCAAACTCAAATAAAATGTATTTTCATAATTAAGTTTGTAAAATCTTTTGCACCAAATTAAAGTGCTCATTGTGCTCTTTCAAAAAAAAAAATCGAAAAATTATTTATGGAAATTCAATTTTTTTACGTTCACAAAAATACACGTTTCCAAGAGTGGACCAAAATTAAGGAACGGAGGGAGTAACGAATTACACTAGTGGTCCTTATATTTTCACATGTTCTCCACTCTGCTCTCTAGCTTCAATTGTCTTACGTGCCTTTGCAATAGTACTGCAGGATGGTGAAGAGACGACACTGAACAGTGGACTGTGAAAGGGTAAGGTTCAAATTGATGAGATTGAAACTGCTGGGACCAAAGTGAAATCTTGCTACAAAATAAATAATTGAAGACTTTGATAGCATGTTTGATTACTAAAAAGCTATTTCATGTGAAGGGAAAAGTTCTGCATGGTTTTAATTACTTTTACGAAAAAGTTGACAATTGGGGGGGGCAATAAAGACATGATTTTGGAGAATTCTGGGGGCGGTTTAGTTAGAAGCTAAGATATCATGATTTCCTTGAATGAGGGATCATGATTTTGCCCTCCCTAATTAGCCTCCCACTTGAGAGAAATTTGTGGTGGTTGGAATGATGAGAGAGAGACTTTAAAGCTAAATTGATTTTTCACTTGTTAAGTCAGTAACAAAAAGACAGGTTATTCCACTAATACCTACCGGAACAAGGTTTTGCACTTATAAAGATCAAATTGATGTCAACTTTACCCGGATCGGGGAAGGAAAGCATAAATTAGTCTGGACACCTTGACAGCTAAAAACAAAATTGATGTCCACTTGGAAATCAAGAAGAAGCTAAAAAAAATAAATAAATAAACAGCACCACTGGAGGTCAGAATACATAAGGAAAAAACAGAATCTAATGAAACCAATGGAAGAGAGAAAAGCTCCACAAGAGAATTTTGATTTCCTCTGTTAACATCCTAGTAGTTAACAATACTCGGAATCAAATCCACTGTGCCGGTTTTCTATGTTCCTCTATTTTCGTACATTTTTAACCGTTATATACATGTTAATTTTTAAAACACTGAAATCTTAAAACACAATTCAACGGCTCAAAAACAGATTAGGCACAGGGAAACAAAGGTTTTGGGGACCTGGTACCACAATACTCTAGTTTACCTCTACCCAGAAGGGGGGAAAACCCACAAACAAATTCCTTCTGAGGAAAATCCTATTATCAACTCAAAATCGTTTTTTAGAGATACTTGTTCCAACCCGTGACATGAACAAAGACACGGATAATTTAAAAGAGGCTGTCTAAAAGACCCGATGTACAAAAAAAATCAAAAAAAGATCTCTACAACTCTTCAGAAGGACCCAAGACGTAAACAAAGACACGAATAATCTAAATGAGACGGTCTTTTTAGACCCGATGTACAAAAAATTCAGAAAGGCACTCTACGACTCTTCGGGAAATAGCTCGTCCTTAAGCGAAGGAGCTATCCATTGAATCTGAATATCAGTAGTTTCCCACAAAGCATCTCCTTCCCTCTGAACCAAGATTTCTTTCTCCTTCATTGTCGTGATCATCCTCTTCAACAAATCCGGTACTATTTCCTGCACTTTTGATTTTCCATAATCACCCAGATCAGCTTTCATACAAGTATCCATCCTCCTCAGAATTCCCATCCAAAAGTTCCGAAAACCGGGACTCTCCGATAGAAGTTTCAAAAACTGCAAGTAAACTTCCGTCAATAGCTCCATTGCAATCTTCAATGTCCCCTCCGTACTCCTCACCTCTCTCTCCGCGTTCTCTCTCCTCGAGTACTCCAGCATTTTCTCGTGCAGATCATCGACCATCGCGAATATCACGAGGTTGAAACAATTCATACAATTCGAAGGGGTGAAGTATAAGTCCTCGGCTAGCACGAAGCTTTTCTGGAGAGCCGAAATCGAGTGGTTTCGTATCTCCTCTCTCCTTGCCAAGCTAGTCTTTCTCAGTGCTTCCCCAAGTTTTATGAACAAGTTCACCGCGAAATTCGAAGAACCGAGAGCTTTCATGTTATCTTCTACTGAAGAACTACTCGTGTTGCTAACCATACTAACATTGCTCCCCGGATCCGAATATCCGTTTTTGTACCATTGGATCAAGAGATTCACTGAATCCGCCATCAAGTCCATAATCTTCATGTTTTTCTCCGTCGGAGTGTTTTTCAAAGCCACGAAACTGAATGCACAATCGATGCAATACGCGTAGTTTGTTCGCGAAACGTGGGTTCCCTCGGACAGCAACGTGATAAGAGTGTCAACTCCCGTATCGTAGGTAAATTCGGGGTGGCGACCGGTGAGTGATAACAAGTGAAGGACCGATTTCCACCCGAGTTGAGTCTGCAAATTTCCCGCGTATTCAGTTATGATTTTCGCGATAGATGCTGTGATGAACTCGCAGCAAGTATCGATGATTTCCTTGTCTAGTTTCCACATCAAGTTTATTGATTTGAATATGAGATCCTCCGGTAGTTTATCGGCTCGGTACGAAGAAAGGAGCTTGAGAGCAATCTTCCAAAGGACAAGGATTGCTTTTTCTGCAAACGGGACAGGCGAAAATAGAGGGAACTGAGCAACTGCTAGAAAAAAATCATGGAATTGAGGCCAAAAGTTTGTGAATCTCTCAGTATTGGCTGAAGCAATAATCAGGAGCAAATCCCAGCAAAACCCAACTGTTTCTTCTTCCTCAACAGGTGTACTAAACTTCTGACCTTTTCCAGCAGCCGCGAATATCAGTGACCGTCCTAGATTCAGCAACGGTTCATCGGGTAGTTTCGAACTGTTGCTGAATATGGTTTCTACCTGGCATTGCTGTATGACTTTCAGATTCTGCTCCAATTCGCTAACCCCGAGCGTCAAACTTTCCTCCACACTTTCCATGGACAGAAAATGCGAGAAACGGCCTACTATACCGGAACTCTGTCGCCCGTGCCCCAGTTTCAGGCCTTGACCACCAGGGAACAAAACCCCTGACTCGGATCTTGAGTTGTTCGTGTCCATGTCTGAGTCGGGAGCGTGATTCGGTTCCACGATAGATTGGGGTAGCAGTTTCAACCTTTTGAGTTTCAACAAACAGTCCACAATGTTCCTCCACCCTCCTTTGATCGACTCTCCGAAACTGTTTGCGATTGTGAAGACTGCTAAAGTTGCCATTCTCGGCTTCATGTCGTGGCTGAAAGCATATAATGTTTCTTCGGAGGATGCGTAAGGATTCAACAGGGTTGTGAATTTACAAAAAGAGGCCAGGAGTTCATCAAGTATGTCTTCTAATCCAAACTGAGCAATTCTAGCTACTGAGAAGAACCCTTCAATGCATTCATGGAGGATTCCTTCTTCGTCGGTCTGTTCAAAAATCGCAGAAAGGGTTGCGACTGAGGGTCCGGCAATGGTTGCGAACATATCTCTCCCTATCCGGCGGTCAAAATCGCATACTACAAAAGGCTGCACGATTTTGGCTCGATTTACGAGCTCAATCCACCTGGTTGGATTCATTTCGACTGGCAGACCCGATTGTCCGAAAATGGTGATTGCGTTGGTGGAAATGGAATGGAAGAGCTCTGATAAGTACTCCCTGAGAAGATCTTTACCGTCGTTTATCCCGCGGTTGTTTCTTATGAATTCCTCTTCTGTCATTTTCTTCTTCACTTGTGGATTGTGTTGATCAGTATTGAGCATGATCAAAGAGTAACATAGAACAAAAACTGCATCTTTATTCGCAAAGACTTCTGATGATTGTTGGTCGTAGAATTTCTCCGAAAAAGCTTCTACAATCCTATGGATTTTCTGGGACTCTCCTGGTAACCGAAAACTCTCCAGAAAAGTCCGGAGAGCAGTGTCAAGAATCATACCAGAAAACTGAAAAGTATCTGTAAATTCCTTCAAAACTCGAATGTGAAACTCATCAGGGTCCCCTAAGTAATCTCCAATCATTGTTTTATCAAGTCTAGGAGTATACCGAAAAAACATGGCGTAGGCTTTCGGATCATCCGAAACCAAATTAGAAATCTTCAAGTAGTCCAACCCTTTCTTATCGTCGCGATTGAAGTGGTTTCCTGCAATCAATAACTTCCTTTTTTGCGCCTTTCTCATCCTCACGAATTCAACCCAAGTTTCCAAATCATTCTCATCTCGTGATTTCTCTTCCCAAAAGGGTCTATACTTGGAAACCTCAACCGGGTAGGGTCCAGAAATGACTGAAGTACTGTTTTCCTCCTTGTCTATGTTTTCAGCAATGTTGTGAATTATGAGTACAAGTCCTTCAAAGGCTTGGACTTGTAAACTTGTAAGGGCTCCGCCTGCTGGAAATGCATGCTTGCAGAGAAGCTTTCCAATCTCTTCAAACACGTTTCGACAAAGTGGATCACAGTCGAAATTCACATAGGCTTCGATAGGGAATGTGGGTTGTCTGCAGAAGGTTATGATTCCTTCAATTGTTACTTCTTGTATCTGTATAATGTTTCCTAAACTCATCACTTTGAACAGCACAAATGAGAAGAATGCTTCTAGTTGAAGCCGAATTGACCTGCACAACAAAACCACTTTACATTTTGGTTTCATTGTATGGAATTTTCCATCAAAAGTATAGTTTTCATTTTCTGTTTTTGGTTCTCATTTTTCAGAAAACAGACCTCGATAAACAAAAAGTGTTTGGAACAGGAAACAAAAACATCAAATGGTACAGGAAACGGCAGCCGACGGCTGAGATTCACTCGGCGTCTGCTGCCGTTTCCTGTTTTTTCTTCCTGTACCATACCAAGCCTCGTCGATAGAACATATTTTACAAAGCACAACTCATGTTCTCGAAACTTTTACAACCTCGTCAAACGAAATTGAAATAAAATCATAGAAATGAGGAGTGTTTTTGAAGTTTCCAAAAATACAAAAAAAGACTTATCAAGCAAGGACGGAGCCTTCTAGTGGGGCAGGGTGGCACATTCCCCAGACAAATTAAAATAAGATGACTACAACGAATGGTTGAACTTCCATCCTTTTTATTCACATAAACATGAACAACGGAAACGAAAAAACGAATTCTAACCTGCGAAGGAAGTGATAAACGTTCAAAAAAGTGCTGCAAATCATGGAAAGAACCAGGGGGCTAGAACAGGTTCCATAATGAATCAAATGGTGGCACAGATCATCTTGAACCATCCTCAAAAGCTTAGGGTGGATCCCAATGCTTTCACCACTCAGTTCCAGAGCAGAATTGATGAGAACCAAAGCGAAAAGCTGAACATCTTCATCAGCAGTTTGAGAACCCAATCCTGCCTCATTACTCTCCATAACATCAACCACATTCAGTAAAGAGCACAAGAAATGGAATATGTCAACTGTAGCCCGAATCCCGTACCCGGAGTCCAAACTGCCGTCTTCTGTGTCCGATTCTGAGTTTTCCCAGTCTCTCACTTCTATGTCAGGCAACCGCGTGAAAATTGTCTGTATCAGCTCGTGCATGGTATACCTGTTGAAGCAACAATAGAAGGATATTTTCAACATAGAATATGAGTGATTGATCTCTCACGGGACCCACCTTGGGTCAGGAGTTCTAATGGTCACGTCTTGGAGGTTGCTATTATGCTATAGCCGGTTGCATCCTCCACACTTTAATCAAGCAAAAAAAAAAAAGTTTCAAAATAGTATGCAGATTATCGTAAACAGTTGAATAGAAGTGATTGATCTCTCACGGACCCGTCTTGGGTCTGGAGTCCTTATGGTCATGTCTAGGGTGGTTGCTATTATGCTATAGCCGGTCGCACCCTCCACACTTTAATCGAGCAAAAGAAAGTTTCAAAATAGTATGCAGATTTTCGTAAACAGTTGACAGAAACCTTGCACTTCGCTGGAGCAAATCCCCGCGGTTGGCCGACTGCTGAACCACCTGAAAGCAGGTATTGACGACGGTGCAAACAGAGTGGTCGGTGAGCAGAAACGATGCGCGGTGGTACATAATCGCTGTCAGCACTTGTAAAATCCTCATCATCACTGCATCCTCTGCAACTGGAGCTGTCCTTTCTAACCTGTACCAATTACAAACTCTTATCTTATGGGAATGTATTCATTTTTTCTAACCTGGTCGGACTTGGACAACCCAAACATCGGGGCTGACCCTGATTCTAATATACTTAAACATATATTTGCCAAAATGGGTATTCGAAAAACACAAAAACAAAACACAAAAACGATGCGAAAAAAGACCTGCATCCAGTAATGGCTGTAACAACCGAGTTCAACATCTCTTTTGCCCCGGGAGTCTTCTCATCAAATATCTCAAGCTTCAATATCTTCAAGATCGACGAGAGCGCGACACCGGTGGCGGCCGCTGGCACTTCCTCGCTCTGGATCACATCCACAAAAGGTGACAGATAAATCGCCGGATCGATTTTTCGCCATTCTTGTTGGGGATTGAATATGAGGGCACGAAGGGATTTCAACGATTGAAGAATGGCGGTATCGCAACCATCATCTTGTGGAGAGAGGAAATGGGAATTGGATTCCGGCATACGCCGCCGTAGCACGGCCAGAACGGCTCCCACCTCGGTGTTTAACATGCATGAGAGGCCCAGCTCCTTGCCCTTTAGCTTGGCCATGTTTTTGTTTTTGTTTTTGTGGAATTGGGTCTGTTATTACTTGTTCACCATTGCTCTGCATCTGAGAGTTTTGTGGGAAACTGTTTCCACAAACAGTTAGGAAATGGGCAAAAATGTTAGTTGGGTTGCTTTTGGTTTTGGGGTTGTTGAATGACCAAATTACCCTTGGAAGTGAAGGATACTGTGTATGGTAGGAGGGTAGAATTGGAATATCAGGAAAAGAGGGAGAAAAAACCGAAAAAAGAGAGATCAGGGGGAGGAGAGAGACAGCTTGAGATCGGCGGCACTGCCCCCAAACGTGAATCCCTGGATAGGCTTTAGGTGAATGAATATGTAAATAGATAATAATGTTGCCCTTGGAATATGTAAACAGAAGATTGTTCAAATGCAAAGGAACCAAAATATGTAAATTAACATGCAAATGCAAAGGGACAAAGAGAGTATAATCATAAACGAATGAAAAAAGAATATTCGGATAAAAAATAAACAAAAAGAGTATAAAAATCACTACCCAATAACTAGTCACAGTTGAATATAGAAAATAGAAAAAACAATAGAAAGCATTCGACTCCTATACTAAAAAGAAATCAATAATACATTAGTATGGGTCAAGCAGAGCAACCATAGGTCAATTACACAACGGAACCAGGAATAGGGATCCAAGGTGTAATTATTTTATAATCTTTGGGCACCGTCACGTTTGGTTATGTTCGGTTTGGGTTTTGGAATTTGAGTTTTGAATAGAGAGAAAATCTGATGCAGAACAAGTAGCAGCCCAGTTCTATGATCAGTTGGACCGGTCGAAGCTTAGGAGGCCTAAACAGCTCTTAATTGAAAATTGCCAATTTCGGCAATTTATCGACGAGCCTGGAATAAGCCCTCAACTTGGTGGGAGTGTTTTGGAGTTGGAATAAATTCATTTGGATAAAGATATGATTTTTAGTAAATAATTGAAGGAAGGTTGTTTGTCTGTGCCAGGAACTGCACACTAGCTGCCTTGTTTTGATTTCTAGGAACAACCCTTTCCAAGTTTAATTCTAAAATTTTTATTGAAAATAAAGCTATAAATTATGCAGATTTTGGCGCTAGTTTCACCCTTTTTGGATTTGATACGAGTGAGTTATGATTTTTCTTAGAAACTGTGATAGATTTTCCTAGTTGGTTCCATAAATTGTTTTTCTACTAAATGTTATTTCTAGACACAAAATTAGAGTTTTCTACTGATTTAGTACTCTAGGTTATGAGATTATAAATAGGAAAAGAGTCAAGGTCCCACTATTTTACCTTTTATAAGTGAAATCTCTTAGAACCTTAGTTTGAAAGAATAGTTCTTAGCTTTAGAGGCTTAGCGCTTGTTGATAGTAATATACGGCTTATGTTCTTCTTTTAGGGGACACGACTCGTTGAGTTGGTAGTAAGTTGTGACGTGTGTATCGTCAGCTGCGTCGTCGAAAATAAGGTGAAACACCCATATCTTATTTACATCTCTGTTTTGAAGTGTTTTATATCTGCTGGAAGATTTTAGAAATGTATTTTAAATTGAATCATGGATATTGATTGTTATGTGAAATGAACTTGCCCAGATTATATTTTTCTTTTACGTCGAAACATCTGAACATGTGTCCGGGCTTAAGGACTTTAAACAGACAAAGCGGATTGGTGTTATAAGGGTAGGAGATGCGGGCCAGGTATCTCGACGGTTTGACGTCATTCCCATTTATTGCAAGAGGTCGCTCCTCTTTTATTCTGGTCGAAACATGTTCTTGAAAGATGTGTAAATCGACAGATATTATGAAGTGTGATATTTTAATATCACAATGGTTTTATGCTTGAGCCTAAAAGCTGGATTTTGTTCTCTGAATGAACTGAAAGTTTTGATGTCTTGTAAATGAGACTCCTTTTTATTACTTGACAACTGAAAAGGATGGTTTACTGTTTTGCTGGAACATTAACTTGATCCATCATTTGAATGTTTATAAGATATGCGGTGTTTCATACGAGCTTTAGCTTACGGAGTTTTTAAAAACCGTACTTTTCAGGTCAGCAATTGTAGATGTGTTTGGCCCTCGACTTGTCAATGAATGTTGGTGCTAAATGGACACTCCTAATTTGTCTAATGGTTTGCAATTATTATATCCTTACATTTAGAAGCTCTGGGATTATGTTAACTATCTTACGCTTCCGTTTACTTTCGGCTATGTAGTTTGAAATGTGGATGAGAATCCCTAAACCATTTTTTTTTTCAGCAGGCCTTCGGCGGCTTAAAACCCGCTTGGCCGGTCACGACTTCCAGGGTTGGTTTTGGGGCGTGACAATTGTATTATGTCATATTGTATACCTCCCGGCTTAATCTATTTTTCAGGATGGCTTGAAAAGCGAGAAGGGCAATGGGGTCGGCTATTGGGAGTCACGAGACTGAATTCCTTTTTAGAGAATTTGTAAAATAAATTAATTTGGATCTTTATTTTACGAGAAAAGTCTGTATTTTTATGTATAAAATAAAGTTTTTTTTGTAACGACTATGTAGTTTATTTATTTTGATGGCTCTAAAAAGAAGGGTCGTCACAAGTACTCTCAATTTTTTGAATAAGATCGAAAAAAGTGTAAAAAGCTGACTTTTTAGCTCATTTTTTGTCTTTATGCAAAAAAAATTATGATCTAATCATAATGTTTTACTTTTTTTATTCCTCTCACCTAGATGAACTAATAATACACAAAAAGTTGATGCAAAACTAAAAAACACAAAAAAAAAAAATCAAATAGAGACGAAAAAATAAGCCAAGTAACTTTTAATTCTCAGAGGTAAAAAAGTACAAGAGGATTGAATTTAAAGTTTAAACGCACATGAGTACGTTAAAAAACAAAAAAAAAAGGTTCTTGTTCCACAGACCTTGCTTGGTCCTCGTGTTTATCTTTAAACTGATTCAGGTTGGGTTAGGTTTGTCTTGACCCATATTCAACTCACCCATATTCAACTCATTTATTTTCTACCTATATTATTCAACCCATAACCTATATCAACCCTCATTCAAACCCAACCCAACCCATCCATTTGCCACCTCTATGTGTGTGTGTATATAGTAGCATGCATGCCACCCTTCTAATTTCCGATGGACCAAAAAAAAGTATATAGTGGTATGCATTTCCGTTTTCTTCAATTTGTGACTTTTGAGCAATAATATAAAGGGTTGTTCCCAAAATTGACCTCGGCCCAAAAACTGCCTTAAAGCCAATTTTTAACTTAAGCCAATTTTAGGTACAACTTCAAATTGCTACTAAAGGATCAAAAAACAAAATGTGATAGAATTACTCCTAAATACTTTTAAAAAAAATTGGATGCAAAAGATAAAAAGAATAATTTGTTTGATCAAAAAATACGCATTTCTGCTACAAGTAAAGTTGATACTGTTTGCATGCTACAGGTATTTCTTTTGTCCCCTTCGTTTAGTAATTCTTGCGGCGTTTTTATTTTGATAGATTCTTCCATCTAGGTTAATCATAATATACCTTAAAAACGACAATAACATTAGCGAATACTAGTAGTCAGCACCTATAACTGTAAACGAACCGAGCTGCTCGCTTGTTTTCGGCTTCAATTGTTTAGTAATCGAGCTGAGTTGGAGTTCAAGTCTTAAGCTTGATTTGTAAATGAGCTGAGCTTAACAATCTAAAGCTCTCGGTTCAACAAAGTTTGACTCGTTCATATAGGCTTGGCTTGTTCATAGGCTCGTTTAGTAAATAAACTTGGCTCAGCTCGTTTAAAGCTATGCTTGGCTCGGCTCGTTTAAAGCCATGCTCGAGTTAGACCTCTGTTTTTGGCTCGTTTAGTAAACACTCCGAGCTCGATAAAACTCGGCTCACTTTGTTATTGGTACATGCATGCCTAACTACACAATTTCAAGACTTTAACACGATATTTTCCATTAGAATTGCATGTAAAAACTGTTCCAATAACGTACGACTGGAATCCAACCAGCCAAAAATACATATATTATACGAAATCTGGTAAATAGGGACGTGCTGCGCGCAAGACCATCTTAAGGCGTTGTGATTCGATCGAAGACTCAGAGGATAGAAATAGTTCCGCTCAATCAAAAAAAAAGGACAGTTGTCGTCTCGGGGGGGATATGGGACCACGGCCGTACATATTGATCTCCACTCAAGGTAGTGCCGCGGTGGGAACATCCCGTCTGCAGGGAATGACGACGTCCTCGTTGGTAATTACTCGTACCAAATTAATTAGGAAATAATAATAATTTTTATGATTGTTTATAATTATTTATTGTGAACTGAATAATCTTAGTTTGATTTACATAATTTGTAAGTAAAAAAAATCATGTAAGTGTTGTAGTAGCCTAAAAAATAGAACAAATTGATTTATATACTCCCTCCATCCCAAATTGGATGTTCATTTTTTAAACCCGTGCCATTTTCAATCGTTTATATATTTCAAAATGAATCTCTAATAATATTCAATATGAATCTTGTTTGATAATTCTCGACGAATTCTATAATATAAAATATTTATAATTACGAAAAACATTATAAATTGAAAGATATAACAATTGAAAAATGACACGAATTTTAAAAATGAACATCCAATTTGGGACAGAGGGAGTACTTTTTATGCATTAGGCTAGAATAATTTCAATGCACAAATGTGGTATGGTGAAAAACAAAAGTTATATCCTAAGCAAATGGGTATAAGAGTAGCATTTGCATGTTTTCGTGGCTGTGGGGAGAGAGAGAGAGAGGGGATGGATTTGGTAGACTTCTCACCGGCAAGATAAACAGGGTTTCATTAATGGGTGTGGGAGAGTACTATACGTCTTCTGGCGTCTCATTTCTCGTCTTGTCTGTGATGACTAATGAGAGATTACACACACTCTCTCTCTCTCTAGGGTGCAGCAGTGAGCCTAGGCTACCACTTGAGTGCTTTTACTCACACAAAACGCTAGGTCATTGTTTTTCGAATTGGAAAACTTTTGTTTAGACAATCAACAACGCTATGGGTACACCACATGTGCATCCCGAATGCACACCACCCTGAGGTGGCAAATGAGACGAGACTCATTTTTTGGGTGAGCCCCACATTGGGCTTCTCCTCATTGCCACCTCAGGGTGGTGTGCATTTGTGGTGCATAAATGGTGTACCCAAAACATTTTCCTTTAGAGCAAGTGTAGCAAACGACTCAAACTCCTTCCTATCTCTACGTTGTTCAACCAACCCCCAAAAATAGTCTCCAAGAGACTCCTTAAACAGATGAACAAAATACCAAACTCTACAGTGGTTCCCCAAATCCCATCCATTTGGTCAGTCACTGTTCACTCCCTACCTATTTTTTAAGGCTTATTTGTATGAATGGTCCCCAAAGTATTAGCGAATTGTCACTTTAGTCCCCAAAATATAAATTGTGTCTATTGAGTCCCCAATGTTAACAATTCGCGTTTAACAGGTCCCTGGGTCTAACTCCGTCCGTGTTTACCGTCAAGTGGAGGTATATTTTCAAAATTTCACCTCAAACCCTCACCACTTTATCTTCTACCTCAAAACCCTAACCATACCCGTCTCCAAGCCCCAAAATTCCAAACTGAACTCAAATCAATTCTTGACAAAAAAATAAATAAATAAAAAGAACTCAACCAATTCAAATAACACATAAACAAAGTGAAAACCCAACAGGATTTGGAAATTACACATCGGAAGAAATTCTAAGTTCCTAACGATCATCAAACCCATTTTGCCTCTATCCATATCTACTTGGATAAACTGCACAAATGTAATACCTCTTGAGAACACGACCAACACTGTCATCAACAGTGAACATACTAACAACAATAGGCTCGGGCCCTATGAGATTATACCGCATAGTCCTAGAATACTCTACCGCAGCTTCAAGCACCCTCTTCTTGCTAATGGAAAACAGCAAATCAAAGGCAGAAGTAACTAAATTTTTTCGATCAATCGTAATACCAGAACCCAGGAACCCATCAGAATCGCCCCCGCTTTTGGCGATCAAACCCAGCAACAAGTGCGGTTCAAACCCAGCTCGACTTTTGGGGGATTGGAGAGAGGGAATTGTATTTGATTGAGATTTTGATGAGAAGAAAGGAAAAGGGAAGAAGAGGAAGGAAAGAGGAAGAGGGGAGAAAGGAGAGAGTGAAGGAGAGAAAGCGAATGGCGGTGGCAACTGATAGGCACACAACATTGCATATTTGGGTGCCTAACTCTCTTTGTTTTGGCACACTTGCACGCATATAACCTTTGTTTTATCTTGATTTCGCGCGAAGGGTGTTTTTGTTGAGTTATAGGAAAATGGAGCAAATGGAGTAGCCGGACGCTCTCAATAATCCTCGGAAGAACCCAAGTGCATTCAAGGCCGAGATGAATCCTCCCCAAGTCCAATTCGAGGTGTTCAAGACCTTTGAGGAAGGCCCAAAACGACCAAAAGCCAAGAGAAGGCCGAAAAGTCAATCATGAGTCGAACACTCTGGGTATCAATACCCAGCCTTCTCAGTGAATGCAAAAAAAAACGCAGACTCTTTGGGTATCAATACCCCGAAACTGGGTATCAATACCCAGCATTCTCAGCAAATGCAGAAAATCACAGACCTTTTGGGTATCAATACCCCGACGTTGGGGTATCAATACCCTGCTTCTCCAGACAAATTTTTGCAAGTGGGTTGTAACTTTATGGGGGCCCTATAAATACTACTTTAAGTCAGAGTTTAGGGATTCTTGACCAGGCACTTTCTCTCTCTACCTCCCTTTCATTTTCTTTTGGGTTTTGCTCCACCTTCTCTCTAGGATTCACGGTATTCTACTTAGATTCAAGGTATTTGATCTTTGTTAATGTTGTAGTACTCTCTCTAATCTATATAAATCCGTATTTTATTTTCATTTTCGTCATGATTTTCATTTCTCTACGTTTTTCTTCAATGTCTAGTTTAATCATGTGTGAGTAGTTTATTAGGCTTGGCATGGGGTGATTTCTACCCCATGGCTTAGGGGATTTCACGATTTCTCATCATTTCGGGCTAAATACGGGTTTGTGAATGTATAGCTCTCTCTTATTTATGATCAAAACATGGTGTTGTTTATCTCTTTGATTGGGTGTAGACAAAATATTGGCACACACAATGCTTAGAATCATGGCACACTAGGTGTTTGATAAAATGCCTCAATGAGATTGCTTTCCATTACCAAACCCCATCTTTTGTCAAACTTGATTTTCACTGTTAAATATCCCGAGTGTGAGCGAGTAATTCGACTCTCACTTGAGTTATCTTTGAGAAATGTGAAAGAAGCTAAGTCATGGGTAGTTTGAACCCCTAACGGAGCCCTTGTTTAATTTTCTAGTCAAATCCCGTTTTCACTAAATTTGGAGGTAAAGAGAGAATCCCACAAACAAACCAAACCAAAAAGTTGGCCGTCTTAACGCCGAAAATTCTCAACGCAAATCACTCTCATGTCGGTTGCATTTGGTCCCTGTGGAAATCGACCCCGGTCTTGCCGGGTTACTATGCTTTCGACGACTTAGCCCTACGCTTGGGGCGACGCTAACTACAACAACGCTAGGTTGCAAGCAGCAACCGGCGGCCATGGCTGCCACTGTGTAACTTTGATTTTCCTTTCACTTTTTTTTCCCTCTAGTTCTAGAATTTTAGGGGTTGGAGATGGGTATGGTTAGGGTTTTGAGGTAGAAGATGAAGTGGTGAGGGTTTGAGGTGAAATTCCAAAAATATCCCTGCACTTGACAATAAACACAGACGGAGTTAGACCCAAGGACAAGTTAAACGCGAATTGTTAATAATGGGGACTCAACAGACATGATTTATATTTTGGGGACCAAAGTGACAATTCGCTAATACTTTGGGGACCATTCGTACAAATAAGCCTAATTTTTAATCATTTTTCCCTCACACCTCTCTCTCCTCTTCCCCTTCTTGGCATCTCTCTCTACCAGATCTTGGCTGACGGCTACGGGTTTCGTTCGACGGCAACGGCAACGGCACACTAATCTTGGCCGATAGCGACGGCGAGATCTGGGCTTCATTATCTGGGTTTCATACTAATCTTGGTCGATGGCAACGACGGGATCTTCGTTTGACGGCGACAGTGTATCTGGGTTTCGTTCGAGCTCTGGGATCTGAGTTTTGTTTGTCCATGGCAGTATGTATATATGGGTGTGTACGTATGTATATGTGGGTAATATATTGTATTATTTTGAAAAGTAAAAATTAGTATTTTAATAGTGGAGAGGTAGTATAGGTAGTATTGTTGGAGTGTTGAAAAAGACATGCGTAAATAAAGTACTGTTCACTAATTTTTTTGGCTCAATATTTGTTGAACCTTGCTAGGGATGCTCTAACAATCAATATACATAATTACAATACATATTACAGCTAACATGTCTTTTGTTTTTACCAGCATTTACACAGATTATTACCATCACCCGTGAAGTTGTACTACAATATTTCACTCATTATTCGAGTATTTTTTTGGTAGCTACATTTCACAGATTTTTGAACTCAATTACTGTAGCGGGTTTGGGATAACAACTCTATTTTTCTTGCTTTTGTTTTTTGTGTTGGGCTGATCATAGCCATCAGTGGTCGGCTATGAACGACTCAGATTTATTCGGCAGTGGACAATTCAAACTTTTTTGAACAAAATGTTGTCCCCGAAGGAACAGCACGCCCCGGGAACCGTTGTAAACAATGCCCTTTTGGGTATTATTCTCTTATCCACCAAAGCAACTCTAATCGGTATTGGTAGTGTGGCCTTGACATTTTAGGTGGCCGAAGAAAATTCTCAATATTGGACTGCCTACATCTTCAAGAGTTCTTTTTACAAATTACAAAATTACAAAAATGCAAACTAAAAGGATACAACAATGAAAGATCAACTCAAAAACATATTATTTGTAAAGTACGCTATTCCAATTCAAAACCTTTTTCAGGCCCATTGATCTCAGGTGATTCATAGCCTTTGTAGGTAATTTACATTTTGTTAAGATAGTATATTTTGAACAGAATCAAATTTTGATTTTCTTTGGCGCATTTTTCTCTTACTTAATTTTCCCTAATATTTCAGAATTTGATTTCAGTTCATTGATAAAGTGTACATGGCGATAACTGGGCATGCCAAGAAAGAGTAACAGCTCTCAGGTGAGTTTTATTCTCCATCTTTCTCTTCTTTCCCTTAAAATTTCGATTTAGTCTTTGCATGCATGCTAATATTTTGATTTGTATGCATACATTCGAAAAGAGACTTTGTTTTTAAATGAACATTTAGACAGCTCCTAAAAATGATTCAGTACATTTGTTTTAGTCTTTGCATGTACGCTAATATATTTTTAAGAGTTTTCTCTCTTTGTTTTGAAGAATATAAGAAAGCACCTTGATAAGCCCCCAATATTGTACATATCTGGGGCTTATCGTACTCATTTATCACACACAAGCACGCGATTTCGCACCTTATATGTTTGATTTGTGCGTTGTAGTGTTTTTGCCAAGTTACAGGTTGAACGCGTGAAATAAACGCATTTTGAGCACATTGAGAACCGTGCCATCTTTACGAGGGTCACGTGCCCCGTGGCACGGCAACACCGGGCCTCATGAGCCACGAAATGAAGACTCGGCTAAGGTTCAGGAAGTCGAAGAGCCACAAAGCCAAGCCGGAAGGCTAAAGTCGTGTCTCACGCTCTCAAAAACTCCTGGTGGAGTCCGGGAGTGAACGAGCAATCAAGTGGCCAAGGAACACCTCCCCCGAGGGTCGCACAACTCATTTAAGTTCATTGGAGGAAGTCCGGAAGAGCGAAATTCAACAGGAGGGATCAAAGAAGTCAAATTCAAGTCAAGATAATTCCGGACCTATCCGGAATTATTCCGGACCTATCCAGAATTGCCCAAAATTTCCAGACGATTCCGGACCTATCCAGAATTATTCCGGACCGATCCAGAATTGCCCAAAAATTTTCAGACAATTCCGGACCGATCCGGAATAATTCTGGACCGGTCCAGAAGTACTCCGAACCAATTTTTCTGCACTTTATTCACTTTCTATTAATGACAAGTTTTGAAAGATGTGAGGACTTTATTAGATATTTTGTAGAGAGAGAGAGAGTGGAAGATTAAATAGTCTCTCCTCTCTCCTTCCCACTCACTTTTATTTTTATTTCCTAGCTAGTTATTTTGGCTCTCCCCTCTCTCCTCCATGGGAGAGGATTTTGAAGCTTTATCTCTCTAGAAAACTCACGTAAGTTTCATGTTTCGTTTAATTTCTCGTGTTTTAATGTTGTAGCTACTTGTTGTGTCTCTATATAAATCAAGTTTGTTTTCGTTTTTATCGGTTAAATTGTATTCTCCACTTTCTAGTCATTTCCTTCTTAAACCTTAGTTTTTACTTGTTGTTTGTGATTTTCTTAAGGCTTAAAGTTGTAAGCAAGCTTAGGAACTTTGCTAAAAATCAATTTATTAAGTCACATGTTATGTTCTTTATTTCCTTTGCAAAATTAGTCATGTTTTTCTTAGTTATGTTTGAGTAGTCTAAATAGGCTCGGTCATGGGGTGATTAGCACTCCATGACTTAGGTTTAATTCGTTCTTCTCGCCAAATTGCAAACACTTCTTGTTTAATAAAGTCACGGGTTCATCTTTATGTATCAAAATTTGGGTTTGTTAATCTCATTGATCTCTCGTGGCCAAGGATTAATTCACCTAGGTACGGGTGATACTTTGGGCGATGTCAATCTAAAAGTTTGTCTAATTGGCTCAAGAACCCTAAACTTTATCAAACATCATTTCTAGTTCAAAGAGTTAGGATCAATTTTATGTACCAAAGTCTAGGTTTGTTAATCTTTTTGATCTCTCGTAGTTAAGGGTTGATTTTCCTTTTCACGTATGATGTTTGGAGCGATGTCAACCTAGATGGTTGCCAAATGGTTACAAGAATCTTAATCTCAACAAGAGAGGAACGAATTAGCCAAAGTTATGGTTGTTAAAATCCCCTAGACTTTGCCTTAGTTTAATTAGTCTTTTTAATCTTCCAAATCGTTTTCGAAGTTAAGAGAATTCCACCAAACAAACTCCAAAAGCCAAGTTTGCCGCTTTAAGGCTAAAAACCTACACTTGCAAGACAACTCTCACGCGCGGGTGCGTTCGGTCCTTGTGGATTCGACCCGGTCTTACCGGTTATTATGCTACCGCCGACCTAGCCCTACGCTTGGGGCAACACTCTCTACGACACAATCTAAGGTCGCAAGCACACCTCATATCTTAACTATGATTTTTTTACGAGAAAAATAATAAACCGTGTTAGTTCGCTCGATTTTTTTTTTTTTTCAATTTTCCATCTTTGGGATTATAATTTTTAATCCAATGTAAGAGCATATCATTTGTGCACCATGGTTGTGTTAGTTAAATGCAAAATTTTTCACAAAGTACTTGAATAATGTGATCTCCGTGATATTGTGGATTGGGAGTGAGAATAAAAAAAAATTGGTTGAAACGGTGGGATTTTGGTTCGAGCACTTCTAACCGTCTGATTGAGATGAAATTTTGTGGGACCCCTAGGAAAATTTTTTTAAGAATAATGAACAGTTCGGATCACTCGTATGGGATCTAAAAGTGGGTCTCCAAACACGATCGATGCATTTTCTAGACACTAGCCTCTGTACCCATGTGTTTACCGATTATTCATACACACCACTAGGAGCAGTTATTTTTCTCAGTTGTTGTACGCGTTTTGGAAATTCGTAACCCACCGTACTCGCTCATCCCAGCGAGATGCCTAAGGAAGAAGTCATTCGTCCACCACGTGTCACACCCAAACCAACGCACCAAGCGTGTGGAGGGTACTCGCACATGGTAAAGATTAGCTCTGGAAAACCAACCAATTGGAAATTAGAATTTGAATTAGGTGAAGGGCAGGTACAGGAAGCACCTCCGAACGTATTTTTGGAAAGCGGAATGCGTACTATGTGTGTGTGAGAGAGAGAGAGACGTTGGTAGCACTGTGTAGCATTCGTATTATGGGCTGCTCATTCATTAATGACTTACAAAAATACAACAATCAAAGCCCACAAAAAATAAGAGTGTTGAACTACTATTACTACTACTACTACTACTACTACTACTATATGTTTGCTGTCTTGGTGTTTGGGGGAATTAAAGAAAATGAGTTACGGGAAAACAAGTTTTTGATTTTTGGGTCGAGTGACGTTTGTTTTTTGTGATAACCGGGTTTCTGGGTCATTTTGCGAGTAGTTCGAATAATTCCGGGGTCCTGAAGAATAGAGCTAACAACTGAACATTACTAATGTTCAAAAAATCTTATTCCTTGACAAATTCTTGAAAGACTGGATTGAGATTCCCGCACAACGTCACCAACAACTCCTAGTATTTTCCTTCAAGATTGTGCACACTTTTATTTTTTCTCTTTGATAAAATGTAAGAACGCATCACTTGTACACAATGGTCGTGTTAGTTAAAAATGCAAAAATTTTGACAAAATACTTGAGTAATGTGATGTCCGTGATATTGTCGATTGGGAGAGAAAACAAATGTCTCTAAAAAACATACAAAAAAATGCATGTTGTGAATTGTCGCTTTTTGGGTCGTGTCGGACATAAAATAGTATTAACACACAATAGTTGAGGTGCGCCGCAAATGGGCCCAGCTATCCGTTTATAGAAAAACAATCTAGTGCATTGATGTGAAGCCATTTTGTATTCCCGATGTTCAAAAAATCTTATTTGGAAATCCAACTGTTAGGAGGAATTGGGGTTGTATGGGGCAAGGGTGGGCCGTAAAGAGTGGTTTGTTAATCTATATTTAGTTCCGAATTACATTGATACTTGGTGTTTTTTTTTCACGTGTAAACTATATTTGTTGTGATATGCTTTGTTGCTTCTTTGTTTGCGTTGATGAATCAAATACTACAGTATAAGAAATTTAGTTTGCAAAAAAGATTTTTCGTAAAATTCAATTGATCAACCCGATGTTAGGATTTGGTTATTTTTTTATGAGGACTCTTAAAACTATGTTTAAAATAAATTCAATAATTCCTATCATTTGCACAGAGATCCGAGAATAAGTCCTAGTGGTATACATTTGGTGTACACCGATGGGTACATCTTCTTTTGTAAAAATTCACTCAATTGCTAGAAGCAAAAGACGGAAAAAAAAAATCCACTCAATTGTCGTCGTCGGGGGGGTCTACGGGACCACGGCTGTCGTACACATGGCATGGATCTCCACTCAAGGTAATATCGACGACATCGCTCTTGGTAATTACTCCTACAAAAGAAACAAGGTGTAAATTGGTGCGTGTAGGCCACTCAGGGGCAATATATAGTTTTTGCCTCCCGAAGAAAAAGAATATTCTATGGGTAAAAAGGGCAAATTCCCAAGAAAAGCGCAGCCCTAAATTCCTGGGCTGGCGGGCACATGGCTATAAATGCCATCCCTTATCATTATCTGAATCACTCCCTCTCTCCACTCACAGTCTCACACTCACTCCCTCTGTCCCTTTCTCTCTCCAACACAAACCCACTCCGCCATGGAATTTCTGGAGCTCTTCTCCATTGTGCTTGGTGGATCGCTCGCTTGCCTCGTTGGTTCAGTTCTCGCACCTCTCACCGGTCACGGCCTCTTGGAGGTTGGACCGTCTGGTCATTGGAGCCTTGTGGGTTCCGTCACTCTCATCTGTTTTTGCCTGTTTGTCTTCGTCCTCCGCTTCCTCCGCGTCCAATTTCATCCCCAAAGTTTAAAATGTGTCAATTTGGTCCTCACCCCTAACGCCGTCCATCTTGTCCGTTAAAATGGAGGGCATTCGTGGTATTTCACCCTGCAACTTTTCCTCTCCCCCTTCCTCCTTCAGATCTTCTTCAACAAAAAATAAAAACCCCCTCTCTCCACCGCTACAGCAGCTCCGGCACTCGCTCTGAGACCTCCTGGACCGCCTCCTCAAAAATCCACACTCCCTCCTGCAATCCCTGCCGGTACAAACCTATGCGGCAAAGGCCGATTAAAGGGCGGTGCCAGAGCAACTTTTATCCATGGCTACCCGAAGAACCAAAACCAAAAATGCAGAAATCACCAATCTCTGCCACCGCTGCTAATAACCCACCACCAGGGCCCAAAAACACCTATCGAATTACCTCCCCACCAGAAACCACACACCACCACTGCCCAAACCGCCACTACTGCAACCACCCACCTCCGCTACCACGCCACCACAGTCAGGCCGTAGTCACAAACCTCAGTCAAATCCCCCAAATTTTGCAACACAATCTTGAAAACCCTAAACCCAATTCAAAATTTTAACCCCCAATCCAAACCCCCAATTCAGAAGTTTAAAAAACCCTAACCCTCAAATTTGAATCCAAATCAATGGAACCATAAAACCTTACCTCAATTACGACCCAATGGCCAAGGTCAAGAAACCACAACCCCAACCGTTGCCAGTCGCCCCACCCATTGCCGGTCGATTTTCGAAACCCAGATAGGGGGGAGAGAGAGAGAGAGAGAGGAGTTTGCCGGAGAGAAGGAGAGAGAGTTGAGCGGCGTATGTAGATGGATCTACGGCATATGGGTTTCATTTATTTTTACGGTTTTCTTTCTTGCCCTTTTCTGGGTTTTTACTGAGTAAGCAGATGGATCCACAGTGGTAAGGTTTTGGATTTGAAAAATTGGGAGAGCCTTTTTGTTGCTTGGAACATGTGTTTGTGAAATTCTTGCAATTGATAGGTTTAAGGAGTTCGTTGATTTTGCATGTTCTGGATGCCTCTGTTGTTTCTCACAACTTTCTTAGAATTGCTATTCGGTGTTAAGCAAATGGGAATTGAGTGATAGGTTTTTTTTTTTTTTTTTAAATTTATTACTTTAAGTTATTTTTTTAAAATTTATTACTTTATGTTTTTTTTTTGGTTGTAATTTGGGGTGAAATACCAGTAATGCCCTCCACTGTGACGGACAAGAGTAACGGCGTTGAGAGTGGGGACCAAATTGACGCACATTTTAAACATTGGGGACGAAATTGGCCACTCGTTAATACTTTGGGGACCAAAAAGGTAAATAAGCCTTTTCTCTCCCAATCCTATCACGGAGATCACATTATTCAAGTACTTTGTGAAAATTTTTGCATTTAACTAACACAACCATGGTGCACAAGTGATATGCTCTTACATTGGATTAAAAATTATAATCCCAAAGATGGAAAATTGAAAAAAAAAATCGATCGAACTAACACAGTTTATTATTTTTCCCGTAAAAAAAATCATAGTTAAAATATGAGGTGCTTTCTTATATTCTTCGAAACAAAGAGAGAAAACTCTTAAAAATATATTTTTGAGTTAATCTTTCATAGTTGTATCCTTTTTTAGTTAATTTTTCGTACAAATCAGAGTTAAGATATGAGATACTTTCTTATATTCTTCAAAACAAAGAGAGAACTCTTACAATTATATATTTTTAGTTAATCTTTCATTGTTGTACCCTTTTAGTTTGCATTTTTGTAATTTTGTAATTTTTTTAAAAGAACTCTTGAAGATGTAGGAAGCCAAATATTGGGAGTTTTCTTCGGCCACCTAAAATTGTCAGGCCTACACTGCCGATTACAGTTGCTTTGGCGGAAAGGAGTTTTGTTAGTTGAAGTTCATAAAAACTTACCCTACCTTCTCACAAGAGAGAGTAAATGGACTATAATCTCACTTAAAAATGGCTTTTTCGATGAGTTCGATCACGTTTAAAATTAAAAAATGTGATTTTTTTAAAGGGAATTCAAGCTAAGAGAACTGTAACCTTGATTATGTTTTTACTTGCATGTGTTTTTATTTTTTATGACTTACTATAGGTGGGCAACCAAGTAGAAAAGAATCGGACTTGGACAACGCAAACATGAAGGGTGGGCCTGATCTTATGTTGTAGCTCATGGACTTATTGAACAAGTATAGCACTCTATGAAATTTACCTCGTTGGTTTAGTACCAAAGACCAGGGCCGGCCCTGAAATTCCTAGGACCTAAGACGAACTTGTAAATTTAGGCCTTATGTTTTCTTTTTAAAAAATAAAAATAAAACTAACCTCTCAAAATGATAGTTACTTGGTACCATACATTCTTTTTTTTTTTTTCATGATTCATCTGGTTGTTTCGAATAAAACTAGTTTTTGGTCATATTATTTTTTGCATCAATAAAAAAATATCCCTTTGAAAGTGTGAGTTTGTGAGGGGGAAAAAATACTATTGATGGATTAATTTTGGAACAACACGGAATTTTCCTTTTGGAAAAATTGAGTTTGTTATCAGAAAGGTTTTTATGATCAAGAGAATTTGAGCCCAAAAATCCTATGAAGACGTACACCTGCATACGTCAAATACATGGACGGTACATTTTAACCATCCAAAAGCATTTTCAACAGTCCGGATGTTAAATACTCTTTGACAAGTAAGAGTTAACTCTTGTCGGTCAAATAGTGTTTAAAATTCGGACTATTGATTTGTTGAAATGAACGGTTAAGATGTGTTCATGCATTGGCACACGCAAGTGTGCGTACCCATAGCAGGACTGATTTGAGCCGTAGTCCGGAAGTTACCGTATGTGGGGCAGGGGCAGGGGCAGCTCGAGTTTTCAGGACTCGATGCAGAGGAGGGCAACTGCCGCAGGTTTTGACACTATTGATGGGTACATAAGACATAAACATAAAAACGACCCCCAAATGTGCCGGATAGTTTTTAGGCTATACGAGTGCGTTAGCGAAAACTGAGATCATTGCAATCCCTATCGCTACAACTGCAAGGGAGCACGGGGCCCTGTCGTGAGGAGCTCACTTCAGGGTGTAGTGAGTTCTGCTCACTACAGGGCCCCCACTCTGCAACTGTAAGCAATTTAAAAGCTAGGCCAGGTTTTATAATTACAAAGCAGATTGAAATTATATGTAAATTACGGGGTATTTATCCAGTAAAAACACTACTTCCAGTTTTTCACTTGAATTTGGGTGAAGGATTATGAACAAAATATGGATTTCTATTGCATCCTCTTACTGTCCACAATAGATAAAGCAAGTTATAATCACAACAAACCTTACTAACACATTGCTTCAAGTTTCTAAATAAAAACTGTAGGCTTCATTCCTCCTATCTACCCACTTTATATGAGTTTCTCAGCTCATGCCACAAGCAAAACAAGGTATCAAAGGCATCGTTGTCATCATCAACATTACCTTCTTCATTCGTCGAGAGAGTTAACATCGTTTTCAACCACTGCTCATGGAGACTCGAAAACTCAGACCTCCGTTCGCTCGACTTGAAACTTTCTCCAATCGATTCCTTCATCACTTCTCCAGCGCTTACTGCAGTTTCCACAACCTGTTTTGGGATCCCCGCCATGAGAGCCACTTGCATTCCGTAGCTCTCTGGGCATGCCCCAGAAGCTAGCCTGTAAAGGAAAACTAAATCCTTGCCTCCCTCAAAAGGGTTATCAGATTTTGACTTGAAAGCACAGGCCATGTGTTGCAATATGACATGAGGGTGAGAAGCGAATTCCTTCGTCAGTGGGTGATAGTGTGTTGCAAAAAGTAACCGGCAGTTGACCCTCTCAACAAGATGGCGAAAAACCTGTAGAAGTATTGTAGATAACATTAATAATGTAGCAATAACTATTTCCGGCCAGCTCAACATTTTTTTACTAGAAGTGCCCTTCTATCTTTTTCTCCAGAGATTGTCACTTTATTAACCGTTCCCTTCCCAGACTCTACATCTGCTAGAGTTTTGTGCACAGGGTCCGCCCTTAATACCGTCTCTTTCATGTCCTATGAGTTAGACCTACATCCCTCTTTCACAAGAATCTGAACTAAGCTTTTCTATCATAGTGCCCAAAATTCAACTGATTTAACAATATGTTCTGTTAGTCCTTTGACAATATAGGTAATATAAGTGCTGATAAAACTGATATCCATTGGTGAAATGTTGAAAACTCACAGCATATGCAATAGCGTATCCATCAAAGGTGCTCGTTCCTCGTCCTAATTCATCAAGAATAACCAGTGAATCTCGTGTCGCATTTTGAAGAACAGATGCAGTTTCTGTGCACTCAATAAAGAACGTACCTGCAAATTCAGAGGCACAAGACTGAATATATGGAGTTTGAGAAGTCAATCTTGAGGTGTTTGTGTGTAAACCCTAAACCCTATATCATGAGTGAAGAAGCCTCTAATGTTGGACGACTTGCGTAAAAAAGACCTTTCGAAGAGAATCAAGCAAATGCATGCCAATTGGGGTATGATGGTAAACTTGTACGCAAAGGCTGCGTGTAACTAATGATATCACTGAACATGATCAAAACCAAATTTCACTGTCTCAGTCCATAATTCTCGAGGTATCTGCAATTCTACTATGACTCAAACCCTCTGTCACTATCTAAATACCCCTCCACCACCACTGTGACTATTCAACAACGCCTACATGAGCCCAACATCATCACCACAGAGTTTATTAGGCATTTAGGCCCCAAATATATAATCAACAGTTCCACCACCAACTCACTGCCACCATAAACATATGTTTCCCAACATAGGGTGCACTCCCTCTTATATTATTAGAGTTGGACAATGGTATCGTAATGACAATAAAATATACGAAAACATTATTGATTCAAGGATCCAATTAAAACCACTACGTAAGCTGGCTAGATAGAACTTACTCTCGCCAGTCATTATTCTGTCAGTGGCACCAAGCCTAGTGAAAATGGTATCCACAAGAGAAAGAACACACATCTCACAAGGTACATAAGAGCCCAGCTGCAAGCCAGGGAAAAAGTTAATCACAGAATAAGGAACAATTAACTATTGGAATTTTCATGATTCCAAAACTATAGAAGCAGCCAATTATTTCCACTACGTGAAGATTCCAGATTTAATATGAGGAAACATACCTGGGCTAGTATAACAGCTAGACAAGTAGCACGAAGAAGGGTGGATTTTCCACCCATATTAGGTCCAGTCAATAGCAAAGTTCGGGGATGATAACCCTCTGCTTCTTCTCCAAGGACAATATCATTTGGAACAGGAAGTTCTCCATTCTCACCAAGGGCATTTGGATGCCACAGTCCTTTGATTTTAAGAATTGGTCCTCTGATTACTTGGGACAAACTGGTGGACTCAGAAAGAGGCAAAATAACAGGTCTAGACATAGCCCCACATGAAGAATTTGCAGTGACTGCAAAAGATCGTAGGACATCAATACGAGCTATGGCATGAATGACTTGAGACCATTCAACAGCTTTTTCAACAAATAACTCGATTAGAGTCGAGAGTATATCAGCGTCTGAATCCTTCACCATATGGTCCTGGTACCATGGATTACGTAAGTTATGATCAATATATTGTCACAAACAAATTGCATAAATATCATCATTCAAATGACTGAATGAGGAAGCCAAACTTTAAGTTCGTTGGATGCATAGGGCTGGTTACAGAATCTGGATGATAAAAATTGAGACTCTGCAGGTTCACTGGCATCATATGACACCAAAATGCAGTGTACTCTAATTATGATCAAAATACTTCTAGCCATGCTAGTGGATCAGTGAGCATTCACTACCAGGTAATCCTCAACTATAAAGAAGGCAAGTATGATAAAAACTATGATTAATAGTCATAAAGAAGCACCTGATACTTGGGGAAGTCACTTTCTACAGCTGCTTCAAATTGAGTGAGGAATTTATCAAGCCCGTTGCTACCATTTAGCACTGGGAGGTTGAGAACTTTTGACATTGATAAGATCATTTGCCCCTCGTTTTGCAGAAGTGTTAACAAATCTACTCCAACACGCAAGCCTTTAACAAGAGACCCAAATGTTTTTACCTGTGTGGCCTCTCTCAAACGGTTATATGTTTACATCGGAAAAAATAAATAAATAAATTGCAATGCAAACCAACATAAGAGATGCTTAATTTCAAAACTTACTTCTACCATGGGACCATGTGGGCTTGTGCTTACAGCCCTGACTACTTAATATATTTTACGTCAAACAAAAAGAATTGGTACAAAATGCTCTCTTCATTTGCAAACTACTCAAAAAGATCTGCAATTTCAAAACCTATTCAAGAGTGAACAAAAGCCACATAAGCACATGTTAGAGGTAGAACAGACTTACTCGCTGCTTCATAACTTTTATGCCAAATAAAGGCAGAATGAGTGTAGCAGATGACTGAAAGCTAGCCTTAACTCGTCCAAGCAACCTTTCCAAGTCTGGGAGTTTGCGAAGATATTGAGCGATGAGCAACACAACCTCTGGATGAGTCATTAGTTCTTCAACCACATTCAGCCTACAATTAATTTCCTCTATATCTTTCAGAGGATGGCAGATCCAGTTCTTTAGAAGACGCTTCCCAGATGCAGTTATAGTGTTATTGAGATAACTGTACAGTGTACCTGAAACTCAAATAAGAGAAACTTGAAGTAACATGACTAAGGAAATCAAAATGTTGTAATCGAGAGGCAATTGGTCTTTGAAACAAGCAGCTACACTTGAAAATTAGTTGCAAAAACTTGCCTGATGGACCACCATCAGCATTATTACCAAAAATCTCAAGATTAACCAGTGTCTGCCCATCCATTCTGAGGCAACCTTTATAGACTTGATATGATAGAATATCTCCGTTGCGCAAAACATCATCTAACTGCCAAAAAATTGGAAGATGCTCGTCACCAAACTACAACAGATATTTCATACTACCAATTACAAGAAAGCTTACCATCAACCTTGATAGATGACTAATAAGGCCACCAAGAGCACATAACGCAAGATCTTGGTGTGTAACACCTTCAAGAGTATCATCCCACTGGTTACAAGAGCCTTTGAAGTATCCATTCAGCTGAATCAGATCTCTGACTTCAGAACCATTGCCCATATCAACGGTTGGTTGTACTGGAGTCAGTTGTGATGATCCTGCGAGATAGACATTACTTCAACACTAGTCCCTTGTCCTTCAAAATTGGACCTTGGCTGCCATACCAACGGAAGTCCAAACACTTTCATGAATGAAATTCTTCCAAATGAATGATGGGTGATGTGAGAGAGAGACATCATTTCCAAGAACAACTAACCCCCAAGAATGGACAGAAACTGAATAACAACAAGAGAATGACTCTTCATGGTAACGGCAAACTATGGCTCAAAGCCAATTGTGGTTGAATCACATTTCATCATTCTTAAGTCATATAAAACTAATCAGAAAAAAAAAAAAGCGCCATATAAAACTTCTAAGTTGTGAGGATTCTATCTGCCATTTTCCTATGTCAATCTGCTTCTATGTGAGAGGGCACCGATATAAGCTGATAAAAGAATAAGAGAATTTTCAGAAAAATGCAAACTAAAGGTTCTAACCGTAATCTCCCACTCACCTGTTGATGTGTATTTTTTGAGAGCTTTTTGAGCCTCTCTAGACATCCCTGGAACATATTTGAGAATAAGTCGTGAGGAGAAAAGTTCTGGATGACTATTGGACCATAATTTGAAATTCAAGTAAATAAGTTACCTCGAGTTTCATATATAACTTCCTTAGGTGAAACCTAGTATAAAAAACAAATGAGACGATAATAGTATAATGCCTTTTTCATAGATCGCAATACAAAAATTGTTCAAATCATTAAGAAATCAAAACATACTTGCGTCAACAAGGCCCCCAAGGTGGCGCAAGAGGCATCATCACTAATGGAACCGACCCAAAATTTTAAAGCAGCTGAGTCTACAAAAGCAAATCCATATGCAGTTGAGCCATTACCCAGTTCACAGCTACCCTGGATACAAATGTCAAAACAACAAACCACCGCAAAAAAGAAAAATCACAATTGATGAAACATAGATTGAATAAGAAGATAAAAGCAAAATAAACAGAAGCAACCAACAAATTCAGAATCAACCAACCAATCAAAACATTAACATCCAGCATTTGTATGGTTAATCATGAAAGAACAATGTGAACCTCTTTTATGGCGAGAAGATGAACGGAATCAGGCCCCAAGTTATCATCCACTGTGGTTGACGGTGTGACCACTTGAACTAGTTTTCTTTGAATCACCTGGAAACCAAAATTACAGATCATAGCATTTTCATTGATTCACGTGATATCAAATCTTCAACTGGCAACATGTTGGAACCATCTGTCAGTGAGACACCAGTTGTATATCCGAGAATGAGACATGACCAGAAGAAGCCAAAATATAAAAAGTGACAAAATACTTGAGTGGTTGTATTAATTTTGCTATACTAACAACTTTTAGCGCAGCAAGAAAGAACCGGGAGCTGCTAACGAAGCAATTACATTCCATAAGACTCCAAGATTGTGACTAAGGTCCATTTGACGAAGGTACATACAAATAATGTCTATTTGCAACTACAGCGGGTTGCAAAATATGAATAAGCTTTGTCTAATGAGAAGCATTAGAGCGTTCGGCCAACTACAAAACATCATGAATCCAATAATATTTTTTGAGAGCAACAGACAGAATCATGATTGATAACGAAAGTAGGATGAATAAAAAAAGCGAATAAAAGAAATTTCGAAGTCTTCATCCGTCTCCTCGATTTGGAATTCTAAATGGCTAGATAAAAGCCTTTGGATCCCCTATGGATGAAAGGTTTCAAATGCAAGTTGGGCTTATTTGTGTTTTCCAACCTTCTTGACTTAAGGTGCATGAGTCATAGACTGGCCATGGCCTGCAAGATTGGGGTGACAATATCACACATTATTGAAACTTAGGCTTCTGAATAGGTTCCGCCCAAACATATACAACATTGACAAGTTCCTTGGCTAAACAGCAGGCTGCTACACCTTATGAGAACTGCTGTAGGTGGAACTAAGAATGAAAAGAATTTTCTTTCTCAATCACAACCCGGAAAATGATAAAACAATCAGCATGTGAAAGAACTTGGCCATGTCAAAGGTTAGTGGAAAACTTACAGAACCGGCACCTCTGGCTTTTGCTTGTTCAGATGTTTCCAACTGCTCCATCCGTCCAACTTTATACCTTCAGAAACAAAATATGGCATAATAGGCTGCAACAACTGGATAGTATAAAGCCAATTAAAATAACGGGTACATGAGTGGGCCAATACCAATTGATATTGACTAATGACTGGCATGCTCTATCTGGGGGCCTGGGGCCAATATACACTACAAAAGGTGCAAGGTTTCTTTACCTTCCCACAACTCCTTTTGCTTTAAAAATGGAGCATTATCAGCCATTCAGAGGGTAAGATCTAGGCCTAAGTACATTCACCAGTCATGCTAATTGGAATATTTTGCAAAAAATAGTAAAAACAGAGAACATTTCCTCACCCACGAGCAATCAACTTCTGAACAGCATCATCAATCCCACTCTCGGAGATGCCAACCTAGCCAAAGAAACATTTCAATGAATAGAAATTATTTCAATATTTACAAAAACCTCTCCACAAGATGAATAGGAGGAGAATAGAAACCCAGTGCCATAAGAAAATACCTGTCGACATTTTCCCACACCACTGAATGTCATTTTCCAGTCGAGCTCCTTGTGACCAATTTCAGCATCAAGTTCATACAGCTCGTAAAATTTTCCCTACATAGCATCCAAAGCTGTAGTGTTAGCCAAGTGTAGTATGGGGAACAAACAAAAGGCAAGATACAATCTTGTCCATTCATAATGTCATAGTTACATTCATAGAAAACACTAGTTTTACAGGGAAAAATAAAAGAGAGGAGGTGGGATTCCCAACAGAAAAGAAGAAAATGATAAGGTGATAAGTGATAAGTGTACAGTGATCTTGTGTGCTTTCGAATGAACAAAGATGCTTAGGAGTCGTGTTTCTTTTTTGTTCAATTTAGGAAACTAGTGCCTGTAATAGTACTTGCCCTGGTCATATAACCATAACAATTTGACTTTGTTGAGCTACATATTAGAGTATGGTATTTCCTGGACACAAAATATGACAACACAATCTGAAAAAGAATGGGAGCTTCATAACTGACCACTTTGAAGAAAAGCACAATGTCCATATAACGGGATTTAGCGTTCCAATACTGCTTTTGAGATGCTGACATTTTATTCAACACATCGGGAGGTATATAGAGCGTCCTCTTGTCATACAGCGCATTGCCGGGTCTCCTTCCGTTAGCATCCCTGATCTGAGAAGGATCGAGCCATTCAAACTTACTAGTCACTTCAGATAGCTTTTCGTGGTTTTTGTTTCCATCCTTCGAATCTTGAAGTAACTTAATCCGTTTGCTAGAGTCCAACAAGGAGCAATCACTTCTATCCCCAAAGTTGAAGCAGTCCTCTTGAATTCGCTTCAACCGTGGAACAGGAGGCCGAGTACCTGGTGTTTCTGGCCCAAAAATATCATTATCATTGGTTTCTATAAGCAAGGGGCACCCTTTATCCCCCAAGCGATCTTTTCCATTGGAGTTGATAACAGTTCCCTTTGAAGGATGTTCAAAAGCTGCATGTTGATTAGGCAATGCTTCCAGGCTACTTGATTTACTAGAAATTGAGAAAACCTCGGAGGAACCACCACATGCTTGGTTCCTAAAAGTGGCATACACATGCTATAAGATGCTAACATAAAGTTATCAAAGGTAACAACACGAAAAATGTGGTCAAGAGAGAGTGACCCACAGGAAAAGGCAAGAATTGGGTGTTTTTATTTGCCTTTGCAATTAGATAGATAGACACAAGGTCTAGCTTCAAAGTTAACAAAGTCAGTAAAGAGGTGTTGAAGGAGAATTAGCAATAATTACATTGTCTAAGGGGGTTTTGGACTAGAAAAATAGCACATAGTTACACAGGCCACATGCCAAACAAGTCAAAGTACACAACAAACTAAACGTTTCTTAATTACCCAGAAGAAATAATAATAACTGTACAAATGAGACTCAATTCAGCATAAGTAAACAAATATGGCTACCTTAAAATTACTAAAACCCAATCTAAGCATCACATTATATTCATCAGAAATTTATTCCAACAATTGAATCTAACAACCATAATAACCTTGCACATGATGGTTTCAAAACAAGTTTTTGATGTAGGAAATCGGTTAAACCAACAAACGCACAAAGAGCAAATAACAACCAAGAATAGAAACAAAAACGCAAACCACATAGCTTTTTACTTGGTCCCCAACTTAACCACCTGTGCAGTTGAGTAATACACAGCTCACACCAATGAAAATTCACCGTGTATTGGATGAAGAATGGAGTACAAGTTACATCGGCTGCATATAGAATGTATTTATGACCTAGGTTTACATCATCAATCACCGTAATACCCCAATCTCGGTATTGCGAAAGCTGCCCCTGATCCCCCTGCGCCCCTGAACCCCGAATAGTCAACGAAGTGCAAATTAGACCGTATCATGCTTCACAAAAGCAACAGTTGATAATGTTTTCTAGTTGGATTCATGACAGTGTACATCTAATGCAGTTTTCTGTCTTGTATACCAATGGTAATGACAATTGATTTTCACTTGAAAGGACAGTAACAAAACGTCGAATAATGAGTCAGCGTTCTATCAGTAACTCGGCGATTCCTAAACAGTAACCAAACCCTAAGCAGAGACTGATAAATGCCCCATCAATCCAAAATCCATACCTATCAGCACACTTCTCTGCAGCATCCACCTTCACGAATTTATGCATGATGCTGGAGACCATTAAACTCGTCCCGCCGTGTTCATTTCCGGCGAATCCCGCCGGGAAAACCCGACGAGGCACCTTCTCTGGCGGAGTGTCTATTTCGATAGAGGAAACGAAAGTTGACGCAACGGGAGGTTGATTGGCTACGACGGCGTTTTGGTTCTGTTGCTTCGGCGGGAACTGAGGAGGGAGGCGCTGACCGTCGATCGTGTTTCCGCTGGGTTTCTGGTTTTCAGGCGAAGGCCTTTGGAGGAAGGAGAGTATCGATTTCTGGCGATGCATGGTTCGATCGATTTCGGAGAAGAGGAGGCGATGACAGAGAGCTCCACTTTTGTAGAGAGAGGGAAAAGGGCATTAGAAGTTTGGCGCCATATTTTTTGGGTTTTCTGTGGTTTACGCAGAGACGAAAAGGGCGTCGAACAGGGTCGATTTTTGGGTACCGCAAAACGTCTCGAATTCCCCCCAAAAGGGGTAAATTACAGTAAGTTGCCTTAATGTTTGAACTCAAATACTCCAATCCCCTAATTGTGTTTGAGTTTTGCCAATTGACACCTTCCGTCACCCGTCTATTTAAGTATTTAACTGGCAAATGGCACACGACCATATAAAATCAAACATGAAGCCAAAAATGGATTTAGGGTCTCTGTAGTAACCGAAGTTATTATATCCCGTAGTGATTTCAATTATGGGTCTTCTGTAATTTGTATTTTAGATCAAAATCGTTCAATTAATAAAAAATGTTCAGTATATCATTCATGTAAAAAATCAAATTAATTGGATATTAGTAGCTATAAGGTCGGATGTCATTTATTTTACGAAAATGTATGACCAATATCATCTAGAGAATAAACTGTAAGGCACATTTGTCTCAATTGTGTGTTTACCAATATTCGATGATAATAATTTTTTAAACCAACAGCGTGCTCAACATTCTTGGAAAAATGAACAGTTCCGATCTCAAATAAATATTTCAGAGGGCCCACAATCGAGGTCATTACGAAGACTCCATGCCTGACAAAAATAGCCATTTATTATTTGGGATTTTTATGAGTCGGTATAGTTTTTCATGTCTACTTCCCTCTAGGACCCGATTGGATGGGGTTAAAGGAATGGGGATAACTTTTAAATGGGGTATTTGGCCTGATGTGACACATTTAGCATGGTTTGGCTAAGCAAAAATGCAGGGGGATAAATTTTCACCCCTCCAAAAGTTATTCCCGATAGGGGGATAGATGGGTGAAATTTTTGGGCACCCCTCCCCCTGCCCAAAAGTTATCCCCGGGTGTAAGGAAAAAATAAAACCCCATCTCCCTTATTTCAACTACAAAAAACCTTATCCCCTCATTTTATCCTCCATCCAAACCAACTACTTTTTTATTCCCCCTTTATAAACATCACATCAATGTGGGTCAACCCTCAAAAAATAATACCCCCTCTTATCTTATACTCCCTCTATAACTTATCCCCCTGAAATTTTGGCACCATCCAATCGGGGCCCTAAGTCCAAAAAATGCACCGATAAGGATTCAGCCGAAGTTCAAACCCCTGATGCCCCCTCATTCTCTTTGTGGACGTCGTCCTCATCGAGATGGATCCTCCTCTCCATCTATGTTGATGAGTAAAGCAGAGCTGAATATCATGGTTTTATCTATCTAGGATTGAGAAAATTTCTGCCCCCTGTTATGCACAATACTTTCAACCGCGAAATAATCACAAGGAAGACACGTCCTCGATTTATTCTGTTAATTACCAAAACCATCACCACAGTAATCAACCTCACAGCTACAATGATAACAAAGCCTTGAATTATTCTTGGTGAACACAAACAGCGTAGCAGCAACGACGACAAAAGAAAGCCCCAACGGATTTTGAAAAGTACTAAAAACACAACCACCACCACCACATATGCTTATATATATTCAAGAGATGGGATTTGACCATACCTCCTCCGTAATGTGAACTTTATCTACAGCCTAAATATGTATGTCAAGCATAAATGTATAATATTGTGAAGACCCACGCAAATTATTCAATCCATCCATTAGTTCTTAAATTATTCTTTGAATCATCCAAAAAAAAAATCAGGTCAATCGTATAACTTTAAGTACTTAATTCAGTTGTCCAACTTTCTTTCAAACTTCTGTTATAATTCAGGATCCTAAATTATAAAAGAATAATTAGAAGATGGAACCACCACTTTATAGTTTTTCAAATGACCTGATTTTTTAGGAGTGACTTAAAAATGTATTCAAAAAATTGATGAATGGCTTGGATCATTTGTTTGGGTTTTTGAATTAGGTCCCATAGACCCAGCTTACATAAAATATGTAGTAGAGTAATATTTCTAGAGATGTAGATGAGAGAGAAAATGAAAAACTTGACATATGAGGGCATGCGAAAAAAAATGAAAACCGGTTTCGAGAACCCAAACTGAACATGTTTAAATCATAGCTGTGTTCGTTTCCCAGGTTTAGTTTAGTTTTAGTTTTGATGACATCATCATTACCCTCATTTCTCTCTCTATCTCTCTCCACTCATTATACCATTTTACATTATCAAAACTAAGGGTGTGTTCCACTAACTAGTTTTTTCCAAAAACTAGTTTTTCTCAAAAATCGAGACAAGTCATCATCTCACAATACATCACATAACACAAAAATCAAGGCAGTTTTAAAATAAAACAACCTTAGTGGAACACCCCCTAAATTAAATTATCAAACGAACACAGCTATACTACCTATGAAAGTTAAAATTCAGGCCATATGTAACAGCCGCCAAAAGAAGCAAGAAAGAGATAAGAATGCTTGGTGGCCAAACCTATCAATTTCAACGTGGTTGTCCCACTTTTGCCTCCCCTCCAATAAGAAATAGCCACGTCATCCAACTATACTAGAATACTTGTAACAACCCTCAAGAACTTTCCAGAGCACGAACGAAACGCCAAGAACTTTCCAGATCCCCTTAAATCCTATATAATCATCATCACCTCCCAAACAGTTTCCGTAACAAATCCATACACTTTCTCTTGCCATATCTATTTTGCATCAACTTCTCTGCATTTTGCGACGATGCCGAGCCGATCCACAGGAGCCGTGACTCAGGACTGGGATCCCGTCGTGCTCCGCAAGTCGAAGCCCAAGGCCCACGACCTACGCGACCCGAAGGCGGTGAACCAGGCCCTCCGATCAGGCGCCCAGGTCCATACCGTGAAGAAGTTCGACGCCGGAGCGAACAAGAAGCCGCAGGCGACGGCGGTGAACGTGCGGAAGCTGGACGAGGCGGCGGAGCCGGCGGCGCTGGACAGGGTGGGGCTGGAGGTGCGGCAGGCGATACAGAAGGCGAGGATCGAGAAGAAGATGAGTCAGGCGGAGCTGGCGAAGCAGATCAACGAGTTGCCTCGGGTGGTCCAGGAGTATGAGAACGGGAAGGCGGTTCCAAATCAGGCTGTGTTGGCGAAGATGGAGAGGGTGCTTGGTGTTAAGCTCAGAGGGAAGGCGCACAAATAGTGATCGATGATTATGATCCTGTATACGTGTATGTATTTTGTAGTAGTGGTTTGTAAAGAAAAAAAGTTTGGGTGACGGTCGGGTATGGTCGAGTGGTACTCGACCGTACATCCTGGCTGTCTGAAAGTGTTTTGAACGCACAAAAGTGTTTGTTGTTTTGGTGATTAATAAGTTTGTAAATTATCTTAAGCAGTTCAACAAAATCCACATATTCCTGCACGAGTTGTGGTACCAATTCCATAGATTCAACTTTGTGGGATGAAAGAATTGAGCACTTCATCAATTATCAGGCTGTTGTATTTTTTTCGTAGAAAATGATATCCAATAGTTTGTAACTATGACCAGTTCTCATCGCACATAAGGACGATCGATAATGTTTTGTGGGAAGGCTGGATTTGGAGGATTGTTCAGGGACCAGATGGTCAGTGGCTGCTCTGATTCTATGGAAAGCTCACCTGCAATTCAAGTTTGGAGACTGAAATTTGGGGATCTATAAAGGTCTCACCATTATGTTAGAAAGAGGCTACAACAACATCCACATAGAATCAGATTCCCTCACCGCTGTTCAATTGATCAATGGAGATCATCCCAATACTCAACCCTTAAACTCTCTGATTGGTGATTCTTGGTTACTTCTTAGGTGAACTCAGTTCACCTTTCGCACATATTCCAGGAAGCTAATACAAGTGCAGATCATTTGGCTTAGATTGGGTGCCGAACAACAAGAAGCATTGGTGGTAACAGAGGAATCACCCCAATTCATCCGAATTTTTGTGAGGGACAACTGGTTTGGAAGAAACCGTATTAGGGATCAGGGGGTGTTCCACTAAGGTAGTTTTGTTTTAAAACTGCCTTGATTTTTGTGTTATGTGATGTATTGTGAGAGGATGACTTGTCTCGGTTTTTGAGAAAAACTAGTTTTTGGAAAAAACTAGTTAGTGGAACACCCCCTCAGAGTCTTGTGTTTTATGCTATTGTTTTAGCTGGACACTCTCTGACTTTGTCATTTTTGTTTTTTGCTTTGTCTGTTTTTTGAACCTTCGTTGTTAGTTTAATTTTCCGAAGCAAAAAAGAAAAGAAGATAATGTTACACTACAATTGTTATGGTAATGTGATGTATGATACTACTATCTTGGGAGATAGTCCAGCTGTGGTACCTCTTCCTCAGTTCCTCTATTTAAGTTGCCAATGCTCTTCCCATTGAGACAAGGATTGGAACCTATTGAGGATTTGAGGGTGGCTTTTGAACCTATTAACATTTGACGGATTGACTTATTGCACTTTACGAGATAAATTTTCTCACAAAACATCACTGATTTTCTCAGAAGAATTGTATTTGGAATTAATAACCGACTTGATTTGAAGATAGTAAAGTCCCTGGATTCCTAATTCTATACCAAACCCATTCATCTTGAACCCTCCATAAGGACCATCGCTGTCAAACTCAAAGTAACAACTGACAATTGATCAATACGACTCCAGCTCGAATTTGTCTTGCTTGTGACACTGTTTGCCACATTCCAGCCCTTGGCTACAATCCTTGCAGCTAGCCCATATATCGTAGGTTTGGTTAGCTATTTTTGTGGGGTTCTTATAAGCCAGCCATATTTTGTCAGTAGCTTTCCTTCTAAGCCCATCTCATGTCAAATACATTTTTCTTAAGTCCCTTTTCACGCGCGTCTATTGGAAATTAAGAAGTACTGTACCGGTTTTCAGCAATAATAAGTAGGATAGCTTTTGTCACATCACCAGCTAAACCACATGAGCATTAATTGGCTTACTAGGCGTGCGTGCAGCTGTTCTCTCTCTCTCTCTCTCTCTCTCTCTCTCTTTCTCCCTCCTAGTTCTTTTCCTTCTTTTAATGCTAGAGTACTCCTCTCTCTTCTCTCTTTTATTTTGTATTTTAAAATAAAATAACTTTTGTTATACATAATAATTTTTTATAAAATTATATATTTGAAATCTACTTGATGATATCTTTCAAATAAGATTCCATTTGAATATGAAATGGTGTACATGTTAAAAAAAGTTATTTTATTCCCATTAATTCTAATTCACTCATCTTCTAAACAATTCACACTCTTCAAAATGAAAGAATTCACACATTTGAAATATATAATTTCATATTCACAATGTATCTTGTTTGATAGATCTCGTCGAGTAGGTTCCAAAAATATAAATTTAAAAAAAAACGGATATATAAAATGAAAAATATTAAGTTTTAAAGTTTAAAGAATATAAAAAAAGAGAAGAGAAGAGAAGAGAGAGAGAGAGAGAGAGAGAGAGAGTTACCTAAACAATTTGTGAAAAAAAAAAACAGATTTTTGTTTTGCTTTTGCCGTTTTGTCTTAATCAGTTGCAAAGGAGTGAGAGAGTGTGTACCAAAAAGCAATTATGGGGTGGGGCACGCGGAAAAGGAGGGAGAAGAGAGAGAAAGTCAGTGGACAGTTGACCTCACGCGCGTCAGGGTTTATTAGGAAGTGAAAGACAAAATGAGATTTGGACGGAAACCCTCACAAAAAGTGGGGGCGGCTTGGAATTTTCCTATTTTTGTGCCTATTTCTGTCTCCGTCCCTAATTGAGACCGGGTAGGCTTTTGAACCTATTGAGAAGGCTCCGATGTTTGGATTGCCCAAGCACGACTCCACGCTTAGTTGTCTCTTACTAATTACTACTATTAAGTAAAAAAAAAAAAAAATCTCATGCAAGTAAAAAAAAAAAGGCAAAATCAAAATCAAAATTAAAATGTAACCCCGGTCATAGTGTTTTATGATTAGCACGATCCGATTCAAATAAAACACCTAATACAATACTCCTCAATCTAGTTTCATAAAAAAAAAAAAAAATGAAAGCCAAAACCAATACCTTCAAATACTTGCACATCTTTTCACCTATTTTTTGCTTACTCTAGAAAGCAACTCAAGTCAAGCATAAAGCATTAGATTAAAATAAAACAACAAATCTAACAAGCCTATCATCCAAATCAGATCCTAGTTTTCTTATTCTGATATTCATAAGGGTAAAATATACATCCTTTACAACCAAGGAGAATTGTATATGGGGGTAACAACGGACTTGACTTGAAGATACTGGCTAAGTCCCTGCATTCCCAAATCTCTCCCGAACCCACTCATCTTGAACCCTCCATAAGGGCAATCCCTGTCGAATGCGAAGTAACAGTTGATCCATATTACACCAGCTCGAATCGATCTTGAGACGGTGTTGGCCACATTCAAGTCCCTGGTCACAATCCCTGCTGCCAGGCCATATCTCGTCGCGTTAGCTCTCTGTATTGCCTCTTCCACGCTCCTACAAACATATATAGTTACCCATAAGTAGTTTCTCAATGCGAAACCTTTAGTATGTGTTTGGATATTCAATTTTCCAGAAAGATGATATTCTGTACACGAGAAATGGAAACTCACTTGAATTTCATGAGAGACATTACAGGCCCAAATATTTCGTCTTTCGCAATCATCATGTTGTCCTGTACAAATCCACAAAAAGATCAATGAAAGAAAGAAAACCACATACAAAATGCACTCTGCTCATACCATTCAACACGAAGGCAATTGTTAAAAGGGCTTACCGTAACATCAGTGAAAACTGTTGGCTCAATGTAGTATCCAGTTTCGCCGCAAGGTTTACCACCAATTAACAAAGTGGCTCCTTCTCTCTTGCCATGCTCAATGTAGGAAAGTATCTTATCAAACTGCTTTTTATCAACCTGCATGAGTTGTAATATTGATCAATGTTGGAAGGCATTAGTTTAGTTACAGCCTCCGTCACCGTGTTGGTCGTGAAGATTTAAGTCACGAGAATCAGTATCATAATCCCCAAAAGCAAGTATGGTTCTCCTCCGCTCATTGCCATGTGAATTTTAAGTTGGATGCTTTTATGAGGTACCAAAGCTAAACATACGTAGTCTTTTGAACAAGGCTCTATTGATTGATTGCTCCATTAATTGTGCCATAAGGTGCAGGTTGTTTCGTGAAGAGCCCCAATTTATAGATTAGTTCTTTATTTCCTTCTCAATGTAAGTATACGCGCGAGCTTGCCGACCCTTCTACTCGTCGCCAATTCATTTTGAATTTGATGCTTTAACGACAACAGATAAGTACAAGTTTAGAGCTTTTACCTGAGGTCCTTGGCGAACTTTAGGATCGAAAGGATCTCCAACAACCCATGTTTTGGCCTTCTCTCTCAATTTTTCCACAAACCTATCATAAATCCCTTCCTGAACAAAAACACGCGATCCCGCCACACATATTTCTCCCTGTAACAGGACAAGAATTCACCACACAGAATTACAAACAAAATGAAAACAACTAGAAACCAACAGTTCCTCTATGCAAACCAGAAAAGCAAGATTTTGAACATCTTTTTGGATGTTTAGTACGTACCTTGTTGAACAAAACTCCGAGGAGAGCAAGATCTGCAGCTTGATCGACTTCTGCATCGTCGAAAACAATAAGAGGAGACTTGCCTCCTAATTCAAGCGATATGGCTTTCAAATTACTTGTGGCTGCAGCTTGCATTATCAGTCGTCCTACCTCTGTGGACCCAGTAAAACTAACCTGTAAAAAACCACATTTCGGAAGAATGAAAGCCGAGTTTGAGAAGGTTTCAAAGCGATGGTAGCTAGGGATTTTATCAATTACTTTGTCTATGTCCATATGAGAACTAATGGAAGCCCCCGCTTTCGATCCATACCCCGTTACTACATTTAGCACTCCATCCGGGATCCCGGCCTGATAAAAAATTGAAGTACACAAATCACGGTAAAGAAATAAGCTAGGAGAATGATTGAAGAGGGAAAAAAAAAATTGCGCGAAAGCTGACCCGGACACTTGGTTAAAAAAAAAAAAAACATAACGAAAAAATTTGAGTGGGCCTACCAGCTTAGACAAATGAGCATAGTAAAGAGCCGAGAGGGGCGTTTGCTCAGCCGGCTTGACGACCATGGTGCACCCGGCGGCTAATGCCGGGGCAACCTTCATCAGGAACATCATGCTGGGGAAGTTCCAGGGGATGATAAGGCCCACGACACCGATGGGCTCGAGCAATGTGTACGCCTGATGCTCGCTCGACATTTTCAACGTCTCTCCGTGAATTTTATCGGCTGCACCGGCATAGTACCGAAGGATTTCCGCTGCTTGGGGTATTTCCTGGGTTTTTAACCAGTAGAAGAGCTTCCCAGCATCAATGGCCTCCAAGGCCGCTAGTTCATCGACGTTTTCGTTGATTAAATCTGCAAATTTCAACAGTATCCTTCTCCTTGCCTGGAAAAAATAAGCAAAATTAATTTACCTATCCAATTCTGTATCGGATCTGCTTGGTATATGGTTGTCAGATTCTTACAGAGCCAGGCAAGCGAGGCCAGGGGCCATGGTCAAATGCTTCACGGGCAGCCTTGACAGCTACATCAACATCTTCTTTTTCACCTTCTGCAACCCTTGCTATGGCTTCCCCTGTTCTTGGGTCTATACTCTCAAACGTTTTTCCTTCACAAACAACAAGAAGAAATTTATACCTTTGGCATCGAAGTTTTCGTGACCGGAGTATTTCCGGTGCAAATGATCACTATTGCGACGGAGAACTAACCCGTTGCGAAAAACTATGTGTGACAGGGTAAACCGTTTGAACGAGAAGTTTTTCAGTGCCCAGCGGGCACCGTCCAAAAGTGTTTTAGTTTTTTGCAAAGGAGACCTTCCCGTTGCCAAACACTGTTCGATTTTTCATCCACAACTGCTTTAGAGGTAATTTTAATGGAATTAAGATGCACTTTTCTATCGGTAACGTCGTTCCCTCCGTCCCAAATTGGATGTCTATTTTTGAAACCCGTGCCATTTTTCGATTGTTATATCTTTCAATTTATAATGTTTTCCATAATTATGAACACTTTGTATTATAGAACTTGTCGAGAACTATAAAAAAGATCCATGTTGAATATTTTTTAAGATTCATATTGAAAGATGTAAGCGATTAAAAATGACACGGGTTTCAAAAATAGACATCCAATTTGGGACTGAGGGAGTAACATTTTTCTTATTTAATTTAAATTTTCCATCGAGATGAACAACGCTGTAACCACGACTTTTAACGTGCATTATGTTGGAAGAATTTTGTACGTACATTAGTATCTATTTTCTACGTCTTGTAATATCAAGGACACTACGGGTATAATAAAAGTGGACAATACAAATCTCAACAATTTGTTTCAACAATAAATGGTGCGGATTTGAAATACTTTTTGACCGATAAGAGTTCTTACCGATCAAAAAATATTTCAAATCCAGACTATTCAAAAACCCTTTTTGACCGTGAAAGACGTGTTGTCCACTTTGTTGTTTAAAGCAAGGAAAAAAAAAAGTTAGAACTCAAAACATCTCATCTCTACACTAGTTTATGTTCATTCAAATATTGTAGCATAGGAAGAGCAAATCCAAACATATATATTTCAATATTTATCCAAAAAAAAAAAACCCATAAAGAAAAGGATGAAAGTACGAGAAAAACCTGAAGTGGAATCAACAAATTCACCATTGATGAAAAGCTGTGTGAACTTTATCTCTGGAATCTTAGTTAAATACTTTGAGTAATTTCCATTGCTTTGAGCTGCCATTTCTCTCTCTCTCTCTAGAAAATGGCTTCCTAGATCTATTGCCTTCAGCTAAAGATGATGAATAATTAACATACATCAAAACTGTGCCTTTTTTGGGCATATATATAGGAGTTGGAGCGATGCAAGTAGGGGTGCTCACGGTCCGGATCGGTCTGGATTGGCATGAATCCAATCCTAATCCGCGAGTCACGGTTTTTTGAAAATACAATCCGTGTCCGATCCAAAAGTCTCACGGTTCGGTTCCAATCCGAACCGCGAGTCACGGATTGGTTCCGGATTAATCCGCGGATTTTCAACTTATTCGGAAAAAACAACAAACAAAGGCAGTAAACCACTAGCAAGTAGCAAATGCAAATGCACTAAATAGAAAGTTCAAAGTTGGAAACATTTTCAAATTAAGACAATAGCAAGACTAGCAACAGAGGCAAGACAATAGCAGATTAAGACAATAGCAAAGACATTTCCAGAAAGTTCAAAGTTCAAACTAGCAACACAATAGCAGATTAACACTTCCAATTCACTCACAAACAGAGGCACTACCACATAGTTCTAGTTCACAAAGACAAAAGCAGGCACAAACAAAGGCAGTTATTGAGATAACAATATCACACCATAACTGATAACTCCTACAAAATACAAACCGTAAGTCTACTAAATTAACAATATTTATACAATTATAAAAATGAAAAAATTATATATACATATATATATATATATATATATATATATATATATGTATTTAAAAAAATTATATATAATAAAAATCTCACGGTCCGGATCGGTTAATCCACGGTTTCAAAATCAAAATCCGTGTCCGATCCAAAAGTCACGGTTTTTTATTTTTTGAATCCGTGTCCGGACCATTAATCCACGGTTAAAATCCAAAAGGTACGGATCGGTTCGGTCCGGACCGGATTCACGGTTCACCGGTTTTTTTGAGCAGCCCTAGATGCAAGGGGCTATTCTAGTACGTGTTTTTCTCCACCAGTAATATACTACTTTCACTGTCTCAAAATGGTAGTTCGGTTTTATAAAACGAGAAGTTAAAAATAATTCATTTTTCTGAAGAGAAAGTTCAAACCTTTTTCATGAGTTAAAAGAGCTCATTGATATTTAGTAGTAAATTGCAATAAAAAAAAACATTTGATTTTTTTTTAAAAATGCTATTTTTAATTCATCGTTTTGTGAACAAAACTATCATTTTGGGGCCGAGGGAGTAACGGTCAAAAGAATTAACGCGATTTACTACTTTGACAAGTATTTTAGTTTTCAAAACTTTTGACCATAATCATGCATTACAGAATATTATTTTATTTGACTAGTACTATACTGTGGATGATAGTATCATAATCAACCGCGACTCTTCAAATGCATTTTTTTCTTTTTTTCTTTTTCTTCTGTTTCTTTTGAGCTAATGGGTTTTCCATTTCACACACATATATATAATAAATTAAATTAAATATTGACACCCCAATTATATATAGACTATTTGAAAACTAATAGTGAGGCCACGTTTAAAAATCGTTTATAGGTTAATCAGTTGTTAGTTTGGCACATCTTATCTCAATCTCTCTTTCGAGAAGTTAATTAAGGATGTGTTTGGAACAAGTTTATTTATATATAAGAGTTTATTTTCACGGTCTTTTTGGCTGTTTTTTTTCTTAGTCGTTATTAGATCCATTTCGAATTTTTACATCATATTTTTCGTCTAGACGTGAGGAATCGGAGAAGTATTTAAATATGGACCAAAATTAAAAAAAGTTCATATAACACGACAAAATTTCCCCAAAAGTCGAGTACTTTTTGGAGTTTTAGGTGGTACGTACCTGATATTGCAGGGGCAGTGAATAGTTAGTCCTCATCTACGCTTTCATGTGGATTATTTTCACATACCGTCCGGGCCAGTTTACACGTACCTCGATTAATTTTGGGAGCCGAACCTCACCGCCCACTTGTCTTTGGACTTTTTGAAAAATAATGACAGCTAACGAATAAATTAGGAAACAAACTTATAAATTTGGAAGCCACTGTATGACAGGGCAATAGTGACTTAATTGTTTTTATTTGGGCTTCAAGAAAAGAAAATAACAGGGAATATTAATGGAATGACCAACACAAATGGTCACTCCTCTGACATTTATTGATGCTCTGGAATTTGGATTCTACGAAAAATCATAACCAAAGTATGGAAGACAGAACAGACATATGGTGTGGCGTATTTTAATCCAAGTTTCCTACTACAGACATGGGGGCCTGCTGCTTTGATTTCGAATAACCTCGAAACACGATTTGAGCTGTTTATGTTGTAGAATTTGACATATAAATTTTTGGGGTTCTTGCCAAAAAATTAATATCGAGCCAATAAATTAAATTATAATCAAATTAAGAGAACACACAAGATTTTTATGTGGTTCGGATAAATTTGGTTTTAAGCAAAATTTCCTACTCCATGACAGCCTCATCCATTATCATTAATTAATCTCAATTATTACATGTATCCACTCACATATCAAATAAATCATAGTGAACACAATACAATTATCCATAAAAATGGATTTACACAAATATCGGACTGGGGCGCAGATATCTTGCTTTCTTTAAGGAGATTCAAGCTCTCTCCAGCTAGTTGAATCTTGAACCACTAGCCGATGTAGCAAAACTCTCATATGGCCTGCCTCCCCCAGGATACAACTGCCTGCCTAATAAGTCGTGCTGGCTCGAAGTACCCTACACAAGTAAGTTAGGCCATCGATCTTTAGTGCACTACCTAAAAAATGTTTGCTAAAGTGTACACCTAAGCACATGTGGTGGAGTCCTATTTTATATGTTAAGAACTTAGTAGCTAGTTAAGGAGGAATGCACTTTAATGAGCTACCTATATATGTTAATTATCTTTTAGTCTCTCTCTCTCTCTCTCTCTCTCTCTCTCTCTCTCTCTCTCCTAAGTCTTTTCCCAAATTTAGGTAGTGACTTGAGGCATTTTAGGGAGTGAGGGGTGCCACCTAGGATTTTAGAGAGTCAATTTTTGTGCACTATAGAGAATTTTTTTGAATTTTTCTTAGTTAGCTAGGTAGGACACTTTGAGGTACTCTTTTAGGTAGTTCATTAGAGATGCCCTTAGAACCCAAAACTCCACCACAAATACCCTTACATTTTTGTTGGGTAATCTCTCTGTAAAAACAATACACAAAATATAAGTATGGAGCAATACAGAGACTCTTGGTCACACTACCTTAGACTCTCAAAGCCTTCGGCTTGCTTCTACTTCTTTCACTGAAAATACATGCATGTATATGGAAGAAGGAAGTCAGGGGTCCTGCTGTGGTGGCCCAAAGTGGTATTGGGGTATCAGTGCCCCAGTTTTACTTACCACGAACACTAGGTCCACAAATCATAAAAACAAATCACACTTACCATAAACATAGGATTGACTCACCACAATTTATGGCCTATACGTGTGGTAAATAAAGCCTATGGTTGTGGCAAGTAAAGCCTGTGTTCATAGTAAGTACAATTGCGCGGGAAGAACAAATCCACCCTTCTTCTTGTGATGGTTTTCATCTAATGGCTCAGATTCATCTATTTTTTTTCTAATGCCGGCTTAGATTTAGTGGGGCACCGTAGAAATATTCGGAAGTCAGTCAAGTCTCCCTTTGCCAACCACTCACATTCCTTCCTTAAGATACACGGAAAGTGGAAGGGAGACTAAGACCCTTATGGTCTCCCCTAATAAACAAAGACTCACCAAAGTTACTGCCAACTTCTAAGGAAGTAATTAAATGTAAACTCACCTTCCGGACAACAACCAAAATCTATTTTCCATCAAGAATTCATATCACAAAAAAAAAAAAAAGTTTTAATATTAAAATACATGAAAAACTACAACACAAATCATGCTCGTAAAGAGTTAAATTGATCGAACAACAGTAACACAAGAGTGAATCACATCGAAGATAATTTGATTTGGTCAAGTAGCTATTGAGATCAGACCAACTTGGTTTTTCACAGGACTTATAGACATTGAACGAAGCCCATTGAAAGCAGAGCAGCCCCCTGTTCGGCTGTTCCAATGAGGTGGTGATTCTTGCATGCATGAAAAGCAAGGGGTGGAGTTCCTGCCGTGTACATGGTGCACAACATTCTGTGGTGCGGGGCATCCGGTACTTTTTAAACAAATTGAACACTAGTTAAGTTGGAATAGAAGAATTCAATTTCTTTTGATAAGTTCTCGTAAGTTTTGCATAAATTTGGCTATGTAAAATATGGTATAGCACTTTTTCCTTCTGGTGAACGTGTACAAGACTTTTATTTTATCCCCTCTAGGATCTAGTAAATTATTTTAACTATAATCCCAGCAAGATCAAAATAAACTTACCCTATGGCCCCCATTTACGAAATCCTTCAGTCCCCACAACTCATGCATGCATGGATAGAGCTGGGAATTTGGTTTAGGGTGGCCGGGATCGGCATGGTCGACGGATTTTGAGCTTTCCAATGGTGGTGATGACTGAGTCTGCAGCGATCAAGCGATGGTCCTTCCGCCTACAGATCTTGGTCATTCCACCTACAGATCTTGGTCATTCCACCCACCTTCTAGAGTGGACTGATGGGTCACGCGCAGATTTCATGGGGTTTACTTTTTTTTAATTTTATTGTTTTAGTTGTATTTTGTTTTGTTGTAGTAAATTTTTTTTTTTTATCAACATAACTGGGATGATTTTTTTGCTTAAAGAAAACCCCTCCTAACATATATGTGTGCTATTCTCCTTGCCAACAAATTCTTGGAGTCACTAGGGGTTATATCCGGTTATTATCTCCAGCTCGCAAAATTAGTCTAAATACGCGCAAACTGACCCGGACATCCAGTTTTAAAAAAACAAACACGTGTGTCTTAATCGCATCATAACTTATGCGTCTCAAGTCTCAACTAGTCTAAGGTGAAAGTAAATGCATGATGGTGACAAGCCTAGTAAACTAAAGTTGGATCTCGTGATTCTTAATGTGGTCTTGGACTATATACCTTCTCAGAATCCCAACTGCACTCTCCCCTTTGACAATGCATGACTATATGTCCAAATGTGCCCCCAATGACAAGGGGGGGATAGGAGAGAAGTGAAGAAGTTATTTGGTGCTCCTCAATTATTACCCGGTTCGAGAAGAGATTATTCAGTGCTTCAGGCGTTTCTCTACCACACATATTTTACGGAGAACATATAATTATCTTTGAGCCCCGCTGAAATGTGTGGTGGAGGAGATATCTGGACACCACGTACGTGGCGGTGCCGCAAGGGCATCGAGTACTTTTTCGGGTTTGGGGACATCTTTTGTACAAAGCGTATAAAATATCTTTATTCATCAAATAAAAAGTGGTACAAGAGTTTGATCAAACTTTCACGTATACAGCACATAAGGGTGTGATCTTCTTTCCATCAAATGGCAAAAACTATAAGGATTTCACAGCCAAGGAGAATTGTAAATGGGAGTAACAACGGACTTGACTTGAAGATACTGTTCGAGTCCCTGCGCTCCCAAATCTCTTCCGAACCCGCTCATCTTGTACCCTCCGAACGGGGCGTCCTTGTCGAAAGCAAAATAAGTGTTGATCCATATTGTTCCGGCTCGAATTGATCTTGAGACCGTGTTGGCCACGTTAATGTCCTTGGTCAGTACCCCTGCTGCTAGCCCGTATCTCGTTGCGTTAGCTCTCTGTATTGCCTCCTCCACGGTCCTACAAAAACATAGTATATCGAATGAGGAATTTAATTCTCGACACGAAACATTTGTAAATTGCTTCACAAATTTCATGATCTATACAAGAAATGTTAGGAATGGAAGCTCACTTGAATTTCATGAGAGACATTACAGGCCCAAATATTTCGTCCTTCGCAATCATCATGTTGTCCTGCGCAAACCCACAAAAATCAACAAAAGATAAAAACAACACAGATACATATATATATGTATAGACTATGTTTACGCTGCTCGGCTCGACTAGAAGGAAATTTTGGAATTAGGAAGGGCTTACCTTAACATCAGTGAAAACAGTTGGCTCAATGAAGTATCCCTTCGCGCCGCAGGGCTTACCACCAGTAAGCAAAGTGGCTCCTTCTCTCTTGCCATGCTCAATGTATGAAAGAACCTTGTCATACTGCTCCTTGTCAACCTGCGCGCATCAGTTATAAGCTTTATAAGCTTGCTGTTAAAGGTGCTAGTTTAGCAACAATAGTTTGCATTGCACGCGTTAGGTTTCAAGTTCAAATTACACGAATACGTATTGTTATTGAAAACTAGTGAACACAATTTTTTTTCCCCAAAACTTGATTTGAAAATAGCGGCGTTAGTGAAAAAAGTTTGGAGTTTTTACTTGTGGTCCTTGGCGAACTTTAGGATCGAAAGGATCTCCAACCGTCCATGTTTTTGCCTTCTCTGCCAACTTCTTCACAAGCTGATCATAAATTCCTTCCTGAACAAAAACACGCGATGCCGCCACACAAATTTCTCCCTGTAATTACAAGAGAGCACAAGGGTGACTAAGTATGGTATTCAGTTTTAGTGTTAGACAAAAGTATCTTCATACATCACTATAAAGAACATAATACATTGTCTTTTATATGCAAACCATGCAGTAGCCTCCTATTGTCGAGTAAGGATCTTCTCATGCGACGGTCTCTCATGTGATGCAAAAACATATTTGTCGCAAGAGAATAGACAGTTGTTAGACTCCGACAGTTAATTTCTATTCTGTCAAATTTGGTTTGACCAAGCTTTGAATGATGTCGAATCAACTTTAAAGGGACAATATAAACTCTTATTCTTACAAAACGAAGGGCTTGGATCATCAAATAAAACCGTGGTGGGTTTCGTTAGAGGTCACATGAGGGACCGTAATGGATTTTCACATAAGAGAATCTTGTTTTCCTATCGTCTTATACGTGACACATCATAACGCAACCACTTGTGACTTCTCTGTTCAAACCCCTTCATGCTAATTTGGAACAACTTTCAAAAACATATTACCTTGTTAAACAAATTTCCAAGGAGAGCAAGTTCTGCAGCTTGATCAACATCGGCATCGTCGAAAATTATGAGAGGGCTCTTGCCTCCTAGTTCAAGTGTCACAGCTTTCAAATTGCTTGTGGCTGCAGCCTGCAGTATAAGTCGTCCCACTTCTGTTGACCCTGTGAAACTAATCTGGAAAAAAATAAAAGAGACAAGAAATTAACCTAACAAACATATCAATTGACTGGATCATTAACAATTAAGCAGTGAATTCTCTTAGTATCAGAAATTTTGCACTCACTTTATCTATGTCCATATGAGAACTAATGGCAGCCCCGGCCGTCGTTCCGTATCCTGTAATCACATTTAACACTCCATCTGGAATACCAGCCTGAAACACATAACATGAAACAAAATAAAACAGAACTGTGACACACAAAGTCGCATATAAGGTGCTTCAAATAGTCCAGATTTTCGTTAAATGCCCAAAAAGTTATTTGGAAACTGAAATCAGTGGCTCAGATTCACTCATTGATTTCAAATTCTGGGTAATTTTCTGAGTTTGTAGCACTGCTGCTGTTGCTAGAAGATTGTCTTGTATATTTTTTATGTGTCTTTTTCATGGGTGCATAACCAATTAACCATAGGCCTACCAGCTTAGCCAAATGAGCGAAGTAGAGGGCATTGAGGGGAGTCTGCTCAGCAGGCTTGACGACCATGGTGCAACCGGCGGCTAATGCCGGCGAAACCTTCAACAGAAACATCGTACTCGGGAAGTTCCAAGGGATGATATGGCCCACGACACCGATGGGCTCGCGTAACGTGTAACCTTGATGCGCGCTCGACATTTTCAACGTCTCTCCGTGAATTTTGTCCGCTGCGCCAGCATAGTACCGGACATTTTCCGCGGTGCCGGGAATTTCGACGGCCTTTCCCCAACCAAAGAGCTTCCCAGCATCAATGGACTCCAATGCTGCTAGTTCCTCTGCATGTTCGTCAATCAAGTCTGCAAATTTCAATAGTATCTTCCTCCTTGCCTGAAAAAAATCGAAAAAATTAGCTTGTGCTACAGATTGATAACACAAAAATAGAATGTGAAATTCAAACAAAGATTGTAAACATTGTTTATTTTCCTTCTTTTTCTTGGGTTCCACACACCATGTGATTGTGTTGAAGACAATTGTTGTAACTTTATCATTTTTTGGAGTATTTTTGGTACAGCTTTTCATCAAAAAATTTGGATTTTCATAAAATATTTTGGATTCAATCATTTGTCCCGACGAGAGCAAATGAGAAAAATATGAAACTTGGACCGAAGTTGAAAAAAATACAGTTACGATTGATGAACAAAAAAAGACAACAAAAATTGTGATTTCAAACTTTTCACCTTAGTATGAAAATATGGTTCGTACAGATAATCAGGGTGACTTTCTGATAAAAGGCCTGTCTATAGTTTCTGGACTTTAGAAAAGTTATTTTCTCTATTTCATCCTTTAACTGATATATGTGAGAAGAATGACATGTCTCAAAATCCGTATTTTTATTAGCTTTAGTATGTTTAGACAATTACGGAAACTCAGCCTCCATGAGAAAGTTTAGATATGTTCTGTTGCACGGAAAGGATGGGAAAGATGTGAAAATTAACTTTCCTGTAACTTTCTTTGTGTTCAATTACCAAGAAAATTACGGGATTCACAACTTCAACTTTCTCACTAAAAAATATTTACTCATTGAAAATCTCATATTCCAATTTGGGACATCCCAAAATTCGTGGCCACTTTTCAAAATCAACTACAAAAACTTTATAAAAAAAATTCATTACTCCTGTTACCCTTGCATTTAAACTAAAGTACTAGCTAGCCACTACCTGCATCAATCAAATTTGAAAGTTAAGAGCATAATTAGAAAGTTAAGCATTTTTTGATGTAATCATTATGTTCCTTTAAAAAATTAAAATCTCTAAGTCTATGTTCATTTAAGGATAAATACATTTTCCACACAAGATTCCCGATAACGAGCGTAGCTGCGATTGTCAAGTCCATCACGTTTTTGCCTTCGATATTTCTTGCAAGTTGCAAATTTCATTATATTATCATAGAGATAAAAAAAATCGTTAGTATTTATCTTGGAATCAGTAAGGTGAGTGATTCCAGCAGGATATGAATTAGGCCCACACGTACGTTTGGATTGATTGTGAGCACCGCAACCACATGCTTAAAGTCAAGTCAAGTTCTCACTTTGGCTCATTTTAAATGTCTACCCTTTTATTTTAGGATGTCCCAAAATTAGTATCTACTTTCTATAAATAACCATTTCAATTCTACTCTTGAAAAATACTTTTTCATTCCTAATTGATTTGACAGTTTTTGATATTCATATCATTCTTAAATTGACAATATCTTTTAATATATAATATTTTTCATAATTTTGAAAACTTTGTACAGTAGAATTAATCGAAATCTATCAAACACGATAGATATTATATATTTTTTTGGATCCATATTGAAGGATATAAACAATTTAAATACATTTAATTGACTTCACAGTTTTTACGGTTACTTTCGGAAATTTAGAGGACAAATTTTAACTTCTTAGAAAGCTCGATTTTCTGTAGAGGACACTTAAATTGGGACGGAGAGAGTACTTACAGTGCCGGGCAAGCGAGGCCAAGGGCCATGGTCAAATGCATGGCGGGCAGCCTTCACAGCTAAATCAACATCTTCCTTGTCCCCTTCTGCAACCCCTGCTATTACCTCCCCTGTTCTTGGGTCTATTGTCTCGAATGTTTTTCCTTCACAAATATACAGAATTAAAATATCAGTCTCCAGAATTACTTCCCCTGTTTACTCACCCTTCCATAAAGACCTGTGCCGTTCGCTAGGCAGAACGCTATTTTCCCCTCTATACCTCACTTAACGTTATTCTCCGCCACGGGTTGGATACTTGGATATCAATCTTAGGGTAGTTACGGAATTATCCTTTGTACTCGGTCCACTATTACATATGCAAGGAATGACGGTGTACCATACCTGCATTGGTTTAGCACCTTGCCGATCACCGGTATTAGAAGATTTCAATCTTGTCATATGTGAGCACCACACAATTCTAGGTATTGGTGCTAGTTGACTTTGACGGCTATTAGCCTTGCCACCTTCCTAAGATATTTTCTTATGACAATCTTCCCGGTGATTTCTACTTTCTAGTTTGTATGCAAAATGAGATTCATCACGGTTTTATTTACTGATTAGGCCCTTCAAGTTAATAATTCTTAATGCTTTTATTATTTATTATATAAAATTGATCAGATTATTTACTGATTTAGCATACGAGAAATAGATTGTTTTCCTTTCAATGATAAATAATTTGACCAGAATTTTAGGTTGTTAGAATAACTTGAGGTTTTAATGGACGATGAATATGTTGAGGCCCGGAAACATAAACGATTCGGTAGATCAAATGAATCTTTCTATTTTACACCATACGAGAGTTCTCTATCTGAGATGATCTTGATTAAAATATTGAGGGGGAGTTCCTCAAAAATATTAAAAATAATTAATGTATGTAAGAATAATGACTTGTCTCGCAATCTGTGTTTAACCATTTTAACAGTTTTATCACTCTTAGCCGATTTGGAAAACTCCCCGGCCGGACGGTTTCTCTTTCATTCAGTGGCCTGCTACTTTTGAGATGAATAATTGCTACTACGATGAGTTTTTAACATGAATATATTGGAGTATCAGAGAATCTCGTCGTAATGAAAGGAACAGAGAAGTGAAAAGCAAACCTGAAACGGAATCAACAAATTCTCCATTGATGAACAGCTTCGTGAACTTTATCTCTGGAATCTTAGATAAAAACTCTAAGTTTCCATTGGTTTCGGCTCCCATTTCTCTCTCTCTCTAGACTATGGCTTTCTATAAGTTTTCTTGCCTTCAGCTAAAGATGATGAGAACTAACAGAATTACATACCAAATGTGTCCTTTTTGTACGCCTATATATAGGAGCTGGACCCATCGATTCTTGGCTTCTATGCGTTGTACCAGTATCTTTTTTTTTTTTTTTTCTTTGAGAAATCGTAAGGGAACCGATGGCCTTTGGACACCATTTACGAGTCCAACACAAATGATCGGAACCAATAAAAAAAATTTAAAATATTTATTCGTTTGGCCCCGCAAGAAATCATCTCAAACGGATACCTGCAACTAGTTGATCCGATGTACCTATTTTTCATTCAAAATATAGGCTTGTAATCTGAATGAAAAATGAGTATATCGGGTTAACTAGTTGCAGATATCCGTTTGAAATAATTTCTTGAGGGGACGTAGAATTTTTTTTTATAAAAGTTGTTAACGGTTCTGATCATTTGTGCGGGGTCCCTAAGCAGGGCCCAAAGGCCATCTGTACCTCTAGCAGAGTTCTTTTTGTTCGATGTTAAGGGATGTCCGGAACAGTTTACCAGATGTCGACTAAGTAATCTCTCCCCGATCTAGTAAAAAACATGTCATTCACGCAGAAACTTGGAAACTCACAAAAAATTACTACTTTCTTTCGGTCAGATCCAATAATCGAACCATGATTAATTATATGGAAGCAAACCTATCAACCAAACTTTGTAAGTATTCTTTGTTTCATATGAGTACTATTCAATGAATTGATGTGGGCCATAACCGACAATTGATGACATCTCAAAATCAATTGGCACCGTTCAGTGGATTGTTTTCTTGTTTTTCTTTCGTGGTATAACTGGGTTTACGTTTCTAATGAGTTGACCAACATTTTTTTGTAATTAACGCTTTCTTTTTTAAATACTTATCGATCTTTCTGAAAGTGACAAATTTCAATTAAAAGATAATATATAGGGTGAAAACCCATGAACAAATTTTTTCCCTTGGTCGGTCGTTGAGTAGTGAAATTTAAAATGGTAACCCTCCAAACTCAAATATCATAGCCGCCTTGCCGGTCGCCAAGGGGTGCAATTTAAAATGAAAAAATTTAGAGACTCTAACTAAGCGTAAAACATATGATAAAGAATTACGGGAGATTGGTGAACTTAATCAGGTATTCAACCAATTGCGCTACCTTAAATATTTAGACGGTGAATATTTATAACACCAGACGGTGACTACATTGAGAACTTTTTTAGCTGAAAAAATATGCTATTTTTGGTAAAAAAAAATTATTCGTTATGTTCTTATACTATTCGTATTAAAAATCTTGGGGCCTGCAAAAGATAGGGCCTAAAGGATAGAGTTAAGTTGCCTTGTGCTTTGAGCTGGCCTTGGCTCCAAGTACGACCGTACTATTTAAATCCTATATTTTCGCGATTTCATTAACGTGTTGACGATTACTACTCACTCCGTCCCTAAATTTTTGACCATTTTGAGATTGCGTGACATTTTAAATTGTTTATATTTTTTATTTATAACGTTTTATGTGATTTTGAAAACTTTGTTTAATAGAACTAATTAAAACCTATCAAACAAGATCCATATTGCATATTTTTTGACATTTACATTGAAAGATATAGGCATTTGAAAATGACACACTGTCCAAAAAGTGTCAAAAGTTTAGGGAGGGAGGGAGTACTTCTTATCATTAGTGATTATTTAATCGGCACGACAAACACATACTCTGCGTTTATCAAAGCTCACTACATGCCGTCCAATCGGCAACTAACGGTTCGGATCGTCTTACACTTTAAAAAACACTTTAACTCTAATTTTTCAGAACCGTTAATCGTTGATTGGACGGCCGAAAGAGCTCACTACAAGCATGACTCACTACAAAACCCCGGATCCCTAAAAAAATGAACACTTACTTCAATAAAACGAAACAGTTAACAATAATAAACTCATATTGACCCGCCCAGTTGTTGGCACATTGGGTCCCTCTCTCTCTCTCTCTCTCAAAAGAAGTTATTAGGTGCAACCGTGACCAGGGCCGGCCCTGAGGGCAAGGCCACCAAGCTGTCGCTTAGGATCCCCGGTTTTTGACCCTATAATAGGGCCCCCAAATTCCAAGATATGTTAACTATTATATATGTGAATAATATCGTAGATGCAACTACGGTAGTTCAGCGGTAAAGGATGTCCTCCTATAATCAGAAAGTCTTGTTTTCGATTCTTCAGGTCTTCACTTTTTATTGACAAAACATTTCAAATATGTGAAAGTAAACAACGACGTTGAACCCACAGCGCGGGGGTATAGCACACTATTTGCTAGACATCACCACTGCACCACAAAGTGCTTTTTTATAATTATGTGGAACAACTAAAATATATATAAACACTAAGAGGCCCTATTGTTAAAAATCACTTAGGGCCCAAAAAATCTCATGGCCGGATCTGACCGTGACATTGCAATACATTGTATGTGATTAGTTTATGGCAGTTTATAGGCTGGGCCCACCACTCTAAGTTGAAATTCTACAGGGTTGCTGGCAATTGAGGATAGATAAATAGTGACCATGCGGTGTCGCAGGCACATCGAATATTTTTTCCTCCATCCGCAAATGGTGTTGACATTGAACAACTATGTTTTGTCACCTATCCAAATAATGGACCGTTGACTAATTAAAATAGGAAGATACTCTATGGCCTTGTTTGATTTGGTTCTTAAGAACCGGTTCTCACAATTATTATTCAATTATTATCCTTATTTTTAAATATTATTTTTATTTTTCTCTCTATCTCTCTCCAATCATTAATACCTATTTTTTAATTATTATCCCTATTTCTTCCTCTAATCATTACAAAAACCAAAACTCAAAACCAAACCAAACACAACCTATAGCACGCATATATGAACTCGTTGATTTCTTTAGGCCGACAGGATAACCGATTTCTTACGGTCATTCGTTCGGCAATCAACGGTCTGAATTATTTTCTATAAATGATGGGTATTTTACCTTTACAATAATTTCATTTAATTTCATACAAAAGATGTGTATTTTTCATTTATGATAATTTTATTTAATCTAAATCTTTTATTGCCAAAAGAACAGATGTGATTACTCATTACAGGCCCACCGGTTCCGATTTCTTTAGGCATCAAAGAACATGATATTCTACTAAATTTTTTTTTTTTATAAAAAGTAATACCGTTTTCCAAAGTTAACGACCGGAACGGTTTAAAAAATACTAAAAAGTTAAAGGCTGGATAAATTTTTAATGGCTCGAGTAGTTTTTCGGTAACGGTAATAGTCAAACTTATGAACTTGAAAATGCAAACAACTTAAGGGTACGTGTTTCGGCCTTATATTCCGAGAAAGGATTAATTTTTGGTTTGGTTTTTAGTTTTTACCTTTCCAAATGGTACTCCTACTCAGGCACGAAGCTAGGATTCCAATTCAGGGGTGGCACCAAAAATCAATATTCTTCCTCTCTCTGTCGCATAAAGATATTATTTTAAAAAGACTAGCAATTTTAGATAAAAATTTTGATTAGTTCTTTAATTTTGTGTCAAGAAATATAAGAACTTATGCACGGAAATGCCTTTATTGTTTTATCCAAAAATTGAAAGTTTTTTTGGTAGTGGACTATCTTTACGTGCGGATGGAGCAAGTAGTATATAAAAAAAAAATATGCAAGTATTTTAATATTAATTATTTATAATACCCCAAAGGATACACATATTTCTATATTTTAGTAAACAGACTTAGTATCCAAATATTACACGCTTCCATCGGTTAATCACTCATTTATATACTTAATACCAAAAATAATATACACGTTGTTCTTGCAATACAAAACTAAATTTTTCAATTTGACCTAGGAATGGCACATGCCACCCTCCCCCTCCTACCGTCCCTGCTCATACTATTTTAATGCTTTCTATAGTTAATATGCGTCTTGAATTTCATTTATGAGGATTCATCTTAGGCTCTAAAAAACTCGGGGCGGCCTTGCTTTGGACCTGTCATGGGTATGCTGATGCTGACATTTAAATATCTTGAACTCGCTCCGTTGAATTTGGATTATGTGAGACCCACACAATTGATTAGAGCCGTTTAATTTGTCTAAAACGGGTTCCGATCATTTATATATTGGTAAAGGCGGGATCGATTTTCATCCTTGAATTTGCAAGGACAAATTTGGAGGGCAAATATTGAATGAATTGATCAAGTACTTATCTTATCTTCTCTTTTTTTTTTTTTTCCTTGGGTGCAACGGAAATAGGATCAAGTACTAAACTACTAATCGATATTTAAATAAGCTGATTTTTTCAAAGGCCCTTAAAATAATATTTAGAAAAAATTAAATCGCTCGGATCATTGTTGTGGAACTCCGAAATGGATCACACACAAGTTAGTGTCATAATTGGGCTCTCACAAAATATTCAACCATGCGAGTTGGACTGTTGAAAGATAACATATACAAGGAGGACTGACGTATTAATATTTAATCCAAGTGGGATACTGGGGGTGGTATTTCTCAAGAGGTCCCATTTCTTAATTGCATGCGGTTTGGAATCCCAAGAGTTTCGTAAAGGGGACAAAAAGGTAAGTTTATTCAGTTAAAAAAAAAGAAAAAAAAAGGTAAGTTTATTAGATTTTGTCGGAAGTATTGTTGAAAATTGAAAACATTTTCACCTTGTTCGGTTTGAGTCTCAAGACTCACATTACACGATCCCCAATAAAATTTTCTTTTTATTTCTCCCTACTCATTACCCCTAAAATCCTTCTTCAAAACCCAAACCGAACAAAGTGTTTTGATTTTGGAAGGTGATAAAATAAAATTCTTACTCTCTCCAAGGGGCAAAGTACTATCATATTTTATGCGACCCCATTTACGGAACCGATGAGAAGTGAGAACATGTCGGACGGCTTAGTTTGGATTTATCTTACAAAGTTTTCATCTCGTCATCCGTGTTTTTTCGTCTTTAATGATTTTTATCAAATTATTTATTTATTTTTTTTACTTTTTGGATTATATCGGGTATCCCTATTCAAAAAGTACAAAAAAATTTAAAATATTAAAAAATGACTAAAGACGAAAAATTACGTAACTCTATACAAAAACTATTATGTCCAAAACTACCAACCAAACAAATATGCTATTCCAACTCGAATAGTGTTAAGTTTTGTTAAAATTAATTCTAGTTGTTGCAGGGGCAGATCTATGTAGGGGTCGGGGCCTCCCGAATTTCATATTTTGGAGTATATTTTATATATTTTTTTGTAGTTATTCTTTAAAAAAAGTTATACAATTACATAAATTATTAAAGTAAAAATAATTTTCATTTCGAGAACACTAAATTATGGTGAAAGATACCGTGCGATAATGATACTAAGTTCGTCGAGTGATATGATAACAAAATCCTTTAGATTAATTTTTTAATTTCTCAAAATCATCCCGTTAAAACTCGATTTAGTTTTAGAAATATCATTGTACGAAGATTTTTTTCATAATCCGGCCCCCTCCGACTTTGATTTATGGCTCCGCCACTGAGTTGTTGTGCAAAATAAATCAAAACCAAGGTTCGGTTTCTTGGTTTTCGATTGAAATCTGGTCAATTCAACATTACTCATAATCTGAAATGACTTCAACCAGGCCGTCAATGACGTTCGTTGAACTCTATTGAAACGGAAAACAAATTCACATTATTCTAAAACTCGTTATTCACGTTTGATTGTTGGATTATGTTCATAGAGGCATATAGAATTCTCGAGATAATAGATGAAATTGTACATCATCTTTTTTTCTTTTCTTTTTTTTAACCTCATTGTACGTAGCTATGTTGAATGTGATTTGGTAATAATACCCCCAGCCGATACTTTATGTGATGATCCCTTACGAGAACCGAGGTTAAATGAATAAATGATCTCTGGGTCCTCTCTAGTCTCATCTTTATAAGCGACAAATTATGCCGGAATAATTTGAAGTCATAGACAACATGTTCTCCGAGACCCTCACTACAAGCTGCCAGACTAATTTAGAGTCTTTGACAACATGTTCCCCGAGACCCTCACTACACACCTGTCGCGAGGTCCATTCTCGGATGGCGTTCTTTGTACTGCTAAATCTCAGTACTTCAATTTAGAAATTTCGGATGGCTCTAAAGTCTTAACATGTGATCAGATAAACCCATCAAGGTCAGGTGATAGAGACATATATTCCTAATCTAAAATATAAGTAAACGCATGATGCTGACAACATGCCCTAATAAATCGACCTTCCCCACTGCTTCCTCCTCATTGTGCTCCTCAAATTATTACCCGGATTTTGAGGATCTACCTCGGAGTGTGTAAAGCGTCGCCCCAGTTAAATCCTGTGCAAAGCCTATTGTGGATTAGCTCCCGAGAATTAATAACACTTGAGAAATTTTGAAAATAAAATCTAAAAACGAGTGAATTCTTAAGTCATAAGTCTTTATCACCGGATCGATTTATTGGAGATCTCTTTCTAGATCCACTCTACATTTTTAGGTTTAAAAACATAAGCTGATTTGGCCAATGTAATATAGGGAAAGTTGATGCTTAAACATCTCTCCTGACTGACACGCCGGACTTGAAAAAAGTAAAGAAAATACAGGGAAAAAATTTGTCTACTCCTATATCGTAATCGGTAAGTAGTGTAGTGATTATGATGGAAAAGACTAGACTACTCATATAGAGCTGCAAATGAAACGAGCCGTTCGTAAACTATTCGAGGTTCGACTCGGTATAAGCTCCTTCTAATTTGGTTCGAAGATTAAACGAGCCGAACTTGAACTCAATTTTAGGATCAATTATTAAATAAGCCGAACCTTAACCTTAAACATGTGTAGTACAAAAAAGACATCTCCGTGTAAAATTCTTGCTCCGACGTTGAAAAATCTCCTGCCTTCTTGCTCTTTGCCTATTTATAGTTTGTTAAATTTAGCACAGTGACCGTCAAATACGATTGGAAATATAAAACTAACTTAGATATATTGCTAAACTGAAATTTACATATGCTACTCCTTTAAAGAGTAGAAAAAAGCAAATAATGGAAAGTTTAATTGAATTACTCAAAATTATTTACTTGCCTTTTGTTCTTAAGAAAGAAAATGCCTTTTGCTTTGTATGGAATAGTTTATTTGATCGATTATTTTATACATTTTTTGGGATTATTTTATACATGATTCACACATGTTGTTGTTAAAGAGAAAAATGAATATCATTTGGATACGTTGACGACGACGTTGCTTTTACTCTTCTTGTACATCAAATATATATATTTTTAATCAAAAAATCTCTGCCGTGTTTCAAGTGCAGTGCAACTTGCAGGAGTTGAAATGGAAAAGGAGATCAATAAAAATGATAGGTACCCGAAAGTAAAATTTGTGGTTCAAATTCAATTGGATATTTATTGGAACCACTAATTTAATTTTCGGAGCAATTATTTGAATCACTAATTTTACCTTCGAAATAATTTTCAGGTACTTAGCATTTTAAAAACTAAGCCTTTCTAACTCCTGGATCTGGGATGAGTGCTATGCGGTAGGTATTTGCGCTGTGTTGTGCAGCATAACTACGTCATTTTGCTTATTTTTGTGCACACATCCAAAGCTTGGCCTTGTTTGGAGAAAGAAAAAAAACTACAAAGTGCGTAAACCCAAATTGCCTAAACCCTAAACACGAAGAGCCTAAACTAGAAGTGCCTAAATTCATGTGTCTAAACCCACTATATCCTACCCCAAAATACCTAAATCTCCTAAAATTGAACCCCAAAATTAGCTTTTCAAACAGGGCCCTTGGATGTACCAAGAAAATAAGCAAAACGATGGAGTTTTGCCGCACAGCGCCTCCCCGGATCCCTAACTCCTATCCAAATTTTCAAGTGGGCCCACTTTTTTCCCCCTTGGGCCAGAGACTTTCTTAAAACATGGCCGACAGATTAATTTAAAACAACTGCATGCGAATCGGGAGACTGTAGTGAGGAGACTCACTGCATCTCGGCACCAACGACCAGATTTAATCCAAGTTCCAAAAGAATCCGAGCCAACTATTATTTAGATTCAAATCCGAGCATTCATTGCTAAGATGAGTGGCCAGCAGTGGCGACTCTAGGAGTTCAGAAGTGTGGGGTCATCGCAGTAATGACAACTAAAAATTTTATTCAAACAAAAATCACATCTAAAGCTCAACCTAATAAACAAAAGATATTGTCAAAAGGCATAAAATAGTTTTCTCAGTTTTCAGTTTTCACCACACCAAAAATTATATACATATCTACACAAGCTTCTCAATTACATTCGAAGCAGTTTCGAGTTCTGAAATCGTCGCATTATAGTCTCTAGGTCGATACTATCAGATAATCCTTCCGTTCTAAATTGTTGCTTCTGATTAAATTTTTGAATCATTCAAACAATTATCTATATTTTATAATCTATAATTTTTCTATGATTTTAAAACATGTGTTTGATAAAATTAATTGAGATCTATCAAATAAGATCCATATTAGCTATATAAATCATTAAAGATCTGAACAATTTTTTTTAGAGGTCCCAATTCTAAAATAGTAACTAGGAGCAACAATTTGGGACGGAGGGAGTACCTCCTTAGCAAGACAGATCAATCTCTCCATATCATCAAAAGAACAAAACGAGTGACTAGGATTCAAACAAGCTACACAAAGAGGGGGGGGATGAAAGTTGGAGAATTATCTAGTGGTGTCAGCCCTAAATTTATGGGGGTTCATTTATGAATTTTCTAAAAAAAATTAACATAGTAGTAGTATTATTTTTTTTCCGCCGTGGGGTCGGCTGACCCCCCTTATTTGCATGTAGCGTCGGCCCTGGTGGGCAGATGGATTCATTACACCCTTATACTGAGCCCCTCACTACAGGGCCCCTTGTATGTTACGGTGAATGAAATTGACTAAGTCAGGCGAAAATTACTGCTAGAAATCTTTTTCGGTTGCATTTTCATTTTCGGTTTGGTTTCAATTTTAAATTGAAGAGTCTCTCATTTGATTGAAGACGTTGGGCAGCAGGTGGGCCACTGTCCATTTCCATCACATTTACTTAAACTACTTAGCAACCTCTTCACATATGGTGCAAAATCAGCACATGGGACCCACAGATGTAATCTGCACTGTTCATTAAGTTTAAAATATTCTTTCAAGTGACTCCAAAAAAAAAAAATAGCTCAATCACATGTTTATAAGTGTTTGATCCAACGTACCAATTTTTCATTCAAAATATGAAATCCTTGATTCTGATAGAGAAATTAGTACATTGGATCAAACACTTATACATATTCGATTTAGCTAATTTTTTACAGAGTCACTTAACAAAATAATGTCAAATTAATGAACAATGCGGATTACATCTATGGGGCCCGTAAGTGGGTCTCGTGTGCTGATTTGTGCACCATATGTGAAGAGGTTACTACCATCGTAGTTGAAGTAAATGTGATGGAAATGGACTGCGGCGGTGCGGCCCAACGTCTTCAATCAAATCAGAGACTCTTCAATTTAAAATTGAAGCCACACCGAAAATGTGACTAGGGGGAAAGCTGTGCTTACTTGTTCAAACATGATTTAAAAATGAAAAATGCTAAAAACATCCTATGAACTGGTGTCAATCTATGTATTAAAAAAAAATTACCGAGCTTAGAAAAATATAAAACTCAATTTTGTTTACCAGTGGAGCATTTCTGGTCCGTTTTTTGGCATCCTTCCATTTTTAATAATTATATTTTTCAATCAACTACAACATTTTCTATAATTTTAAAAACTTTGTTAAATGGATAGTATAAAGATCTATCAAATGATATCCTTGTTACATATTTAAAGCAATATAAACCATTTTCGGAGATATCCGGAATAGAAAAAGTGAACAAAAAATTTGAGACAGCGAGAGTATTTGCTTAAACAACATAAGCTTATCAAAGTTGAGTAGAGAGTTGTTCAAGTTTAATTCAAAAACTCCACAAACTTTCAAATGCTGACATACTTGAACGAGTCCAACATGAATATCAACCCAAGCAGCTTGATTCATTCAATGACCCCAACAATGGGATGAATTATGGTAAAAAACACAATTATTTTCTTTTTTTTGGCATGAGAAAAAACTCAAGATTGATCACATAAATTCACCATATTTTGATCTACAACATGAGAAGTGTAAACCTATGGGAAACTCAATAAAAAAAACTTTCTTGATGTGACGCCGTGACATCCGCCAGATTTCGAGTTCCTATCTGGGTTCACTCTCCGTTTAATCGACCCTGTATTTCTGTAAGCAAATCATCTGTATGTATTGCGTTTTCCTGCACTTCTTCTCTTCTCAAGAAAAGAGCCAACCTGTGCACATCGAAATGGAAGGCGAAAAATCACAATTAATGTAGTCAAAGCCGTTCTTGACAAATTGATGCTTTGCAGTTTCAATCATATAAAGTCAACTGCATTAATAAATCGAGTTTAGGGGGGATACTGCAGGTCATGAATATCTGGGGGAAAACACATACCATGATAATAATCACTTAGGCTGTGTTTGGATCAATGATATTTTGAAGGATTAATCAAGGGAAAACCAAATGATGGGGAAACCATGATCCAGACACAGCACAAGAGAGGTCCAATAATGGGGACATATTCCATCATTCTTGAAGCTTCATGCATTTTGGTTGTATATTGTAATACACCAAATGTTTTGATGGATGAAATTCATGAAAATGTAGATATACATCTTAATTCCAAGCATTGAACTATAAGGGGCAAAAAAGCCAGAAGAAAAAGAAGTCGAAACGGCTTTAAACACGAAACAAATTTTCATCCCATTTTGAAAAAAAAAAAAAAACAAAAACAAAAAACGTTCCCATCAGTCATTGTTTATCCACTTTTCGAATTTTTCCTTTGAATTTGCTTGTCCCAAAATGTTATTTTGAAACACCAATTGACCAAAAGCTACACAATTCCCTTTCGTCCCTAAAGTATTCAAATTAAACTAATCCACTTTGACAAGTTCAGAGGGAAAATTTTGAATGTCCAGAGGGTAAATTTTGAAAAATTGGACATTCATGGGTGCAATGATTGTGGTCCCTTGAAAAATTATATCCGTCCCTTTTTAAGTGATCCATATGGGAATACGTGTAATTTCAAAACTCTAAAAAATGTATTTCTCTATATAACTTTTTAATTTTTTTATACCAAATTAATGTGCTCATTGAGTACTTTAATTTGGTGCAAAAAAAAATTCAAAACGATATGCGAAAGTACGTAGTTGAACATCCGCAAAAATACATGTTTCCCAAGTGGATCACTTAAAAAGAGACGGAGGGAGTATTCCTCAAATTGGACAAATAAATTGGGACAGAGGGAGTATAACAGATGTGCTAGCCGGGTAACGTACCAGTTAGTTGAGCTTCTCCTTTCATTTCTCACACTTCAAGATGTTGTTCTCCCATAACAGATGGATGAGATGTACAAATTATTAGCCCACTTTTCCTGAAAAAACAAAATCAATAGTTATTAATTTATTATGTGCCAAGAAGAAAAAACTGGTCAGCAGTTCTAGCTAGACGTTTGATACAGCCGGAATAAATGCCTATGCATAAGTGTGAAAATGCTTTCCTCAGCATTATTGGGGTGATTGATAGGTGCAGGGATTTACAAAGCTAAAGAAAAATAAAGACGAATCAAAGAAACAAATTTAACTCCGTTTAATTATCTTCTTATGATTGCCTTCTCCTTTCCAAGCACATCCTAAAATCAATACCCAAATATGATATTTTAAAAAGACTCGTGTTTGGATCGACCATGTATTGAGGAACTTATCAAGGGAAAGAAAGTGATAAGAAATTTATAAAAAACAATGGCGCTATTACTCCGAACAGGAAATTCGTGATTTGGAGTTAGCTTGTACAGTTTAGATAAAATGCTTAGTTAAATTTAAAATTTAAAATTGTGAGCGCATGGTTAAAAGTTTTTAACTAAAAGAAGAGTTCACCTTTTTTCCGAAAAAGAAAAAAAAAATTAAACAGGTTGTTTTCATTGAAATTTTAATTCTACAGTTACTAGAAGAATCTATTGATTCGGATACCGAGTAGTTCTGCAGTTGAAACTTCATGGGGAAGGCAATCATCTAAACCAGAAGATACCTTAACATGGGTGCTAGGAAATGCTGACGTTCGCAAAGTTTCTTGTGTAGCATCTTGTAATTTCTTCTTGGACGAACTAAGAATAATTGCAGTTTGATCTGCCGTTGCAGCAGTTGATGTTATTCGGTATCCATTCTCCCACCTTCTATGAATCCCTTCACTTGGATAAAGGAAATCAAGTTCAACAACCTGCAAAAAAAGTACAAAAGATGTCAAAGTGCTTTCCTAGTATGAAATCATGGCTTCGGTGTAAGAGGTTGTACCTGGTCAGAATAACCAGCATTTCGGGACATCACAATGCCCCACCTGTTACCAGCTGTGGACATGGAGGTAACAGAGAAGCCGTCTTTCCACTTCTTATTGATCCATTTGAAGGGAAATACATCACTAACTTTGTAAGACTGTTGGGTATAAGTCGTACCTTCAGCATAAAGAAAAGGAAGGAAATATCAGTGGTACCATCACCAAAGAACCCTAGACAATCATACCCTCAATCTCTTTGCATACAAATTAATTACATACCAGATAAATACAAAACAAAAACTTGATGGGCTAATGCAAAATCCTTTTGAGGACCTAAGCTTAAACATTTAGGAATGGAGGAGGTCAATAGTTTAATTAATTTGTAAAGGGAGTAACTCAAAGAAAAAAGAAAAGGTACACAAACAAAATGGCATCGATTGTCTACCCTAATACAATACACTCCCATCACAGAATGAAAGAGCTCGAATCAGCAACTTTACCATGACTACTTAACCAGGAATAAAATAGATAGGCTCAATGGGAGTTTCATTTTAAATCCAGAGTGTCCAAAACACTTTTTGAACGGTTAGGATGCGCACTACAGGAAACTGCGCTACAGGGTCTCTGAATTCGGCTCAATGACTCTGGCTAGAAAAGTGGCCTGACTCAAAAAATCAAACAATGTGACTATGGAACTACATAATCTGGCAGAAGCATTGTAAACTTGACAGGACACCCATAAAAAACCTTTTCACTCACCCTTGGACATTACCACGAAGGCACTGCCATTGCATGCACCAGCAAATGAAGTGATGTAATAGTTCTTGTCCCACTGCTCCATTATCCACTCCTGAAGAAATAAGAAAGATGGACTCGATGGGGAAACTGATCTTTGACTATAAATTCATCAGAATTCATGGTGAGGACAACACTTACCTTGCGCAAGAAAACAGGAGAGAGCTCATAAACCTGCGACGTAAAACCTGTCACTGCGTCCATAACAACTGCCCACAAATTTCCTGAAGAAGATACGCAGCTAATGGACAAACCATCTTCCTTTCCTTTCACTGCATGCTGGTAAAGTCTCGAATCCATTACGTTGAAGTGATATCTGCAGAGTAAACAATGACTGTAACTAAGAAAGCACGAGTTCCCCATGCAGTAAGTGAAAAACAGATCAGACACATTGATGTTGCCTGGTCAAAGGATTACTACAAGAGCAGTACAGGGGAGGAACAAAAATAAGTGTTGTAAGTAATGAAGTTACTTTTCAAGGAAAAATGAAAACGTTCAACACATATTTCAGCAAGAATTAATAAATATCAAACCAAAACTACTTAATATTCGCAATTAAAGGTAGTTTGCTTCTCTAAATAATCAGAAAATCTAAGATAAAGTTCCCAAGCCCAGGGGAAACCACACATGACGAATCTTGTCTCCCAAACAGAAAGAAGATCATTGCCCACACTGACCCGGAAATGAGAGTTTAGAGGGTTGAAGTTAAAAGCTAATTTCAGATTGGACGAGAAAAACGAAACAACTTTTTCTTTTATTGGGAAATAACCTACAAACCACACTTGCAATCAGAAAAAGAAAACTAAGAGAGCAATCAGAAAACTAAGAGAGCAAAATTTCCTTGAATATGATACCATGGCATGCACATGTCCACAACAGGGAAAAACAAAAGACAGTATCAAAATACTTTTCTTTATGGTTTGACAACAATAACTTATGTTTTGGTGGTAGAGGTTGAAGGGGGAGGGGGAATTAAGAAACATCGGCAGCCTGTAAAGCCTGAACTCAAAGGATTTACCTCTGTTTCATAGGCACTCTGGAACTATAGACAGAGATCCACTGCGAAGCTGGAGTGCCTAATCTCACTCTCTTGCGAGGCTGCACACCATCTTCCAAATCCACAACCAATCTCCCCCTTTTCTGGCCCACCTATATTACATGGCAGGTTCAACAACAGATAGAGATGGGCAAAACACAAACTTCATGAAATAGCTCAATGAAGATAAAGGTACAATCAACAACCTTCAGGGCTCCATCTATTCTAACTGGTCGTGATAATGGGTTGGGACCTATGTTGTCTTCAAAAAGAGAAATAAGCTTTGAGTAATCAGGTTCTTCATCGAATTTCATGTTGGTCACGCTTTCCAGAAATTGTCGAAAAGGTGGCGGACATAAACAACAAAGCATCTCGGGGGAAGTACCCATCTTCTTTCTGCAAACAAGGAAACCTTTATTTTCACCCTGCAGCCCAAGAATCCACCACAAATTGTAAGCAAAGATGAAAATGAAATTACGGAAGAAAGATGCAAATAGTAGCGCAAGAAAAAATCAGACATGAACTTACAACGATGCCTTGCCATGGAAGCTTCCCTCTGAGGAGGAATATTAGTGTGTAGGCTAGGGACTCAAGGTCATCCCTTCTGCTTCCTGTCCTACCCAAATGGGCATGAACACTTGCATAACGTACAGTCCCCCTGTCAATGTACAATATTGAGATTAGGGAAATAAAATCATGCCATTGTGTGATGCATCATTTATGATGGTGCAGATTCTATGTTATCAATTTCCTTGTCACAAGATGAAGTAAAATGTAGCAAGAAACTTACGAGTCAACTTAATCCGTTTAAGACTGTAAAATAACTCCCCACCAATGAGATAAAAAAGAAATGAGGAATATTCCTAGCATTTCCTAGAATTTCTACTATGAAGTAATGTTAGGCTTCCACCTCCACTAACAAAGAGGGTGTTACGTAATGGAACCAAGTAAAGGGAAATAAAGGGAAGGAGAAAGAGTTACCTGAAAACATCAGGCTTTTGGTCATAATCAACATGATGACCAGAAGATGAATCCCTCCATCTTGAAGCTGAGGAAGGAATTCAACACCATATAGAACTTAAGCTCCAAAAGTAAAAGAAAATACTCCAAAAGAATGTTTTGATTATGCGAGGTGAGAATGTTTGAAACTTAATTCCAAGAAAGAAGACATACCCAATCCAAGATCAACTAAGTACAATTTTTTCGCATCTGAACTTCCAGGCTGACCAAGCAAAAAGTTTTCTGGCTTTACATCTCCATGCACAAATCTGAGGAAAAAACTGAAAACACTCAGTACATCCATACGCAAATATTGTATGGGCATGTCTCTGCTTGTGTGCACGTGCAAGCGCGTGCGCGTGTCTCTGTGTCTGTGTGTGTGTGTGTGTGTGTGTGTGAGAGAGAGAGAGACAGAGAGAGAGAGAGACAGAGAGAGAGGGTACCCTTTAAAGTGAAGCTGCTGTAGGATTGATATTGCCTCCACTGCTATGCAAGAAACCATCTCTTCAGACAACCTGCGGAAAAAGGAATAACAATTGAGGTACGGGAAAAAACAAAAAACCCTAAAATCAGAAGAGATAACGTATTGGCTATACATCTGGTTATTAGAGTTCCAGACATCCCATAAACTTGGGCCTAGCATATCCATGACCTGGCTTTCACAACCCAAACAAAATGAGCACAATGAAATCAGAATGATTCCCACAAGACCCAAAAAAAGTGGGAAAAATGAAAATACACAAATTTCAAAATGCAACCACAAATACTTACAAGGATATAATAGTCGCCTTGTCGACCTTTGTAATGTACCAAAGGAATTCCATAGCAACCATTAAGCGTGCTTCACAAAGACACCACAACAAAGATAAACTTTTGAACCAGACATTTATGAACAACAGGCAGGAAAATGAGTGCAACTAACTGTAGAAACGAGGTCTTGCATACCTGTAAACTTGCCACTCAAAAGGAGGGCCATAACTACATCCTTTACTATTTCGATGCTCAAATTTCAAAGCCACCTATCGCCAATCAACACCATCCAAACCCAGAAAAAAGAAGGAAAAGGGAGACAATCATGAGTTCATGACCACAAAACGAATCATAAGGAGGTTAAGAGAGAGATGGCGCAGCCATGACGAGAAAAAACATACCTCAACAGCATTAGGGCCAGTGCGCCCTGAGCCACCCGTCACCCTTCTTCCAACATAAACTTGCCCAAATCCCCCTTTCCCCAGCTTTCTGTCTAACCTGTAAGCAGGGGAATTGCCAAGCTTCACCTGAAGAAAACAATAAACACAAGCACTAAAGTGAACCTAAAATGGATAAAATTTGTCATTGTGGTACAAAGTTCAGGAAAGTCAATAAATTTTACGGGTTCACTTTTAGCTTATTCCTCCTTAAATTATGTACCATCTTGCACGAGACCTAACAGAATTTTCTTTAGTGAGCCTGAAGGATAAAAAGGCCTATTGAATCTTTCTAATTAAGCAACCATATATCAGGTGACTAGGTGAGTGATATACAGTAGTATATTCTCAACCATGACAAAAAAAATTTAAACAGTAATATTTTACCCCGCTTTATACCAGATGGATATTATCCCATTATCCCAGGTACTGGTATACTACAAGTCTACAATAAAAGCAATAAATGCAAGAACAAGCTGGTGTTGCACTAATATAACACCTATAAGTATTGATTTACCATAAAAAAGAATCAGTGCGAGTCTTAATAAAAAAGAAACAAGAAACACGATGTCATGATCTAGTTCTTAAAAGCAATAAAATGCCACAAAGAATGCCAGTGATATCAATGGGAGGATAAACTGTACCCTTTCAGGAAGTGGATTTGTGCTTCCTTCCCCCTCAGCAGCAGCCAATTGTTTAGCACTTCTATCTGCAGCCAACTCAGCAGGAATACCAGCCAGATCTCTCATTTCTGGATCCAAACCGATGTGAACCTGGGCACCAATGCCAGCGCCAAAAAGCTCGGGAGGAGGTGATTTTACGGCTGCAGCTTTGGAACCATTACCTCTTCCACTCCCACGACGACGTGTTGGAACCAAAACAGCAGGATTTTCCTGAATATTGGTGACCCTCTTAGATTTAGGAATCCCACTTCTCAAATCTGGCATCCTTCCCCATGCAATAAGATAACTTGTCTTACTTTATCCTCCGATCACAAAGAGCATCAATTTGTGTAAACCTGGGAATTTCAAACCAATATCAGAAAATCATAATGGACAAACAAACTATGTTGAGGAAACCCTTTAAATTCAAAGCTACCTCTAGTATTGATGTCCTAATCAAAGGGAACTTTAATTACCAAAATCTATCCAATAATCTATCTTCTATTGCGCACATAAGAATTAGCACCATCAAGACATGATTCTATGAAGGATATTATCATTGAAGAATACCTTCACATACACAAAACACTGCATCACTGCATTGTTCTCTCTAATGGTTTATTCAAGACATGGATTATAACAGGTTATTGCACAAAATAAATAAACGGGAATGCAAATTGAGGAAGCACAGTGAGAACCAGTTTCAAAAACCAGTCACATAAGCTTATTTGAAATTGCAAGTGTTCCCGTGGTGATTGTTTTTTGACTAACGTAGAGAACGACGAAGCAGCCCTCAGATTGTGTAATGAATAGTTCAAATAGAGATTAATATATCTTATGCATGTTAAGTCCAGCACATACAAGTGAAAATCTTCTGGTCCTGGCAAAAAGCCAAAAACCCTTGTAAAATTACAAACATGTTTGTTTTTTACACGCTTCATTCCTTCTGATCCACTTCCATAAGCAGGAGAGAGAGAGAGGATATGCAGGCATCTCGATAAATGCATCCCTGCACTAGAATAAGGTAATAATAGACTGCATAGAGACCATTTCACTCAGAAGTAGAACTTGCTTTGCAGATATACTATATGTGAAAAATATCAAACTCTAGCAACTACTACATTCAGTCCAAGCACCTGTCCACTATTCCAGCTAGATATTACTAAGCTAAAATCTTCATCTACCTTCTATATGCTAAACAACCTATCACCCACCCCTTCAATGTCATCAAAGAAAGTACCCAGCAAATCCACGAATACCATGTAATCTAACCTTCAAAACACCACCTTTTAGTATTGAACACGAATAAACCCGAAACAAAAATATCTAATTCACGAAATAAAAATGTTACTTAAGGTGAAAATAACGATAAAGAAACGGATTAAGTTCAAAATCACTTCTAGACAATATCTTCACCAAATACAAATCAGACCCAGCATCAATCGGCCTAAATACCAGTCCGATGATCATCAACAAAGCAATCATATCAATCAAATACATACAGAAGCATTATTATCGCAAAAAGACCAATACCCACTTGCAGATTCATCAAATCAATCAACACCCAACAACATAAAAATGACAAAAACAAAGATTAAGTCATCAAGATCATACCTTTGAACCCCGAAACAAAAATTAAACTTGAGGGGATTGATAAAGAAGAAGAAAGTTTGAAAGAATGGAAGGAATTTAAAAATAAATATATACGTGTATATGAGAAGGAGATAGGGGGTATTTAGAATAGATATGAGACGATGAGTCGATTTTGGATTGGAAGTATGCGGTAAGGGAAAAGACGGTGCGCACGATAGCGTGGTATGCGTTGCCGTGCGGTGGGTGCCGCCTTGTGGTTGGCAGTTGCTTTGGGCATTACAGATGTGGAGTTAGGTCTATGTGTTGTCTGTGGATATTTGTTGCCTCAAATGCTTTTGTGCTGTTTCTGAAAATACTTTTGGGAAATAAAAATTCGGCCAAAAATACACTGAATAATGTAATTGATACTTTTTCCCAAGCTTTTTGCCATTTGAATAGAATCTTCTTTTAGTTCAAAAAAACATACTTACATTTCTGGTAATGTAAAATGGTTTTAAAATAATTCTTTCGGAAAATTACTTCACTATTTTTGTTTTATAACTCAGGTGTATGGGCCATCTTACGTGCATTTTGACAATTTAGTTCATTGTTATTTGTGAAAGGAAGTGCACCTCTTATATGTGTCCGGGACAGTTAATTTCAAGTGTGGGTTTCTTCGACATTTTGAGAAAATATTGGATTGTTCATAACAGTTACGGAAGAGGAGTCCAACTCATTTTTCAAATTTCCAGGGCAAAATAATGGTTATACTTCGAGGAAAAAAAGAGAGACTCATTTGCAATTTAATGGGCTAATAGGTTTTATTTTCAGCTATTATGAAAATAATATAACAGAAGATAAATACTCATATTAATATTACTCTCAATTCTAATTAGTGTTGGAAGGACTTATTAAGTTGTTTATTGCATAGTACCTGTCTCTAAGGATCCTTTGTTTTTCTTCCCCCAAAAAATGAGAAAAGATCTCTATGTTTTTTTCTTGAGAAAAATGATCGCTATGTTGTTTTGGTTAATTATTAGAAGAATTAAGAAAAAAAAAGATGGCAAAACGCTAAAGAAACAATACTCCATAATCCATATATAATATATAATAGTATCATAGTAGTCAATTATAGGTAGGTATATGCTAATAAATGTAATTTTTACTTATAATTTGTCCAAAGACTTATTATGTATTAAAAACAATGCATAATATAGCCTCATTCCTAATATTAGCTCCATGGTTTTTGCGCATTTGAAAAAAAACTCTGACAATTTTCAAATTTTTTGTGACAAATCAAAGTAGTGGGTCAATTGACTCCACTTGTAACTATATGACTTCGTCTATGTATACATTGTTTATACTAAGGGTGAGTTCTCCAATAGATTTTATCAAAATTTGATAAAATCAAGTCCTTGATTTTATCCATTGGTGAAGAGAGTTGATAAAATCTGAAATTTTTTGCATTTAAAAATCTAAAAAATCTACAGATTTTATCAACTCTCCTCACCAATGGATAAAATCAAGGGCTTGATTTTATCAAATTTTTGATAAAATTCATTGGAGAACTTACCCTAAAAAAGATCTAAAAAGGTTGCCCAGCTAGTTGAGGCCTGAGGGGCTGCTAGATTTGAGTCTAAATACCGTGAGAAAATTTTGTGTGCCGCACGGGTACAGCCATGTGATAACAGTCCAAACATGTCTTAGACGATCCATATTTGTTGGAGTAAATTTGCCTCCAAAATTTGTAAAAATGTCACCCTCAAACATGGGTCATCTAAAGCATATTTAGACAGCTCAGATCCGCCGATGGGTACCACGCGGCAGTACCCATCGGCACACAAAATTTTCTCCCAACTACTTATTTGCTCTTAGCGCTTGTAAACACGCATGAAATTTCAAAACAAAGAAAAGACAAATCTAGAGGAATACATACGAATATCCAAAAGTAAGTTAATTTGATATTCATATGTATTCAGTTTTTTTTTTAGGTCATTCGTCATTCTTAATCTATTACATGAGGGGAGGGAGAAATGAGACTCGATTCCGAAATTCAGTGTGGAGCATCCAAGAGTTCTACCGCATGAGTTAGCCACCACTTGCCATATGTATTCAGTTTGGACAGTATGAAACTTCACTACATTGATTCCTCACTCTATGATAAGTTTTTGTAAACATTTAGAATAAATTTTTAATCTATTACATTCCTCATTCTATGTTTACAAAAACTTATTTGACTCAAATATGCTTTTGTAAACATTTAGAATCAAAGCATCTTCACCAATTACAACCCAGTAGAGTACGTATTGCAATGCCAATTGATACTCCATTTTTTTCTTCATTTAACTTCCTTTCAATTTATTGCAGCAATGAAAGAAAAATCCTCCCTAGCAGCTCGAGGATCGACTCATCAAGGCTCGTTTAATAATCGAGCCGAGCTTGAACTTGTTGGGATTTTTTCCCAAGTTAAATGAGGCCTTTGGAAAAGGAAAAGAAACAAATGCAATTAGTTTCGCATGGGATTTTTTTTGAGTGGCTCGGTGAAGTAATTAAATTGGGTTTAGTTGTTAAGTTTCTCATGGGAAATGCCCGAATGGGTTAATGCCGGCAGTGTATGTGAATTCCCGAGATCTCTTGGTTGCTGCCTACTTGAAGACCTCGAAAACTCTAGAAGAATTTAGTGCTTCATTTTGTTCATGCCATTCCATGTATTTAAAGGGCAGAATGTGTGTGCCGTGTGGTGTAGAAAAGAGAAAAGATAGAGAGAAAATTGTAGTGTGTTGAGAGATATTGTGTGAGCAAATTGGTGAGTGTGTGAGAGATAAAAATACATCTGAGCGTGGGCTGGGGTTGGGTATTTTTATCTCATTGTAACTCATCCAATATAGTGAAAAGTGTTCTCTCCCGTGGACGTACCCGATTTTGGAGAACCACGTAAATTGTTTGTGTTCTTTGTTTTTGGTTTACTTGCGCGTGTGGTTGTGTTGTTTGGTCGATCCATAACAGAACTCAATTTTTAGGCTCACACAATAAACAAGTTGAGTTCAACCCTCTCAAGCTCAGCACGGCTTGTTTGTATAGCCTCTCGTTTACAGAAGTTTGTTAAGTAAATTAATTGGTGTCTGCTCGTTAAGGGCTCAACTTGTATTAACATGCCAAGCTCGGACGCAACAAAACTCCTGGACCTAGGTCGTTCAAGCACCACCCCCAAAAAAATCTCATTAGCAATTAAAAATTTTTCCCCACTAGCCATTCATTTAACTTTTCATTCCACAATCGTAGAAAAGAATATTGCGACAAAATGTTGTGGCTTTATTTTTTGATAACTACGCTCCAATATTTATCTTTTAGTGTTCAAACTACACATTTATATTACAACGGAGAGCGATTTTTATTCCAGTCATATTTTTTGTCTCAGTCATCGTATTACATTTTATCTAAATCCCTCTCTCTGCCAACTCACTCCTCCTCTCTCTCTACCATTTTCCTCCACTGGCTCACCACAACCAAAATTTCAAACTAAATTCTATCTCTCTCTCTCTCTCAATATTCAAACCACATTCTCTCTCACTACCTTCTCTTCTTTCCTCTCTCTAAAATTTGAAGGACCATAAAGAATGGGCACGGGCACGGGCACGGGCACGGATATGTGCACGGGCGTCGATTGCTCAAGCCATGTCTTTAGGCATGGGCATGCACTAGTAAGCACTAAAAGATAAAAATTAGAATGTGGTTATTTAGAGTGCAAAAATCATTTCCCGTGATCAATTAGTTAATGCGCACGTAACTAGATGGACACACCCGAAGTTGAGAAATACTTGTCTACGGACGAGCCGTGAATAAGGTGTTTGCGCCGAATAAATCCGGGCCGTGGATTCTGAGATCCAATGGCTCGGATCAATGCACTATCTCTCTCCTCATTAAAAGTATGTCGGATTCAAAATAAAATAAAAAAACAAAATCCGCGCATTAATCCGAGGTGTTCGATCTCGAAATTTACAGCCCGAATTTATTCAACGCAAACACCCTATTCACGGCTCATCCGTGAATAAATATTTCTCCCCTAAGTTATAGTAAAACAAACAATACTCAAAGGAGGCACACCCCAATCATAGTGGTACTGATAAATCAACATAGGCAAGCCCACAAGAATTTCCATAACATGTGAATTACCAATTTGTGAACCCACAGCTCTTCACCTCTGCACTCCTATCTTTAAATTCAGTAAAAGAGAAATGGTGGCATGCGGAGTTGCAATTCATATACAGTAACAAAAAATAAATAAATAATCTAACGCATGCATATATTATATCACTCCTAGTCAAAATGTTAATTACAAATAAAAATCGCGGGTTCTCTTTTACAAGAATTGCATGAATACATAAAGTCGCCGGACTTTCTCGAATAAGATACAGGGAGAAAAATAAAGAATTCGAATAATATGTACGTAAAGATGGCTGAGAATTTAAATGACAGATAACATCGGAACAAATAATTAATGGATGAGATATGTAATCGCGAGCGCCACGAGTAGGAGGACATAAGCAATTCCTTGATCAATCGCGGTTCCTGCATTTAAACAAAAACAAAAATAAATTCCAGATTAGTACCTTTGAATTATTAATCACACAAATGGAATGGATTTTAAAGGGTAATTAACAAATATGCTGCATAAATTTTTCCTATTATTACTTACCGTCGTTGGATGGAATATTAGTATTTGGTGCAGGAGAAGGAGCAAATCCCTGTCCACATCCAACTTGGACAATTGCCAAGAAAAAGAACCCAATGATCTGAATTGCGTACAATCTCATGATCGAGTTCATCTTCTTTGTATCAAAAACCCCAAATTCCAGAAAACCCTAAAAGGAAATGAAAAGAGATTGATCGATCGAGAACAGAGTACTCGATCAATTAGGTTGATGAAAATTTCAAGAAATGGGTATGGAGGACGAGGTCAGGGAGGATCAAAGAGGGCTAAATATACGCAAGTGGGAAAGCAAATGATTTTCCAAGAAAGAGTGAGAAGAAGAAGTGGGGTGGAAGCTACGCGTTGTTAACAGAGGAGGAGGATTTTAATTTGTGTTTTGATTTTGTGTTCAAATGTGAAGGGGTGGCTAATTTGGGACGCGAAATTTGACGTGGAAGAAGAAGAAGAAAGAAGATTCCGACGAGAGGGTCGTGTCAAAGAAGAAAGTTTTCAGTACCGAGCATTGTCTACATGGTGCCCAAGCGCGCATTTTGGTTGTCTAAAAAAGTTTTGAATTGTCGAAATTTCAGAGAAAGAAAGTGGAGAGAAAGTTAAAGAAATTTAAGCCGTCCAAAAATGATTGAGATGTGAGTTCTGCACCACGTGGCCGTGCCCGCTCGGCATTGAAAATTTTCTCTCCATGTGAAGATTGAGAAAATTGGCATATATCTCTCGTGTGTGTGCCTGCGCGTTGAAAATTTGGGTTTGGAGTGGAATTGTCGGCCCTGTTTAAGCATTTCTTTTTTCTAGAATCCAATGAGTCACCTAATCAAGTGGTCAACGAGGAATTTAATTAGAGCTTAAGTAAGAATGCTGTCATATCTATATATATTTTGTATGGATTGTAATAATAACGGGAGTCTCATGCATTGGATGTCTAACACCGACTTTACCTCGATTTAAGATCCGATCTCTCTAACACATATCCTCCGTCTGTTCCGATATACTATTTGTCTACTTTTAGATGTTTCATAATGTTTGTCTATTTGCGATGAATCAAAATTTTTTTTTTTGTCGTTTTTGTTGAATTAAAGTTACTATACAAAAAGGTTGGAGATAATCATCAAAGGTAATCATTAAGTTCTTTTAAAAATTTGAATCCAAAACTAAACAAACAAATAATCCTTAGAAATTTAGAATAGGTTTAAGAGAAGAGGAAAAGAATAGAATACTTGAGCACTAATCTTCCTTTTAAGATCCACATCTTGACCATCGATCACCTTTTAAGATCCAAAACCATAACTTGTCATCAAATCAACCTTTTAATAATTGTACTATCAAATATTTTGTGGATCAAAGCTAGGCAGTGGTGCACATCATTTTGACCACTCAAAATTGTGGAGAAAACTCTTTTTTCTTTTTTGGTACCATATGAATATGATAATGTGTATGCCTTAAAATCCACCAGGACCACCTATAAAAGGGACGAATACAGGTCAAAATATGAAGTAATTTGGTTTTGACAAACTTTATGATGTGTAATCGTTTTAAACTCATAGAGTCTTTGCGTGTTTGTTTTGTTTTGGTTTAGTGTTCCCTCACCCTAAAAAACTAGGTTCTAAAAGCCGGTTCTTAAAATCCATTTTTAAGAGTCCGTTTCAAAGCAACTGACTTAAAGATTTTGTAGTTTTGTGTTTGTTCAAAAAAGATTTGTTAAACTGGCTTTTCTTGGATGTTTTTCAAAATATTTGGGTAAAAGCCGTAATTTTACCAAATTTCGATTCCTCTCGTCGAAACGAACCTATAATCATCAAAAGTTTGACGCAAAACTAACGCACGGAAATTATTATTATTTTTTGAATAAAGACAAAACTACAAAATCCTTAAGTCAGTTGCTCTGGAACGGGCTCTAAAAATAGCAAGCGTGACTTTCTCAAAACCAGTTCTCAAAACCTTTAAACAAAGGTGGTTGAATTCGATTGCACCATTGATAGTATGACCCTCTCTCCTTCTCTTTGTGACTTGTCTGAATTTATGTATCAGTGACATAACACAAGGATAGAATATGAGACTGAGAAAAAAGTTTAACACTAATACAAATTTCATAGGTTGGACTATAATGAGTTGTAGTGCCATCAACTTGGATTGCACCATTTCTACTTGAAAGTGATCTTTGGGATCCTACATTTCTTGCAAGTCTAAATTCCAACAAGAGCCGGTCTTTTTCTTCAACCCAATACGAATATAAATATTCCATCAAAATTGGATAGTTTTGACTAATCTCCATCAAGTATTGATTTGAATGAGAATAAGCCATGTTGTGAATTGGAGAGGCGAGAGGAAGTTTTGGAGAGAGAGTGTGAGAACGAGAGAGTGTTGGGCGGCAGCCCCTGGCGGGCTGAGCCCCTTCCACCCGCCTACCCAACTCCTTTCCGCCACTCCGATCTTCTCTACGGCTATGCTTCTTTGGCGTTCGGAGACTCCCCGTGGCGGGCGTTCTTCTTCGCTCCGGTATGGGTGACCACGCCCAATTTTTGGACTCGGGGGAGCTGGATTTGGGGTTCCCAGATCCAGGCTTCTGACGATGATGGCGGCGGCAACAGATGGGTGACAGCTCTGGCGCATGCACCGCCGTCTCTTTTTTTCCCTGTTCTTTTTTGTATTTTTTTTGTTTTTTTGGGTTGTTTTTGTGGCCGGCTGTTTTTGGCCAGTGGTTTTGTTGCACCCGGTTTTGGCTAGTGGTTTTGGCTTTAATATTATTTTCTATCTCTTTACCCCAAAAAAAGCCATGTTGTGAAAATAATAACCAATCGGCCAATGATGGGAGTATTGGTAAATTGCCCTTTTTTTTTATTATATCAAGACGAGAGAATTTCATATCAAAAGCCCAAAGGCATTACAAGATTCCATCACAAGAAAATAGGAATGAAAGGCATTACAAGATTTCATTACAAGAAAATAGGAATGAGCCAAAACTACCAACAACTATACGAGAGCATAAGCAAAGCAGGTTCAAACAGCACATATAGACTGAGACATGGTCGGGCAACGTGCCAGTCAATGAGTTGGTTTTTAGGGATGGCCATTTTGTCTGATCTGTTTGTATCGATCTGATCCTGCCCCAAACGAATCGGGATTTGGAGATCTGTTTGGGAATTGGATAGGATATGAAAATTATTTTTTATTTTCAAAAAAATTAGGGGATCAGGTAGGAGGCAGGGGCAAGCATATCCCTTCCCCAATCCATCCCCACCCCATCCCCAAATCCCCAATATTTAGGGGTCTATTCATGACTTGTGAAACTCTATGGTCTAATTAAATTCTCTCATTGTAATACCCAACCAGTTTGGAATTTGGAAGGATGCTTGTGATGATATGTTTGGCGCCTAATGTTGTAGTATTTATTAATTGGAACTGACGGAACTATAAAATTATCTTTTTTACTTTTGCTTTTGCTTTGGACTATGGAATCATGTTGTGATCTTTATTATCTTGAATTGTGGAGTTATGGTTTTGATGATATGTCTAGTGCTTAATGTTGTAATCCTCGAATCCCCACGAGAATCCCCGTTCCCCATTTGAAGCGGGGACGGAAGATGAAAACAAAGTCCCGTTGAGGATCAGGGCGGGCATGGGGAAGGAGTTCGGGAATGGAGATAGTACCATCCGACCCCGATCGCCTCCATTCCCATTCCTATTCGTAGGAGAGAATCCCATAAGGATACCGAGCTGAAACCAGAAGAAGTGCAGATGAAATATTCATTTCCAAGACTCTAATAACCGAAAAAGTCGCCGGCCTATGACACGAAAAGAAACGTCGGAAAGAACCCGCGAATCTTTGCTGCCACGAGTATTGGACATCACCAAGAGGCAAACTCCCACCGTCACGTCAGAGTTCTGGATGCCGGGAAGGAAAAGCCGGTGAAATCACCTCTCGATGTATGTGGACAAATGCGCATCGACTAGTTTCAGTCTTGACACAGTTACGTATAGAGTTGTGTCTTAAAATTGTGTGCCGAGAATAGCTCGATCTAAAATCCAAACACAACGTCAATATTCTTGTCACCTCCTCCATGGCTATCGTCAAAGGAAAGGTTTTTCTGGATAACAATCAATAGGAAAGGTGAGAGTCACAACAGAATTCACATTTGTCCGCGTTGCCAAATTGACCCAACCCAGATCTGTTATTGGACCCCCCCAACTTTCTCTCACTCACACATGACACACACACACACAACAGAATCCCCGAACAGTTAAACCACCGCCCATACGTGCTAGATTCCAAAACAAAAACAACTTTTCTAGCGATATGACTAGGAACAACCTCAGCATCGTTTTGTCACTTACCAAACACAATCACCACCATCTAATCAAGCTTAACCTCACACCCACCTAATGCCAAATTAGTTGAGAAAAGATAACACTTTGTCATCGCGCCGGGTCACATCTTTTCTACCCACCTGATGCCAGATTCTTACAAAAAGATAACAATCACTGTCGCAGCGTCAGGCCACGACTTTCATGAACACAAATGAACCCATGAAAACAAATTACCTCTTGTAAGTCAAATTATTCTCCAACCAGAAGAACCTGCTAAACCAGAGAAATGGATGCCTAGTGAAAGAATAGTGTTGAAGTTGAAGGACAAGAGAGAAGGTGCTTTCATAGCTTAAGCATCACATGAAGCTGTTTGTCCTAGAGAAGGTATGGTGGGCCACCACAAAATCAATCACCACCATGTTAACTTCTCAGGACCATGGTTAGACAAGTGATGTGTGAGTGACTCAGATTTCTCAAAAATCCTCAGCAGCTTAAAGAACAAACCAATAGAAACACCTCATAACAGCTTTTAAGAAAAGGATACCTTCTCTGGGAATCTGATCTAAAAAGCTCTTTATACCCAACTTTACTTGGCCACCTCTCCTTCCCCATATAATGCGAAAACATACATATTCTTTTCTCTTCAAGCCATTCCTCTAATCCCATAACAACCCAAGATTAGAAGGGAAAAGGAGAAAGAGCAGGGAAAAAAATGTGCTACCCGGGTTTTCCTCCGATAAGCCTTCGAGAAATGGCATGTGGGCGCAGATGGAATGTTCTGGAGAGGCCAGCGGTGGTTCAGAGGGAGATAGCAACCGGGCAACCACCAAGAGTGGCGGTTCAAGCTGCGGCACAGGGTGGTGGCAGGGTGAAGCAGTGCGTGTGTTCACCCACAAGGCATCCAGGGTCATTCCGGTGCAGGCACCATCACGGTGAATACGTCTGGCGCGGTGTCAGTAACTGATACAATCTGCAGTCGGTAGGAATAAGTAACAATCTTTTTCAGATTGATCAAGAATTTAAGAGAAGTGTGACAAGTTTTTTCACTGTCTGAACTCCTCTAATATTGTTTCTGTCAAAAAGCCTACATGGTATTGTCGGTTTATAGTTCCTCTCCCTCTCTCTTGCCCCTGGAAACATTCACTCCGATCCTATCAAGGATTCAAATATTGAAACCTCTAAATTCCTGATTTTGGGTGAAATTCAAGTGGAGATGCACTTACATGCCAATTAGAATAGGGGCTAAAGACTTGCTCTGTCTCTGCCTAAGAACAGAATTTCACTCCTCAAGTATTGGAAAAGAAAGCGTAACACCCACAACTTCACTCGCTACTACTTATGCAATGATTTCCAATATGAACTGTTATTTATCACAACAAAGTGTTCTATGAAAACAGACCATACAGATACATCGGCAGATTCCTTTTTGACGTAGACAAACAATCTTGATAAATCAAGCGATCATACTTGTAGCCAATAGGCATTGTCGACCAATCAGCAAGTTCGCCCCACATACTGCACAGTCAAGTTTGCAAACAAGAACACATGCTTCTTCATCTGGACATCTGCAAAGCTTTACAGGCTCCTCTCATATCTACAACAGCCCCTGCAAAAATTAAACACCAGTCTTTAGTTTAATAGAGGCAACCAACTGCTGTACGGCAACCTCTTTCCTAAGTGAAACAAAGCACTTCTATTATGTCCTTGTGTTTGGCTCAGGAATGTAAATGTTATATGCTCAGACCAGCCTCCAATTCCCGTCGTATGTCATTAGTTCCACATTGCACCAGAGGTCACAACCTGGCATGCCCGAGCATGCCTAGTTGTGAGATGGAGTTAATGTACTAGGAAAATGTTTACCAGTAGCTTAGGAAATGTGAAACCTAGATTATGAAATACCAAGCTAAACAAATGAATTGGATCAATTCTGGATATGGAATGATGGATCAAGTCTACCAACTACACACACTTAAAAGTACAAATACAACGGGATGCAAAAATACAAAATTTAAAAAAACAAAAGAACCACACCTCTGGGTAGCAATCTTGATGGGTAACTGTCTGGTCGTTTGTACTTACATAAACTTCACAAGATATCCTTGCCTGGTGAAAATTTCAAGAAAACAGTATAAACGTATCGAGGTGGAATGTCTAACTTCTCATATAGGTAGAAGTGAAAACATGAACAAATACGTGGAATCGCAATAAAAAGAGAAGGAAAAAGGACAAGACCTTCAATCTAGCAGAAAAGGCGTAAAATTAATGAAATGAGACTGATAAAACCAAGTTCTTGGAATAAACAATTCAGGTAACCTAAAACAAAAGGTCACAATATCTCAACTAGAGTCCAGCACACACTGCAAACACTATCTTGTTTAGCTTATTGATGTCCTTATAAAATTCAGGGTAGTTTATAACTTTAAACTTCTGTATCACACTGTATCAAAAACTATGCCCTTGTGAACAGCTACTAGATGATGAGGCATTGCTTCAGAGTACAGAGACTATGCATCCTAATAATATTTCAGGGTTTACCTGCATAACCACTTGGGTTTACCTTCTCTATCAGAAAATATATAGTTCTTACTTTTAGTAGTTAGCAACAGGATTTATGGTAAAGCCCAACACAAAGCAACACTTCAATCGCTCCCTATGCTACCAATCAATAGGAGATACAACAACAGCGAACTAACTGTGCTCACACTGCTTTCAGTAATGGGTTGCACTTGCAAGTTCAGACTTAAGCATAACCAAATCAAAAGCTCGGCTTGGTCAAAATTAGTCAAACTCGGGCTCGAGTCTAGCTTAAATAATCGAGCTCGGCTCGTTTAGTATCGAGGTGTTAGAGCTCTGGTCGATTGTTGAACAAGCCTCTATAAATGACCTGAGCTGCAGCAAATGAGGCTAGCTTTTATAAACGAGCCGAATTATAATTAACACTATAAAAAAACAAGCAGGACCAGCGTGCAAACAGCTTGGTTCATTTGCAGCCCCTTCGAAAAGAGAAATACCACAAGTACCATACATATTCATACTACCATTAGCATCTCTCCCATTTTCAAAAAACCCTAATTTCCACATACCAATACGTCCTCTACTAAATCAAAATTGAAACAGCGAATCAATCCGCATACCTTGATCGGAACATCAACAAACAAGATCCCGACCGTGCCTTTGACCTCAGACTCCGTATCAAACGGAATCAAACCCCTGGCCAAGTCCTCAACCAAATAAACCACATCATGAACCACTGCGACTCCGTCAAGCACAAGCGTAGCATTCACATACGACGACCCCCTAGCCCTAATCTTCCCACCATCCGACGTCACTACCCCCAGCTGCCGCCCTCGGTACCCAATAGAGACAACAAGAGAGTCGTATTTGAGAGAGAAGAAGTCGCGATTGCGAACCCGTAGGGTTAGAGAGAGGTCGAGGTCGAGGGAGAGGTGAGGGGAGGTGAGGACTTTGATCTTGTCGAGGCGGAGGCGGACGAGGGTGAGGGTTGGGTCGGAGGGGAAGAGGAGGACGGCGGCGGCGGAGAGGAGGACGAGGAGAGAGGTGAGGGAGAGGCAGCGGCGGAGAGAGCGGTTGTTAATGCGGGTGCGGCGCTGGTAGAAGGGTAACACGACGTAGTTTTGGTGGTTTGGGGTTGTGGGTACGGGCGCGTAGAAGGCTGCGGACGCGTAGTCGTCGTCGTCGTCCTGGTGCTTTATCGTCGTCATGTTCCGTTTTGTTTGGCCGTTGGATATGTCGATATGATGTCGGTTTTTTGTCTCGTTTGTAGAGAGGAGACCAGCGAAGTCACAGTCGTTGCGTCCTGCGTTTTCGTGGAACTATGTGATTGGTCCACGGTTTGTTAGTTTTTTAAGTTTTTTAGGAGTACAAATTACTCAAAATCTTGCCCTCATCTAGCGACGGAGCCAGGAATCGAAATCGGGAGGTCCGATTACAAAAGAAATCATGGTAGGATGATTATGATTTTTTGAAGACTAAATTCAGTTATTCAAGTTTTAATGGATGATTTTGACAAATAAAAAAATTGATCTCGAATATTTTAGTTATCGTATCACTCGACGGATAAAGTATCATTATGTATCATTCACCACAATTTACTGTTTTCGAAATAAAAGTTGTTTTTACTTTTTAACTATTTTTTAAATTGTATAATTCTTGTAAGAATATTTATAAAGAAATATGAAAAATATACTCTAAAATAGAAAATTGGGAGGTGTCAGGGCCACCCCCAGCTGCTATGTAGCTCTGCCCCTGCTCTCGTAGCTTTTAAAAAAAAAACCCGTCCCATTTTATTTTCTCTCTACGAAGATTGTGTCATCTAGATCTTAACACTCCTAATAGACAGTTTCGACAAAAAATAAGTCAAAAACCACACACTGCTTGATGTGTTGTGACCTCTCACAAAGTCACAAAATATGTGAGCAGGGGTGGAGCCAAGATTTTAGGTTAGCGGAATTAAAAATTAGATCTATATATAAGTTATTTTTTTCTATTTGCTCATGCAAAGAAATAGTAACTAAATTAAGAGGTTAACTATAACTTTGACATATTAGTGATGCATGCATTTTTGCTTCACAATTGGTACCAATGACTTATTATATTTTGAAAATAATGAACAATAGCCTCATTTGTAATATTATCAACTCCCAAAAAGAAGAAAAAAACTTGAGATTTCTATGCTTTTTAAGCAAGTTGGGTAATTTATGAAATTTTTGAGGGTCAAAATTGTAAAATTTAGCTCCAAACTGTCAAAAATTCTCTTAAGAAATTAAAGTGAGACCTCTTGTCCCTTTATGGCTCCGCCCCTGTAAGTTGGTGTAGCTATAACCTCGTTGTTTGAAAATGACCTAATGAATTTTTTGCACGGTTTTAAAGTACTCATTCTATCTTCTGAATGGTGTAAGAAAAATTTACTAGAGTACATTTTCTTGAAAGTTAAAATGACATGTGGTATAAAGCAAAAAATGGTAGAGATGGAGTATTTTTTTTTTTTTTTGGTAAATAAGAGATGGAGTATTTGTTTCTCATAACTCATAAACAAATTCAATCAACTTTTTTTTACCAAAGAAGGCTTTGTGTGAGAATTGTGGAACGACACGTCAAAAATATGCACTCAAGTGAGTAAAGATTGCGGAATAGTTGTGGAAAGACTCCAATTTATGGGGAAATGACAGGACAGTGGGCAATGGGGCTAATAATCCCATCTTGATGGTCAAGTTTTTGGGAATCATAAAGTCATGGAAAGAGGAAGACTATTGACAATAACATGGCATCCCAGATATAAGAGGACAATAATACCCTCTCCTTCGACATCAATTTGCAATACCAACCAAATTCATTTTCCCCAAACCCAGCACATCGATTTCCCTGAACTTTTGCTGATGCCCCCAAATCTATCTCTCCCATTTCCCTAACTCTGTAAACCGTAGGTTCACCCACCATTCCTCTCTTGGTGGGTGCACATTGCCATCGTCTCTCTCTTAGCATTTGTGTTGGTGAGCTGAGCCCTCACCCCTTTTCCCCTCTATTAACCTTCTGGAAGCCAATGATCTTTTTTTTCTGACCCTTTCCTCCTAAACCTAGCCCTCTGACCCTCTCTCTTGTTCTATCGCAGGTACTCTCTCTCTCTGTGTAGTTGCATAAACACAGTTTCAAGAAGGAGTTAGAAATCAGCACCACTTGCAGCGGCTTCCACCACCGCCTCCGGTGGGTCGTATCTCCAGTTGAGGAGCAGAAGGCTCGAAACCCCCACCCTCCCCCCCAATTGATTATTCCAAGAGATAGAAACAACAAAACCCCAAACAAACTTCTGGGTTAAGCCCTAATTCGAGAACAACTTCTAGGTTAAACTTACCAATTTGTGGTCAAACCAAACTTTCTGAAAATAAATTCTCATCATTGCACCCCAGGTCCATTTGCATTGCACCTTAAATGCAATTGTGTTGCACTAAAATAAAAAAAAAAGCATTGCAAATAGATTTTCAGAATTGCGCCATGGGTCCATTTTAATTGCACCTTGCATGTAAGTGTGTTGCACTCCAAAACAAAAGCATTGCACTCATGTTGGTCTATATGGAATTGCCAGTGTGTGGTCAAACCAAACTTTCTGAAAATATATTCTCATCATTGCACCCCGGGTCCATTTGTATTGCACCTTAAATGCAATTGTGTTGCGCTAAAAAAAAAAAAAAAAAAACATTGCACCCATGTTGGTTCATTTTTTTTTTGTGAGATTACACCAAACTTTCTGGAAATAGATTTTTCGAATTGCACCCTATGTTCATTGTCGTTGCACCTTATATGCAAGTGTGTTGCACACCCAAACAAAAGTATTGTCAAACCAAAGTTTCTGGAAATAAATTCCAAGCATTGCACCCTCGGTCCATTTCTATTGCATCTTTAATGCAATTGTGTTGCACTTAGATTTTTTTTGGCACCCTAGTCTATTTCAATTGCACCTTGCATGTAAGTGTGTGTTGCACTAAAAAAAAAAAAAAAAAAAAAACATTGCATGTTGCTCCATATTATCAGCATTGCACCCTGGGTCCATTTCTATTGCACCTTTAATGCAATTGTGTTGCACTCTTGAACCAAATCCTTGCACTCATATTGGTCGAGTGGGGGGTAGTTTTTAACCTGAGGGTAATTTCGTCAATCAATCTCCTGGTGCCACTTATGTGGAATTATTATTTTCCTTGTCATTCATGAAGTGATTCCCAATAAGTGTGTCATGAAAGTGGAATAATTTTGCCTCCTTCCCTCTGAAACGTAATTCCCCCCAATTTATTGCACAGTCGTAAGACTAAATTGCGATTGGTGGGATTAATTGTGAATTACTAACAATATGACATTTAAAATAATTAATTCTACTAAATGATAAAATAAATTTCACACCCTCCACGATTTTTTTTTTATATATAATTTATGGGTTTTACGAACTTCGTATGCTTAATCTTTAAATTTCAGACCAGGACAGTTAGCCCAGTTGGTCGTGTAACCCCTTCTATAAGGTAAGGTTCTGAGTTCGACTCGTATCAATCTTTATAGTTTACTAACATCTAACTCTACCGATGTATATCGAATGACAAAAGAAAACAAAATCTTTAATATTCATTTTCACTAACTTTGTTAATTGACAGTACCAAAATTAAGGAGTTTTTTTCATCCAATAAAGTCCTAATCTAGTAGTAGTGTCGCCCTTGGTCATATCTTGAAGTGAGTCCCATAAGTTATCTGGACACGATCTGTGCAAATAGAGTTTTCTAACCAAATAATAGTTTTTCACTTCGTTTTACTTTTTTGTAAATCTTTTTTACTCCTTTTTTACTTTTCAAAAGACCAAAATCCAAAAACACACAGTATTTTTCCATTCAAAAAGATAAGTTTGCAGAATGGTCAATTCATGCTCAACCAATACACAATCAAAGCAAGGAATCTAGGTTCATGTATGGAGCCCCATAATTCTTTGTCTCCCCTAATATCATGGCCAAAATATGATTCCATCCAAACAATTCTAGGCCATTCAAAACTCATCACAGCCATTTCTAGAGTCCATTAAAAAACAAGAAAAAGAAGAGAGGTCAAACATAGTAGACAGACGCTTCTGGAAGTGGGCTCATCTAATCACCACCTATCTTGTGAAGATAAATTGAAAGAAATAAGGGCAAATAAAAAAAAAAAAATGGGGCGCAAACTTCATTTGAACACCCGTGATTTGTGTCATGTGTCGATTTTTTCTCACATAAATTTATCAAAACCGAACTTTGGTGTGGTTTCGGGAATAATATGCATCGTCAAAGTTTCTATCCTTGTTCTCCAATAGATTTTAGGTACATTTTATGAAAATCTCATAAAATGAACATTTTATGGAGGGGTGATAAAATGAAGTTGTTTTCCCAACTGATAAAATGTAGTGGTTTTCCTATAGATTTTAGGAGGATTTTATGAAAATCTCATAAAATCACTTTTACATTTTATGTGTTCAGATTGGAGTGTCATAAAATGTGAGATTTTATGAAATAAAAAACCGTTAAAGAACGAAGCCCAAGTTAATTAAAGGTGTGTGTAACTCACTATCCTCTAGAGAAAGTTTAAGGCTCGGTTCAATGATCATTTAGACACAAGAACACCGTTATCTAAATTTTTGATTTGGATGCCTCCATTATCTATCTTTAGAATTATGAAAATGGCAAGTGCAGAGCTTAGATTTCTGAGCCAATATTTTTCGTCCTAGTTAACCGGAGGTATAACTCACTGACCTTGTTAAAAGAGTGAGGTTCGGCAGGAACGGATGCATGATTTGATGTGGATTGACGGAATAGATTTATTGAACGGGCGAACCTTTATATAATTGTAAAATTTTAACAAATTATCCCTATATTTATCAGATAAAATTTAAAACTTGGGTAGAATGGTCGTTCGGCCTAACCCTCCCTTGCGTGCATCCTGGAGGTTTGTCACAACAATTATTTGGACACAAGGACACCATTTTCTAGCTTTTAACAAAAATGGTGATTGTGTAGAGCTTTGGTATAATATTAACAGCCCCAAATTAGTGTACAAAATTTTATCCATTAAACATCCTTTACAACTGATATAATCCCCAAATCAAAAAGGGCGTATCCAGTGCACGCACGAATTCAGGCAAAAACATAGCCTAATTAAGTTGAATCCTGAAATTGAATACAGTTAATTCCTATGCTAATCAAAGAGCACAATCCTTCTTAAACATTTGTGCTTACTGCCAAGCATAAATCACAAATTACAAGCCCCACATAAAAAACAGAGCAATACTGAGACCCATCACTCCTTCACTTCGCAAAGTTGAAGAAAGAAACAAGCATACATAATCTTACCTATACATATATACATATATGTATATATATGTAGAGAGAGAGAGAGAGAGAGAGAGAGAGAGAGAGAGAGAGAGGTGTTGTTTATGGAGACTCAACGGACTTGGGAGAGAGAGAAGTGGCCGGGTGGTTAGAATTAGACATGGATTTGGATCGGTTGCACCATGGGGAAGTAGTATTTGACTGAGAGACCCTATGAAACCTGCACCGGAACGAGCCTTGGTGCGTGGTGGGTGAACAAACGCACTGACCTTTCGCCGGATTGGCTGCATCTCCTCCGGTGCCGCTCTCCGGCGATGTGTTGACGGTGATGGTTCTGTTTGAGGCCATATCTTGTGTGTGTGTTTGTGTAGGCAGTAATGGGCAAGTCCTTTGCGTAAAGCATCCAAGGCTATATATATATATATATATACACACGCGCGCGGATAGATTAACATCTAAGAAGTGTGAACACGAATTCGGATATGGACGAAAATAAAAGTAATTAAAACGATTATTCTTAAATAATGGGGCGGTAGGAGACACGGCAAAACTATAAAATAAATCAACGGATATTTTCAAATTAATACGATGCTGCATTCACATATCACAATACTTAAAGTAGTATAACTTTGAAAACTAATATTACTATTTATGATTGAGAGATGATTTATTAGAAAGATATATCACAAGTGGCAAAGCTCTAATCATTTTTAACCCTTAAGATAAGATTTTTCACCATGAAGTGACATCACGTTATTTTTTTTTCCATAATTTGAGAATCTGAAACACATATCTTTTCAGATTATTTTACACGTACCCCAATTTTAATTTTATGATGATAATTGGACACCTATTTGAGGTGTCCTACGAATCCCAAGCGTGTGGAATACAACAACTATTTAAGTTTGTTAGTGCTTCATATTTATATATACTGAATGGAATTTTTCTTTCAATTGTACGCGAGATTTCATCGATCACAAATTAGCTTAGTATGTGTCACATTCAAAATTAATCGGATCTATTCAACCAGTACTTTAGTGACCATATCCAGTACCGCATTCAAATACCTTATGATAAGTTATTTTAACCGGCACATATCATGACAATCCTCAAAAACGTATTTCCAAAATATCGGTATCGGTACATTGAGTAGGCTCACTGAAAAATGACGTACAACTTTCGGCCATTCCTTAATTAATTTGAAGTCAGTTTTGTTTCGACATGCAAAAAAAAATTAGTTATCAATATCATAATTGTTAATGAGACTTGATCCTTGATTTTGTGCATGAGATATTAAGTGTAAGTATCGCGGCTCCCCATAAAAGAGAAGACAGAACTGGGGAAGCAATCAACTGGCGTCGCTTGATTGCTGTTTGTCTTGGCTAAAGTCCAAACCTCCCAACTTAGAAAAATCCTGCACGTCTTGACAAAAACTTGGAAACTTATCTATTTTTTTCTTATAACAAGGTGCTCGGATTAACTTACGTGCACCTCGACTAATCCCACCATCCACTAGGAAGCCTAATATTTTAAATAAAGCCAAAGCCAAATTCTATATGGACTAAACGACTAATCTACGGAAGTAGATAGCCTTTGGAAAATTTCGAACTTGAGATCTTAAGAGGGAGTAAACCCCCGAATCCCGGACCTAACCGGAAGGCGAATTCCTTGTCTTGGAAACTTATCTTGGCCACTCGATCGGTGTAGAAAGAGTCGGTGAACTCGTACACAACAACCGGATAATCCTTTCTCCAATAATGCACTCTTACTAAAATTCTTGTATTGAAATGGATGGGAAAACCACAACCACCACGGCACCACTAAACGCTCAAAATGGAGAAAAGACAAACAGGAATGGCTGCATCAATGGGTGTCCATGGCTTTTTTTTCTAGGCAGTTTTCTTACTTTCGGTTTCATTTTGATGACTATCAAGTGCGTTGGTTTACTTTTTTTTCTTTCTTTAACAGAAGCAAGTGATTGCATTCATGACAAGTCATCCGCAGCTTACAAAGATTTGCTTCCGAAAACAAGAAGATATGACACAATCCACCAAGCGAAAGATAAACAAATTACATCATAAGGAAAACTAATGTCTAATAACCGGGCGTGAGTATCTAACCCCCTTCACGTACTGCAAATATGCACACCGAAAATGAGAAGATCGTATATTTTTACTTTCAAGCCATGTTGTTGCGCCTCTACACCGAAGTAGTACATACCTCTCCGGCTCTCCCACACCAAAGCCTATTAATTACACTGGCTTCCCCACGACCCCCTCGTGACGGCCACTAAGGTTTGTCATCGCCCTCCGCTCAAAATCCCTTCCCGCCGGAGGTGAAGGATTTCACACTGTGAGCATCCCCAAAGGTGTTAATCCTCTGTTGAGTTCTAGATCATTATGTAATTGGTCGTAGAGAAAATTTGCCACACTTAAAGGTGTTTGATGAATTGCTTCTCTTGGTATTGAGAACAATCCAAACATGTTTCAAGCATTACGTGTTCTCTTTTTCTTCCTATCTGACGGTAAATCACGTTTAAGATCTCACTGTGAAGAGGATCCAACAATAGATGTTATGGTTGGTGAAATTACCCACCTCCTCCGGTCCAAAAGTGCAATTCTTTACACATTGACATTTGTGGATGTTTGGATCGCTCCATTGTGAAGATTTCCCAGATTGTTTCTTCTGAATTGGACCGCTGCATTTCGGTTTCCTAGGCTACGATTCAATAGCGACACACGTCACAGTTCATAGTGGAGATATTTTCTGTTGGACAACTTTGAGACATATCTTATATTTCCCTTTTGAAAGTCGCCACTGGAATGCCAACATAATTTGGTATAGTTTGTCTGCAAAGGTGATGTTAAGCGACTGCAATTCATAGTTGCGGCTCTGATGCATAGATTTTGAAGAGTGGCTTCACCAAGGTACAATTGTATTTTCTTTTTGCCACAATTTTTTCCCTTGTGTAATACGACTCGTGTACATGTTTAGAAATTTGCCTGGGAAAGCATCATTTGTTCGTCTTTCAAGTGATATAAAAGATATGTTCATTTTACAATTGGCATATTCCTTTCCAATTTGTTCCAAGTAATACAAAAGGTCTGTTCATTTGACAATTGGCATATAGGGCTCTCCTAGGAAGTGGCATTAGATATTCCTTTCCAACTTGAGATTTTTGACACCAAAATCATTTTTGTTTTTATGCAGAATCATTTGGTAGCTCTTTCAAAAGTTAGATCTTCTTTTTTATTTTATTTTCGTTTTCCAGGCCTGCAGTGTTGCAAACTGTCGCAAGTTGATCAAAACTAAACATTGAATATTACCACTGTTCTCTTTTTCACCAGAATCCATGAGAAACTAGATGAAGGCATGGTGTCTTGGGGTTCTTACTTTGCTCTCATTTATGAACTCCACTTTTTCTCCATTATTCCCTTTTGGATCATGTGCGCTTTGGGTGCTAAAGTATTTCATTTTGTGGTTAATCTTGTATAAAACTATAAATGATGCTTCTCAACCAAAAGTGTGCTCACTCCGCATGTCCTTCAATTGATTTCTTGATTGGAAAGGTTGGTGACACTCTCTCCCAAAATGAGGATTTGGAGTATCCGAGTTAAAAAACTTGACATAAATAACAAAAGATAAGAAAAACTTACCCTGCATAGTTTAAAGGTCTACTTCTTCATTCACGGAGATTTCAAATGTTAAACGGTTGTTCTTGCTTCAGTTTCACTGTTAAATTTTGATGTTTCCCAATTGTTGTATGATGAAGGGAGCAGATCCCTCCTTCAAGTTTATGGATGGAGTCCTTTCTCATGATTTTGCCTACTAACTGTTCGATACAATGTCCAAAAGACAGCAAAAAACTCAGTTATTAAAGAATCAATTCATGACAATTGCTTATGAATGCTCTAATACATGGAAAGTTCTACTATCACAATTCATCATTTCCATTATACTCCTAATTGCATTTCTTTCGCCTTTTTCATGTCCCTAATTGTTCTATCAGATTTTAATGTTGTTATAATTTTTGAAGTTTTCTCTTAGGCAAGTGTTTTTGTATATATTTTGACCTCTCATTTGAAAGCGTAGGACCATTCGAACCTTCCGTTTCGTCCATTTTGGGTTGTTTACTTGTTCAATTCACTTACTTAAATTATTTATATTCTTTAACTGGTTGATTGTGCATTGCGAGACATTGATATATAAATTTGTGACTCACACATACATATATCTCTATATAAACATACATACATATATGTATAGAGGCCAGTTCTAGTCCGGGATCCGGACTTCCGGACCTCCATGATCCGAACATTTTTTTGACGATCCGAGCCGTCCAATGTGTTCAGAAGGTGTTTTCAAGGGTCCATGCGAGAAATCTTCAAAAAAAATACCAGGAAGGGCTTGATCCAAGCAGTTTTTCGCAAAACTGTAAATATACAGTTTTTGCGAAAAACTGCTTGGATCAAGCCCTTCCCGGTATTTTTTTTTTTGAAGATTTCTCGCGTGAACCTTGGAAAACACCTTTTGAACACATTGGACGGCTCGGATTTTCCCAAAATAATTTGCAACACAAAAAAAATGCCCATTTTGTTCCAGTCAGGGATCCTTGACTGGAACCGTGGGGTATATGTATATATGTATGTATATCTATTTGAGTGGAAGGCACCATTTTGTTGATTTTTTTTTTTTGGGGGGCAGAAAAGTTGATAGTTTGTTGGCTGTAATCCAATGGAACGAAATGATTTCAAACATGACTAGGCAGTGTGAAGTTCTACCAAGTTTCCAAATTAGTGTTCTTTTATGGTTCCATTCTTATAGTTGTGTTCTAAAGATTCCATGTTTCAGTTGGAATGGCTTGAAATGGCTTTCCAGTAAATCTTCCTACATGTTGCATTTCATCTCCAAAACTTTTTACTTCTCCATATCAAAAGCATGATTATATTCAAAAGTTAAAAGTTCCTGACCGCTTATCTTTTCTCATATGGTGAGAAATGTGAGAAGCTAGAATTTAGAGGACTCATAGAAGACCAAAAGGCCTTGGTGTTGAAGTTTTGGAATTCAATGATGAGGAATGATTAATAATTTGGTCTCAAACCATCCTTCAACTAAATCACTTTAGTTTTGGGATAGTTTATCTGCATTTGTCTTTCACACATTTTGTTCCTTTTTTTATTTTTAACATGTATCTAACTTAAGCTAGCTTCTTTTTGACAAATATTTAGATGGCTAATAATGTAGAATCCAAAGCAATAACACAAGACAGCGATGCTGTAGACAACAACGCAAAGCTAAAGCCCCATGCTATTTCTGTCATCCTGGTGAGAACTTGCTTATGTTTGTTGCAGCTACTTTATTCTAATGAACCGAGATGAAGCTAAGGTAATCCAACTTTACACTTCTAAAGAATAGTTTTAACATTTTTTAGGTACTGCTACTCTTGAGAGCAACGTATGTTCTAATTCATTTCATAGGTCTGTGACAAGAATGCCAAAGTTGCTCAACTGCGCGAATCGTTGAGAGATTTTGTTTTAATTTTTGAACACCATTCACATAATTAGGCATTGCCATGCATTTGACAAATTCTGCCACAAATATGTGACTACTGATGTCACTCAGCTTGCTTAACTAAGAAGACTGGATCAAGCATATCAGTCGTAGGACTTTACATTCGAAGTCATTTCCATTTTCCAAATCTACGAGGTGTCTCTTGGGTGGTTTCTTTTTTCAATTTTTGGTACATCAGAAATGTATCTCTTGTGTGGTTTGATAAAGAAGTTGAATGACCATTATTTTTGAGTTTTGTAATATAGTTGACTAGTGGATAAAACAATTAGAGTTGTCCTTATTTACGAACATATGTATGTTTGCTCTTCGTCAGAATAAATTAAACCATTTTAATTTTTTTGATACAACGTAATTTATAGTTACAAAGACCATTTGATTTCTCCTTTTGTGCTTGTTCCAATTGCTTATGAAAAGTACTGCACTGAAGTGTTGCTCTATGAGAAGAAAGACCTTGACATTATGCCATTGTATTTGCAAGGTGTCCTGACCCAACTTGTGTGCACCTCGGACTAATCAATATAACTCCTCCTACAATTGTTTCACACACTTACGCTTGGAGGTGAGGTGGTTAAATTAACACATGTTTGTAAATCAGTCTAACTGCCACGTGCAACGCACGTGCTCACCACTAGTAGATTATATAAGTGCTTGAAAATTCTGATTGTTTACTATAGCATGATCGATATAATAGAGACAGTAGTAGGAAAGAAAGAAAATAGGGGAGAAATTTGGAGAATTGACAGGGATAGATGATGCAGTACAATTTAAGGGTACTAGTGTCATTATAGTGTATTTAGAGTTAGTAGGGTCTTGAGTCTATAAATAAGGGGGTGTGTCTCTCATTTGGTAGCTTTTTATTATTTAAGAATATAATTATCAAGAGTTTTAACTCTTTGTATCCCATTTTGGGAGTTTCTCTCTAAAATATCTATGGTATATTCCGGTTTGCATCATTTGGTATCAGAGCTCTGAGCTCAGATCTTGACCATCCATCTTGCCGGAATCTCGCCTAAAACCTAGACATCGCCAAAAAATGGTGCTAGAGTCTCGCCGAAAAACCCAAATCATCCTATGTCACTCGAAATCCTTAGATCTACCCATTTTCAGACTTTTCCAGCCCTAAATCAAACTCAAAACTCACCAATCAACCCTTTTCGAACCTGTTACAGCCCAAATCGAACATGTACAAACCCTACCCAGTGAATTTCAAACTCGAAATCTGGGTTTAGGCTTTCGAAACACCTATTCGACCCTGGATCTATCCATATTCAGCCATTTTGAGACTCGAATAACGTTTTCGAGCCTTGATTACCCCATTTCGGCACTCGTAATCACTGTTCAGGTACTGTCAGACCTTTAAAACCCTTTTTGTGTGCTCAAAACAAGTGATAGGATCTTTGAAATCCTATTTCGGTGTTCGATTTGAAGTATTGAGACTTGAAACTTGCTGTTCAGTGGTCAAATTTGGGTTTTAAGCACTTGAAACTGATACTCGACTCAGTGATTTCGAGTTGACCTAGTGAGTTCAGCCCTTGTACTGTGATTTTAGTGCTCGAATCTTACTGTTGGACTGATTTCAAGTTCGTTACAATGATTTTAGGCCTCTACAGTACAATTTCAGGTTCGATTTCAGTGTGTTTTGCTACTATTTACTTGGGTTTTCGTGATTTTGCCTGGGTTTGTTTCAATTTGCTGTTGTTTGTTGCAATTTGGTTGATATTTGGAGTTGTTATTAGTGGTTACTTGTGATTTGTTTGAAGTTTGGGGTCCCAATTGATTGGGTTTTGCTTGATTGAGGTTAAATTGATCGTGAAAGTTGATTTTTGGTGTTGTTATAGCTCATAGAGGAGGTAGAGGTAGGAGACGAGGTCGAGGAAGAGGATTTATTGTGAATAAATGTGAAGATGTCGAGTTTAGCAAACGAAACCATGAGATCGATGAGTTAAGGAAACAATTTATTACTTTGATTGAAAGAGTGCGTAACTTGCAACCTTCAACCAAAGATAGTGATTATGTTAAGAATTCTCAAATTCAATTTGGGAATTCTTTGTTCGCTCCGCATTGGCGTAGAGTGAAGTTGAGTAATAATGAACTTTTCACGTTTTGTGGAAGTCCACCAGAATTCGTTGATTGGTTGACCTCCATTGAGAGTATTTTCGAGTATTATTATGTTACCGAAGAACAGAAGGTGAAATTGGTATTTAGTTGCCTTAAAGGGAGAACTTCGGATTGGTGGACACAACTCAAAGTTAGTCGACAAGGGAGAGGCAAAGAAAGGATTAGAGATTGGGATAAGATAAAGAAGAAGCTCATGGAGAAATTCTTCCCTTTCTATCATCATTCCATTGCAAATTCCTCGACTAATTTTGGTAAGAGAAAGTCCTTGGGGATTGTCCCAACGAAAAATCAACCTTTAATCGATACCTTGAAGGCTAGAAACCCGTCACCCTAGTAGAATAATCGAATGCTTCAAGTATGGAGAACCAATTCTCGAGTTGTAAGTTGGTGAAAAAGTTTGTGAGGGTGTTCTTAATTCCCTCTTTGTTAAGGAGGTGAGAGAATCATGCTGTGATGATGATTACGAGTATAAGAATGTTCCCAAGTTTGATGAATATCCAAGCGAAGAACTTGAATGTGTTTTTGAAGGTGATTGTGTATTTGAGATTGAAGATGAGTATGAAGATGAGCCCATCTTTGATGAGTCTCCAAAAGAAGACTTCAGAGGTAACTTTGAAGATGTTCCCATTTGTGATGAGTGTTCAAATGAGGACATGGACGGTAACAATGAAGAAGAAGGATTTGAGGACATTGGTGGTAGTCACGGAGAACAAGAAATGTCTAGTCTTTCAATGTATGAGCCTTGCATTTTTCGAGAAGATAGCGAGCAAGTCTTAGAAGAGAGTTATGACAAGAAGATTGATGATTGTGACTTTGAAATTGAAGATGATGCACAACCTTATGAGAATGATTTAGACACTCCACAACTTCATGAATTGTTGGTTGAAGATGGTTCGGAAGTGTCGCCTCCCAAGCTTGCCCTAGCTATTCAAGTTTGTATTGTCTTGGTACCCAATCTAGTTCAAGAGTTGTCAAAGAAGGGTAAAGAGTACTTGAAGTAACTTATTGATCCTTTAGGCATGGTCTTCAATCAAACAAGCTTTGAATATAATGTGGAGATACCTTCTTTACATTCTACAATGAATTGATTGAGGGATGCTTTGGGAGTATGTGTGGAGTGCTACTTTGAAGATATTGTGGTTTGTAAAGGGCAAGCCAAATGGGTGACCTATTCGCACACGAGTATGGATGCAGTGAATGTTCATAAAATGAAGCTCATATTGAAGATGTGTTATTGCATGAAGATGAAGTGGGTCAAGGAAATGCAGTCACATGCCTACTTCGGAGCTGCATAATAGATACTTCTATGGTTCCATGGTTTCTTTATCTAGTTGTTCGAGTCTTGTTGTCCAACTTGAGGACAAGTTGTTTTCTTTAGAAGGGGAGTCCTGATGCAGTGTCATTTATAGTGTATTTACGGTTAATAGGATGTTGAGTCTATACATAGGGGGGTGTCTTTCATTTGGTAGCTTTTTATCATTTAAGAATATAATTATCAAGAGTTTTAACTCTTTGTATCCCATTTTGGGAGTTTCTCTCTCTAAAATATCTATAGTATATTCCGATTTGCATCAATAGAGGAGTTGAAGACACAGAAAAAGATTAGGATGAAGAAAAAAGATGCCAAAAATAAAGAGAGAAACCTACTTTATAAATTTCTACTCTATGATTGTTAGGATAGGTGTTATAATTCAAGACATCCAAACACTTGCTACGTTCGCAGACCTGCCAAGTCGAATAATGAAATTTCACCAGTACATACAAGAAGTTGAACATAAATGGCAAGCTGTTTATATGCAATATCAAGTTGGATATTATGTCTCTTCAATCACTAGAAAAAGAGAACAAAAGCCAACTAAAATTTACTACTCAGTTCTCGAATAAAATGCCAGATTGCCAAATTAAGAATTTGTGGAAAATGTAACCCTAATATTAAAACAAGCTGAACTGAAGCTCGATACAATCTTCCGAACCCAAAAAGAAGCTGGATTCAAACGCGATACAATCTTACAATATAAACTACTTTAGCCAATGTCAAGACAGTTCTGTACTACCATAACAAAACACAGAAAAGCAGAATGTGCAACAGCGGGAAGAATCAACCTTAGAACCAACACATGCAAGCGTAGCAGTATCCAAATTCTTACCTATTGACTCCAACATGATATTTTGAACTTTGTTTCACAAACTTTCAATTTCAGAGCCAACCAAAAAATGCAACCTCCCCAAGAAAGAAAAAGTGAAGCCTCACCAGAAGAGCCGTGTCCTCACATCCTACATCTTTGTATGAATGAAAGCCGCCTCGCTCACCACGGGAACTTCGACATACTTCCCAAGAATGGAGGACCCCATGCATACCAAAACTGTCAGGACGTAGATAACTCCAAGAGCAATCCAAAAATGCTGATACCCCAGCCTACCCCCATAAAATGCAAAAGGAAAGAAACTGCTAGTTGTCTCCGCAATCTGAATGGCGTTCTCCAGTAGCATGGACAACACCGTGTTGAACCTCAAAAAGTGGGGCAATTCCTTCCTCCTCACAACGCCAAGATAAGCCGCGGTAAAATAAACCATGACAAACCACCTCGGCAATCTGTCGAATGCCCGGTAGAATCCGGATGTCAAAAACTCAAATTGCTCCAAGGCTGGGTACAGACGGTACGCCGCTTCCCAATATTTCCACGTATCTCGGAGGGATATTAGATACGGGAGGCATGCTAGAGTTCTCCACCACCATTTCACCTTATCGCCCTTTGAAGCAGGGTAACGGATGCTCCAAGGCATCTCAATGGAAGCTCTTGGTGCAGCCAGAAAAGGACGCTGTATCCGCCTACCCAATGTAAGCCTCGTATTATGTGAAAAGCTATAATCATTCCCACTGAATAGTGATGGTGCAGCCTCACAATGCTGAAGAGTTTTTCCTGCAATATCATGTATTTCCAGCAAAGAGGTGTAAGTTCCAGCATGTATCAGCATTTAAAGCTAATTACAGCAGCCACATTTACAAGACAAAAACAACACTTTTAGCAACTAAGCTTCAATTTCAGCAACTTTCAGGTCTTAACAAGCCAGTTTTCAGCACTTTAAGACACATTCCAGCAACTAAAAGCAGTTTTCTGCTCTAAAATCACACAGTTCCAGCAATTAGGTTCTAGTTTCAGCACCCAGAAATACTATTTCCAGCATCTAAACCCAGTTTCCACATCTAAGTTACAGCTACAACAAATTCAGCACTTGTACCACATGTGTCAAAACCTAATTTTCAGTTTCTGATGGAAAACAAGGAAATATAACTCTAATTCGATGCTAGGGTACTTAAAATCAATTGATTTTCCAAAGCCCCAAAGCAATTCAACTCATGAACAAATGCAGTTAACATCACATAATAGGGTACAAGAAACTAAGCCTTTTACCATTAAAAAAAACAGACATTGAAAGTTCCCAAATCACTACAATCATATAAATGTTGAATCTAATTTCAAACAAATGAGAGAGGATCAACTTAACAACCAAGGTTACATACCAATGGAAGACTGCAATGCCAGCCCTTGAAAGGGTCTCCATGAACTCCTAATGCTTCGAAATGAAACAGGGGAGGGCAGAGGAGGGAGGCCACGATATTTCAGGGACTTTGAGTTGAATGAAATAGGGGAAACACTAGGAGTGACCAAGGAGCACCCATTCAGCATCATCTTCTTGCAATTTATACAGAATTTACGTATATCTGTGTATCCATACCATAAAGTATTTGTCAGCAAGACTAGGAAGAAAAACTAATGAAAGAAGCAAATTTCCAGCTGTCTATACCAGCAGATATATGAACCCAAGACTTGTGAGATCCACAGCATAGAGAAGTATTTCTTCAAGAATAATTACCACCCCTTTTGAAATCACTTATTAGTATCCGCGATGTGTTTGGAGCTTTATTTTTTAAGGAATTGAATAAGAAAGACTAACTAAATTAGCCTTGCATGCTATTTTTTCCCTCCAGTAATCAATCAGAAAATGAAATTCTTTTATCTTTACTAATAAACTCATCATTCTCTCACCAAATGCCAAAAAAAAAAAAAAAATGATCTTAGGAGTTAGCTTCTTTAAAATTATATTTATTCTCTTATCCCCTTAAAAGCATCTGAGTCACACCGAGCAATACAATACATCATGGAAACAGACACGACCACAATAGTTTTAGTACTTCAACACCAATTCTTTGAATCACTCAAAAGACAATGATGAAAAGCAACATATTTCAAAGCATTTAACACTAAGTCATCGTGATGCAGGATGTTAATGTTGTAGTCGCCAGAGGAAGATTTTGGTCCAGGAAATGTATTTCGTAATTATCCTCCCCCTCATCATCATCGCTAGTATAACTTTGTTATATTAGTAATAAGAGGCTTTTAATATTTAATTAGGTTAGTTTAAATGTTTCCTTTCATAACTATTAGGGTTATGAGTCTATAAATAAGACGTTCAATGATGTAGTGATTGTAGTCATCAGACTTTGATTAATGAGAATAAGATTTGTTTGAGAATAACTTTTAATATTTAATAAGATTTCTCCCTCTTTCTTGTCCTGCATCACGTCACCTTCTATTTTGACGGGGAAGTCTACTTCAGTAATCATCGCGTTCAAGTGAGTTTTTCTATCGTACAATCCACACCGTCATTTGTTTGTAGTGTTTTCTTACGCTTATATCAAAAAACAATCGAACAAAAACCATGAGAAAGAATGCGTAGAGAAAATTAAAGACTTCATTGATTCTTTATTAAGAGCATCGGGAAATCAACAGGTCTCTCACTTTCTCTCTCACATGTCAACCTCAATTTGCAGGTGCATCACTGTCGATAACGTACCCTTCCTCCGAACATACAATGACACTTACCTCCCTTCAGCCTCCCCGTCCTTAAAAACATTGAAAAAGCCCTGAACCACGCTAGCCTGACCTCCAAAATTAAATACACCATCCCTTTCAACGCTACCCTGATGCCAACCTCCTCCCCTCTGCCAACAACTTACAACCCAGGATCACCACCATCGAAATCATCCAGGTCCTCCACTCCAACACTCCCCTTCACCATAATTTTCCTTTTGATTTTGATTTTGCATTTTTTGACAACAGAGGGGAAAACTGTAAGCTGATTCGTGATGGAGATTATGGGTATACCGATGCCAATTCCGATACGCTTGTTTGGGCTTTGAAGAAGGCGGGACATCTGTAGATGAGGATTATGGTGGGGGACATCGGGTGGCCTACAGATGGGGGATGAGAATGCAAAGAGGTTTCATCAAGGTTTGATTCGCATGTTATAAATGAGTGAGACTTCGATTAGAAGGTGGGAGATTGAGGTTTATCTTTCGGCTTGAATGATGGGAATGCTGAAACCATTGGCCCAGTTCTGAAGACACAGACAGATATTAGTGTTCAATGGGAAGCCAAAATATAAGTTAGATTTAAAGTCTTTGGATGAGAACAAGGGGCTAGCCCCTGCATTGTAGCATTTCTGATACTTTGGGCTGTGGGTCTTATTGCAACCATTAAAATTCGAGTTACAAGGTCAAGAACATTTGAGACTGTAATTTCTGTCATGGAAATGGTGACCAAGACCAATGAGGATCCATTCGACTAGTGCTGGTTCCAGTGATGATTTCCCAGGTTTATCCAGTGGTGCTCCATAGGACGGTTGTTGGGATTTTGCTTATCCTTCTCCAGGGACGTATGGTATTCTTACTAGTTGTATTCTAGTTTAGGCAAAGGATCTGTTGCCCTAGAAATTTTTGTTCATCCCTTTCGTTGCAATCTTAGTGCACGATTATGCTCGAAATCCATGTACCATTTGAGTTTTTGCACCTCATGGTCCTCAACTGAGGGTTTGGTTGCTATAATTCTGCTGTTACGACTCAGAACGTCCAGAACTTTGGAAGCAAGATGATAAAAATAAGATAAACATCAGTGAAACTGGAGTTTTGAATTCAACAAACCCTATTTCGGTCCATCAAATCATAACGCAAACAAAAACACACATGTATACATGTATACGTAATTGCCTAAATCGATTCATATGCATATATATGAATTCCAAGAGGCATAAGAGTAGGAGGAAGCCCGCATTTTCGTACCTTAGGGTTTCAAGTCTAGCCTCCAATCGGTCGATTAGCTACGTATTGGAAGAGTTCCCTCGTCTTAACGAGGGGAGGTCCTTCACCGGAGGTTTCTATCGGCCCCCTCTCGAGGCCTCACGAGAGAGAGAGAGAGAGAGAGAGAGAGAGAGGGTAGCGGAAGAGGAGAGAGAAGGGGATTAGGGCCTGGAAAGAGGCGCTGGAATCGTGAGAAGGGGGGGAAAGGAAGTCGTGGAGATAATTGGTTGGTGGTTTTTATCCAGTGTGGTCAAGTTTATAGAGATGTTTTCGGCAGAGGGGACTGAGGAGTTGAACCATCCAATGTAGAAATACCACGTGTGCGTTAGAAAGAATTGTTCACAACATTAGACACACGTAATGCCCCAAATTCATGCATTTGTAGTTTGTACCACCATGAATTTGGAATTCAATAAAATTTGTGGGGTTTGGAAAGCCATGGGCAATGTTTATACAATAAAGATACGGGTACAGAGGCCATGGTACAAAAAATCTACCGATCGCGTTTGGGGACCCATTTTTGGGTCCCACACGAGTGATCCAAACCGTTCATTGTTCTTAAAGCAATTTTCCGAGGGGCTCCACCAAATTTCAGCTCAATCGGACGGTTGGAAGTGCTCCAACCAAAGTCTCACCGTTCCAATCACAATTTTTTTTTTGTTGGAACGGTGGGACTTTGGTTGGAGCACTTCCAACTGTCCGATTGAGCTGAAATTTGGTGGGGCCATTCAGGAAAATGTTTTAAGAACAATGAACGGTTCGGATCACTCGTGTGGGACCCAAAAGTGGGTCCTCAAACGCAATCGGTATGTTTTCTATACCATGTCCTCTGTCCCCCTAGTCGGGTCCATGTTTATAAGAAGTGTTGGGCATCATATAGCTAATACTTTTAGATAATTTTATTACTTTTGTAATTATTTGATTAGATTTTCATCGTGTTTTTTAGCATTAGTCATTTATCTCGACGAGATGAATTAAAAAAATATATACTTCATCCGTCCTTTTTTTATTGTCCTTTGTTATAACCAGCTGACCTGTAATAAATGTGTTTCTAAAATGTTAATGGGTAAAAATTTGTACAATTATTATTATTTGCCCTTTCAAAAAGTTAATGGGTAAATAAAGGTAAAAGTTAATGGAAAAGAGGTGCAAAATGGAAATAAAAGTTGATGCGAAAAGTATAATGATGATAATCTTTAATAGCGTTCCACTAAGGTAGCTTTTTGGCTTTTTGCGATTTTTTATGTGATATTTGTGATAGAATGACCAGTCTTGAAAAACATAATAATCTAGCTTTTTGAGTGAGTAAATGTGAACCGGAGTTGACAAGTTTATATAAGATGACACTAAAATACTACCAATTATCCAGTATTTTTTGGTTAATGGATTTTTTTTTTTTGCTTCTGGTTATAATTTTTTATTGTTTAGATTCCTTTGTCAAGAAGGATGAATAATCCAAAAATCAAAACATAAATCAAACAAAAATTCAGAAAAAGTGAACAGAAGTACCAAAACAACATTACCAAAAATTTAGAATATAAAACTTGTTTTGCCAAAGTCAAAACAGTTCTGACACTTCCATAACAAAACACAGAAAAGCACCAGAATCTGCAATAGTAAGAAGAATCAACATTTGGAACCAGAGACATATAAGCATAACAGTAAATCTAATCGTACCTATTCACTCCTAACTTGATATTTTGAACTTTGTTCATGAACTTCAAAATTTCAGAACTAGCCAAAAAATGTCATTTATGCGCTAACCTCCCCAAGAAAGAAAAAGCAAAGCCTCTCCAGAAGAGCAATTTCCTTGTATCCTACACCTCGAATCGGGGCCCTGTAGTGAGTCTCCTACACCTTCGTATAAATAAAAGCCGCCTCGCTAATTGCGGGAATTTCGACATATCTCCCAAGAATGGAGGACCCCATGCATACCAGAACTGTCAAGACGTAGATAACTCCAAGAACAATCGAAAAATGCTCATAACCAATCCAACCCCCATAAAAGGCAAAAGGAACGAAACTTCTCGTCGTCTCTATGATCTGAATGGCATACTCCAATAGCATGGACATCATCGTACCGAACCGCAAGAAGTGGGGCAATTCCTTTCTCCTCACCACACCAAAACACGCCGCGACAAAATAAACCATAAGAAACCATCTTGGCAATCTCTCAAAAGCCCGGTAAAATCCGGATGTCAAGAACTCGAATTGCTTCAAGGCTGGGAACAGACGGTACGCCGCTTCCAAATGCTTCTCTGTATTGTGGAGGGTCATCAAATACGGGAGGCATGCTAGAATTCTCCACCACCACTCTACCTTCTCGCCTTTTGAAGCTGGGTAACGATTACTCCATGGCATCTCAATGGAAGCTCTTGGAGGGGCCAGAAAAGGTCTTCGCTGCTTCTGCCTACCCATTGTAAGCATCGTACTATGTGGAAAGCTATAGTCATTGCCGCTGAATAGTGTTGGTGCAGCCGCACAATGCTGAAGACGATTTTTGCCTGGAAAAAAAAAATCACTACAATTAAGGGCGGAGTTAGGACATGAATCTACCTTGGGTTAATCCAACGAGCGAGCGTACGCACACAGTCACACGCATACATATATGAGCCGAAAAGAGTCCACAAACTTGTACATAAATACTTAAGCTCGTCTAATTACTTCATGTTGATTAACGGGATGTTACCCTATTGCAAATCGTAACCTCGGGTTCTGTACAAGGAAAGTATCGTAAAAAATTCAACTCATTGAATTTTAGGAGGAGGTTGCTCATTGGTAATTGAATTGTCCACATTCGACCGAGAAGGAGTATCACTTTCTTAGATAACATTATCCAAGTTTGAAGAACAACAATAGGGTTTTTCCTTCCTTTTTTTTTTTTTTTTGTTGATGTTCCATTATAATTTAACCCTACAAGAAAACATAGTTTAACCCCAAAAGATTGTAAGAACCAACATTTTAAATCAATCCCACCTACGTCTTCGAGGAGCAGGCGAACGGTGATGGGCAAGTGAACGGCGACAACGAGGAGTAAAGGATAGCGATGGCCGATGGGTTCCCTGCTCCTTGATCTCCTCTCTTTTGTTTTGTATTTATAGAGAGTTGGGAGTCCAGAGATACATTAGGTTCAGTTTAGATCTGTCCCCCACCCCTTTTTATTAAGTACGGATCTTTTTTTTCTTTTTGATTAGTTAACAGATCCATCCCTAGATTGTGGGTTGGGCTAAGTTTCGACCAAGATTTGAATGGGTTGGGCTAAAAAAAAATTCATTCTCTGCCTACTTGTCATGGAGACTTTCCTTAGTAGCATTCCAAGCTCTCATTCTCTTAGCATTTCCTGTATTTGCTTATGGCAAATACCTTCTCTATTTATCCAACAAATCCTTCACTGAATATAGCAAAGCCAACACAGTAGCTGAGCAGGCTCTTAGTTCCATTAAAATTGTACATGTAGCCACAGCAGAGCATAATATAATCAAAAGATATTATTCAGAAGTCCTCGATCAAACAACAAAGCTTGGTCAGAAGAAAGGATTTGTGAAGGGCCTTACGGTTGAGAGCTCAAGGCTTACTTTCACGATATGAGCCTTAATTGCTTGGTATGGAAATCATTTGGTCATGTACAAAGGATCGCATGGGGGTGAAATTTATGCAGCCTCGGGCCTTTGCATCGTTTCGGCTGGACAGTGTCTTGTTGGGATCGTCCCGGGCCACACAACGCACACAAGCACACCAAAGATATGAGGAAAAACTCCGTATATGTATATATTCACAACCATATACAATATACATGAAAAAACCTCTCCGGGAGCCACAAACCGGCATCCCGTGCGCTCAGCCTCACCCCTCCGCTCACCGTGTGCTCCGACAGCCCTCCGAGGAGGAGCACCCTCCCTCCCGAAGGAGAGAACTCACTGCTCTCTCAACCCTCTCTCTGCCTCACACAATATACACACCCCACCCTATCTCTCTATACATAAGTATAAATAGGTGGGGGGAGTGATCCGGTGCTTCGCGCAACTCTCCCTCACATGGGAGAATCCCAACACAGTGAATATATCGTTAATTCTTTCTATCAAGCGTTACAAAACATGCAACCTAAATGAAACAAATGAGAGAGCATCAACATATATGACAACAACAAAGTTTATACATACCAATGGAAGACTGCAATGTCGGCCCTTTAAAGGGTCTCCATGAACTCCAAGTTTGACATGAAACACGGGAAGGCAGAGGAGGGACGCCACGGTATTTCAGGGACTTTGACTTGATTGAAATAGGGCAAAGACTAGGAGTGACCAAGGAGCTGCATCCATTCATCATCATCATCTTCCAGCAATTAGAACAGAATTTATGTGTATCTGTGTATCCATACCATAAAGTATTTGTCAGCAAGAGTAAGAAGAAAAATTATTGAAAGAAGCAAATTTCCAGCTCTCTATATACCAGCACACATATGAATCCAAGACTTGTGAGACCCACGACATAGAAAAGTATTTCTTGAAGAATAACTACCACCTTGTTGAAATCACTTAATAGTATCCGATCCCACTATAGGACACAAATGGTAGGTCGGTTTTTCGTACCAAAAATAAATAAGAAAACAATACAATTACTAACTACTCAAACGAATAGTGGCAAGTATTCCGAGTATCGTCCTCAGGAATTAAAAGGCTAAGTGGCAACTATTTCAACCAATTTCTGAATTAATTCGAGAAAAATATATATGAGTTTGAGTTCTAAAATTATCTAAATCTAAATAAGGACGGTGAATTAAACAATTTGGAAAAAAGGTCTTAGGGTTTCAAATCCACCCTAACTTCGCAACCAGGTAATTATATTAATTTAGGAAACTAATTACCAAAACAACAATGATTTGCCAAATGATACAAGCCTTAGCGACCTCGCCAAGAGGATCCATGTAACTGAGAGTCAGGCATAACCTATCTTCGATAGACATGAATCGTCTTCAATTCTATAACTAATTAATCTAGGCACACCGTCTTCTCTAGGTATAAACTATCTCAATTCTCAATTTCATGTATAAAGAAAACTATTGCATAACCCATGTATTTGCAATCACAGAAAACAAACAAACGCATGTGTATGAGATTGCAATAACTAGTAACACTTCATAAAAAGATGTCCATAATCATGCAATCATCGAAATCAAATCAATATAAAAACAAAGTTACTCGATTGGGGTTTCATCTATAGTTCTATACCCTAAGAAGAGGACTAGTTGTTCATGGAAAAGAGATAAGTAGAAGACGTTGAAAGTTCCACGGCCGTTACAAAGTGTTCCAAAGCCAATTCCACGTTAAACCCCCTCAAACAGCTGTGGGCATGAGAAATTCATAGGTAGGGTTTTAATGTGATAATTACATCAAAGATCCCTTGGGCTTCTTGTAATAACGAATTAATAATCCTTCTTTGAAACACTTGGCGTTTTGACCTCAAGTTTCCTCTAATTCTTGTTTTTTTCGAACAACCTATAAATTAACACAAAAGAGACTAAACAAGCATCATAGGTCCAATAAATATCACTAACAAGTACAGTTTAGAAGGTCTAAATATACACATTACGGCACTTATCAAGAAACTTGAGCGCTTACGATGTGTTTGGATCTTGATTTTTGACTCATTTTCCGGGAATTGAATAAGACAGATTAACAAACAACTAAATTAGTCTTGCATGCTATTTTTTTCCCTCCGGTAATCAATCAGAAAATGGAATTCTTTTATCTTTACTAATAAACTCTTCATTCCCGGTCCAAATGCAAAAGAAAAAGGGGGAAAAAAAAAGGTGATCTTAAGAGTCAGCTTCTTTTGAAATCATGTTATTCTCTTATCCCCTTAAAAGCATTGAGTCCTACTGAGCAATACGATAAATCATGGAAAAAGACACAGCCACAACAATTTTACAGCTTCAACACCAATTCTTTAAATCACTCAAAAGACAATGATGAAAGCAACATATTCCAAAGCAATTTACACTATTAGAGTCAAATGAGGGTTTGATTCGAATGTTTTGAATTACTCCCTCCGTTCCAAATTAATAGTCCACTACGAAAAGTCGTGTCATTTTTCAAATCAAAAGATGAAGTCGAGTACTTTAATTTGGTGTGAAAAAATTCAAAAAATGATATACGGAAGTACTTGAAACACTTTGTTCACTTTACATTTTCAAAAAAAATTCCAAAAAGATTTTTTCCCCATCTTTCATCTCTCCAATCATTAATCACATTTCTCTCTCTACTCATACCCCTATATTCAATCATTATTTTCATTTCTCTCTCTATCTCTCTCCAATTATTACACCTATCTCTAATTATTACTTTTTTCAAAAATTCATCCAAACACTATCTCAAAAATATTTTTCAAAATATTCTTTTCAAAACTCTCAACCAAACACAGCATTTATTTTTTGATTTGAAAACTGGTAAGAGAGAGAAAGTGGGGCTCTTATTTAGGAACGGAGGGAGTAGTAAGATTTTGACTGCAAGGGGGGCACTGAGGTACAAGGGGGGACACTGAGGTTTATCTGTTTGACTTGATTGATACGAATGCTGAAACCGTTGGCCCAGATTCTGTGTCTTGGCAATGGTGACCGACGATGATCCATCCGACTAGACCTGGTTCCCAGTGAGGATTTCCCAGGTTCGTCCAGTGGTGCTGCATAGGTCGGTTGTTGGGATTTCGCTCATCATTGTCGAGGGATGTATAGTATTTTTGCTAGTTTTTTTTTTTTGAACGGCCAAAATTCTATTTTTACTAGTTGTATTCTAGTTTAGGCACAGGATCCGTTGCCCTAAAAAATTTTGTTCATCTCTTTCATAGCACGTTATGGCTCCAAATCCATGTACTATATGAGTTTTTGCACCTCATGGTTCCATGTACTCTTACGACTCACAACGTCCAAAATTAGGAAGAAAGGAGATAAGAACAACATAAAAATCCATGAAATTGGAGTTTTCAATTCAACTAACCCTGTTTCGGTCCATCAAATCATAACGTTAAACATCCACACACGTGTGACACATACACGTAACTGTCCAAATCGATTCAGATACATATATGTATGGATTCCAAGAGGCATAAGAGTAAGAGGAAGTCGCGGCATGTTCGTACCTTAGGGTTTCAAGTCTAGCCTCCAATCGGTCGATTAGCGACGTGTTGGAAGGGTCCTAAAGTACTGAATGAATTTTGAAAAAAACTTTAATAATTGTGTGTCTGTTCCTATTTTGAATTAGGACCCTAAAGGGCTTATTGAGAAAAGTGTTCATTATAATACGAGACACACAACTATCATACTTTTCTTCAAAATTCATTTAGTAATTAGGGTCCTAAGTTCTTAAAGAAAAATGAAAAGGTTAGATCAAGTACTTATAATTATCCGATTGAATTAATTGTTACAAGACCAATCAAAAAAATTATTTTAAGGTTATTGCACGGCTCGGATTTTTTACAAACCAAAAAAAATAAAAAATTCTAGAATTTCAGGGGGGTCGCGTGACACCCTGTGCCTATGATGGATCTGCACTGGTGGATGGATGAAGGATTGCCACCAATCACACTCCCGCTACAAGATCGCCACTGGGGATTTGCCTTCAACTGCCTTCATCGTCTCTTTTGGAGAGCTTTAAGAAGTTGCCGCCTGGACCAAACTTGCCATGGATCTGGAATTCATTCAAATTTGTGGGGTTTAAGAAGCTAGCCTTGCGTAAAATAACATTTTTTAAAAAAATATTGGCCACGATACCGCTGGTATTTGTGAATAAATTATTATTTTTTGAAATTATTTGATTAGATTTTATTTTGATTTCTAGTAGTACTAATTATTTATCTCAATAAAAGAATCAGAAAATTATAAATGTGAACCGGGGTGGACAAAATTTTATATAAGATGACAATAGACAAAAATAAAAAAATTAAAAATACTCCCTCCGTCCCATTTTGATAGTCCTAGTGAAAAGACATGTAATTTTTGGATTAAAAAAAAAAACTTCTGCACATGATTTTTCGAGTTTTTTCGCACTAAATTAAAGATCTCGATTAGTTCTTTAATTTGGTGTGAAATAATTCTAAAATTATGAATGGAAAGACTTTATTTTTCATCTAAAAATTGCTCATCTTTTCGTAGAGGACTATCAAAATGAGACGGAAGGAGTACTAATAATCTGGTATTTTTTTTCGTCTTTAATGATTTTTTTTTTTCCTTTTTGGTTACAACATTTTGCTAGTATTTCAATTCTTCGCGTCGAGACGGATGATTAATCAAAAAAATTAAAAGTAAATCCAACAAAAATTCAAAAAAAGTCAACAGCCATACGAAACAAAAATACCAAAAATTTACGAAATAGGCCAATCAAATTATTCCTATTACCTTTATGGGTTTTTCTTATGGTTCCATCCCCTGATACATTCTACCCCAAAAAACAGGAATCTAAATTGCAATGACAACTTCCACTAAAAATAAATAAATACTAGTAATTGAGAAGACAAAAGGCCAAGACATAAAATGAAAATTAAAGAGGGAAAGGAAGAGCGATACGGTATTGACAAATACTCAACTCCACAATATCATTCGCCACAGAGGTTTTAAATTCCCTTATGTCAACTTCTCGATGAACTGAACTCTAAATCCATACTCGTAGTAGTACTCTTTATTTTCATCCATCTGGCTAACGGAAGTCCCGGTAAGCGCAGAAAAAAACACATTCTAATACACTTTTTAAGACTTAAAAGAAGTAGCTTCAAAAAAACAATTTTGTGGGGGCCACAGTACACTGACTTTTCATTTTTGGAAACCCAGATTCCAAAACCAGAAGACCCACCTCTTCCACCAGCTCCTCTTCCACAAGATAGCAGAACATATATAGGACTATAGGAGTATATGCCTACCATTTCTGTACAAAATGAGAGAGAGGAGGAGGAGAAGAAGAATGATTTATAAGGGGCAGACACGACACACCATCAAGATGGGGTAGAAGTTCTGTTGCACACATCTAAAACGAACCAAACTTCACAGAGAACCCAAATTGTATCCAGAAATTATGCAAAGGATCAACACAAACTTAATAAACATACTTTATAGAACGAAGTAATATCCCATCGTTTCCTCGACACACATTCAAACACACCATAACAAATGCAAGACACGAATTATCCTGATGTTCTAGCCCACACGGAAGCTAAAAGGACAGGAAAATAGGACACGAAACACACTAAAACAAGACCACATAAAACACAAACAAGATCCACAAGACACGATACTAGGACCACGTAAAGAAAGACACACGATAGCAATAAAACCGTAGAACTACATGAACACCTGCATGGAGTCATGTATTAACGGTAGAGACAACCCAATTAGATTCACGCACAAACTTCCTTTTCTAGTGCTCAGGAAAGGAGATTTGAACCTGGGTTTGGGCAGTTTCCAACGGTGGAACAGTAGTATAATCTCCTTCATCTATCCTCCCACAGAGGATAGAAACGGGAGATCAGAGACAACCCCCTTAAAGGAAAAACATTTCGTTTTTGAGGTCCGGGTGCACTTTGTATAACCCCTCATTGAGTAAAGCAGCAGATGATGATGATAACAAGGCAGATGTTGATGATGACGAAGCAGCAGCCTGAGGTTGCAACTCCATGGCCACCTCATGATACATCCGTCCCCTAAATGCGACGAGATCAGCATAGAAGACCGGAGGAACAAGGGAGACCGGCTTCGTGCAACGGGCAGAGGTGAAACACAAGTGGTATACCAGCTTCTGCATCTCGTCCGATGTAAAGTTATGCTGATCCCAAAGGACAGTGTAGTGGCCCGCCTTGCTCGTCCCAATGATTCCATACTGGCTGCAGAGATAGAAATCAAAGTGGAAGGGATGAACAATCTTTGTATCTACCACAGTTCCCGGAGGCACATTTCCAGATCTACCTCCATCCATCTCGTTCTCGACAAACATTCGAGTCATGTGACGCTTCTGGGCGACAATGAGAGTGATGGTTGGGCGATAATCATCATTGTATATGGCACTCTTCATATCTTGTAACTCTTCATTGAGAACCTTATCAAATTGGCCATCACTTACCCCATCACGAAAAACGACAATGTTCTGTGGCTTTACTTTGTTAACGCGAGCATAAGCGTTCACTAGGTCCAAACACGTGGCCCCAAAATCAACAATCGTTTCCTTCCGGTGTTCCTGGGCACAAATCCGGGTAACATAGCGGCTGACGGCGGGCCAGTCGGTGGTTGCAACAATCCCGGCAAAAGATGGACATGTTGCATTTCCTGGACCAGGGTGATTGACATCGGCACCTATAAACATGACATGTTCTTTGCCTTGGAAACCAGGGAGCCCTTTCTCAAGTTCCACATTGGTACCACCAAGCTTGGCGTTAATTTTCAAAGCGAGGTTTGCAAGATACTGGTCGCTTTCTCTTTTGTTGGGGTTGTTGGCGTGACTGACCAAGCAACATTGAGTCATTATTCCAATCCTTGTCTCAGAGACCCATTTCAAATACTTTTTGCTGTCGTGCTTTTCAGACATTACACATACAAAAAGTTGTAAACTGCCATTGCATTTCCCATTCGCCTCCTTGACAACACTTTCAAGTAATGCTTGAGTTGCAGAAACAGTAGACATGTCACGCATGCCAGTGAAACGACACACCACAGGATCCTCCACAGGGATTCCGAGATCACCGCATTTATTTCTCAGCTTCTTAATGAAAAGACCAGAATTCAGCCTAGATCGGTCAAATAAACTGAAATCTATCAATGCCCATCGCTTGAGTGGCTTGCCTTGCACAACTGAATTCCCCATTAGGTTCCACTGGCATTTCTCCCTGTCAACTCTAATTACTTGGAGATTGCCAGTGGGAGTACGTAGCTTCAAAGCAGGTGGCTCTAGGACACGACCCATCACTCTTGTCATGTTCTCATCCACCGCAATTTCAAAATTCCGAACAACATTTCTGCAGGAACAGAAAAGGGGGATTAATGCATCCTTCATAAACAAATACAAAACCAAGATAAGCACATAGCACAGGTATAGAAGTGTGAAGATAGTATATGGGACCACAAAAGTTGCACAAATACAAGAGAATTGCAATTAAAAAAAAAAATACAAGAGAATTCACACACATAACAAACAACCATTTTCTATCCAATAATAGTGATGCATACTGAAGTTTGTATAGTCCTGTTAACCTCTACCTCCAGTAGATTGGGAACTATTGACTTCTTTTGCACCAGTTTCTTTTTTTAAAAAAGACTTCTAACCAGTTTGTCAATGAGTCTGGAAACTATACAGATTTCCGTCTCAAAATCTAAAGTATTGCCCATTCACTGGCCTAACATTTGAGATAGATCCATTAGCTAACATAATCAAGATCTAAAAATTCAATCCAATGTTATGATGTTATCTAATATTTGACACTATGCCATGGACCACTACCAATGCAGATTGCAGAAAGGGATTCATGGGCTTAAAGGGACAAGCTTCTGGTCTGTTGGACAACAGGTTTTGCCTCTTTGTCATTGTGGTGGGTCAAAAGAGTCCCCCGCTGAGGGCCTCATAATCACAATGGAAAAGAGAAAAGAGAAAAGAGAAAAGAGAAAGAAAAGCACCTGTATAGAAGAATCAAAGAAAAGACAAAACATGTAATACTACGATAACATTACGGGAGAAAGAGCATGAAAAGAATCAGAGTGTTTAATTAATGAAGACATTATGAGGATTTAGTTTAAGAACATACCCGCAAGGTCCATCCTTTGCCACAATCATCTCAACGATACTGCTCTTTCTCTCCTTAGGTGGAGGCATTGATATCTTTTTCAACAACAAACCTTTATCTCTTGGCAACTTCTCCTTTGGGTACCTCTGGCCCTCCACCAAATTACAGAACTCCATAGGAACATAACCAGCTTTCCCCAAATCCAGAGAGGGAATATCATCAAGCAATATCTCCTTCTTGTACGTCTCCCAAAAATAATCCAAAAGTCTAATTTCCCTCGGTGGCTTATTTTTCACTCGATCTTCAAGATGGAAGGAAATGCCTCGCGTACTTTGATTCGATAGCCCAGCTACCAGAAACTTCTTCGTTGTGTTGCGATGAGTTACACAGACTTTCAACCCTCTTAATGCTTTTGCCACATCTCTTTTCAACTTCCACACATCATTTACTTCTTGAAAACCCCGAACATGCTCCATAAGGAAATCTATGACTGATATATTCTTGCGAAATGGCATCACTGTATGGTCCAAACATAAGGCTAGACCCTGAGAAGTGGGCTTCAGGCTTTGCTGGAAGCCTCTAAAAGCTGCAACACCGCACTTGAGGTCATCTGATTGTCTGAAACTTTTAGAATAGAAGCTTCGACCAACAGAGATCATTCGGCTTGAAGGGTTCTCCTTCATAACCAGATCCATTCCTTGCAAAATATCGCGGGGATTATCATGGTGAATTCCACTCATGTAATCATCTAGCTTGGAGTAATTCAGCTCATTCACCAACGTAATAGTGAATATAGGCGAGCGGTGATTCTCCATGTCTTCCCCGCCAAACGACCCAGTGGGCAGCGGCACATTACTGAAGATGCTTTTCATTCCATCATAAGCAGTCTTTTGGTCTGGGAATCGGGTGGGGTCATCAGAGAAAAGCTTCTCCAAGATCCGACGATGATCCAATTTTGGTATAAAATTCTTTGTAGGCTGCGGGCCATGAGACATTTGGGGTTTGATATCAACATGATAGTGCAATATGGTGCCTTCTGGATTGTAACTCACTACAAAATGGTTCGCATAGAGCCGAACTGTCCGGGCAGCAACCCTTCCCCCTTTGTCAGGCCGGTTTATGGGAACAATCCTATTCTCTGTTGTCTCAGAAAGAGAGCGTGGAGGCTTCTTTTCTGAAATTTGCAACGACTCAATATCTGGAGTAACAAAGCACAAAAGAATTCGTCAAACAGTTGCATTTTTTTATATTACAAAATTAGTCTTTGCAAAGCAAACAGGGCATAAAAATTGAAGGGAATATGAAAATAACAAACACACAGTCAGTCCCAGGCAAATTAAGCAAACTAATGCTAAGGAAAAAACCTGTGTTCTTCCATCTGGGATGAGGACATTATAGCCAATTACCATAATATATACATATTCATAAAACCAAAACTGACAAGCATTTCATCATTAGTATCCACTTTTCTGCAGATTAAAACCCACTGTCATGAACAGCCACAAACTCCCAAGGAACCATATTAACCATATGTACCTCTCCAATACTAAAGCTCAATGTCCTATGGTTCAAGCAAATAGAGCATTCATTGAGTGTGTTTCTTGAAATAAATTGACAAGTTGAAGTCAAACAAATATTGTCATTGATTTCACAAGGCGACATAAATCCAAAGCTAAAAAGAGTGTCCAAAATTAAAGAGACTTATTTACGAAAAAGCTGCTTGATCAAGAGAGAGTGGATGTAAATGTTATCAGAAGAACGGAAAGGGTAGGGTTGTAAGATACTAAGATGTCTTATCATTAACGGTGATTTCAAAATTGCAAAAAAAACAGCTTCCTACGGAGGTTTGAGGGCCAAAGCCTTAGGCTAGCGCCCTGAGTAGACAGTGGCCTCGCAGACAATCTACAATTGGCTTCTCTACATATTATTTGGGCCAAAAAAAAAAGGAAAGTACTGACTGGGGTTCCCAAAACAACAAAAGCTGGATAGACTATTTGTTCAAATCAACTAATCCAGAATTAGCTAATTGAATGTCTGGCAGGCATAAATACCCGAACTACTTAATCCCGGGACTAAATATTGCTCTGCAGGAGGACTACTTAATACTTATTGTCCATCTCTAACCTTGTTCGTAATTAGTCCCCTTCTCTAATTATCCAAATACTATCCTTCTCCACCCCCAACTTGGAAATTAAAAGAAACTTCGAAAGGTAATATATCACCTTCATACTTCCAACCAAACTAAGTGTAAATAATCTCCTCTTCCTAAAATCTGCCCTTCCACCATATCATCCCTTATCCAACTTTCTTACTTGATCCCTCAAAACTAGTCCGGCTTACAAACGGGCTCTAATAGTGGATTGTTCTTCCCTTCCCTGAAACAGTATGTCTTGTATTTCTATTGTAAGTTAATGGCCAACCTAGGCCGTCTTAAAACTTTCATGGTACTCACTAGATCTCATCAATTTCTGAGAGAAATGAAATTGACATAATCAGGGCTTGAGTTTCCAAACTACATATATCCTAAATAACTCCTTCCCATTTCCCTTTTGCGGAGTAATTTTCTTTTATCTGTACTATACCCACAAACCTGCGATAACATCTTCACTGCCACTTGCCTTGCAAAGCCCAGATAACACCAATCTAAAATTTACACCACATACTCATCAATTTTCGGCTATTTTTTCGGGTGTATATCTATTGTAAAAAGTATTTTCCCAAAATCCATTTACCAAGCTCTTCTCCCTTTAGTTCCATTTGAAGCAAACTCACCATACAGTATGTACAAACACGGGTTATATATATATATGAGAAGCGAAATTCATGGTAAATACGTATTGTTTTGGAATTATTGTACTTCTTGGATTAATTATTCCTCTATCGATAAAGTGCAAATTTACAATCGAAAGCAAACAATTTCCACTGAAGGCGAAAAAAAGCTTGAAACGAACTGAACTTTTTCGACATCCAATTCACTTTTCTATATTTGTTCTACTTCTCTGGTTGGGCTGCCTTCTAGTTCGAAAATAAATCACAAAAAAGTAAATAATTCAAGGAACACCGAAGACAGGAAACACGACCTAAAACGATCTAAGCTAAAGAGATATACCAGGAAGAGCTCGAGACTGAGACTGAGACTGAGATTGAGATTGAGGACTAGATTGAGTATGGAGACCAGATCCCCCACTCCACACCCCTCCTCCTCCTCCTCCGCTGCTGCCGCCATACCCGCCATTTCCACGCACTTCACTTGACTGTCCCCTTGTGGGACCCACACCTTGACCACCAGAGTTTGCTGTTGTGGCTGAGACTGAAAAGCTTGAGTATGAAGACCAGGTCTCCCACTCCACACTCCCCCTCCTCCTCCTCCTCCTCCTCTTCCACCGCCGTACCCACCACTTCCATGAACTCCAAAAGACTCCACCCTTGGGGGACCCACACCTTGACCACCACCAGTCTGCTGCTGTGGTGGCCTGTAGGACCCACCACCCTGACCGTTCGGGCCACCAGTCCTATCAACCCACTGTTGGCCACCAGGCTGTGCCGGACCCACCCAACCCCTACCCCCTCCTCCACCCCCGCCGCGGCCCCGACCAGTTCCACGGTTGTGGTGGTTACTGTTTCGCTCCATTTTTCGGAAATTTGATCAGTGAAGACTAAAAGACGACTTATTTCTCTCTATACTCTCTCTCTCTCTCTCCCTACTTGTGTTGTGAATGGGCGAAATGGGTGGAATGCGAATTTATACTGCGCGAAAAGTTCGGGGGAATGACGAAAATGGGCTTTTCGTGGTGGCTAAGTATTGAACAGTGAGGGGTGGGAGGGATCTAGAATGCTCGATCTACCAATACGAAAGTGAGAAAGAAAGTTAAAGAGGAAGAAGGTTTGTCTACCACGGTAATTCCTTCTGCACATACACGTGTGCACCGACCACGTACCTAAATTTTGAATGAAATTGGGTGATTTTGGATCGAGCTCATACAACCGTCCGATTGTCTCGATTCCCGCAGTTGCCCACTTGAAATTTGATTTTTAGAAGGATGAACGGCTTGAATAGATCATTTGGAACCTACAACGGCGTCCCCGACGCCGTCAGTATGTGGTCGGTGTGCACACATCTGTGCAAGTAGAAGGGCTCTTGTCTACCATGCCCCTAGTGGTTTGGGATCATGATGCACCGATGTACATTTTTAGATTATTAAATGTTAGGTAAATTTAAGCGGTTAATTCAAAGTCACACAATAAGATGTGGACAAAAAATGTGATATGTGTAGTCATATGTACTAGCAGTAAGGGGGAGTTCTTGAATGGATTATTTGATTTTATCATCATCTTTTACGAATAGATTTTATCATACTAGATTTTATCAATCATTTTTTAAACTCATAGTGGTCCACAACTATTTTATCACCTAGATTTTATCTATTGGAAAAATAATGTGATTTTATCACCCCTCCATAAAACACTAACTAAAATTAACTTCCCCATTTTATCTCATAAAATCTATTCAAGAACTTCCCCTAAGTGTAGTTATATATTGTGGTAAGTAAATTTGATCAGGTTCAATTCTTGCAGTTTGACTGCAAGAACTAAATTTATCGTAAATTTTATAGTTCTGGCTTGAATGACCTACTTTTGACTTGATCGTTGAAAAAAAAAACCATAATAAAATTATTTATCCTCCAATTACGGGTCTTATATTCATTTGGTGTTCATGATCTGTATCACTTATTTTGTAGTTTTTATTAAACCAATACACCACACATGCACTAAATGCACGTCAAGGTGATGTGGCGGATGAGAAGAAACTCAACGTGGAGTCCACCCAAAAAGATGAATTTTTTTTTTCCATCCGCCACATCACCTTGATCTGTATTTAGTGCATGTGTGGTGTATTGGTTTAATAAACACTACAAAATGAGCAATTTGGGTGGACTCCACATTGAGTTCCTTCTCACCCGTCACATCAGTTTAGTGTACATTTAACTTACACAAATAATGTACCCATAATATTTTTCTTATTCAACACATGAGGTGTATGCAACAGTGGGTAAATTGGATGTTGGTAATATATGCGTGATCACTGAAAAAACCACTTCACTGAAAATTTTATCCATCATTCATTTTAATAATATTCTGGTAAGTTTGTTTCAATAAGGCGGAGTCGTGGTGGGAACCACTAGGAAGACCTTTGGGATGGATGAGGCCAAGGTTAGTTATGTACGGAAAGCTTTTTATTGGACCCACTTACTGGGCCCACGCTCTTCTTTTATCAAACCCCTGTCCTGTTAGCGTTGGACATGCGTCATTCCCGCCGTCCACTGTCAGCCTTTGTTCTCAAGTGATAATAGCTTGAACGAAATGACAATTCTAGCCCTTTTTCAATTTCCCCCAGGTGTTACTACTGCCTACTGTTGAGAGAATGGATATTCGCACACCTCGGCCTTGTTTGGTTTGGTTCTTAAGAACCGGTTTTCTCAATTATTATTCAATTATTACCCTTATTTTTAAATATTATTTTTATTTTTCTCTCTATCTCTCTCCAATCATTAATACCTATTTTTTAATTATTATCCCTATTTCTTCCTCTAATCATTACAAAAACCAAAACTCAAAACCAAACCAAACACAACTCTCTTTTCTCTATTAGAACTCCAATTTTTTTTTTTTTTATCTTTTTTCATAAAGTGTAAGAGTAATTTTACCTAATAAAAACAAAAATTAAAGTGCCAATGTCACTTCCCACTGTTAATAGGACGGAAAAGTTAACATGTTGCTCCACCACCACCACCAGAAGTTTAGGCTTTGTTTGGAGGAAATGGGGAACTTATAGAAAGGAAAGGAAAAGAAAAAAAAAGGGAGAACAAAGAAGGGAAAATTTATGAGGAATTTTGGCTGTGGAATGAAGAGATACGTGGTCCCAGTTAAGGACGAACATTCTAAGGGTACCAAAAATGTACTAATGATTTGCGGGGCTCACTTTTGGATTCCACGCGAACAGTTTAAATAGTTCATTAACTTTAAAATAGTTTTTCGAGTCTCTCGAAAAAAATCAACTCAATTGGATATGCGTAAACGGGTAATCCAATATTCCATTTCCCATTAAAAATTTAGGATCCTGAATGTTGAATGAAAATTTGAAGTTTGGATCAATCACCTATTTTTTTTTTGGTACATGGATCAATCACCTATACATATGAAATTGAGCTGATTTTTGGCAAAGCGTTTTGAACATTTATTTTAAAATTATTAAACATTTCGGATTATTCGTGTAAGACCCTGTTAGTACATTTTCGGTACCCATTTCATCGATACCCATAGTCAGGTAGATTACCTCACTCTCTGACTAATTGCATTTTCACTCAGTGATCACTTGTAACTAGCTAATCCTAACTAACCACATCGGAAAATCATCTGGTATGGCACTAACCATTGTTTCTTATATATTGGATTGGAGGAGATAAAGAAAATAATCATCTCAAATATGATACTAATTCATAGAGTTAATCGGAGTTTTTAACAAGCATCAAGACCAAGTTCCATATAGGAGAACCAAATTCCAAAACCAGAAGACTCACCTCTTCCTTCCCCTTTCTCAGCTCTTACTTCCACCACATTCCATAGATATTCTGGAGGGAGGAAGAGATAGGAAGAAGAAAAACAACAACAATGATTTTACAAGCATGGACACGACACGATACACCATTTACCCGGTGACGAGCTCTGTTGCACACCTGTAAAAGAAGACGAACTTCACAGAGAATCCTAAATTTAACAAGAAATTACGCAAAGGATCAACACAACCCTTACTAGTAGACATATCATACAACATAACAAAATAATATCATATCGTCTTCTCGACACACATTCGAACACACCATAACAAATACAAGACACGAATTATCCTGACGTTTTAGCCCACATGACAGCTACAGGGTACAGGAAAATAAGACACGAAACACACTAAAACAAGACAGAAATAAGATTCACGAGACACAATACTAGGACCATAAGTCCCACAAGTAGACAGTGGAACTACCCAGGGGCGGATTTACTTGAGGCACAGGGGGGTCAAGTGACCCCCCTGACTTTGGTATAATTATTATATATGTTATCAAATTTAGCAAATTGATTTGTGGTTCAATTGGTTAGTAATCTATTCATAGACATGGAGGGCGTGGGTTACAAACTTGTCCCCTACTGCCCTGCTTCGTTTTTAATGTTTTAATTTCTCCCAGACGTGGTCAAACGAACGGAACTTTCATTTCTGGTATTATTACCAAATTCAATAAGTATTGGGTAATGATTTTGGCACTTTAATTTTTAATTTTTATAATGTCTAGCTAAAATTTGTCTTTTAATGCAAATATTATGCACGACAGACGTACTAAAAGACAATTTTTAGAGTATCATTATAAAAAAGTGGAGTGTCAAAATTATTCTCCATTTCCTTTTAAAAGTATATGGACATTTTGTTTACATCAGTTATAAGTGTAATTATAGAACTCTTTTTTTTCGGCACTCTTAGCAAGTTTTTATTTTGTGAACACTATATGATTCATTCAAAACATAACAATTTTATAACAATGTATTGACGATCCATATTTAAGATTGGGCACCTTGGCCCTGAGATCTGAGGGCCGCCCATGTACTCGAAAGGTGACCCCTCTGAATGAAATTCCTGGATCCGCCACTGGAACTACCCGAACACCTGCATGGAGTCATGTATTAACCACAGACAACAAACCCAATTAGATTCACGCACAAACTTCCTTTTCTAGCTAGTGCCTAGAAAAGAAGATTTGAACCTGCATTTGGGCATATTTCCAATGGTAGAACGAAAGAGACGGCCCTCTTAAACGAAAAACATTTCGTCTTTGAGGTTCGGGTGCACTTTGTACAACCCCTCATTGAGTGATGCAGCAGATGTGAGATGTTGATGATGACAAAGCAGCAGACTGAGGTTGCAACTCCATGGCCGCCTCATGATACATCCGTCCCCTATACGCAACAAGATCAGCATCGAAGACCGGAGGAACAAGCGAGATCGGCTTGGTGCATCGAGCTGAAGTGAAACACAGGTGGTATCCCAGCTTCTGTATCTGATCCGAGGTGAAGTTATGCTCATCCCAGAGAGCAGTGTAGTGCGCCGCCTTGCTCGTCCCAATTAATCCATAATGGCTGTAGAGATAGAAATCAAAGTGAAATGGATGAACAATCTTCGTGTCCACCACGGTTCCTGGAGGCACATTTCCAAATCTACCTCCGTCCCTCGTGTTCTCAACAAACATTCCCGTCAGGTGACGCTTCTGGGCAACAATGAGAGTGATGGTCGATCGGGCGATAACCATCTTCGTATATGGCACTCTTCATATCTTGCAACTCTTCGTTGAGAACCATCTCAAACTGGCCTTCACTTACCCCATCGCGGAAAACCACTATTTTCTGTGGCGAGGAGTTGAATCCAATGTCGAAATACATTAGCACACAAAATTATAAATTTCTTACTAAAAGTTTTTACAATTGACCCCGATGGAGCCCGACGGGTTTTTATCTTTAAAGAATTGGTGTAAGGTCCATTATACATGTTTGTACCTTGCCTAGTCCACCTCGTCTTTTCAAAAGCTCTCGTGTCCACTAAAGTGAGTTTTCTAAAGTCTAAGGTCCATTCCTAGTTTTTCATAGTACAAAAATGCCCCTATGAGTATTTCTATTTTTTTCCCCGACTGAAACACACACAGAGATCGAGTGAAGGGGAGGGACTGTTCGTCTCGATTGGGCGCCGTATACTCGTCAAAACTTCCATGGCTGCTTCGTTTCCAAATCGGCCATCACCGCCTTCCATGGCTGCTTCACCTCCACCTTCTCTCTCTCGCTCTCAACCTTGACCCAGCACAATGTTTAGTTGTAGATTGTTTCCTCGATGTCCGATAGCAGCTCTGCCTCCGCGACCCTTGAAATTTCGTCCATTTTTTAGAGGGAAGTGAAGAATCTAAACCACCCCTCTCTTCACCATTTGAGTTCATAAATAGCTTTTTGTTTTTCGTTTACTTGTTTACTGGTTCTGTATGTCATTTATTTACTGACTATAGAATAATACTCATGCCATTGGGGATCACTAATGTCATTTGTGTGTTGATACTGCCATTGTTGGATTTAGTTCCTGCTGTTGCTATTATTTGGGTGCTAGTGATGCCATTGTTTTCATTACAATTCATGCGCGTCATGTGTTTGATGAAATGCCCCACAAAAAGAACATCATGGAATGATATATATAACAAGTTTGAAAGATTGAATAATGTGAATTATGGTGTCGATTAACTGGAGTTGAGGCGAGGTATGTGAATGATGGGTGTCGAACAATATCACTAATTGCTCCAATAGGTGCAAGAAGAGGAGGATATCACCAACACCTCTGTATTCAAAATTTGATCTCGACGCTCAAATGATCGAAACGGGTTTTAAGTTTTAACACCAACAAATGTCGCTTCAGTTTCCCACGCAATAATTTGGTCACAATTAAGAGGCAATTTTCCACTCAGCCCGCAACATGTTCGATCAAATGCCTCACAAAAAATTTTCTTCATGTTGGAGCTAAGTGGCTCTACTCTAGTTTCATGGATAATACAATTAGAGTGAGTTAAGAAAAAAGAAGTTTTTTTTTTTTTTTTGATAACTTAAGTGTTCGGTTCACATGCACCCCGACTAGCGTTGGGTGACCAATCGTAGAATCTCAGTGTTTCACATATCTAGTCATATACTAATGCAGAATCAATGTCTAAGCATATGAGTTTTAAACAAAATCTTAAATATTGGTAGTTACATAGCGCTACGACGGTTAAATAGTGCTTTTTTTCGTCACTACCCTAGTTCCGCAAATGATAATTAAATTGTAGTTGATACCACACAAAAGCTAATTGTGTTGAAGTTCTACTTATTATTAGGACAATTGAGATAATTGGAGAGCCTAGTCGGGTTGTACATTGTTATTATTAATTCCAACCATGATTTGTTGGTGAGTTGCTAGGCACGTGGGATGATTACCATATAAAATAGGAATGAAAACTAATCAAATAAGAAAAACTTTACTCTAGTATTTATGTAAATTATAGCATTTGTGTTGAATTTTACTATTAATTAAAGGAAATTTGGACTTCGCCGAAAAAGTCGTTGGAGCAGATAACAATATTTTGAATCACAAGAGGTGGTTTCTGGACTCACAAGATGTGGTTATCTGTACTATATCTTTTTTATAAAAGCCAACTTGGGATCAGATGTGGTTATCTGGAATCGCAAGATGTGGTTATCTAGACTCACAAGATGTCAAGATGTGATTATCTGGATTATATCTTTTTTTTTTTTAAAAAACCACTTAGGATTAGATGTGGTTATCTAGACTCAAAAGAGGTGGTTCTCTGAACCGTATTATTTTTTAAAAAAGCTTACTCGGAATTAGATGTGGTTATTTGAAATTACAAGAGGTAGTTATCTGGACTAACAAGAAATGATTATTTGGACTCTATTTTTTTTGATAAAAAGTATACTTGGAATCAGATGTGGTTATCTGGAGCCACAAGATGTGGTTATCTCAATTATATATATATTTTTAAAAAACTTACTCGGATCAAATCCTCATCCACCCAAACACCATTGTTGTATTTATTTATTCATTGTGCGCCAAAGCACACTTTCTTTAATGAGAATTGCTTTTAGCCCTAGACTTGCATGTGCAAAAAACAGAAAAGAAAAGAAAAGGAAAAAAAGAGGTGGTTATCTAAACTCACAAGATATAGTAATCTTTTTACTGTTTAAAAATAAAATTAAAATAAATACTACCAAGTAACAAGTCTAGTCTACCTCATATTTCACAAAAGGTGGTTATCTAGACTCACAACATGTAGTAGTTATCTATACTATATCTTTTTTTTAAAGCCTACTTGGGATCAGATGTAGTTATTTGAACTCACTAGAGGTGGTTATCTGGACTCACAATATGTGGTGATCTATACTATTTTTTTTCTAAGCCTACTTGGAATCAGATGTGGTTATCTAGACTCATAAAATGTAGTTTGTTGGACTATATAAAAAAGGCGCCTACCTTGGATCAAATCTTCATCCACTCACGTGTAAGACAATTCACATAGCATATTTTAGATAATAGCTTTTCAAAATGGCTATTTACACCCCCATTTGTGAGTTCTTCTTTTTATCAACATGAAGATACAAAATCAACATTCGCGAGACTGCAAAATAAAAAATCTAGATTAAAACTTTGTATAGAACAACTAATTGAGATCTATCAAGCAAGATCCATATTGAATGATATAAACAATTTAAAACCATTTAATAAACTTCACAGTTTTGAAGGATAATTTTGAAACTCGAAGAAAATAATTGTCTCCTTAAAAGTTGGATCCCTGAAAAAGGACGAGCAATTTGGGACGGATGGAGTATATCTTTTTTTTAATCCAAATTAGGATCAGATGTGGTTATCTGGACTCATAAGATGTGGTTATCTGGACTCACAAAATGAGGTTATCTGGACTATATCTTTTTTTAAGAAGTCTACTTGGGATCAAATTATCATCCATGCAAACACCACATTTGCATGTAATGCTCAACCCGTTTCTTTTCACAAGTCAAGACAGCAACACAAACCCTTCACTTTTAACTTTATCTTAGTTTTACAAAAAAAAAAAAACCATTAAGATACAAAGCCGCGTAAAATACAAAGGACACTTTTTTTTTCCCATAAAATGGAGATATATATTTCAGACTTAAAAAATGCGTCTGATTACATAATCAAAGGGTTCGAATTCGACACAAAGCAAATACACATGTATATACACTTCCAACATTCTATACATCTTCTAGATTTTTACTAGTATGTGTTAAATGAGAAAATTTTGGGTGCAAATAGGGTATGAGTGACGTGGTGCCCCTTTGACACATCCGAGCAGTCCAAAAATGCATCGGACGACTCAGATGAAAGCACACTTTTTCTTTTCTTTTCTATTTTTTTAAATCCAGAAGGCACTTTCAATCTGGACCATTGGTTGCATTGTTTGGACGGCTCGGATGTGCCGAGAAGGGGTACCACGTGGTACTCTCCCCCGTACCCAAAATTTTCTTGTGTTAAACTTCAGTCACAGAGGAACAAAACTAAAAAAATCTCACTTCACATTCAATTAATGCCCTGGTATAACACCTCAACTACCAGCACTGGTCCGTCTACCATGTGCGCCTGGAAAATCCCGTTGACATGGAAAACGGACCCACCTCCCAGTCCTTAGCCTCCGTGCAAACCTTCTTTGCGGCAGAATTCCCTCCGCTTTCTCCAACTTGAAGCAACTCCGAAGCCTCGACCTCAATGCCAACCTGTTCGCCAGCGAGTTCCCGGTGAGTCTTACCGAGTTGGCTTGCTTGAAGCGGCTAGATCTCTCCAGAAACTCGTTCAGCGGTTCAATTCCGTCTGCAGTCAATAATATGAAGCAATTGATTGGATTTTTTTTTGGAGAATAATGAGTTCACAGGAAATCTCTCAATCATCACCGGGGTACAATTGGTAAACCTAAATTTTTCCTTCAACTATCTCGAGGGTCTGATTCCGGCAACCCTTTCGTGTTTCCCTGCTAGCACGTTCACCGGAAATGTTGTTCTCTTGGAGGTGGGCTTGGTGGCGTAAGCCGCGGAGATGCGGTGTGGTGGGCGGAAGGCGACGGATGTGGGCGGCGGAGGAGTGGCATTGAGGAGGGAATTGGTGGAGAGGAAAGGAGCTGAGAGAGCAATGGATGATGAAAACATTATTTTCCTATCGTAGTTGGTGTGTTTTTGCCGTTTTTACAATGAGGGTAAAATTGTAAGTTTGTCCCATGAGTGGACTAGATATGTTAGAAGAATGTTATGTGGACTAGAAGTATTAGGAAATAGGTATAGTGGACCCTATAGCAACTGACCCTTTTATCTTTTGAAAATTTCACATGATTTAAATGACGTTCCGCAAAAAATCGTAATTGATCAATAGTAAATGGACTTCTCCATTAATCTCTCTCGCAGCCATTAATTCAAATGGTTGGGGAAAAAAAAAAGTAAATTCCTATTTTGAATTATGACCCTGAAGTATTGAATGAATTTTGAAAAAAAAACTTTAATAATTGTGTGTTTGTAGAATAATTCCTATTTTGAATTGGGACTCTAAAGGACTTATTGAGAAGAGTGCTCACTATGATACGAGACACAACTATCATACTTTTCTTCAAAATTCATTTACTAGTAATTAGGGTTTTAAGTTCTCAATGAAAAATTAAAATGTTCGATCAAGTACTTGTAATTACCCAATTGAACTAATTTTTTATAAGACCAATTGAAAAATTATTTTTAGGTTTTTGAACGGCTCGAATTTTGTACAAACCAAAAAAAATTAATTTGTAGAATTTCAGGGGGCACGTGATCCCCTTGTGCCTATGGTGAATTCGCCACTGATGGATGGATGAAGGATTGCCACTGATCACACTATCGCTATAGGACCATTGGGGATCTGCATTCAACTGCCTTCATCTTTTCTATTGGAGAGCTCGACCAAACTGCCCGTGTATCTGGAATTCATTCAAATTTGTGGGGTTTAAGAAGCTAGCCTTGGGTGGTAAAATAAAAATTTTTATAAAAATATTGGGCATGATACCGCTGGTATTTTGTGAATAATTTATTATTTTTTGATTAGATTTTATTTTGATTTCTAGTAGTACTAATTATTTATCCCAAAGAAAAGAATCAGAAAATTATATAAATGTGAACCGAGATTGACAAAATTTTATATAAGATGACAATAGACAAAAAAAAAAAAAAAAAGAATACTCCCTCTGTCCCATTTTGATAGTTTCAGCGAACAGACGTGTAATTTTTGGATAAAAAAATAAATACTTCTGCACATGATTTTTCAAGTTTTTTGCACCAAATTAAAAATCTTGACTAGTTCTTTAATTTTGTGCGAAATAATTCTAAAATTGTGAACATAAATACTTTATTTTTCATCTAAAAATTGCGCATCTTTTCGTAGCGTGCTATCAAAATGGGACAGAAATAGTACAAGCAATCTGGTATTTTTTCCGTCTTCAATGATTTATTATTTTTTTTACTTTTGGATATAATATTTTGCTATTTCGATTTCTCTCGTCAAGACAGATTATTGATCCAAAAATAAAAACGTAAATCTAACAAAAATTCAAAAAAAGTCAAGAGTGGTACCAAACAAAACATACCAAAAATTTACTTTTGCCCTTTATGGGTTTTTCTTACGGTTGCTTTCCCCTGATACGTTCTAACCCAAAAAACTAGGGGTGTACACGGTCCGGATCGGATCGGATTGGCATGAATCCAATCCTAATCCGCGAGTCACGGTTTTTAGAAAATACAATCCGTGTCCAGACCAAAAGTCTCACGGTTCGGTTCCAATCCGATCCGCGAGTCACGGATCGGTTCCGGTTTTATCCACGGATTACTTGTTATATATAAACAAGTAGCAAAGTTATATAATTGAAATTTTACCTAATGGTGTAAACACAACTAATTAGAGAAGAGGCCTTCGTTGGAATCTCACACTAATGGTGTAAACACAAATACACAACTACTAATTGAATCTACTATATGTTGTCACAAATCCGGAGTTTATTTACTCCAGATGGACAATATTAAACTGCTTCCATGGGTCATCAATAAAAATACACATCCAAACACGGTTATCAACCTAGTTTTGAAAGAGATCACAGTTTACCCCCTAGTTTGTGTAGTAGAAGTTTGTGTAAAATTATGTGTGTGTGTGTGTGTGTATATATATTTTAAAAATTCATATATAATAAAAATCTCACGGTCTGGATCGGTTAATCCACGGTTTCGAAATCAAAATCCGTGTCCGGACCGCGAGTCACGGTTTTCTAATTTTTCAATCCGTGTCCGGACCATTAATCCACGGTTAAAATCCAAAATGCGCGGATCGGTTCGGTCCGGACCGGATTCACGGTTCACCGGTTTTTTTGTGCAGCCCTACAAAAAACAGAAATCTAAATTGAGATAACTTCCACCAAAACCAGCAGACCCACCTCTTCCACCAGCTCCTCTTCCACAAGAGAGCAGAACATATATCGGACTGTAGGAGTATATGCCTCCCATTTCTGTACAAAATGAAAGGAGAGAGAAGAAGAAGAAGAATGATTTATAAGTGCAGACACGACACACCATCAACATGGGGTAGAAGTTCTGTTGCACACCTCTAAAACGAACCAAACTTCACAGAGAACCCAAATTGTATCCAGAAATTATGCAAAGGATCAACACAAACTTAATAAACATACTTTATAGAACGGAATAATATCCCATCGTTTCCTCAGCACACATTCAAACACACCATAACAAATGCAAGACACGAAATATCCTGATGCTTTAGCCCACACGGCAGCTAAAAGGACAGGAAAATAGGACACGAAACACACTAAAACAAGACCTCATAAAACACAAACAAGATTTACACGACACGATACTAGGACCACTTAAAGAAAGACACGCGATAGTAATAAAACCGTAGAACTACATGAACACCTGCATGGAGTCATGTATTAACGGTAGAGACAACCCAATTAGATTCACGCACAAACTTCCTTTTCTAGTGCTCAGGAAAGGAGATTTGAACCTGGGTTTGGGCAGTTTCCAACGGTGGAACAGCAGTACAATCTCCTTCATCTATCCTCCCTCAGAGAATAGAAACGGGAGATCAGAGACAGACCCCTTAAAGGAAAAACATTTCGTCTTTGAGGTCCGGGTGCACTTTGTATAACCCCTCATTGAGTAAAGCGGCAGATGATGATGACAAGGCAGATGTTGATGATGACGAAGCAGCAGCCTGAGGTTGCAACTCCATGGCCACCTCATGATACATCCGTCCCCTAAATGCAACAAGATCAGCATAGAAGACCGGAGGAACAAGGGAGACCGGCTTGGTGCAACGGGCAGAGGTGAAACACAAATGGTATACCAGCTTCTGTATCTCGTCCGATGTAAAGTTATGCTGATCCGAAAGGACAGTGTAGTGGGCCGCCTTGCTCGTCCCAATGATTCCATACTGGCTGCAAAGATAGAAATCAAAGTGGAAGGGATGAACAATCTTCGTGTCTACCACAGTTCCCGGAGGCACATTTCCAGATCTACCTCCATCCATCTCGTTCTCGACAAACATTCGAGTCAGGTGACGCTTCTGGGCAACAATGAGAGTGATGGTTGGGCGGTAATCATCATCGTATATGGCACTCTTCATATCTTGTAACTCTTCATTGAGAACCATATCAAATTGGCCATCACTTACCCCATCACGAAAAACAACAATTTTATGTGGCTTTACTTTGTTGATGCGAGCATAAGTGTTCACTAGATCCAAACAAGTGGCCCCAAAACCAACAATCGTTTCCTTCCGGTGTTCCTGGGCACAAATCCGGGTAACATAGCGGCTGACGGCAGGCCAGTTGGTGGTTGCAACTATCCCGGCAAAAGAGGGGCATGTTGCGTTTCCTGGACCAGGGTGATTGACATCAGCACCTATAAACATGACATGCTCCCCACCTGGGAAACCAGGCAGCCGTTCCACGAGTTCCACATTGCTACCGCCAAGCTTGGCATTAATTTTCAGAGCAAGATTTGCAAGATACTGGTCGCTCTTCCTTTTGTCAGGGTCGTTGGCGTGACTCACCAAACAACATTGGGTCATTATCCCAATCCTTGTCTCAGAGACCCATTTCAAATACTTTTTGCTGTCGTGCTTTTCAGACATTACACAGACAAAAAGTTGTAAACCGCCATTGCATTTCCCATTCGCCTCCTCGACAACACTTTCAAGTAATGCTTGAGTTGCAGAAACAGTAGACATGTCATGCATTCCAGTGAAACGACTCACCACAGGATTCTCCACAAGGATTCCTAGATCACCGCATTTATTTCTCAGCTTCTTAATGAAAAGACCAGAATTCAGCCTAGATTGGTCAAATAAACTGAAATCTATCAAGGCCCACCGCTTGAGCGGCTTGCCTTCCACAACTGAATTCCCCATTAGGTTCCACTGGCATTTCTCCCTGTCAACTCTAATTACTTGGAGATTGCCAGTGGGAGTACGTAGCTTCAAAGCAGGTGGCTCTAGGACACGACCCATCACTCTTGTCATGTTCTCATCCACTGCGATTTCAAAATTCCGAACAACATTTCTGCAGGAACAGAAAAGGGGGATTAATGCATCCTTCATAAACAAATACAAAACCAAGATAAGCACATAGTAAACGTATAGAAGTGTGAAGATAGCATATGAGACCACAAAAGTTGCAAAAATACAAGAGAATTCACACACATGACAAACAACCATTTTCTATCCAATAATAGTGATGCATACTGAAGTTTGTATAAAATAGTCCTGTTAACCTACCTCCAGTGGAAACTTGTTTTTGCACCAATTTCCTTCTTTTTTTTTAAACTTCTAACCAGTTTGTCAATGAGTCTGGAAACTATGCAGATTTGCGTCTCAAAATCTAAAGTATTGCCCATTCACTGGCCTAACATTTGAGATAGATCCATTAGCTAACATAATCAAGATTTACAAATTCAACAAAATGTTATCCAAAATTTGATACTATGCCATGGACCACTACCAATGCAGATTGCAGAAACGGATTCATGGGCTTGAAGGGAAAAGCTTCTGGTCTGTTGAACAACAGGTTTTGCTTCTGGGCTGTTGGACAACAGGTTTTGCCTCTTTGTCATTGTGATGGGTCAAAAGAGTCCCCCGCTAAGGGCCTCATAATCACAATGGAAAAGGGAAAAGACAAAAGAGAAAAGAGAAAGAAAAGCACCTTCATAGAAGAATCAATGAAAAGACAAAACATGTTATACTACAATAACATTACAGGAGAAAGAGCAAGAAAAAATCAGGGTGTTTTACACTAATTAATGAAGACATTATGAGGATTTAGTTCAAGAACATACCCGCAAGGTCCATCCTCTGCCTGCATCATCTCATAGATAATCCTCTCTCTCTCCTTTGGTGCAGGCATTGATATCTTTTTCAACAACTTACCTTTCTCACTTGGCAACTTCTCCTTTGGGTACCTCTGACCCTCCACCAAAGTACAGAACTCCATAGGAACATAATTGTTCCTGTTAGCTTTCCCCAAATTCAGACACGGAATATCCTTGAACAATATCTCCTTATTGTATGTCTCCCAGAAATAATCCAAAAGTCCAATTTCCCTCGGTGGCTTCTTTTGCTCTCGATCTTCAAGAAGGAACGAAATGTCTCGCGTACTTTGATTCGACAGTCCAGCTACAAGGAACTTCTGCGTTGTGTTGCGATGAGTTACATAGACTTTCAACCCTCTTAATGCTTTTTCCACATCTCTTTTCAACCTCCAGACATCATTTACTTCTCGGAAACCCCGAACATGCTCCCTAAGGAAGTTTAGGACATATATATTCTTGCGAAATGGCATTGCTGCATGGTCCAAACATAAGGCTAGACCCTGAGAAGTGGGCTTCAGGCTCTGTTGGAAGCCTCTAAAAGCTGCAACACCACACTTGAGGTCATCTGATTGTCGGAAAATTTTAGAATAGAAGCATCGACCAACAGAGATCCTTTGGTTTGATGGATTCTCCTTCATAACCAGATCCATTCCTTGCAAAATATCGCGGGGATTATCATGGTGAATTCCACTCATGTAATCATCTAGCTTGGAGTAATTAAGCTCATTCACCAATGTAATAGTGAATATAGGAGAGCGGTGATTCTCTGTGTCTTCCGTGCCAAACGACCCAGTAGGCAGCAGCACTTTACTGAAGATACTTCTCATTCCATCATAAGCAGTCTTTTGGTCTGGGAATCGGGTGGGGTCATCAGAGAAAAGTTTCTCCAAGATCCGACGATGATCCAATTTTGGTATAAAATTCCTTGTAGGCTGTGGGCCACGAGACATTTGGGCTTTGATATCAACATGATAGTGCAATATCGTGCCTTCTGGATTGTAACTCACTGCAAAATGGTTTGCAAAGAGCCCAACAGTCCGGGCAGCAACTGTTCCCCCTTTGTCGGGCCGGTTCATGGGAACAATCCTATTCTCTGTTGTTTCAGAAAGAAAGTGCGGAGGCTTCTTTTCTGAAATTTGCACCGACTCAATATCTGGAGCAACAAAGCACAAAAGAATTCGTCAAACAGTTGCATTTTTTTCTATTGTAAAATTAGTCTTTGCAAAGCAAATAGAGCATAAAAATTAAAGGGAATATGAAAATAACAAACACACAGTCAGCCCCAGGCAAATTAAGCAACTAATGTTTAGGGAAAAACCTATTCTTCCATCTGAGATGAGGACATTAAAGCCAATTACCATAATCAATACACATACATAAAAACCAAAAATGACAACCCTTTGATCATTTGTATCCACTTTGTGAAGATTAAACCCACTGTCATAAATGGCCACAAACTACCAAGGACCCATATTAACCATACGTTCCTCTCCAATACTAAACCTCAATCTCCTATAGTTCAGGCAAATAGAACATTCATTGAGTGTGTTTGTTGAAATAAATTGTCAAGTTGAAGTCAAAACAAATATTGTCATTGATTTCACAAGTTGACATAAATCCAAAGCTAAAAAGTGTGTCTAAGATTAAAGAGACTTACTTAAGAAAAAAGCTGCTTCATCGAGAGAGTGGGTTTAAATTTTAACAGAATAAAGGAAAGGGTTGGTTGGTTAGATGTCTTTTCATTAACGGCGACCTCAAAATTACAGAAAATGGCCTCCTACAGAGGTTTAGGGCTCAAAGCCTTAGGCCTAGCGCCCCAAGAAGACAGTGGCCTCGCAGACAATCTACATTGGCTTCTCTGCATATTATTCAGGAAAAAAAAAAAAGGGAAATTACTGACTTAGGTTCCCAAACAACAAAAGTTGGATAGCAGATCGAGTGTTTGGTAGGACCAACGAATCCGGAAATAGCACATCGAGTGTTTGGTAGGCACAAGCACCCAAACTATTTAATCCCGGGACTAAATATCACTCTGCAGCAGGATTACTTAATACTTATTGGCCACCTCGTTCATAATTAGTCCCCTTCCCTAATAATCCAAATACTATCCTTCTTCACCCCCAACTTGGAAATTAAAAGAACCTTTGAAAGACAAGAAGGTAATATATAACTTTATTGCATCATCAATGCATACTTCCAACCAAACTAAGTATAAATTATCTCCTCTTCCTAAAATCTGCCCTTCCACCATATAATCCTCTAATACCCGGGTTCTAAAATAGTATTGACGTGACTCTAATTAGATTAGCGAATCTTGATTATGGTCTACAACTTTAATGAAGATCAAAAGAGTATTTCTAGTCGACATTCTTAGGACAAATTGTAGTACAAGCGCTGTCTCATCTAAACAAGTCAAAAGACAAAATAATGACCCAAACATTTTAATTAGTCCATGTTGTAATTCTATTTTTTTTAAGAGATCAAAATCTAGACATAAGTGATGGAATCAGACTAAATTTTATCAGGGAGTGAAATGCACTTTGTGTTCCATTTACATTAGCATCACACATATCACAACCTAGGAGGTCAAACTGTTATATGTGTCTCCTGATCCTAGAAGGTAAAAACAGGACTCATGGTTCACCATTCACCTCTAAAAATATCTTGTCCATATATATGTAGTTAACAGCCACACAAAAAGAAAAGAAAAGGAAGAGTCGGGAAATGAGACGGAGAGAGAGAGAGAGGAGAAACAGAGAGCAGTACAGCGTTTTTCCCCTTTTCTTTCCCCGCGCGCCGTCTGAAAGATTCACTAGGTAATCTCTCTTTGCTCTTCTTCTGTAGTTCTTCCTTATTGCGACTGTCACACGTGGTGGCAGTTATGGCCACCGAACCACCCTCAACTCTTTTACCCTCTTTCCTTGACCGAAACAGAAATAAGAATGGCTGTGGCAGCTCACTGCTGCTGTACGAGTTGTGTGTTGTGTGTGTGTGTGTAACATGACGTGTATTATATATATGTGTAATAAGGTACTGTGATTACTAGATATGCATATATCTTTGTTAGATTAGACCTTAATTAAACATTAGTTTGGTTTTGACGAAAGAATGAGACAGTTCTGCACAACTAGGGCCTTAATTAGCTTACTGATTTCAAACCAACATTTATACAATTGTAAAGAGAGTTTAATCACCAAGAAAAGTGTACTTCTCCTAACATATATACTTTGCTCTGCCATGAGAACCTACCGGGTGTGTTGCCCATATCCAAGGATATTAACTAACTAAAGCCCAATTTTGGAGAAAAGTGATTACTTTTACTGTTTTTCTCAGTATAGATAAATTTATATTGTTCTACAGGTATTTTCAGTTGAGCCTGTACATGGACGATAGCTGTGGTATCTAATAATGAGAATATTTTAGGAAACAGGTAAGATTGTTAGTCATATAGTGACCCTGAGCTGTTTCCAAAGCCGAATAGGCCGACCCAATTGGAAAGGCCTAACGATATTCTGATTATGCTATGACATGGGTATTAATACGAATTCATTGAAAAATAGGTCGGTTTGAAGCATAAGTATGAGCACGTCCAAGTCTGTAGCTTAACTATCGAGAATTCAAAGTTGAGATATTCTATACCTTGGTTATATTGCTTTTTCAAGCAAATTATGTTATGTTATGTTGTTTCATATGCTCAAAAGTATGATACGTTACTAAGGAAACATGATTTAATGAAATGACCTTTATGCCATATCATTTTATGCCATGGAAATATGTTACGAACTCCTTATTCAAAGGAGATGATTTTATGAGAATGTCCATATTTAAAAGTGATGATTCTATGATCCCAAAGGGATACTAATGCATCCAGATAGTGTCCTGGATCAAGGGGACGGATTTTAAAGATACTGTGACCAATGAAGGGGTTATAAGGTAGGAATGCTATGTGGCACCGGCTGCCAGTGACATGATCATTTCACACCATGTGGGGTCGCTCCCCTATTCATGTTAAATTGTTGAATGTGCATCACAAGACTATGCAAAGTTTATATCATGCGAGATTTTCTTATGAACTTTATGGTATGCCATGCTCAAGAAATTTATGAAGATTATTTCCATGGTAAAACGTATGGCTCTGGTATAGTATCTCACACAAGTTGTCAGCTTATGAAAATTATTTATTTTCCTATAGGTAATGACAAGTAGGAACGAGGTTTGCTGCTCCTGCCAGGGGACATGTAAATACTGTGCATACCCAACCCTTTTTGGAAACTCTTAAGTTGGGAATTGGCGCGCTATTCCTTTTTGTTCAAAGTTAATCTATGTTGTAAAGTTTGTAAAATCGTGTAAGGCTCTGAAGGGATTTTCTAATGTCTATAATGCTTCTGCAAGTTCTAAATTTTACATTTTTTTTAGCCTTCGCATCTTTTTGATCAAGGTAATGAGGCCTTGGGTGGAATTAATATCCACTGGCCGGTCACGACACCCTTGTTATGCTACTTTTGGAATCGGATCGTGACACATCCCTTATCCAACCTTCTTACTTAATCCTTCAAAACTAGTCCGGCTTACAAGCAGGTTACAATTTGAAATTGACATAATCAGGGCTCGAGTTTCCAAACTGCACACATCCTAAATAACTCCTTCCCATTTCCCTTTTGTGTAGTATATTTTTCTTTTATCTAGGGTTGAGTTTCCTGATACAGAAGTATCCTGCGAAGTTCTATGGAATTCAAAGAATATCAATTTCGTAAATGATCAAATACTATCGGGAAAAGACAACCTAAACCGATCTAAGCTAAAGAGATATACCTGGAAGAGCCTGAGACTGAGGACTAGGTTGAGTATGGAGACCAGATCTCCCACTCCACACCCCTCCTCCGCTACTGCCGCCATACCCGCCACGTCCACGCACTTCACTTGACTCTCCCCTTGTGGGACCCACACCTTGACCACCAGTCTGCTGTTGTGGCTGAGACTGAGGAGCTTGAGTATGAAGACCAGATCTCCCACTCCACACTCCCCCTCCTCCTCCTCCTCCTCCACCGCCGTACCCACCACTTCCATGAACTCCAAAAGACTCCACCCTCGGGGGACCCACACCTTGACCACCACCAGTCTGCTGTTGTGGCTGAGACTGAGGAGCTTGAGTATGAAGACCAGGTCTCCCACTCCACACTCCTCCTCCTCCTCTTCCACCGCCGTGCCCACCGCTCCCTTGAACTCCGAAAGACTCCACCCTCGGGGGACCCACACCTTGACTACCACCAGTCTGCTGTTGTGGTGGCCTGTAGGACCCACCACCCTGACCGTACTGACCACCATCCCTATCAACCCACTGTTGGCCACCGGACTGTGCACCCACCCAACCCCTACCCCCTCCTCTTCCACCCCCGCCGCGATAACCGCCGCCGTCGCGGCCGCGGCCCCGACCAGTTCCACGGTTGTGGTAGTTACTGTTTCGCTCCATTTTTTGGAAATCTGATCAGTGAAGACTAAAAAGACGACTTACTTCTCTCTCTCTCACTACTCGTGTTGTGAATGGGCGAAATGGGTGGAATGCGAATTTATAGTGCGCGAAAAGTTCGGGGGAATGACGAAAATGGGCTTTCCGTGGTGGCTAAGTATTGAACAGTGAGGGGTGGGAGGGATCTAGAATGCTCGATTTACCAATACGAAAGTGAGAAAGAGAGTTAAAAGAGGAAGAAGGGATTTGTCTACCATGCCCCTAGTGGTTTGGGATTATGATGCACCTATGGACATTTAGATTAAATGTTTAGGTAAATTTAAGCGGTTAATTCAAAGTCACCCAATAAAATGTGGCCAAAAAAATGTGATATGTGTAGTCATATGTAGTAGTAAGTGTAGTTATATATTGTGGTAAGTAAATTTGATCAGGTTCAATTCTTGCAGTTTGATTGCAAGAAATAAATTTATCGTAAATTTTCTAGTTTTGGCTTGAATGACCTACTTTTAACTTGATCGTTGAAAAAATAATAATAATAAAATGATTTATCCTCAAATTACAAGTCTTACATTCATTTGGTGTTCATAATCTATATCGCTCATTTTGTAGTGTTTATTAAACCAATACACCACACATGCACTAAATACACATTAAGGTGATGTGGCGGATGAGAAGAAACTGGATGCTGGGGGGTGATGTGCAGCGTGCTATGCAGCAGCACGGCGCGGCCGCGCCTGCCACTTTCCGGCGATCTGAGACGTTCACTCGATAGCCCTCGTCGAGCACTCTAAGTGTACCAAAAATTCAGTGTTTCTGTACATTTGTGTTCCATTTCATTTCAATCTATTTGTGTTCCGATTAGGCACTTAACAATATCCGATCAACTTGATTTTCGATACCAATATAGTACTTGACGAGAGATATCCGGTGAACGTCTCTGATCGCCGGCTCGGCCGCGCCGTGCGTGCACAGCACGCTGCGCAGCACCTCTCTAGCTTCCGAAGAAACTCAATGTGGAGTCCACCCAAAAAGATGATTTTTTTTTTCATCCGTCACATCAACTAGATGTGTATTTATTAGTGCATGTGTGGTGTATTTGTTTAATAAACACTATCAAATGAGCGATTTGGGTGGACTCCACATAGAGTTTTTTTCTCATCCGACATTCGGACACATAACCTTGGTGTACACTTAGCTTGTACAAATGGTGTACCCATAATATTTTTCTTGTTCAACACATGAGGTGTACGCAACAGTGTGTAATTGGATGTTGGTAATATGCGTGATGGAACCACTTCACTGAAAAAAACCACTTCACTGAAAATTTTATCCATCATTTATTATTCTTGTAAGTTGGCGGAGTCGTGGTGGGAACCACTAGGAAGACCGGATGGATGAGGTCAAGGTTAGTTATGTACGGAAAGCTTTTTATTGGACCCACTTACTGGGCCCACGCTCTTCTTTTATCAAACCCCTGTCCTGTTAGCGTTGGACATGCGTCATTCCCGCCGTCCACTGTCAGCCTTTGTTCTCAAGTGATGATAGCTTGAACGAAATGACAATTCTAGCCCTTTTCTCTATTGGCATTTCAATTTTTATCTTTATTTACAAAGCGTAAAAGTAATTTTACCTAATAAAGTAAAAAATTAGAGTGTCAATATCACTTCACATTGTTAATAGGACGAAAAGTTAACATGTTGTTGCTCCACCACCACCAGAAGTTTAGGCTTTGTTTGGAGGAATTGGGGAACCTATAGAGAGGAAAGGAAAAGAAAAAAAAAAAAAAAACAGGAGAATAAAGAAGGGAAAATTTGTGAGGAATTTTGGCTGTAGAATGGAGAGATACGGATCCCAGTCAAGGACGAAAATTCTAAGGGTACCAAAAATGTACTATTGACTTGCGAGGCTCACTTTGGATTTCACGAGAACAACTTAAATGGTTCATTAAAATAACTTTAAAATAGTTTTTCGAGTGTCTCTAAAAAAAAATCAACTCAATTGAATATGTGTAAACGGGTGATCCAATATTTCATTTCCCACTAAAAATTTAGGATCCTGAATGCTGAATAAAAACTTGAAGTTTGGATCAATTATCTATACATATCCAATTGAGCTGATTTTTGCCAAAGTGATTTGAAAATTTATTTTAAAATTATTAAATATTTCAGATTATTCGTGTGAGACCCTATTAGTACATTTTCGATACCCATTTCATTGATACCCATAGTCGGGTAGTTGATCTCACTCTGTGACTAAGGCTTAGTTTTTCATTTGCTAAAATCAACATTGATAATATCAAGTGATGATTTTAGCGAATGAGGAGAAGATTTGTTAAAATTAACTCCTCATTTAAGCAAATGAGGAGTTAATTTTAACAAATCTTCTCCTCATTCGCTAAAATCATCACTTGATTTTATCAAATGTTGATTTTAACTTCATTTTCACTCAGTGATCACTTGTCACTAACTAATCCTAACCAACCATATAGGACAATCACCTGGTTTGGCACTAACCATCGTTTCTTACATGTTGGAGGTGATAGCGAAAATAATCATCTCAAATATGATACTAAGAGGCAATGCATAGAGTTAATCGAGAAAAAATTTGTTCACCCTCACCAAAAGAGGGTCAACAAAACCCTCACTCTGATTGATTGAAATGGTGTAAGGTCCACAGAAAAAATGATGTGAATCCAACTACGAAATAATGTCATGCTTACCAAAATGTATATTGATTCTGTGGACCCCACACCATTTCAATCAATCAGAGTGACGGTTTTGTTCACCCTCTTTTGGTGAGGGTGGACAAATTTTTATCGGAGTTTATCAGTGAGCATCAAGACCAAGTTCCATATAGGAAAACCAAATCCCAAAGGGAAATGATAATGCTAAAACCATTATTGTTTGTGTCAATATAGTGCATAAAAGGCTTGTACCTTGCACATGGTACAAGGTTTTTAAGCACTACAATTTTGGCACAAACAACAACGGTTTTGACACAAACAAAAACGGTTTTGGCATTAGCACTACTCATTCCAAAACCAGAAGATCACCTCTTCCTTCCCCTTTCCCTTACTTCCCCCACATTCCATAGCTATTCCGGAGGGAGGGAGGGAGAGAGAGGTAGCTATTCTGGAGGGAGGGAGAGAGAGAGAGGAAGAAGAAAAACAACAATGATTTACAAGGACGGACACGACACGATACACCATCTACCTGGAGGTGAAGAGCTCTGTTGCACACCTGTAAAAGGAGACAAAAATTCACAGAGAATCCTAAATTTAACAAGAAATTACGCAGAGTATCATCACAACCCCTTACAAGTAGACATATTATATAACATAACAAAATAATATCATATCGTTTTCTCGACACACATTCAAACACACCATAACATACACAAGACACGAATTATCCTGATGTTGCAGCCCACATGGCAGATACAAGGAACAGGAAAACAAGACACGAAACACACTAAAACAAGACCTCATAAAACACAAATAAGATCCACGAGATACTAGGACCATAGGTCCCACAACCAGACAGTTCCCTACATGAACACCTGCATGGAGTCATGTATTAACCACAGACACGAAAGACAGTTCCCTACATGAACACCTGCATGGAGTCATGTATTAACCACAGACACGAAACCCAATTAGATTCACGCACAAACTTTCTTTTCTAGTGCCTAGAAAAGAAGATTTGAACCTGCATTTGGGCATATTTCCAATGGTAGAACGGAAGAGACGGCCCTCTTAAACGAAAAACATTTCGTCTTTGAGGTTCTGGTGCACTTTGTATAACCTGTCATTGAGTAATGCAGCAGATGTTGATGATGACAAAGCAGCACACTGAGGTTGCAACTCCATGGCCGCCTCATGATACATCCGTCCCCTATACGCAACAAGATCAGCATAGAAGACCGGAGGAACAAGCGAGATCGGCTTGGTGCAACGAGCTGAAGTGAAACATAGTTGGTATACCAGCTTCTGTATCTGATCCGAGGTGAAGTTATGCTCATCCCAGAGGACAGTGTAGTGCGCCGCCTTGCTCGTCCCAATTAATCCATAATGGCTGTAGAGATAGAAATCAAAGTGAAATGGATGAACAATCTTCGTGTCCACCACGGTTCCTGGAGGCACATTTCCAAATCTACCTCCGTCCCTCGCGTTCTCAACAAACATTCGCGTCAGGTGACGCTTCTGGGCAACAATAAGAGTGACGGTCGGGCGATAACCATCTTCGTATATGGCACTCTTCATATCTTGCAACTCTTCATTGAGAACCATCTCAAACTGGCCTTCACTTACCCCATCGCGGAAAACCACTATTTTCTGTGGCTTGACTTTGTTGAGGCGAGCATAAGTGTTGACTAGATCCAAACAAATGGACCCGAAATCAACAATCTTCTCCTTACGGTGTTCCTGGGGGCATACACGGGTAACACAGCGGCTGACGGCAGGCCAGTTGGTGGTGGCAACAACTGCGGCAAAAGATGGACAGATTTTGTTTCCTGCTCCAGGGTGATTAACATCAGCACCTATAAACATGACATGTTCTTCCCCGGGAAAACCAGGCAGCCGTTCAACTAGTTCGAAATTGCTACCGCCAAGCTTGGCATTGATTTTCAGAGAGAGGTTTGCAAGATACTGGTCGTTCTTCCTTTTGTTGGGGTCGTACGCACGACTGACCACACAACACTGAGTTTGTATTCCAATCCTTGTCTCCGAGAGCCATTTGAGGTACTTTTTGCCATCGTGCTTTTTGCCATTGTGCTTTTCAGACATTACGCAGATCAAAAGTTGTAAACGGCCATTGCATTTCCCATTGGCCTCCTTCACAACACTATTGAGTAATTCTTGAGTAGCAGAAACAGTAGACAAGTCATACATGCCGGTGAAACGACACACCACAGGATCCTCCACAGGGATTCCTAGTTCTTTGCATTTAACTCTCAACTTCTGAACGAAAAGACCAGATTTCAGCCCAGAACGGTCAAAACAGCTGAAATCTATAAATGCCCACCGCACAAGCGGCTTGGCTTCCACAACTGAATTTCCAGTTAGGTTCCATTGGCAATTCTCCCGGTCAACTCTAATTACTTGGGTATGGCCAGAGGGAGTACGTAGCTTCAATGCAGGTGGCGCTAGGACTCGACCTAGTACTCTTGTCATGTTCTCATCCACTGCAATTTCAAAATTCTGAACAACATTTCTGCAGAAACAAAAAGGGGGATTAATATGTCCTTCATAAACAAACACAGAACGAAGCAAAACACATAAAACGACGACAAAGTGTGAAGATAGTATTTGCGATCATGCAAGTTGGAGAAATACGAGAAAATTCACAAAGAAAAACAAACAAGCATATTTCCTATTCCCACGATAGTGATGCATACCAAACTCAAGTTCCTATTCATTCAAAAGAGTCCTGTTAACCTACCACTCCAGTAAATTGGGACCTTGTGACTTGTGAGGGCAAACCCCCCCCCCCCAACACCCAATATGTCTAACCAGGTTGTCAATGAGTTGGAAACTATTCAAGTGTTTCGTCTCAAAATAAAGAGAAATTAGCTATTCATAAGCAAGATTGACAAATTTAACACAATGTTATCCAGAATTTGATATCATGCCATTGACCACTAGCAAATGCTTAAAGGGACTAGTGCTGGTCTACTGAATCCTAGATTTTGCGTCATTGTGGTGGGTCAAAAAGTCTCCCACTTGGGATCTCTTTATCACACTGGAAGAAGGAAAAAGAAAAGAGAAGAATGAACACCTTCATAGAAGAATCAAAGAAAAGGCGAGAGACGTTTTACTATGGTACCATTAGAGAAGAACGCGCAAGAAAATTTAAGTGTATTTGACACTAATTAATGAAGACAGAATGAGGATTTAGTTAAAGAACGTACCCGCAAGGTCCATCCCGAGCCTGCACCATCTCATAGATACTGCTCTTTCTCTCCATTGGTGTAGGCATTGATATCTCTTTCAAGAACCTAGCATTGTCTCCGTGCAACTTCTCCTTTGGATACATCTGACCCTCCACCAAAGTACAGAACTCCATAGGAACATAATTGTTCCTCCCCAGATCCAGACTGGGAATATCATCGAACAATATCTCCTTCTCGTATTTCTCCCAGAAATAATCTAAAAGTTTTTTCTCCTGATCTTCATGAGGGAATGAAATATCTCGCGTACTTTTATTTGACAGCCCAGCAATAGGGAACTTCCGCTTCGTGATGCGATGAGTTACATAGACTTTCAACCCTTTTAATGCTTTTGTCACATCTCTTTTCAACTTCCACACATCGTTTACTTCTTGAAAACCCCGAACATTTTCATGTTCCATAAGGAAGTCTATGATTGGCATTTGCTTACAAAATGCCACAGCTGAGTGATCCAAACATAAGACTAGGCCCTGAGAAGTGGGCTTCAGGCTCTGTTCGAAGCCTCTAAAAGCTGCAACGCCACATCCGAGGTCATCTTCTTGTCTGAATTGTCTAGAATAGAAGCACCGACCAACAGAGATCCTTTGGGTAGATGGATTCTCCTTCATAACCAAATCCATTCCTTGCAAAATATAGCGAGGATTGTCAGGGTGATTTCCACTTACGTAATCCTGTACCATGGAATAGTTCAGCTCATTCTTAAACGTCACAGTGAATACAGGAGTGTGGTGATTCTCCATGTCTTCCCCACCAAACTGCCCAGTGGGAAGCGGCACTGTACTGAAGATGTTTTTCTTTCCATCATAAGCAGTCTTTTGGTTTGGGGGCCGGATGGGGTCATCAGAGAAAAGCTTGTTCAAAATCCAACGATGATCCAATTTTGGTGTAAAATTCGTTGCAGGCTGCGGGCCATGAGAAATTGGCGGTTCGATATCAACAACATAGTGCAACATGGAGCCTTCTGGATTGAACCTCACGAGAAAATGGTTAGCAAAGAGCCCGACCTTCCGAGCAGCAACTGTTCCCCCTCTGTCAGGCCGTTTCATGGGCACAATTTTATTCTCTGTTGTTTCAGAAACAGAGAGTGGGGGCTTCTTTTCGGAAATTCCCAAAGACTCAATATCTGGAATAACAAAGCACAGAAAGACCCCGTCAAACATTTGAGCTTTTTTTTTTTTTACAAACTTAATCTTTGTAAAGCACATAGAGAAACCAGATTGAGGGTAACATTACAATAAAAAACAACGCAGTCATCACACAGCAAAACAAACAGAGTAATCCTAAAGAAACACCTGTTCTTCCATCCTAGATCAGGACACTGTAGTCAATTAATATAGTATAAACACGAAAAACGAAAATGGCAAGCATTGGATCATCTCTATCCATTTTTTGAGGATAACAGTTCCCATTGTCATTAACAGCCACAAACTCCCAAGGACCCATCATAAACGTACGTACCTCTCCAGGAATAGAGCTCAACTTCATGGACACGACATCAGTTCAAAAGACATATATGCATTAATTTATGCCCTTCCTTATCTCACTTGTTTCCGTTGGATAATAAGTGAAAAATTCTACAAGAGTCAATTAAGTAGACTCTCACAAAATATTTGAATGCACCCAATTCTATGTAGCGTGAAAAGAAACAAGATAAAAAAAAATGCAGAACACAATACAAAGCATGTAAGAATATTTTGGCCTTCATACAGCGGAATGAGAAAAAAGAATTTGATTTAGCCGATTTTAATTACTGGGCCATAAGACTTTTAATTGATATCTTTGAATACCCGGTTCTTTGCAGCACAAAGACAAACAATATGTAAAAAAATGTGGTATACTTCATGTATTAATCTATTGGCCTTTATGGGGAAGAAGAATTCATGTAGCTGACTTCAATCGACGGGCATATAAGACTTGAATTGATTTCGTTTAGTTTGGGTGTCAGATTTCCTTCAACACGAATGAAAAAATACCACATACACCTATTAAAGTTGAACATATATTACATAACTTACCACAAAAAATAAGCAAGTACACCATAATGTCATATTTGATTAAATAACCATATATTCCATAGCTTAACCATCAATATCCAATTTAATTCAAGTGATGCATGTTGCCTAAGTTTCCAACCCAAAACAAATATGTACTATGTTGACTGTTTCTTTAAGTAAATTCACATGTTGAAGTCAAACAAATACTATAATGGAGTGTCAAAAATTTGAAACATATTGACAAAAAAGCCACTTCATCAAGAGAGAGGGGATGTAATTGTAACACCAATCCATCATATATCACAAAAAAAAAAGGAAAAAAAAAAAACTCAACTGGGGCAAAAAAAAGACCGAAATTTGTTTTAACCCAAATATCTTTTAACTAACATAAATTCATATAAAATCCAATCTGTTTGGAAATTTTTTTAAGAAGAGGAAAGAAAGGGATGGGTGAGGGCTCAAGGCCTTTAGGTCGACGGTGGATTTGCAGACTGTCCACTATTGGCTTCTACATATATTGATGGAGGGAAAAATAGAAACTAGTAAAGTGAGTTTCCAAGAAGCCAACTAACTCTTCCCAGGTCTAGAGCCAAGACAGTAACAGTGGATTGTTCTTTCCTTCCCCGAAGCAGTATATTATGGGTTCTCATGTTTATGTACTTGTAATTAATGGCCAACCAAGGCAATCTTTAAAAAACGCGTACTTTCTGTTTCACCTTTCTCTCTAGATCTCAATCATTTTTTGGGGAGAAACGGAATTGACTTAATTAGGGAATTCTCCTGTCCCGGTTTCTCACCTAATTTGTAAGCGAAATACAAGACAAATTTCTCTGTTGCTTATCATTTCTCACAATAACACTCGCACTAAACAATTTGTAACCATTGTTGATTCAAGCTGCTACAACATTTAGAAGCACTACTTCTCATTGATCCCAAAAATAAGCACTAGAAGCACAGAAATACCTCCCATATGGACTATACACCTAAACCTATGACAAGACCTTCACTATCACTTGCCTTGCAATTTGTTTGAAGTACTGAATTCCACGTGACCATAACAGATACTCTGCTGTAATCCAAACTAAGAAATCTAAAGCACTAATTGGTCAAGATCAATGAAACTTAAAACTACTGAAACCAACATATCGGTAAAGATAGTAACAGACCATGTCACAATCTAAAGTTAGGCACAACACCTAAAAAGCTCTGAAGATTGCAAAATGCACGCATTCATAGATAACCTCATTTCTGCAAGCATAATCATCTGAAATCCCACCCAATTCCACAAACCCATCAAGGAAACTAAAATAACAACTCCAGCGAAAATTAACCAACCCATTGGAAGGCATTTATTACGTGTGATTAGCAGAGGAATTTACCAAAAAAGACATGGAAATGCTAGGGACACAACCATTCCGGCACAACACCGATCATGACCTCTCATGTAGGTCCCACACACATTTAATACATGGGACCCACGTGTGTAAGGAGTTTTTTGTGATTGTGTCCGGTTGGTTGTGTTCCTAGTAACTCTCTAGAAATTCATGATCCAAATACAACCTTAGCAAGACCAGCACAACCAATTGTATAACAATCTTCCACCTACATTAAACCAAGAATAACCTACCCACAATTTAACCAGAGAAATGAAATCTGTAGACAAGATCGACACTCAGCTCAGCCCACATAGCCCAACTAAAAAGTTAACTATAAACACATCAATTTTGGGTATTTTCTGGGGGAAAATCCAGTGTAAAAAGCATTTTCCTAACATCCCCTTTGAATTGTAAGAAAGCTTGTGATAAGAAGGGCTCTCACACGAAATTCTCACCAAATCTACCATTTTGGTGAGAAAGGGGAAGGAACCCGTCTAAAAAATAGTACTTTTGCACTTTTCCCTCATTTTCTCACCAAATTACTCAATCCAAATGATTGATTTGGCTAAAAACATCAATCTTCAGTTTCTTTTAATCCCTCAATCCAAAGGGGCAGTAAAACCTAATTCCCAAGTAGTATGCTTCTCCCTTAATTCCATTTATTTAAGATTTCAAAATCACCAAAAAAAATAAGTGCAATTACACAAACCGGGTAAAACATATACAGTATATGGGAAGCGAAATCAAACGATCTAAAGCAGAAAGATATATACCAGGAATAGCTTGAGACTGAGATTGAGGACTAGGTTGAGTATGAAGACCAGGTCTCCCACTCCACACCACCCCTCCTCTTCCGCTTCCACTGCCATCCCCCCCACTTCCATTAACTTCAATTGACTCAACCCTCGTGGGACCCGCACCTTGACCACCAGCCTGCTGTTGTTGTGACCTGTAGGACCCACCAGGAAGAAGAGCCTGAGACGGAGATGGAGGACTAGGTTGAGTATGGAGACCAGGCCTCCCACTCCACACCCCTCCTCCCCTTCCACTGCCATTATTCCCACCACTTCCATTAACCTGAACGGACTCCTGCACCCTCGTGGGACCCCCACCTTGACCACCACAAGCCTGCTGTTGCTGCGATGGCCTGCTGGACCCACCAGCCTGACCCGTCTCGCCACCTGACCTAGTACTAACCCACTGTTGGCCACCGAACTGGGTCGGACCCCCCCGACCCCTACCCGCTCCTCTTCCACCGCCACCGCCGCGGCCACTGCCGGCGTTTCCGGTCTCACGGTGGTGGTTGTTCCTGCTTCTCCCCATTTCTGGAATCTGATCACCGAAGACTAAAGACGACTTTATTACTTTTCTCTCTCTCTCTCACTGCTTGTAGTGTGGTTTGTGATGTGAATGATCGAAGTGAGTGGAATGCGTATTTATAGGGGCTCGAAAAGTTTGGGGGAAGGAAACTGTATTTGAATAGTGAAAGGTGAGAGGAATTGGGGTGATCTAGAATGATCGATTGCAAGTAGGAAAGAAAATTAAGAGGAGGAAGGAAGGAATGTAGCAATTATTATAAGAGGAAGGAAGGAATGTAGCAATTACATTGATTATTCAAGTTATATGTAGTAGAGTTGGTTCCCCTTGCACTTAAAAAATAAATAAAAGAAACACATCACTCTTTCGGGCTCTACTGTGATGTTCTGAATCGTTGATTTGTTTAAATGAGTAAAATAAAAGGCCCCGCAAAATTTTAGCTTAACCTGATATTTGTAAATGCTTGATTCAAACAATTTTAAAAACACTAGTTCCTGTCACAGTTTTTACAAAATTGTTGGGATCAAGTACTTACCAATATTCGATTGAGCTGAATTTTTTCAGAACCTTCTATTTTACTCATCTAAACAAGATCAATGGTTTGAAACATCACAGTGGAGCCCGAAACAAAATTAAGTATTTTTTATGTGTTTTTTTAAGTGTGAGAGAATCAGCCCCATATATAATTCTATATCCTTCATCTTATAAAGTATGTAGTGAACATTTGAGATGCACGATAAATGGATAGTACATTAGTAAAATCACATTTGTGTAATTGTCTGTTTTTTCTTAAGCAAAATTGTATATTCTGGTCTTTCTATTCAATTTATTTTGAATCATATGCTTTTGAATGGGAATTAAGTTGATTTTATAGGTCAACAATATAGTCCAAAAATCTTATCAGTATAGCAAAGTGAAAAATTTCATACAAATTGAGTTTAGTTTGGTTGCTAATATTACTTTTGAATCTCGTTACCTAAAAATTAAATTGTTGAAAGTCAATTTTCTCTCACGTACTCGTTTTGTTAAAACAAGTTGCTCAAATTACCCTGCTCCTTTTATCAAACGCGAAACTCACTCTTAAAAACGGACTGTTTGAAGTGCACGCAAACTGATTTAGATGTCTGGTTATAAAAAAAAAAGACGGTTGACATTATGAACACGTAAGCTAGGTGACTCCAGCATAAGATTACAAAACAGGGATGCAGTGGATCAGGGCACTGAAAAATGAGTCGTCGTGGTGGGCACCACCAAATGGATTGGAACCGACGGAAAGCTTTTTATTGGACTCAATGGACCCCCATGTTTCCTCTTCATGAAAGCGCGTTTCTTTTGTTTTTGTTCTTTTCCCATCTTTTTTATTCTCGTAAAAATCGCCTACTTGATTGGCAAAAAGCTTAAAGGTTGGACTTGGGTACGAGCACTACATTTTGGTGGTGACCTTAATTGTGAAACAATTGAAATTTTCATTGGAATCAGAATCGTTTATTTTTTTAAGAATGTTGAGCATAGACTCGAGCAGGCGTGTAGTAAGCATATAAATTGTCTATTTTTACAATTAACCGTTCAGATATGTTTTTTATATTGACTGGCAAGAGTATATTTGGGCCGGTAAGAAGTCTTAGCGGTTACAAGTTTTAACCATTAAGTATATTTGGACCAGTAAGAGTATAATTCTCACTACACCCCCACCCAATTCCATTGAGCAGATTATCAGTATATGATCATCAGAAATTAGTAGACACGCAATTGAGACCAATTTGTCTTACAATTTATTCTCCAAATGATAATGGATCATCCATATAAATGGTACCTGAAGATAAAAGAGTTAACGAGCTATTCATTTTCCTTGCTCTTGTACCGCTGCTATCCAATTAATTTAATTTTTTACATGAATAATCTATTCAACATTTTCAACAAATTACACAGTTTCGATTCTAAATACAAATTATAGATGTCCCAAAATTAATGTCACTACGGAGACGTAATATCGTCGAGTCATATGGTTATGGATGGCAAGTAACTTCATTTTAAATTACTTCTCTAATTCGGTGTTAAAAAAAAATAGTACTACTCTAGTTAGAAAATCTTGCCAGCACAACGAAACGGTAAATGGGGTGTTCAATGACCCGGAGTCGTAAATTGTTGCATCAACTAGTTCATCGTACTTATCTAGAAGGAATAACAACATCTCAAACACATTATTGTTTTTCCTTCAAAATGAAAAACGAAAGTAACATATGAAGGGGAGATTTTGGTTGTGTTTGGTTAGATAGTTTAGTTTAATTTTGATGATGTCAGCAGGTGTAATTAGTGGAGAGAGATAGAGAGAGAAATGAGGGAAATGATGATGTCATTAAAACTAAAACTAAAATTAAACTGGGAAACGAACAGGGCCTTTGTAATTTATATTCTGTTTTGCTCAAAAGTTGTACTTTTTGGAGAGGGACCCATTCTCATTTTTTAGAGAATTGGTTCTTCAAATTTATTTTGGTTCTTCAAATTTGAAGAACCAAAAGTAGATTTGAAGAATGGATTTGACAAAAAAATGATGAGTTCCTCCAAAAAGTTAATTTTTTTAAAAAAAATATAAATTACAAAATCTCCCTTTAGGGGTTGTTCCACTAACTTGGTTTTTTTGGTTTTTTGATTTTTTTGGATGTTTTAGTTGTGCAAAAAAACTAAAAACTTGTTCCACTAACTAGTTTTTTGGTTTTTTTTTTGTTTTTAGTTTTGCAAAAAAATTAAGTGGTTTTTTGTTAGTGGAATGAGATAGTTATTGAGTTAAAACAAAACTGTTTTTTTAGCGGAACGGGGCCTTAATATGTCACTTTAGAGCATCTCTAGTGCACTACTTAAAAAATGTTTGCTAAAGGGTACACCTAAGCACATGTGGGACCCTATTTTGTGTGTTAAGAACTTAGTTAGTTAGCTAAGGACAAATGCACTTTAATGGGGCTCCCTAAAAATGTTCATTATTTTTTAAAGTAGGACCCATTTAAGCGTTGAGGGGTGCCAAGTGGTCCCATAAAATTCTCCTCTCCCTCCCTTCTCTCTATCTCTCTCCTCTTTCTCTCTCCTTAAGTCACTCCCCAAATTTAGATAGTCACTTAGGGCACTTTAGGTAGTGAGGGGTGCCACCTAGGATTTTAGGGAGCCAATTTTTATGCACCATAGAGACCATTTTTTGAGGTTTTTCTTCGCTAACTAGTTCATGCACTTTAGTTAGTGATTTTAGGTAGTGCACTAGAGATGTCCTTAGTTCTTTATTTTGAAGATCAGTAGGAGATGCTCTAAGGATGAGGTCACGGTCGCTATGTACGGAAAGCTTTTTATTGGATCCACTGGGGCCCCTCCTCCTCCTTCCTTCTTCCTTAGGAAACCGCGTTTCCTTTTTCTTTTTTCCTCTCTTTCCCAAGCATAAAAGTAGCAAACAATAAAACTTGCAGGTTGCCAAGATAATTTCTCACTTTTCTGATCAAATCTAACCGAAAATGAATCTTGCAATATGTACATCACTTGGTGCACACCGCCCGCGTTGAGTGAGATTCATTTTGAAATTCTATACAAAAATATTTTTGATGACTCCTATAAAAAAATTAGCTCAGTCGGATATCATAAGAGCTTGATTAATTTTTTGTTCAATTTCCTATTAGAAAATTGATCAAAGAACTGATAAAGTCTCTATTGATATCCAATCGAGCTTATTTTTTACAAGGATCCTTAAACAAACATTTTTAAAAAAATTGAGTAGCTTCGATTATTTGTGTAGAATCCCGAGATGGACTCTACATATATAATACAGTGTATGTATTTGGTGTACACTAAATGGAGTACCCATAGTTTATTAGCTCTTTTAATTTTTCGGAACATTTTCAAAATTAGCCTCATTTTAATTTAAAGTATCGTCCATATACTTTTAATGGTACCAAATTTAAGAATATCGGACCTTTAACGTGAAAGTAATTCAAATTTTACATAAATGCAACAAAAAGTGCAGGAGACATAGAAGGTACTAATAGAATTCGACTTCTAAATCCTTTGGCTTGCCCGTCGTTTCTTTTTCTTTTGCCCGCCGTTCTTGTAATTTGGTAGCTCTACTAGCTCATGGGTCGGCAAGGCTGGTTCTATTGGTGTGGGTTCTAGTCTTTGGACAGACTCTCCACCATCGTGGCTTTGGCATCTCTTATCCCGGGATGAGTCCTGGTCTTAATGTAATCTTTAGAGATGTTGTGGAATTATAATACCATCTGTTATCGTTTGAAAAAAAAAAAAAAAAAACCTTTGGCTTGCCACTTTTTGGTTTGTTTTGGACAAAAATACCTTTATTCTATTGTTGGATAGCCTTATATTCTTAGGGTTAGTTTAGGTAATCCAGTGGTGCTTATTAGATACTGAGGATGTGATTATTTCTCTATGCTTTCAGGCTTCAGCCTTGTGCTAAGCTACAGTATAATTTTAGTAGTAGTACTAAAATTTTGTTTGCTTGGAAATTAAGAGTATTTTGCAGTACAACTTTGTAAGGCCCACATTCCACGAATTTTCCATTTTTTTGACGGGAGAAGATTCTTTGCACCGCATTGTAGTTCAATGCAATCGATTTGGAGTGAATTTTTTTTTTTACACTGGCGGTATAAAAAAGAACAACAACAATAAGAACTTATATTGCACACCTGTGAAACAAATCTAACTTCACAAGAAAATAAGACACCAAACACACTAAAAATACAAGACCTCCTAAAACACAAACCAGATGAGATCCTAAGACACACCAAATACAATACTCTCAAACAAGACCTCTTACAACACAAACCAGATCCATGATGTCCACGATACTAGAACCACTTATTACAGAAACAAGACGCACGTACGATGATAAACGGCAGTGACGCGAAACCCCAACTAGATTCACGCACAGCAATAGTAGAACGGTAATATAATCTCCTTTTTCTATTCTCCTCAAGAGAATTGAGAAGAATAGTTTAGAAACCCCAATTAGATTCAAGCTCAACAGTAGAACGGTAATATAATCTCGTTTGTCTATTCTCCTGAGGAGAATAGATTAGAAACCCCAACCCCAATTAGATTCACGCACAACAGTAGAACGGTAATATGATCTCCTTTTTCTATTCTCCGGAGGAGAATAGATTAGAAACCCTAACCCCAATTAGATTCATGCGCACAACAGTAGAACGGTAATATAATCTCCTTTTTCTTTTCTCTTCAGGAGAGGAGAATTGAAAAAGGAGATTATAGACCGCCCGTCCCCTCAAACGAAAAACATTTCGTTTCGGGGGTCGGGGTGCACTTCATTCAGTAAAGCAGCCATTTCCATGCACTCCAATAGACTCCACCCTCGGGGGACCCACACCTTGACCACCGCCGCGATTACCACCACCGTCGCGGCCCCGACCGGCATGCCCGGCTCCACCGTGGTGGTGGTGGTTGTTGCTGTTTCTCTCCATTTCTCGAAATCTGATCATCGAAGACTAAGGACTACGTAACTCTCTCTCTCTCTCCCTCTCTCTCTCTCACTGCTAGCAGTGTTGTGAATGAGTGAAGTGGGTGGAATTCTCATATATGTAGAGTGAGAAGGGCGCGGGGGGGGAATGACGAAAATGGGCTTTTCCTTGGTGGCCAAGAATTGAACAGTTGCATATCTCTCAGAACAAAAAGAAAGAAGGAAGGAATCAGGTGTGTTCTAGAATAATCGATTGCAAATATAGGACAGAATGGGAAAGTAAATTAATAAGAGGAGGAAGGGATGTATAGCAATTATCATAACATCATTTGGCATAACTATAATACTATGTACACCAAATGCACACCGCATGTTTTCTCGGTTCAAAAAAAATGCACACCGCATAGTGTAGAATCTATCTTGAAGTCTCACACAAATTATCAAAGCTGTTCAATTTGTTTTAGAGAGATCATTTTGTAAAGGGTATCTGTAAAAAATCATCTCTGTCGAACATTGGTAACAGTTCAAGCAAAGCGTTACCAAACTTATCGAGCACGAATAGTTATACCGAAAGGTGAGAGAAATCTAGTGGGATCTAGAATGATCGATTTGCAAGTAGGAGAGTGGGAAAGAGAGTAAAGCGTAAGAAGAATGGAGCAAATATCATGAGACCATTTCATATAAAACTCTAGTCCTTAAATTATGTTTCTACGTACATTGTTTATTCATAATCTATATCGTTCATCGAATAATATGTATCGAACATTTGAGGTGCATGAAATATTATATGAATCGGACGTTTGTAATTGCATGATCGGAACACATTTGTTCAATCGTCCGTTTTTTCTCAACCAAATTGGCCCTTTCGTGCCTTTCTATCCAATCTATGGTAAAACCTTATGCTTCAGGATGGGAATTAACTTGATTTTATATGTGAATAAACTATGAGAAAATCTTACACTTAACGGTTTGGTAAAAAATTGGACTGTTAAAATTATGAACACGTAAAAAAAAAAAAAAAAACTAGGGGAGTGCAGCATAAGATTACAATAGGGATGCAGTGGATCAGGACACTGAAAATTGAGTAGTTGCAGTAGTAGTGGTGCCCACCACCAAATAATTAGCCATATGGGTTATGGTCAAGTCGTTCTTCTCTCTTTATGAAACCGTGTTTCTTTTGTTTTTTGTCGTTTTCTTATCTTTTCCGCTTAGTCGGGGGTTATGATTAAAAAAGATGTTAGATTCCCTACTTGATTGGAAAAAAGTAAAGTTAAGTTTGGCTTCATCGCTACGCTTCTAATTGTTCGTTCCTTTTAGACTGTGTTTAGATGACCGAATCTTGAATGAGAATAGGAATATGATTACTGGAAATTAAATTTTCGGAAATTTTCTTTGGTAGGAATAGGAATAGGGTTATTGGGAATCGAATTCCTAGAAATTTGATACCTGGAGGAATGACATTTCTGTGTTTGGATTAATTTAATAATCTTAGGGTGAGTTCTTGAACGGATTTTATCTAGTTTTTATCAAGATTTGATAAAATCAAGCCTTGGTTTTATCCATTTGTGGAGAGAGTTGATAAAATCTTATCTTATCTAAGACTTTATTTGAATAGTGAAAGGTGAGAGGAATTTGGTGTGATCTAGAATGATGGATTGCAACTAGGAGAGAATAGGGTAGAAAATTAAGAGGAAGGGATGCAGCAATTATCATAAGAACATTTGACATAATTCTAATAATGGATTAAATTACAGGTCTGCATATGTTACTTAATTGTAACATGTAATATTTACTGTTCATCGTGTGCTATATGTTGAACAATTGAGCTGCAAAAAATATTTAATAGATCGGACGTTAGTGATTGCATCATCAAAACATATTTGTTTAATTAGTACATTTTTTGAAGCAAATAATTGGCTATTCATGTCTTTCCATTTTTTTTTTTAGAATTATATGTTTACTCACACCGGATTGTGAAAGATTAATCTTACGGTCCCACAAATGATCAGAGCCGTTTAAATTGTTTTAGATCATTTTATGAAAATATCTGTAAAAAATAATCTCAGTTGATTTATAATATTACTTGTGGCTGTGAGATTTTAGATTTATAATGTCATTTAGCTCTGAAAAATCTTAATCTGTAAAATCCTTGTTGCTTGAAAACTAACCTCCATTGTTGAACTACAAAATTCATTTTCTTTTGATGATGTGTGAGTCCCTCTTCTTTGAACAAAACAGAGAATAATGGTGCCAAAAATTCTTCCATGAGCAAAGGGAAAATGCTGGGACCAACGGCAGATCCATGAATCTAATCTATCTTGGGTTAACCCAAACTTTTACATAAATATGTAAATGTTCAAAAATACACAAAAGAAAAAGTTTACTTTTGAAGTTGTGCCCCATGATATTTTAGAGAGTAGAATTCATCTATTATCGAATCCAGGTTGATATATTTAACAAATTCTCTTTCAATGAAGATAATCATAAAATTCGCTAGAAAATCATTCTCCATTTTGTGACGAAGATTAATTTTCACATGCTTCATAACTTGAAATACTCTTTCAGTTTTCAGATGTTTCATAGCTGGAACAACCGAAGAAGCGAGGCAGTTGGAGATGCTCTAAGGTAGCATTTAAATCGTTAGAGGGAGATGAGAGAGTAGAAGACGTTGATCTTTTATTTTTATTTTTTTTAAAAAAAGTTTGTTAGGTTGGGCTATGTTTGAACCAATGCTTAAAATGAATTAGGCTGCACACAAAAATGAGGTGGTCTAAAATTTCTTGGATTAAAAGTTTAAATAAAACTTTTTTTTTTCCCACATGGGCTATAGCCCACCACATCCCCTTATATATTCCGCCCTTTGGTGGGACTGGGAGTTTTTTTTTTTTTCTTTTTTTGAACCAAAAGGTTAGCTTGGGCATTTTGAAAACAACAGAAGAAAGAACTAAAAACGAAGGGTAATTTAGAAACTTATGCTAATAGAGACAAAAAATGGAGCACTGATGGACAAAATTGGAATGCCAAAATCAACTTCCTTCTCCTTTCTTTTTTTTTTTTCTTTTTTTCCCTCGATTTTCTGAGTTGCAATTTGCAAGATTTAGAGTATCTCCAATCTATCTCTATATCTCCATTTTCGAGATCAAATCTTCATATTGATGAGAGGTTTTATAATTTACCTTTTCTTTTTCAAATTTTCGTACTTTATGAGAGAATCTTGGATGGACCCATTGTCATTTTTAGAGATTTTGTAATGACCCGAATTTTCACCAAAAATTTTCGAATAGAATTATTTCAGTTTTGCGTCCAAATTATTAATTTATTTGAGTGTACCTAACCATAATCACCCTAATCCTAAATCCCATATAATACTCACTACATGCATATTACATCACCTCTCCACTCCAACACGTCATATATATGACATCACCTCTCCCCTCCAACACTTCACCCATCACCTCCACCCACTTTCCCTAACTTCCTCCCCACTCCACTTCTCACATGATCAACCCCACACTCCACCCCTTTTTCCCTACAAATACCCACCATTTTCTGGAAAAAGAGAGGGAAAAAAAAGGAAGAAAAGGAGAAGAAAAAAAAGAAGAGAGAGAAAAAAGAAGGGAGGGGAGAATGCCACAGTACGCCATCGTAATGGCGCGTACAATATGACACTCCTTTACGTATACTTTTTGTACTTGTTACGTATAGTTTTGGTCAAGTTACAAACTGTTATTGATTCATTATTCATGTGAATAGTCACAGTACTCTTGTTACATATGATTTTAGTACTTACTACGACCCATTATGGGTTCTAAAAAAAATTCACTATTCATGTTACTATTCACTGATTCACGTTGTTATTCACAGTAAAAATCTACCAAATTACGTAACAATCCGCAAAATCATTCGTAACAAACACCAAAAATATACATAATGGGGCGTATGGTATGTCTCTTTTCAAGGGGGCATACCGTATATTTTTCCAAAGGGAGAAAAGAAAGAAAGAAAGAGAAGAGAAAGGAAACTGTCACCACTCGACGCCACAAATGTTCTACTTGAACCACTCCGAATCTAGCTAAATCTGCAAGAGTCAAGGTAAGTTACTCTACGCAATGACTAATTCTTGTGTAGTTTGAGGAGATAATTGGAGTCAATAATAAAAATTATCTAATCAGCATCGAAGACTACCACTGTAACAATTGGCCTTGACCTAAAAACCCAATTATACTGAAGGAGTTGTGATCCTCAAAATTAAATGCTAAGAACAATATGATCCATCAAATTTTGGAGACATACAATGCAAAGTAAAGAAAGGAAAGGAAAGGAGAGCCGTACTGAATGTACAAAGATTAACTCCACAAGATCATCACCACAGAAGATTTATTTCCCATTGATCTGTGTTTGGACGTCCGTAATCATCAGCAGGAATAGGAATTTGTTTTTTGAATCAATTCAGTAATCTTATCCAAAAATCCATAAAAGTAATTTTACTTGAATTAAAAAAAAATTATTTTATAGATTGAGCTATGAATCTAAAATTCCCAGAAAAGATGAGGGTTTGAGAGGGATCATATTCAGAAATCACATTCATATTCAGTTCCAAACGTTCTTTTTATTGAATCCACTGGGGCCCCTCATTCTTCTTTATGAAAACCGCGTTTCCTTTTTCTTTTTTCCTCTATTTTCGAAGTTTCAAGTTGCAAAGGATTACAAAAACAAAAAAACTTGTAAGTTGCAAAGATTATTTTTCACTTTTCACATCAAATCGAACCCCAAAATGAGTCTTGCAATAGGTACATTATTTGGTGCACACCGCATTGAGTGAGATTCATTTTAGAATTCTACACAAACGATCGGAGTCACTCAACTTATTCAAAAAATATTTTTGAGGTAAACTTGATCAAATTTTCGCTCAATTAATTCTTGTCAGAAAATTGAGCAAAGAATTAATCAAGTCTCTACCAATATCTGATCGAGCTTATTTTTTTTGCAGGGATCCTTAAAAAATTGTCTTAAAAAAATTAAATGGCTTCAATTATTTGTGTGGAACTCCGAGATGGGTTCTACACTACACGGTGTGTATTTGGTGTACACCAAATGGTGAACCCATAGTTTATTGACTCTTTTAATTTTTCGAAACATATTCAAAATTAGTTTCATTTTAAATCATCGTCCATATATTGTTAATGGTACCAAATATAAGAATATCGGACCTTTAACGTGAAAGTAATTCAAATTTTACATAAATGTAACAAAAACTGCATGCAGGAGACATAAGGTACTAATAGAATTGGACATGTAAAACTTTCGGCTTGCCACTTTTTGGTTCATTTTGGACAAAAAAACCTTTCTTTAGTTGGATAACCTTATATTCTTAGGGTAAGTTTAGGTAATCCAGCGTTGCTTATTAGATACTGAGAATGCGATTATTTCTTTATGCTATCAGCCTTTGTGTTAAGCTACAGTGGCCTTATTCGTTTGGAAGTTTTAGTTTATTTTAGTTTTGGAAAAAGATGTAATAAGTGGAGAAAAATAGAAAGAGAAATGAGGGTAATGATGATGTCATCGATCAAAACTAAAACTCAACTAAACTGGGAAACGAACACATCCAGTATAATTTTGTTTTTCAGGAGATAGAATATATTAATCAAAACCACCGGCCCAAAAACCAGTAAACAATACAACCAAAATAAAAACCACCAACAAAACTAAGAATAGAAAAATAGAAACGCCGGAGCTGTCACCCGCCGCTGCCGTTGTCAAGGGTCCGGATCTAGAAACCCCAGATCCGGACTAGATTTTTGTTTGCTTTTGCACTATGACTTTGTAAGGCCCACATTCCACTGATTTTCCATTGGGAGAATATTATTTACACAGCATTGTGGCGCAATGCAATTAATTTGGAGGAAATTTTTGTTTGTACTGGCGGTGTAAAAAAGAACAACAATAAGAACTTCTATTGCACACCTGTAAAACAAATCAAACTTCACAGATAATTTAAAGTTTCATAAGGAAATTTCATGGTGTTTTGGCTTAAAAAGCCAACTTAATTTTTTTTTCTTTATTTGTTTTTATTTTTGTGTTTGTTAGTTTTATTTCGATTTTTTGAGTATTATTGGTTCGTCTCGGCGAGAGGAATCCAAAAAGGTAAGAGATTATGATTAGGACCCTCAATTTTTTGAATAAGATCGAAAAAAGTGTAAAAAACTGATTTTTTGAATTATTTTTGTCTTTATTCAAAAAAATTAATTTTTTACTTTTTTTATTTCTCTTGCCAAGACGAACCAATAATACACAAAAAGTTGATGCAAAACTAAAAAATGCGAAAAAAAATCAAATAAAAACGAAAAAAATAAGCCAACTAATTTTTTAGGCCAAAACACTACGTCGGATGAACTCAAACTTAATGGACATTTTATAAAAGGAAGCTCGGCAAGCATGAAAACACATTTTATAACGTACAAACCCAAGATACGATTTATCCTGATGTTAAAAAGCCCCACATGGCAGCTAAAAGGATCAGGAAAATAAGACGTCAAACCCACTAAAAATACAAGACCTCATAAAACACAAACCAAAGGAGGTTCTAAGACACCAAATACAGTACAATACTCTCAAACAAGACCTCATAAAACGCAAACCAGATTCCATGATATCCACGATACTAGGACCACTTATTACAGAAACAAGACGAACCATGATAAACGGCAGTGACAACACCATCAGTATAACAGTAATATAATCTCCTTTTTCTATTCTCCTGATGAGAATAGATTAGAAATCCCAACCCCACTTAGATTCATGCGCACAACAGTAGAACGGTAATATAATCTCCTTTTTCTATTCTCCTGATGAGAATAGATTAGAAACCCCAACCCCACCCATACATTGACCACCACAGCGATTACTGCCCACGTCGGGGCCCCGACCGGCATGCCCGGCTCCACGTTGGTGGTTGTTGCTGTTACTCTCCATTTCCTAACTCACTCTCTCTCTCTCACTTTCACTCTCACTCTCACTCTCACTGCCAGTAGTGTTGTGGTGTTGTGAATGAGCCAAGTGGGTGGAATGCTCATTATATACGGAGCGAAAAGGGCGCGGGGGGAATGTCGAAAATGGGCTTTCCGTGGTGGCCAAGAATTTAACACTTGCATGTCTCTCTGAACAAAAAGAAAGAAAGAAGGAATCTGGTGTGTTCTAGAATAATCGATTGCAAATATAGGACAGAATGTGAAAGTAAATTAAGTGGAGGAAGGGATGTATAGCAATTATCATAAGATCATTTTGCATAACTCTAATGGTTTAAATTACGGATCCACATTGTAAGGACAAAATTCCGGAGTCGTCTTGTTTTGGCAATTTTATGTGACCAAACACATATTGATATCGAGTTGTAATTTTCTAGGGAGGAGTTTGCATAGGATTAGAGTGGAAGAAATTTCTTTATAATGTAATTTGAGAGTTAGTGTTTTAGTCATTTGTTGCCCGATCAATATGGTGCATTTAGAACAGGAAGATCAATCATGGGATCAATCGGTTTCTTAGTCGAATACCTCCAATTTAGCATAGGTTGCAAGGTTGCACAAGTCGTGAAGTTTCAAAGCACATGGATTGATAGAGGGATCAATCGGTTTTTTAATCGGCAGCTCCAAAAAAATTGGATCTACAGTGGTCCGATCAATCGGCTTATGATGCGATTGATCGGAATGGCATCTCTATAAATTTATCACGGTTTTAGATCTAGGGATGTCGGCTAAAAGAGAATATTAGAGCCTCTTGTTTTCAAACCTACTAAAAACCTAGAGTATTGGGAGTGAATCTTGAAGCACAAGATCGATGGAACTTTAATCAAAGCTTCAAGAGGTTTCTACATCAATAATCAACTTCAAATTATTTTCCGGTGGATTTCCGGAAGAACGCTTGGAAGGCTCATGGATTCAAGACAACGACAATCAAATACTGGGGGTGGTGAACGAGGAGTCAGTAACCGATCTTAGGTCAATTGCGATGAGTCTCAATTGTGAGTAAGGTTGTTTTGTAACAACACAATGATTTTTATAGTGTTTTATTCCTTCCAGTGGTTTTTGCCCATATAGGGTTTTTCCAGTATATCTGGTGTTCATCAGTTTATTTGATTTATGGTTGTAATTGGGTCATATATTAATTGATGTTATTTTTTTATTGAGATAAAATAACCTAGCAAATTATAAAACCTAGGCGATCTAGGATTTTTCACACACACACACACACACACACACACACACACACACATATATATATATATATATATATATATATATATATATATATATATATATATATATATATATATATATATATATATTCAGGTGCAAAAAATATTTAGTAATCGATCGGACGTTAGTGATTGCATAATCGAATCGTGTTTGTTTAATTACTCTATTTTCTGAAGCAAATTGATCATTGGTGTCTTTCTACTCAATTTTTTAGAATCATAAGTTATGGATGACAAACAACTTCATTTAGTTAAATACTTAATATTATGTACACCAAATGCGCACCGCATAGTGTAGAATCCATCTTGGAGTCTCACACAAATTATCAGAGCTGCTCAATTTGTTTTACAATGGATCATTTTGTAAAGGTATCTGTAAAAAATCATCTCAGTCGAATATCAGTAAGAGGTTGATCGATTCATTCAAGAAAAATGTTATCAAACTTATCGAGCACGAATAGTGATACCGAAAGGTGAGGGAAATCTGGTGGAATCTAGAATGATCGATTTGCAAGTAGGAGAGTGGGAAAGAGAGTAAAGCGTAAGAAGAATGGAGTAAATATCATGAGACCATTTCATATAAAACTCTAATGCCTTAAATTATGTCTCTACATACATTTTTTTATTCATAATCTATATCGTTCACCGTATAATATGTATTGAACATTTGAGGTACATGAAATATTAAATGAATCGGACGTTTGTAATTGCATGATCAAAGTGCATTTGTTCAATCGTCCGTTTTTCCCAACCAAATTGGCCCTTTCGTGCCTTTCTATTCATTCTATGGTAAAACCGTATGCTTCGGGATGGGAATTAACTTGATTTTATATGTAAATAAACTATGAGAAAATCTTACACTTAACGGTTTGGTAAAAAATGGGACTGTTAAAATTATGAGCACATAAAAATTAAAAAAAATAAAAAACCCTAGGTGAGTCCAGCATAAGATTACAACAGGGATGCAGTGGATCAGGACACTGAAAATTGAGTGGTGGTGGTGCCCACCACCAAATAATTAGCCATATGGATTGTGGTCAAGGCAGTTACGTACGGAAAGAATTTTATTGGACTCAGTGGGCTCCCTCGTTCTGCTTTATGAAACCGCGTCGTTTCTTTTGTTTTTTGTCCTTTTCTTATCTTTTCCGCTTAGCCGGGGGTTATGATTAAAAAAGATGTTAAATTCCCTACTTGATTGGAAAAAACTAAAGTTAAGTTTGGCTTCATCTGATTATTAAAAAAAAAAAAAAAGGTTTGGCTTCATCACAACGCTTCTAATTGTTCGTTCGTTTTAGGCTATGTTTGAATGACCGAAATCTTCAATAAAAATAGGAATATGATTATCGGGAATCAAAATTTTCCTTCCTTTTAGGGAATCTAACTTTTTAAGAAGATAAAATTATTGTCTTAGAGTTCTAAAATTATCCTTCAAAACTGTTAAGTTTATTAAGTGGTTTTAAATCGTTTATATATTTCAATATGGATCTCAAAAAATATGCAATATGAATCTTGTTTTAAAAATCATGGAAAATATTGTACATTAAAAGATATAAATGATTTAGAAATAACACGAATTTCAAAAGTTGTAAAATAAAATGGGAAGGAAAGTGTAATTTTCAGGGTAAAATTGAAAGTTTGACATATTTTGGTAGTTGTTTTTAGATATAGAACCAACATTTTAGAACATTTCAAAATAATTCTATGCTTTTTGGCGTCACCTTATATTTGTTTCATAGTCCATTTTTTGAAGCAAATGTGGTCTATCATCTCTCTCTATTTACATGTCTTTCTAATTTTTTATTCGTTTACAATGAAACTATGACAAACAAATTCGGACGAAGGAATTACTACTCTAGTTCGAAAATCTTACCAGAACAACAAAACGGTAATTTTGGGTTGTTCAGTAACCCGTAGATGTTGTGGTACCCACTAGTTAATTGTATAGTTTTTTTTTTTAAAACTATTGAAGTTATTTGTAGTAACGCTTAGTTTTTCATTTGCCAAAATCTGGCATTTGATAAAATCATTTTACCTAGTAATTTCGTAGGAATAAGGACAAAGAGTGAGGTCAAGGTCGTTTTGTACGGGCAGTTCAAAAAAAAAAAGGTCGTTTTGTACGGAAAACCTTTTATTGGACCCACTGGGCCCCCTCGTTCTTCTTTATGAAAACCACGTTCCCTTTTTCTTTTTCCTCTCTTTTCCAAGCTTCAAGTAGCAAAGGATTACAAAAACAAAAAAAAGTTGCAAGTTGCAAAGATTATTTTTCACTTTTCACATCAAATCCACCCAAAAATGAGTCTTGAAAAATGCTACCACTATTTATTTCCGTGGTGGCTAAGTATTGAACAGTGTCTCTTGAAAAAAAAAAAAAAAGGAAATTGTATTTGAATAGCGAAAGGTGAGAGGAATCTAGGGTGACCTAGAATGATCGATTGCAAATAGGAGAGAATAGGAAAGAAAATTAAGAGGAAGGGATGTAGCAATTATCATAAGAACATTTGACATAATTCTAATAATGTATTAAACTACGGCTGTGTTTGAATGACCGGAATCTTGAATAAGAATAGAAATATGATTACCGGCAAAATCATTCAGAACAAACACCAAAAACATACATAATGAGCAATATGGTATGCCCCTTTTTTCAAGGGGCGTACCATATAATTTCCAAAGGGAGAAAAGAAAGAAAGAGAAGAGAAAGGAAACACCGCCATGTTCTACTCGAACCACTCCGAATCTAGCTAAATCTGCAAGAGTCAAAGGTAAATTACTCTACACAATGACTAATTCTTGTGTAGTTTGTGGAGATAATTGGAATGTCAATGATAAAAATTATCTAATCAGCATCAAGACTACCACCATAACAATTGGCATTGACCTAAAAACCCAATTATACTGAAGGAGTTGTAATCCATCAAATTTTGGAGACATACAATGCAAAAAATTCATAAGAGTAATTTTACTTGAGTCGAAATTTTTTTATTTTATAGATTGAGAGATGAATCTAAAATTCCCAAGATGAGAGCTTGAGAGAGATCATATTCAGAAATCACATTCATATTCCAGTCAATTCCAAACGTAAGAATCATGTCATGACATTACATTTCCGCCGATTGTCATCCAAACCGAACATGCGATTAATTCTCTATGCTTTCAGCCTTGTACTAAGCTCCAGTATAATTTTAGTAGTATTAGTTTTTTGTACTATGACCCTTTAGGGCCCACATCCCACAGATTTTCCATTTTTGGAAAACCCAGATTCCAAAACCAGTAGACCCACCTCTTCCTCCCTCTTTCTCTTGGCTCCTCCACAAGATAGCAGACCAAACAAGTAATATTTCTGTGACAGATGAATGGAGAGAGAGAGAGAGAGAGAGAGAGAGAGAGAAGAAGAACAAGAAGAAGAAGAAGAATTACTGTATTTTTAAGGACAGAAACGGCACACAATCCATGGTGTATAACTTAATATTGCACACCTGCAAAACAAATCAAACTTCACAGAATTTAAAGTTTACCAGGAAATTTCGCACAGGATCAACACAAACTTAATAGATACTTTATATAAGGACATAATATTGCATTGTTTGCTCGACAAACATGAAAACACACCATAACAAACCCAAGACACGAATTATCCTGATGTTAAAGCCCCACACATGGCAGCTAAAAGGATCAGGAAAATAAGACACCAAACACACTGAAACAAGACCTCATTAAAAAACACAAACCAGAGGAGGTCCTAAGACACCAAACACAATACTCTCAAACAAGACCTCATAAAACACAAACCAGATCCATGATATCCGCGATACTAGGACCGCTTATTACAGAAACAAGACGCACAACGATATTATAATAGTCAATTGGAGGAAGTACATGAACCCCAGTATGGAGTCATGTATAACTGGCAGTGACGCGAAACCCCAATTAGATTCACGCACAAACGTCCTTTTCTAAAGATTAGGAAAGGAGATTTGAACCTGGCTTTGGGCATTTCCAACAGTAGAACGGTAATATACAGGCCCCCTCAAACGAAAAACATTTCGTTTTTGAGGTCCTGGTGCACTTTGTAAAACCCTTCATTCAGTAAAGCAGCAGAAGTGGATGATGATGAAGCAGCAGACCGCCCTCGCAACTCCATGGCAGCCTCATGATACATCCGCCCCCTATATGCAACAAGATCAGCATAGAAGACCGGAGGAACAAGCGAGACCGGTTTGGTGCAACGAGCAGAGGTGAAGCACAAGTGGTACACCAGCTTCTGTATGTGGTCTGACGTGAACTTATGCTCATCCCAGAGGACAGTGTAGTGAGCAGCTTTGCTCGTCCCAATGACTCCATACTGGCTGCAGAGATAGAAATCAAAGTGGAAGGGATGAACGATCTTTGTGTCCACCACAGTTCCTGGAGGCACATTTCCAGAACTACCCCCATCTTTCTCGTTCTCAACAAACATTCTAGTCAAGTGACGCTTCTGGGCAACAATGAGAGTGATGGTTGGGCGATAATCATCTTTGTATATGGCACTCTTCATATCCTGCAACTCTTCGTTCAAAACCATATCAAACTGGGCTTCACTCACCCCATCACGAAAAACGACAATTTTCTGTGGCTTTACTTTGTTGATGCGAGCATAAGTGTTCACAAGATCCAAACAAGTGGCCCCAAAACCAACAATCGTTTCCTTCCGGTGTTCCTGGGCACAAACCCGGGTAACATAGCGGCTGACAGCGGGCCAGTCGGAGGTTGCAACTATCCCGGCAAAAGAGGGGCATGTTGCGTTTCCTGGACCGGGGTGATTGACATCAGCACCTATAAACATGACATGCTCCTCACCTGCAAAACCAGGCAGCCGTTCCACGAGTTCCACATTGCAACCGCCAAGCTTGGCATTAATTTTCAGAGCGAGATTTGCAAGATACTGGTCGCTCTTCCTTTTGTCAGGGTTGTTGGCGTGACTCACCAAACAACATTGGGTCATTATCCCAATCCTTGTCTCGGAGACCCATTTGAGATACTTTTTGCCGTCGTGCTTTTCAGACATAACACAAACAAAAAGCTGTAAACGGCCATTGCATTTCTTACTCGCCTCCTGCACAACACCATCTAGTAATTCTTGAGTTGAAGAAACAGTTGAAATGTCTTTCATGCCTTTGAAACGACACACCACAGGTTCCTCCACAGGGATTCCTAGATCTTTGCATTTAACTCTCAGCTTCTGAATGAAAGGACCAGATTTCAGCCTAAAACGGTCATGAAAACTGAGATCTATCAATGCCCATCGCTCAAGTGGCTTGCTTTCCACAACGGAATTCCCAATTAGGTTCCACTGGCATCTCTCCCTCTCAACTTTAATTACTTGGAGCTTGCCAGTGGAAGTACGTAGCTTCAAAGCTGGTGGCGCTAGGACACGACCCATTACTCTTGTCATGTTCTTATCCACTGCCATTTCAAAATTCCGGACAACATTTCTGCATGAACAAAAAGGAGGATTTAAATGTCCTTCATAAACTGATCCAAAAAAAAATGTCCTTCATAAACAAAAACAAAACCAAGACAAACACATAAAACAAGAATAGAAGGTGTGAAGATAGTATAAATGACCATACTAGGTTGCACACATACAAGAAAACTCACACACAAAACAAACAAGCATTTCCTATCCAATTATAGTGACGCATACTCTACTCAAGTCCCTATTTATGCAAAATGGTCCAGTAAAACCTACCTCGAGTAGATTGGGTACTCATGAGTTTGTGGGCCAATGATTACGGACGAGTAGATTGGGAACTTGTCAATTCACTAGCAATGCAGAAAGTTCTATTCGCTGTCAATCCAGTTTTTATTTTGGTTCCATATTCAACCGTACAGAATAAAAAGAATGCCCAATTCACTGGCCTAACATTTGAGACAGTTCCATTAGCCAAAATAATCAAGATCGACAAATTTAACACAATGTATCCAAAACTTGACATCATGCCATGGACCACTGGCATGGTAAATAAGCAATGCTTAAAGGGACTAGTGCTGGCCTAGTGAGCCCCAGGTTTTGCCTCATTGTCAGTGTGGCAGGTCAAATGATGAGTCCCCCGCTTAGGGTCTTGTCATTACAATGGGAAAAGGAAAAAAGAAGAGAGAAGTAAAAACACCTTTATAGAAGGATCAAAGAAAAGAAAAAACATGTTATACTACAATACCATTACAGAAGTACTGGCATTAAAATATCAATCTTTTCTACTCTGATTAATGAAGACAGGATGGGAATTTACTTAAAAAACGTACCCGCAAGGTCCATCCCTAGCCTGCACCATCTCATAGATAATGCTCTTTCTCTCCTTTGGTGGAGGCATTGATATCTTTTTCAACAACAAACCTTTTTCTCTGGGCAACTTCTCCTTTGGGTAACCCTGAGCCTCCACCAAAGTACAGAATTCCATAGGAACATAATTATCTTTCCCCAACTCCAAACAGGGAATATCATCGCACAATATCTCCTTATTGTATCTCTCCCTGAAATATTCCACAAGTCCAATTTCCCTTGGTGGCCCCGTCCGCTCTAGATCTCCAAGAGGAAAGGAAATATCTCGCATAAGACGATTTGACAGCCCAGCTATAAGGAACTTCTTCTTTGTGATGCGATGAGTTACATTGACTTTCAACCCTCTTAATGCTTTTGCCACTTCTCTTTTCAACTCGAATACATCATATACGTTTTCAAAACCCTGGACATGCTCCATAAGGAAGTCTATGACTGACATTTCCTTGTGAAATGGCATTGCTGAATGGTCCAAACATAAGGCCAGACCCTGAGAAGTGGGCTTCAAGCTCTGTTGAAAGCCTCTAAAAGCTGCAATGCCACATCCGAGGTCATCTGCTGGTCTGAATTGTCTAGAATAGAAGCTTCGACCAACAGCGATCCTTTGGCTAGAAGGATTCTCCTTCATAACCAAATCCATACCTTGCAAAATATCGCGAGGATTATCAGGGTGATTTCCACTTATGTATTCCTCTATCTTGGAATAATTCAGCTTATTCACCAACGTAATAGTAAATATAGGAGAGTTGTGATCCTCCATGTCTTCACCACCAAACTGCCCAGTGGGCAGCGGCACTTTACTGAAGATGCTTCTCATTCCATCATAAGCAGTCATCTGGTTTGGGAATCGGGTGGGGTCATCAGCAAAAAGCTGGTTCAAAATTCGACGAAGATCCAACTTTGGTATAAAATTCCTTGTAGGCTGTGGGCCGTGAGAGAGTTGTGGTCTGATATCGACATGATAGTGCAATATGGTGCCCTCTGGATTGAAACTCACTGGAAAATGGTTGGCTAAGAGCCTGACCTCCCCAGCAGCAACTGTTCCCCCTCTGTCAGGCCGTTTCATGGGCACAATTCTATTCTCTGTTGTTTCAGAAACAGAGAGTGGAGACTTCTTTTCAGAAATTTGCAAAGACTCAATATCTGGAATAACAAAACACAGAAAGATTTTGTCAACCATTTGCGTTTTATTAATAGAAATTTACTATGTGTAAAGCAGATAGAGCATCCAGAATGAAGGTAATATGAAAATAACAAAAACACGAGATGAGGACAGTGTAGACAATTATGCTACAGAAAACACCTATGATAGTGCAATGAAGGTAATATGATAGTGCAAGATGGTGGCCTTGGACTTGTGCATCAATCCCACAGCAAAACAAGCAAACTTATTCCCTAGAAAACACCTGCTCTTCCATCCTAGATGAGGACAATGCATACAATTGGTATAATATAAAGGTGACGAACGGAAAATGACAAGCCTTGAATCATTTGTTTCCACTTTTTGGGGATAACAGTTCCTGTTGTCATAAACAGCCATAAACTCCCAAGGACCCATCATCACTGTATGTACCTCCCCAATAATAAAGCTCAACTTCTGGGTCACGGCATGAGTACAAAAAATATCTATCCGAACATTTATGCTTGTCCCTATTTCACTTATTTCCCTTCCCTAATAACGGGAAAAAAAAAAGAGTCAACTAAGTTGACTCTCAAAAATTTCAAGCAACACCACAAGTTAGTTCACAATGAATGCACCCAATTCTTTGTAGCATGGAAAGAAACAAGATGAAAAAATGCAGCACACAAAACACAGCATCTAAGAATATATTGGCCTTCATAAAGCGGAATGGGAAAAAAACATTGATTTAGCCAATTTCAATTTATAGGGACATAAGACTTGAGTTCATATCTTCAGCTACCCGATTCTTTGTAGCATGAAGATTGACAAAATAAAAAATAGTAGAGCACAGCATAATTCAAGTATGAATATGTTGGCTCTGATAAAGGGCAACAGGGAAGAAGAACTCATGTAGCTAACTTCAACTGCAGGGACATAAGACTTGAATTGATTTGGTTTGGTTATCAAATATCCTTCAAAAGGAATGAAAAAATACAGCATAACACCAATTACAGTTGAGAATATATTACATAGCTTAGCCATCAATGATAAGCATGTACACCATAGTATCATCTTTGATAAAAAAAACCATACATATTCCATAGGATAACTATCAATATCCAATTTACATGGTATTAATGCTAAATTAGAAGCTTGGAGTGAGAAGACTTTGGAGCAGTAGTTGTAATTCAACGTACACGAAATGCAAGTTTAGTGGTAGTCAAAGTGCTTATGTTGGTTGAGTGACCCTCCAAATAAGAAGTCACCAAGAACCGAGCATTTCAACCATTTGGGCTCAATTATTAGCAAGGAGCCAAGGATAGAGAGATAACAATGGATGTAACTCGTCTATCAATACAATAAGCAACTTTATTGAGTCCTCAAAAACCTCCGCACCCCCATCCCTTAATTTCTAGAATTATCCACTTTTATGTTCATCAAATAATAGGTGACAACTGACATCTATTGGTTGGTTATTGGGTTTTATCAATCTTTTTCTTTTTTTTATCAATCTGAATTTAAAAAGCTCACACCCCTCTCCCAGCACATCCTACTTTTACACCCCCACTAATCCTACTGTTTTTCCCTCCTAGTCCACTTATATATAATTCTTATAATTTTCTCACTTTTTCTTTTAAAATCCGGGAAAGATGAAAAACATGGTAGTGTTTAGTCCCCCTTTTAATTCTTATAATAATTTTCTCATTTCCGAACTTTAAAACTGGGGAAAGATGAAAAGTAAAGACAGATTCTAAAATACACGCATTCATAGATCACCGCGTGAATTTCCACCAAATCCCACAACCCATCAAGGAAATTAAATTAACGAATCAAACGAAATTTAACCACCCATTAGCAGAGTAACCTATCAGAAAAGATTGGGAAGAAAAAACAAACAGACAAACTAAGTTTCTCCCACTTTCTTTTTCCCAAAATTCTCCAGTTTCCTTCATAAAACACCCCGAAACCCAAATCCAAAGACAACCGTGGCAAGACAACCAGCAGCGCCGCCAATTGCATAACAATCTAATACCTATATGGAAACAGATTTACCAGCCCATAATTTTACCCTATAAATGAAATCCATAGACTAGATCAACGCAGTGTTTTGCACACATGACACCCACCTAAATTTTGGGGGTTTTATTGAACCCAAGGAGTTTGTCAAGGCTTAGGATAATGGATTTTGAAATCCTCTGGGTTCTATTAACTATATTGTGGCCAGTCCATAATGGGACTTCGTCCCGGCTTTAATCAGGGACTCCATGCTAATGAACGGTGGGATGGGGTCTCAAAAATTAATTCATATGCGCAAAAGCTAGTCCAGATAAGTTATTAAAAAAAGTAATTAGGGTAGTTTCCGGTTGAATATTTGGAGGAAAAAACATTTTCCTAAAACCTAATTCCCAGTTACCATGCTTCTCCCTTAGTCTGACGATTCAAAATCACCATACAACACATCCAAACACAGGTCATACTCAAATGAGAAACACAATAAAACGATCTAAAGTAAAGAGATATACATACCAGGAGTAGCTTGAGACTGAGATCGAGGACTTGGTTGAGTATGAAGACCAGGTCTCCCACCCCACACCGCCCCTCCTCCTCCTCCTCTGCTGCTGCTGCCATACCCACCATTTCCATGCACTTCACTTGACTCTCCCCTTGTGGGACCCACACCTTGACCACCAGTCTGTTGTTGTGGCTGAGACTGAGGAGCTTGAGTATGAAGACCAGGTCTCCCATTCCACACCGCTCCTCCTCCTCCTCTTCCACTGCCGTACCCACCACTTCCATGAACTCCCATAGACTCCACCCTCGTGGGACCCACACCTTGACCACCACCAGTCTGCTGTTGTGGTGGCCTGTAGGACCCACCACCCTGACCGTACTGACCACCAGCCCTATCAACCAAATGTTGGCCACCGGACTGTGCCGGAGCCCCCCAACCCCTACCCCCTCCTCTTCCACCGCCGCGATTACCGCCTCCGTCGCGGCCCCGGCCGGGATGCCCGGTTCCACGGTGGTGGTTGTTGCTGTTTCTCTCCATTTCTCGATCAGCGAAGACTAAGTACGACTTAACTCTCTCTCTCTCTCTCTCTCTCTCTCTCACTGCCAGTAGTGTTGTGATGTTATGAATGGGCGAAGTGAGGTGGAATGCTCATATATGCAGAGCGAAAAGGACGCGGGTGGAATGACGAAAATGGGCTTTCCGTGGTGGCTAAGTTTTGAACAGTTTTTCTTTTAAAAATATCAGAAAAAAAGAACACTGTATTTGAGTAGTGAAGGGTGAGAGGAATCTGGTGAGATCTAGAATGATCGATTACAAGTAGAGGAGAATAGGGAAGAAAATTAAGAGCAGAGAGGGATGTATGGAAATTATCATAAGATCATTTGGCATAATTTTAAGTAATTACGGCTCTACCTGTATTGTTTAATTGTAACCTGTAATCTTTATTGTTCATCTTGTACTGTATATTGAACGAATGAGGTGCATGAAATATTTAATCGATCGGACGTTAGTGATTGCGTGATCGAAACATATTTGTTTCATTAGTCCATTTTCTGAAGCAAATTGGCCATTTAATCTTTTAGAATCATACGGCTATGGATGCCAAACAACATAATTTTTATAGTTAAATACTCAATAGAGTTATGGGTACACCATTTGGTATATACTAAATGCACACTGCATTGTTTAGAATCTATCTTGAGGTCTTACACAAATGATTAGAGCCGTTCAATTTGTTGTAGATTATATTACTGAGGTGTCGGTAAAAAATAATCTCAGTCGAATATAGTAAGAATTTGTTATTTTCATTCATAAGAATTTGTTATTTTCATTCAAGTTTAATTCCTTAAATCATAGGGACAAAATATTAACAACTTAAGTATAGATGAATAATGATACTGAAAGGTGAGAGGAATCTGATGGGATCTAGAATGATCGATTTGCAATTGGGAGAGTGGGAAAGAGAGTAAAGAGTAAGAAGGATGGAGCAATTATCATAACATCGTTTGGCATAACTTGCCTTAAATTATGTGTCTACTTACATTGCTTATTCATAATCTAAATCGCTCATTTTATAGTATGTATTGAACATTTGAGATACACAAAAATATTAAATGGATGGGACATTAATAAATGCATGGTCGTAGCACATTTGTTCAATTGTCTGTTTTTTCCCGATCAAACTAGTTGGGTGGTTTGTCTAAATAATCTGTTGGGATTATTGTTTTTGTCTTTATTCAAATTTTTATGGACTATTGATTTGTCTCGACGGAAGGAATCTAAACAGAAAAAATTATGGTTATAATTGATTTTTTTTAAATAAAACAAAAAATGTTCTATAATCCACTATTTTGTCCTTACTAAAAAAAATTCAATTTCGAACATAACTTTTTACTTTTTAAATTCATCTCGTCAACACTAATCAATAATATACAAAAAGAAAATTGGTACAAAATAAACAAATGCAACTTTTTACTTCGAATGAAGCCAAAAAAAAAAATTCCTATATTTATTTTACCATAACGTTCAGGTGAGTCCAGCATAAGGTATTACAGCAGAGATGCAGTGGATCATGGCACTGAAAATTGAGTGGTGGTGGTGGTGGGCACCACCAAATAATGAGGCAGTTATGTACGGAAGCTTTTTATTGGTTCTTTATGAAAGCGCGTTTCTATTTTTGTTATTTTAGCAGTGGCAAGGGCTTCTATGATGAAAAGCAAAGATGTAAAATCTCCTGATTGGCTAAAAGTTAGGCTTAGTCACTGTCCTTTTTATTGTTTTTAATGAGTTAGTTTAATAAAAAAATATTTGGGTAAATTACACTGACCTCCCCTGAGGTTACTGACATTTTCACTGACCTCTCCTCTGGTTTTGGAAATTACGTTTTCCTCCCTTACTTTACAAACTAATATGCACACACCTCCCTTGCCGTTAAAATTGACTTAACGGTGTTAACTTTGAGTGCTAAAAGACTATTATGCCCTTCCTCGCAAACAATTTATATTACATTATCATTACCTATTTTATGTTAACACATATTGACAAAAAAGAGTAAGATATTAAATTGGACAAACCTTAAAAAAAAAAAAATACACTGTTAAAAAGAGGGCTGAAAATTAGGGGTGTACACGGTCCGGATCGGATTGGCATGAATCCAATCCTAATCCGCGAGTCACGATTTTTAGAAAATACAATCTGTGTCCGGACCAAAAGTCTCACGGTTCGGTTCCAATCCGATCCGCGAGTCACGGATCGGTTCCGATTTTATCCACGGATTACGTGTTATATATAAACAAGTAGCAAAGTTATATAATTGAAATTTTACCTAATGGTGTAAACACAACTAATTAGAGAAGAGGCCTTCGTTGGAATCTCACACTAATGGTGTAAACACAAATACACAACTACTAATTGAATCTACTATGTGTTGTCACAAATCCTGAGTTTATTTACTCCAGATGGACAATATTAGACTGCTTCCATGGGTCATCAATAAAAATACACATCCAAACACGGTTATCAACCTAGTTTTGAAAGAGATCACAGTTTACCCCCTAGTTTGTGTAGTAGAAGTTTGTGTAAAATTGTGTGTGTGTGTGTGTATATATATTTTAAAAATTTATATATAATAAAAATCTCACGGTCCGGATCGGTTAATCCACGGTTTCGAAATCAAAATCCGTGTCCGGACCGCGAGTCACGGTTTACTAATTTTTCAATCCGTGTCCGGACCATTAATCCACGGTTAAAATCCAAAACGCGCGGATCGGTTCGGTCCGGACCGGATTCACGGTTCACCGGTTTTTTTGTGCAGCCCTACTGAAAATTATTTAAATAAATTAGAAGGAAAAAATACACTATATTAAAAAAAAGGGATTAAAATTTTTACTGTTACTATCTTGTTTTCAAAACTTGGCACAAATTTTTTCCTTTTAAATATTTAAATACTCCAAATTTTTTCCCTTTTTTAATATAGTGTATTTTTCCTTTTAATTTATTTAAATAATTTCGAGCCCTCTTTTTTAACATATAGTGTATTCTTTTTTAAGGTTTGTCCAATTTAATATCTTAATCTTTTTCGTCAATATGTGTTAACATAAAATAGGGATTAAAATTATTTAAATAATCTAAAAGGAAAACAAAATCCACTATATGTTTAAAAAGAGGGTTAAAATTTGGAGTATTTAAATATTTAAAAAGAAAAAATTTGTGCCAAGTTTTGAAAACAAGATAGTAACAGTAAAAATTTTAATCCCTTTTTTTTAATATAGTGTATTTTTTCCTTCTAATTTATTTAAATAATTTTCAGCCCTTTTTTTTAACAGTGTATTTTTTTTTTTAAGGTTTGTCCAATTTAATATCTTACTCTTTTTCATCAATATGTGTTAACATAAAATAGGTAATGATAATGTAACATAAATTGTTTGCGAGGAAGGGTATAATAGTCTTTTAGCACTCAAAGTTAACACCGTTAAGTCAATTTTAACGGCAAGGGAGGTATGTGCATATTAGTTTGTAAAGTAAGGGAGGTTAACGTAATTTTCAAAACCAGAGGGGAGGTCAGTGAAAATGTCAGTAACCTCAGGGGAGGTCAGTGTAATTTACCCAAAAATATTTGCATCTTTTACTTCAGAGGGCTTAGTTTGGATAAATTGAAAAAATTGGTTTTTTGATTTTTTTGGTTTTGTCCTTATTCAAATTTTTTTTTGCATTTGTTAGTTTTCGGTCGATTTTTTGTGGTTTATTGGCTTGTCTCGACGAGAGAAATCTATAAAGTATAAAATTATTAGCCAAACTTAAAGTTTTGTGAATAAAGACGAAGGTGACATCCAAAAAACAGGTTTTTTAGATTATTTTTCTTCTTTATTCACAAAACTTTAAGTTTGGCTAATAATTTTATACTTTTTAGATTCCTTTCATCGAGACAAGCCAAGAAATATTTAAAAAAAATCGACCGAAAACTAACAAATGCAAATTTTTTTTGAATAAGAACAAAACTAAAAAAACCAAAAAACCAGCTTTTTCAATTTACCCAAACCAGTTCAGTTAGTCGATTTTTCTTCCTGCACTACAAGAATGCTACTAGTATTTATTTTTAGCTATTATTATAGATTTTATAAGGGTAAGTTAGAAACAACGGTACCACCTCGTTTTTTTTGTGTCGAACAGGCAAATACTTAAATTAGGACAAAATACTGTTGTGGGTCATAAATCCCACCTACATATACACTCCCTCCGTCTCAAATTTCTTGTTCATTTATGTGCTTGTCAATTTTCAATTGCTTATACTTGCAATCTATAATATTTTTTACAAAATTATCAAAATTTTGTTTAATAGAACTTCCTCGAGAACTATCAAAACGACATCCATATTGAATATATAAAAACGTTGTACATTTTAATATATAAACAATTTTTTGAGGTGTCGTGAATAGTGCAAGTGGACAAGAAATTTAGGATGGAGAGAGTAGAATATAAGACAAACAGTAGAAGAGATGAAAATGAGATTGGCGGAACTGATTTTTAGACCGGGAGCGGACATCAGCCAAGACATATGCACACCCATTTGCTTCCTGTAGCACTAGCATTATGCTCGTTTAATGCACGAGGAACAGAAAAAAATTCACATTTGATTTTTTTTTTCCCGGTTGCCCTTGATTTGAACGGGTACAATGCTAGTTAATGTTATATACAAACGGAAAGAACCAATATAATTGCGTAACCGGCCAGACAATAGCACATTAAATAGTAACAGCGCTGCTACGTGCCCCGATAAATAAACCCAGAAACAACCCCGAATCCCACCTCACCCATGAACGGGTCCCACCTTTTTCTCCTCTTTCGTTTTGGTTCCATTGTAAAATCTATTTCGATCGAAGTGCCTAATAACAGTTCAATAATAGCATGGGCAACATTGGTACCACTTACTATCATTTTTGTGATCGTTATTTTATCGGTTATCCAAATTTACCTAGTCTCAAATAAGTGATTGCATTAAGAACACGTGCATCAATAAGTTTACTAATAAGATGGAGGGAGGGGGCTTCAACAAAGGGCTCGAGAAATTAAAACATGCGAAGGGACAATCTCAAATACACCCGAATGGACAAGTCCAAATACAATCAAAGGGCCAAGCTCAAAATACCTAAAGGCTTAAGCCCAAATTGAGTAAGCCAAGTCCAAAACACCTAAATTAGGCTTAAGTCCAAATTAGGTAAACCAAAATATAACAAGGAAGCCCAAACATAAAGGCCCAAACCCACAACATAAGGAACCCTAGCCAAATAGCTTCTACCACCCCAACCTACAATCGGCGCCCAACACACACCACCAGCACACTCCACCACCCAACCAAGCCGTTAGGCTAAGAAACCAATCTCATCCAGCAATGAAAATTGGTGAAGAGCTGAAACCACCAAGCAGAGAGAGGGAGGAAGCCAAGCCGCCAGTTGGCTGAAATAGTTAACATGCTTTTAACAACTTCTAAGTTCTTTGTCAATATTAATGGTCTACATTGTGTAGGGAAATTCATTGTGAAATAAAAAATTCATAAGAGAGAAATGTGAAAAAACTAGAGAAAATAAAGAAAGGTAATGAAAAGAAGATGCGTGGAAGATAGCCCCAAATAGTTATTGAAGAACTTAAGTCAAACTTATATTGTGTTCAATATTTTTCTTTACGTTATTCAAATTTCTTTTACTGTCTGCTTAAGTTTAACACTAATTATGTTTTTAAAAAAATTTAGTAACCCAGTTGCTAAAATCATGGTTAATTTTAGGCTAAAATCAACTATGATTTTAGCACCTGGTGAACTCATTTGCTAAAATCATTGATGATTTTAACAACTGGGTTACAAATTTTTTTGAAAAACTCAGCCAACTGTAACCCCCTAAACTAATACAATTTCTTTCCTTGCTGCCTTATGTTGAAAATATTACACTTAACCCCCTCTAACTTCATAATTCATAAATATGGTAGACAACCACTAGGTCAACTGAAAAAAGTCTATTTTCGCACACCAATTTTTACGGTCAAGACTACAATCGATTTGCAACAATAGTATATTGGTCAATTATTTTGATGATAGAAACATTCGCCTTATACAGCATTTTGAAAATAATGAGGATATCAAAATTTGGGTTTATAGGATGTCGATAAATGCAAGATCCGAAAATACATCCTATAAACCCAAATTTCAGTATCCTCGTTATTTCGACGTGTTCTATAAGGTAAACTTTTCTGATCATCAAAATAATTGAGCCTATAAGCTGCTATAGTAAATCAGATATTATAGTTTGGTTGCAAAAATGGGTGTGTGACTAGAATTTTCGGGTTGAAGGTTGGTGTTGTACACTAGTTAAGGGGCTTACTTTGGGTCCTATTATTAGATCCGAACCGTTTATTTTGTTCGTCTCGTCAAGTACTTGGTCTAGGTAAAATTTTAAGCTGATTACAAGTTGGTAACTAAGAACCTAAAATTTTACGTGGACTAAGTACTCGACGAGACAAACAAAATAACATGTCTATTATAGACACTAATACTTTTACCAACACTTGCACAAGCTCTCTCACATGAGATGTGAAACCTACTACTCATATGTGGGTCCCATGTATTCCTTGTGAGAAAGTTTGTACAATTATTGGTACAAGTGTTAGTACCTCTATCTTTTCTCACAAAATAAACAGTTCGGATCGAATAATGAAAAATCTATGATTGCCTAGATCTAGAGATTTGTTAAATTTTAATCTTTTGTAAAAATCATCCCATCAATAAAAAATATAATCAACTACACAAACGAAAACAATCAAACATGTGAACACCAGATATACGCGGAAAACCCCTAAATGGAAAAAAACCACAGGAAAGAATAGGAAACACTATACTCAATGTGTATAGTTACAAGTGTTGTTCAAAAAAATAAATAAAAATGTGTAATTACAAGCAATCTTACCCTACGTTTAGAATCCTCACAATTGAGCCTAATATGTCCTTGTTGAATCTACGTTCACCCCATCCAGTACTTTGACCGATGTTACCTTTAATCCACAAGCCTTCCATTTCCCTCCCGGAATCCATCAAAGGACTTTGTACTGGCTAGGAATCCTCTAAAGGTCTTCTTTCAAACTTGTAGTTGTTGATCGATGATAAAGCTCCGGGACATATATTAACATCGTATCTATACTCCAAGCACAATAGAAGAACACACTCTTCAATAACTCTAGATATGTTTCTACCTCTTTTTCGCCTTTGGGAGGGGAAGAACGACACCTCAAATAATTCTAACCTAATTGACACGTACTTATATCCATTGAAATCTATCCAAGTTGCTCGAGTTGCTGAAAATACGTAGATAACACACTGCATACCGAATCACATAACTTTCCTTAAAGCTCGATATCTCGACATAGAATAAAATTGATTTACTTCTACTTCCTAAACAGACATTCTAAAAATATAAAAAGAGAAATAATTTACAAATTCGATAAATCCAGATAAACAGAATATATATATATTGTCAAAGAAATTACCAACACAAAAGAACTCGTTTTTTTGAACTAACAAATAACGGGACCCAAAGTCACGCACAGCACACATCCTGAACCCGGAATTTCCGGGCCCTGTGTACCAATCTTGTGTTACGGGTGATTTTTGTGTCGTGTGTTGAGCATTTTCTCACTGATGTGGGCAATGACGAGGTGGGATTGAATGCGTAGAGCCGTAGATGGAAGGAGGGAAGAGAAACCAAAAGCAATATGAGCCGTTGGATCACGGCGCTAAAAGCAAAACAAACTTACCAGTCAACTGACAAAACCTAACGTTCTCTCTCCCTCCTCGAGAGCACACATATACAGGCCGCGTTTCGTTTTCACGTACCAAATCAATCTCTCTCTCTCTCTCTCTCTCTAAAACTCTACTCCTCGGTCTGTTCCTCTCTGAAATTGATCGAATGGCGAGGTCTGGCAACAAGAATATACAAGCCAAGCTGGTAGGTATGTCTTCCCTTTAGTTTGCGATTCACTCTTTAGTCTTCACTTTGAATTCCTTTCAAGTTGTTCGAATTTCAGTTATTTTATTTAAGTTTTAGTACTAGGGTTTAGATTTAGCGAAACTAAACTGTGATTTTACCAAACATTCTTGGATTCGCGAAACCTTTTATAGATTTTTTTTTTGTTCGATAGCTTGGATTGGATTATGTGTGGGCTATAGTTAGAAACAGTGAGCTTATAGGCGGCGTTTTGTTTCGATTCTGAAGCTAGTGCACTGTTTAATGATAAGCAGACATTGAATACCATGTGACTTATATCCTCGATACGATCATTATGTAATTCATACAATTCGGCATTATATGTTGATAAACTGATAAATTCTCACTCTAGGATTTTCGAAACCTTTTAGGTGCTATCAACTCTTTTGGCACTAGTCCATACGACTGATACGAGGCTTTGCCCTGACTTTAAATGGGCCCCTAGTGGACTGGAGGATTAGTCTCCAAGATTAATCAAGGTGTGTGTTAGTTGGCCCACCTAAGGGTGTACCTAGTGCACAAAGCTCCCGCATATGTGGGGTCTGGGGAAGGGTTAATGTGCGCAGCCTTAAGTCTGCAAGCAGAGAGGCTGTTTTCAAGAATTGAAGCTGTCACCTATGGGCCACAGTGGGGCACCTAAGTCATAAAAAAATGCGTGCCGAGAACATAGATGTACCCTTTTCAACTATGTTATGTTGTTCCATTTACCTACTATTTGGTACTAGTATTTTGAGGCATTATAAACGTGATGGGTTGAATAAATCACTGAATATCTTGGTTGTGTATAATCTTTCTGGTTGCCAAAGTTTAGATAAAACCTGCTGAGCATGTTCAGCTCATTCTTTTCCTCAAGTGATAATTCTTTTAGAATATTACAGATTACGGGATGCGCATTGTCGAATGGGTGAAACGTGATTTAATTGTGGAAAGGAAAGAACTGCTATTCAAAAGAATCCATTTGAATCTCAGATTTCTGTCATTGTGTTTTTCCAAATTTGAATGAAAGTTTATCCTGTTTAATTGCTCCCTTATCTTTTCGTGATCTCATCCGAAGATTACATATCGGAAATGTAGAGATGGCTTTCTAGTGTGATTGCGTTATGTGTGAACCTTAAGACTTGGTCAGCATTGGTTTTTGTTGTAAGGTGTATGGGAAATGATTCAGTAGATGGACACATTTGTGGCTATGGTACTTAAATTTTATATAATTGCCTTTCCCAGGTATTACTTGGGGACATGGGGGCAGGAAAAACCAGCTTGGTCCTGAGATTTGTGAAAGGCCAGTTCTTTGAATACCAGGTTCACTATAAGTTTTGTCCCTTGTTCTTTCTGTAGATGTATGACTTCTTTACATTCTTATGTTGTTGGATCTTCGGTGCTTGTACAATCTGCAGGAATCAACGATTGGAGCAGCCTTTTTCACTCAAGTTTTGTCACTCAATGAAGCTACAATAAAGTTTGATATATGGGATACAGCAGGACAAGAACGGTATTACAGCTTAGCTCCAATGTACTATCGGGGTGCAGCTGCAGCTGTTGTGGTGTATGACATCACAAGCATGGTAGCTATTTGCCAAACTTTTGAAAATTTATTCCGACCATCTAATGTTTGGTTGTATGAAGATTGTTATGGTTGTACATTGTTCATCTTATTGCTGTGCTGATTGACCTTCCATTCCACATCACTGGGAATCTTCAATATAGTCATTTATGAGAATGCTGTTTCCCATATTTTCCGTCATGAAAACAACTAGTCCTTGTATCTTTATTGTTCATACATATATAAGTGAGAGGGAATAAACTAACAGCAAGTACATGATGCATTTGCTTCAGGATTCATTTGAGCGAGCCAAAAAGTGGGTTCAAGAGCTTCAAAGGCAAGGTGATTCACTTATCCGCTCTCACAAATCATAATTATCAACTAGATAACTGAAGCTTTCATGTGCTGGGTTACTTATAAGCCTAGCAACTATCCGTTAGTTGAAATTTCCCCCTAGATTACTGAATTTCTGTTCAACTCTATGCATCGAAGACAATAATATTTATAAGCAAAGCAGCATCTTTACATTTTGTGTTGCTGTTGTAGCAAAGCCAAACTTGGTGACTGTTTTGGTGGCAAATAAGGCTGACTTGGAAACAAAAAGGCAGGTGGAGAATGAGGTACGCCGACTGCTGTTGAAGTCTTTGTCAATCTATAGGGTCTAACTCAATAATAGTTACACGAGACATTTGTGTCGTCAAATGAATTATGACTGGCCCTCTCTGGACACACAGATTTTCCTTGGCATCCTTGTAGAGGAACCGCATTTCGGCAGTGATATTCTCTTCGTGACAAGAGACGAAATATGCATGCATATTATGCTGTATCAATCTCTCTCATACAATGTCAGTCATGCAGTTTTCATGTATCCAACATGGTGAAGTATACTGAAGTGCAATTTGTGCGTAGGAAACTCATACAAAATGAACATCAAAAATAATTTGGCCTTTGGCCTTTGCCCTCTGCCCTCTGGGACTTACTTGCCTTTTTCCCGTTAACCTTAGTTTGAGGAAATAAATTAATTACCCAACTACATTGTGGAGTTGGTTGTCTGGTTTTGTCTTATCCGATGTCTCTTCGTGAAACCTCCTCCTTGATTACTCTAATGGACCGTTTGTCGAACGGATAAGGTTTTGGGTGGATAAGGAAGAAGGATGGATAAGCTATGAGGGGGGATTGTTATTTAAGGTGGGATTCACGTTTATAGAAGGGGGATTGTTATATCTGGTGTTTGTTTTGAATTTGCTATGCTTGAATTTGCTATGGGTGGTATCAAATTCAAAACAAACACCGGCTATAGTTTCGCCCTTTGGTTGAATTTGATACATGAGGTTTGAATCATGTATTGCAAAAAGAACTAACGTGGACAACCTTGACACTCTTGTACTCACAAAAACACACACACACACACTGGCCTTTGATTGCAAAAGCAGTAAACTAAGTCTTTTGCCCGAACATTTTTGTTTCCACTGGAACTTAAACTAAGTTTTTTGCTCACATCAACCACTGACTCTGCTTTTAGTTTAGAAAAGCCGTAAACTAAGCCATTTATTCTCTCTCTTTTTCTCCCATTTCAATAATATTACCAGAACTATTAGGGTGAACAAGTAAATAAAAAATCTGCACTGGGCAGCTATACAATTATGGTCCATGAATTCATGCTATACTGACTTAATCAGCACTTTCAGTTGATATTGACAAGCCAATGCAGTAAGGGCCATTCACTACGCCTTTAAACTGTAAATGGGTACATTAATCTTTTCTGACAAGATACTGAGATAGAGAGAGAGAGGCAGAGAAAGAGAATGTGAGAGAAACCAGATATTACAAACTAGATGAAACAATCGTGAACCAGAAATGTAAGAGTATAGAAACCCCAAGAAATAGGCAATTTTTGCTATATATTAATATGTTGCAAGAAATTCGAAATGGTAACCAATAACATTACGGTACTAGTACCGTATTAACAACCTTGGATTGAATACAAATAAAGTTTTACCCCTAATTTTTATGTTTACTTCGAGTTTCCACCGAAAATATGTTTAAAAAATTGTTAACCTTGTGTTAAAAAAACCAAATAGGCAATTTCAAACATTTCCAAACTTAACAAGGGTAAAGTGGGAATACAACACATTTACCTATTATTCCACACTCATATCCAACCATATCCAATTCAAAACAAACACCGGATATACTAATCCCCTTCTATAAACGTGGAGCGGAACCGGGGGCCGTGTAGTGAGCTCCCTCGGCCATTTGATCGGTGGCCAATGGTCCGGATAAATTGGGGTTAAATTAAATATAAAAATGCCTTTTTGAAATGTAAGATGATCAGGACTGTTGGTCGCCGATCGGACGGCCGAGGGAGCTCACTACAGGGCCTCCTGGGTCCACGTGGACCCTCCGTCTAGAACAATCCCCCCTCATAGCTTATTCACCCAAAATCTTACCCGGCCGACAAATGGGCCGTAAGTACTTAATCAGTTAGTCATATCCGTTCTTACAGCCCCGACATAAGTTTGTTTCTTTTAAATTTTCCATGATTTAAGTACTTAAAAGTGACTTCTTGATGTTCTCTTGTGCTTTTGGCACATTCAAGTTTCAACTTGGATAAAGTTGCTCTTACTAGGACAGTAGTTCGTTAGCCTTCATAATGCTGCACAACGTCAAGACACCAAACCATTATTTTTCTTCTCTTCTTACTCACCCAAGTTTCCGAGGTTCTTAGAAGTCTTACGGTATTCAGGCTTCTTCGTTGCATAATCTGTAGAAAACACTGAACATGTAAGCCTTGAAATAATACTCACTCTCACTTGCAAGTTGCCACAGGAAAAATGGAAACTCAAATAGAACTGAGGGTTTTAGCTCTTTCATAACTGATCACGAATCTTACCTCACACATCTCCAACTGTCTTTATGGACCCTTGTAGTAATGTATATTTTGCTTAAGAATGAACAGCCAACCCTGTGGGTAGTCCTCTTGAATTCTTTCTAGGTCCCCAGAACCTAGTCTTTTTTTGGATGAACCACACTTGTCAACTATTTTTATAATTTCTTCAAACGAATTTTCATTTCTTGATTGTATTGGCATATTGAAATGCTAGTAGACTTTGGATGAGTAAATAACTTACTTTGTAACCTTGTGGTCCCGATCTTTCTCTGCGAACACTTCTACAGAACGCCCCTTTCATTTACATAACTCATGGATTTTCAACATTGTGCCTGCATAGTGGCTTCTCTGTAGTCTGTACATAGCAAAAAAAAAAAAATTTACATGAATGTTATGACGTTGGTTTTGTACTCACAAACAAGAGGATGCACAAGCCAGAATATGATCCTAGAATCACAAGAAATGGCAAGAGCTTCTCCATGTTCCTCAATCTTTGAAAATAACACACATCCTTGGTCAATCTTTGAAAATAACACACATCCTTTGACACTCATATTTAAGCTGATTCACAGTAAGTGGTAGAATTTGGTGGTTTTATGGTCCCCCAATACTTCAGCAGAATCATCTAAGTTGCTCAAGAAGGCTTTTGATTGTGCAGGCAGGGGAGCAATATGCTAAAGAAAGTGGACTGCTTTTCTTTGAAACTTCTGCAAAAACTGCTCAAAACGTCAATGAGCTCTTCTATGAAATAGGTAAGGATATTGCTTATTTAGGAGTTAGGGGTGTTTTTCTTGGGTATGGGTTGGTCGACTGTACCAGGAATCTCTCTCTCTCTCTCTCTCTCTCCCTCAAAGCGTGCACACACACGAACTAATAATCACTAATAATTGCTATGGAACATGAAAACGGTTCAAATGAAAATCCTTTTCATGATTTCTGTTTAGGAAATTACATCGTCAACAGATTTGTGGAATGGGTAGATCCGGTCCTTTTTTGGTAGTTTTATCTGTGAATGTCTTGGTGTTGCAACCTTCTTCCATGGGGTCGAATTTAATAGTGTATGTGTACTCGTGTCCTCATAATCACCCATCTCTTTATCACCAATATTTCGCAGCAAAGAGATTGGCAAATGCTTGTCCTTCAAGGCCGGCAGGAATGAAACTGCAAAGGAGATCTCAAGAAAGTAGAAGAAGAGGATTTTGTTGTTCCAGCTGATACCAAAACTAGGCAAGAGAACTGTAAGTGGTTTTCTTGGTTTTAGTCCCTCTTCTTCTTAAAAATTACTCAAGTACATAGATATCTACAAATCAGCTTATTAGCTTCATGATAGTTTTATGTTTTACGAGATCTTATAAAAGAATGAACCACCTGTATCAGACACTCAAAACACATTGATAATGGTGTGAAAATTTTTGCAACTCGTGTAGTTGGACCTTTATCCGAGAAGCGTGTTCAGACTTTGTTTATTACTGCAAACTATGTATGTGTAGTGCAATGTATCTATAATATACGAATTGAACAATAGTACCTTGTGAATATTGATTTAAACCCAACTCATCATTTACATAACGGGATTGAGTTATGTAACATATACAGCAGAGTATTTCATCCTAATATGCTCATTTATTTTCCTTCCATTTTTTTTTTTAATCTTAACAGGTACTCGAAATACTTTACGAGGTTATTGTTCCATGAGAGAGATTCACGACGGTTCATCGAAGGTGAAGGCGAGCAACAATTTGTAGAAACCACAACTTAATATTTGTATATGTTTGTACACTCTCTTGCAACAGTTTTAGTTACAGTTAAATGGTTTCTGCGTTCAATTATGTGCAATTCTACACAAGAACATGGAACTGAAAGTGAACAAAGATGCGGCAATAACGTTGTTCGTCAGATACTGTGCCCCATGTGATTATAAGCCGGATGTCGTTACATTTTCCATAGTCAGGTTTTGAAGAGAAGTCTTCGTTGATTCATTTTTTCTTCTTCTTTTCTTTTGAGAGAGGTTTTGCGTAGCTATTAACTTAGGGCTTCCGAATCAGTCGAGGTGCATGCAAATTTTGGCCCAGACATATAGCTTTGCGCAGTTCTTAACTTAGGATCTCGAAATTAGTCGAGGTGCACGCGAACTTGCCTAGACATAGGGCTATTAGAGAGAACCCAAAAAAAAAAAAAGGGAAAATGAATACCCTTGCCAGCATTATACAAATGTACACTTGTGGTATTGTTGCACGAGTCGAGATCTTTTCATATTATGATCTCTCACGTGGCTACTCATGTGAAACAAAACGAGAATAATTACACCCCTATTTGAAGATCCACACAATTCATGTAGTAGTATGTCTCTCTGTGTTAAATTTCCATGTCGAAAATTGACTTTATTGTGATCAGTTTAAGCTTGGTCTAATTATATTTGCTTGAAGAAAAATAAACAGTCTAACTGTCTTTTTCTTTTCTAACACTTATGATTAGTTTAGATGAATACCGATGAACTGATTTTTTGCAAGGACGTTAAACACATTGATCGAGCCTTACAAAATGAGTTGTTCGACTTGTCAAATGGACTTATGATCGGCCCCATTTTGCATCACACGAGGAATCACATGGGAGGATCTTGCTCAATTTGTGTAACTTGTACATACTGAAATCACATGAATGAATCTCTTTCCAAAAGAGAAAATGCAAGAGTTACAGAAAATTTTATATTCTGCTGTAATCGACAACCTTGTGTAATTAGACAGACCTGGTCCATCTTTGAGTCTTGCATTTCTTGGATTCTCAAACAGTTGGTTGGTCATTGCAGAAACTGAGACCTTCTCCATATCTTAATGGGCCTTTTTTCAAGTATGCAGAAACCAAACAAGGCCTTGTCGTTATCTAAGTGGACAAAGGCACCAAAACACATTGAAATCAGCACACAAGGTCCATCATTAAAAACTGTGTTCTTGACCTTTCTTTTGTTGGTCTACCAAGTACCATCCTTATTTCTTCACATGCATCTTCACAATCCCAACACACACTGTCTATGGTTAAAAAAGAAGGCTTGTTTTCTTTCTCATAAATAGGAAAACTGAATTCCTCTTCCGAAAATACCCCCACTCAACCAATGGAGGCCAAAAAGTGAATTGTCCAGCCAGTGCCGGCTCAAGAGTTTCGGACGTCCGAATCAGATTCCTTGACTAAGGTTGTCTTTAAGGCGGTATTCTTTTGGATATCGGTTTTGAATTGTCTAGCCAGTGCTGACTCAAGAGTTTTGGAGGTCTAAATCGGACTCCTTGACTGAGGCCCTTCATATAATTTGCTTAAAGAAGCTATTCAATACAGGTCTTCATAAAAAATCATTACAAAAAATTTAACACTTTAAAATCTATAATATGAACATTACTTTTCTCACACTTTAGTTCCACACGTACTAATTAAGTTTTCATAATCAAGAGCTAAGACTAAAAAGTTAAATTTGGACTTGTTTTTTTCATAACAAGTTAAAATACAAAATTATTTGAGTCACGCGCGCACACACACATATATAGGGCCTCCATTTTTAATATTTTTTCGGGGCCAAAATCTTGGCTTCAGTAGCTTATGTAATGTGTGCGGGCGCGAGAGAGAGAGAGAGAGAGAGAGAGAGAGAGAGAGAGAGAGGAGCAAACAGACAGAGTTATGTATGGAAGAGAAGGGCGTGGCTTTTGGTTAACGAGCCATGGTCACGCCTGAAATGAAAAAAAGGTCTGGAAAAAGCTTATTAGTGTTCCTCTTCATCTGCTACTTGTATCTATATCGTACAAGATTCAGCCCCAGGTTTGCTCCCCAAACAACAATTACCGCGGTTCAATTCTTGGAGTCCGGTTGCAATAAAGTAAATTATTGTGAATTGTTTAGTCTCCGTGTGAATGGTTTGTTTTTTACCGGACTATGGAGAGATTAGTTAAGGTGTGCATAAGGTGACTCAGACACCCCGACCATCCATGGAATTAAGGAAAGAAAAAAAAAAACCCCGAAGCACTAGTAACTGGCACAAGATTCCCAAGCTCACAAAGTTTCCAAGAAACCCAACAAGACATGAAAATAACTAATACAGATGGGTCCCTTTGTGTTATTTCCAAAAGTGGAGTTCAGGATAACAACCTCACTTGATCCAGTGTCCGATATACTGACACATATTAGCAGAATTTTAATACAGGAGGACACCTATTAAGTTTGGCTAAATAATTTGTTTGATTAATTTTTTGGCTCATTTGTTAGTTTTGTATCAATTTTTTTATTTTTTTTTTAGATTATTAGTATGTCTCGATGAGAGGAATATATAAAGTAAAAATTTATGCTCAGATCTGAATTTTTTTGAATAAAGACAAAAAAAAGTCCAATAATCCACAAATAAATTTTTTTTTGTTATATTCTAAAAAATTTCAATTTTGAACGTATTTTTACTTTCTCTCGTCGAGACGAATCAATAATCCACAAATATTGATGCGAAACAAACAAATGCGATTTTTTTTTTTTTTGAATAAGGTCTCAATTATTTTGCCAAAACAACGAACAATTCAATGAGACATGAGTACCTTTAAATATCCGGACATATACAAAAGTTTATAAACAACGTGTAAAATCTCAACTAGAAGCCCAAAAGACCAGCTCTGGGTTTTTAATCATAAGATCCGATTAGTCTTCGCGACGGATTTGTGGGTCCTCCAATAGGGGTCATTAAGTAGCGGCAACTGCAGTGAGACTAAAGGACGGTGAGCTCTAGTGTATAATGTGATTCCTCCAACTTACTTCTGTCAAATTCACGACCGGATTAGTAATCTCTAACATCGCAGCTATTAGGCGACCTTTTTTTTTTTTTTTTCTCGCTTTTGTTTGGACCTTTTGGATCCTTTATTGTATATGTTGTTTTTAAGCCTATAGACCGCTGATTTTATGTTACGTTTCCTTATATAAAGCATCAATTAGAATAACAAAGCCCCATCTAAAACCCCTAATTTCATTTAAAAACACTTAATTTTATGAACATAATCACCACACATGGAAAACCCCAAGTAGCAATTAGCATCTGGGTACCAATACTATCATTTTTCAGAATTAATCTGAGAAGTCTCCTCTATTTAGTGAAAATTAAGAGCGTGAACCCTCCCATTTTGCGATGAGATGTAGGGTGCAAACGAGCCAAGCGGCCGAGCCTATTCAGAGGTTGAGCTTTATTTACTACACGAGCCTAAAATTTAAGCTCGATCCCGGGAAGTTTACAAAACGAGTCTAGCCGAATAGAGTGTGCTCGCAAGTATCATTATCTAATTTTTTTTTAAGACAAAATATAATGAACTCGCGTACATCAATATTATCCCATAAAATTGATTTCTTTACTGCATAATTTACACTGAGAGCTACAAAATGATAAAAATCACCGTAGATGCACCACAGAGAAGTCGATCCAAAAACAAAAGAGAGCAAGTACATAGATTTCTGTGCATAAATTTAGACACAGAGGTGTCCCGAACCGTCCGATACACGTGATTATTTTGTAGGGCTCCCGTAAATTGAACGATTCCGTATACACTTGTCTCTAAATTTTGTATACTCAAAAGCTGTGTACACATGCTTCCAAAAAAGAACCTGCAAAAGTAATAAAAGGAAATCACCACGAAGGTGAAGTACATGGAGAGCCTGAAGACGAAGAAGAGAGACGATCATCATCCTTATTGCTGTTAGAATCACTAGAAGTGGCCAACGATCGAGCATCTTTCAAAGAAACTGAACACCCCTCCGGCGGAAGCTCCTTCATCGGCGTCAACGGCGGCGTCTTTCTAACAACCCACGAATCAGGACTAGACGACGCCAGAGAACATTCCTCAACCTCTTCGCCGGAAAACCCGTCGCCTTCTAATCGCGACGGAGACGTATTGGGGGTCTCAAATGGGGTATCCACCCTGCTTCCCCTGCCTCCTTTGTCATCATACATTGGATTCGATATATAAACCAAATGCTCAGCATCAATGTAACCGGTGGTGATGCCGCCACTTTGATGGGTGATCTTGTCAGTTGGTTTTGGTGGGGTTAATGAGATGATGAATGGAGGAGAGAGAGGCGGGGACCAGGCGGCCTCCGGCGGTTGTTGGGTGTGTTGTTTTTCTATGTCCACCAAGTTGTCTTCTTTGTCGTGGACGATGGCGGGGTAGAGAAAGCTTCTTGGAGCATCAAGTACTCCATGCGCATAAAAGCTTCTGAGAGGTTTGGGAGACAAAATTTGGTCTTGAAGTGGGTGGGAAGGAGAGGAGGAGGAGTCGTTTGCCGGGGTGTTGGAGGCGGTGGCAGTGGCGGATGTGGTGGTCAGTCGGGGTTTGCGGCGGCGGCGGAGTAGCATGGAGCAGTAGAGCTCAGCTAAGAGAACTAGGACCAGGCCTAAAACTATGGCAAGAATCACCACCATTACCAGGGTTGCCCCCATTATCACTTTGGACGTTCCCTTCATCTCTCTCTCTCTCTCTCTCTAGAGTTTGGGATTCAGAGGGAAAAAATAAAGGTTAACTGTAAATGGCAGAGAGGAAGGGAGTAATAAAGCTCTGTTTTTGGCGGGAAAGAGTACTCTGTTGACCTTGACAATGATAGGAGATGGGAAGAGAATCTTGGGAAGCATGGAGAAGGAGTTTTTTACTCTTGATATTCGGGGTTGAAGTGGTCATTTCGCACAATACATTGTAGTTGTACATTTTTGGTGAAAATCTACGGAGACTCTCTCATCTGTGCCTATTTTCCATGGACACCCCTTAACATTTAAAATCGCTTAAATAGACCCCCTCATCCATATGAAATGAAAAATGGCTAACTTTGTTAGCGGAATGAATGAAATGACGAATCTACCCCTTAAAAATCGCCCACATGACCCCCTCATCTATATAGACCTTCCAAACAGACCCCTCATTTATGGCATTTGTCTTTGATACTTAATGGTCTTTTGACAGAAGGGTTCTAATTGGGAACAGTTAGAGATGATGGGGTCTATTTGGGAAATTTTAAAAGTTAGGGGGTCGTCATGAGAACCATGCATAGATGATGGGTCTCCATGGAATTTCACCTAAATTTTTTTTTATGACTAAGGTTGTCACATTAGCTTACGCTCACCTCTTTCCACTAATCTCTTTTCACTAATCTTTAGAAACCAATCTCACTGTCGAAATTGTTCGCACCATGAAAGTTACGAATATGAGGCCTTAGAAGAGAGCAAATCGGTTGCAGGACGTGAGGAAATGTAAGTTGTACTTGCAACTTACACAGCACTCTCTGCTAGGAAACTGACAATAGCGCCTCGACCGACCAGCTACCTACACAACTTCTGCAAACAAATGTCAGAACGAAGTTTTTTAATGGAATGCAACAGTCAAAACGTGAATCAGAATACCGCAGAATCTTGTGACAAAGCATATAAAAACAGTGGACTGTAATTATCAAACACAAAAAGAAATACTACTCCAGTAAACACCAGCTTAAAAAGAAAAAGAAAAAGAAAAACTGGAAGAGAAGCAACATTGAAAAGAAAAATCTCAAACTTATACTATCAATTAATCTCAGGAATCTGTACCATGTACAGCCTCAATGAATAGATACAACATCACAACCGGGCATCGCGAAAAAATTGAAATCAAACTTAGTAAAAATCTTGCCACATGTATCGGCTAGAAAATTATAACAGAGGGATACGCTCTGATCAATGCGAGTTGCAAGCGTCGCAGGTCTAGGACAAACTTCGGCTTGGTGATTACGAGCGTAGACCCGGGGTGAACATATTTTTGTGCAAAAGTTACACCAATGAGGTCAATTTCTTCCTCTCACATATTTGAGGTCCACTGCACCACGGTAGCATACCTGTTACGAGAAATACCACCTACTCCCCAAGAAGACGCATGAGGGTCCTCTCCTCCTGCTGCCCGCAAGCAGGACAACAGTGAAATGGTTGCCTAACTAAATCAAGAAACAACAGTGAAATGGTTGCCTAACTAAATCAAGACAACAAATTCCAAATCCCGATTCCTTTCCAGGTTTTACCCTTTCACCGCCCTCTTAGGGCGGCAAGCTGGGCGGCCAAATCATCATAATCAGGTAACTTGGGATGCACGTGCGCTGCAGGCTTATCTGGCTGAAACGAATTGGCACGAGTATAAACTTTTACACTTGCTTCTGCTGGAGCAATTTGCTCACGAGGGAGAGAGGCACATCTGGTAGGAGGAGGACCCATTGCATACTCCAGCCCATCGGAAGCTTTTTTAGACTTTCTGCTCACCTTTTCTTGTAAATAGGTTGAGGTTTTCGTACTGTAATGCAACAAAAGATTATCAATCGCCCTTTCGTCTTCATCTTTCCGATGATGCTCATCGTCAATCAATATCTGCAATCCCTTTGAACTGTCTCTTCTCCTGCTACTCGAACTTCCCTTCACACCCCCATTCACTTCACTATAACCAACTTCATCGCGACTTGATGATGAGTAGGGTTCAGAGTGTTTTCTCCGCATAGATCTTGGTCTTGGAATGGGTATATCGTTCTGATAAGGTAAATTCTTCTCATACTTTGGACGGTTTGATTCTCCCTGGATCCTCTCTGAAGCACGCACTACATTCTCTCTCCTGTGGGTTGAAGGGACCATGGAAGCTTCTGTATCAACTCCATGTTTTCCGTCTAATGATTTAATATAAGGTGGAGGAACAAGTTTATCCCTCGATTTGATGTATGGTGGAGGGGGAACAGTACTGGAATATGGTTTCAACCTATCTCTCTCTTCCTCCTGAACTTTGCCTGTCGTGCTTGCAGTGTGCAGTTGACCATAATGGTTTACACTGTTCAAACTATCGTTGTGCCCCTCATATCTCCTGTTAACAAATTCGGTCCTTTTTCCAACACCCTTCCCAGAGGAGTCCTCCTTCCCATTAGATGACCATAATTCATGATCATGTTGAGGGAATTCCCGTCTTGGTTGGGGAGTAATGTCATAGTTGTTTCTCTTGAGGGTAGATTGCTCGCTACCTGTGGATGGGCTCTGATTCTTACCAGTTAATTCCTCTCTTCTAAAGTAGTGATGGTCCAAGTCTACCCTTTTCAAGAGATTTACCTCCCCACCTTTGTCCACTCTGTTTTTGTCAGTAGCAAGCTCATTCCTCTCTTTAGACGAATGACTTCGTTTATCTGTCTTTGTGACAGTCTCTGTGTCCTTGGGCGTTTTGCCTTTATCGTTGTGCTCATGAATAGGCCCATACTTCTTCGGTTGGCCCTGCAAAATATCAGATAATTGCAGAGGAACTCAGGCTTGAATGCGGTCTTAAACATGATTTTGATGTGAAGTAATTGCAGTGAAATCATTTACTTCTTCATTTTGTTATAGTCCATGAATTGAGATAAGTAAAGGCCCTACCTGTGGAGATGCAGAGGGATTAGCCATCCTTATTTTAAAACCCCTGGAATCCCATTTTATAGAAAACTCCAATGCTATGTCATGCAACAGCTTGATTTTCTTCTCCATCGTTGGTGGCCTCGAAGCCAAATTTTCAACAAACTGGCAGCAACATAAAGGTGGTTAAATGTAGAAACAAAACTACTGATTCCTTAGTATTGTATGCATTCCTTAAGAACTCACCTCTTGATTAACAAAATGTTCCAAAGAACTTCCATATCTCTCCTGAAATGTATCCCTGAGGTCACGTAATTCAGGAAAATCAGAAAATCTTGCCGCAGCAAACATTAGGGACCCCACCACCTCTCTGCATTCATCGGGGCATTCACTGGAAAGAAAACAACAGACAGGGGAAGCTTATTAACATCAATCCATCATCATCGGACTCAAACTTTAACAAAAGATGGCCTTGAAGGAAAATCTTTTAACTTGAGAAGCCATAATCATAGCTCCTGATGTAAGATATCATCTCACTAAGTATTTATATTCGTCCGTTTGGGTCTGTGGGTCACTGAGTTCTGGCTAAATTAGCATATTTTTATTTCTCATTCAATCCAAGAAAAATGTCCAACCACAGAAGTCATTGGAATGTAAGAGTGAAAGAAATAGTAGTAGTAATGGTACACCATTTCACGGGTGCTTCACATGAGACCTGAAGATGATACGTCGAGTCGTCGACAACATTGCATACAGTTTACAACTTATCCAGCCTGGTATTCACATTTTTGGCAGTAAGTTATGCATAAATCTACAGAGTATCCACTTCCATTTATTATCTTTGATAAATCAGTTTCATGCTATATATAAATTCATCTATCTACACTATATGAGGTATATCATAGTCACATTATTTTCTCACAATGTTTAGATTGCAGTCTATCCACTTTCTTTATACATCCTTTCCTGGTTCTCAGTGCCATGAGTCCCAATATATACATACACAGAGTCCATACAAATAGAAGTAAAATGCAGAGTTTCTAATAATATCACTATTATCCGCACAGACCTCTGTTTTTCCATAGCTGAGAGCTGCTTTAATACATATACACAGGACTGCTCGATGAAGTCATAGCATGACAAGAGGTTCAGTCCAGCTATATATTCTTCTGTCTGTTTCTCCTCGCATAAAGAACACTTTGATTAGATAAAGAACTAACAAGCCATAGATAAAGACTGGAAGATTTCTAAAAATGAATGCAAAGTAATATTAAGTCAATTCGATTCTCTTTATCATGATTATGAACCACGCGTTAGCTGTAGAACGTGCTTAATTTTGCTCTCATTTTAAGCAGTTACCGAAGAAAAACAAGAATACAGAGTTTTAACACCATCTGTTTTTGTAAGTTCCAACATGAATAAAGTGAAACCACAGAATGAGTACAGGACTGACAATTAAGAAACTTCCCACCTTCTTCATGATCACGACTTAGCAGCTGACCATAACGAAGTGAAGTAAGCCTAGTGAGGGATAACATCTCAAGAGATTTACATTGATGCCAAGTAGCAGAACTGAACTAATGCAGAAGATTGAAAGAATACAACATATCGGTTTTTCCAGAGTGTAAATTAACAACATACTGGAAATAAGGACACATCTCACCAGTTGTTTGGAAGGAATGTGCCTACAGCTCCTGAAAACCGCTGTATTGTGCAGTGCCCCAAAAGGATATAGTTTTTGGGCATTTTAGGCAGTCTCCCATTACCATTTTGCTCCTCTCACAGTCTCACTCTCCTATGGTGTGGATGATTGTGTAAGGCGCAGTTCGGAATTTCACACAAATGATCCAAACCGTTCAATAATTTTAAAATAATTTTTTTAGTGGTCCTTGTAAAAAATCAACTCAACTGAATAATTGTAAGAAATTCATCTATCTTCTAGTTTTTCATTCAAAATTTAAGATCCTAAATACTGAATAAATTTTAGATAAAGGTTAGACAATTGTGTACCCAGTATCCCTGCGATCTGAACCACATATATTGTAGGGCTTGTTGAGAACCCTTTCTTTGAAATTTTTTTCTTGATCAGACATCGATAAGTATCAAAACAATTCATATTTTTTTAACTAATCTTTGCATTTTGGTACCTATCGATGTCTGATCAAGACAAGTAGTTATACCTAATAATACGAACAAACTATGCTTACATTTAAAAAAAAGTTTTTAAGATGCAAAATTTCAAGTATCTCAACTGGAGTCTATCACATTAAGGCTTTTTGTTGCCTTAGTTATGTAAAGAAAAAGAAGAGTCATTTTATGATTCTGGCAAAACACAATCGAAGTATGCTTCTTTCTTTTATTCAAGCCCTACATTAAGGTTGAATTTCTGTCAAATGGTTTGAATGTCGCCAAAAGTAGATCAAACGGATTACATTAATGCGTTTTAGGGTTCCGCTTCTTAAAATAAGGTCAAGCTTTTTCCCAATATGTAATCGCAAGATATGTACCGAATCAGGATATGCACATATATCATAGGATTTCTGCACAAAAAAGATACGGGATGGGACAAGTATCGTTTTCGGAAGGAGACGATACGAACGATAAGATACGTATCCTGTATCGAAGGTTTTTAACATTTGCGGATATAACATCATTGGATCCATATTCTAACCACTTAAGCTTTAGGGACTATGGGTACACATTGCCGGGCCCATTTACTAAAAGATTAAGCTTTTGGGACTTGTAGTAACTTAAAAGGCTTCTACTTCAAAATATGCATTATGCGTTACGTATCCTACAAATTCAATTGTCCACAGTGTCAGAACTGGCACAAGCAAATGCAAACAATAAAAATTTGACATAATCACTCCAAAATAACGAATCCATAAGACTCAAACTCGAATTCTATTTTACTTACCCTTGTAAATTGCCCAAGATAAATCCAACGAAGAACGGATCAGCACGTAATTGGAATTCAAACTAGCAATCAGACAAAAAGAACAAAAACAGTAATAGAATGGAAAGCAGAAGATTATAGTAATTTTCACCCTTTCGAAGGCGTTGATATCGAAGCCGTTAGCGAGTAACTGAACGAGATTGCTCTTCAGATACCGCTGCGTCGCCTCCTTCTTCCTCCGCAGCACATCGATTCGCGTCCTCGTCGTCTTAATCAGCGATTTACTGTGTCAAACAACACAAATCAACATGCCAATTGCCAACATTACATACAAAATATACCTAACGCATGTGTATGTATGTTTTGAGAGAGGATCGCAACTAACCATTTGGAGCTAAATCCTCGGCCTAATATCCCGCCCAACATCTTCGATCTCTCTGGTTTTTCGATTCGATTCGATTCAACAACTCATCAAACGAATGGAGTTCATTAGAAGCAATTAGATCTCCCTGTATAAGACACGTCTACACGCACTGAACTATAGGCTCAACAATTTTTAGGCAGACAGAGAGAAGCCTGTCTTCTTCCTAAGGTGGGGCTAATAAAAGATTTTTCTTAAACAAGTCAAAGCTACTCAAACGTGGAGGGGTGGGGATGATAATGGGTCGGTTCGGGATCACTTTTTTTGGCAAAAAAAATGTTAGTGGATAGTAAATGAAATGAAACGAATTGAAACTTGTACTCAAAATTGTCCAGGAAATAAATTTGAGCCATTAATTTTCCTTTCTTAACATTTTCATAAAAGAAGGTTAGTAGAATACATAAAATATATATACCCGAAAGTGTCTAAAAAGTGAACTTGAGTAATTCATTCTCCTTCCACACCTCCCTTATTGTTTTTTATTATTTGAGAGATTTCTGAAATGACACTGCCTTCGTTACTTTTGAAATTATTACCTAGATTCTCCGTCCATGAACTACTACATTAACGGTGTTAAATTTAGCTCTTAAAAGAAAAAAATTCCTTCAAAATACGTTATGCTCCTAGTTTTTCTTTTTATTAATCCTCATATCTATTTCAACTTTATTTAATAAGAATATATTAATAAGTATTTCGATTTATCAATGTGAACTTCTTTCGAATTGAATAAAATAAATAATTCCATCAAGTGACAAAAAAATACAATGTGAAATTCTTTTAAATTTTTTTTAAAATCATGATGTAAGTGTTTTGATTGGCTGAGAAATTTTCAAAAATAATCCTTCAGCGATTTTTTTAAGCTTTGGTCAAAATTTTGTACTTTTTGAAATTCTATCATTAAGACAATTAAATTAAAAAAAATTGATGTAAAATTAATAAAATTTCAATAAAAATTAAAATAAACAACAAAATAAGCTAGGCTAAATTACCCATAATTCAACCAATGAAACAATACTTAATATTTTTTAATAAATAAACTAAAGCTAGCTAGAGACGAAGATAAAATCAAAAGCTAGGAGCATAATGTATTTTGACAAGGGCATTTTTGTCTTTCAATAGCTAAATTTAACGCCGTTATGATTTAGTCAACGGAAGGGGGAATCTTAGTAATAGTTTCAAAAGCAAGAGAGGGCGGTGTAATTTGAGAAACCTCTGTGGTCTCTGCAATTGTCAGAAACCTCAGGGGTGGTCAGTGAAATTTACCCAACACAAAAATAAGCAACCAAAACCGAATCTTAAGTTCATATGGTGAGCAAATCAGAGTTAGAGAGGTATTGGTTGAAGAGTAATGAAAATCCTAAAAATGAAAACTTTGATCTCTTGCCTTGGTGGTCCGTTAATTGTACCAAGTATTCCATTCTCTCTCAAATGGTACAGGACATTCTAGCTATTCCGGTATCTACCGTTGCATCCAAATCTACTATTAGCACCGGAGGATGTATTATTGATCCATACCGGACCTCTCTTTCTCCCAAAATGGCGGAGGCCCTTATTTGTTCGCAAAATTGGTTGAAGACCGTGCGAAATATCTCTTCGAGATATACTAGATGAGGTGGAGGAACTTGAATCGGGTACTACTTTAACTATAATTTGTTTGTTTGAGTTTTTTTTTTTTAAGTATTTCGTGATTTAACTTGTTTGATGTTTCTATGTTTTTGTTATTTTTATTGGTTTTGGAAGCATTGGACGATTCATGTGTCACCGAGTTATAATTTGAAAAAGCATTGGAGAAAAGATAGGTAAAGGTTCCTAGCTCTTTGGTTGTTTGACTTGTTTCCATTTCATTGAAAATTCTGAAACTTGTGCCTGCTCCCTTGCTCTTTTAGACAGTACTGCTGCAGTTTGGACAATACTGCTGCTGCTAATGTTGTTCACATGTAATGTATTCATGCCTACTCTTAGTTTGTTCAAACATTTATCTTATTTTATTCTTAGAATCGAGATTTTTGTTCTATTTATTCAAGCGAAAGCAAAAGTTTTTCTCATTGAATGTTCAATATGTAACTCAGCCGTCAGCACATAATACTTGGATCATACATGCCTGCTCGTACAGTAACTCGAATTCACAGCCATACTAGTTAACTTAGCTATCCCTTGTTGTATAGTTTCAATCAGTTTCATTTGCCTTATTTATGAATTTGATTTTTGTCTTATTTATGTTACATCCACAGATGTGGTGAATGGAATGGTGGTGCACTGGTGTTGCTGGAACAGAACGTGAAAAAGAATGTGGTGAATCATGAAAAGAACGTGGAAAAGAATGCTCTGGTCATGCAATTGGTTGGACTTGTGTTTGAACTTTAAGACTTGGTTTTTATTAGACTTTTAGGCTTGGAAAATGGTGCTGCTGCTGCTGCCATGTTGTAACTTGTAATGTTTTTTTTTTTTTTTTTTATCCTCCTGGGCTCGCTACTGTTGTTTATGCTGTACGGGATCAACTGTGTTGGCTGCTGCCTGCTGTAGTTTTTTTTTTTAATTGGGCTTGAATTGTTTTTTAATGGGCTAAAAATGTGTGAATGGGCTGAAAATATGTTTCAATGGGTTAAAAACTTAAAATGAGTTGGTTTTATTACAGGCCGGTACAAAAAACAAATATTTATTACCACTAACTCCAATCATTCTTTTTAATTACCACTAACTCTATTAAGATCAATCACTCTTTTTTGGGTTTAGGCACTTAGGGTGCACTTTCCTATTATAGGGTTTTAGGCACTTTTATAGGGCACCCTAGGGTTTAGGTTTAAGCACTTTCATAGGGTACCATAAGGTTTAGGGTGCACTTTTTTATTATAGGGTTTTTAGTGGTTTATGCACTTTCATAGGGTACCCTATGATTTTAGGCACTTTCATAGGGTACCCTAGGGTTTAGATTTAGACACTTTCATAGGGTGCCTTGGGGTTTAGGTGAGGTGGGTAGAGAGAGAGAGAGAGAGAGAGGTCAACAAATCCTCTAAACGGACTGACGCGCACATGGAATTGAAAGGGACTGACGCGTCTCTGTCTAAAAGGGTCTGACGCACATGGGGAATAAGGAGTGATCGGTGCTTTTTGGTTTTTCTCGTGGAGCGCGCGCTACAGCCCTCCACAAAAGTGGAGCGGCTGGTAAAAAGCTCAAATGAGTTTTAATGGGTGAAAGCATTTGAATGGGCTGAAATATTTTTAAAGGGCTGACGATTGTGTTGGGCTTGGCCCGAAATCAAGCCCAGTAACAAGAACTGACCGAACTAGGAGAACCGGATGAACCAAACCGACCTTCGAAATCCAGTTTCGTTTCTAGGTAGTCATTGAACCGGTTTTCCCTGGTTCACTAAAAAATGCCCAGAAACTGGACCAAACTGAACGAGTTACACCCCTAATCTTAGCTTAAACCCGATGCGTTTGAAAGCTAATTATCTTGTAAGCTTATGGATTTTAGATTGTAAATTATTGAGTTGTCAAATTGAAAAGTCTCTTATTTCTCTCTCGCTCTTCAGCTTGAAAGCGAGAGAAAGCTACACTAGAAATGTACGTAGAACAGTTGATATTTACAACTAATTATTTTATTGCTCTAAATTACAATCAAAGCACAGTCAAGTAAGAGTTGGCAATAGTGTATTTTAGGAGACATTATGTACGTAGCAATTGTTTTTGGTTTCAAAAAGTCCAAATCTTGCAGGTATGCGTACGTAAGGATTTGTCTCCCAATCAAAATCAATTTCCTTGATCTATATTTGCTTAGCTAAGTAAGAGATGATTTGGACTAAATCAATTAATTTTAAAGACAATGAGTATTCATCTAGGCGTTTAGTTATTTTTTTTTGTTTCTCCTAATTAAAATATTTGGGATGAAACCATTTGCCTTGACGAGAGAAAAGATTAAAGTAAAAAAATTGACCAAAAAACAAAAAGACGAATGAAAAGACAATAAACCTGTGTATCAATTTTTTTTTTGTTTTGCCTTTAATGTATTTTTTGGAGCTTCCAATCAAAATATTTTTATCTTTTAAATTCCTCTAGTAAAAAAAATAAAAATATCAAATTTGGCACTAATTTAACAAAAATGCAAAAAGACCAACATAGAAGATTTTTGTTCGAAAGCGGAAAACTTTAACCATCTCCAAATTCGTCTTGAATGAAACTCATGAGAAAAATGTAAATGTAACTTGTAAGCCCAATAGGCCGAGCTTCCTTTGGTTTGGCAAATCCATGCCCAAAACATATACATTTGGGTGTATCGTATTTTTTTTTATGGCACTGTAATCTTCAGTATTTATTTTTAGAGTGTCTGTTTTAGGTGTGGAAAAGGAATCATATCAATATGTATTTTTATTTCGAGTGCGGTAGTCTTTTAGTCAAAGACGGATTGTTCATTTTGAAGACAAAGATTGGATTTGGAGAATATGGAAGTAATACGGAAATAATATGGGATTTGGAAGTCATACGGATTTGGAGAATATGAGATTTGGTGATATGTTGGGATTTGGTGATACATTGGATTTTGGCAACTATGTCATTGAAGATGTACAAGGAAAGAAGTTAGATGCTGCACTTTTTGCTCAAGCATTTCGAGGCCCATTTATTAGCAAAACATTCTGTTTGCTTTTGCTGGATTTTTTGCTCGAGCAAAACAGCCGGCAAAAATGCCCGAATTCAGCAACTATAAAATCTCAGCCATTAGGTCGAAAATTTGGTGAGCTGCGGTGATAAGAACCCTAATACAAATATTTCCATCTCTCATCACTTTCGGCGGCTAGGGTTTGTGAACCTTGAAGAATTGTGAAGGCTTGTGAATGCCGTGATTTTCAAGATCATCTTCAAGGGGTTTGTTCTTCATTAGAAACAATCAATCTCTGAGTAAAGTCCTTTCGTGGAGTTCGAGAGGCGCTTCAAAGTCCTTCGGTGGATTCCGGGAGGCAAACGGAAGGCTTGTGGATTCAAGGCAGCGGTGGTCAAAGCACTGGGTGTGGTGAACGAGGATTCGGCAAGTAGTTCTTAGGTTCGATTGGTGAGGATTCACGATCGTTGGTAAGATTGCTTGTAACTACACATTGAGTATAGTGTTTTTGATTCCTTCCCGTGGTTTTTACCCGTATTGGGGTTTTCCACGTATATCGTTGTGTTCTTCGATTGTTTGCTTTCCATTGTGTGATTGATTGACTGTTTGATTTGTGGGCTAATTTTTTCAAAAGATTAAAACATAGCAAATCTATAAACCTAGGCAAACTAAGGTTTTTCAATTGGTATCAGAGCGGGTCGCTCATATTGAGTTTGTGAATTTTTCTTCACGAGCGGATCCTTAAATTTTTATTTGCTATGGAGTTGAATTTGAACTGCCCTCAAGTACTTGATAAAACGAACTTTGATCATTCGAAAGCAAAATTGGAAAAACTGTTGGATTTTACAATTAATCATATTGAGTCCAGTGATTCGGATATTGATGATAAATATGATATGGAAGATATAAGTTTGTTTACCAAAAAATTTAAACGCTCTTTTAAGAAAAAGATTAATAAAAATAAAAATAGTGAAAAAGATAACAAGAATTTTTTATCTTTCACAGCCAAGTTTCATGATAGCCAGAAAGAGAGAATTGATGCCTTGCATGAACTTGATGTTCTTAAACAGAAGCATCTGACTCTTGAAAATAAGATGCATATTTTATTTGAGACTAACAAACTTCTTGAAGCAAAAGTAGCAAATTTGCAAGTTGAACTTGACAAGGCCAATGCTACTTTTAAGAATTTGGATGTAGGTTCACAAGTTTTAGAGGACGTCTTGGTATCTCAAAACATGGATTCAAACAAAGAAGGCTTTGGTTCTATAGAAAGTGATTCATCATCAAAGGCAAGAGGAAACTTTATATTTATTAAGTCTAGTGGCAGTGCTCACATTCCTCCTGTGGCCAATAAAGCCAAGTTGCGCATCAACGAGACCAATGTCAAAGGAACTTGCATAGAGGCAAATTCTCCGAAGGCAAAGAAACAATGCGCAGTAGGTAAAAGTTCCACTACCAAGCATGGTGAGGTAAACTCTTTTAAACATATTCCCACTTGTCATTATTGTGGTATCAAAGGTCACATACGACCTCATTGTAAGAAATTTCGTATGGCACATACGTATCGCACACATGTAGAAAGTCCACATACTCTTGACAAGTTGGTTCCTACATGCCATTTTTGTGGAGTGAATGGACATATTAGACCACGATGCTTTAAACTTTATAGGTACACTACTGCTCCACCTCAATATTATGCTAATAGCAACAAGAGTAAAATTTATAGGCCAAGACATAAAGTGACACCACAGCCTAAGGATAGGAATGTAATTTCCAAACACATGCCTAAAATTGTTAGAAAGGTTGAGGAGGTCAAGACTAAACTTATTTGGGTAAGGAAGTTGAACTTGGTAGCATGTGACGATTTGCCTACTAATCCTCTAGATGACATTGGATCATCTGGAATTGATCTTACTTTTTAAGGTTTGATCTAATTTCCATAGTCTAGGTTGATATACGTTGGCTATCATTCAATTTTAGCTATGGTTTGCATTGATTGTTTTTTTGTTGCATAATATGTAGCTCCCTTCATTTACGGAAAAAAAAAAACACAAAATTTTTGTTTCTTAGATTATTTGCTCGCAACATGGCTTTCTTCTATAGTTGTTTTTATTTGTCTTAATCATTAAAAAAAAAAAAAAAAAAGGTGTCATGTCCTAGAGCATATTTGTGATTGAATTGGTTGTTAACGGTGGTTTTACATAAGGGCACAATAGCTATGGCTGCATTCATTCTATTTACCTATCCATGTGGAGTGCTGCGATATTGGTTGTAGCATGGTCTTGCCATTGTGTCTTACACTTACTCACGACAAAAATAATGTGCCCCCATATCACTCATTGTCATTTCTCATAAAACTGGAGAAGGTCTTTATTTTTCCCCATGAGATTGACCGTTAAGCATTTGTGATATTGTCTTGGGAGTTTAGTTGAAAATGGATACTATTTGTGTTTTTGTCTTGTGGTGTTAGTTGAAAAGTGCTGACAATTATAATTTTTATCTTGGGAGTTCAGTTGAAAAGTGTGATGAGATTGGATTTATATTCTCTGCATTTTCGGGCTTTTCACTTAGTAACCGGGCCTCTTGCCTCAGTAAGCAGTGAGTGTTCGCGTCAAACGGTGGAGAGTTTTGGGATTGTAATATGGGGTTTGCTTGAGTTCGTAGCCTTTTTGACTTGAGTAATTAAGTCCGTTGGGGTATTCTCTATACCTAGTGCCCTAAGGCCATTTGGTTTGGGTGTCACTAGCCTAAAGCTCGCTACACAGGTCAATTAGAAAGCTTAAGGGATTTAGGCATTGCACGACCACATTATGAGAATTGAACTTAGTTAAGGAGGTTCTTTGTTTCAAAATACAAAATAAAAAATGCATGAGAGGAAGGTGAAAATTCACTCAGTATTTGTTGAGGGGGAGTTTGGCTCATTGACAAATTTAAAAATGCTTGGTTTGACTTCTGGAGGGGGAGATTTTAGACCTCCTATGCGTTCATGAGAAACCGAGTATTTGTGATTTTTGGTTGAGCTTAATGTCATTTGTCGTGATTCACACACACACTTTTGTCACTATGTCTTGACCTATGCTATATCTTTTATTCTCATTCCACTATGATAGGTTATGGCATAAGTACTAGCTCATGTTTTATTTGTGTGTTTATTTATTACAGTTATTTACCATCACCTGACTTTGCGAGTATGCTTTTTGGATGTGCCTTAAACATACCAAATTTTTATATTTCTATATGTCCATGAAAGTCAAATTTTTTTTAAAAACAAATTATTATCATTTTTAGTATGACATCAATTATTTTGGTTCTATGTTTTCACTCTCATCTCATTTGGTCATAAGGATCTTTCATATTCTGTAAGGAATACGTTATTTTGGAGATTGAGTTCACCGATTTTTTTTCCTTGGTAAGTTTTCGAAGCACAATATTAGTACCTTGATTATCTCTTTTCTATTATTTCGGTCGTGGATTAGTAATACGTTTATTACGGGAGACTTTTATTAATTATGGGTATTGTTAGATCAATGTTTTGTTATTTATTTTGATTGCTTCTCCTATACTGGTTTCACTTGCATTATAGTACTTGCCTAGCATATAGCTGTTAAATGCTTTCATTCTTTGGCTGATTCCTTATTCAATATTTATTCATATCCAATGTCCCTTTGTCCTTCCGTAACAAAAAGGGGGAGAAGCTTAACACTAAAAGTTTGTGTGAAGTGTTTGTCTGTGGTGCAGCTTGCAGGGATATAGTTTTTAGTGTTTAATATGTTTTGTCATGGAAGTGCCAAAGGGGGAGATTGTAAGCCCAATAGGCCGAGCTTCCTTTGGTTTGGCAAATCCATGCCCAAAACATATACATTTGGGTGTATCGTATTTTTTTTTATGGCACTGTAATCTTCAGTATTTATTTTTAGAGTGTCTGTTTTAGGTGTGGAAAAGGAATCATATCAATATGTATTTTTATTTCGAGTGCGGTAGTCTTTTAGTCAAAGACGGATTGTTCATTTTGAAGACAAAGATTGGATTTGGAGAATATGGAAGTAATACGGAAATAATATGGGATTTGGAAGTCATACGGATTTGGAGAATATGAGATTTGGTGATATGTTGGGATTTGGTGATACATTGGATTTTGGCAACTATGTCATTGAAGATGTACAAGGAAAGAAGTTAGATGCTGCACTTTTTGCTCAAGCATTTCGAGGCCCATTTATTAGCAAAACATTCTGTTTGCTTTTGCTGGATTTTTTGCTCGAGCAAAACAGCCGGCAAAAATGCCCGAATTCAGCAACTATAAAATCTCAGCCATTAGGTCGAAAATTTGGTGAGCTGCGGTGATAAGAACCCTAATACAAATATTTCCATCTCTCATCACTTTCGGCGGCTAGGGTTTGTGAACCTTGAAGAATTGTGAAGGCTTGTGAATGCCGTGATTTTCAAGATCATCTTCAAGGGGTTTGTTCTTCATTAGAAACAATCAATCTCTGAGTAAAGTCCTTTCGTGGAGTTCGAGAGGCGCTTCAAAGTCCTTCGGTGGATTCCGGGAGGCAAACGGAAGGCTTGTGGATTCAAGGCAGCGGTGGTCAAAGCACTGGGTGTGGTGAACGAGGATTCAGCAAGTAGTTCTTAGGTTCGATTGGTGAGGATTCACGATCGTTGGTAAGATTGCTTGTAACTACACATTGAGTATAGTGTTTTTGATTCCTTCCCGTGGTTTTTACCCGTATTGGGGTTTTCCACGTATATCGTTGTGTTCTTCGATTGTTTGCTTTCCATTGTGTGATTGATTGACTGTTTGATTTGTGGGCTAATTTTTTCAAAAGATTAAAACATAGCAAATCTATAAACCTAGGCAAACTAAGGTTTTTCATAACTTAAATCTAGGAAGAACAGCATGACCAGAGAGATTTAGACTATGATGAATCCTGTCCCTAAGAGCATGTAAAGGAGAGACACAAAATGTAAGATAGAATATAGAGTATGCTTGCAGTAATTGATTTTCGCACTCTTGTTTTTTATTTACATGCGTACACTTCTCGTTTTTGCCATCTTCTAATATGCATTTTGTTTAGATAACATAGAAATGTTAGTCTTCTGCATGGATAAACTCCCTAATGCACCCTTTTTGTGGGAACATCTCTCTATAGATGAACCATTTTAGTAGTATTACCCTTTCAAGTGTAAACAAAACTCAACGATCAAGAAATTAAGGCTAATAATGTAAATTTACATTTACAAAGACCAAAAAAAGGGGGTGTAGTTATGGAAAAAAGGAGTGTGAAAATCACTCTCTATGCTTGTTTATGTGGCAAATTAGAGGGTCATTAGAACAATTCCAAGCGAATCTTCAAATTATGATTTTTATCTACCAAAGTATCCGATACGAATTTCTTACTGCCTTTATTTATTGTAGAATTAAAATATTTTATTTTTTACGTCGATGAGTTGTTAAGTTGAAAGAGTCGTTTCCTTCTCTGTAGAGACAGAAAGCTACACTAAAATAGTCTAGCATGTTTGGTTTTATCTTTCAAAAATCTTTTGCTGGTTCTTTCTTTGAAGAATCTTTTGCTGCCAACTATTTAAATATGAGTAGGCAATAATGTCCATATTATATATTTTAATTAGGAGATATTTCACAATTCTTTTTTGAGGTTTTAAGGTCTAATCTTGCAATCCGGATATGCATAATTAAAGGGATTTGTCTCGTATCCTTTGATCTATATACAATTATCTATATACAATTGCCTAGCTAAGCAACAGATGGTTTGAACAAAATTAATTCATTTTAAATACAAAAGAGAATTCTTGGTGCTTAGTCAAGTTTTTTAAGTTTCTCGTCAAAATATTTGGGAGTAAACCGTCTACCTACAGAAAAGACTGTTAGCGCAGACAAATCGCACACAAAATAAAGGAATACAAAAAACAGCAAAGAAATCGACACAGGATTTTACGTGGTTCCCCAAAACTGGATGCTTCAACGGGAGCGAGAGTGAGTCTCTTATTTGATTAAAGTCGTCCGTTCGGTCGCTTCGCTTCCCTCACTCCACCTCGCATTTGGCCCTTACTGGAACTTCTAGGTACCTCTCCATATAAGCCACAAGTTCCAGCAAAGACAAACTAAAAAACAGTAAACCTGTCTTTTGTGATATATATATATATATATATATATATATATATATATATATATATATATATATATTTTTTTTTTTTGCCTCTAGTTTGTTTTTTTAAAGCTTTTGATGATAAATTTTTTTTTTTACTTTTTAAATTCTCTCATCAAGACAATAATAAATCAAATTTAACACGAATTTAACAAAAATTTGAAAAAACCAAACATGTACATTTTCTTTCCAAAGTGGGAAATTTTGGCAATGTAAAGCCATCTCCAAAGTTGTCATTATTTAGTTTTGAATAAAACTCATGAGAAAAACGAAATGCAACGTGCAATCTAGAAAGTATAAAGATTTGTCATGACGTGATATGAAAAATTGGTCATATTATTGCACCTAAAAAATTCACAAAAGAAGAAGAAGAATTTTATTGCTTAAAAGTCAAAAGTACATAAAAGCATTGTAATCAACGTAAATCACCCCTTTATTGCACTATGATTTAGGCATGACGTGCTACACAAAATTGGTCATATTACTCGCAAAAAATCTACAAAAGAAAAAGCAAGATGAATTTCATTGCTCAAAGGTACAAAAATGCATTGTTTGCTCAAAGATAAAATGTAATATATATAGATCATTGCTCTACAATTTAGGACACATGATGTATCGCGTTCTTGTTTCAGTTATTAAATCCAAAAGAATCCGTATCCTAAACAACATATAGAGCACACATAATTACGCAATTTATAGGATACCAATAACTTCAAACCACACACAACTTATTGGAATACGGCTTCAATATATCGCTCTCTTCCTCCCGAACTTTGCTCGTCACGTTAGCAGTGTGCGATCGACCACAATCGTTTGCACTGTTTCAAGTTATCGTCGTGCTCCTCATGTATGTCCCGTTGCCAAATTCGGTCCTTTTTCCAACACTCTTTGCACCAGATTCCTCCTTCACAGTAGATGACCATAATTCACAGTTATGTAGAGTGAATTTTCGTCCTAGCCGGGTGGTACCGCCGTAGTTGACTCTGTCCGGGATAGATTGTCGGGCGGTAATCGCGTAGTTGTCTCTCTCAGGGCTGGATTGTTCGTTACCATTTAATTCTTCACCTCTAAAGTTGCGACGGCCCAAGTCTTCTATTAGCTTATTTACCTCCCTGCCTTTGTTCGGTTTGTAGTTTTCGCTCCCGTTCTCATTCCTCTCCTTAACCGAATAGCTTCGTTTGTATACTATCGTGACAGTTTCCTCCTCGGGGGATTTTTCTTTCAGGTCGTTGTCGTGAATGAGCGCGAACCTCTTAGTTTGGCCCTGCAAAATATCAGAGATTGAACGAACGTACTCAGGCTTGCAGCAAACTCATTTTTTTTAACTCGAAAAGGAGGAATTTTATCGCTTATTAATGGAAGGACCAACGGCCCGAGAATCCTCAAGTGCTAGGACAGAAGGCCACGAGAGAACAACCTCCCACCAACTTTCTACCCCAATAACCAACAGGGAACGTTTCGCCAATAAATGGGCGATCCTGTTGCAGTAAACTCATTTGCATATAATTTGAGAATTGAGAAAAGTAAAGGGCTTACCAGTGCAGATGCAGCGGGATTAGCTATCCTCTGTTCGAATCCACAAGAGTCCAAAGATGCAGATGAATTAGGAATCTTCTGCGAAGAATCCCTGGAGTTCAAAGAAGCAGATGGAGTAGAAATCTTCTGTTCGAATCCCTCGGAGTCCGAAGATGCAGATGGATTAGGGTTCTTCGCAGAAGAACCCCTGGAGTTCAAAGAAGCAGATGGATTAGAAATCTTCTGTTCGAATCCCCCGGAGTCCAAAGATGCAGATGGATTGAAAATCTTCTGTGAAACATCCTTGGAGTCCCATTTTATCGAGAACTCCGATGCTATGTCTTCCAACGCCTTGATTTTCCTCTCTATCGTTGGAGGTTTCGGAACTAATTTTTCAACGAACTGCAACCAACATTCAGGACGTTAGATGCAGAATCCAAAACTATTGCTTTTTAGTATCGTATGCAACGCAGCTAGAGTGCATTCTTTAAGAACTCACCTCTTGATTTACAAAACGTTGCAAAGAGCTCCCGTATTTCTCCGTAAATACATTCGTAAGCTCACGTAATTCAGGAAAATCGGAAAACTTTGCAGAAGCAAACACCAGAGACCCCACTGCCTCTATGCATTCTTCGGGGCATTCACTGGAAAGAAACAATAGACGAGGGAAGCAGATTAATATCAATTTGGCCCCGTTCCAGTGTCACTGATTTAAAGATTTCAATTATTATTATTTTTTTGCGTTTATTAGTTTTGCGTCATACTTTTAATGATTATCTGCACAGACCTCCGTTTCTGCATAGCCGGAAGCTTCTTCAATATGAGTTCACAGGCCTCCTCCATGAAGTCATAGCACCACAACCGGTTCACTTCACAGATATATTCATCTGTCTGCTTCCCCTCGCGTAAACAACACATTTATCAGATCACGAGAATACCAAGCCACAGATAAAGACTCGAAGATTTCTTAAAATGAATTCGCAAAGACGAGTAATACCAAGTCAATTCGATTCTCTCGATCATGATTATGAAACAAAATACCGAATCCATAAGGGCCAAACACGAATTTCAATTACTGTTCCTACTAATATTTTGTACAAGATAAATCACAAGAGGTACGATCACATCATCACATAATGATCCTATGTCACAAAACGAAAATCAGAGGATTGGTAATTCGACCTTCTCGTAGGCATTGACATAGTGGCGGTTAGCGAGTGCCTGAGCGATATTGGTCATGAGATACTTCTGCGTCGCCTCCCTCCTCTTCCGCAGCACATCTATTCGTGTTTTCACCGGCTTACTCAACGATTTACTGCGTCACAAAACATAAATTAACTACGCGTATGAATGCAAAGAGATAGATAGATTAGATCGATCGATCGAGAGAGGATCGTAACAAACCATCTGTTGCTAAATCCAAGCCCTAATAACCCGATCAACATCTTCGAACTCCAACGCATGGAGTTATGAGAAGCAATGCTCTGTTATACACGGAGTGTTAACTACAAAGCTCACAATTTTGCCTCAAATACCATTTCAAATTGTAAAGGTGGAGAATATGCTCTCCCACCTCAGCAAAAATAACATTACGTACTACTATATTTTTTTTAGTAAAAGGCGAAAGAATAGTCCACTTTGTGCTCACGGTGCGGCTGCGTTACGTACTACAATATTGAATGAATTAGATCCTCTCTGGTCGATGAAAATAGACTGAATTGTCTAGTTGGCCCATTTGTGGTCTCTCTCTGGGTCCACTTTAATGATCCAAATCGTTAGTATACTAGAGTTTGTCGAGAATATTAACCATGCAGAAAATCAGATTGATTGGATATCGTTCGACATGATTTCGGAATATATTTGTTTTAGAACATAATAAGATTACAACATTTAACGTATTTATTTCAAGATGAATGCATTCCGAAATCATATCAGCCAGTGTCCGATTAACTTAATTTTTGACATGGTAGATTTTATCGACAAGTGCAAAATCGTGAACAATTTAGATCATCAAAATGAGCTCGAGAAGAACTCGTGAATGAGCTAATTGGACTATCCGGTCCATTTTCATGGACCGGAGAGGATCCTCTCCTTTGTACAGATTTTAAGCTGTGCAGGCCGAGAATGGGTCCGAGGAAAAGAGTTTTCAAACAAATCAAGTTGTTCAAACAAATCAAAAAATATCTGTTAAAAAAACCAATCGAAGAATTCTTTAATCAGATTTCTATTGCCAAAAAGCGTGTTCGTGATCGTATCCTGAAAGATTTCAATGCTGTCACATGTATTTTTAAAGAGTATATACAAATTTATAAATAGTACTATACTCCCTCTGTCCGGATTTGTTGGTCCGTTTTGGAGATTCTAATTTTTTTTCAATTACTTTTTGTGTTTGTTATTTTCACATCATCAAAAGTAATTTTCCCTTACTTTTTTTTTTTTTTTTTTTACTTTTGAAAATGGACAAATATTTTCGGACTTAAAAAAAATATGTTTGTGAACCAACAAATTTGTTCCGGACGGAGGGAGTAGCATAAATGTTGCGATAGGTCATTCACTTCCAAATCGCAATCTCTAATTTTCGGACATTTGCCCCTCATCTTTTGAATTTGAATGCTCACGTGGACAGTCGGGTTGAGCGATTGTGTCCTTTTGCCAATAATATATGTCGTGGGTGTACCAGTTTATGAACGTAACAGTTCAAATAAAATATGATGCATGCCTGCATGGGGTGGTGGGTATGTTCAATATTCGATTACGTCCTTCAAATTGAAATTCTTGCAACAATGTGGTCTTCGGCTACGTTTGATTTTTTTTTTTTAAATACATAATTCTTGAGCACAAGCCTTATACTTGCAAGGACGGACGGAGCCAGAATTTTTGTGTCATTTGTTAATCATAATTTATTGCATGGGGGAGGGGGAATCAGGGCCGGCCCTGAGATTATAGAGGCCTAAAGCGAATTTTAATAAATGGACCCCTCAGTTTTTTTTTTCCCCCAAAATATTCAATATAAGGTGACTAGTAAACATGGTATTTTAGCTTCGTAAGTTGACTAAAACAAAATTTTAAATTTTTTTTATACCATTATGACAAAAGGAATCAAAATAACAAGTCATGCTCATTTTCAAACTAATCACATTGTTAAGTTTAATTGTAAGATAGTAATATTTATAACAAGAAAAGAATTCTTTAACATTTTTAATCTAAAAGAAAAATAAGAAAAAGGAATATAAAACTAGTAGAAAAAAGGAATATAAAAGACACAAAAGCCAGAAAAAAAACTTCTACCGCTACCAAGAATTGAACTCACGCCCTCGTGGTTCTCAGCAATGCATGTTAACCACTGAGACAGAAGCCAAGTTCTGTTATGATTTGGAAAAACATCTATATATAATAAAATTTACATATATTGGAGTGGGCCCTTAATTTTTGCTTAATTTTTTGGGCCTAAAGCGGCCGCACCTCCCGCTTTAGGCCAGGGCCGGTGCTGGGGGGAATGGGACTCGATCCCGGGATGCAGTGTGGGGCATCCAAAAGCTCTACCGCATGAGCTAGCCACCACTTGCAGGTGGCTATATAGTTTGATGAGTATATTTTGTTAATATAATACTAGGTTTTTTTTTTCCTTCAAATTGTAGCGGTGGCGAAAGCCTTATCCCCTCTTTGCTCCATCCCCGTTATAAACTGCTTTGAACTTCTGTAAAATAGTAGCACAACATACATTCTAGTTCCTTTTTGTTTTTGGGATTTTCTTTTATTTCTCTACCATAAAATTTTCTTTAAAAGTATCGCTCGATATATGTGAAGGTAATTACTGGAATTGGATCCTGGTTTGTAGATTGGAAGCTGAATAATTTAATTTTAATGCATTTCCTTGGGAAGTCCTTGTAATGCATAAAACCCTAGATGATGATGACATCATCATCATCATCATCAACCATGCATCCTGCAGCTTGCAATCTTTGTGTCCAACTCTTGATCTTACTTGAACATCCCATGTTACTAACCATATATAGGTGACGGAACTTGTAGGGTGACGGAACTTGTAGGGTGGGTTACTAACCATAAAATTATTGACCAATTTAACTAGTCCATCAGAGTCGATTTTTACACTCTTGCTAGCTAAAATTTTAGCAATCCATACTAATATAGGGTCCATTGGAAATGCTCTTAGCCTCCCTAATGCAAAGATTGCAAAATATCATCAATTCGTCCATGCTTCTAACCCTTCCAGTGAACCTCGTTCGAACATATTGATGTCCAATCAAAATAATTTTTGAGTGAATATATATGTGCTTTGCAATATAAATATGAACAGTTCGGATGAACTAAACCTATAGTAGGACCCACAACAATGGTGACGGAAAACACAGTGTTTCTACTACCGGGAAAGAATGTAATCTCTAAAAATAGGGAGGAGAGAAGAAGTCAAAGAAATGATTGCTTGGAATCCACCAAACAACACAATCTCTTACAAATTACAAAAGAAAAAGAAGAGGAAGAAAATGGAGAGGAAAATTCACACGCTTTGAAGTGAAACTGGGATCTAAACTACACTACTACAACAAACTATCCTTCAAAACAGAGATGTTGAATAATCAAACTGAACGCCCCCTATCGGCAGCATATGGTACATCGTCTTACTAGTTTTAGTTTTAGTTTTATGCACTTACTCTTCTGATTTTTGCGTTGTAGTTAGTCTTGATCATCTAGTTGCATAACATTTATCTATGCAAGCAATCTACCTGGGGTTATGAGCCACTTGTTGGCTTCAGTCAGTTTCTGGAAGGACGCCTCGTTAGCAGTGGAACTACCGTGACAACTGCTTATCGACACTTTGCATGCAAATATCTTTTAACTGAAAGTCGTATCATTCATTTGATTTGGTTTTGTAATTTGTTTTTTTGTATGCATTTTTTTTTCCAGTTGTAGTAGTTGCACTCATTAGGTTGTAAATTTTTTATCAATAAAGTTCCTACACTAAAAAAAAAAGTTTGGAAAAAAGCTACATTTTCTTATTTCCTTTTCTAATGGAAAAAGAATCCATATCCTATATAGCAACATATAGAGCACACACAAATACAGAGGAAACAAAATACACAATCTATTGGATACTGATAAGTTGAAACCATACACGTGTTCGATGCACTCTTCAAACAAAGGACTAAATTTAAGTTTCCAAAGCCATACACACCACTCATTAATAGAACAATCAAGCAAACAATTATCAAATACGTCACACAAAAATGTAGAGCAGAACCACTTTGTCGAATAAGCAGGTTGCAGATAAGAATCAAGAGCCCTTATCTTCAGCATATGCATAATTGAGAAAACATTATTTCCACTGCCGGCGGAAACAAAAGTTTCCTCCAAATCAATCACGGCGGTCCGTGTGATTGTGTAGTCAGTGTGATTGCATAATGCATAGTACACAATCACACGGACCACTGTGATTGATTAGGAGGAAACATTTGTGTCCACCGCCGGCGGAAATAACTCTCTCTCATGCATAATTATTTCACCTGTGAGACAAAAGGGAAAAATAGAGTTATTTCATTGTCGATCTTAAGGATGTTTTGTAGTTCATATAACATGGGTTGCTAATGGAGCACATGCTTATTGCTTCACCGGTACATGGTAATAGTGCTCTTATGCTAACAAAAAATTTGGAACTGTTTGTCTTCCACCTAAAAAAAGTAGACAACAATACTGATTGTATTGATGCCGTTGAAATTATCATTTTATGTTTACCAAACATCCGTCAAATTAGATTATTTATTTACTTTGACCTGACTATAACTAAAGGTTAATTTTGCATAATATAGTCCGAGTCGATCCTCAGGGAAATAAGTGTGTCGGTTCTCGAAATTAACTTCTACTTTTTGGTTGAAGAAAAAAGATAAATGTTCAAGGTTTTCAAATAGAAAATGCATAAATTAAGATCACAATTAAAATAAAATGGGGGATCCCATAAAATAGAGAAGGTCTTGGAATTTCGATTCAACCCTGGCTTTGTAACAAAAATATTGCATTAGTTTAAGGTCAAAATCAATTCATTCAATTCAACAAAAAAACCCATGATTTTTTTAAATAAAAACAAAGATAAAAGCTCAAAAAAGCCAAGTAGTTTTTTTTTTAGGAGAACAGCCCCTGAACTTTAACCTAACTTGAAGGAACATATATAGTCATAAATATTGTAATCGCTTTTGATCCAACACAATAATAACCAATAACAATGAGAGTGCTCTTGAATAAATAGTCATACCTTAATTTTTTTCATTTGGTCCTCATTATGCTTCTCATTCTTTTTGGAATTTGTGTTACCGGATTGCACTTAAGGATCCTCAGATCCTTTAGTCTTGGCATTCCTCCTTCCTCAATTACCACCATCTTCAGAAAGTGCAATTCTTTAATTTCCAATACCTCAAGTTGAGGAAAGTTACCTGGTTCTCCAGAGCAAACCAGTTCCTTCCCCATGTATGACTCGGTGCCCAATTTGAGGTTCCTAAGCTTTTGTAGTTTCTTTAGGGTCTCCATTGGGTCCTTCCTCAAGCTTGTCCAGATAAGGGTAAGTCTGGTGAGGTTTGATGGAAGCCAATCATGTCGGGGTAACTCATTCATCGTTACAGAATTCATATGCAACTCACAAAGATTCATATATCCAGAGAAATCAAGAGATTCTCTACATACTGCAAACCATGGTGTACACAAGCACAACTCTTCGAGTTTGCTTGATATAAGTAACCTAAATACCTTAACAATATCCTCGGTCACCATATTGACTCGCAATGTTCTCAAATTGGTAAGTTTGAGCAACCAATCTGCCTTGAAAAGAAGACTAGGCAGCCCGTACAGGGTCTGGAGATTAGGTAGAGAAAATTCAACGGGATGGAACTCATCCAAGTTGATCCGACCAAATGAAGGAGCAAAGCAATCTTCGGGTAACAGAATGTGTCTTAATTGCTTCATACTCCAAACAACATTAGGGAGAAAGACCGTCCTCGCTTCTCCAACATCCAAGGTTAGCAAACTTACCAAATTGGTTAAGGCATAAGGAAGTTCTACAATTGGAGATCCCAATTTAAGGTAAGTCAATTGCCTTAAATTGCAAATTTCTGTTGAAAGGGACTTTGATATGCGATAGTCCTCAAATCTAAAAACCCGAAGAAATTTGGAATTCCGAATAAGATTCTTCATCATCATATCCCTCCATCGTCCTTTAGCATAAAAAGACAGCATAGCACGAAGGCTGGAAGTTCGCGAATTCAAAAATAGGTAGTGGCCAATGTCGCTGCCATGGATAGCAGCTCTATGTACCTTCAACGCCGTGTTACAATTGATCGTATCAGTATGAATGTTAAAAAAATTAATGTCATTGGCCTCCTGAATGCAAATACTGTGCAAAATATCATGAATGCGACAACTTCTAACCCTTCCATCGAACCTCCTTCGAACAACTTGAATCAGATTTCTCGCTATCAAGCAATTAATGTAGTCATCACCCACCTCCTCAACCTCTCTCACTCTACTACCTTTTATAAACCCCTCGGCTGCCCACAAATTGATCAACTCGAATACCTCAATCTCATAATCCTCTGGAAAAAGTCCAAAGTATAGAAAACATGGTTTGAGACTTAGCGGCAAATCTTTGTAACTTAAGGCAAAGATTTTGGCGCATTGGTCTTTAACTTGACCCATGCTCTCTAGTACGCCTTTCCATGCAGTTTCTGACCTACCTCTTATTTTGAGCAAACCTGCCGCTAGTACAATTGCTAGTGGCACACCATCACATCTTTCTAATATTTGCTTGCCGATATTATCCAGTTGCGGGGAAATTCGTGTTTCGCTAACATCTTGTGGGTCATGTAGAATCATTTTGTTAAAGAGTATTCTACTGGTTTCCGGATCTAGGGGTTGCAACTCAAGTACAGAGTTTACCCCACCTACGTGTATACCTACATCTCTATTTCGAGAAGTGAGTATTATTCGACTCCCATTCTCGGAATTCGTAGGAAGGCAAATCTTTAAAGCATCCCATGCCGTCGTATGCCATATATCATCTATCACTATCACATACCTGTTTCCACTCAAGAATTTGAACAGATTGGTCTCAAAATTCTTCTTCATCTTTTCCTTCTTCAAGCCCACCTGCCCTGCTATGTCTCGCAAAAGCTTTTTTAGGTTTGGGCACTCAGAAACACAAATCCATGCTGCGCAATCAAAACGCTGTTGAACAGAATCATAAGCTTTGAAATTCTCAATTTCTTAACAGTTAATCAAAACAAATAAATAAGAATTAGAGAGCAACGATGAACACAGAGAATTTATGTGGAAAAACCCTATAAGGGCAAAAACCACGGGAAGGAAACAAACACTATAAAAATCATTGTGCGGTTACAATTGACCTTACTCACAATTGAGACTCCTCGCAATTGACCTAAGATCGATTGTCGACTCCTCGTTCACCACACCCAGTATTTGATTGCTGCCGCCTCGAATCCTCGAGCCTTCCAAATGTTCTTCCGGAAATCCACCGGAAAATTGAACTTTGAACGAAGATGTAGAAACCTCTTGAAGCTTTGATTAACAATCCATGAACGAAGTGCTTCAAGATTCACAGTGAAAACCCCTTGGTGTTAATCTCTTGAAGAATAAACAAACACACCATTTTATGTTTTCTTAGCCGACTCACTGCTTACCCTAGATCCAAAACCGTAATATATTTATAGAATTGTTATTCCGATCAATCGGATTGCAAGCCGATTGATCGGCTTATTATAGATCTGATTTTCGGAGATGCCCGAGTAAGAATCCGATCAATCCCTCTATTGATCGCTATGCTCTGAAACCTGTTTTATTCCACGGTCCAAAACCTGTGCCAAAATCAGAGTTATGCGATGGAGAAGCCGATTGATCGCATGATTGATCCACCCGTTCCGAATGCCGTCAACCGACTAAAAATACTAACACTCAAATTACATTACAAAGAGAGTCCTTCCACTCTAATCCTATACAGACTTCTACTTAAAAAATTACAACTCGATAATCAAAGAAATACATGTAAAAAAAAAAAAATGTGATTTGTCGGATGGAATTGCCAACACAAAAAGGATGCCGCTTTTTGGAGCTTACAATCTCCCCCTTTGGCACTTCCATGACAAAACACATTACCCCTTAACTGTATGCTGCAACCACAACTCCAACACGTCAAACAATTAGCTAGCATAAGCATTAACAGCTGCCTACTCCCCCTTTTTGTCTTGGAAGAACAAAGAGCAAGGAGCGAAACCAAGGATTAGAGGAAACAATAGATCATGAGCAACAGCAAGTCCAAACTACTAAACCATATAGAAAGCGGAATAACCAAGGCCAACATAACCAATAAGCGGCGTAGCATCAAAAAGAAAAGAACTAGAAGATAGTGCAGCCAGCAGAACATAACGAAAGCAAAAGAACTACTTAGCAAAGACAAAATAGTAGCCACGCAGGGCGAAATATGGTCTAAAAAGCAGAACTACTAAGCAAGGACAAAATAGTAGCCACGCAGGGCAAAATGTGGCCTAAAAAACATAACTACTAAGCAAGGACGAACTACCATCGAGGATAAGATAGCGAAGTAGCACAGAACTACCAAAAGAAAGTCAATTACTGTAGGCACGGCGAGGAGGCGGTGGACGGAAGTCCGGATGCTGATTAAGAAACAGTCGCACAGCACGAGTAAACTCATTAACCTCCCCCGCATGCATTTGGTTAGCCATGTGACGATCCTTAGCTTGTCCAAAGTAGGACAGGAGCGCAGTTTCCATAGCCCCTTGACGAGCATCCATCGCAATCTGCCTAGCTTCCATTCGAGACATAGTGGCAACAAGTTGACGGTTGGAAGCCACAAGTTCCTCGAGCTGCCCTTGAAAGCAAGTGGTAGAGCCACAGTGACCATGGGCATTATCCGAGGCAGCATTAGAGGCGTTGGCAGCAAAAGGAACAACATTGTTTGCACCAGCAACGTGGGCAACATGAGCAGAACTCAAGGTGGCAGATCTTGCATCAATAATGGCTGCGAAGTCAGAGGAAGGGACAATATCGTCTTCAGAGGTTTCAGGAACGTGTTCATGAGAGAAGATGCGACAGAGAAGAACTCCAAACGGAAGCACACCAGCGGGAGGGTTGGAACGAGAAAATTTGGCAATAGACTTGAATGCCACACGACACCAATCCACAGGAAGATTTTCAGAAATAGCTCGAAGAGCAAACCCGCGAGTAGCCGAAATGTCAGAAGAGTGGGATGTGGGGTCAACATTAGAACAATAAAAAAGATTAAGTAAACGAAAATCCGGACGAAGCTCCCCCTGAGCTAGCGAGCCCTTATCCCAATTGTGACCAAAACCAGTGAGAACATCAGAAATTGAACGCTTAGCGACCATATCAAAACGACGAGGGTGTGAGCGGGAGAAGGGATAAACATACTCTGTTAAAGGTGTAAGACCAGTGAAAGTGCCCAAAATAGTTGGTGATACTGTGATAACTACACCCCGAACCAAAGACGATAACATTTCAGATTTCTCATCGTAGGTATAGATATTACTATAGAATTCCCTTACTAAAGTTCGATTAACTGACCCTTCGAGAGTAGTAAGATCTAGCCAATTCCTATTTTTGAGCCAAGTAGGAAAAGAGAAGTTTTTTGACAACGATAGAATATCAACAGGACGCTCAAAGTACACGGTGCGAGTCGCAAAGAAATCATGATACCGTGACTGTTCATCTAAGGAACAAAACCGATCACGCAGCAAGGGAGTTTTGGTGGCTGGGCGTTTGGCTCGCTTGGGTTTAACACCTGGTTTGGTAGCGGCACGGCGCGGCGGCATGATGCAAACTGAAAAAACACAAAAAAAAGAAAGACATGCAGAGCAACCCAAAACATTAAGAAAGGCAAAAAAAAAAATTCGTACATATATATATGTGTTTTTTTTTTTTTTTTTTTTTATAGAAAAACAAATGGTGAATGGGCAAACTGAGGGAAACATGATAGACTGACGAAGAAAGACAAAATTGCCGAGTGCCATAAGAGAGAGTTTATACCTGTAGATTAGTGAACGTCGAAACCCACAAAGGCAAAGACAGAGAGAAATTGAAACCCCGCGGTCGCGCAGGAAAGAACTGAGAGAATTTGGGGGTTTTGTAAGCAAGGTTAGGGTTTATTTTAGGGAGGATTGAAAGGGGAAAGATACCCAACAGGTACACATCCCATAATCAGAGAGGTAATTGACGGTGGCCTAGGAATCGAGGGGGAAAGATTTTAGAGAATTTTGGAGCAGAGAGATTGTGGTTTCCATTTGAGAGAAGCGGTATTCGGTGGAAAGGAAAGCAAGAGACAAAAATGACGTAGAAGGAAGAAAGGAAAGAAAGAGGAAATCATCCAGTGTGGTGAGGTACCATACTCCCTCTATGGATAGGTAAAAAGAAAGACCAAGGTTAAGAAATCCTTATAAAAATATACTTCTATGAAAGTATCCTTTTTAAAAAGAATGTCTGAACCCATGATAATAGATGCTAGTGATTTGACACAAACTATAGCCCCAAAAAGTGAACTTTTGGCATTAGTTTTTTTTTTTTTTTTTTATAGATATATATATTTTTTATTTTATTTTATATATGTCTATATATAACAATAATAAAAATAATAATAATAATAAATAACTAAGTAAAGACAAAAACAAATAAATAGAAACAAAAATGCAGGAGATTTAATCAATGCAACAGACTCCAACTGACTTACGAAGATAATCGAAACGAATATAATCAAGAGGTTTTGTGAAAAGATCGGCTTTCTGATTCGTAGTGTCTAGATATTCAAGAGTAATAGTACCTTCTTCTACGAGATCGCGGATGAAATGGTGACGAATATCAATATGCTTAGTACGAGAGTGTTGCACAGGATTTTTGGATATATTTATGGCACTAGTGTTGTCACAGTAAAGTGCTATCTTATTTTGAGGAAAACCATAATCATCAAGCATTTGTTTCATCCAAAGAAGTTGAGTGCACGCACTACCAGCGGCGATGTACTCGGCTTCGGCAGTAGATAAGGAAATAGAGTTCTGTTTCTTACTAAGCCAAGCAACAAGGTTATTCCCAATATAAAAACACCCCCCTGAAGTACTCTTACGATCATCAGCGCACCCAGCCCAGTCAGCATCCGAAAATCCAACCAAGTTTGCATTAGTGTCTCTAGACATCCATATACCATACCCAACCGTACCACTAACATATTTAATGATCCGTTTTACCGCTGTAAGATGAGATTCTTTAGGATCAGCCTGATAACGAGCACACACACCTACGCTAAACAAAATATCAGGGCGACTAGTGGTCAAATATAACAAACTACCTATCATGCTTCGATACAGAGTTTGGTCAATAGAGGTACCAGCAATGTCTTTAGAAAGTTTAGTAGTGGTGCTCATAGGAGTGCGCGAGTGTTTGGCTGACTCTAACCCAAATTTCTTAATAAGTCCAAGAGCATATTTAGATTGAGAGACAAACATCCCATGTTCAAGTTGACGGACTTGAAGACCAAGAAAATAGGTAAGTTCACCCATCATACTCATTTCAAACTCTTTCTGCATAAAATCTGAAAATTCAGTCACAAGAGTAGGAGAAGTTGAGCCAAAAATGATGTCATCCACGTAAATTTGAACTACTAATAAGTGTTGGGCCTTGCGTTGAACAAACAGGGTTTTATCAACGCTCCCTCTAACAAAGCCATTTTCTAAAAGAAAAGAGGTCAATCTATCATACCATGCTCGAGGAGCTTGCTTCAAACCATAAAGAGCTTTGTTCAAACGGTACACATGATCAAGTTTATGGGGGTCTTCAAACCCTTTAGGCTGAGCTACAAAAACCTCTTCTTTAATGACACCATTAAGAAAAGCACTCTTGACATCCATTTGGTATAGTTTAAAACCTAGACAACATGATATAGCAAGCATAATACGTATAGACTCTAATCGTGCAACAGGGGCGAAAGTTTCATCAAAGTTAATTCCTTCAATTTGTGCGTATCCCTGAGCTACTAGACGTGCTTTATTGCGGACCACAACCCCCTGTTCATTGGACTTATTTTTGAATATCCACTTCGTGCCAATAATGTTAGTGTGTGTCGGTCTAGGAACTAATTCCCACACATTGTTCCGTTCAAACTGATGTAATTCATCATGCATAGCATTAACCCAAAACTCATCAACTAAGGCTTCCTTAACATTTTTAGGCTCTATTAAAGAAACATAACACATGTATGATACCTCTTCGCGCATTTGTCGCCGAGTTTTCATCGGGTCTGTCACATTCCCAATTACCTGGCTTGTTGGGTGATTTAGCTTCACACGTGCTGAAGGTTGCAATTGTTGTGTCTCAACACGGTTATCAGAATTCTCGTCCTCATCTGCTTCCTCCTCTTTCATAGACTCAGTGTCTTGATCATTGTCAGTTGAACTAGATTGCTCCATACCTGAGTCCTGCTCAATCAAAGGCTCATACAGTTCGTTAGCGAGGATATCTGATTCACTCAAAGGATTTTCATCAACCACGACATTGATGGACTCCATGACACTTTGAGTCCGTTTATTATAGACACGAAAAGCTCTGCTATCGGTGCAGTAGCCTAAGAATATACCTTCGTCACTACGAGTATCGAACTTGCCAAGTTTTTCTCTGTCTCTCATTATATAACACTTACTCCCAAATGTTTTAAAATATTTGACATTGGGTTTCTTACCTTTCCATAATTCATAGGGAGTATTCATGGTACCAGGTCTAAGATAAACTCGATTAATAATATAACAAGCAGTATTAACTGCTTCAGCCCAAAACCTGCGAGCAATTTGCTTAGCGTGAAGCATAACACGCGCCATCTCTTGTATAACTCGATTTTTTCGCTCAACAACACCATTCTGTTGTGGAGTTTTAGGAGCTGAAAATTCATGCCTAATACCGAGTTCATCACAAAAAATAGCATATTCAGAGTTTTCAAATTCCTTTCCATGATCAGAACGAATACGAGTAATACACCCAATTTTAATACCTTTTTCGTTTTGAATACTTTTGACAAGCGCTTTAAAAACAGAGATAGTTTCAGATTTTTCACGGAGAAACTTTACCCAAGTAAAACGAGAAAAATCATCAACAACAACAAAAATATACTTTTTACCAGCAATGCTTTCAACTCTGGAGGGTCCCATCAAGTCCATGTGAAGAAGTTCAAGCGGTCTCTCGGTAGCTATTCCAGTGGTCTTTTTATGAGAAGCCTTGACCTGCTTACCGAGTTGACATGGACCACAAACATGATTTTTTGGCTTACTGAGCTTGGGCACACCTCTGATCAATTCACGTTTGGTTAGCACAGATAGATCTTTATAGTTTATGTGACCAAGACGCTGATGCCAAAGATCAGTGTTAGTAATTTGAGTTGAATGACACGACATATCATTAAACGGAACAACACCATAACAATTATCAGATGTGCGAGTACCATGCATAACTCTATTTCCTTCTTTATCCAAAATATAGCAGTCATTTTTAGAAAAATGAACCTCATGATGAGAATCACACATCTGACTTATACTTAATAAGTTGGCTTTCAAACCATCCACATACAACACATTCTCTACATGTGCCAAACCCGGGGCTTGAATGGTGCCTCTTCCTACAACTCTAGATGAATTTCCGTCTCCAAAAGTTACCACACCTCCATCATATTTTTCTAAGTTTAAGAAAACAGACTTATCTCCTGTCATGTGACGAGAGCATCCACTGTCACGGTACCACACGTGGGAACTGCGAGCCTTTAAGGCTGTATGAACCACCATACAGTGAAGATCATGTCTCCTAACCCAAACATGTCTAGTTTTAACTTGACAAACCTTATTCTTATGATTTATTATGGATTTCGGTGTTGTGCTCCTAGTGTTGATGTGACTAGGGTAATTAATCCAAGAATTTGAACCATGTCCATGTTTGACTATAGGTGTTCTAAAATTGAGATTTTGGTTTTTAGCAAACAAAGGGTAACCATGCAATTGGAAACAATTTGGTCTAATGTGACCCTTTACTCTGCAGTAATGACATGTAGGAACAGACTTATGACTTTTAACAACTTTTGAATCGTGTGCTTTCTGTGTGTTAATTTGAGCAATAGGTGCTGAATGTATTTTAGAGGTTACCTTTTTGGATTTGTTCTCATATACCTTTTCTCTGGATTGTTGAGAGAGTGATGCTTTATGAAAGCCAAGTCCGCTCTTGTCACTAGATGGTCTTTGACTATCTAGCATATCATCCAAAGCCTTTGATCCTGCATTCATTCGCTCAAAAATACAGTTAGCACTAGTAAGTTCATTATTCAAATTTTCAATTTTACCTTCATAGACATTGTTCAAATCTTCCAAGACCTTAATTCTTGCTTTGTAGTCAGCTGCCTCCTTCCTAAGCTTGTCTCTTTCTTCTGTAATTGATATAAGGAGACCTTGTTGTTCATCCAACTGGTTTTTCACTTCCACCAGTTCCTCATTCAATGTCTGACACTTCCCTACTAGTTTGAAATTAACTTTGTTAATCTTAGTACTCTCACAGTATAGTCGGTCATATGACTCTCTCAAGTCATTCTCATCATTAAACTCATCGCCATCTTCATTTTCACTATCATCTGAAAATTCTTGCATCACATTATCACTCAATTTATCACTAGTCTCAGAATGTAAAGAAGCACCAAAAGCAATGAAATTAGTGTGTTCTTCTTCACCTTCCTCAGAATTTTCGGGATCACTGTCATCATCCCAAGTAATATTTGCCTTATAATTAGTTTTCTTTTTCAGCTTGTTGATACACTCATGGGCCAAATGACCATACCCATGACATTCAAAACACTTAGGTCCAGGTGGTGGTCCCTTTATCCCTCTTTTTCCTTTTCCATTAGAAGAATCATTTTTTCCCTTGTTGTTAGCATCTTTGTTTCTAAAAACATTTTCAGCAGGTTTTTTCTTAAAAAGTTTTTTAAACTGTTTGGTGAACAAGGCCATAGCTTCAAAGTCAAGATCAACATCACTATCAGAATCATTATTTTCTTTTTGAAAACCTGAAAAAGCGATAGGCTTACCCGAAGGTTTTGTTTTAGATTTATAAGATTCAGGCTGTAACATATCAGCCTCATAGGTTTGAAGAATACCAACAACCTCTTCAACAGATTTGTCTTTAAGCTTTTCTTTACCTTGAAGCATTGCCACCTTGGTTTTAAACCTTTCGGGAAGTGATCTCAAAATCTTCTTAATAACACGAAAAGGAGGGATAGGCTCACCTAGGGTTTCACAACTATTTACAATGGAAATCAACCTAGAGTAATAAACATTAAAGGTCTCATCTTCCTCCATCCTAATCGTCTCAAACTCAGTGGTAAGTCTCTGAAGTTTTGACTGTTTGACAACATAAGTCCCTTCATGACAAGTTACTAATATATCCCACGCTTCCTTAGCAATCTCACAATTTGCGATTTTTCGATGCTCAATCACATCTACAGCACTAAACAGTATATCGAGAGCATGATTATTAGCCTGAAGCGTAGCCTTTTCGGCAGGGGATAATTCAGAGGTTAATTTAGGGACGGTCTTACTATTTTCCCCCTTTGTGGGATATGTATAGCCTTCCACACAAGATTTCCAAATTTCTTCGTCGACAGACCTCATAAAAGCTTTGATACGGGACTTCCAATAGTTAAAATTATCGCTGTCCAAAATTGGAACGCGATTGGAATGATGGTTCATATTCATGCTATTGTTCATCGTAACACAGGATCCGCTCAGGAAAAAACTTCCTACCGAATACGAGCGACCACGCTCTGATACCAAGTGAAATTCTCAATTTCTTAACAGTTAATCAAAACAAATAAATAAGAATTAGAGAGCAACGATGAACACAGAGAATTTACGTGGAAAAACCCTATAAGGGCAAAAACCACGGGAAGGAAACAAACACTATAAAAATCATTGTGCGGTTACAATTGACCTTACTCACAATTGAGACTCCTCGCAATTGACCTAAGATCGATTGTCGACTCCTCGTTCACCACACCCAGTATTTGATTGCTGCCGCCTCGAATCCTCGAGCCTTCCAAATGTTCTTCCGGAAATCCACCGGAAAATTGAACTTTGAACGAAGATGTAGAAACCTCTTGAAGCTTTGATTAACAATCCATGAACGAAGTGCTTCAAGATTCACAGTGAAAACCCCTTGGTGTTAATCTCTTGAAGAATAAACAAACACACCGTTTTATGTTTTCTTAGCCGACTCACTGCTTACCCTAGATCCAAAACCGTAATATATTTATAGAATTGTTATTCCGATCAATCGGATTGCAAGCCGATTGATCGGCTTATTATAGATCTGATTTTCGGAGATGCCCGAGTAAGAATCCGATCAATCCCTCTATTGATCGCTATGCTCTGAAACCTGTTTTATTCCACGGTCCAAAACCTGTGCCAAAATCAGAGTTATGCGATGGAGAAGCCGATTGATCGCATGATTGATCCACCCGTTCCGAATGCCGTCAACCGACTAAAAATACTAACACTCAAATTACATTACAAAGAGAGTCCTTCCACTCTAATCCTATACAGACTTCTACTTAAAAAATTACAACTCGATAATCAAAGAAATACATGTAAAAAAAAAAAATGTGATTTGTCGGATGGAATTGCCAACACAAAAAGGATGCCGCTTTTTGGAGCTTACAAGCTTTTGACTGCCAAGCAAAGTTGTAAACTTTCCTGGCAAGAGTTGTCTTTCCCAGACCAGCCATGCCGATAATAGACACCACGCGGTGAGACAAGGCCTCACCGAGGACATTCTGCACCAGGTTTTCTATTAGATCATCGAAACCAACAACATTTGGTTCATCAACGTGAGGGAAAGTTCGTCTTGGATCCCAAGTGTCTTCTTCATGGCTACAGCTGCTTTTATCGATTTCAAAAGTTTTTCTAGCATTTGTGATATCCTCAACACTTTTCTTGATTCCTTCAACCTCTTTAGCAAAGCCTCGAGCAATTCTCATGTTGCTGCAACCAAGAAACCCCTCCCATCGGGTCCTACTTGATCTGATCTTGGGAAAATATGTGTCAATAATGTTCTCCACATCATAAGCAAGGTCCCAAATTTCACGTATGAAGTTGGATTCCACCTGTGTTTTCATTTGCTTGGCCTCAACATCTTTCAAGTAGGATTGAATGCGTCTCATCTCAGCTGCAATCCAAAGGAGATCGTCTTTCATGCGAGACAAGCGAGAACTTTCTTTGTTAATTAGATTAAGAGTTATGTCTGCAGCTTTCTGGGCAATTGCGCCAAGAATAACCTCTGCCATTTTGGTTTTCCAAACTACAACTCACTGAAATGAAAAGGAGGAGTCATGAATTAGGGGACAGTTCTAATCTTTGATGGGTTAGACAGAGCAGTTAACAACATTTATAGACTATGAAGATTCCTTCCATCAATTGTTAAGCAAGTTTAGTTTGTTGAGGATATGGATTTTCGACATATTATATCTAGACTAGCAAGAAATGGAGATTTGAGATTCCAGAGAGAGGCATACCTGTAGAATCAATTAAGCGGGTTCGTCATAATATAAAATGTGAGAGAGAGAGAGAGAGAGAGAGAGTGTTTGTACGCAGAGAGATGTGTAGACGGTGAAAACGAGCGAATAAAAGGGTTTAAAGAGATCTCCAAGACTTCCGTGAGTTTTCCGTTTGCTTACCCCTGTGAACTCTCATTTGTTAAAAGCACTAAGGTGATTTTAACAATTTACTTTTAGTAAATAAAGCAACTTAGCTGGTAGCTATTGAAAAATAAATTGACTTTTTTAAGAACTTCTTTTCAGCATTTTTATAAAAAATTAACTTTTAACAATTGATGATAAAAATGGAAAACTTGAGATTCAGCCTCTTGCAATTGATTCCAAATCAAAAGAGACTAACAGGACTGCATGCAGTCTTTCTTTTTTCACTCTCTTTAGACTTTCTTATCTGAATCTCTGCCGAGGTGGAGAACAACAATTATCTTGTCCCATGGTCGCCATCGGTCGGTTGGGGAACTTTTTTTAACCCAATAATTGTTTGTAGGAGTCTTTCTACAGGCACATCTATTCGGTCACATACCGATTACACTCACTCATGTGAGACCTATTTCGAGGTACCACATGAATAATCGGAGTCGGTCAATTTGTTTAAAATATTTTTTTAAGGGTTTCTAGAAAAAATTAGCTCAATCAGATATCGGAAAAGGCTTGATAAGTTTGTTAAAGTTTTGATACGTTCGATTCAAGAACTGAAACTTTAATGAAACAATCGAGTTTTAATGGGTATCCGATTGAGCTGATTTTTTTCAGGGACCCTTAGAAAATTATTCTAAACAAATTGAGCAGCTCCGATCACTCGTGTGAGACCTTGAAGAAGGTCCCACGTGAGTGGGTATAGCTGGTATGTGGTTAAGAGCATGTGCCCCTAGACTTTCTGTTTTTTGCAGTGCCCTCTAGTGAGCTGGTGTGAATTATTGGGGCGGCCGGATTGATTTAATGATTGAGGCTAATTAAAGATCAGTCCCTTATCTTTAACTTATTTAGAATGATATGAGTAGAGCCCTTAGTTATCAGTTTTATTCATTCAGAAATTCAGAGGGAGAACACTTGAGGAAAAGCAAAGACGTAGACATAAACAAAAGGTAATTCTAACGAGAATAAAATAAGTCTAGAAGATTGATCGATATTAGTTCTGGAAGAACTAATTTCATACATACATATATATATACGAAAAACTTCTAATCCACACCTCCCGGAAATAAGAAAAAAATGGTTTTTTTGTGTTGCAAATTATTTTTGAAAGATCTGATCCGTCCAATGTGTTCAGAAGGTGTTTTCAAGGGTCCAAGCGGAAAATCTTCAAAAAAAATACCTGGAAGAGCTTGATCCAAGCAGTTTTCGCAAAAAATATATATTTACATTTTTTGCGAAAACTGCTTGGATCAAGCCCTTCCCGGTATTTTTTTTGAAGATTTCCCGTGTGGACCCTTGAAAACACCTTCTGAATACATTGGACGGATCGGATCGTCAAAAAAAATGTTTGGATCATGAGGTCCGGAAATTAAAAGTCCGGATAAGAAGTTTACCCTATATACATACATACATACATACATACACGAATTATCCAATCAAGGATTCTAGATTGAAGCAAAATGGGTGTTTTTAAGGGGTTTAAAATGTGTTTTTGCATAATTCGAAGCGTCCAATGTATTTAAAACGTGTTTTCAAAGGTGTCCGCGAGAAATCATAAAAAAAAACAACCGGGAAGGGCTTGATCCGAGCAGATTTTCACAAAAATTGTACAAATACAGTTTTGTGAAAAATTGCTTAGATCAAGCCCTTCCCAGTATTTTTTTTGGATGATTTCTCGCGGGGATACTTGAAAACACGTTTTAAACACATTGGACGGTTCGGATCATGAAAATTTGATCCGAAACTATGAGTCCCAGACTTAGGGATCCCGGACTAGATAACTCTTGTACATACATATACATATATAGGCAAAGCTTCTAGTGCGGGATCCGAACTTCCGGATCTCCATGATCCGAGCAATTTTTTGACGATCCGAGCTGTCCAATGTGTTCAGAAGGTGTTTTCAAGGGTCCACACGGGAAATCTTCAAAAAAAAAAAAAATACCGGGAAGGGCTTGATCCAAGCAGTTTTCGCAAAACTGTAAATATACAGTTTTTGTGAAAAACTACTTTGATCAAGCCCTTCCCGGTATTTTTTTTGAAGATTTTTCGCGTGGACCCTTGAAAACACCTTCTGAAAACATTGGACGGCTCGGATTTTCCAAAAACAATTTGCAAAACAAAAAAAATACGTTTTTTCTTATTATTGAGAGGACCGGACTAGAAGTTTTAGGTACCTATATATATACAAACCTCCCGAAAATAAGGAAAAAATGATTTTTTTTGTTTTGCAAATTATTTTTGGAAAATCCGAGTCGTAAGGGTCCACGCGGGAAATCTTAAAAAAAAAATACCGGGAAGAGCTTGATCCAAACAGTTTTTCGCAAAAATTGTAAAATCGGATTGTCAAACAAATGCTCGGATCACGGAGGTCCGGAAGTCCGGAGTCCGGACTAGAAGTGCTCCCTATACATATATATAGTCTCAATATTTGCCTTTTACTTTATGCACTTTCTTTATTATTTGTCTTAAGTTTATGATACGTCAGCACAGAGCTCTAACCAGAAAAGATGTCCTACTGAAAATATTCATAATTTAGAAATACGAGCAGTGTTCTACCCCAAGAAACAATGAATTAGATATTGTACCGAGAATTATCTATCTAATCATTTGTTATTACTCCTTGATGGCCATTTTAGTGGAAAATGTTCGGCAAGCAACTTTAACTTTAGAAAACAACTTGTTTATACTTTTTTTTAGTGAGGACAATAGGGTAATTCTACACACCAATTCACCTAGGCAATTACTTACCACGAAAAAGTAATTTATTTTATGTCTTATACATGACATGACTTTTATATTTCCGAAGTAACTAAAAAAAATAGATGACTTGACTTTCAATAACATCAAATCAAGTGAATGATTCATGTGCATCTAAATAAAAAGGGGCGGTTCCGCTAACACTTATTTTGATACATTTTGACATCTCACATTTCTGAGTCCCACTTTGATGTTTCGAATCGTTGATCTTGTTTAAATGAGTAAAATAGGGGGCCTTGCAAAAAATTAGCACAACGGATATCGGTAAGGGCTTAGTCGAAACAGATTTGTAAACACCATTTCTTGTCGCAGTTTCCACAAAATTATTCAGATCAAGCCCTTATCGATATCCGATTAAGCTAATTTTTTGCAGCCCCCCTATTTTAGTCATTTAAACAAGATCAATGGTTCAGAACATCACAGTGTGTCGAAATGTGTGTCAAAATAAGTGTTAGCGGAACCGCTCCCAAATAAAAATGTAGAAAGTATTATGAATTATTGATTGAATGACTATTGGGACGACTGGTTAATTACACATCAGTCCCTCATCTTAAGTTATTTGCGAGAATATGTCTCTGAGACTTCATCAATATATAAAGTCCTCAGTTATCAGTTTTAATAAAGTCCTCAGTTATGAGTTTTGTTCGGTTAGAAATCCAGATAAAAATGCTGCATAATAAGAAAGAAGGAAAGAAAAGAGAAATACATAAAGTTTTAGTTATTGAGAATTTCATTAGCCTAGAAGATTGATCCCAATAATTCTTGAAAAACTATTTCACATACACATTGCGTTCACGATTTGTCTTACTTTTATGTTGGTTTACTTTATTATTTGTCTTAAGTTCTATAACACGTTATCATCACAAAGCTCTAACCCAAAAGGGTGTCTCACTGGAAGTAATGTATTATTACTTGAAGTATTATTACTTATCGTCAAAGCCCAAAGCATACCTGAAGTATTCATAAATACTTGGAAGTACTATTCTATTCAAAGGAAAAATCTGTAGACTACCCGAAGTATTGACTTTTCCATCTGTGAACTACTTCTGGAAGATTTTCTCCTTCTGGTATTGATTCTCCGTTTGTTTGAAGATTGGAGCCCTCTTCTTTTCCTCTGATCTCCAATTGGTTTCAGATTTTTCAATTTTCTTGCTTTTAAAAGTTAATATTCACTGATGATGGAGGACGGGACAAGGATCCATAGGGTGATCTTGGTGGGCCATCCATTCCACCATTGTGATAAGAGTGAGGATTAGAAAATATTCTTCACTCACTTTTGCATAGCATGATTTATTTGGGGGTGGAGTCCACTGGTTTTTCTTTTAATAATTGATGATTCTAAGCCTCCCCATCAGTGATCCGATGAAGGGAGGAGAGTTTTTCAAAACTATTACCATAAATTATATGCTGGTTGACCGCGTCGTACCGTATCAAAATTAAATTTATAAAAACTTAGAATTAACTACTACTCAGAAGAATAGTGGCTAAGTCCGAGTGTCGATCCGCGGAGACAATTTGGCTAAATTACGTTAACTCCGATTTGTTCCTAATTTAATTCTGTAAAAAGATGATTGGTTTGATCGATTTTTGGAAACTGAATGAATTAAGAGAACAAGTAATTAAATTGGTGAAAAACTAGTGAGAGAAAGATCTAGGGTTTAAAATCCACCCCGACCACGTAACTAGGTTATGCATAGGTTAGGATTTCTACTCGAATCACAATTTGTCAACAAAATAATTGAGTTGTTAACATGCATAGACTATCCCATAGCACGAACCGTCTCGCTGGCACAAACTGGCTCTTTCACAGACTGTCCAGTGGCACGATCCGTCTTACGAGCATAATCCATCTCAGTTACCCAAACACAAGCAAAGAAAACCATTGATTAACTAGGTATTTGAGAGTGCACACACAAATACTCAACCGAAAGAAAGAATTGAGACGATTTCATTCATATGTAATGAAAACAAGTTCTTAGTTAACCAATCGATTCGAAATAGAAAACCTAGGCCTACACATAAACAAAGATACTTGGAATGGGGCTTCATCTTCCCCCTAGAAAGTGTTTAGCCGGCCATGGAGATGGAGATGAACGCTTGATTTGAAGAACCCATGGAACGGCTTGCTTTTCTCCTTCTAAACTTGCCTCAAAATATTCTAGGACCCCCAAAATGTACAAAGCAATGACCTATTTATAACAAAACTCGAAAAAACGTGGTCAAAGCCCTAATCCGCGTTTGACTCGGGTAAAACCGCCCGGGCGGCTTTGATTCCCGCCCGGGCGAAAAATCCAGATTGTTGCCCAAACTTCGCAGGCTCGCCCCAGCTTCATCCGAACTCGAAATGATGCGATTCTTGGACCGTTGCGAAGCTCTTTAAGTCTACTTTGCATTTCATGCCTTATATCAACTCGCATTAGCACTTTTAATCGTTCGACACTCTCCAAAGCCTACAAACACAATTCAATCATTGTTACGAAGCTCTTTAAGTCTACTTTGCGTTCCATGCCTTATATCAACTCGCATTAACACTTTTAATCGTTCGGCACTCTCCAAAGCCTACAAACACAATTCAATCATTGTAATTCATCAAGTAACTCTACGATTGGACTATTAAAGTGTTAATTAGAGGGTTAAATGGGTGCTTTTCGGCACCTATCACACCCCCCAACTTACACTTTGCTAGTCCCTAGCAAAGGAAAGAACATTGCAACTAAACTAAGTAAAAAGGGAAAAGATAGTTCTTTTAAATCCCAAGCGGCCCCGGTAGGACGAGTGAAGTCTCGTGAGGGTTTTCAGCAGTGATCACCCACAAAACACAAGGAATCCGTCAACATAGAATCCAAAACCTGTCATGCAACTCATAGATACCCCAAACCAAGGTGTACGACGCTACCACAAAGACACTAGCCAAGCAACAAGAGTTCCAAGTGCTAACAAATCGAGAAGATAGACCCCGGCACCTAATCTTAGCGTGTGTGTGTGTGTGTGTGTGAAGGCCTCGATCACAAGTGAACAATGATTGACCGCTCTATCCGGACCAAGTCTCGACCTCAATTCTCACCGTGTCATGCACTCAATAAAAGAAATCACTCAAAACAAGGTGCATTTATATACTCTCATGTGCGCGGTTGGAAGTTATGCAAATGGAAGCAAAGTATTCGCACACATTGACAGGAAAAGAAAGCTCTTTAAAGTGGACACGATCTCATGAAAGAAATGCCAAGTACCGGAATGCTAAATCAATCCACAAACCACAACTCATCACCCTTAGGATCAAATAGGACTTTATTCTAGGTCATATTGTTAGGTAATGGAAAGTGTTTCAAGGCTAGGTAAGACATTCAAGTGTCGGAGAATGGCCTCATAACGACTCACATAGGGCATATTTATCAATGTTGTGCTCTCTTCCTTCATAATACACCAAATCTCTCTTTCCCACCTTTTCAACACAAGCCACAATGAAATCAATCGTTTCTTCTCACAATGAAATAGATTGGCGTTCCCCCACTTCACATTAAAGTTTCAACTCTTTTTTTCTTTTCTTTTTTTTTTTTTTTTCACTTTTCAAACAATAGGAAAAACACTGCCAATCAACATTTGTCTTTGTTTCTTTCAACTCAGCCACTTCTTCTCAAGGATCAATTCCCACCAATTTACCATTCTCAAGACACAATATAGGTAGTAGAGCTTAACAAGAGAAAGGCTTAAGTGTAGGAGGCCCAAATTGGTGTACAAGGGATAATTATGTTTCAAAGAAACAAACCGGCTCAAGAGTATCAAAAATCGCCTATAATCCTCTCCAAGGAGTGATACAACCGTACAACAATCCACAACCAAAATGATTATATGATATGCATGCAATCCCGGAACTTGGCAACAAAGATAATGAGATCACAACAATGACGCATTTATTCTTCTTTTCATGACAAACAAGAGATTACTTGACACCACTCCAAGGAAAGTAAGGCTCGAAAGCTCACATGGGCATAAGTCAATAGTTCACAAGTGATCAAAGCCCAAAGGTGCGGTGAAATGGTGCTATGCCTGAGTGCCGTGGTCCACGTTGAACAATAAGCTAGCAAAATGAACTAACATTGCCCACGAAGTATAACAAAGCAATAGGCAACACACCTCAACTCAAGTACCACAAGTAAGCTCAACAAGTCTCAATTCCATGCAAAAAGATCCCATTTTTTTGGATTTTTCAAAATTTTTTAATTTTTTTGGATTTTTAAGACTCTAAGTATAAACAAGTGACAAAGTAATCCCTCCCCCCCCAACTTGAATAGTGTAATGTCCTCATTGAACACAAGAACACAAAGAGATAATGACATAAATGGAGAGAGAGGAAAGAGATCACATCGAAACAGCGAACAACACAAGAGAAAAGTATGTGGGGACAGAGACCCCCCCAACTTGGACAAAACAACCTGCAATGTTAGTCCGCAAGACACAAAAAAAAAAAAAAAAAAAAAAAAAGAAAAGAAAGAAAAGAAATGATACTAATGACTCTATAAAACATTGAAATCCACCATTTTCTTCACGCGAACGGCACGGGTACTACTTTTCTCCCTAATTCCTCACTTAAATTTGTGTAGAGAAGGTCATCACAACAATCCCGGGTAAGTCATGACTCAACATGTTAAATTACTCAAGGTTTTTCCTCAAAGAAATCAAAGCCAATCGTCTTTTATGACTATCCGAGACACAGCAATAAAATTGTTAGAAACCCAGATACACAAACTTAAGGCTAGAAATTAGGTGGCTATATCAGACCATTGATAGACGTTCGAGCACGGCTAACACTGGAGTTGTCGCAAACTCCAAGGATTTATAGTCTCCTAGACTTGTTATGATTCACTGCACACCCAACACCCAAAGAATAAATTTAATCCTCCGTTTAAAATTCACACGAGATGGATCATCCTAAAAGATATAATTTGACTCTTCCATAGTAATGAAAAATAATAGGTCACATAATCGAATCGAAATTATTCCTCTAGTCACCAAACGAGTAAATTCACCATACCAAGGGAATATTTGTTTGTAGAGAAGTACCTCTAGCAAAATTCGACAACCTGGACCTAGGGGCTCTATCCCAATGATAAAATCACACATCGATTCTTTGATATACTGCTTATTGTCCTCAATTATCCTATCTTTTTCAGATTGATCATTATGTGTAGTAAGAACATGTAACATAATTTTGATTGGCCCCAAAAATTCAGGAGGAGAATCAGGTGATAAAAGTTTCAACTCACAGTAAGATGACTTTGAGGTAATCGAGAGTGGAGATAATAAAGAAGGCTGAAGGGGCTCTCCATTAAATATCCACTCTTTAATGGTTGACCAAGAGCCAAAGTCCACCAATGGACCAACTTACTCATTGCACCCATCAAGTTCAAAATTATTACTACAATGAGCTAAGTAAATCTCTAACGAATCATCATCGCTGAAATTAGTGAAAGAATTATTATCCAGATTAGCAGTTTTGTAAAAATTAGTACCCTCCTCATGGAAACTCGACTCCTCTACTTGTTCCTTATTGACATTGACTGCAAAGCAGTCTTCCTCCAAGTTTAGGTGCTTTGTAGGATTGTAAACATTGAGCTTAAGCGTCATGTTCCCAAAAGTCACCTCCATCTCCCCACTCCTCACATGAATATTAGCATTGGTCGTCGCCAAGAATGGACGGCCAAGTATGACAGGAGTTTGCTTTTTGAGAGTTTGCACCGGTTCCGTGTCAAGGACTATAAAATCAGCAGGAAAGTAAAAATCATTGACCTTGACAAGAACGTCCTCAACTATCCCATGCAGTACCTTAATAGATCGGTCAGCTAATTGCAGGGTAACCGTCGTGGGTTTCAACTCCCCTAGTCCCAATTGCTCATACACCGAGTAAGGGATTAAATTGACACTAGCCTCCAAGTCTAACAGTGCTCGCTCAATGACATGACTACCTATGACTATGGAAATGGTAGGAGTGCCGGGATCTTGCAACTTAGGAGGATTGACAGACTGGAAAACGGAGCTCACTTGCTCGGTGAGAAGGACCTTTTTGGACACATGTGTCTGAGATTTCCACTTGAGTGCAGAGGTCCTTAAGGAACTTGGCATAATTAGGGATTTGTTTGATGGCATCTAGGAGGGTGTAGACACCCCGATTTTGAACCCGGGATGCGCTCGAGCATTACCGATGACGAGACGGACCAATCATGACTACCCGAAACTTGTGGGAATAGCTTGAACTTGATCAAAATCAACCCAAACAATCAAAACAGCCCAAACCAACCCAAGCATTGTTGAACCAAGCCAAACCATCAATCTGCCACCAAGAACCTTGAGCGCTCAAGCCCTGGGTCTTGAGCGCTCAAACACTTGAGAACCACTTTGAGCGCTCAAGCCTATGTCTTTGAGCGCTCAACTCTGATCCCAGTCAGGAATCTGCAGAGTATCTCATCATGAGATTTTATGCATGGGAGCGTCTGGGGTGATCTTCTACGATCCTAATACGTATAATACATCCTACATTGCTCTAATCTACCCCTAAAACTACTCCTAACCCACTTTCAAATACAAACCCACTTCCTCTCTCTCCTCTCTTCCCTCCCACTCACTCTCTATAAAAACCACTTACCACCCCTGGTATCCAGGTTACCAATTTTCATACTCCAACTCTCAATTCATCCAGAAATCGTTCATCACTCTCTCTCTCTATACAAAACCTCTTACATTCCATCCAAACCACTTACGAAAACCAGTCTTCAAACTCTAAATTCGAGCTTTGACCATCAATCAACCTCACACACTGCACCACCCATCCAGAATATTAACCAAAACATCCATTATTGTCTATCCCCAAACCCACAATCAAGTTCAAGCCTTCAATCAAGTGAAAAAGGTAGTTAAACATGTGATATATTCACTGTTTTTGATCCTTCTGAGGGAGACCAGTGAGTTCAAACAAGTTCTTATACTTGCATTGAACTCACAAAGGTCTAAAAAGTTGTTTAAAAACACTTTCAAAATCTGCAGTTTCAACAGGGATTGAGCGCTCAAGCCTCAGGCCTTGAGCGCTCAAGCCCAATTCTGAGCAGTCTCTGAATTGGTAATTATTGTGCTTTCTCTTGGTTTTGATTGTCATCAAGTAGCCAGATATGTTTACATTACCTTCAGAAAAGAGCAATTTCACTTAAAAAGTGCGTGCATGAGTGTTGATCATTTTCTTCATGATGATTAAACATCAAAACTTTTGAAAACTTTTATACTTGAGTGCAAAACAGTGGCTGTTCAACCTCATAAATCTTCAGTTTATGTATTTATGATCATTATGAAGTATCAAAAGCTTGCTTGAAGGTCAAAAATCAGAAAACCAGATTATGACCTGAGCGCTCAAGGCTATGCGCCTGAGCGCTCAAGTTGTTCTTGAGCAGTTTGATACTTATGCTTTGTTCTTATAGAGTATTGCTGGAAATTAACTGGAAGGTGTGTGTGAGTTGTTATTACTGTGCTTATGATCTGGATCCCTCTCCTTCTTCGATTCCCATGCATTTTCTTCGTTAATTCGAGGTGATTCTTTTCTTTTCATCACTCTTTAAGAGATCAATCCGCCTGCCCCCATTTGATTTTCCACGAAAAATGTTTTATCAATGTATTGATCTTGTAAAGAATGAGCAAAGAAGTCATGAAAAGGGTTAAAAGCACAAAAGCCAGAAACGGGTTTGAGCGCTCAATCTATGAGCCTTGAGCGCTCAAACAGGTTTGGAAGGTTAAGCGCTCAAACCATCGCTCTTGAGCGCTCAACCCCCATTCTGGGATCCAGATTGCAAGCCAGTTTATCAAGCTTCATGTTCATAATTTCTTGGGTTGTTGTACAGTTTCTGTTGTAATTTATTTCTGTGAATATTTGTTGTAGCTCTTTTTTTTTATCATTATCATCCTTTCCCATGTAAATCATTATGCACAAGCATCCACGATAAGTTCGCATTTTGTATTCTCTTACTATCTACATGATTCCCATCCCCGATTCCCCATTTTCGTGAATAGAGTTGAATTTCAAACATTTATAAAATCCCACAAAATGTTGAGTAGAGACCGGTTCACGGTAAAACCCTTCCCCTCTCGTAACCAAACCCCCGAATCCGAGAAATCTTTGGTTCCGCCGTGATTAGTAAAATCTCTTTCAAATGGGCAAATGAGTCATATTTTTATTGGTTTCTCGGGTTCGGACCTCAAATCCGGGTGGCGACTCTAACAATCACAATCTTTTCAAACGTAAAATCGAACCATTTCCGGTGGGCCGTCCACAGAGGGGTATGTTGATATCCACGCGTTTGAATACCTCAAGAGTATCCTCCATAGATGATCCCTTTTTGGTGTAGGGAGATGGCCCGTTTAGGGCAGCAGGGAAGGGGGCTTTAGGCATATATGGTGGTGCCTTGGAGCCCATGGGTATGGCGGTGGGTGGTGAAGTAGTGATTGGAGGGGTTGTCTCCTTGCTATGAGAATTCTCCTCCTCGAAATCAGATGCGGAAGAGGGAGCTTGGTGCTCCTTTCTTTTTGGCTTTTCAGGTTTAGTTTCAACCTCTCTCTTGTTGCGCAGGGACATGAGAACATTCGCTTGTTGGAAGTTATCAGTCCCTTGATTACCCTCACATTGGTATTGGCCTTTGGGGTTGTTAACATGTTGACTAGACAGCTTACCTTCCTCCATATGGTTCAGTGTGTTAGCCATTTGGCTCAATTGAGCTTCTATTCGGGAGATGGAGTGGGTATGAGAATTCACCTGTTGTTGTGTCGCAGTCATCATCTCAAATGCCTTTAGAAACTTATCCTCGAAGGAAGGGTCCCTCAAGGATTGGGCAGGTGCTTGCTGAGAGGGTGGCTGTTGGTAGTTGGCAAAACGATAGGCCGCAGGATTGAATGGTGTGGACCATGGCCTAGACTGTGGGGTGAAAGTATTGCCCTGGGCTTGTCGGTTCCACGAAAAGTTACTCGGTGTGGTGAAACCCTGTGCATTGGCATACCCCTGTGAAACATTAACTTGTTCGTGCACAAAGCCTGGAAATCGTGAAACAACTGGACAATTAATAATATAATGGGCTGGACTTGCACATAAAGAGCAAGCCTCCTGGAAGGCAGGATGTGGGGTAGAAGTCGAGTCCAAATTGAGGAGTTGGTCAAGCTTCTCGATAGATGGGCTAACCTCATACATACCTCGTGGCTTTGAAGAACTGGTAGTGATGATTGCCCTATCACTGTTCTGGTAAGTGGCATGGTGTTGAGAAGTTTCACTCATTGTCTCAAAAAGCTCCCACGCTGACTTTTCATCCTTATTCATTAACGAACCCCCACATGAGGCATCAACTAACATCCTATAATGGGGATTCAACCCATCATAAAAATTTTGCACTAACTGCCACTGTGCAATTGCGTGGTGCGGACATTTCCTAATAAGGTTACCGAATCTCTCCCCAGCCTCATAAAGAGGCTCATTGTCACCTTGTCGGAACGAAGTAATCAGTTTCGATACTGAGTCATTTTGCCAATGGAGAAATATTTCTTAAGAAATGCGTCTCGCATTTGCCCCCAGCTAGTTATCGAGTTTACGGGTAAGGTACTAAGCCAATGTTTGGCATTCTCTTTTAGTGAAAATTGAAATAAAATTAACCTAAGCACCTCATTTGGAAAATTATGAATTTGAAGTGTGGAGCTTATGGTTAGGAACTCGTCAATATGCTGGTAGGGATCCTCATTAGGGTCCACTTTGAAACTGGGCAACGCTTACAACATGCTAGGTTTAATCTCATAGTGAGTGGTTGTGAATGGTGACAGCTGGATGCATGACGGTGTGACATAAGCCGAGGGCAAGAAGTGCGTATGCAGCGGAACGGGGGCAGGAGGCGCGTTAACTGCTCCAACCCCATTTTGAGGGTGTTGAACTTCTCCCATAGTAACTAGGTCGGACTCACTCTTAACCCTACGTCTCCGCTCCAGATCCAGATTGAGTGGTAAAAGTTCGGGGTTCTGAGACCGACGACCAAACATACACAGCCACACAGATTAAAAGAAAAACAGACTTAGAGTGAGCAACGATATCGCTTTTATATCACGACAATGCTATTCACTGTTGGAACCTGCTTACTTGAACGTCTCGCAACCTGTACCTGAGTATCCCTAGCAAACAAAAATTAAAAAGTCCTAAATTAAGAAATAAAATAAAAACTAATCGAAATTAAGTAACCGTGCAAATTGTCCCCGGAAACGGCGCCAAAATTTGACCTTGTCGTACCATATCAAAATTAAATTTATAAAAACTTAGAATTAACTACTACTCAGAAGAATAATGGCTAAGTCCGAGTGTCGATCCGCGGAGACAATTTGGCTAAATTACGTTAACTCCGATTTGTTCCTAATTTAATTCTGTAAAAAGATGATTGGTTTGATCGATTTTGGAAACTGAATGAATTAAGAGAACAAGTAATTAAATTGGTGAAAAACTAGTGAGAGAAAGATCTAGGGTTTAAAATCCACCCCGACTACGTAACTAGGTTATGCATAGGTTAGGATTTCTACTCGAATCACAATTTGTCAAGAAAATAATTGAGTTGTTAACAAGCATGGACTATCCCATAGCACGGACCGTCTCGCTGGCACAAACCGTCTCTTTCACAGACTGTCTAGTGGCACAATCCGTCTTACGAGCATAATCCATTTCAGTTACCCAAGCACAAGCAAAGAAAACCATTGATTAACTAGGTATTTGAGAGTGCACGCACAAATACTCAACCGATAGAAAGAATTGAGACGATTTCATTCATATGTGATGAAAACAAGTTCTTAGTTAACCAATCGATTCGAAATAGAAAACCTAGGCCTACACATAAACAAAGTTACTTGGAACGGGGCTTCATTTTCCCGCTAGAAAGTGTTTAGTCGGCCATGGAGATGGAGATGAACGTTTGATTTGATGGAGAGCTTGAAGAACCCATGGAACGGCTTGCTTTTCTCCTTCTAAACTTGTCTCAAAATATTCTAGGACCCCCTAAAATGTACAAAGCAATGACCTATTTATAACAAAACTCGAAAAAACGTGGTCAACGCCCTAATCCGCGTTTGACTCGGGTAAAACCGCCCGGGTGGCTTTGATTCCCGCCCGGGCAAAAAATCCAGATTGTTGCCCAAACTTCGCGGGCTCGCCCTGGCTTCATCCGAACTCGAAATGATGCGATTCTTGGACCGTTGCGAAGCTCTTTAAGTCAACTTTGCGTTCCATGCCTTATATCAACTCACATTAGCACTTTTAATCGTTCGGCACTCTCCAAAGCCTACAAACACAATTCAACCATTGTAATTCATCAAGTAACTCTATGATTGGACTATTAAAGTGTTAATTAGAGGGTTAAATGGGTGCTTTTCGGCACCTATCACTGGTTAAACACAATACACTAGTAATAGGGTATTTAGTTTTAAACAAGGTGTCTTTGATCCACCCGCGAAAAAGCTGATCAGACCGTCTCCAAGGAACAAAAGTTGGATTTTGCGATTCTTTTGAGACACCAATATACATATCCTCAGGAAGGACTATAGTAGGAGTTAGGCATCACATAATCCCCATTCACAAAGCCTTACATATCCTGGCAATCAATCATTGCAAGCATTTAAGTCCTCTATAACAAGTAGGTTTTTGGAGTGAGACGAAGGGTAACAAAATTCCCAACGTTCAACGTTGCAGGGTAGGGGTATGAACCGAAAGCTGAAGAAGCCATTTAAGAGTTTAAGAGGGAGAAAAGTTAGGGTACATAAATCAAGGTTAACTTGACTAGGGATGTGAATAGTAGAACAATGTAACTAGGTGGAAAAATCTGTGAACTAGTGAACAATCGAGGTTAGAACAGTAGGGAAGACCTCTTGGCAGGATTCCCCCTTGGATGAGAGTGAATGCTCTCTAGAGGATATTCTCTCTAGAATCACTCTCAAAGTTAATGAAAAAAAAAGTCCTTTGAAAGCTAGGAGGGATGCTCTATTTATGAAGACTTGGTATCTCTTTCGGAGCCGAGTCCACTTATTAATTCCGGACACGCCTCACATGGGTCGTGCGCGTACATTCCTTTCGCATTGTTCTAGCCGCGGCCCCCGTGATACCCGCGGTTGTCCCTTGGTTGAGATTTGTGCTCTAATAGGTGGCCAAACACCCCTCCCTAATCTCGAGATTCCGAAATTAACACGACCAACAAATTTTCACTGGCTCAAAGTTTCCAAAGTTTGGCATTGGAATCTATTTTTGTCTCATATGAGCTTGTGAACTTCACCAGTTTTCTTAACTCCGCTGGCTATTTCAAAACTACGTAAGAACCTCCTAATAAATTTCACTTGCTTCGAGCTCGTGAATTTCATTAGCTTTGAACGCGTGATTTTCATTAGCTCTTGAATTTCATTAGTTTTGAGTTTGTGAATTTTACTAGATTTCAAAACACAACTAGTTATTTCAAAACTACGTACGAAACCATCTACTAAATTTCACTAGCTTCGAGCTCATGGATTTCACTAGGAATTCATGATGATTTGTGCAACTTCGACGACAAGATTTGTTCAATTTGTAGTCTATGTATGAAGTCGAAGAATTTTGGTGAAAAAACTACTAAGAAACTCAGAGTAATCAGACTTGAAAATACTGTAGACACAACTTTTGTGAATATTTTTTTTAAGTTTAGGTGACAAACAAGCATATAGTTTAAAAGATTAGTGAAATTCACTTATTTTAAAATTTTACTAAATTGCACAAAATTTACTCTCTGCCACCTCCGCCCACCACTTCTGGCAAGCGACCTCCCTTGGCCAGCAACCACAAAAGTTAATGAAATTCACAAATTTTAAATTTCACGAAATTTACTCTTCTCCCGCCTCCACAGGAAGCCACCTGGTCAAATTTCATTTGCATATTGAGTTTGTGGTTCTTACAGGATTTCAAAACACAACTAGCTATTTTAGTACTACGTAAGGACCACCTAGTGAATTTCACTAGCTTAGAGCTTGTGAATTTCACCAGGAATTCACGACCATTTGTGCAACTTCGAGACGAGGTTTGTTCAATTGCTAGTCTATGTATGAAATCGCAAGTTTTTTGTTTAAATGGATACTAATTAGGGCAATTAGCCCAAAAACTAACTGAATTGTTATCACCAAAAGTACACTTATTAAAGGTGTACAAATTTTTTTTTGGATCTAGTCCGTCTTTTTTTTTACACTCTCGTCAAAGTGACCAAAAAATAATTTAACCAAACAATGAAAAAATTCACTCAAAACATAAACATTCCAAAAAAAAAAAACTGGGTCTTGTAAATGCATGAAACTACACTTTACTTTCTCATATGAGACAAAAATAGCTTTGTTCAAAATTTTCATTCATTCATTTTTGACAAAATTACCCATATTTTCCATCAAAGTTGTTAGTGGTTGTCAACATCTAACATGTGCATATATTCCAAATGAAACAGGATCTCTTCTTAATTTATACTGTACAACAACATCATCTTTCCAAAAGTTAATTCATTATTGCTGAAAATATCAATCATCTTTATTATCTCTTGGTGCAGGGAAAAAAACACATGCTACTAAAATATAGGAGAATCCATATACTTTTTGTTAAAAGAAAAGAGACATGAAAAGCTAAAAGCAGAGGGATACGATAGGCTCCTCCTTTGAAATTATCACCCTGTTTGTCTCCCCAAAACACAGACTAGTAACAATCAAAGGAAAGACCCAATTCAAACTTTAGATTCCAAGTTCAAATCACCAGCTAATTATTTTAATCAAAAAATCAGGTATTCGGGATAACTTTGGCGCAACTAACTAAGGGGGTTTTTCAGAGCTATTACTTTTTTAGACCTCTGCTGAGATTATACTTAAGCTTTTAGATGAGTTATTGTTAACAATCTACTATGATATCAGAGTAGACAATAGATCCGTGTTCAAACCGTACCGTCTACCAAATAACTAAATATTTACACGTTTTTAGCCAGCTTATGGAAGAGAGTCTGACTAGATGTACGGAGACGTGTTGAGAATACAAATAATGAAATTACAGATTTCTCTAACTGTTTAGGCTTTTTAAATGAGTTGGTAATTAAAAATTTAATAGAATGAATTGAGATTATAAATATTTGAATTATAATCAACAAAGACATAATCCACATGGATTGGATGATTTAAACCTTTACTTCAGAGACTACTTTGAACTTCTTTGAACTTCAATGCTTAAGCTCTCAAATCTTAACTACTTTGAAAGAATTATCCTCTGCACTTGATGCACTCTGCGAGCTGATTGTGAGTAGCCATTAAAATACTTGAACTCCAACACTTGATTCCCCCTTCATTATTCTCATGAATTGCAGTCAAACTCACCATAATTTCAATGCATTTCCTCACTTGTCCTGCATGATTTGACCCTAGAACATGAAGAGTTTCAATTAAACAAGACAGCAATTCTTAGGGTGTTCACGAACGGGAAAAAAAAAAAAAAAAAGCACGGAGGCTGGAAGTTTGCAGATTCAAAGAAAGGTAGTTGTGATGTCACTACCATGGATAGCGACTCTACATACCTTCAACGCAGTGCTACAATTGAACTCATCGGTATGAATGCCGAAAAATTAATCTCATTAGAGCATCTCCTGTGGCTAAATTATGATAGCAACAGAATAGTTTTTGGAAAAAATAGGACCCACTTATGAATCAATAAGTAGTCATTAGTTGCCATTAGTTTATGGAGCGGATGGTTAGTCCAATGAACTAGGTAAATTTATTACATGAAACTGAAAATAATATATATACTTAGTATATAATATTATAGCAACGGCAATATTATCATTTTAAAGCTTCAACGTCAATCGGATTAGGAAATGGTCAACATACTATATCGATTGAAGCAAAGCAACATGAATAGAATTAAAAAGATGAATTGATATTGGTTTGAGAGACAAAGTCCACATGAAATTTTTAAAGCAATAACGCAAAGGTAGTAATAAAGCAATTCTCAATTTGAAAAAATCCCTCCTAACTTTTTCTGCGATCTTGTTATATCATTTTGAGCATCCCATATAACAATTGTATCATTTATTCCGTTTTGTTCTCCGGAAAACAAAAAAAAAAACATTTTTTTGATCTAAAACTTGAGCCGTGACAAAAGTGATGACTATAATATATATATATATATATATATATATAGGTGGCCAAACTTGTAGGGTGTTACTTATAACCATAAAATTATGGAATAATTAGTCATAAATACACAATATTTTGTCTATTTGAAGAGAAGGACAAGGAACTTTTGTAATCAAACATAAAGACATTATTTGTAATCATGATATAATAAAAAGATAAACACACTCATTCCCTCTTTACTATGATTCCCTGGCTAACTTGCCCGTAATTTTTAGTTGGTCCTTCGCTGGTAACTCCCAAGCTACAATTGGCAATTAAACAAATGATAAGTATGATTGCAAATGAAAAACGGAAATTTGTGAACTTGTCCTATGAGCCCAAGAAGCTCCAACGACTCTGCAAAAGTTTCAGCCAACAAATAACTAAATAAAATCTTATACATCAAGAAAATTCTCTATTCTTGATGTACCTAGCGATGAATGTTTTGGAAGGAAAATTCCAAAAATTAGTGACTTTTCAAAAGTCACTAATTTTTTTGGTCGTCGGAAGTGGTCGGCTAGAGGTGGGGTGGTGGTCGGCCGGAAGTGGGGTGATGATTTTTTTGAATTTCATGTTCGAAATTAGAATTTTAAAGAATTAGTGATATTTCACTAATTTTTTTGGTCGCTGGAAGTGGTCGGCTAGAGGTGGGGTGGTGGTCGACCGGATGTGAGGTGGTGATTTTTTTGAATTTTATGTTCGAAATTAGAATTTTTAAAAATTAGTGACATTTCACTAATTTTTTTGGTCGTTGAAATTGGTCAGCAAGAGGTGGGGTGGTAGTCGGCCGGACATGGGGTGGTATTTTTTTGAATTTTATGTACGAAATTAGAACTTTTAATAATTAGTGATTTTTCACTAATTTTTTTGATCCTCGGAAGTGGTCGGCTAGAGGTGGGGTGGTGGTTGGCCGGAGATGGGATCGTGATTTTTTTTGAATTTTAGGTTCGAAATTAGAATTTTTAGAAATTAGTGACATGTCACTAATTTTTTTGGTTGTCGAAAGTGGTAGGCTAAAGTTATTTGGTGGTCGGTCGAAGGTGGGGTGGTGATTTTTTTGAATTTTATGTTCGAAAGTAGAATTTTAAAAAATTAGTGACATTTCACTAATTTTTTTGGTCGCCAAAAATAGTCAGTCAGTGGTGGGGTGGTGGTTGGTCGGAGGTTGAGTGGTGATTTTTTTTTTTAAATTTTATGTTCAAAATTTGAATTTTTAAAAATTAGTGAAGTGTCACTAATTTTTTTATCGCCGGAAGTAGTCGGCCTAAGGTGGGGTGGTGGTCAGCCGGAGTTAGAGTGGTGATTTTTTTGAATTTTATTTATGAAATTTGAGTTTTTAAAAATTAGTAACATTTCACTAATTGTTTTGGTCGCCGAAAGTGGTCAGCCAGAGGTGGGGTGGTGGTCGGCCGGAGGTGGGTTGGTGATTTTTTTGAATTTTATGTTCGAAATTAGAATTTTTAAAAATTAGTGGCATCTCACTAATTTTTTTTTGTCGCTGGAAATGATCGGCTAAAGGTGGGGTGGTGGTCGGCTGAAGGTGGGGTGAAATTTTTTTGAATTTTATGTTTGAAATAAGAATTAGTAAAAATTAGTAACATCTCACTAATTTTTTTGGTCGCCGGAAGGGGCCAGAGGTGGGGTGGTTGTCGACCAGATGTGGGGTGGTGATTTTTTTGAATTTTATGTTCGAAATTAAATTTTTTAAAAATTAGTGACATCTCGCTAATTTTTTTGGTCGCCGGAAGTGGTCGGCCAAAGGTTGGGTGGTGGTTGGCCGGAGGTGGAGTGATGTTTTTTTTTTTTTATGTTCAAAATTAGAATTTTTAAAAACTAGTGACATCTCACAATTTTTTTGGTCACCAGAAGTGGTCGGCCGGAGGTGGGGTGGTGATTTTTTTGATTTTATGTTTGAAATTAACTTTGTTAAAAATTAGTGACATCTCACTAATTTTTTTGGTCGTCAAAAGTTTTCGCCAAAGGTGGGGTGGTGGTCGGCCAGAGGTGGAGTGGAGATTTTTTTGAATTTTATGTTCGAATTTAGAATTTTTAAAAATTAGTAACAATTCACTAATTTTTTTTTGTCTTTATGTTTGATTGCAAAAGTTCCTTTTCCTTCCCTTTAAAAATGTCGAATATTGTTTGTTTTTATGTTCGATTGCAAAAGTTCCTTGTCCTTCCCTTTAAAAATGTCAAATGTTTTGAATTTTTGGCTAAGTGGCCCTAAAATTATTGACTAATTTAACTAGTCCATCAGAGTCAATTTTTACACTCTTGCTAGCTAAAATTTTACCAATCCATACTAATATAGGGTCCATTGGAGATGCTCTTAGCCTCCCTAATGCAAAGATTGCAAAATATCATCAATTCGTCCGTGCTTCTAACCCTTCCAGTGAACCTCCTTCGAACATATTGATGTCCAATTAAAATGATTTTTGAGTGAATATATATGTGCTCTGCAATATAAATATGAACAGTTCGGATGAACTAACCCTATAGTGGGGCCCACAACAATGGTGACGGAAAACACAGTGTTTCTACGGCCGGGAAAGAATGTAGTCTCTAAAAATAGGGAGGAGAGAAGAAGTCAAAGAAATGATTGCTTGGAATCCACCAAACAACACAATCTCTTAGAAATTACAAAAGGAAAAGAAGAGGAAGAAGATGGAGAGGAAAATTCACGCACTTTGAAGTGAATCAGAGATCTAAACTACACTACTACAACAAACTAATCCTTCAAAACAGTGATGTTGAATAATCAAACTGAACGTCCCGTATCAGCAACATAGCGTACATCGTCTTAGTAGTTTTAGTTCCAATAACAACAGTTGCAATACCTTTCTGCACTTACTCTTCTGATTTCTGCGTTGTAGTTGGCCTTGATCATCTAGTTGCATGATGTTTATCTATGCAAGCAGTCTACCTGGGGTTATGAGTCACTTGTTGGATTCAGTCAGTTTCTGCAAGGACGCCTCGTTAGCATTGGAACTACCGTGACAGCTGCTTATCGACACTTTGCATGCAAATATCTTTTAACTGAAAGTCGGATCAATTCATAACTAGATGTATCATTCATTTGATTTGGTTTTGTAATTTATTTTTTTGTATGCATTTTTTTTTCCAGTTGTATTAGTTGCACTCGGTAGATTGTAAATTCTTTATCAATAAAGTTCTTAGACTAAAAAAAAAGTTTGGAATAAAGCTACATTTTCTTATTTGCCTTTTTAATGGCAAAAGAATCCATATCCTAGATAGCAACATATAAAGCGCACACAAATACAGAGCAAACAAAATACACAATCTATTGCACAAATTCAGAGCAAACAAAATACACAATCTATTGGATACTGATAAGTTCAAACCACACACGTGTTCGATGCACTCTTCAAACAAAGTACAAAATTTAAGTTTCCAAAGCCATACACACCACTCATTAATAGAACAAATCAAGCAAACAATTATCAAATATGTCACACGAAGATCTAGAGCAGAACCACTTTGCCGAATAAGCAGGTTGCAAATAAGAATCTAGAGCCCTTAACTTCAGCATGCCCATAATTATTTCACCTGTGAGACAAAAGGGGAAAATGGAGTTAGGATGATCTGTAGTTCATATAAAGTGGGTTGCTAATGGAGCCACCCATTAGGTAAAGACTAAAAAGGGAGTACATTGGATAAAGGAAGTATGGAAGGAAATAAATACCCTAGCTAGAAAGGTAACGGAAAAATGCTAATTAATGATTGACTATTGCAGTAATGGGAGGTGTACAACAAAAGTCTCCGATATGGCTCCAACACGGTCATATGTGTGTGGAGCCCATACACCGTGTGAGTGTGTTGGAGTCATATTGGAGATGAATTGTTGGGACGCGGGGATGCTGCTGTGCAGCTTGTGTACGACAGGTGTTGTGCAGCATCACAACGGTTCATTGCTTGGATGAACGATCCAAATTTCAAACAAACTATTCGCGCGAATAGTTTGTTTGAAATTTGAACCATTAAAAACACTCGTGGACGGCTGTGATGTTGCATAGCACCTGTTGTGCATAAGCTGCACAGCAACGTCCCCAGCTTGATATTGTTGTACCTCTATCATTTTTTCTCAGAAAACGAAGAAAACTTAATACATGTAACAAACCGTTGCATTTAAAAAAAAATTGTATTACTGCATATATAATAGCAAGACAGATGAAACAAAATATTAAACCTAGAAATGTTAGCAAATTTGAGGGAACATATGTATACAAGAATAAATTGTAATTGCTTCAGAATCATAACAAATAACAATGATACTCAATTACTCATAAATAAATAAAAAATTACTCATAAATAAAGATTCATACCTGACTTTCTCATTCGGTAGTCATCACGATTATATTTCTCAATCGATCAGGAATTCGTGTTTCTGGCATTTTCGAATACCCCGGGTATTTAATGATCTTGAAATCCCTGAGTCTTGGCATTCCTTCTTCCTCAACTACCACCATCTCAATGTATGGCAAACCTTCAATTCGCAATACTTCGAGTTCAGGAAAGTCACCATGTTCTCCAGGGCAAACTAGTTCCTTCCCTTCGTATGAACACATCAACAATTGGAGGATCTTTAATTTTTGAAGTTTCTTTAGGGTCTCCATTGGGCCCTTCTCAATATATGTGAAGGCCAGGGTAAGTATGGTGAGGTTTGGGGGCAGTTTATCATGTTGGGGCAACTCAGTCATCTTTAGACGATTCAAATCCAAACTACATAGATTCTCATATCGAGACAAATTCAGGGAATTGCTTTTCAGCTTGGGCAGTTTGAGAATGGGCTGTTTGTCTTTGTATGTGTGCAACCACAATTTTTCAAGCTTGTGCGATACAGGTGCCCCATCCGATAATACCTCAATGATGTCCTTGGACCAGGTCTTCGTTGGGTTATAGACTCCCAATGTTCTCAAACTGTTAAGTTTGTACAACCAATCTGCCTTGAACAACTCACCAGACAGCCCAGACAGGGTCTGGAGATTCGTTAATGAAAATTCAACTCGTTGGAGCTTACCCAAACTGTCCCATCTATATTTTGAAGTACGGCAATCCGGAGGTAAGAGAATGTGCCTTAATTGCTTCATACTCCAAATAACATTAGGAACGTAGATCCCCCACCATGACTCTCGAAGATCCAAGGTTAGCAAGCTTTTCAAATTGCTTATCGCAGAAGGCAGTTCCACTGGCCCCGATATGTTTGCCAATTTAAGGTATGTCAATTGCCTTAAATTGCAAATTTCAGTTGAAACGGACAATGGTATATAATCGTTCTCAATTCTAAGCAATCGAAAAGATTTGGAGTCCTGGAGAAGATTCTTGGTAACCCTTCCCTCCCTTTTTTCATTTTTTTTTGGGTCAATCATTTCCTCCCATCCGAATTTAGGAAAAAAACACAACATGGCATGAATGCGGGAAGTTTGCGGATGCAAAGAAAGGTAAGGGCCGATATCACTATTATGGATAGCGATTCTACGTACCTTGCAGGTACTATGCCAATTCACTGCATCAGTATGAATCTTAAAAAAATTAATTTCATTAGCCTCCCGAATGCAAAGACTATGCAATATATCATGGATTTGAACAGTAAAAACCGTTCCATCCAACTTCATTTGATTAACTTGTATCAGATTCCTTGCTATCAATTGATTTAGGTAGTCATCTCCCACTTCCTCAACCTCTCTCACTTCACTACCTCTTATAAACCCTTCGGCTGCCCATAAGTTAATCAAATCGAATGCCTCAATTTCACGATCCTCGGGGAAAAATCCAAAATATAGAAAGCATGGTTTGAGATATAGTGGCAAATCTTTGTAACTTAAGGCAAAGATATCGAACCACTTGTCATTATCTTGACCCATGCCGAGGATGCCCTCTAATACTCCTTTCCACGCACTGTCTGATCTCCCTCTTAGCAAACCTGCCGCTAGTAAAATTGCTAGCGGCAAGCCACCGCATTTTTCCAATATTTGCTCACCGATGTTTTTTAATTGCGGGGAATATTGTGTTTCGTTTATATTTTGTGGATCATCAGCAATCATTTTGTAAAAAAGTTGCCTACTGGTTTCCAAATCTAGGGGTTGCAACTTAAATATAGACTTCGTCCCACCTACGTATAGACCTACGTCTTCAATCCGAGAAGTGAGTATTATTTGACGCTCGTTCTCGGAATTCGTAGGAAGGTGAATCTTTAAAGCATCCCATGCGGTGGTACGCCATATATCATCTATAACTATCACATACCTTTTTGTGCTCAAGAGTTCGAACAGATTGGTCTCGAAATTCTGCTCCATCTTGTTCTCCTCCAAGCCCACCTGTCCAGCTATGTCTCGCAAAAGTTGTTGTTCATTTGGGCGCTCAGAAACACAAATCCATGCTGCGCAGTCGAAATGTTGTCGAACAGAGTTGTAAACTTTCCTGGCAAGAGCCGTCTTTCCCACACCGGCCGTACCAATAATAGACACCACGGGATGATGTAAATCCTTGTCGAGGACTTTCTGCTTCAGATCTTCGACTATAGTGTTGATACCCACAACATATGGTTCATCAGCGTGAGGGAAAGTTTGTCTTGGATACGTTGTAACTGCTTCAAGGCTAGTGCTTCTTGCATCGGCTTCAAAATCTTTTCTAGCCTTCGTGATATCCTCAACCCTTTTCCTGATGCCTTCAACCCCTTTAGAAAAAGCACGAGCACTTTTCATGTGCCTGAAACCAAGAAGCCCGTTCCATTGGCTCCAACTTGATATTAACTTGGGAAAATACGTGTGAATAATGTCCTCCACATCGTAGGCAAGGTTCCAAATCTCCCTGATGAAGTTAGATACAACCGCAGTTTTCAACTGGATTGCCTCAGCATCTTGTAAGTAGGATTGAATGCGGCCCATCTCAATTTCAATCCACTCGAGGTCTTCTCTCACGCGACACAAGCGAGAACCATCTATGATGATTTGATTTACAGCTAATTCTCCAGCTTTCTTGCCAATTGCGGTAAGAATAGTCTCTGCTGCCATTTTAGTTTTTAGGAACCAAGGATCACAAAAAAGGAGGAGGAGAAGGAGGATTGAATTAGGGGACAATTTTGATATTGGATGAGTTAGACAAAGCAGTTAACTTCTATAGATTACCAAGATTCCTTTTATCACTTCTTTCTTGGAAAGTTGAAATCTATGAAAAGTAAACTCTGAGAACCCTTATTTTAAAAGACATGCGCAGTATTCTGATTTTAAAAAATAGTGATCTAGATCTGAAAAGGAAAAAAAAAATTTTGATCCTTGATCTAGATCTCGTCTGAAGTCAAAATGCCTAGAATGGTGCGCGGAAACTGATCGTAAGTATCAGAAAAACAAAGCATAATATGGTGTGTCCACAGGGACAGGGTAATGTGAGCACATGGGTAGTCCCGTTCATTTCTCCATGTTTCCAGTTATTTCGTGCACGAACCTAGGACGAATTATTGGACTCAGCCTTGACTAATCCAAGATTAATCCCACCTACGAACACTGGTTGTAGTCGGGATTTTATTGCAAAGTCATGGTCGCTATGTCTGGTTGTCCCCTCCCATCTTTTTTGCGGTTAGGAAAAAAAAAAAAAATGTGCCCAGGTACTCAGTGAAGCGAAGTGGTTAACATTGCTTGTATCGATATAATGGGAAAAGATCATTACCGAAGCAAAGTGGTTAACATCGCGGTGGTGAGCCTCATCCGCCCTCACAACCACCAACACATCACAGAACGTGGCATCCAGCGCCAGCCTCCAGTAATCCACCGCGATAGCCGGTGTTGTTCTTTAGGAGGATTGAAAAGCTATGGAAATTAAGATAAATTGAACACGTACCTTTCAAAATTAGAATTCTGAGATGAAGGGACAACGAATAAGGAGGACCATCCAAATATCCCAAGAATCCGTTTGCATTCATCACGGTTTGAACTTGCATTTTCCAAAGATGATAATTCAAGCCATCAAGTTTGATGTTCGAATGAAATTTGGAAACTAGAAATGCAAGAGTTGGAGGAATCGTTACTGTAACTGCCGCCATATTTCTGAATCATAGATCGAATCTAATGTTTCAGGACTGAACTCGAAAAAAACTTCCTCAATCTGAAATGCAGTTGACCAGGGCGATTAGCCCAGTTGGTCATGTAGCCCCTTCTACAGAGGTGAGATTCTGGGTTCGACTCCTATAGAGAGGAGGTCAACCCTTGTGGTTTACTAACATCTAACAGTTAACTCTACTGATGAATATCGAATGGCAAAAAAATCTGAAATGCAGTTAATCCTTTGTAGACACCCCAATTTTGACTATCCCTAAATCCTAAGTACGAGTCCAAATGTGTCCCCAATAATGAAAAATGTTAACATGTCAATAAATTTATTTTGTTTAATTTGCTTCGATCAATTTGGACTATCATTTAAAAAATCCACCAATCCAAGGAAAAGCCCAATAAACCCACCCTCGACCTACTCTAAACCCATTTTACCAGCCCAACGACAAAACTCAGCAAATAAGCCCAATTCGAGGATGGTCTGAAGGCCACGGCTACATGGTTTAAGTCCACTTGGAGAGTTAATTCAACGGTCCAGTACACTTAATTAGGGAGATCTACCTCCGTTTGAAAATAGTAGAAAAACAATTTGTTGGTATTTATTTTCTTAGCAACTCAGGTTGTATCTTAAAAAAGGACTTGGGGTTGCTGTTGTACAACCCCATGCACAGTAAGTGCTGCGCACATTAGGATCGTCCGGTACTCGGATGAACGGCTCATATTTCATCTCGGCACTTTTGCATCCGAACCGTTCGTTGTCGTATGTGCAAGATGAAATCTGGACCACCCATCCGAGCAACGGACGGCCTGGATGAGCATAGCACCTGCTGTGCACGAGGCTGCACATCATCAACCCCAAATAAAAAATGTGGCACTGTAATGCCAAAAGAAAGAATAATTTGCAATGGATGCTAGGGTGGCAGAGGCATGTTTTGTTCGTCTTATCTCATCCTTCATAGAATTGGACCATAGGTTATGGATTAATTTAAGTAGTTTGGTTAATAAGGACAAACAAATATGATGTTATACCAAACCTAATACACTAATGCAGTACAAAGAGTTTTGTCTCTTGCTTTCGATAATCTGATGTTCAGGCTAGTTTGTGCCTACCTCGATTGATTCTGGGGTCTTGAAATCAATGACTAGACAAATTCTTCAGTGTTCCTAAGGTTTAATGAAATTCACAAATTTTAAAATTTCACGAAATTTACTCTTCTCCCACCTCCGCAGGAAACCACCTGGTCAAATTTCATTTGCATATTGAGTTCGTGGTTCTTACAATATTTCAAAACACAACTAGCTATTTCAGTACCACGTAAGGACCACTTAGTGAATTTCACTAGCTTAGAGCTCGTGAATTTCACTAGGAATTCACGACGATTTGTGCAACTTCCAGACAAGGTTTGTTCAATTGGTAGTCTATGTATGACATCGCAATTTTTTTGTTTAAACGGATACTAATTAGGGCAATTAGCCCTAATAGCCCCAAAACTAACTGAATCATTATCACTAAAAGTATACTTATTAAAGTTGTACAATTTTTTTTTTTGGATCTAGTCCGTCTTTTTTTTTTTTTTTTCACTCTCGTCAAAGTGACCAAAAAATAATTTTAACCAAACAATGAAAAAATTCACTCAAAACATAAACATTCCCAAAAAAAAAAAAAACTGGGTCTTGTAAATGCATGAAACTACACTTTACTTTGTCATATGAGACAAAAATAGCTTTGTTCAAAATTTTCATTCATTCATTTTTGACAAAATGACCCATATTTTCCATCAAAGTCGTTAGTGGTGGTCAACATCTAACATGTGCATATATTCCAAACGAAACAGGGTCTCTTCTTAATTTATAAATCATCATCTTTCGAAAAGTTAATTCATTATTGCTAAAAATATCATCTTTACTATCTTTTTTTTTTTTTTTTGTCATTCGTCATTCCTAATCTAGTACAATGGGGAGGAGGAATGAGACTCGATCCTAAGATACAGTGTTAGGCATTCAAGAGCTCTACCGCATGAGCTAGCCACCAGTTGTTCTTTACTATCTCTTGGTGCAGGGAAAAAAACACATACTATACTAAAATTTGTTAAAAGAAAAGAAACATGATTAGCTAAAAGCAGAGGGATACGATAGGCCCCTCCTTTGAAATCATCTCCCTGTTTGTCTCCCCAAAACACAGACCAGTAACAATCAAAGGAAAGACCCAACTCAAACTTTAGATTCCTAAGTTCAAATCACTAGCTAATTATTTTAATGAAAAAATCAGGTATTTGGGACAACTTTAGCGCAGCTAACTAAGGGGGTTTTTCAGAGCAGATTACTTTTCAGACCTCTGTTGAGATTATACTTAAGCTTTTAGATGAGTTATTGTTAACAATTTACTATGGTATTAGAGTAGACAATAGATCCATGTTTAAACCGTACCGTCTACCAAATAACTAAATATTTACACGTTTTTAGCCAGCTTATGGAGGAGAGTCTGACTAGATGTACGGAGACGTGTTGAGAATACAAATAATGAAATTACACATCTCTCTAATAGTTTAGACTTTTAAATGAGTAGGTAATTAAAAATTTAATAGAATGAATTGAGATTATAAATATTTGAATTATAATCAGACTGTGCAAAAGCTTTATTATTATTATTATTATTATAAGTCTGCATTCTCTTGTTCCTTTGTCAATAATGCATTTTGTTCATTTGTCAATAATGCATTTCTGCAAAATGCATTATATAATCTGCTCCCAGACAGTAAAAAAAAAAAAAAAGGTGTGAATAGTAGGTGACCAAACAGTAACCCTCCCTAATCTGAAAATTCCGAAATTTATGACCGTGCAAATCCCGAAGTTTAACCATCAACAAAGACATAATCTACATGGATTGGATGATTTAAACCTTTACTTCAGAGACTACTTTGAACTTCTTTGAACTTCAATGCTTAAGCTCTCAAATCTTAACTACTTTGGGCTTCTTTTTATTCGCGCGGCTTGAATTTGAAAGAATTATCCTCTGCACTTGATGCACTCTTCGAGCTGATTGTGAGTAGCCACTAAAATACTGGGACTCCAACACTTGATTTCCCCTTCATTATTCTCATGAATTGCAGTCAAACTCACCAAAATTTCAATGCATTTCCTCTTGTTCTAATTAATTCCAGTTTCAGTTGTTGATGTACTCCTTGGGAAATCCATGTAATGCATAAAACCATGTATCCTGCAGCTTGCAATCTCTGTGCACAACTCTTGATCCTGATCAATGTACGATTCCATTGAACCAATTTTCTTAATATTGTCAAGTTCCCTCGTCAGATCTTGAATGTGAAATCTATTTAGAGAATCAAACCCTGTTTTTAACTGAATTCCTCATTTGTCCTGCATGATTTAACCCTAGAACATGAGGAAGAGGAGAAGAACATAAGAGTTTAAATTAAACAAGACAGCAATTTCTTAGGGTGTTCGCGATAAAAAAACGAAACAAAACAAAACAAAGCACAAAGGCTGGAAATTTTGCGGATTCAAAGAAAGGTAGTTGTGGATGTCATTGCCATGGATAGCGATTCTACATACATTCAACAGTACTACAGTTGAACTCATCGGTATGAATGCCAAAATTAATCTCATTAGAGCATCTCCAGTGGCTAAATTATGATAGCTAAAGAATAGTTTTTGGAAAAAATAAGATCCACTTATGAATTAATAAGTAGTCATTAGTTGCCAATAGTTTATGGAGCGGATGGTTAGTCCAATGAACTAGGTAAATTTATTATATGAAACTGAAAATAATACTATATATACTTATTAGTATATAATATTATAGGAACGGCAATGTTATCATTTTAAAGCTTCGACGTCAATAGGATTAGGAAATGGTCAACATACTATATTGATTGAAGCAAAGCAACGTGAATAGAATTAAAAAGATGAATTGGGGTTGGTATGAGAGACAAAGTCCACATGAAATTTTTAAAGCAATAAAGCACAGGTAGTAGTAAAGCAATTCTCAATTTGAAAAAATCCCTCCAGACTTTTTCTGCGAGCTCGTTATATCATTTTGAGCATCCCATGTAACAATTGCATCATTTGTTCCGTTTTGTTCTCCGGAAAACAGAAAATCATTTTTTGATCTAAAACTTGAGCGAACAAAAGTTAATGACTATATATATAGGTGGCCAAACTTGTAGGGTGAGTTACTTAAACATGAAATTATTGATCAATTTAACTAGTCCGTCAGAGACAATTTTTACACTCTTGCTAGCTAAAACTTTACTATCCATACTAATATAGGGTTTATTGGAGATGTCCTATCAAAATGATTTTTGCGTGAATATACACATGCTCTGCAATACGAATATGAACAGTTTGGATGAACTAAACCTACAGTGGGGCCCACAACAACGGTGATGGAAAACACATGTCGCTGTATTTGGTTGAGAGTTTTGAGAAGAATACTTTGAGAAATATTTTTAAGATAGTGTTTGAATGGGTTTTTGAAAAAAGTAATAATTAGAGAGACGTGTAATAATTGGAGAGAGATAGAAAGAGAAATGAGAATAATGATTAGATAGAGAGGTATGAGTACAGAAAGAAATGTGATTAATGATTGGAGAGATGAGAGATGGAGAAAGAATCTTTTTGGAAACTTTTTTGGAAATGTGAAGTGAACAAAAGTGTTTCTACTGCCAGGAAAGGATGTAATCTCTAAAAATAGGGAGGAAAGAAGAAGTTAAAGAAATGATTGCTTGGAATCCACTAAACAACACAATCTCTTACAAATTAAGGAAAAGAAGAGGAAGAAGATGGAGACGAAAATTCACACGCTTTGAAGTGAATCTGATATCTAAACTACACTACTACAACAAACTAATCCTTCATAACAGAGATGCAAATTTTTTATCAATAAAGTTCTTGCACTAAAAAAAAGTTTGGAATAAAGCTACATTTTCTTATTTTCGTTTCTAATGGCACACAAAGAGCACACACAAATACAGAAGAAACAAAATACACAATCTATTGGATACTGACAAGTTCAAACCATACACGTGTTCGATGCACTCTTCAAACAAAGGACTAAATTTAAGTTTCCAAAGCCATACACACCACTCATTAATAGAACAATCAAGCAAACAATTATCAAACACGTCACACAAAATCTAGAGCAGAACCACTTTGCCGAATAAGCGGGTTGCAGATAAGAATCAAGAGCCCTTATCTTCAGCATATGCATAATTATTTCACCTGTGAGACAAAAGGGAAAAATAGAGTTAGTTCATTGTTTTGAGAAGATCGGGCTACAGAGAAGAAGAATGGGCCTAAATAGATCACTCTTGTAATATGACATAGGTAAAGACTAAAAAGGGAGTACATTGGATAAAGGAAGTATGGAAATAAATACCCGAGCTAGAAAGGTACCGGAAAAATGCTAATTAAGGGTTGACTATTTCAGTAATGGGAGGTGTACAACAAAAGTCTCTAATATGACTCCAACACGGTCACATGTGTGTGGAGCCCATACACCATGTGAGTGTGTTGGAACCATATTAGAAATGTATTGTTGTGCCTCTATCATTTTTTCTCGAAAAAGGAAGAAAACTTAATACATGTAACAAAACCTTGCATTTTAAAAAAAAAAACAATTGAATTGCTGCATATATAATAGCAAGACAGATGAAACAAAATAAACCTAGAAAGGTTAGCAAATTTGAGGGAACATATGCATACAAGAATAAGTTGTAATTGCTTCAAAATCACAACAAATAACAATGATACTCAATTACTCATAAATAAATATTCATACCTGACTTTCTCATTCGGTTGTCATCACGATTATATTTCTCAATCGATCAGGAATTCGTGTTTCTGGCACTTTTGAACACTGCCAGGATGGATTGATCTTGAAATCCCTGAGTCTTGGCATTCCTTCTTCCTCAACTACCACCATCTCAATATTTGGCAAATCATCAATTTCCAATACTTCGAGTTCAGGAAAGTCACCATGTTCTCCAGAGCAAACTAGATCCTTCCCTTCGTATGACTCGAACAACAATTTCAGGATCTTTAGTTTTTGAAGTTTCTTTAGGGTCTCCATTGGGTCCTTCTCAATATATGTGTGGGTCAGGGTAAGTATGGTGAGGTTTGGGGGCAGTTTATCATGTTGGGGCAACTCAATCATCTTTATACGAAACAAATCCAGATTACATAGATTCTCATAACGAGACAAATTCAGAGAATTGCTTTTCAACTCGGACAGATTGCTAATGTTTGCGCACAAACGCAAGTCTTCAAGCTTGTGCGATACAGGTGCCCCATCCGATAATACCTCAATGATATCCCCGGACCGGGTCTCCATTGGCTTATTGACTTCCAATGTTCTCAAACTGTTCATTTTGTACAACCAATCTGCCTCGAACAATTCACCAGGCAGCCCAGACAAAGTCTGGAGATTCGTTAATGAAAATTCAACTCGTTGGAACTTACCCAAACTGTCCCATCTATATTTTGGAGTACAACAATCCGGAGGTAAGAGAATGTGCCTTAATTGCTTCATACTCCAAATAACATTAGGAAGGTAGATCTTCCATGACTCTTGAAGATCCAAGGTTAGCAAGCTTTTCAAATTGCTTATCGCAGAAGGCAGTTCCACTAGCTCCCATTTCTTTGCCAATTTGAGGTATGTCAATTGCCTTAAATTGCAAATTTCAGTTAAAACAGACGATGATATAATACCGTTCTCAATTCTAAGCAATCGAATAGATTTGGAGTCCTGGAGAAGATTCTTGGTAACCCTTCCCTCCATTTTTTCCTTTTTTTTTTGTTGGTAAATCCATCCCTCCGGTCGGGCTTCAGGAAAAAAACACAACATGGCACGAACGCGGGAAGTTTGCAGATGCAAAGAAAGGTAGGTGCCGATATCACTACCATGGATAGCAACTCTACGTACCTTGCAGATACTGTGACAATTCACCGCGTCAATATGAATGTTAAAAAAATTAATTTCATTAGCCTCCCGAATGCAAAGATTATGCAATATATCATGAATTTGAACACTTGCAACCCTTCCACTCCAACTCACTTGATTAACTTGAACCAGATTCCTTGCTATCAATTGATTTAGGTAGTCATCTCCCTCTTCCTCAACCTCTCTCACTTCAGTACCTCTTATAAACCCTTCGGCTGCCCATAAATTAATCAACTCAAATACCTCAATTTGACGATCCTCGGGGAAAAGTCCAAAATATAGAAAGCATGGTTTGAGATATAGTGGCAAATCTTTGTAACTTAAGGCAAAGATATCGAACCATTTGTCATTATCTTGACCCATGCCCAGGATGCCCTCTAATACTCCTTTCCACGCACTAGCACTAACTGATCTTCCTCTTAGCAAACCTGCAGCCAGTAAAATTGCTAGCGGCAAGCCACCGCATTTTTCCAGTATTTGCTCGCCGATGTTTTTTAATTGCGGGGAATATTGTGTTTCGTCTATATTTTGTGGATCAGCTGGAATCATTTTGTAAAAAAGTTGCCGACTGGTTTTCAAATCAAGGGGTTGCAACTTAAATAGAGACTTCGGCCCACCTACGTACCGACCTACCTCTTCATTTCGAGAAGTGAGTATTATTCGACTCTCGTTCTCGGAATTCGTAGGAAGGTGAATCTTTAAAGCATCCCATGCGGTGGTACGCCATATATCATCTATAACAATCACATACCTTTTTGTGCTCAAGAGTTCGAACATATTGGTCTCGAAATTCTGCTCCATCTTGTCCTTCTCCAAGCCCACCTGTCCTGCTATGTCTCGCAAAAGCTGTTGTTCATTTGGGCGTTCAGAAACACAAATCCATGCTGCGCAGTCGAAATGTTGTCGAACAGAGTTGTAAACTTTTCTGGCAAGAGTCGTCTTTCCCAGACCGGCCGTTCCAGTAATAGACACCACGGGATGATGTAAATCCTTGTCGAGGACTTTCTGCTTCAGATCTTCAACTATAGCGTTGATACCCACAACATTTGGCTCGTTAGCGTGAGGGAAAGTTTGTCTTGGATACGTTGTAACTGCTTCAAGGCTACTGCTTCTTGCATCGGCTTCAAAATCTTTTCTAGCCTCTGTGATTTCCTTAACCCTTTTCCTGATGCCTTCAACCTCTTTAGAAAAAGCCCGACCAATTATCATGTGCCTGATACCAAGAAGCCCCTTCCATCGGCTCCAACTTGATATCAACTTGGAAAAATACATGTCAATAATGTCCTGCACATCATAGGCAAGGTTCCAAATTTCCTTGATGAAGTCGGATACTACCTCGGTTTTCAACTGGATGGCCTCAGCATCTATTAAGCAGGATTGAATTCGGCGCATCTCAATTTCAATCCACTCGAGGTCTTCTCTCACGCGAGACAAGCGAGAACCTTCTTTGATGATTTGTTTTACAGCCAATTCTCCAGCTTTCTTTCCAATTGCCGAAAAAATAGTCTCTACTACCATTTTAGTTCTTAGGAACCGAGGATCACAAAAAAAGGAGGAGGAGGATTGAATTAGGGGACAATTTTGATATTGGATGGGTTAGACAAAGCAGTTAACAACTTCTATAGATTACCAAGATTCCTTTTATCACTCCTTGCTTGGAAAGTAGGAATCTATGAAAAGTAAACTGTGAGAACCCTTATTTTAAAAAAACATACAGTATTCTGATTTTAAAAAAATAGTGATCTAGATCTAAAAAGGAAAAAAAAAAAAAAATTGATCCTTGATCTGGATCTCATCTGAAGTCAAAATGCCTAGTATGGTGCGCGGAAACTGATCGTAAAAAATATTAAAAATTAAAAAAACAACTCATAATATGGTGTGTCCACATGGACAGTGTAATGTGAGCACATGGGTAGTCCCGTTCATTTCTCCATGTTTCCAGTTATTTCGTGCACGAACCTCGGACGAAGTATCGGAGTCAGCCTTGACTAATCCAAGATTAATCCCACCTACGAACACTAGTTGTAGTCGGGGGGTTTTATTGCAAAGTCATGGTCGCTACGTCTGGTTGTCCCCTCTCATCTTTTTTGCAGTTAGGAAAAAATAAAAAAAAAGTGCCTAGGTACTTAGTGAAGCAAAGTGGTTAACAATATTGCTTGTATCGATATAATGGGAAAAGATCATTACCGAAGCAAAGTGGTTAACATTGCGGTGGTGAGCCTCATCCGCCCTCACAACCACCACCACGTCGCAGAACGTGGCATCCTGCGGCAGCCTCCAGTAATCCACCCTATGGAAATTAAGATACATTGAACACCTTTCAAAATTAGAATTCTGAGATGAAGGGACAACGAATAAGGAGGACCAACCAAATATCCCAAGAATCCGTTTGCATTCATCACGGTTTGAACTTGCATTTTCCAAAGAAGATAATTCAAGCCATCAAGTTTGATGTTCGAATGAAATTTGGAAACTAGAAATGCAAGAGTTGGAGGAATCGCTACTGTAACTGCCGCCATATATCTTAATCAAAGATCGAATCTAATGTTTCAGGACTGAACTCGAAAAAAACTTCCACAATCTGAAATGCAGTTGACCAGGGCAATTAGCCCAGTTGGTCATGTAGCCCCTTCTACAGAGGTGAGATTCTGGGTTCGACTCCTATAGAGAGGAGGTCAACCCTTGTGGTTTACTAACATCTAACAGTTAACTCTACTGATGAATATCGAATGGCAAAAAAATCTGAAATGCAGTTAATCCTTTGTAGACACCCCAATTTTGACTATCCCTAAATCCTAAGTACGAGTCCAAATGTGTCCCCAATAATGAAAAATGTTAACACGTCAATAAATTTATTTTGTTTAATTTGCTTCGATCAATTTGGACTATCATTTAAAAAATCCATCAATCCAAGAAAAAGCCCAATAAACCCACCCTCGACCTACTCGATCTAAACCCATTTACCAGCCCAACTACAAAACTCAGCAAATAAGCCCAATTCGAGGATGGTTGAAGGCCACGGCTACATGGTTTAAGTCCACTTGGAGAGTTAATTCGACGGTCCAGTACACTTAATTAGGGAGATCTACCTCCGTTTTAAAATTGTAGAAAAACAATTTGTTGGTATTTATTTTCTTGGCAACTCAGGTTGTATCTTAAAAAAGGACTTGGGGTTGCTGTTGTACAACCTCATGTATAGTAGGTGCTGCGCACATTAGGACCGTCCGGTACTCGGTTGGACGGCTCATATTTCATCTCAGCACTTTTGCATCCAAACCGTTCGTTGTCGTGCGTGCAAGATGAAATCTGGACCATCCATCTGAGCAACGGACGGCCTGGATGAGCATAGCACCTGATGTGCACGGAGCTGCACATCATCAACCCCAAATAAAAAATGTGGCACTGTAATGCCAAAGGAAGGAATAATTTGCAATGGATGCTAGGGTGGCAGAGGCATGTTTTGTTCGTCTTATCTCATCCTTCATAGAATTGGGCCATAGGTTATGGATTAATTTAAGTAGTTTGGTTAATAACGACAAACAAATAAGATGTTATACCAAACCTAATACACTAATACAGTACAAAGAGTTTTGTCTCTTGCTTTCGGTAATCTGATGTTCAGGCTAATTTGTGCTCACCTCGATTGATTCTGAGGTCTTGAAATCAATGACTAGACAAATTCTTCAGTGTTCCTAAGGTTTAAAGTTGTTGGAACTTGAGTTTATTACCCCTAAGGTCACAAAACAAATATTTATTACCATTAAGGTCAGTCACTCTTTTTAATTACCATTAAAGTCAATCACTCTTTTTTGGGGGTTTATATTTAGGGTGCACTTTCCTGCTATAGTGTTTTAGTGGTTTAGGTACTTTCATAAGGTACCCTAGAATTTTAGGCACTTTCATAGGGTACCCTAAATTTATATTGTACATTCATAATTTAGACCGTACATTTAGAATTTAGATTGTACATTTAAAATTTAGATCGTACATTTAGAATGTACATTTTAGAATTTAGATTGTACATTTAAAATTTAAACCGTACATTTAAAATTTAGACCGTACATTTAGAATTTAGAATTTAGCACTTTCATAGGGTACCCTAAGATTTTAGGCACTTTCGTGTGATACCCTAGGGTTTAAGTTTAAATAATTTATAGGGTACCGTAGGATTTAGGCATTTTCATAGGATACCCTAGAGTTTAGATTTAGGGTGCACTTTCCTATTATAGGGTTTTAGTGATTTAGGCATTTTCATAGGGTACCCTAGGGTTTAGGTTTAGGCACTTTCATAGGGTACTCTAGAATTTAGGCACTTTCATACGATTTTGGGGTTCAAAATTTAAAATGTAAACTAAAAAAATGAAAAAGGAGAGAGAGAGAGAGAGAGAGAGAGAGAGAGAGAGAGAGAGAGAGAGAGACTAATGAGTGGAGTTTTTGGTGCATTTTTCAACAACTGATGGAGCTTGGCGTGCACGGCTAAAAAAACTGGACCCGCTTGTGCTTTTCCCTTGGAACTTGTAACTTATATAGAAAGATACTGAGAAGTTCTAGTAAATACTCTCTATTGTAAAAACCCTGGACGACTTAATCAAATAACAGACTCACTCTCACTCCCGTGGAGGTACTCGGTTTTGGGGAACCACGTAAATCTTGCTATCGAATTTTTTACTGTTCTTATTCCGTTATTGTGTGTGATTGTTTTTGCTAACAGAAGTGTTTGGCTTAGGGCATCCTTATCTGACACACCAAAAAAAAATTAAATTTAACCTCAAAAACACCTTTTATAATTTAGCAAGTCACTTTTCATAAAAATTCACAAAATCAGATTCTCTATTCAAACTTTAACAAGTCACTTTATCAAAAACTCACAGAATCAGACTCTTTATTCAAACTTTTAGTCTTCCCTCCCTCCTTCTCTTTTGGTGAGTGAAAAGTAGCTCACCAAATTTGTTAAGTTACTGTAACAAAGTTAAGAAATCTTCAAATTGGTGAGTTCGTTTGGTGAGGCTGATTTTTGAGGTTTTGGAGGAGTTTACTCTCCACTTTAACTTTAAAGTTAAATTGTTAAGCCACATATTGATACTCTAACATAGGACATTAGGACATCATCAAGAAGAAGCAGCACTTATATATTGCTTACTTATATGCTCACTTAGAGCATCATTATCAGCCTTACCAAAAAAAATAGCAAATTTAACCACAAAAACATCTTTTACAATTTAGCAAGCCGCTTTATCAAAAACTAAAAAAATCAGACTCTCTATCCAAACTTTACTTTATTAAACTATTCCCCTCAAATCTATAAAAAAAATAAAAATAAAAATAAAAAAGTCCCCCGAAAAAGCTAATCTCTCGGCCTGGGGAGATGTATTTTGTGCACTAGTGTACTAAATAGTACCTTTAAGGCATTAAATATTCTCCTCTTCCACACCCAATTAGACCCCCCCTTCTCTCTCCTCTGGACGCGTCAAAACTCGGGAAAAAAGCAACCGGCGAAAACATTAAAAAAAAAAAAAGAAGTGCGTGAACAGTGCCTACTCAAATTTGAGTAGGCACTATAGCAAAAATAATTTGAGGAGGAAGTATAGAGAGCCTGATTTTTTAGAGTTTTGGGGGGTTTGGCTCCCTACTTTAACTCAAAAGTTAAACTAGGGAGCCAAATAAGGATGCGCATCATCATCAGCTTCTCTATTTTAACTTTAAAGTTAAAGTAGAGAGCAAACTTCTCCAAAACCTCAAAAATCAGCCTCACCAAACAAACTCACCAATTTGAAGATTTTTTAACTTTGCTATAGTAACTTAACAAATTTGGTGACCTACTGTTCACTCACCAAAAGAGGTGACCTACTGTTCACTCACCAAAAGAGAAGGAGGGAGAGAAGAGTAAAAGTTTGAATAGATAGTCTGATTCTGTAAGCTTTTGATAAAGCGACTTGCTAAAGTTTGAATAGAGAGTCTGATTTTGTGAATTTTTTGAAAAATGACTTGCTAAATTATAAAAAGTGTTTTTGATGTTAAATTTGATATTTTTTTGGATGTGCCAAATAAGGATGCCTTAGCCAGACCAAATGAGAGTTTTGTCTCTTTTTCAATGTGCGCCAACTGCAATCGACAAAGATGAATTATGGGCACTTTTGTCCGCAACCACCATGCCAAGAATATGGTCCAAACATTTTAAACGGATGCTAATTAGGACAATTAGCAAAAAAACTAATTCAATCACTATCACTAAAAGTACGTTTATTGAAGTTGTTCAAATTTTTTGGTTTAGTGTGGCTTTCTTTAGTTCGTATAGAATCAAAAGTCGTTGGTGTTTGTTAACATCTAGGCTATGTTTGGTAACACTTCTGTTTTCTGTTTTCTGTTTCTGTTTTCTAATTTTTGTTTTTCGTAAAATGGAAGTGAAAACAAAAAATATGTTTGTGTGAAATTATTTTCAAAAAAAAAAAAGTAAAAACATAATTATGAGTCGGTTGGAGGTAGGGGTGTTCACGGTCCGGATCGGATCGGATTGGCATGAATCCAATCCTAATCCGCGAGTCACGGTTTTTAGAAAATACAATCCGTGTCCGGACCAAAAGTCTCACGGTTCGGTTCCAATCCGATCCGCGAGTCACGGATCGGTTCCGGTTTTATCCACGGATTACGTGTTATATATAACCAAGTAGCAAAGTTATATAATTGAAATTTTACCTAATGGTGTAAACACAACTAATTAGAGAAGAGGCCTTCGTTGGAATCTCACACTAATGGTGTAAACACAAATACACAACTACTAATTGAATCTACTATATGTTGTCACAAATCCTGAGTTTATTTACTCTAGATGGACAATATTAGACTGCTTCCATGGGTCATCAATAAAAATACACATCCAAACACGGTTATCAACCTAGTTTTGAAAGAGATCACAGTTTACCCCCTAGTCTGTGTAGTAGAAGTTTGTGTAAAATTATGTGTGTGTGTGTGTGTGTGTGTGTGTGTGTGTGTGTGTGTATTTTAAAAAATTCTATATAATAAAAATCTCACGGTCCGGATCGGTTAATCCACGGTTTCGAAATCAAAATCCGTGTCCGGACCGTGAGTCACGGTTTACTAATTTTTCAATCCGTGTCCGGACCATTAATCCACGGTTAAAATCCAAAATGCGCGGATCGGTTCGGTCCGGACCGGATTCACGGTTCACCGGTTTTTTTGTGCAGCCCTAGCTGGAGGTGGTGGGTGGTGGTGGTGGGTGGTGGCGTGATGGTGGCTGGTGGTGGCGGGTGGTGGCGTGATGGTGGCTGGTGGTGGTGGCTGGAAGTGGTGGTGGGGTGTGGGTGGTGGTGGCGGGTGGTGGCGGTGATGGGTGGGGGTGGTGGGTGGTGGTGGTGGCGGTGGTGCGTGGTGGCTGGAGGTGGTGGTGGGGTGGTGGGTGGCGGCGGTGATGGTGGGTGGTGGTGGTGCGTGGTCGCTAGAGGTGGTGGTGGGGGTGGGGGGTGGTGGCTAGAGGTGGTGGTGGGGTGGTGGCGGTGATGGTGGTTGGTGGTTAGGGTGGTGGGTGGAGGTGGTGATGGGTGGTGGCGGTGATGGTGGGTGGTGGTGGTGCGTGGTGGCTAGAGGTGGTGGTGGGGTGGTGGCAGTTGGTGGTGCGTGGTGGCTAGAGGTGGTGGTGGGGTGGTGGCAGTGATGGTGGTTGGTGGTTGGGGTGGTGGGTGGAGGTGGTGGTGGGTGGTGGCGGTGATGGTGGGTGGTGGTGGTGCGTGGTGGCTAGAGGTGGTGGTGAGGTGGTGGCGGTGATGGTGGTTGGTGGTTGGGGTGGTGGGTGGCGGTGATGGTGGGTGGTGGTGGTGCGTGGTGGCTAGATGTGGTGGTGGGGTGGTGGGTGGCGGTGGTGCATGGTGGCTGGAGGTGGAGGTGGTGGTGGTGGTGGGTGGTGGTTGGGGTGGCGGCTGGGAGTGGGAAAACAAAAACAGAAAGTGAAAGTTGAGATTTTCAACTTCCTCAAATTTCATAAATAGTGAAAGTAAGAAGTAGAATTTGAAAGTAAAAGTGGCACACAAACAACATTCTGTTTTTAAATTGTCAAAATTCTGAAAACAGAAAACAGAAGTGCCACCAAACAAGGCCCTAACATGTGCATTTTTTCAAATGAAACAATGTCTCTTCTTAATTCAATGAAAAATATTATTAATTTAATGAAAAATATTAGGTATTCGGGCGAACTTTTGCGCAGCTAGCCAATTATTTTTAGACCTCTATTGAGAATATACTTAAGCTTTTGGATGAGTTATGGTTAATAATCTACTATGGTATCACAGCAGGCAATAGATACGTGTTCGAATCTTACTGCCTACTAGATAACTTACAAGAGATGCTAGGAACAAAACAATCTAGACACAACACATACACGTGGATCTGGCATAATAATATTGTGTGGAATCTACGTGTATGTGAGGGGTTGTGTTTGGTGTTGCATTCAGATGGTTGTGTTCCTATCAATAACTAAATACTTACACGTTTTTAGCTAGCTTATAGAGGAGTACATGTACGGAAACATTTTGAGAATATAAATAATGAGATTACACATCTCTATAACAATTTAAGCTTATTAGATGATTTGGTGATTAAAAATCTAATAGAATGCATTGAGATTATAAATATTTGAATTATAATCATACTGTGCGAAAGCTTCATTTTTTTTTTTCCCCCTTAAATTTTGTGTTCTCTTGTTAACTTGTCTATAATGCATGTAAGCAAAAATAATTCCGCAATCCGCACCCAAACTGTCAAATTGAAAAAATGAAAAGTTTCCTTTCTTATTTCTGCATTCTCTTGTTCATTTGTCTATAATGCTTTTATGCAAAATGCATTATATAATCAGCTCCCAAACAATAAAAATGGAAAAACATAGAATCTGAACACTACGGTAGAGCTCTTGAATGCTTCACACTGTATTTCGGGATCGTGTTTCATTCTCCCCATGTAATAGATTAGGAATGATGAATAAAAAATAAAAATAAAAACTGGATGGCCAAACACCCCTCCCATAATCTCGAAATTAACGACCGTGCAAATCATCAAGTTTAATCATCAACAAAGACTAGATAATCAATATGGATTGGATTATTTAAACCCTTACTCCAGAGACTAATGAACTACTAATCTTTCTTCATAAAACACAACCCAAATTTAAGCAAAACAAAAGACAGACTGCGTTAGATTTCATTTCAAGACAACTTAGAAAACAGAGCATCCCAAATCTCCGTGTAAACTTGAACAATCACCCTATGATGATGATACGAATTCAACGAAAGAAAAGTCTGCAACAAATCCTCCAAATCTCTCGCCCCAAAAATCTGCCTCTCCACGATCATCTCCACCATTGATTTCCTGAAATCATCGTACGGGTCGCTCGACCGCTTCTTCACCACGAAGCTATCTTTCACTTTGCCCTTCAATGGAACCAAACCCACTTCACATTCCCTCCTTATCGGCATATCCACTTCTTGATTCGCTCTGTTTCTCCGGAAAGAATCGGACGAGTCGGATGAGAGAGAAACAGAGGAGAACAGAGTCGTATTCTCGTCATCATAATCTTCACTGTCAGAATTACCCCTTTTTAACAACTGGGCTGTTCTTGTTTTACTCCTCTTCTTTTTCAATTTTTTTCTTCTGGGAAACGTGACAAGAGGCGAAATGGGTGAAGCAGGGGGGCATCTTCGGCCATCGTTGTTTTGTGGGATGAGAAGAGGACTCGGGTGGGGTACTTTGGGTGTTGTAAAAGTCTCTGTTTTGAGTGTTTTGGGTTTGAAAATGGAAGGCAATGGGTGGGGAGTGGGAGAGAAGAGGTCGATCAATTGGTAGTGGTGGCGGGTTTCGGGGAGGGTTTCGGGTTGGGCGATTACGTCCGAGGTTGTTCTGGACTTGCACGACCCACATGATGATGATCGGAGGAGGCGAGAGATTGAGAGCTTCAATCGGTTATGGTTCTCCATAGTAGAGAGAGAGGGGGGAGGAGAGAGAGGAGGGAGAGTTTGAAGGTGAAGGTGGTGGAGTTGAAATGGAATATAAAGTAGTTGGACTTGGAAGAAGTCTTTGTTTTAGGTGATTTTTGAAAAAAAAAAAGAAAAAAAAAGGGTGATGTTTTCTTTGTCCAAAAAGGTCGTGTCTGTTGGTTTACTAATCCCCAAGGAATTGTATGTTTTCGGTTGGAAAGACATCACGAGAATTAGCTATATCCCAACTCCCAAAAACATGGTTGAGCTCCCGTCGGTATCCCGTCTCACCGTACCTCTTCAAACTCCGCCTCGTGCGTCTCTAACAGAGTTTAAAATGCTTTGATCCGAACTGTACATAACGTAAAACTCACAATCTAACATGTTTCTTAGAAGATATCAGTCTGATCGATATCAATAGACCTTCGATAAAAATGAAAGGTTTGAGCTCCCCTCAATATCCCGTCTCACCGTACCTCTGCAAACTCCGGCTCGTGAGTCTAGCCGAGTTTGAAATGTTTTGATCCCAACTGTTCATAACGTAAAATTCACAATCTAACATATTTCTTAGAAGATATCAATCTGGTCGATTATCAATAGATGCCTAAACAAATGTACATCCTTCCGTTTTAGAAAGAACATCATGTTCGAGTCATCATAATTTTGTCCTTTCGGGCTCTTAATAGTTAAGTTTGAACCCAGAACTTCCGTTTTAGGAAGAACATCGTGTTCGAGTCATTATTGTGTGACCATCCTATAGTATGTTTTAGTAGAAATTTGATGGATTTCTATACCTGTCTTTGTTTCAAAAATAGGTAGCGGCAAAGTACAATTGAAAGGTGGGGATGTGCTTAGATTACCGACCATCTTACACAGGAATTCATTTTTGAAGAAGACAGGAATCACATGATTCGTTCAATGTTTTCGAAGTATGGTTAAGTCACTAAATTCTCACCTACCATGCTTAAAGTGACATATTGTAAAAGGTGGGGACCAGAGAGGGAATTTAGAGAGTTATTAAGAGCGTCTGCCATTTAAATTCAATCCTCTAAAAAAATATTTATACTCACCTACCCACCAGAAATATTTATTCACTCTTAACCCTTCAAGGAAGGTAAGTACTTAGCTTTTTTGTTTTGTCATTATTAAAAACATAGGGGGTCTTGATCATAATTTTTTAACTTTTTGATTCTTCTCGTCGAGATGAACAATAATCCACAAAAATTTGACGCAAAACGAAAAAATACAAAAAATAAATTTGAATAAAAACAAAAGTTAGCCATGTAACTTATTTAAGCCAAAGCAGACCTACGATAACAAAAAAAAAAAAGAAGGAATTGAATGCGGATTTGGAAGGTATAGCTTTTTTGTATTGCCTTTACTTAAAAAAATGGGGTATGGATCATAATTTTTTACTTTTTCGATTCTTCTCGCCGAAACAAACCAATAATTCACAAAAAAAATTGACGCGAAACTAAAAAATGCAAAAAAAAAAAAATTTGAATAAAGTTGAAAATTAGCCACGTAACTCATTGATTTAACCTTAGGATAATAAAAAAGAAGAAATTGAATGTGGATTTGGAAGGTAAAAATGAGTACTTAGCTTTTTTGTTTTGTCTTTATTAATAAAAAAAAATGGGGTATTGATCATAATTTTTTACTTTTTCGATTCTTCTCGTCAAGACAAACCAATAATTCACAAAAAATTGACGCAAAATTAAAAAATGCAAAAAACAAATTTGAATAAAGTCGAAATTAGCCACGTAACTCATTAATTCAACCAGACCTTATTATAACATAAAAGAAGAAATTGAATGGAGATTTGGACCTAATCCCCTAAACATGGGGCTTATTTTTTCGGGGGAAGTTGCATGGATTTTGTTAGCAGAGTGACATTCTCTCGAAAACCATCACTAGGAGAAATTACAAAGCTCGAAGCAATAGTTTGGCATTGGGATATTGAAATAAATAATAGTACATGGTCAACTTCATTTTTCGGCTGGTTGTTTTTTTTAATGAATATTCCGCTGCATGATTTGTGGAATATATTCCCAATGCCTCATGGACCTTCATGTCTTTCCATAGAGCCACAATTTGACGGTCTACATGCACCTCAACTAGTTGTTGGAAGTCAAATTTCACTGTTCTCTGATAGAATACGTTATTAATGTCACAATAAACCTAAGATGGAGCAAAATCCGAACCGTCGAAAATACTTTTGAATAGTCAAGATGCACCATCCGTCCATCGTACGTATGCGGACTTGCATGCGCGTAGAATTTTTGTATCTCGAGTTAAATTCACTAAGTCGTCTCATGCATGCAATAACGGCGACAAGAAATCCTTAAAAAATGGAGGGGTGACTACTAGCTAGGTTAACTCCTTTCCTTATCGTAACATCATCATTTGGGTGAATAATTTAACTAATTACCAAAAAAAAAAACTGAATAATTTAACTATTATTTGTGGTAAAGGGGTGGTGGATGTGTAAACTCTTTGATCATAAGGCTTAGGGGGTGTTCCACTAATTGGTTTTTTAGTTTTTTGGTTTTTTTTGATCTTTAGTTTTTCAAAAAAACCAACTAGTTCCACTAACAAGTTTTTGGTTTTTTGGTTTTTTTAGTTGTGTTATGAAATTACAAATCTACCCTTCTACCCAAACAACTATTGCTCTCTTTTTTTTGAAGGGAGGGCAGATTCGTAATTTTACATGATTAAAGTACATGTACTTGATTGTGCAATGATTTGGTTTTTTTTAGGTTAGTGGAATGAAGTGGTTTTTTTGTTGGTTTTTTGTGGGGTTTTTTTTAGTGGAATGAAGTAGTTTTTGATTTAAAACAAAACTAGTTTTTTGTTAGTGGAACATGGCCTTAGTTTTCCGTTTGATTTTAGCAACTCAATTGCTAAAATCAACCATGATTTTAGCAAATGAGTTCAGGTGCTAAAATCATAGCTATTTCAAATCACAAAATTAAGTGGTTCCGTTTATCGTTTTTCGATTTTTTTCGCACCAAATTAAAGTACTCATCGAGTACTTTAATTTGGTGCGAAAAAAATCGAAAAACGATACACGGTACCACTTCATTTTTTTATTTCAAAATCATGATTTTAGCACCTGTTAAACTCGTTTGCTAAAATCATGGTTGATTTTAGCAACTGTTCAAACGGAAAACTAAGCCAGATCTTATCGTCACTTGGATTGATTCAATTTAATTAGTCACATATACAGGCTTGCAGTTTGATTCCATTTAATCTGGGCATCAATGGTTTATATTCTTCAATGTACGTACTACGTGCAAGACATCCAAAAACTTCAAAAAATAAAATTTTGTCTCATTCATATATCTATACTAGAGGATGTGCATGTACACAAGGATGTGAATTTTCATTGATATTTTTCCATAACTCGTCCGGCCGAGTCAGCATATGCGCACCTTAACTAATTAAACAGACATCACTGAGAAAAAACAAAACGAAAAAGCTAAATATGGATGAAGCTTCGTATGAGCTAGGCGTGTAAGAGTTGATAGTACATGAGAAATTTCGAATGGAAGACTTTAGGAGATAAGAGGCCTCGCAGAGTCCAGGAAACAAAACCCAGAAAAGTCACATGAAAAAGCATCTGACGGGTGCAAAGGCACATGAAAAAGCACCCGACTGGTGGATGCTTTTTCATTTGCCTTTTTTGGGTTTTGTTCGCCAGTCGGATGCTTTTTCATGTGTCTTTTCTGGGTTTTTTTTTCATGTATCAAAATTCAAAACAGTTTCGATTGAGAAATTTGAGTAGACATGAAATTTGGGGACAAAGGTAATATTGTCGTCTTTTCATTTGTTAACTTCTTTCCATCAGGTAGTGCATATATGCATTGTCAACCGTTATAATTTATGTCGACTAAAATCTCGAAAATTTAAGGAAAAACTCTTGGCAACATATGCACGTCTTGTTCGTACTGGTTAAGCAGTTAAAGGACAACGTACTGACGAACAAATTAACCTTTGTAAATTAAGCTTTGGATAACTAGTTTTAGAAACTATACGTACACTCCCAATTCCCAAAAATGATGAAATGTTCTTAGAATTGATCATATCATATTTTAGTGGGTTCGATGAGTTATTAGTGCTAGTTTCCACACGTTGAATAATTTAGCGGAATTGAATAATAGTTTTGTCAAATCCGTTTGAATATTGACGCTTATGTGGAATTTAAAATCATGTTAATCAAATACCAATTAGACTGTAATTGAAAAGAAAAAAACAAATCGAAATTGGGTTGAATCAGAACCAGGAAAAATGTAGTAATTCTGAGTTACTTTCGCATTTCCGGTCACATATTTATTGGTATTCAATTAACAAGTTTTGAAACCACAGTTAAACAACCGCAATCTGCAAAGACTAATTATTGGACCTTCAAGTCTTTGCATCTTACTACCATCTTGTTTTCGATAAGTCTGCAATTTGACAGTTTACGATCGAGCATCTCGATTAATTTTTAGAAGACCAATCTCACCGTTCTCTAGTGTAATACATGATTAACGTCAGCATAAAGCCCCATTTGGATCCTTGCCCTTCTATGTGTAGTTGATACTACTTCGGAGATTTCGAAACTTAGACCTAAGATGGAGCAAATCCCTCGATACAAAGGTCTTGACTACAAACCCATTCCGAGATCTTTGCATCCTAGTATTGTATAGCATATATATACATATGTCGAGATTTGTATAAATTTGAAATAATTTTGTTCTTCTCAATATTCTCGAGAAGGACAATGCCCATATGAGGAATATTATGTGGATTATTTTAATTATAATATCTCGTGTTTAATTCACTAAGTCGTCTTAATGCATGCAATAACGGAGACAAGAAATCCTTAAAAAATGGAGGGGCCGCTAGGTTAACTCCTTTCCTTATCCTAACATTATCTCCAGGCTTGCAGTTTGATGCCAGTTGATCATCAATGGTTTCCAGTCCACTTCCTATCAAGAATCCCGTACGCTTTTAAAATCCGGACCTCCACTTTCCGGATTGAATTTCGACAATCCGAACCGTCCAATGTTTGGTTAGCTTACGGCACTACTCGATTAATTTCTAAGACACCAATTTCAGCATCCAAAGCAAAGGGCTCGGTCAAATACAGAGCTAGGGACGGCAACGGGTAGGGTATGGATCGGGAGATCCTATTCTACCCCCGATCTCCAATTGGGAATTTCGTCTCCATCCCCACCTCCATACCCACCTCCCATCGGGGATCGGATATATTCGAGTAATCCATATCCAAACTTATTGAACAAAAAAAAAAAAGATAAGATCTAATTATGTGCCCTATGATAACAAAAACAACCATTTAAAACAAAAAATAGAATAGAATGTTACAAAGAAATAAAAGTCTACCAAGATATATAAAATTTTAACAACTACCATCATTAGACTTTTTTTAACACTTAGCATATATATAGTTTTAATTCGGAACAATATACACAAATTATACATATATGCATACTTATATATACACGCATGCATATACATTTATATACTACTATATTCCCTCATATATACATATATTCATAAAAAAAATATATATATACAACTGGAAACGGGGGCGGGTAAGAGTATTCGGAGGTGGGTATCACAAAATTATACCCGCCCCGTTTTCAACTGGGGATTCTTCAAATTCTACCATACCCGCTCCTATTGGATGAAAAATCGAGTAATATCTGCCTCCAAATAGGCGGAGCGGGGCGGGTATCCATTGGGTTTGGAGGAATTGCCATCCCTATACAGAGCAAAAAAGCTTCATATGACCTAGCTTTGTAAGAGTTGATAGCACCTAAACTCAAGATTTTAGAATATGAATTTTCATTACTTGGGTATATCTAAGTCACATAATTTGAGTACTGAGTGTAAGAGCGAGAGTGAAAAGCGTCCTTTAAATACATAAAACTACTAAAATCGGTTAAAGCAATAATTAATAGTGTGGACGCAGCCAGATTTTTACAAAGAGATTCAAATTTCAACAAAGAGATTTGTGTTATGAGCACACAAGAAATTTCGAAACTTTTTGCTTTGAAAGCACAAGCACCGAAAATGGTGACTGCTTTCAGGGAAAAAGGCAATATTGTCTTCTTTTCATTGTTGATTTCTATCCATCTGATAGTGCAATGTCAACCGTCATGTTGATGAAAATCTGGCAAATTTAAAAGGAACCCTTGGCAATATATCCATGTCTTTGTTCGTACTGGTTAATTAAGCATTTAAAAGGACAAAACTGATCATGACAAACCTTAAAGCTTTGGGTAACTAAAGAACTAGCTACTGCATCTAATTGGAGACTTTCCCAATTCCCAAAAGAGATGAATTGTTCCTAGAATTGATTATATCGTACTTTAGTGTGGGTTGGATGTGTTAGTGCTAGTTTCCTAATTTGAATAATTTGAGGGAATTGGATTCTTGGCAGTTTTTCGGCCTCTTGTCGAACCTGTTTCAATGATTGGTTTCGTTCGCATTGTAGATCTCGTCGAAAGGCTGAAGTGTGAATTTGAAATCATGTTTAAATGCCAGTTAGTTGAAATGAAAAACAAATTGGTTTCTGCACGCATTGGATCAAAACCATGATAAATTTAATTCAGAGTCACTTTCGCATTTCGAACACAAATTTATTTGTTTCCAATTAACAAGTATTGAAACCACAATTAGATATTTCATCGAGATCTACAATATGAACGAAACCGATTTAAAACAAATCTAGAAAGAGACCAAAAAAAGAAACTCAGTCGCATGCAGCACATATCGTCTGGACGTTGTCATATGGCTTGTTTTATATTTGTGCTTTGTGTAAGCTATAACCATAGTTGTTGAAAACCCAACGATTATACGACTCGTATCGTCTTTTTCAGAAAACGATACGTATCACACCTTATATTATTGTATTGAAAAATACTAAGATACGATCGCATATCCTACTATTCCTAGGCGTATCATAATTGGGTACGTATCCTGCGATTATATATTAGATAAAAATCAGACGTTATTTCAAGAAGCGAAACCCCAAATGCATTAATTTTAACCGTTTGATCTAATTATGACATCTTCCAAACCTTTTGATAGAAATTCAACCTAAATGTAGAGCTTGTATAGAAGAAGAATCATTCCTAAATCATTTAAAGACTCTTCTTGTCTTCCCAAGTAGCAGAAAGCCTTAATGTGATAGGCCCCAGTTGAGAAACTGTGAAATTTTGCATCTTAAAGTTATTATTTTTAAATGTAAGCATAGTTTGTTGGTGTTATTATGTGTATCTAATTTTTTGATTATATATTAATTATGACTAACATTGTTGCAGCATTAACTCGATTTAGTATTTTGCTAACCCTCAAGACTTAGGCTGAGTTTCGATAAATGGGATTTTTGAGATATACGTGAGGAGAATGAGTTGCAAAAAAATATCATTGAAAACATCGTAGTGGAAACTTATCCTTTGATTTGTTAATTACTCCCTCCATCCTATAAGTTTGGTCAATTTTTCCCTTTTTAGACGTCTCAAAATCTTTGTCCACTTTCTTTCTTTGGATGTCCTAAAGTGAGTCATTTCCTTTTTTGTCATTCATCTCCACATTCAAATTCAAATACAAAAATGAAGCGAAAATGTATTGAGTCAGACCGGGGGCCCTGTAGCGAGGGGGCTCACTGCGAGGTGTAGTGAAAAACGACAACCGTCCATTCTATTTTGGTTCCAGATTTAAAATAAAACTTTTTCGTTTCGTGTAGTGAGTTTTTCCCTTTGCTTCGTATTGGTTAAATTTCGAAGTTTATATATTTTCCAGAGGGAATACATGGCAGCGTTGGCCGGGGTATGAGATGAGATTACTTAAAATGGACCCTTGCAGGCAAGTACCCAACCACAAAACAGAAGCTGCTAACGGTCTGAGTTCCGCTGAAACTTTTTCGGCCCTGCCCAAAAAAAAAAAATTGGGACATTTATCATCAAATTACTTTTGGATCTCATAATTACCATCAGGTCAAGCCCTCTCTCTCTTCAACTCCCCAACCCGTATAAAAATGCCTAAATCATAGGGTACCCTATGAAAGTGTCTAAAATCCTAGGGTGTCCTATGAAAGTGCCTAAACCACTAAACTCCACAATAGGAAAGTGCACCCTAAACCTAAACCCTAGGGTACCATATGAAAGTGTCTAAACCACTAAAATCCTATAATATGAAAGTGCATACCCTTATGACTAGGGTACCCTATGAAAGTGTCTAAACCACTAAAACCCTATAATAAGAAAGTGCATCCTAAACCTAAACTCTAGGATACCCCTATGACTAGGGTACCCTACGAAATGACTAAAATCCTAGGGTACTATATGAAAGTGTCTAAACCACTAAAACCCTATAATATGAAAGTGCACCCTAAACCTAAACTCTAAAAAAGAGTGACTTACTTTAGTGGTAATTAAAAAAAATGACTTACCTTAGTGGTAATTAGACATCTTTTTTTTAGACTTAGAGATAATAATCCCAAAAAAAAATGGGGCAAAATAAAAAAGTAACGTCGCCTGAGAGATTCGAACTCTCGCGGGGAAACCCCATGTACTTAGCAGGCACACGCCTTAACCACTCGGCCAAAGCGACACTTGTATTGCTTGGATCATCACCTTTTATCTAAATAGTGACACCTGACAAAGACAGTGAAACACCAACTATTTTATGTATTTTGTCAAGAAATACATAATTAATGCAAAAAAAAGTTAAGAATTTGTTTTGATTGAAACATATTTTCTTAAAAATGATTGCCCAATTGGCAGCAAAATTAAAACTTAAAAATAAACTTTCTTAAATGAGTACCAAACATTGTGTATTTTTGTCAAGAAAATTTCAAGTTTTTTTGGCCAGTTACAATATCTCAACAAGTTCTTTCAATTAATGCAAAAAAAAGTTAGAATTTTTTTTTATTAAAACATATTTTTTTAAATTCTCGTTTTGGGGCCGAACAATTTTTTTGGAACGGATAGAGTTTTTAACTGTGCCAATTTCTTTCAATTTATACAAAAAAAAAAAAAGGCAGAATAGTTTTGATTAAAATATTATTTTTAAAATTCTCGTTTTGCGGACCGAACAATTGTTTCGGAACGGACATGGGCAGAGGCAGTAAGAGATGAGAGGGACTCTCACCTTAATTTCCCACAAGGATTTTTTATAGTTCGGAGCTAAATTTTACAATTTTGACCCCGCAACAATATCACAAATTACCCCAACTTGCTTTAAATCCATAAAATTCTCAATTTTTTGTCTTTCCAAGAATTGATAGTATTACAAATAAGACTATCATACAATATTTCGAAATATAATAAGTCATTGTGACTAATTATAAAACCAATACATGTATCACTGTATATCTATTTCATAGTTAACTTTTTAATTAGTTATTTCTTTCCATGAACAAATAGAAAAAAATAACTTGTATGTAAATTTAATTTTTGACCCCGCCAAACTTCAAATTCTGGCTCCGCTCTCAGGAGCAGATGGAGTATTCAACTGCGCCACGTAGCACAAAACACCCCTCTGAACATAGCTAAAGCTACCGACTGACCACCGTTCGCCGTCGCTTATTTTTCCTAAAGCTATACTCTACAGAGAGCTTCGGACAAGAGCTAAAAAATGGTGATCCCTTGCGCTCAGTTTTACCGTAGTTGGAATTCTTTAGCGCGCACATATAAACAAGTGAATGAATGCATGTATGGAAGGAAGGAAGCTGTAATTGTATGATCAGTTTCTATGACTTGATTAATGAATCTGTAATTGAAACAGGGGAAAGGAACAGCGAGCTTTGGGAAGAGGAGGAACAAGACTCACACTCTTTGCGTCCGGTGCAGCCGCCGCAGCTTCCATCTCCAGAAGAGCCGCTGCGCCTCTTGTGGCTTCCCCTCTCCCCGTCTCAGAAAATGTATCTGACAATTTGTCTTTATTTTTTCCATCTGTTATGCTTGATTTCTACTCCTACTTATTATTCGCAACTGTGTGTGGAACTTGTTGTAATTAGACAATTGGAGTGTGAAGGCGATTCGAAGGAAGACGACGGGTACTGGTAGAATGAGGTTTCTCCGCCATGTTTCCGTCAGATTCAAGAGCAACTTTCGAGAAGGTTTGTCCTGTATAAACCTACAGATATCATATAGAGTATATGTTGCAGCGAGAATAACTTGCATGCGGAACAGCAGAACAGGTACTGCCACGTCGTATCCATCCGCGCATCCGAGCCGTCCAAATATGTTTTGGATGGCATAGGATTTGTTTGGGTAAATTCACACCTAAAATTTACAAAAACGCTACCCAGCCATCCAAAACACGTTTGGACGGCTCGGATGCGTGGACGGGTACTACGTGGCCGTACCCTATTTGCATGCAAGTTTTTCTCATTGCGTGCAGGTTAAATTTGAGACAATAGACACCACACATAACCGTATCTGGAACTGTAAACAAGTACTTATGCAATTGAATCGACGTGATTATTGTTTGTTGTTCAGGTACACAGGTATCGCCGAGGAAAAAAGGTGCCGCAGCCTCTTCATAAGGAGGCTTAACTTGTAAGAAGATTGAGTGCTCGAGTGCCTAATGTTGCTTTCTTGAGCTGGGCATGAGTATGAGCATGATGTGTTTGTATGTAGGCATGTAAATCTCCGTATATGTCTCTGTCGTATGTTAACTAGGTGCTTTTCTAACGTACTTGTGAAGGTGTTCGGCGTACCGTCTCTTTTCTGCACATAATCTTTGCTGCGTTTCTTGAAGATGGAATGTAAAAGTACAACTGGATTCTGGCCATTTGGTTTGAAGGGAAAAGAAACCATTTGCTCCATATTTGATTGCATATGAGATTTGCTGCTTTTTTTCTCATGTTAATACTTCAGTTGTTGGCTTTTGTGGAATTCTTAATCCTGTTGCGCGAATAACAGACATTACTCAATCGAAGAGACTGCTGTAGGGGAAAAACCAAAAACAAATAAACGACGTGAATATTGTGGCGATTTTGCTTATTATTGAACTATATTGTATATGAAAATAATAAACCAAGTGCACAGAATTGATATCTTCTACAGCATACTGGACCCGTCGCACCGGGGAACGCTACAACCAGCTACAATAAATCCAAGACTTACAAAGGAAAAAAAGAAAATGAAGGCCCATGAAACAACTACGAAAGAATAAGTGTACAAACCGATCATCCATTCGTTTTCTTTAATCGTTTAGGTCTCTCTATCAACCGAGGAATGTTTTCATCTTGATAATGATCGGACACCAGCTTGTAAATCCTCTAGAGTGATGGTAAGCAGTTCATCGGTATCCAAACAGTCAAAACTGAGCCTCAAATCCAAATTCTCTCTGGCATTAACCAGCATTGGATCCACAATACCTCCATTCATCTCCTTCCGCTGTTTTTCACTGGTTTCTCTCTCTATCAGTGACGAAACAACATCAACCGTACACGAAGGATGCAACTTAAATCCATATAACAAGCTATCTTCAGCTTGGATGTTTATCTTCAATTGAAGAATATTGGCTAGATCTATTGAACTAAAGTCGTCGAAATGGAAAAATTTAGTAACCCTTCTGCAGAAACCTTCGTTAGAACTAATTACCCGCTTCATCGGTTCACTGTAGCCAGCAAAAATCACCACCACTTTTCCACCGTCCATGAATGACATAATCTCTTCTAAGGCTTCCAGCCCATAGTCCTTATCATCAGCTTTTTGCATAGGAATTAGTCGATAGGCTTCATCAACAAATAAAATTCCTCCCTCTGCTTCTTTGATCTGTGGATGGTCGGGGTAAATTTTTTTAGAAGAGATAATGTATTATGGACTACGAAAATCAAGCAGTAATGCTAGATGCAATATTCTGTAAGAACTTTGATGCAGAAGTCTCTGCCGAATGATGTGCCAGTGAAATTTTGTATAACAAGTCATTTTGATGGGTCTCGCAACATATTACAAAATACTTGTGCTACAGAAAATTGAGGAGAGTACAGTTTGGGAAGCACAAAAGGCGATACCTTTCTCCTTGTCTTTGGTCCGGTATGACCAACAAATTCCCCAACCAAATCAGTTCTTTGTACTTCTGTTACCTTGTCAGTTGGTAAAATTCCCACCATGAAAAGTAACCTTCCGAGGATTCGAGCTACCATAGTTTTTCCTGTTGCATAATTCTGTGTCATGACTCACAGTATAAATACCAGATAAATATAAAGACAACGAATTCCATGAAATGAGGTTCTATTCATACAACGTTTTAGCCCACTGACTGTGAAAGAAATGAACTAAATAAGTAAAGCTGAAAATCTTCATATGACCTTCACCAACTTGTAAATAACATGCGATAGAGATTAGGAACTGAGTATGAATGATTTCGGGAAAGAAACAAAGAATACCAGCTACATGTACCAATACCACAGTAGAATGGCTTCTCACATGCGAACATCAAGGTATGCATTATTCGTGCCACAATGTTATTTCGAATTGAGAGAACCCAAAGTATCATATAACAGTAGTGTAGATATAAATGCAACAACTAAGGCAATATACTTCAGGGGGAAAAACTAAGAGGCAAGTACTGAAAAGACTTCAGATTTGTGAGGTATCCAAAGATCAACCATTCAAATTACAAAGATTATATAATGTACTACAAGGAGGATGCAGGATGTGTTCAGTGTTCCCGTAACCATATAGACATGGTCACAATCACCACGCAGCCTTAACCACAGATTACCTGTCCCCGGATTGCCAAGGAAGGCCATGTGAGGTGGTTTTCTAGGGCCAACTTTCAGCCCAAGAGCTCTTCGCCTCTCATCCAAAAGCATCCCCTTTGCCCATTTCCGAAGTTGCAACTTAAGCTCATTCAGCCCCACTATATTTGATAAAGCATCTTCCAGCTCATCCATTTTAGCCTTTGTTTCGCTGCAAGCTTCAATAGCTTTACGCTTCCTCTGTTCTTCACGATGCCAAAGAAGAAGTTCCCGTAGTTTGTCATTTCCTGGGCCTTGCGACAGATGATTCAGAGGAGTCATACCTTCCTGCAAATGTGAATTTTATACATCTTCAAGAGATACAAATATAGTTTGTATTAGTTAAATGGAATATCTTTAACAAATGGCAAACACGTACATTGTCTTCAGCACTGCAATCAGCATTGTACTCTAGCAATGTCGCCACGGTTGAGCAGTCTTCAGCTCGGAGCGAGTGCCAAACCGCTAGGTGCAATGGAGTCATTCCATTCTGTCCATAGACAGGAAAAACAAAAAAGCAACGATTTCAAATTCAATATCTTTCTACCAAAGTTTTTACCAGAAATTCAACCAAGAAAGGGTAGTGAAGTGTTGGTAGAAAACACACATTTGCTTTGGCTTCGACAGAAGCACCATTTGCAAGGAGCAACTGAGCAGCTTCATTGCACCCATTTTTTGAAGCCATGTGCAATGGAGTTTCTCCATACTGCAAATAAAAACATATTAGTCATCCAAAAACTATATGATGAAGATACAAATGGAATTGACAGTAACAAAAATCTATATGATGAAGATACAAATGAAATTGACAGTAACAAAAATCTAATCGATCAAAATAAGGTTCATTTCTTTATACACTAAAAGTACAACAAAATTAAGATGACTGGTAAAGTTTATCACCATGTTTTTTGCCTCCAACTCAACCCTTTCTGGTCCTTGTGAATCAAGCAAGAACTTAACTATCCCAACGTTATTGTAACCAGCCGACACATGAAGTGGTGTCTGAGCCATCTGCACTTAAAGCAACAGAAGTGAATACATGTTAAAAAGAAGAAGAAATAATTCATATGTACCAATTCCAAGCGTACCAAAAAATGAAATGTGATGACTAGATTTGCATGCATGGTAGGAACCCAGGTTTAACTGATTCATGAGCATAGAGCAACCAAAAATATGAATAGAATAGGAGAAACATTCCAGTGCTATCGAAAAAATGATAGCTGGTGCCTTCACTGGAGTAGGAGTTCCCACCAAAATGTATGTGCATGTTAAAATGCAAAGTTTCACCAAGTGAAGTGGGCAGATCACTAAATCGGTATTTCAAAAAAAAAAGACATGTGCTTTCACATGTGTTCAATTTGCGGGGTCAAGTTATATCTTCTGAAATTCGACCAAATTCAAAGGGTGAAATTTAGAAGACCAAAAAAAAAAAAAGGAAATTACATATGCTACGTGCATTTGCTAAAGTAAAGAAAAAGGGGATATAAACTGCCATTCTCGTGTTGAGAAAGAAATGACAAACTGAAAATAGAAATTCAAAAGTGTTGGTGGTTATTCATAACACCTGTCAAACAAGGAGCAAGTTTTGCTTGCTGGGTGCTATCCACCTATAATAACGTGGGAGATTTTTTGGAATCTAACTGCCCCACTTCTCAACATGGGTTCATGGAGATAACTGCTCTCTCTCTCCCTATATGGTTATATATACACGATCAGAGCATACAAGTAGGGAGGAGAGAAATTTCGGGAGAAGTCAGGAAGAGGAAAAAACAAAGAGAAAACAAAAACATTGAAGAAGAAGAAGGAGAAGAAGGAAGCACAAAACACTTTCAAGTGTGGGTTTTAAATCCTCTCTCTCTCTCTCTCTCTCTCTCTCTCTCTCTCTCTCTCTCTCTCAATCTTCACAATCCTTCTCCAAAAGGCAATGATAAATTGCGCTCACTGGCATGTGTTTGGTTCACAAAATGCTTGTTCATTACACCCCTTGTGGTCATATCGTGGAGAGTATTTTGCTGCCCAAAACACAACAAAAGACTCCACCAGTGGAATTGAAAGAATGCAGACTGATTACCACTTGTTTAGCCCACAAAATGCTTGTTCATTATTCCTCTTATGGGCATATGATGAACAGTGTTTTGTGGTCTAAAACAAAAAACGATACTTCGTTCATTACGCCTCTTGTGGCCATATAATGAACGGAATGTTATGACTTGAAGAAAAACCCGTTCATTACGCCCCTCGTGGCCATATAATGAACGGTGTTCTTGTGGTCTCAAAAATCGCCCTCACGGCCTTAATTATGACTCCCCTCATGGACTCAAAAATTGTCTTCATTATACTCGTTCATTACGCCCTATGTGGCCATATAATGGACAGTATTTTGCGATTTCGAGAACCCGTTCATTATGCCCCTTGTGGCCATATAATGAACAGTGTTGTTGCTTAAAAAATCCGTTCATTACACCCCTTGTGGCCATATAATGAACGGAGTTTCACAGTCACCAAAACTGCCCATTGCGATCCTTAATTATGACTCCCTTTGTGGACTCAAAATTTGCCTTTGTGGCTTTGATACAACAGCCCAAGTGGTCTTAAAATTTGCCATAACTGGTCAAGAAAATCAAGATGATAACATCTTCTAAAACTTCTGCTACAAGATGGCTTTGAACTCAACCGCAAGAAATCATAAAAAGCTAACAAATAATTCCCCAAGTTCGGTTCCTTCAGTTTGTCGTAACAAGTAAAAGGAAAGAACTTTTACGTAAAATGATCTCTTTAAGATCATTTTAAATTCTGGTAACTTGGTAACTCCATAAAGTTGCTGTGTGTGGCACACGAACTTGGGGTTTTGATTGTCAAAATACATAAAACGGCATCACTGTTTTGACCTCCGCGAAGCCGACATGTTTAAATTTTGTGACCATGAGAATTAAGTTGAAATTCTGGTCATTTCAGAAGTACAAAGTAATGGCTAAAAACCTTCCCACAAAGGCTTTATGTTTCTTCTCATTGTGAAAAAAATGGCTCCAGAATAAGTGCTGAAAGATAAAAGAAATCAGACTTATAAATGTTGCCTTAAAAGGGAAAATTATGTTCACCAAAGCCACTGTTATAAACACGATTTCAATGTGGTTGTCTAAACACAAATCCATGTGTTCAATCCACACAAATACTTTGCTTTGCCAAATAATAGCCTCATGGTTATAAGAGAAACCGGAACTACGTTAGACTTGATTCCGAGTCAAATTCGGATACATAGGCAATCCATTTGTTGGAACTTGTGGCTCATATGGAGAGGTACTAAGGAGTTCTAATGAAAGGCCAGATGCCGGAGCGGAACAGAGCGGAGCGAGGGGAGCGGAGCGGAGTGGATTATTAGGGTTGAAATAGAGTAGGGCTATATATATTCTCTATTGTAAAAACCCTAGCCGATTTTATCAGAATAATACAGACTCGCTCTCGCTCCCGTGGACGTACCCGATCTTGGGGAACCACGTAAATTCCTGTGTTGATTTCCTTTACTGTTTTCGTATTCTGTTGTGTGCGTGTGGTGATTATTCTAACACCATTCAAATGGGTACAGTCGCAAGCTAGTGGACCCTAAAATGTTCACTAAAATAAAATATTTTGAACTTCAAAAGTTCACTAAAAATCTACCAAATAAATAAAAGATTTGGATTGGCATATGAATGATAAGGGAGTGGGTGCCAACCTAGTTGGGATGTGCTCTTCTTATAGTGATGCCGTAATCTCTAATTTTATAAATGAATCTCGAAGGTTCACCAAACTACCAAATGAGCCGCTAAGACTCGCTAAAAATAAAATCACTAAACATGAACTACGTTTGGCTTGATCCCAAACTATGGGTACGTAGGCAGCCATCTTGGTCCAGCCCCTAAAGTAAAATAAAATCCAATTCCCCTTTTCCTTTATTATGAAAAGAGGATAAAAAAAAATAGTTGGAATCAAAGGGTTATCTTTTGAATGAAAGATGTAATTAAAAGATATTTTATATCTTGAATGGATCTGAACCAATTAGTAAAAACTAGTGTGTTTTATTTTTATGCGAGTGAGATTGTGTTTAGCAAATGAGTCAAATTTTTGCCTAACATAGTTTTTGGCACGCCTGGTGGGACACACTCTTCCTTTCATCTCCAACTATAATTTCCTATCGAATTATGGTCTAGAGTTTTGGTGTTGCTTTTTACAGACTATAACGGCACCCAGAATTACAATTTACTACGACAAGCTAGCAGCTTCGCCTCACGGGGCTATGGGAAAAGGCGACTATCGGGCAACTTTCAAAATCAACGATTCACCGCTGCCTATTGCCCAGATGGCTTCCAAATTCACCCCAACCTTGAATGTTGCAATGGCTACCAAGAATGAACGTGCCAAGACAACCTCAGCAAAGAAAATTAAGGTTGTTATCAAAGACAACAAAGCAACAATCAAGAAATCTGGAAAGTCCCTTTTCAAGAAACCGGTGAACGGGAAAAGTTCTATTGTGAAACAAGCAATAGAGGTAGTCCCTCAGCCCTATCCTAACCAGATTTTGATTGGTTCAATTCCAATCGAGTTGGCTTCCACGGTTTCTGTGATGGCAACATCCATTAAAAAAGAGGAGAATGTCTCGATGACCGCCCCTGAAGACAAGGCTATGCAAACACCCAAAAGAGCTAAAGTCAATACAAGCTCTACAAAGCAAGCAAAAGTTGAATCTGTTTCAACGTCTCCAGGAAGGAAAAGTACTTCTACACAGTTTGCCTCTAGAACTGTGAGTACGAGTAAAATCAAGGAAAATTTTGAGAATAAAAGAGGAACCAAGAAGCGTAAAGTTTGGGACACCCCAGAGGCAGCTATTTACCTTCTCTCAGCTTATTACGCTGAGAAATCTCAAAATGCCAAATCAGATTTGGAAAAGAAAAAGTGGGCATTCATGTCTGGCTACCTACTTGCAAAGGAAGCCCTATATGGGAAGGGGGCACCTTGCAAGCCCACTAACAACGAAAGTCCCTATAGCAGTTCAATTGCTTGGTCAGAAACACATCTCATGTCAAGACCTCTAACCAAGGACCTGACTCCTACAAATGAAGGGTCTGATCCTAAGTTGCACGAAGCGGGGGCGGGGGCGGGGGCGGGGGCGGGGGCGGGGGAGCGGATAAATTAGAAGCTCCCATCTTTGGGAGCGCCGGGAGGAGCGTTTATGTATGTTTTGTTAATTAAATATTTCTAATTTAATAATAAAAAAATAAATAAAAATAATAAAAATAAAAATAAAAATAAAAATAAAAAACAAAATGCCAAGACTTTGATATTGTGTTTTGATATTTTTAAAAGGAACTATGGCCCAAACTCCAATTAATAGCCCAAATTAATAGCCCAGAAATCTCTAATTTATTAAAGAAGCCCAAAGGCCCAAATACAAACCCAGTCACTTCAATTTTAAGCCCAACAACCAGCCCAAATATAATCCCTAATTTTTTATCCCATTTATAAGCCCAATAACCAGCACAAACATAATCCCTAATTTTTGAAACTCAGTAGCAGCAGCCAGCGATTGTAACAGAGTACAGCGGCCAGCAGTCGACGATCGACTTCATCGTCATCGACTTCCACGATCGACTTCGTCATCGTCACCCACGATCAACTATTGTCTTCCACGCTCTCACGCCTCCTCTCGTCTTCGTCTTCCACTTCTCTTTCACACCCCGCATAACGTCGACGGAGACTGGAAGGAACTGACGACGGCGACTGCAAGTAACGAGTAACGACGGCGGCGACCGGAAATCACAGATAAGCTCCCATCTTCCTTAGGATCGCGTTTCCGTCTCATTGGGATCGCGTTTCCGAGCGAGAAATGCGGAATCGCGTTTCTCGGGGAGGAGCGTCTGCAAGGTAGACGGTTCCTGCAACTAAACTCTGATCATTCTAAGGATTCTTCTCCTTCGTCAAGGAATGATATTTCACAAAGTATCCCAAATTGTTCATCAAATCAAGTGCAGTTTACTTTGACACTTCAAGTCTCATCAACGTCAAGTAGTCAAAGAAAACAATATGAAGATTCCCATCGTGAGGATATACCAGTACTTGTTACTAATGCAATCGGCCTAGAAGAACAGTTGCATGAAATGCAGCAAAAATTGGCTGAAAAAGATGCTGAAATTGCTGCCTTAAAAACTCAAATTGCCAATCAAGCTAGTACCTCTTCAGTAGTCAGTACTAGAGACACAAGTGGACCTCAGAAAGTTAATTGATGAGGGGATTAGGGAATTCCAAGCATCTTTGACTTCTCCTTTTGTCGGATATCAAAAGCCATATCCTGCTCAATATGATACTGTTCCATTCCCAATTGGTTATCAAAAACCAAAATTTGAAATGTTCGATGGGATCAATGGTTCACCGCAGGAACATCTGGCTCATTTCTATTCCATGTGTGGAGAATCAGCTCAATTAGATTCCCTATTCCTAAGACAATTTGTGCAATCTCTCAAAGGGGCAGCATTTACTTGGTACATGTCATTGCGACCCGGCTCCATTCAAACTTGGGACGACATGCAAAAGGCATTTTTGGCTCAGTTTGTTAGCTCAAAGAAAAATGTATCCATCATTGATTTGGCCGACACTACACAAAAGCCAAATGAAAGTGCGAATGATTTCGTCACATGGTGGAGAAGTTTGAACCTGCAATGCTCCGAAAAATTAACCGAGCAATCCGCTGTGCAAATGTGTTCGAATAATCTTGACCCAGACATAGCAATTCATTTGGGTACTGCAGAGCCCCAAACATTTGATGAACTTGTCTCAAAGGCCAGCAATGTCGAAAGGCAAATCTCCCGACAAAATAATTTGGGGCAAAAGACAAAAAAAATTCATAATGAAAGCACCAAAATGCTTGAACAGAAAGAAGAATCATTGGCTACATTTGTACATGCCAATGGAAAAAAGGCCAATCGTAGCAATAAAGGTAAAAAGGCAAAAAGAAGATCTTCTTTGAAAGAAAAGAAGGACGCCAAATATAGCTTTCATGATGATGTGGAAGCTATTTTCAAAGAACTATTGAAAGAGCAGGCAATTATTTTGCCTAAACCAAAAAGACCCTTCGAAGTTAACAAGACTACTAATCCAAAGTACTGTCAGTACCACAAGATTGTGAGTCACCCAATGAAGGAATGCTACGTCCTTAAAAATAAAATTCAAAAAATGATCAAAGATGGTGACATTGTATTGGAGGAGTCCTCTCCTTCTGAAGAGTGTGCAGCAACATCAAATTTTGTATCCGTGTGTGGGGGCAAGAAAGACAGTCCTTCTCCCACCATCTCTATAGCACCATGGTATATGGTTACAACTGAGGAAAGTGATGCTAAAAATGTAAACAGATCTATTTGGCGATTTGGTCGACGTCTTCAGTCACCACAAAGAAATTTTCCTTGTTGCTTAGAAGCCTCTGTCAACCAACCAGCTAAAGAGCCATTGAAAGCTAAATTTTCACAATATGGCAAGAGAATGGCAAAGTCAATCGACTCAATCCCACAAAATTTGGTTATCAAAACCACATTCAAAGATGATGGGAGTCATGAAAGGCATGTCTTCTTTGAAAGAAAATTCATGCCACCATCACCATCTTTAGCTGGTCCATCAAATTTGAAGCCTCAAAAGAACAAGTTCCACTTCAAGAAAGGAAAGAAGAATGCATTTCTTGACAAAGTAAATGAAAAGCTCAGTAGTGCATATTTGGAGCCTATGGTTTCGACGGATCAGGAAAGGGCTATGATTGCAAACAATGAAGAGCAAAATAGACCTCGTGTCTCAATCTTTGAGAAGCTTAAAAGCTTTCCAAATCCTAAATCTTCGAATTTACAAGAAAAAGAAGATATGCATAAGGAAAAATCAAATGCATTCAAATGCCAAAGTCAATCACGAGAAAGAAACTCTTGTTGATGAAATTATGGAGGAGTTTGATCCAAAATCAACTAAAGATTCCGCGGATGAAACAAAAGCTATGCTCGTATTCACAAGAGCTAAAACTCAAGTTGGAACCCTAAAAGATAGTATCACAATGGTAGACAGAAAACAACGGATTTGCATGCGTGTTTAATATATACACAAGTATACAACAGAAGAGTTTAGCATCATAGGAGTATACCCCAAAGCCAAGACGGAATTTGTAATCATAACCAAAAGCAACCACAAAATTAGCACAATTGAATAACCAAAAGTCATCCAAAATTGAACAAATTTATGCCAAACCCAACTCGTTGAAGCCCTTTATAACATTTCAAACGGTTGATACATTAAGGGGTTTCTATGATCAACACATTTTGCACTCGTGTATATACAAACATACGCATATGGTATGCAAACAAAGAGTGGGGAATCTTACAACGGGGTTTCGATCGTTGAGAAGAGAAGGGTTATCTCGGAGTAACTTCTGAATGCCGATGAGATCACCGAACTGAGCACAGCCGTGTACGGTGGTTGGCTTGGCAGATCTTGGCCGTTGATTCTGCTGATTCCTCTGCATCATTCCTGTCTTCGGGGCTTCTCTCGTACTGGGAAAACCCCAAATGCCGCGAGAGATGGAGAGTTTCCAAGGAATTTCCAAGGAATGTCTCGGACCCTTTCCGTGTCGCGCGGTGGCGTCCGAATCTGACAGCGAATGGAGTAGTTTTTTCTCGGAATTTTCTTTCTGGAAATACTAGTAAGATGCCAGCTTAATCCAACCCTGCGCGGCTGCGCCCATTGTCTCTTAATTACTCCTATTTCTTGGATTAGTAGTCGTGTACTTATTCGGATAAAATATGTTGGCCCTGTTCGGTTTAGAGTTTTGTTTTAATAGACTTAGTTTTTCGTTTTATTTTAACAACTCAATTGCTAAAATCAACCATGATTTTAGCAAATGAGTTCAGGTGCTAAAATCATAGCTATTTCAAATCACAAAATTAAGTGGCTTCGTTTATCTTTTTTTGATTTTTTTTCACACCGAATTAAAGTACACGAGGAGTACTTTAATTTGGTGCGAAAAACGATACACTGAACTACTTCATTTTTTGATTTCAAAATCATGATTTTTAGCACCTGTTAAACTCGTTTGCTAAAATCATGGTTAAACGGAAAACTAAGCCTTTAGTTTTGTTGACATTATCATTTCTCTCTTTATCTCTCTCCACTCATTACACTTGCTTACATCATCAAAACTAAACTAAACTAAACTACAAACCAAACACAGCCGTTATAGTACTTCAACTACAATATTATTGGTATTTTCGGTATTTTCTATTATAAGTTGCCAAATTAATAAGTTATTTTTATAATTTGACAATTTGTAGTAGAAGAATACCAAAAATGGGATTTGGGGTCACTACACCTCGTAGCAACCTCAATTGTGAGCCCTTTTTAATCTGTTTCTAGGATCGGAACCGTTTAATTTGTCAGGAATGTTGAACAAATCAATCGCATAAAAGATCAAATTAATTGGATATTGATAGCCATATTGTCGGATACCATTTATTTTACGAACATGGACAGCCAATATCATTCTAAGAATAAACTGTAAAGCAAATTTGTCTCAATTATGTGTCTATCAATCTCTGAAAATCAAATTTGTTTTAGGCCCATAGTGTGTTCAACATTCCTAAAAAAACGAATGACTCTGATCCCTAATAAAGACTCTAGGGCCCACAATTGAAATTATTATGGTTTATGAGAGTGTACTGACTTAGGTCACTACGGGAACTTCAATCTCTCAAAAAATACCGTAGTGGAAATTCAAACTAAAACACACTCATCTTTAACCTTTTGCGATACATACATTTGTTGGTCTGCCTACTATTTTTCTATCACTTCAAAAATTCCTCTAAAATCTATTACTCTACAAATTGTTTATTCGAATAGAATTTTTTTACAAATAACAATAATTTTGGATAATAACAATGGAGAAGTATTTTTCATGTGGAAAAGGCAAAAAATTGCACTGCTGGCTTGTCGCATATGAGCACAATCTTCACACTTAATTAAAAATTGGTACTCGGTGAGAAACTAGTATTGTACATTTTCGCCACTTTTTTTTGTCTAGTGATGATTAATGTTCACAATTGAAATTGTTCGTTTTGGGTTTTGAGACCCTTTTTTTCAATTATTATTTAATTATTGTTACATTTCTTTCCAATTATTACTTTTATTTTATTTTTTTTATCTCTCTATCTCTCTCCAATCATTATCTCTTATTTTCAATCTGCAATCATTATCTCTTATTTTCAATGGTACTCTTATTTCTTCCTCCAATCATTATTCAAAACCCAAATAAGGTCTTGATATTTTCAATGTACTGCTTTACGCACATTTTTGCTATTTGGTGTTGGTTTTCATGGTTAGACCATAAAAAACTTTTACTGATTAAAGTGCTTTCAAAGTGCTTTCAAACGTGTTAAAGGCAAAATATTTTCAAATTGAAAGTATTTTCGTTCTTTATATCTTCCAGTTTTCAATATTACAATTGCCACCGTATGAATATTTTGTTCTCCATACCAAGGTTATGAATACCGTGTCGTACCGGTTTTGCAAAAAAACGGTACCAAGGACCCTCAATACCGTACCGTGTTCAATACCGGGCCGTACCGGCCGGGTACCGGCAGTACCAGCAAATACCGGGAATACCGGCCGGTACCGGAAAATACCGGGCAAATACCGGACAGAACAAAACTGTCACCGTATTTCGGCCATAACTTTTTACTCCGAACTCCGATCAAGGCAAGTTATATATCAAAATTTAAGAGAATTTCAAGATCTACAACATTGTAGTTACACACGTTTTCTAATTTGGTATCGGTGTGACCCAAAAACTCTGATTTATGAACGGGAAGATTATAAAAAATAGGGTATGTTTTTTAAAAAGGGTTTGTGATGCATGGGTTCAACTTCTATCACTACCAAACATCAAATACAATAAGTATGTACTAAATATACATAGATTAAGTGGGTTTAAGGGGGGTACCTTGGTTTTTAAGAAAATGAGATTGAAAATGTCATATTCTGTGACAAATTTTGTGTCTCTTGAACCCTCTCTCTCAATATATTTATATATATATATATATATATATATATATATATATATATATATATATATATATATATATATATATATAGTTGCGGCAAATCCGATACGGTACCCGGTATTGACCGGTACCGGTACCGTACCGTACCAATAGAAAAACCGGTACTCGTGCCGATACGGTATTCAGAATCTTGCTCCATACTTTATTCAGGGTACTGAATAATCTAAACCTGTAATGCAAAAATAGATTACTCTATTGAATAATCTAAACTTGTATTTTTATTTTTTTTTGCCTACTAAGAGCATCCACAACGGTATAACCAAAATTGGATAACCAAAGTTGCCACATCAGCTTTTGATTATCCATACAAGACATTGCTAAAGTTAAAAATGTGGAGTGCCACAATGGTATTTTGTGTCCATAATAAAAAAAAAAAAGTACTACTCACTTTATTTTTATTCATAAAATGGGCACAATTTTAAATTTGTACATTTACTTTTTATAATACTAGTACCATTTAAAAGATATTCACAATACCATTAAAATGAGACCAATCTTGAACATATTTTGGTAAAGATTAAAAATTTCTAATTTCTAATTTTAGAGGGAGAGTAAAAAAAAAAATGAGTTTTGAAGTAAGTATTTGAAAAATGGAGAGAGAATGTATTGTGGGAAGAGAGAGAAAGCACGTGAGTGTGATCCCCAAAATTTGGTTATTGAGAAAATGTTGGTAGTTTTGATTTTCCAAAGGCCAAAATTTGGTTATTGGCTAAGAGGTTGCTAACTTTGGTTATGCCAATGTGAGCCATTTTTTGGACAAACATTTTTAACTTTGGTTATTCAGAGATTTTGGTTATGCCATTGTGGATGCTCTTAAGTGACCTGACTTATTTTTTCGCATTTGTTAATTTATCATTAATTTTTTTGTATTATTGGTTTGTCTTGACAAGAGGAATTTAAAAAGTAAAAATGAGGATCCATGTTCTAATATTTTTTAATAAAGACAAAAATAAGTCTAAAAGATAGATTTTTAAACTTATTTTTGGTTTTATTCAAAAAAATGAGAGTTCTAATAATAACTTTTTACTTTTTCGATTCCTCTCATTGAGACAAACAAAATCGTATACAATAACGCACTCCAAAGTACCATTTTTTTTACAGTACACTTTTTAATACATTTACGCCTATTTTTATAGTACATTTTTTTTACACATTTCAACACACTTTTTAAACCTTAACATGAGCCCACTAATAAAGAATAATTTTGGAAAGTGAAGGTAAAAGTTAATTTGAAAAATGTAAAGTGAAAGTAAAACTTGACGTGAAAGACATAATAATAATTAAAGAAATTAAATTTACGAAGCAATGAATTTGAAAAGGGACCGAGGGGGGAGCGAGTGGCAGATGGAGGGTAGATATGTTAAAAACTTAAAATATGCGGAAAACCTGAGGGTACAACCCTTTTTGCACCGAAAATGCACCCCACGCCTTCGGGGACCCGCTTTTGGGTCCCACACGAGTGATCCGAACCGTTCATTGTTCTTAAAACATTTTTCCGAGGGGGCCCACCAAAAATCAGCTCAATCGGACGGTTAGAAGTACTTGAACCAAATTCTCACCGTTTCAAATTAAACTTAAAATATGTAGCTTTGAAGGTGACCTGACTAAATGCTGATTAAAGAAAAGAAAAAAAAAAAAAAAGTGACCCGACTATTCACTACTTTGATGATATTACAACTATATAGTGCTATCTTTAAGAAAGGCTTCCGCAAATCTATGTTTATAGGAACGCCCGAGAAAAAGTTTCACTCTCCTTATTTCCTTTGCACAAATAGCTACCGAATAGAGTTCCTTTGCACAAATTGCCACCAAACCAAGCATTTCATCCACATTCAATTTGGAGCTAGCAGAGCTCTATTTTTCAATTGGACTCCTCGGTGATTGGCGTTTGAATTGAACTCTCCAGATTAGTTGAATTGCGCGTAAGTTGACCTAGACACCTGAATTATCAACAACAAAAAAAAGTTAGATGTCCCCTGACCCCGCTTTAAAAATATTGGTGAAAATCAACATGCATGGAACTCTATAAGGTAGTACTGGTCGTGATCGGGCTACCGCTAGAAGATTTATTCGACATAATTTGTGCCTATTATGATTAGATGTTTTCCACCCCAACAACGGCCTCACTACACGGCAGATTGCAGTTGAGCTTTGGGTTCTTAGGGATGAGCTCCAACTTCACACCTTGCTTGGGAGATATGAAGTAAAAATTGAAGTAGATGCACAACTGATGATCCACCTCATCAAGGATCGTTTAGTCATTTTCACCATTGTTATCTATAGGAACCTCATGTTTGATATTGAGAAAATACGCTTAAGTGCATGAACTGTGAGGCCAACAAGTGTGCAGACATTCTTGTAGCTACAGCATTCCAATAAGTTAGGCTTTCTATTTTTCATGCTAATCATTATCTCAGATCCCCTATTTCAAACCCCCCATGTTCCTCAGGGGGGTTTGGGCCGTTAGATGATGAATTTTGTTTTTGTGTTTTAAAAATTTGTGGGTGATCCAACGGCTCAAAACTCCCCGCAACAGAGGGAGTTTGGAACAGAGGATCTGGTTCCGCTAACCATAGTTTTTTGTAAATCTTATATATTATTGCAGGATGACTTTTCGTAAGGAGGACTCTCGTCGCGACAAGTGGCACAAACTGATTGCCCCACACAATTATTTACTTAATATTTTCTAAATTGTTTTAAAGAATTTGCTTAATTAAAAAATCCTTGATTTGTGGGATAACTTGTTTCAGACATGAAAAACACTTAAAGATCATATTAATTTAAGAATGATTTGCGGGGATGATCATAATTCAAAATTTGATATTACTATATTCTACTTCTCTTATTATATAAGGTTACCTAATATGCTCATATTTTTTCGGGCAAATAAGTTGTGTTCACAACTTAACTTTAGTAGTGTGGTGTCACAAAGAAGTAAAGAATTGATAAAAGTTCTAAAACGAAATTCACCGTCCAAAGAATTGGTTTGCCTATCCTATTGTGTTCTTCTCTGCTCTATTTCTATTCTTTTGAAATTTGGAATTCTTTGTGAATGTTTCTCCTGTGCACTCAATTGGGATTTCGATTTCTAATTTCATTTAGTTGGCATTAATTATTTTTAGGCTCATCTCATGTATGCACAAATTTCTTCTAGAGTTCTAACATTAATGAATAGTTATGTAGGAAGTTACGAGTAGTGACGAGCAGAATGGAAGAAGGTGCTTGCATAGACCAAAGTCGGATTAGTAGAAATAAATTTCGATTTCGATCAAGACTACTAATGTAAAGCAAGAAGAGTGAGCCACGGGATAAACCATGATCTCGAACAACAATTTCATTGACAGTTTTTCGTTCTTCCTTCATGTAAGTAGATAACCATATTTATAGTTTGTATTTGTTTTTTTTTCATACATGAAAATATGATTTTGCTTCAATAATCAGTTTATCCTCCTGATAATTTTTTAATAGTATTTTGTGGTGGCCAGTTCTGAATTGAGGAATACATATAGATAGAGCATAGTACAGAAAATGTTGAACCAAAGGTTTAATAACAGGAACAAAGTGGCGATTGACGGGGACATAGGCTTTAGACACAGCAATTCCAGATGCAAAACAAAGAAAAATAGGAGGGAACGTGTTGGCAAATTAAGTGAATAATTAACGGGCACAAGATGAATCATTTCTCAAATTCTCACTTTGAAAGTAGTTCTTTGCTTCTTTTTACATTTTTCAAAATTTTTTTTTTTGTTCTCTTTTTACATTTTTCAGATTTTTTGTGTTCTCTTTTATCTACGGGAGCCAATAGTATTCAATTCACTTCATTATTGTGCGGTTTTCAGTTACTTTGTAAAATATCGAGTGAAAACATGAACATCACTTAGGTTTATGAATAAATTCTGAGAAAAGGAAAATATTTTGTACTCTTCTAATCTGGATCTGTTTTCTAGGTTTTATATCTATGGATAGGTTTTGTGAGAAAATACAAAAGATAACATATTTATATTAGATCATGTCTCCGTGCATAGCACGGGTTCATGCTAGTTCTAAAGTACAGTGCCTTGGCTTGGGTGTCAGACAATCTCCAATCTTGGCTTAAAAAATAGAATTTTTTTATAGGAAATATACGGCAATTTGGCATGAAGATATTTGACATTGTCAAATGCACGTCTAAATTACTTTAATAACCTTACCAAGTTTTGACTTAATTATATAACCAGAGAAATTTTTTTTACATCATGTGTCAAATTTGACATGACAGCTGAGATGTTAAATGTCACTTAAACATTAAACACTTTGATTGGAGTCGCTTCACAATTCGCGTGCCAATTCTTTCACTTAGCATGTCATGTCAACAAGATTATAATAAGCTAGAAAAAGATACGTCTTCTTTTTCCATGCATATCTTTAATCACATTTTTTTCTTAAATGTACTTTCATTACTACATTTTTTCCACTTTAAGTATCAGCATAAGTATAAGGTTCAAACTAACTAAATTAAAACTTCATAGAACAAATATATCTCTCCAAAATATGAGAATCGTCATTCAATTTTTCCTCAATCCTCATAATACTCGAACCTTTGGAACTAAGAAAAACAACATTCGAGTCCAATAGTTTGAGGGCTTGTTTGGGTAAAAAACTTAATCCGGTTTTTTGGTTTTTTGGTTTTTTGTCAAATAATCCAAAAAATCGGTTTGGTTTTTTCTTAAACTTAATCCAAATTATTCCTTAGTTTGGTGGGTTGGTAAATTTGTTTGTTTTCAAAATGGTAGAAGAGTTATTAATGAGAACAAAAATACCGAAGATAATCATTTAAAAGTAGCATCCGTCCTTAATCGAAGGACTACAAAACTACAAAAGAGTCTAGGTTATCCCTCTCAGATAGTTGCACTCAGATCAATACTTCGCATTGCCACAAAATGGACTACCCTATTGCACTCATACACACAAAAGAAAAACTCACACTGAAAAAACACAAACTTGAGGCATTGGGTATCCTCAATAAGTACGCCCATACACTAAAGACAAGCCAGTCCAATCAATCAGATTTATCATTGAACCACTACCGATACCGCCTGGCTTCATCAAAGGATCATCATGACCAACACTATTGCCGGAACCTGAAACGGCACCTCGATGATGAAAGAGAAGTTGAGAGAAAGGAAAAAGAGTGAAAAACACAAAGAAACTCTCAGATTTGATATCGAGAGAGAAAACCCTCATTGAAAAAGAGGAGTTATTAAAAGCGAGAAAAACAGTCATCACTTGAGAGGAAGGAAAACACCCGACAAGCATAGAGCCCTCCCTTCCTATCACCGCATCAAGATGATGAAAACCTTAGGGAGAGAGAGTGGAAGGAAGAGGGCAGCTAGGGTTTTTTCTCAGACAGAAAAGTTATGAGTTAAAAATGTCCCACTTAAGGAGTGTTCCACTAACCCAATTTTTTGAAAAAAATGATTTTTCACGATTTTTGATGTGATGTGTTATGAGAAAATTACCTATCTCGGTGTTTGGAAAAAACAGGTTTTTGTTAGTGGAACACCCACTTAAACGTCGTTAGTTGATGAGTTTCATCCCCATACAATTGACCGAGGTTCAGCAGGTTAGACTGTAAAAAGTAATTTCTTACGAATCTTTTCTTGACATTGACGGTCTGCCTTCAACCAGACCAGACCTGGAGGGAATCAGTTGTGCATAAACTGGCTCGGACACCACGATGAAAAAAAAAAAAAATTCATTCTAGCCCATACGCAACATGCCCACGTGGCAAACAAGCCGTCACGGATGAGGGTTGCTTTAGCGTGTGGCCCTCACGCTTCTCTCTCCTCCAATAGCTCTCCAAAAAAATCTCTCGCTCTCCTCTCAGATATTTTAAACATTCCCCATAAAAATAGCAAAAAATCATCACGTTTTTCACTCCTCGGCACCCCGCATCTGCTAAAACACCCAAGTCCCGCAACCACATAAACCGGCCGAAAATGGCCGCCGTCGCCAAAATCCACGTGTCGACGCCGCTGCACTGGCACCTCACTGGCCAACCGCCTCCCGTTCGGCTTGAATTTCGCCGTAATTTGGTGATGCTTGAAACAATTTCGGTTATAGCAAGATCGAGAGGCCGTAGACGACCTTGTGTGAGGTCGTTTAGGTCTGGGGAAGGAGGAGGTGGAGGAGGGGAAAAAGAGGAGGAAAGTTCCAGAAAGGGCGGGGATTTGATGGAAAATAACCGGGTGCGGAGTAACAAGGGGAATTATACTGGTTTGGATTTTTTGAAGTCTGCTTTTTTGAGGTCGCCGTTGGATGATAGGTTTCAGGATGCATTGGATAAGTTGGAGGAGAGGTTATTCTCGGTAAGTTGTTATCTTGTTGGGATTATTTTGGGTATTATTTTCTATTTGGTTGATGAGAAAGTTGTTTTCAGGAAAGGAAAATGAAATGAAATTTTGAACCTGGCAGTCAAGTAGATTTTGCTTAAGTAGTTTTATTTGCTCAGCTGGGTGAGGGACTTATGAGTAATAGCTTATCTCCTAGGACGGATTGGGATAATGGTATCTAGGTGCAAGTGGATGTCTTTATAAAAATAATCTAATCTGAGAGAATAATCTACGAGCTTCATTGTTTAACAAAGTAATTGTCAAAGTGAAACGATTTCCAAAGTAACTAGTGTATTGAAGAAAATTGAACTCGCTTGAACAGTTGAACAATACCATTTCCTTGAATTTAGCAGCAAAAAGTAGTACTAATTAAGTTTGTAATCAGCTTTTCAACCATATCCAGATATCCTTTCCAAAGGAGAAAATGACTCGGACATAGATGTACTTGAATTCGTTCTATTTGTGCGGGTCCTACATGCATCAAACTATTCTGAGTACATGTGTTGTTAGATATATTTTCGGACATCTCTGTCCGCAGCACAGATCTTTCAACGGGTTCAATGAGTAATTTAGGCAATTTCCTTACAGCAAAATCAATTATTTTGGACTGTCCACCAATCAAAATGTAGTATTAAACAATGAGCAATAAACTTAAAGTTGGACCTAGAATGGGTTTCCATAAATTAAAAAATAAAAAATTATCGTAGCACTGCGTTATAGATAAGTTTGGTTTGCAGAGGCTTTTGGAAAAAATTGAACCTAAGACTGCTGTGTTGCCAGGCTGCCTATTATATCTCCGACGACCCAAACAACGAAAATACTCTAAATGAATTTAAATTATCTTATCTTCATGATTTTTCTGAGCAACCAAACCGAGCATAACTGCCTTTAGTGGTTTTGTTCAGTGGAGTTATTTTTTGCACTTTACCCCAATGGTAGAGGGTTACACAATGGGTTAACCCTATTGCACCAGATACCAACACGGATGAACGCACTTCTTTACCAGCCAAGATAACTAGCACATTCAAATCTCTACTGTTCTTGATAAGCTTCTTGCATTAATTGATTTTGTATCTTAGCCTGTTAATGTTTTACTTAACTCTGTAAATGTAATGTTGGTTGCTGTAGATGTTTAAGTGGTTACTAATTGTTGTTATCTTGCCATGTCTCATTGATACATGACAGATTGCTTTGCAAATTGGAAGATACATCGTTACAATGGCAAGCACCGGACTGATACTCTTAATTGGATTTCAGTTGTCAGGTCAGAGAACATGCCATTGTATACTGAGCCTTGCCACACACAGTTATTTTGTATGTGTGTGCGTGTGGAGAATTCAGTTGTAGTCGACTGAACTCGACTGGAGATATCGTGATATGTTCTATTTGTTCCAGCTATATGTATTCTTCGAACTCCAATAATTGCGATCCGAAATGCATCTTCATCAATTCCTTGGCAATCATTGAATACTTGACAAGTAGCACACATTGAATTCCTCTTACTTGGTAAACGAATCAATTTCTCAATGGTGCTCGTGCCAAACCATGTCAATAGTTTCCCCTCATCTTAGAATCTCTACTTTCCAAAGGTGCATTTTTTTTGTTTCGTCTCTCTCTCTCTCTCTCTCTCTCTCTCTGAGCATCTGTTTTCCAGGATTTCAGCTAGATATTCATAATTTAATGTGTACTGTTTCTTTAACTGCCCCACATTCTCATTTTTCTGTTATGAATTGTCGTTGCATTATAAAAAAATTGTGGGTGGAAAGCTAACACTGCGTTTTTGCTATTTTTAAGGTGGAGACAGTCAGTTGAATGATTTGGTATGGTATAGCTGGCTTGGCGGTGTCATTATCGGAACAATGATAGGATCCAACATGGTTTTAGACGAAGTCAGTCGAGCTGGTCCACGTAATGTCGTCATTACTGGAAGGTATTCCCTCTTACTGGTCCAAACGTTTACTTCAGTGAAAAACTTCTCACTGTGTTTTCATCTGGGTTACATTCTTGTTCCTTGCTTTCTGTTCCACCTTGGAGTAAGGAGACTTGCTTCTCTGTGATTTAACATTTCGTCTGGTTCAACTATTTGTTACTTGACTTTGGACAATTTGCAGTTAGGTTAGGTTGGTTTCCTGCCTCTAATTGATTTTCCATTGGAACTGGTTCAAGTTTTGCTCTCTATTGCTGATTGCTTGTGTTACCTGGATGGCACAGTACAAGGGGACTGGGGAAAGCTCTTGCCCGGGAATTTCTTCTTTCTGGAGATCGAGTAGTAATTGCTTCTCGAAGGTGGCGCCCATAATTGTCAAATTTGTGTGTTTTAACTTTCTAGTCGTTTGCACTCCTGTATATGTGGTTGTCATCTCGTCTGTCTGTATGCCACAATATCTTATCTCTGTTCAAATCTTGTGATGGCAGTCCTGAATCTGTTTATATGACTATTAAAGAGCTTGAGGAGAACTTGAAAGAGGTTATGGTCAGTGAAGGTGGCTCATCTGGAAATATGGCTCGTGCGAAAGTAGTAGGCATTGCATGTGACGTTTGTAAACCTGATGATGTGCGGAAATTGACAACCTTTGCTGTCAGTGAATTTGGTTCTATTGACATATGGGTGAGTAATCTTGATTATCATACTGCGTTCTTGAATTCAGGTCTGGGTTTTCAGCTGACCTGAAGACTTGTGTGACATGAATTTTTTTTTTTTGGTTGGTTGCATGATGGCAAGGAAAACTTATTCTCTTTACTTTCTGAGTACATGAGGTTTGAACCTTAATTAAACTTCGGTGTTCCAACCTTTTTGCAGATAAACAATGCTGGGACAAACAAAGGTTTTAGACCCTTGTTGGATTTCAGTGATGACGATATTCAACAGGTATGCACTTGATCAGATTATTTTTGTGCATTGTATTTTCTAGATGCTGATTCAAAGAGTTCATTTCTGATACGATCAATTGTGAAGCCATTTTGAAGCACTTTCATGCATTTGTTTGTTTTTTCTAGCGTTGTTTATTACTGGCAGAAGCTTAGAGTTATATCATAGAGAGACACATGAGAATTTGCACTCCATCTCCCAGGGACAAACACATAGCAAATCGGCACATTGTCATCTGCTATGCCCAGAAAATATTTGACAGTCTAAAACTCTGGATCTATATATGCTTGAACGTTATCCCTATTATTTTTTTCATTGCTATGATTTGAAGTTTAAGTTAGTGTTGAATGGTTGGACAGATTGTCTCTACAAACTTGGTTGGATCTATACTTTGCACTCGTGAAGCCATGCATGTCATGAAAAACCAGAACAAGGGCGGTCATATATTCAATATGGATGGAGCTGGTTCCGGAGGATCTAGCACCCCTTTGACAGCTGTGTAAGTAATCTGATATTCTATTTGAGTAAATTCGCCTTCTATGATCTGCAAAGACTTGAGTTTTTTCAGACTAGACGTTGTAGCCAAAATTCCCCTTATGTTGTTTGTATCTGCTTTGTGTTGCAGCTATGGATCAACAAAGTGTGGTCTAAGGCAGCTTCAATCATCTCTCTTAAAAGAATGTAAAAAGTCAAAAGTGGGAGTGCATACAGCCTCCCCAGGCATGGTTCTGACAGACTTGCTCTTGAGGTACGTTGGGTGAGCCCTGTTTTCTGCAATTGAGGAGGATGGAAATCATCAATTAAGAATGTAAATTATTTCGTATGGCTATCTAGTGTGTTTATCCGGTAAACTCGTGTAATTGTGTTCGCTGTAGAATTGAAGCTTCAGACTACTTTCACCAAGCTTGCCATTTGAATGCTTTATTACCTCTTTTGGTGTTCTTTTTCTATTTATTGAAAGTAAAATTTTGAGATCCTTTTCCTGCTTAAAGACTGTATGACATGAAAACTGTGTGTGTCTGCAGTGGGTCAACTATACAAAACAAACAGATGTTCAACATCATTTGCGAGCTCCCGGAAACAGTAGCTAGAACTTTAGTTCCACGAATGCGGGTTGTAAAGGGAAGTGGGAAGGCCATCAGTTACTTGACTCCTCCAAGGATATTACTAGCTCTAGTCACTGCATGGCTGCGACGAGGTCGTTGGTTTGATGACAAGGTAATTTCATGTCGCTTTTGTCTTTATTTACTGCTGTAGACAATAAACTAAATTATTCAGCTGAAGAATGTGTCATCGGGAACCAGTGTCTTACCTTATTGTCCAACAAAGACTACATGTTGACTGTTTCTGTTAGTGTTAGTCATTAGTATAAGGAGTTAGTAACTCACTGTACGGTGTTACCCCTTACTGCTTTAAGGCTGTGTTTTGATCTTAATTCTTCGATTTAAGGAATAGCTTTTGGTACGGATTTAAAAAAAAAGGGAATAGCTTTGGTGCAATTTTTAGGACTCAGTCGGAGTTTGTACTCCATCATAGTGTTAATTTCCTACTCATTAATGGTTCATGTAGAGGTGATTGGGTTCCTTAGAACATAATCGGTTATGTGGGCTTTTGATATTCAAGATGAGCGTTGCGTAATCACTAACATGGTCGTAATTTAAGGTAACTCATTGATGATACGATCATCTAACCATTCATTTTGTAGTAGGCTGGTTTGATCTGATGTATGACACAATTTCTTTATATTTTTGAATTTTCCCCTTCGGATCAATGAAATGCAATAAGGCTGAATTTGAACTCCCCCTATATTTCACAGGGAAGAGCATTGTATGCAGCAGAGGCGGATAGACTCCGTAACTGGGCCGAAAGCCGTGCTCGTTTCTCATTCACAGATGCAATGGAGATGTACACAGAGAACACTTGGGTCTCCGTCTTCTCACTTTCAGTCGTTTGTGCCTTCATAATTCTTTCTAGCACAGGGAGCACATTTCCCGGCACCTGATACAACTTTCACTACTAGGAACCATCACGAATATACCAATCCGCTCTCGCATTTGGAAAGGAAGCTGAATTTAGTTTTAAGTTAGTGAAATGCAACAAAAAGGCATGATTCATACGACCGGTGTGTACGGTTTTTCTCCCTGCATCCTCCAAGGCTTTCTTCAACCATTCCGGGGTTTCTTGTTCCCGTAAACTTTAGCCCAAATGCTCTACTACAGTGTATAGGAGTCTCGAACAGGCTCTTTTATGATTCTCTATTGAGATTCATGCAAGATTTAACATTTAATTTCATTGTTATTCATTAATTTAATCTAATCTGTAGCTCATTTTCTTTTGATTCTGACATTCTGTGCTTCAAATTCTGAACACGATGCAAGAAGATTTGCAGAATGATTTATGTGGAAGACTGGTTCTATAAAATTGTCCTGGTCAACAGTTATGGTGGCTGCAAAGACGAAACACCGTTGGCATGAGTAATCGCATACTTATTGCCTAATTTATGTGCACATGCATTGCGTAGGCCCCGGCCATTCCAAGTGTTGTCGGCAACATTCTATGTATGCCAAGTATTTCCAGGTTTGTAGAAAGTCAAGCTTAGATATCCCAATTGCATTTCCAGGCTTCTGATAGCAGTAATAAACCAATGTGACAAAGTCTATATGCCCATAAGACTTCGGACGCCGTCACTGCGATTCGGTTTTGGAAGCTGAAAAAGTTAACCACATTTGACGTCCGTGTTTTGGTGACCATGTCAGGTGTCATTATTGCATTGGTATAATTTGCTTCCCTGTCCTGAAGATAAATGAACACAAGATAAACCGTGTTTTACAATGTTCCTACTTTATCGCATAGACTGGAAGAAAAATCCATCATGCGTGCAATAGGATATCTTTAGAGCTCAAAAGTCTTAGACCACCAGGGTTCACTCTACGAATGGAGGAGTTTTTCAGTACTGAGTGGGTACGATCCTACGTGGTGCCCAAGCGCACGCTTGACTGTCCGAAACATTTTTTACGGCCTGGATTTAAAGAGAGAGAGAGGAGAGAGAGAGTGGGATAAATCTGGACCGTCCAAAATATTTTTGGATGGCCAGATGTGCTTGCACAGGCACTACGTGGTGCCCGCTCGGTATACAATTTTTTTTCCTATCAATGAATAAATTTCCACACCAACCAGTAGGTGGATAGAACTGCCATGGTAACTGTTGCCTTCTCTGCGTCAACAATTTTTAGGAATAAAGGTCTCCGCCTCTCCGCATTCGAAGGACAAAATTTTACCCGAATGTAGGAATGTCCGAAAACTAGTCACTCCATAGTTTAGCATGACCTTCTTCCTTTTCACGTTATGACTTATGTGTCCAGGAATCGAACCTTTACGTTTTGGTTGGTCATCTTCTTCGGGGATAAAATGGTGTTATTGGAGGAGTGCAATTTTGTTAAAGGGTGAACAAACTCTCTTTCTTATTAGTGGATGAAATGACGTAGGTCTCATCACTGTAATACAATTTTTGGTAAGGATGACATCACTTTTTAGTGGGACCTACACCATTTCAACTACTCCGATCCAAAATAATAATCCACTACGAAAAGTCTATGTGCCATTTTTTAAATCAAAAGATGAAGTACTTCTGTGTATCATTTTTTGAATTTTTTTCGCACTAAATTAAAGTACTCGTCGAGTTCTTTAATTTGGTGTGAAAAAAATTCGAAAAATGATACATGGAAGTACTTCATTTTTTTATTTAAAAAATGGCAAGAGAGAGAAAGTGGAGCTCTTATTTAGGAACGGAGTAAAAGAGGGGTTTTTTCACCCTATACAAGGAAAATCTAGAAAGTAGAATATATCATTTTCCTCCTCCCAAGCTTTTGGAGGGAAATTTGTAGAGGAAAAAATGAAGAATTTGGGTTGGGGCTAGGGTGAATAGTGACATTCTTCAAACTCGGCCTTTAATAAGGGGGAAAAAAATGAATTGATATTGGCACTCATCTTTCTCTATTGGCACTTTCTTTCTTTTGTTTTTATTTACAAAGTGCAAGAGTAATTTTTACCTGACAAAGGCAAAAAGAAAGTGCCAATAGAGAAAATGAGAGTGTACCTATTAATGACAAAAAAAGGGAGTGTCAAAAGAGAAAAATGGAGTGTCAATATCACTTCTCTAAAAGAATATTGATATTTTAAATTGGAAAAATTGCGTTGGAAAGGGGGGCGTGTTGTCCCTTAGTATAGATCTACACCGTACTCGGCGATCAACAGCGCAATCTGTTCGGACCTAAACAGGTCTGCACTGTCTATTATCGAACTGATTTGCACCGTTAATCGCAGAGTACAAACGGTCCAGATGGGATCAACACGCATAATGTCCCTTAACCCCTGTCCTTGGAGATGCTCTTAATAGATTGTCTGGAGTAAATTTTAGTAGATGAAAGTCATGAAAACCAGTATCTCACTTTTTTTTTAACTATATTTTAAAGGTGATTGACCTAAAAATATGGAATTTAGGTATGTGAATCGGAAGTTCATCAATCAGTACAAAGCGACAATTGAGGCCGATTTCTTGATCAAAGAAGTCCAGTTTAAAGATATGCTTTTTACAGGTGATATACTATATTACTTTCCTACATGATTTTTCCACATTTTCACCTCATTTGTAAAGCTCGTTCGAGATTTACTCGTCTCATGAATAAATTAAGCGTGAATATGTTTTGAATACGTGAAATTTTCAGACCAAGTTTGAACAACCAATCTCTCCCTCCCGGCTCGTTCGGCATGTTTATAAACCTATTTAAAAAGAGTTACGTTTTCTATATATAACATCAAATATGTCTCCCCCTAAATTATTGTGATGGACTTCTTGAATTTGAAGGTGTGGACAAATACTGCAAATGTTAGCCAATGTGGTGGATTTGTTTTTTCTGCTTCCTTCCGAAGCAAATGCTTAAGAGTCAATGAAAAATATGACAAGGGAAACTGCCGGTATGACTTCGGGGCAAGTGGTTGGTTCTGGAAGCAGGAAAAGTAAAATTTGATAATGATGTGTTTGGTTGGCTGGCACTGTCACAAATTGGGACTTAAGGAAAACCCAATTGAAATAGTGGAAAACATATTTTATCACCGTATGTGATCTTCAATCCATTTTTTAACCATATTTAAATGAACCCCTTAACGAGCTAAACTCAGTTCATTTATTAAATGAGCCTTCATAAACAAATCGAGTTTATACACATAAGCTGAGTTTTTTTGAGACAAGTAAACTTCAGAGTGGCGAAATTGGCTCGTTTTCTATACGAGGCTAAAAGTTGAGCTCCAGTTTGGCTCGAGTATTGAATCAGTCAAGCCCGAGACAAGCAAATCGAGCAGTTTGACTTGTTTGTAGCCTTGATCCCATGTTTACCCCTCGTACAACTGTCCATTTTTAGTAGACCACAAAACTTATGTGTTTTGTTGGATAAGTAATATACTGCCGAAACATCAATAATCATATAGTGATTCTAAGAAAACATCATCATCATTAATGAAGTGCATGCAAGTTAACCCGAATACCCGATACCAAGACACCCGGTTACAAATGGAAAAAAAAATCATGGCCTTGTTCGTTTCTCAGTTTAGTTTTAGTTTTGATGACATCATGATTTCCTTCATTTTTCTCTCTATCTCTCTCCACTCATTACACCTGATGACATCATCAAAACTAAACTAAACTATCTAACCAAACACAGTCCATATCATTGCATCCCAATTATTGGTATATTACTACTACTAGTTACTCTGGGTTTTCAACATAAAGCCAACAATATAAACGCAGCTCATCAAAATGGGCCCCCCAATTCCAGAAGTCCATCATAGTATTTTTTTGTCAGCAAAGTCTATTTCATATAGGGCTGCCAAAAAAACCAGCGAACCGCGAATCCAAACTGAACCGAACCGAACCGAACAAAACAGTAGGTTTTGGATTGGGTCCGTGAATTAATGGTCAAGACACGGATTGAAAAATTAGAAAACCGTGCTTCGTGGTTCGGTCCATGAATTTTCATAAAAAAACCGTGGATAAACCGAACCAGACCATGAGAATTTAATCAATTAAATTTTTATATATATATATATATATATATATATATATATATATATATAATATTGGGATAAGAATTATAATTAAACATATTATTCTTCATTTTATACCCTAAATAGGTTGATGTGCTATAATTGAAAAGTAAAGGTGCAAACTGTAATTAACAATTGTAATTTTATTTTTGCTTGCACGAATATTAGCTACTTATTATATCAGAACTGGATTGGTTGTGATGAAGACTTTTGTTTACTCGCTTTATATTATGCTGTTGTTGCGTCTTTTTGCTACTGCTAGTGGTACTCTCTTGAATGTGAATCTCTTTGAATAATTTTGAAGCATTCTTGTTGTGACTTGGTGTTGTTTATTACTAAAAAACATAAAAGCTATTGATGATGAATGAGTTCCAAAAGTTACAACGAGGATGTGAATGTGAATGTGAATGTGGAATGTGAAATATGTTTTTTTATTTTATAGAATGTAATAATCCGTGGATAAACCGTGAATCGAACCGTGATTTTTTGATTGATTCGAAACCGGACCGTACACTTTTAGTTTGGACACGGATTGCCTTACATTGGACCATAGACTTTTGGTTCGGTCCTCGGATTCATACTAATTCGCACCAAACCGGACCGTTACACCCCTAATTTCATACAATCATTCTTTTTTTTTTTTTTTGGGTTCTTTTCCCCTTTCCAGTAATATCTAATAATATCTATTCTCTATAGCAACCGGCAAGTGAGTGGGAAGATGATATTTTCATTTCCTTACGGAACAGACAGACAAATGGCGACAAAATCTTCCAAGAATGGTTAATGTGAAGTCGCTCCCATCCTAAGAAAAATGGAATTCACTCAAATGAACATACCAATTTATTACATAGGCCCGTGTTCATGTCCTTCGGGGTCATTTGGCTAAAAAAATCAGTTTTTTATTTTGTCTTTCTTTAAATTTTTTTAAATTCGTTAGTTTTGCGTTGATTTTTATGGTTTCTTCGTTCTTCTCAATGAGAGAAATCTAAAAAGTACGGAGTATAAAATTATTAATCAAACTTAAAGTTTTATGAATAAAGACAAAAAATAATCCAAAATTACCCCTTCGTATGAATTATTATTGTTTTTTTGGACAGCTCAGTATTGTTTAGGTCAGTTTATGTACACCGAGATTATTTTTTCTTTCCGCTCTATTCATAATCAAGCTATTCATATCACGCCTAGGAATTTGCAAAATTTTTATATTTTTTTGCGGACGTGACCCTAACCGGAGTACCAGACTGCCTCTAAGTTTACCTCGTGCGAATTACGACTGATGTTCGCGTCAAATTACACGCATCTCACTTAATTTTAGAACCTTAGAAGTAACGACCGGGTATAACCTGGCCGTCCAAGAATTTGAAGGCAAAGGGAGACCCTACTGGCCTCAACCTGTGTGAAAGTGAACCCGAATTCCAGCGAAAAGTTTTTCCCATTCACATTCTCTTTCCCATTCCAAAAAATCTAGAAAGAGAAAAACAAGACAGAGCCCTCCGGGCTGTTGGACTCCTCCTTGACTTCTCTCTCCAATTGCATACACCTTACAGTGTACCTATACACGGAGAGAGAGAGAGAGAGAGAGAGAGAGAGAGAGAGAGAGAGGTATTGGGCAATGTCCACATCTCCGGCTCCGACGCCATCGGCTACCAACACCACTTCGCCGCCACCACCGGCTACTACCAACACCACTTCGCCGCCACCACCGGCTACCAACACCACTTCACCGTCGCCACCGGCGACAAACACCACCGCATCTCCGCCACCGCCGGCGACTGCCTCTCCAACAACTTCTAATTCGTCGGCCTCTCCGCCTCCGCCGCCACCTCTGCCGCCACCGCCGCCGAATTTATCGACGGGGCTTATTGTTGGGATAGTTATTGGTGGAGTCTTGACTCTTGTGGTTTTGGGCTTTTTGTACTTATGTTTTAGTAGAAAGCGGAAGAGAAGAAGAGATCATGATTACTATGGTCCGTCACAGCTGCATGGGCCCAAAGGTGATACGTACTTCGATTTGTTAATGTCGCTCTTGTTGTTATGGATTCAATTTCTCCCCTATTGCTGTTATTTATCTCTGGTAATTCCTAGGGTTTTGAGAAACTCGTGGATTTCATGTATTATTTGTTCTTGGAAGTATAAATTCTGCAAAATGTTACGAGGTCTATTATTAAATTGTCCTGTTTGGTCTTGGGTTGTGTTCTATTAATCCAAAATGCTAAGGTCACGACATCCGCGTATAGCAATTATATAACAATCACATCGGGTAGGACGCATATGTGGGTCCGACCCATGGATCTCACCCCATGTGAGTGTTGTGGCCAGATGTTGTGTTTGGATTTGTGTCCATAGCGTTATTGTGTTTTTATTAGTTGGCACAACTTGATGAACTTTGAATCTTGAGATTGTGGTTATGACTTATGAAGTAGGAGAGGGACTGTTATAACCCAGCAGAATAAGAAACTCGAACCCTAGATGAAGTTAGTGGTTTATGGAATTGGTCCACGCGCAAACACTAAGATGATAAGTGTGGTCACTTTTTTTTTTTTTTTGAAAAGAAAAGAAAAGAAAAGTGTGGTCACTTGGATATTAAACAAATGATGTCCGTCACAACATGGGCCCAAAGGTGATACAAACTTCGACTTGTTAATGTCGCTCTTGTTGTTATGGATTCAATTTCTCCCATATTGCTGTTTTCCGCATGCATTTGGGCTTCAACTTTATTTATCTCTGGTAATTCCTAGGGTGGATTTCATGTATTATTTGTTCTTGGAAGTATAATTCTGCAAAATGTTCCTAGGTCTATTATTAGATAATAGATTGTATAATCAGTCTTGGGTATTGCGTTATTCTATCCACTTTTTTCAATGCTGATTTAAAATTGTTGACTTAGTTTCCTGCTTGGTCTTGGGTTATGTTATTATTACTTGGCACAACTTGATGAAATTTGACTCTGAGATTATGGTTATGAAGTAGGAGTGGGACTGTTTTATCCCAGCAGAATAAGAAAACCCGAACTCTAGACGAAGTTAGTGGTTTATGGTTTAATAATTGTTCCACACACAAACACTAAGATGATAAGTGTGGTCACTTGGATATTGAACAAATGATGTTCAGTCATATCTTTTTAATTCGAAGTAGACTCGTCGAACCCATAAACAAGAGTCCTAGCTATAGATCACGTGAGTTTGAAGTCATTTGTGAAACTGAATAAAAATTTCTTTAAAAACAAAATTTAAAATGATTTTAATATTATTGATCACATTTGATGTTTTTTTTTTTTTTTGAAAGGCAAAAAATTTCATTAATCTTGAAGAAAACAAGACTAATAGGGCAAGGAAACAACGTCATGCCCAAAAAGGAGCAATCCGTTCAATCCGAGACCCAAACAACCGATTGGCAAGAGACCAATCAAGAACACCCATTGGGACAAAGCCCGCCTAAAAAGGACCGAGGTCCAACACCCTAATGGTCTAACAAACCCAGATCAAACATTCAGCATAATAAACACGAAAGGGCCTCAAAGCCAAATAAAGGGCCAAGCCCAACATTAAAACCCTAAAAAGCAGCGCCATGACCACCAGAAAAAGCAGCCACCGCCCTCGCCGAAGCCCGCAACCACCAAAGCAGAACCAGAACGTTCCATGGCCACCAGAAGGAGACGAATCGCAGCCACCGCTGTTGCCGGAGCCCGGGGAACAAGCCCCTGTTGCTGCCCCGGAGAACGGCACGAAAACACCCCCCACGGTCACCAGAAACGCGACGACGCCAAGAAGAACAGCCACAGACCAGATCTGCTGCCGAAGCCGCCCAAACGCCACCACCAAACGCAGCACCACCAAAACACAGCGCCTCCATTTGATGTTAATATGGCCTTGTGCCCTTGTCTTTAATCTTTTGGGGCCAACTGAAACAAAAACCACAACTTGCAAAATAGACTGCAATTTTTTGAATAGAAGTTAATAATTGAGTTGGGATCAATTGTTTTTAATGATATTTTCAACCTATTAGTTTGATAGAATTCAACTTGCGGGAAGAAAAAGACTTTAATGCCTTCATACATTTGGTACAAGTGAATAGATGTGGAAAAATCCAATATAATCTGTTACCAGACATGAATGAAATTGACAACCACAATAATGCGAAAAACTAAAAGGTCGCGTTAGAGTTGATAGAGTTCTACTTCTGATTACACTCGACTTGTGTCACTCCTAATATCAATACATAATTAACTTGTTGCATAAGAAACTATAAAATGGGACACTATAGTGTGATGTTTTTTGTAGCTTCGGAATGCGCAAAAAGAGTGCTAAAAAATTCAAGATTAGAACATGCTTATCTGGTTGGCTCCATTTGCTGATCTGTTTTTTGGTCATGTTTATAGAGCTTATTAACATAAGATTCTAGTGAAATCTTCAGAACAGATCGTACCACTCGTTAGTAATATTTACAAAGTTTAATAGGCCTACTTCAACAATTTTCTCCCAGAATCCGTTCACTCATTCTGGCGTGTGTAAAATTTCCAGATGACCCATATGGTGTCCCGCCGCAGCATTGGCAACACAATGCTCCCCAAGGACCCCAACCTGGTAGTCATGGGGTCACAATGCCACCAAAACCCTCTCCTCCACATGCAGTTTTGTCACGACCACCACGCTCACCACTGCTTCCTCCATTAATGAGCAGCAATGGAGAATCTGGGTCTAACTATACAGGAGGTGAAAACCCACTCACACCACCTTCCCCCGGGATGGCTTTAGGTTTCTCGAAGAGCACATTCACACATGAAGAATTGTCAATGGCAACAGATGGCTTTTCCAAAGCCAATCTCCTTGGTCAAGGTGGGTTTGGCTACGTGCACAAGGGCATCCTTCCAAATGGGAAAGAAGTAGCAGTTAAGCAGCTGAAAGCAGGAAGTGGTCAGGGGGAGCGTGAATTTCAAGCTGAGGTTGAGATCATTAGCAGAGTGCATCACAAACATCTTGTTACACTAGTTGGATACTGCATTGCAGGGTCCCAAAGAATGCTTGTTTATGAGTTTGTTCCGAACAACACCTTGGCGTTTCACTTACATGGTGAGTATTTGGGTATTTAATGATTTACTCATGAAAAGCAAATTAAGGAGACAACTGGATTGTCTTCATGCTTATCTTTTTCTTTTGTCTGCCGCTTTTGTATGATTATGCAATGGTAAGGACTTAAGGGGTTGGTCATTTTTCAAGTATGGTAGTGATCAAGTGGTTGATAGAAGGTTTTTGATGGTAAATAAATGCTTTCAGGCAGAGGAAGACCCAACATGGATTGGCCCACAAGACTGAAAATTGCTCTAGGCGCTGCAAAAGGACTAGCATATTTGCACGAGGACTGTAAGTTCTGTTCATGTGTGTTCTTGTTTCTCATGTAGAAGCAAGAGGCAATTCTTATTCTTTGGCAAGTGGTACCTGAATTGCTAATCATTAACGGAAAATCTGTATTGGCAGGTCATCCTAAAATCATACACCGTGACATCAAGGCAACGAATATACTTCTGGAATCTAACTTCGAGGCAAAAGTACGATTTCTTCATTGCAATGGATTGAGCATATGCATTGTGGAAGTACATTGTAGTAAAGCTAAATGCAGCTCCATTTGCTGCCTGATTGTGCTTCTCATTTGTTTTATCAATTCGAAATAGGCATGCATTTTGTTTTAGAAAAACTGGTTGTTTTTTACCCCTTACCATAAGTCAGGATCGGTGACATTCTATCAATTATTGTTGCAAGGAGTAGAATGGTCTTTTTAGTCATAGCTGAGGAAAACTGAATTCAAACCACTGATTAGGTTGTCCAAACTTCATTTTACTATTGATTATTGTAGTTGTCAGTAAACCTGAAACTTCTAATTTCTTCTCAGGTTGCAGATTTTGGACTTGCAAAGTTTTCTTCTGATGCCGACACTCATATATCTACCCGGGTGATGGGAACTTTTGGGTAATACCTTCCTCCGATGTCTCATCTATTGTGATTGTGTCTTGATGTTGGTTGTTGGTCTGAGTCTTGGGTACAACCTGCATATGAACCTGATCTTTTGTGTGTTCCCATAAACGAGTGATCATGAACCAATGGACTTTCTTGGATATATATTCTGAATTCTTGCTTTCATAAGAGCATTTGATTTAAACTCGGGTTCAAGTCGTATATCCGGTCTTGTTAAGCTTTACTTATTATCTTTAGGCCCAGTTGATCCTGATTCCTGATATCTAAAAGCTGAGCTTCTGTTGCCTTGGTTCGAATTTATATTGGTGTTGTTATTGTTATCCACTTCTGGACGCTATGTTCTCATTCCAAGTTTCAAATCGACAATGCCAAGATGTTACTCTTGTATGCAGGAGTCCTTATAAATTGTTATTCACCTTTTGCATGCTCTTTATTTGTAGATATCTAGCTCCAGAATATGCTTTGTCTGGAAAACTTACAGACAAGTCAGATGTTTTCTCCTTTGGAGTCATGCTTCTGGAGTTGATTACTGGACGACGACCTGTTGACTCTTCTCACTCTTTCTCGGAGGATACCTTTGTAGACTGGGTAAGGAGTTACATCAAACCACTGCAGCTTATGCAGCAATGAAGAAATTTTTTTGGTTTGGTTTTATTTAGTTTTCCTTTGGTTTTCCTGTTATGCTGACGAAATTCACATTGTTGTAGGCAAGGCCCTTGCTCACACGAGCTTTGGAAGAAGGAAATTTCGATGACCTTGTTGATCACCGATTGCAAAAGGATTACAACCGCAACGAGATGGTTCGTATGATTTCTTGTGCTGCTGCTTGTGTAAATCTTTCTGCACGACACCGACCACGAATGAGTCAGGTATTTTGTTTGACTTTTGGCTGAAAAGTTATTTTGGTAATGGCATATTAAGAAATTTCCATATGGTAGACATCTCACTTTTCTGGAGGGAGCCAACGAGCTGTTATTTAGGCGAGGCATTCAATAGAATCATATTCTTGCTTTGTGGAATGGCTCTCCAATTATAGATTTTACCCTACGTAATTACATTGCTTGCGAGTGGAAGTTAGGCCTGGGAATGCTTTTTGCGTCTTGGCTGGGACATTGGAGACCAAACTCCATGGTGCTCGAGGCCCGTACCACCACATCTTTTGATGGGATGTAATCTTGCTCCGCCGATTTTATGAGGTTTAGGATCCTGCGTTTTCATATTCACAAGTTGGTTTCTCACATCCTGAGTAGGTGGGACCTATGGCCCAGCCGGCCCACTTTGTTTATTTGGATCATGAGTTATTGAGACTAAAGATGATGGTGGTAGTTCTGGATCGCTGAATGCCTTGCCATTATTAATAGATTTTGCATCATTTTTTCTTCTTCTTCCCAATGGGTTAATGGCAGTGGGTCATTTGTCTGTAATTTTTTTGGGTGACAAATCTCTACAAGCTACAGAGACGGGGAATTTAAATGAGAAAATCCAACATCTGAAATTTATATCTAGAATGACTGGAAAGGTGGAACAAGACCAGATGTCTTTTGATGCATACGCAAAGTTACTTTTTGTATACCTGACACTCGAGCCTCTATATTCTTAGCGTCTTGTGCTTCGAGGTGAGGTGGTCATATTTGAACGAAAAAGTGCTATTTGGAAATGAACACCGACTGATAAGCGTCCAACTGGAATTGTGCAGGTGGTACGGGCCTTAGAAGGAGACCTCTCTTTGTCTGATCTCAACACAGAAATTAGACTCGGACACAACACCACCTACGGTTCTCATGGCAGCTCAGACTACGACACGAGCCAATACAACGAGGACTTGAAGAAATTTAGAAAGATGGCAATGGGAACCCAAGAGTACGGCAGCAGCGAGCAGAGTGGACCAACTAGTGAGTCTGTATCACATCCATCTGGCTCCAGTAGCATAGCCCAACAAACGACTCAAGAAATGGAGATGGGAGATATGAAGAAAGACGGTCGAGGGTTCAGTTAAAGCCAATAACTACCGCTGCCCTGTTTCTCTGTAAAAACCGATCCAGATATGACCTTTCCGGTATGAGCTAATACATAATTCGGGATTCCCCATTTCTTTTTTGTAGACAAAAGGATGTGGTTTTTTTCTTGTATCGGTTAGGCTTATACACAGCGATTCTTTTATATGATTCGCGAAATGTAGCTTTGATTTTATTGTTCATATTTGTTGAGAATTCTTCTTTATCCCTGTGGGTGGTAGATGATGAACTTCTATGAGCTGTTTATGTGATTATAATTTCTGTAACTACTCGTAGAATGTCATGTAAGTTGTATACACAATGAATGAACTAGGTGTAAATAGTGGATCAGATTGGTGTGGTTCATTTTGAACTTGTACAACCTGATTTTGTTTTTCTTCTCTCTATTTCACAAAACTCACTTATTCTAGATACCGACTTATTATGTTTTACGAGATAGGTCGTTCTTTCACAATACGTCAATCTAAAAAATCTACTTAACCAAATTCTAACTCAAGTGAACAACCTCTAAATATTATTTTTGACGTGTCATTAATTATTTTTTTAGGTTTGATATTTCTTTAAAGGGCTCTAGAGAGAAGGAAAAAAAAAAAAAAAACCTGAGTGTCCTGCATCGAAGTGTACTTTGAGAAGGGAAAAAATTGATTGCAAATCTCTTGTAAATCTCATAGTCTTGGCGTGGATGGACGTCTTTGACCGAATTGGAGAGGGAAATAATTGAGGTGTGGATGACTGTGTCTTTGACCGATCTAGAGAATGGAATAATTGAGGTGTACGTAAGTTGAGCCTGACAACCTCTTACCGTTAGACCAAAAAGAAAAAAGGGAAAAGGTTAAATAATTACTAGCGTATGTTGTCATTTTATAGTAATTTATATGTTTGACCCGAATTTATCAAATTTTTATTTATAATTTGTGAAAAAACGGGCTGTGACTGAGCCCGTGGAGTGTGGACTGTTGGATTAGACCGACAGTTGATGAGTCGGTGAAATTGCGTTAAAATATCTGACTTTTAAAAATGGTTCGTTTAAATTAACTTTTGAAAATGTTTCGTTTAAATTAACTCACTCTAAAAATTACCTGAAAGTGAAACTAGTAGTTCAGATTCACTTGAGTGTTTATCTGAACTACTCTCATTATTCCATTTTGATAGTCCAGTTTGGTCTCCAATGCAATTTTTAAATTGTTATCTTGCAATCTATAATGAATTTTATGTACAATATTAATCTCATATAGAGTATTATAGATCTCAATTAGTTCTATTATACAAATTTTTTTAAATCTTTTAAAATATCGTAAATTAAAAGATATTAACAATTTAAAAATTGCATTGGAGACCGAACTGTACTATCGAAATGAACCGGAGCGAGAACTCAATTTCATTTTAGAAAGATGGCAATGGGAACCCAAGAGTACGGCAGCAGCGAGCAGAGTGGACCAACTAGTGAGTCTCTATCACATCCATCTGGCTCCAGTAGTGTAGCCCAACATACGACTCAAGAAATGGAGATGGGAGATATGAAGAAAGACAGTTGAGGGTTCAGTTAAAGCCAATAACTACCGCTGCCCTGTTTCTCTGTAAAAACCGATCCAGGTATGACCTTTCCGGTATGAGCTAATACATAATTCGGGATTCCCCATTTCTTTTTTGTAGACAAAAGGATGTGGTTTTTTTCTTGTATCGGTTAGGCTTATACACAGCGATTCTTTTATATGATTCGCGAAACGTAGCTTTGATTTGATTGTTCATATCTGTTGAGAATTCTTCTTTACACCCGTGGAGGTGTAGATGATGAACTTCTATAAGCTGTTTATGTGATTATATTCTCTGTAACTATTCGTAGAATGTCATGTAAGTTGTATACACAATGAACTAGGTGTAACTAGTGCACTAGGATCAGGTTGGTGTGGTTCATTTTGATCTACTTGTTTTTACAATCTTTACATTCAATGTTTTAACTAAAGGAACTGCTCTACTTATTTGGATTTGAAAATAGTCATTGTAGTGGCTTTTGCCTGTTAAAGTGGCAAGTCAGGACATTTGCTATTGTTCATGTTTTTTATGCTTCATATTCTCACGAGCTAAATATATTGCCCATCTCAACCGGTGTTCGCTCACTGTGGTCAGTTCAGGTAAAAAAAATGAACGGACCAATGTTGATTCGCTTTTGAGAATCTGTCGAAAACCAGACTCAAATTGACGCATACATACTGCTAAATGTCAGGGAATGTTAGGGGCAGAAAAAGGGAAGGTAGAGCGAGCCATTGAAATTCTTCGTCCACTTGAGGTGACTCAATTAAAGTAGGGGCAATGGTTTGACTGAAGGAGTTAATAAGACACATGCTCCGACAACTGATTACCTGTGCCAAAGGCTCCAAGCAAAGGGCTTGGAGCAGCATTTCTTTTTCTTTTTTTGAGCAACAGAAACATAACATATTCGTTGCACTAAATTACGTGAGACAACGCTTGGCTAAGGCATGAGCCACCTCGGTACTTTAGCTACAGGTACAAAAGAAAACCATTGCGAAACATACATAATATCCATCAAAATAGACGTAACAAACACCTCCACCGACTTCGTCAACGTTAATTCCCAAAACCTTCCTATCTAGAGTACTCTAATCCGCATCTGACGTATCCACGGGCTTCGTTCCATCATATGGACCATTCAAATGCTTCCTGTACAGATAATCTTCTATCTGCATCTTCCAATATCCGTAGTCGTTTTCATCGAACCTTTCGATTCCGCGATTTTTTCCGATGTCTTCTCCTGCCATCGATGCTCCCACTCAACTTGGGTGTTCTGATACCGTTGTAAGGGTAAGAAGAACAATCTCGCACATAAAATAAAGCAAGCAATCGACAAAGTAAGAGCGAGACACGCGATATACGTGGTTGGGACTTAAGCAATTGCTTAACCGTACCCCATGGGGTGCTGGGGTTTTCACTATGATGTAGAATATACAACTTTATGGAGGCTGCACATAACTTAACCTTTTATAGAGAACAAGGGAAACCCTAAGGCCATGTTTGTTTGGTGGGCTTTGGGGGTGGGATGGAGTGAGACCCAAAATCTCATGTTTGGTTTCCTTATTTTAGATGGGATTTGAAATCCGTCACCAAGTTTTATCCCAATCCGTACGGGATATAAAATCCCGGATATTGATTTTCTCCATCCATTGATATCCTGAGCAATATCCCAAGGATTTCATATCTCATCCATATCCCAAGGAATTTCATATCACATCCATTTATCTCTGATCAAACAAATGAGATCTAAACAAAACCTAAAACCGCCTCAAAATGCACCAAAACGGGCGCGGTGGTCCGGATCCTTCGCGTGGTCCGGACCTAGGTTGCTATTAGTGAACATGAGCCTCAGGACCCATGGTCCGGACCACCAATCCTGCAAGAGCCTGTTTTTGCTTTGTCTTTGTTGGTCTGGACCACCAAACCCATGGTCTGGACCACCGATGCTATAACCGCCCAAAAATCGCTTTCAATGTGTTCGACAAAAATTTAAAATTTCGCCAGAACATAATCTCACTTATATGAAAAGAAATCACATAAGTTTTTATTAAGTAGGTCAGACCCATTCAAGATATTAACATATCCTCTAATTACATCTTTTATGCAAAAGAAAACCTTTTGATTCCGATTTTTAATTTACCGAACGTCATGGGAAAATAATTTTACTTGTTTTGGGGGCTGAGTCTAGACTGTTTATCTAGATTGCCTACGTACCCATAGTTCGGGATCAAGCCAAACGTAGTTCATGTTTAAGTGATTTTTTTTAACTTGCCTTTGCGGCTCTTTTATGATTTAGTGAATATTAGATAATTCACTTGTAAACTCAAGAATCACGGCATCACTATAAGAAGAGCCCATCCCAACTAGGTTGGCACCCACCCTTCAATCATATGCCAATCTTAAGTATTTCTTTTTTATTTAAATGACTGCTCCTTTTTAGATGGGATGCCTACGTATTTGATTCGTCCAATTCAACTTGGAATATAATTTCGAATCAAAATCAAGTCAACCGTAGTTCTTATTTGATTTCCAGATTTGATTTTTTAGTGAACTTTTGAGATTCACTGTGCTTGTGACTGAACCTATTTGAGTAGGTTGCCTACATATTCAATTCGGTAAGTCGAAAGTCACCGAAATTGAAATCAAGTCAAATTGTAGTTCTAAACATTTTTGACATATTACTTTTGGCTATGTGTAGGACCAAATGAGTTCTTATAACCTTTGGCCTAAAAATCTGAAATCTTTTGGAAGATATAAACTTGGACAGTTTAGTTTTTTCATTGCCTTTGAGTGGCAAAGTTTGAATCTTACAAAATAACCACATTTGAGGACTGGTATTTTGCTGACAAACTCAAATGCCAACTTTGATTTTTTGAAACAGTTATTTAGCAATTAAACTGGGAATCTCGGGTGTTTACGTAAGAAAACTTTGCCAGAGTCATTTGAGACTCAAAGTGTGAAGAATCTTGTTTTTGCACCCTTGGTGAACAATAAATTTTCCATTTCGCACCTTCGAAGCACAAAAAGTTTTTAATTTGCACCCCCGGTGCATGAGAGATTTTTTTTCTAATTTGCACCCCCGGTGCATAAAAAATGTTTCAAGTTCGCACCCTCGGTGCACAAGAAGTGTCTCAGTCTTTTGCACCCCGGTGCGTTAAGAAGTATTTCAATTTTTGCACCCCCGGTGGATGAAGTATTTTTTTTTAACTTGCACTCCCGGTGCAGAAGAAATGTTTCAATTTCGCAACCCTGTTGCATGAGAAGTGTTCCAATTTTGCACCCCCGGTGCATAAGAGATTTTTTTTTAATTTGCACTCCCGGTGCATAAGAGGTTTTTTCAATTTTGCACCCAACATAATTGAAATTTGAACACCACTCCAAATCCCTTTCTTTTTGATAACCTTGAACTGTTTTAAAAATGGTACGGCAGGTAATGTTTTAGAAAACAAGGATTCAAGATGAGAAAGGAACAAAAGTTACACATTTATCTTTTTCTTGGAAAACTTGTATTCACTTCCCTTTTAGAAAAGGAGGAAGAGATTTGAGAAAAGAAAGAGAAAAAAACAGAGAAGAAAGCCGAGATGGAAGAAAGTGACTGAGAAGAAATAAGATCTTGACATCAAGCGAAAAATGCGAATTTGTAAAAAATGAATCTGACCTTCATGTTGGACTGCAAGATCTTGACATCAAGCGAAAAATGCGAATTTGTAAAAAATGCGAATTTGAAAAATGCGAATTTGTAAAAAATGCGAATTTGCTCACGCCCTAGTTGCGACTGGCCTTCATGTTGGACTGCAAGATCCTGACATCAAGCGAAGCAAAAACACTGATGCCTGGCAATTTGGACCATAGGTTCTTTGGTGATGAAGACGATGGACTGAAACACTGTTTTCTAGCTTTTTTGGTAACTGGGAAATTTATTAGAAAGAATCAATTCAAGAGGAAAACCTCAAAGACAATCAACCAATACGTACAAAGAATAGACGAGGAACTGAAAAACAGAAAGTAGTGAGCCACTTCGAGACTCTGCTGGGCTCCGACGCCGAGAAAACGTACGATGACAACATCGACGGCGGTTTGACAGTGTTCTGCCTCGACGACGACTCCTTCAAGAACTTCTTGCCCAACGTGGATCCAGAGGAAGGTAGCGGCGCGGCACAGTTGAATTCACGCATGGTAAAGGCGGCGTGGATTGGGACGCTTGGGGTAATTTGGGAAGAAATTGGTGTAGTTGCCTTGCTGGGAAATTTTAGGAAAGGGGCTGGACCCGGAGGGAACTCACTCCTGTCTTTGGTACCGGCCTGTCAATCGCTCGGAAAATAATGATGTCATCAAAACTAAAACTAAAACTAAACTGGAAAACGAACAGGGCCTATATCTGCCGGTGTTCCGGATTTATGGGTGCACATGTGCACACCACCCTGAGGTGGCAGATGAGAAGAGGCCCAATGTGGGGCTGACCCAAACAATGGGTCTCTCCTCATTTGCCACCTCAAGGTGGTGTGCATTTGATGTACATACGTGATATACCTATTGATTTGAAAATTCCAAATACCTGGTGGTCAAATCATTACACCGTGTTCGATTGGATTCTTGGAACCCAGTTCCCCACTTTGGCCGTGGGGCCGCTGACCCAAAAGCAGTCAACTTTTGCATCTTCTCTGTCATCTTCCTTTTGCGAGATGTAATTGTAGTGCACAAATTGTGTACAAATGAGTGGGTAGGACCCACTTTGGAGTCTCATACAAATGATCTAAGCCGCTCATCAACTTTAAAATAATTTTTTTAGTCGCCTCTAAAAAAATTAGGTAGATCAGATTTTTATAACTACTTGATCCGATTAGTTAACTTTTATTTAAATTTTCTACAAAACTTAGGATTCTAAATTTTGAATGAAAATTGATGGATTAGATCAAATATTTAAAGTTTTTCAATTGAGCTGATTTTCTTGTAGACCAATCAAAAAATTATTTTAAAGTTGACGAACGACTTAGATTATTTGTATGAGACTCCGAAGTGGACCTCATTGACTCATTTGTGCGCAATTTGTGCACTACAATTACATTTCTCAAAAGGAGGATGACAGAGAAGTTGCAAAAGTTGTCTGCCTCAAGTCAGTGGCCCCATGGCCAAAAAGAAGGGAACTGGGTTCTTAGAAACCAAAACGAACATGGCCTATAGAGTTGGGTTTAATTTTTTCTTGAAGTCCGTAATTCTAATGGCTTTGGTTACCCAATTATTTAGGTGACTCCAGCATAAGATTACAAAACAGGGATGCAGTGAATCAGGGCACTGAAAAATGAGTCGTCGTGGTCGGCACCACCAAATGGAATCTGGAGCCTTCGAGGTCAAGGCGGTTATGTACGGAAATCTTTTTACAATGGACCACCCCCACGTAAAAAAAAAATTATTATTTTTTAAACACCGAGACAGGTCATTCTCTCACAATACATCACATAAAAAATAGTGAAAAATCAATTTTTTCGACAAACTGGGTTAGTGGAACACTCCCTAATCCGATTTTTTCATTTTGTCTTTTTCAATTTTTTTTTGCATTTGTTAGTTTTGCGTCAAGATCTTGTGGTTTTTGAATTTCTCTCGACGAGACGAATCTAACGAGTATAAATTTATGGTCAAACCAAATAATTTTTTGAATAAAGCCGAAAATACTTGGATTATTGGATTAATTTAGGTTTTATTCAAAAAAAAATTGAGTTTTGACCATAATTTTATAATTATTAGATTCGTCTCATCGAGAGAAATCCAAAAATCAAAAAAAATTGACGCAAAATTAACAAATGCAAAAAAAAAATTGAATAAATACAAAATGATTAATTCAATAATCCGGATTATGGATTATTTACTTAGAGGAGTCCTACCATTCGTCGGCAGCAATGTTAAGAAATATTGTCCCACATTGCTTAGGAGTGGAATGTGTGATCACTTAATATATGCTGGGACCTCTCCACTCATTGCCAATTAGTTTTGAGTTGGATATAAAGTTTCCACATGGTATCAGAGCGGGGCCTATTCTACTCCACATTTAAAAAAAAAATCGCAATCTCACACCCACGATGACAGACCAGCAAAAAAGGCTGCACGATGATAGGACCCAAAAAGTCGCCACACGTGACAGACCTCAAATGCGGCTACACGTGAGGGGGAGATGTTAAGAAATATTGTCCCACATTGCCTAGGAGTGGAATGGGTGATCACTTAATATATGTTGGGACCTCTCCACTCATTATCAATTGATTTTGAGTTAGATATAAAGTTTCCACAGCCCTTCCCCGTCTGGCTCCAGCTCCGCTCTCTTAAAACTGGTCTCCCCACTCTCTCGCTCTCTCTCTCACCAGAGTTTCTCCGCCTTGCGAAACTGAGCCAAAAAATTGACCCTTGCTTCTCTCTTCACTTGCAGACATAGGTTAGCAATGTCCACATCTCCAGCTCCGACGCCACCACACGCTACCAACAGCACTTCCCCGCCACCACCAGCTACCAACAGCACTTCACCGACACAACCGGCGACGAACACTGCCTCTTTGCCACCGGCGACTCCCGCTCCATCAACTTCTCTCTCGCCGCCGCAGAGCTTACCGACGGGGGTTACTATTGTTGGCATGGTTATTGGAGGTGTCTTGATCACTCTGGTGATCATTTTGGGCCATTTGTTCTTTTATTTCAAAAAGAAGGTCTACCATTGTCCACTACCAGGTGTGCCCAAAGGCGATACGAACTTCTATTTGGTTTTTTTTTTTTTTTGAACTGAACTTCTATTTGTTATTCTCGCTCTTTTTGTACATTTGGTACATACAGATTTGTATCTTTCAAACGTTCTGATCAATTGTACCAATTCAAGAAACCCAATTTTTATTTTCCATTTGGGTTTCGAAATCTTCTCTCTCATTCATTGATTTCGCTTATGTATTGCTCGGATTTTGTGCATCTGCTTGTGATTCGTGATGGTATATGCAACTAAAATACATAAAGGCACTCACATGATGGAATTTATAAACTAAACTAAAATCCATATGTCAGTCCAATTATCCTAATTAGATAAGCCCCATCTTATTCAATAGAATTTGCGGTTGGATGCCACATCATTAACCAACCGTCTATATGCACTGACGGTGCACTGACCAGCGCCAGTACCCCTTTTTGGGTCCCACACAGTCGATCCGAGCCGTCTATTCATCCCAAAATCAAATTCCGAGGGGGCTACGCGAAAATCATCTCAATCAGACGTTCCTAATTGCTCGATCCAAAATCACAAAATTTCGTTCAAAAATTTTTGGATCAAAATGGGGTGATTTTGGATCTAGCACTTAGGAACATCTGATTCATGTGATTTTAGTAGGGGCCCTCATAATTTCATTTTGGGATGAATGGACGGCTCGGATCGACCGTTTGGGATCCAAAGGGGGTCCCTGATGCCTGTCAAGACATGGTCTGTACCAGGGGTCGGTACCCCTGGGGTCGGTACCCCTGGATTTACCCAACTACAACTTTCAAACCAGCGAGGAGAGAGAGAGAGATATGGACTCTCCGGAGATGGATTTTCCGAAGAGGACCTCGCTGGAGACCTGTTCTAGACGAATGGAAAACGGTCATGTTTCTGATCTTTTCAGATTCACTGCCGACTGTTATTATTATTATTATTATTCTTTCTTGTTTATAAAAATTCTGGTGAACTCTCGGAATAGATCATACTAATCATTGGTAATATTAAATTACAAAGTCTAATACACTGACTTCGACAATTTTATTCACTCATTATTTTTTTTGATCGGCTTTGCTCACTCATTATTGCGTGTGTATAATTTTCAGATGGCCCATACGATCTCCAACCACAGCATTGGCAACCCAATACTCCCCAACCTGGGAGTCATGCGGTCAATATTCCACCGATACCCTCTCCTCCACATGCAGCAATGTCACCGATACCCTCTACTAGGGTGACATTCGTTTCCTCGGAGAGAAGATTCACATTCACATATGAAGAATTGGCGAAGGCAACAGATGGCTTTTCCAAAGCCAATGTCCTTGGCCAAGGTGGGTTTGGGTATGTGTACAAGGGCATACTTCCGAATGGGGAAGAAGTTGCAATTAAGCAGTTGAAAGAAGGAAGTCATCAGGGGGATCGTGAATTTCAAGCGGAGGTTGAGATCATTAGCAGAGTGCATCACAGAAATCTTGTTACTCTAGTTGGATACTGCATCGCAGGGTCCCATAGAATCCTTGTTTATGATTTTGTTCCCAACAACACCTTGGAGTTTCACTTGCATAGTGAGTATTTGATAGTTAATGATGTCCTCATGAAAAGCAAATTAAGGAGACAATTGGGTTATGTTCATGCATATCTGATTTCCTAGTTTCTGCTGAGGGTCTGTCATTTTTCAAGTATGGTAGAAATAGAAGGTTTTTGATAGTAAATAAATGCTTTCAGGCAGAGGAAGACCGAACATGGATTGGCCCACAAGACTGAGAAGTGCTCTAGGGGCTGCAAAAGGACTAGCATATCTGCACGAGGACTGTAAGTTTTGTTCATGTTTATTCTGGTTTCTCGTGTAGAAGCAAGAGGCAATTCTTATTCTTTGGCATATTGTAATTTATTAAATAATCAATGGAAATCTGTATTGGCAGGTGATCCTAAGATCATACACCGCGACATCAAGTCAGCAAATATACTTCTGGATTTTAACTTTGAGGCAAAAGTAAGAATTCTTCATTGCAATGGATTGAGATATATGCATTATGGAAGTACATTGCATGTACTAAATCTAGCTGCAGCCCCGTTTGCTGCCTGATTTGGGCTTTTCGTTTGCTTTACCTACATGAGTTGGCATTCATTTTGTTTTCGAAGAATTGGTCGATTTTTACCCCTCACCATTAGTTTCCGAGAGATCCTAACAGTTATTGTTGCAAGGAGTAGCATGATTTTTTTAGTCATAGCTGAAGAAAACTGAATTCAAACTACTGATTAGGTTAATTGAATCTCCGTCTTTTTTTTCTTTTTTTTTTATCGGTAATTGAATCTCCATCTTACCATTGATTATTGTAGTTGTCAATAAATCTTGAAATTTCCAATTTCTTCTCAGGTTGCAGATTTTGGACTTGCAAAACAGTGTTCTTCTAATACTGGAACTCATATATCTACCAAACCGATGGGAACTTTTGGGTAAGACCTCCCTCTCATGTCTCATCTGTTGTGATTGTCTTTTGATTGTGGTTATTAGTCTGAGTCTTGGTTACGACCTTCGTATGCACTGGCTCTTTTGTGTGTTCCCATAAACGAGTGTTCAATGTTCATACACCAATGGAACTTTTCCGATGAAAATCTGAATTCCATAAGAGGATTTGTTTTACAGTCCTGCTAACAGGTGCCGGGCATTTGATTAGCAACTTTCAATGGTATATACTATATACTTCTACTACTAACTATTCTTTGAGTGAATGACATTATTAATAGCATTAATTAGTTCAAGATAAATGAACCGCATTAAATGTACGATTCGTTTGATCTTTTCTAGTTTCCATGATTACCCTTGCAAGCAACGTTTCCATCATTTCCTAATTTACTGATCAAAATTAAGTTCTCCAAAAAAAATTCATACAAGTTTTTCGAAATTCCATTAGACTAGTTTTTTTAAATAAATATTTATAACTTTCATAGAACTTTAGTGTCACTTGTTGTAGGATAGGTTCTTTGTTAATCCAAATGATATTTAAATTGGAGAGGCAAACAATAGCTAACGATTGAATAGGAATAAGAGAGTGTGTAAAGGGGTGAAGAATTAAGCCAAATATACAGAAAGAGAAGGCAGCGGTGTTCAGTTCATTCCCCTTTGAATCATCATCGTCCTCAAATCGCGGTTTCAGAGGTTAGATAGGCTCGCGAGCATTAGCAAGAACAATGTTCTTGATTCCAGGGCTCAGAGTCACTTCTTCTCTCTAAGATTTCCGTGCTCTAAGGACGAATCAGAATCTCTGGAACTTGTGAATGAGTGCCCCGTATTTATAGGGATCTGCACCCAATTATGGGGCTGCAGACATTTCCCCAATAACATGATGACACGTCCTCTCTCCGTATACCTGGGCGACGTGGGTGATGTCACTGGCCGTTAGGAAGCTTCCATTAGGTCATTCCAGTGCATCATTTCCCTCGCAGCGTCCCTTAATCCTTTAAAGCCACCAAGCCACTTGTATCTCCCCTATTCCCGCGGTGCTGGTCATGGTCGCGAGCCCTTTGGCTCGCGCCAATACCTAACTCGAGCTCGTACTGACTTCCCTGTCCCTGCCTTTTGGTCAGGTACCGTTGCGAACTTGATCTGTGTGCTCGCGTGAGCATTCGTTCTTCCTCGTCGCGTTAATCCTCTTCGCTGAGGACATCGCGAGGGGTGAGCTTCCTTTAAAGTGGTGTTTCCCTTATTTCAGGGCACTTGCAATTCTGTCTCGTTCCTTCTCTGAGGTTATCACCTTCGCGGTGGGGCTTTCCTTTAGCCATCATTAGCTTACTGAATTATGACGTGTCTTCTGAGACTTTATCCGAGCCACGTGGCTATCCATTACAGGTTGGTCAACCGCCATGTCACCTGACGCGCTGACCTATCCTACACTTGTGTAACGTCAAACATGCTCCCTAGCTATACGGTGGTAATTCAGATGGTCATTGAGGGTTTGTTGTCCTTAAATTGACTTTGATATGTTTGTCTCGACGAAAAGAATAAAAAAATTTCAAAATATCGACTCAAGTTTAAAAAAAAAAAAAACACTAAAAACTGAAAAATTAACTTTTTGTTTCTGCTGAAACTTTTTTTTGGGTCCTAATTTTTTTACTATTTTTTATACTACTCTCATCGAGATGAATGATTAATCCCAAAGTAATAACATGAATCTAAAAAAACTAAGAAAAATGAATAAAATACCAAAAGAAAAATTAATTAATCAAACAAGAACTTAAAGCATTCATTACCATTTGCAAGGAAATACTTATCATGGGTAGATTTGACACTAAAAATACTAGCATGAACCCATGCTATGCATGGAGACACGAAATAAAATGATGTGTTTTTTTTCTTTTTTGATTAGCTAAAAAATTGTACTCTCAAGCACAAAGTTTATTTAATTATTGGATCACTTAGAGATTAAAAAAAAAAAGTATAACAATTCTATTTTCTATGTGCTCCTCTTGACTCTAATTTTCTATGGTGATTGATTCTCCTATAAAATCATAATCTATATGTATGACTTTTTGACAAAAATTGGTTAAACACCTTGAAAAAAATTAGGAGAAGTATAGAAGTATAAAAGTTAACTTAGATTAACATCTTTAAGCATATGCAAATTATGCAGCAACTTTTATAGAATAGTTAATTGCCCCGTGTTGAAACCCAGTGTAATGCATGGCATGAGAGACTACCGTAGCGATACTTGAAAATTATTGCTACCTAAAAATTACACATTCCTACATTTTAGCCATAATTTTCAAGTCTAAAGCCAAATTATTATAGCAAAATAGCTGTGCTAATGTGGTATGCGCACATGATGATTAAAAAAAATGCATAAGCCATAATTCTCAAGTCTTAAGCAAAATTATTCTTGCGAAATACCCATACTAATGTGATATACATATGATGATTAAAGAGAATGCATTAGAAGTAGATTGAAAAAAAAAATTTCTCTTGCTAAAGCATAACCTATAATTATTATTATTTTTTAATAGTGAATACAAATAGGAGGGGAAAACTTTTGCTTCTATATATGTGCGTGAGAAAAACTAAGGCTCTGTTTGTTTCGGGCGGAAAACATTTTCTAAGAAAACCTTTTCCGTAGAAAACAATTTCCGGTGTTTGGTAGCTTTGAAAATGAAAGTCAATGGAAAATACTTTCTAAAGTCAACGGAAAAGGGAGCTTTTGAGCAGGAAAATGATTTCCGAAATTTTTGGGCGGAAAACGTTTTCCCTTGAGTTGCCTCCTCTATCCGTCAAAACCCAACATCAAGTCTCTCCACACACTCTCTCTCTCTCTCTCTCTCTCTCCTCAAACACCAGCCAAAGGACACAGCCTTCTTCACCGGAAAACAAAACCCACCCATAAAGTAACTAAATACGGTACACCAAAGATCCGTACATGGATTCAGCAGAAAATGCAGCTTCTTAAGCTCAAAATTGAAGCGTTTTCTTTCGATATAACCAAGAAAAAACGCTTCCAGAAAGAGGAAAATCGAGATAAATTGAATAGAGAGAGAATGCGACGGTCTTTACCTGAAATGGCGTCTAGATCTGGAGAACAGCAGAGGGTTAGAAAAGGAGTGAGACTGCTCAACAAGAACCCGACATTTAGTCACTAATTGCATCAACACGTGTTGTTCTTCTAATTTCATTTTCGATCTAAAATTTCAACTACATTTTGTGATTTGATTTTGATTTTGCATGATTTGATTGGGGAACTTGAGCCACAGGGTTTTGCCTTCATTTGGCTAATCTTTCTGGGGATATGAAATTTAGGTGTTGTGTCGATTTTGTCTTCCTTCAGGTGTTACAAGTATACAACTGACAAATCCCAAATGAGGGATCTGGGTTAAACTTTACTTGTTTCACGTGGATCTATGGTTGTTTTGGTATTGTGGATTTTGGTCATTTTCTCATACTAGTGATTATCCATGTCTACCAAACAACGGAAAATGTTTTCTAAAAAATGTTTTCATGTCATAACCAAACACTGGAAAACATTTTCTTTTCTAGAAAAAGTTTTCCATGGAAAAGGTTTTCTAGAAAACATTTTCCGCCCGAAACAAACGGAGCCTAAGTAAACAGAAATGTGTGGAAGACTTACAATTTGCTAAGCCTATCATCTTCCATAACTATTGATAGTTAATTAGTCAAAACCAAAAAAACAAATGTCAAAAATTAATAAATTCAAGTGCACATGCTAAAAAAAAAAATTTGTCTAAAAAATTTCAACTTATTAGCGTAAATTGTCAAAACTTATAATCATTCATCACATCTACTAAAACTCAAGAAAAGTAAAAAATATATATTTGAAACTTAACCCAACAATTAAAATTGTCATTATGAAATTTCCAATGCCTGCCATTGTGAAATCTAAAATTTAAGCATGATTGTTTGCACATAAAAAGTTAGAGTACAAGCCGATCGCATATGAAAAGCAATGAAGATGTACTCGAGGCTCGAGCTAGACACTTATAAAGGATAAAAAGTAATGTCATACTAAAAGTTAAGAACATTTCTGGTTTTTCAGTTTCACTCAAGTATTTGTATAGACTTAATAGTAACGATTTTAGAAATGATAGTATCTAAAGGGAAAAATCTTACCTTTCCTTTTATTTATGACTTTTTTTTCATTGTATCCCTTAAACTATCACACATTTCTCTACTTCATACTTGAACTTTCAAAATCCTTTATGTAGTCCCTAGACTACTTAATTGAAGTGCATGTGGTCCAAAATCTAACACTAGTTAGTTTAAATGGATGGAAAAGTGATTATGGTCCCAAAACAAAGGGTAAAACCGTCATTCTCTGTCTCCAGAACCCAATTGGCACAAATACACCTGTGAGAGGAAAAAAATTAATAGAGGCTCGTAAAACAGAGGACCCCCTCTCTCTCATAGCATGGTTCAGTTTATTGCATTTTAGCTCTGGAGGCATTATATGATCTGCAATAAAAAGTATCTTGGTGCCTTCCAAGGACACAGCTCCAACAAAGGCTAAGTCTAACTTACTGGAATTAAAGATTGTGCTTTATATACACAACCACATGCAATTACCCAAATTTCCTCACAAACGAACATTTCCGTTTCTGTAAATGGATCTTTCTTTTTACTAGTAATTTTTTAAAGATTGTGCTTTATCCTATTCACAGAACCCTACTTTTGGTTTGGTGAAATGGCATGATTTTAGAGAGGTTGAACTAATTGAATCTGCTGAAATGAGGGTTTCTTTGTAGCAGAATTTGATCTTCTAAACCTTAGGTTTTAGAGAGAAGATTGGGTTTGGGGTTTAAGTGGTGGTTTATTGGAGGGTGAGCAACAGCAGCAGTAGCCTCCATAGAGGGAGAGAACAGAGTGAAGAGGAGAGAAAACCATTGATCATACCCCAAGATTAGGAATGGAGAACTTCGTGTCTCTGTGTGTGTGTGTGTTTCGTGGAGATGGGGTCGAATGGGGAGGGAAGTAAACGAGCTTACATTTTTACCCTTGGTTTTGAGACAATAATCACACGTGACGCATACACAATTACTTTTCCGTCCATTTAAACTATCTGGCATTAGATTTTGGACCACATGCACTTCAATTAAGTAGTTCAGGGACTACATAAAGGATTTTAAAAGTTCAAGTATGAAGTAGAGAAATGAGCGAAAGTTCAAGGGATATATCGAAAAAAAACTCTTTATTTATTTATTTTTTTTTTGAAACCACAAATCACGACTGATTGGTAGTTTATAAAGATTTTTAAATTTTAACTTTCAATTTTATTAGACAACTTTCGCTTCCATTATGGGAATAAATTGAAGTGTTGGAATTGGGAAAGATTGAGATTTTTGGATTTGAAAATTCGAAAATGATTTTTTTGGACATGTGTAATCGAATCTCACATGTCTTGCTTGAAAACCTCAATCACAATCCAATTACTTCATGCCACTTGTCGTGATCATAGCCCTTCTCACGAAAAGTCATCCTGCAATAATGTATAAGATTATTTGGTAATACTACATTAACTAGCATGAACCGGTGCTATGCACGGAAACACGGAATAAAATGATGTGTTTTTTTGTTTTTTATTAGCTAAAAAATTGTACTCTCAAGCACAAAGTTTATTTAATTATGGGATCACTTAGAGATTAAAAAAAAAAAAGTATAACAATTCTATTTTCTATGTGCTCCTTTTGAGTCTAATTTTCCATGGTGATTGATTCTCCTATAAAATCATAATCCAAAAAGTACAATTTTCGACAAAATAATTGGTTAAACACCTTGAAAAAAATTAGGAGAAGTATAGAAGTATAAAAGTTAACTTAGATTAACATCTTTAAGCATGCAAATTATGCAGCAACTTTCATAGAATAGTTAATTGCCCAGTGTTTGCAGAAACCCCGTGCAATGCACGGCATGAGAGAACTACCGTAGCGATACTTGAAAATTATTGCTACCTAAAAATTACACATACCTGCATTTTAGCCATAATTTTCAAGTCTTAAGCCAAATTATTGTAGCAGAATAGCTGTTCTAATGTGCTATGCGCACATGATGATTAAAAAGAAAATGCATTAGCCATAATTCTCAAGTCTTATGCAAAATTATTCTTGCGAAATACCGTGCTAATGTGATATACACAGGATGCTTAAAGAGAGAATGCATTAGAAGTAGATTGAAGAAAAAAAAATTCTCTTGCCAAAACATAACCTATAATTTTTTTTTTTTATAGTGAATACAAATAGGAGGGGAAAACTTTTGCTTCTATATATGTGCGTGAGAAAAACTATGAAAACAGAAATGTGTGGAAGACTTACAATTTACTGAGCCTGTCATCTTCCATTACTACTTATAGTTAATTAGTCAAAACCAAAAAAAAAAAAAAAAATTGTCAAAAAAAACAAAAAATTCAAGTGCACACGCTAAAAATAAAATTATACATGGTTTTGAATTTTACAACACAAGTGCACACGCTAAAAAAATATATATATATATATCTCAAAAATTTCGACTTATTAGTGTAAATTGTTAAAACTTATAATCATTATGCCTTCCTTGGCAAAATTCAAGAAAAGTAAAACAAATATATTTGAAACTTAACCCACAAATTAAACCTGTCATTATGAGATTCCCAATTAAAACTGTCATTATGCTTTCCTTGGCGAAATTCAAAAATTTAAGCACGATTGTTTGCACATAAAAAGGTAGAGTACAAACCGATCGCATATGAAAAACAATAAAGATGTACTCGAGGCTCGAGTTACACACCTTTAAAGGATAAAAACTAACGTCATACTAAAAGTTAAGAACATATCTGGTTTGCAGGTTCACTCAATTATTTGTATAGACTTAAAAGTAACGATTTTAGAAATGATAGTATCCAAAGGGAAAAATCTTACCTTTCCTTTTATTTTTATTTTGTTGAAACCACAAATCACAACTGATTGGTTGTTTATAAGGATTTTTAAATTTGAACTTTCAATTTTATGGGAATAAATTAAAGTGTTTGAATTGGGAAACATTGAGATTTTTGGATTTGAAATTCGAAAATGTTTTTTTAGAACATGTGTAATCGAATCTCGCATGTGTTGCTTGAAAACCTCAATCATAATCCAATTACTTCATGTCACTTGTCGCAACTATAGTCCTCCTCACGAAAAGTCATATATAAGATACAAATAGTTGGAGATCCCCTCGTTTGCATTATTATTAATTAACTTCAGAAGTTAAAATCATTTTTAAGCAACTTCTTTTCTTACTTATTACGCTTGTAACTTGTGCCCCAGGGGCATCGATTAGCATTAGCTTCACCTCCAAACTCCCTTAACTTCTAAGTTACGGACCTCATTGATCCCGATCGAATTTCGATGATCCGAACCGTCTAATGTGTTTAAAAGGTGTTTTTTAGGGCCCCCGCGAGAAATCATCAAAAAAAAATACCGGGAAGGGCTTGATCCGAGCCGTTTTCACAAAACTGTACATATATAGTTTTTGTGAAAAACGGCTAGGATCAAGCCCTTCCCGGTATTTTTTTTGATGATTTCTCACGGGGGCCCTAAAAAACACCTTTTAAACACATTGGACGGTTCGGATCATCGAAATTCGATCGGGATCAATGAGGTCCGTAACTTAAGAAGTTAAGGGAGTTTGGACCGGAAGTTTACTCTATATATATATATATATATATATATATATATATATATATATATATATATATATATATATATATATAGAGAGAGAGAGAGAGAGAGAGAGAGAGAGAGAGAGAGAGAGAGAGAGAGAGAGAGAGGGGGGGGGAGCTTCTCCTCCGGATTCCGGGAATCCGGACCCCCATGGTCCGAGTATTTTTTTGACGATCCGAGCCGTCCAATATGTTCAGAAGGTATATATACAGTTTTTGCGAAAAACTGTTTGGATCAAGCCCTTTCCGGTATTTTTTTTTGGAGATTTCCTGTGTGAACCCTTGAAAACACCTTCTGAACACATTGGTCGGCTCGGATTTTCCAAAAACAATTTGCAAAACAAAAAAAATACATAGTTGGCAACTTGTTAGTTTGCAAGCCGACAGAGGGTAAGACACACTATCTTTACAAAAAAAATAAGTTAGTCCAGTTGGCAAGTTGTTGAACATGAGCTGCCTAGGCTGTTCAATTAATTAATTATTGCTTTGTTCAACATAAGTGGGCTAACATAAATATACAATTGTTTTGACAAATACTGCCTTGGATAGCAAATACAGTCACAAATAGGACGCGAAAATTTCACATCACTACTACCATGAATCTCTCTACCATATCAACATGAAAACTCAGAAAATGCAAAAATCCAGAAGATGCAAAAATCCAATTTGTGCAAAAATCCAAATAATAGGCCCCGTAAAGAGAGGTCAAATAGGCCCCGTAAAAACCCAGAAAATGCAAAAATCGATTTAGCTACAATACATGGATCTCTACCATATTGCTGGAAGTGTAAGAGAGAGAGAGAGAGAGAGGTACTCAATATAGATGAAGAGAAATAACCGTCCAAAATGCTATATTTTTAATAATTAACATCACAACATTTGCCCTAAAAAGTCGAAAAAATGAAGTTCAAAAATCATAAAAAAGGAAACCCTAAATCGAGTTTAGGGTTTGAAGAACCACGAAGAGAGAGTGAGAGAGAGAGAGGTACCTTTGAGTAGATTCACTGGTTTTGCTCAAATTTGTTCGTCGAAACCCTAAAACAACAAAAATTGATTTCAAAACACAGGTCGAAACCCTAAAAGATAGAACGGGGGAAGACAGAGAAGAGAAAAGAGAGAATCACCTTCGAGATTCACCTTCGAATCGCGTTGTTTGGAGCTCGATCGATCGATGGGGGGTCGGGGGATTTTTCAAATCGCCATTTTCGTCTCTCTCTCTCTCTTCTCTCGGTGAAAAACCAGCAAAATGAGAGGGGATGGATCCGGTTAGGAGAGTAAATCCGGATCCTGACCCGCGAGAGTTTTTTACCCAGCCATTTGACCCGCGAGAACATAATGCCATCTCAGCCGTTGGTGGACTTATATGATCTGACGGTCCAGATCTTCTTCCCGCATAAATTTTGTAAGGGAACCCTCATGTGATACTTATTCTATATATATATATACTAGCGGATGCCCGTGCCTGAAGGCACGGCTCGAACAATTAGCGTGCAATAGCATGCACTTTAAAAACATTAGAGCTGCATTAACCTTGGAAGAAATAACAATTAGATGTCAAAAAGACGCAATTTGGTGTCCACCTTAAAAACATTGGAGCTACATTAACCTTGGAGGAAATAACAAACAATAAAAAAAGGGCCTCAAACTCTAATTTCAAAATAAATAAATAAATAAATAAAGTCACGACAACAGAATTCAATATCATAGCGCTAAACCCGTGCATAATATGCATGCACAATGTATGTACATGGCATAATAGGTGGTAGGTGGACTCTAATCATACACATATAATATATTCAAATAAAAAGTGTGAAGTAAGAGAAAGAGAGAGAAAAACATACATAAAATAGAGATATAGGCAAGAAGCATACCATTTTTTCCGGTACTTGTATGAAAGATGAATTGAGCAGTTTTTTTCACCTCGTGACTGTCATTTTGTCAAAAAAAAAAAAATACGGTAGGATCAGATGTTTTTGATAGTTTAGCTATATCTTCCTTGATAATGTTGCTTTCAAGTAACAAACGATTAGGATGTCAAAATACCTAATCCTACCACATAAGAGTGTGAAGCAAATTTTTAGGACAACCAAAGTTGTTAATGGGATAATAAAGGTCTTTATATAGTAATGCAAGGATATTCTGTTGCAATAGCTGATTTAGGTCAAGACAAATTTACGGGAGTGATTTCCACACCCCCCAAATTGTTATCCACACCCCCTTTTGTCTTCTAGTGAAATTTTCATGGGTAAAAATCTCACTAAAAAACAAAAAAGGGGGTGTGAATAACAATTTAAGGGGTGTGAATATCAATTACCTAAATTTACGGGGGACTTCCAAGCAGATTACTCGGCATACAAAAGTGACCTTAACCTCTGGATAAGAATAGGTTAAAAGAAAAACACTATTCAATTGACTTATGCTACCACTTACCATAATTGCAGTTCAAAAAAGCATTTGAGAGGTTGAGACCATAAATTGAATTCGAGTTCCCCTACTATGTTTTTGAATTTTTTTTGTCATGTGTTGTGCCGATAGATTAACATGCACGCACATAATGTACGTACATGGCATATATAATAGGTAGCGGGTGAACCCTATATAAGTTAGAATAAAACAAACATGTGATATAGGTGAGAAATGAATTGAGTTTTTTTTTTTTTTGGGAGCATGAATGGAACGGAATATAATCCGACATAATTAAAAATCAATTGTGTGGCCTAACCACAAGTGATAGAACAGATAGTTTAAGAGAAAAATATCAAGGAGAATTTTTCTGCAAATAAAATGTAGAACACCAATTTGTAGCAAAAAATTACTAAAAAATGAATATTATCTACATGATTAGATCAGTAGAAGTCGTGCTTGCTTCTTGCAATTTAGTACTTGTGAATTTGCTGCAGCCCTGGGTAATAAGGTTGATGTTTTCTATAGGGAAGGGGAAGGGTTTGCCGAATATGGAGAAGTGCAAAAAAAAAAAAAAAAAAAAAAACAAAAACAAAACAAAAACCGATGGAGATTAGAAGCATTACCTTGAATGCAGTCCACGTTTTCCAGCGGTCCACAAACACATTTTTATTTTCCTGTGGAAAGATCCAAGGCAAGTGTGAGAGCAAGGCAGCGAGAGTATGAGATAAAAGACGGATAAAAATCTAACAAAACAATTGTATGATCCAAGGTAAGTGTGAGAGCGAGGAGGCCGCGAGAGTATGGTATGTAAAAACTGATAAAAATCTTACAAAACAATTGTGTACCTTGAAAGTGGTCTATGATTTTTAGCAGTTCACGAACACATGTTGGAATGATCCAAGGTACGTGAGAGGGCGAGGCCGCCGGCACGTGAGAGGCAAGAGGTTTACTGGTGACTGGTGTGGTTGGAGTTGGCAGAGAACTGATGATGATAGAGGGAGATGATATGAGAAAAAATGGGGAGTATAATTACGTGGGGTGCAGTTTAATTAGGAAGGTGGGTTTCAGGCATGGGGAGAGGTAGATCGTGGGGTACGGCAAGTCACGTTTTTTTCTCCTTAATTTCAACGTGGGATTTGGGCAGAAACAATGGGGGGAAACGTGGTAGTTAAATAGGGGGGAGAGAAGAGTAATGTTTGGCAGAAAAGAGGGGAAGGCATCCAACGGTGGGTGTTCTGAATCTACACCCAAGGGCCAAATCTCAGCCTTTAAATAGTTTCTTTGCAATCTAAGCCCTTGAATTAAGATCCAAGAGTTGAAAATATAGGAATTTCAAACACTGAGCTCCCTTATTATATAGATATATATATATATATAGGAAAATGGTCTCCTAAGGGATCCCTTAAACAAATTTGGTGCGGACCTCACCTTTCCGGATCAAATTTTGACGATCCGAACCGCTCAATGTTTTTAAAATGCTTTTTAAGGGTCTATGCGGGAAATCTTCAAAAAAAAATACTCGGAAGGGCTTGATCCAAACAGTTTTCGATAAAACTGTACATATGTACAGTTTTATCAAAAATTGATTGGATCAAGCCCTTCCGGGTATTTTTTTTTGAAGATTTTCCGCATGGACCTTGGAAAACGCATTTTAAAAACATTGAGTGGTTCGGATCGTCAAAATTTGATCTGGAAAGTTGAAAAAAGGCTAGGTCCGCACCAAATTTTGTTTAAGGGATCCCTTAGGAGACCGGCTTCCTATATATATATATATATCAGTCTTGTTCATCTTTACTTATTATCTTGGGCCTAGTTGATCCTGAAATCTGAAAGCTGAGCTTCTGTTGCTTTGGTTCTTAACTTGTTTTGTTATTGTTATCCGATTCTGGACTGGATGTTTTCATTTCCGAGTTTCTAATTCTGATCCTGTTTTGATGGTCAAGACTTTACTCTTTAGTCCTTATAAATCACTAATCACCTTTTAAATGATCACTACTTGAAGATATCTAGCTCCAGAATATGCTTCGACGGGCATACTTACAGAGAAAGTAGATGTCTATTCCTTCGGAGTCATGCTTCTAGAGTTGATTACTGGACGAAAGGCCCTTTTCTCGTCTCCATCTTCCGAGAAGGAGAGCTTGGTAGCTTGGGTAAGGAATTACATCAGACTGCTACGCTTCCGCAACAATGAAGAAATTCTTTTGTTTTGGTTTCATTTGTTTTCCTTTGGTTTTCCTGATATATGCTGGCAAAATTCTCATTATTGTAGGCAAGGCCTTTGCTCCCGCAAGCTTTGGATGAAGAAAATTTCGATGGCCTTGTTGATCCCCGGTTGCCAAATGAATATAACCATAATGAGATGCTTCGTATGGTTAATTGTGCTGCTTGCTGTGTAAAACTTTCGGCACAACATCGGCCACAAATGAGCCAGGTAATTAGTTTGGATTTTAGCTTGAAAGGTTATTTGCAATGGGAAATTAAGAAAATTCAAACTGATAGGCAAATTGCTTATCTGAAGGAAGCCAACGACTTGGTATTTAGGTGAGGCATTGGAAAGAACTATTTTCTTTCATTGTGGAATGGTGCTCCAATCATAGATTTTTACCATCACGTACGAACATTCTTTGCGAGTAGAAGTCGGGCCTGGGAATGCTTTTTGCTTCTTGGCTAGGACAATTGAGACCAAACTCCATGTTGCCTGAGGCCTCCGTACCCACATCATTTTTTCAGCAGTACTGTACTCTGGGTCTGCCGCATCAGATCATATGAGGTTTGGGATCCCACCTTTCAAATTCTTGGGACCTCTGGCCCAGAGCCCATTGGAAATCTATGATAGGCCTAAGACACTTTTTATAGGCAAGAGCACACTCAAATAAGTAGGGGAGACGTGAGGGAGGAGATAGCACACAATATATAACTAAAATGCTTCAATAATCTTTAACACATTCGACTACTTCATTGTAGTTCATTCACTCATACTCAGCCTCACTCTTTCTCTCTTTTCTCTGTACTTTCCATCACACACATTACACTAGATTACATAGGTTCTTATAGGGATATCAAGATGTAACACCCACAACCAAATATAATCCCTATGACTCCACTAAGCAATTACTAGGAACCTTTGATATCTCAACTCCTAATTCCATTACTTCAACCTACTTATTAAGACCTTCCATTTCTAGAACTCCCACTAACAAATATGAAGTGTCCTCATAAAATAAAACAACTCAACTAAAATCAAGTTTATTATTTTTCAACATCCCCTCTTAAACTTGATTTTGCATTAAAATCCTCTGTGACTAAAAAAATCTTCATTGCCCTCGATAGCAGTAGTCTTCTTCGGGGTCACTCCAATCCCATTTAATCTCTTCGTCAAACTCCACATCTCTACTAATGCCAATTTTTCCATTGCTTGGACTGTAAAGCTTGTAACCCTTACTCCTTGAATCACACCCGATGAAGAAAAATTTCTCATTCTTGTCGTCTAGCTTGGTTCTTTTCTCATCTGGTACATGCGCATAAGCAATACTCCCAAAAACGCGCAACTGAGAAACACATGGCTTGTATCCTCCCCATTCTTTTTGCGGCGTTTTATTCTCAACACTTCTAGTAGGACATCGAATGGACAAGTAGATGGCACAATCAACGGCTTCCGCCCAAAACTCCTTGCGCATTTTCTTGTTTTTTCTTCTGCTGATTCCTTCATTTCACTATTCATCTTATCTTCATGCCTGCTTTGCTTGGCTACATTTTCTTCAACTCTATTATCCTTAAATTGATTCACTTTTGTGGGATTACATTCTCGAACACCATGTGGCACATTTTCTAGAAACTCATCATCTTCAAAGCATTGAAGCCAATACTCATTGGCTAATGATTTTCCTCCACAATTAGAGGTGATGCAATCAAGCATCTTCCAAGCTTAACATGGAGATCTCATTTCTCCAATGCCCTTCCATATCTCTTCGTGAATCGCCTTCTTTAAAACTCCGAGTACTTTCTCTTCTTTCTTCTCTTGGATTCTCTTAGACAAATCAGTTGTTGGCTCTTTTCCAACAACATCTCACAAGTCACGTGCTTTGAATTAACAGATAGCGTAACCCGCGCTCTTATGTAATTGGAGAACATTAATTTCTCGGATCACAAACTCATAGGGGTCCCCATTGTCATCTACCAATGATCAATAGACACTTCTAGGATCACTCCCAGGATCATAGTAGCTCTAATACCAATTTGTTGGAAACTTGTGATGGGCCTTACACACTTTGTTGTAGGCAAGAGCACACTCAAACAAGTAGGAGACACATGAGGAAGGAGATAACACACAATATGTAACTAAAATGCTTCAATAATCTTTATCACATTTGACTACATTGTAGTTCATTCACTCATACTCAACCCCACTCTTTCTCTCTTTTCTCTCTACTTTCCATCACACAAGTAACACTAGATTACATAAGTACTTATAGAGATATGAAGATGTAAAACCCACAACCAAACATAATGCCCATGACTCCACTAAACAATTACTAAGGACGTTTGATAATCTCAACTCCTAATTCTATTACTTCAACCTACTTGTTAAGACCTTCCCTTTGTAAAACTCTCACTAACAAATATGAATAGTCCTCACAAAATAAAACAACTCAACTAAAATCAAGTTTATTATTTTTCAATAGAGCCTCCATACTCCTTATGGCCTGTTTGTTGAGCTCCTTAGAGCCTGGATAAACAATGTTGGGACTAAATAGTCCTGGCCCCACCTGTAATCAAGGGTTTGCTTTGCTTCCCAAACTTCAGCCCGGATAAGCAAATCGTCGGGATTCCTTAGACATTTGCAGCCTAATAAACTAACGACACCATGGACCTTGTCGTTAGCTTATTCGGGGTGGGTAAAATACCAATCTACCCCCAACCACATAACTCGCCTGTTATCTCTACTTGAGAAGAGGGAGAGAAGGGGGGAGGATAGAGGGGAAGAAGACGAAGAAGAATACGAATCGTTGCCGGATGTGCCGAGCTTGGTTAAACAATTGAAACAGAAAAAACTAATCACTCCCACCCAAATTTCAACAACCCAATCGCCGATCAACCAGGACACGTCGCCAGAGCCTCCATTGTCATTAGATCTGCGGCGAGATTGCTGAATCGTGAATGGGTTTTAATCAAAGCTAATCTTTCAAAACCTATTTTAAATTAGTGTAGAAGATTTGGTCGGGGTGGTGGCGGGAGGCGGACAGACAAAGAGAGGAAATGGAGGTTGCTTTGAATCCTCCATTCTGTACGTAGTGATAAAATGGAAAGAGAAATGTAAACAATTTGAGAGAGAGAGAGAGAGAGAGAGAGAGAATGGGATTTAGGGCATCTCCAACAGCCTAATCAAAATTTTCAGCAAATTGACTTGAGAGCAACTCCAACAAGGCTCTCTACTCTACTTTTTTTGGTGGGAAGTGACATATTGGGGGGAAATTTTGTAATTTAGTAGAGAGCCAAAAATAAGAGTAGAGAGTGGATGTGACAAAAAGGTGATGGGTCCCTCCAAAATGTACTCTTTTTTGGACATAAATTACAAAATTTCCCCCCAATATGTCACTTCCCACCCGAAAAAGTAGAGTAGAGAGCCTTGTTGGAGTTGCTCTGAGAAAGTGTCAAATGCTATTTTGGCAAGCCACCCAAATGATCCAACACCCAACAATCTAGCCATTAGCCTTAAAAAAAAAAAAATAAATAAATAAAAAAGTCGCGTACTACCTCACACGGGCGCGCACTGCGAGTGCATTTCACTCTCTTGCACGCGCCGCCTTTGACCGGCGAGTGCGGTCGCCCCGAGGCTCCGTTAGCTACGGGTCTTGGACCAATAACTTCGTCTCGACAAGATCTATAATCTTCTGGTCTTCAAACGATTTTAGGACTCATTTCCGGAGACCGGTTTTTTTCCGGTGACTGATTTTTTTCCGGCGAAGTGAGCTACAACTTCAGTCTTGCCGTTCTTTGTCGTCGATTTGCTGGGAGAAGAGAGAGGGACTAGCGCAAGAGAGAAAGAGGAGGAGAGAGAAGGCTAGGCGAGCTTGCCTTTCCTCGCCAAGCATCGCCCATGTGGCGAGGCACTGTAGACGATTCCAAGAAAGCGAGGCCGCTAGCTAGGCTGCTGGGCATCGATTTTGGGAGGTTCTTGGGGCAAGCTCGCCAGCTGTGGCGAGGGAGGAGAGGATGGTGAGGCTACTGGAGATGGTCTTAGGAACCAACAATGCTATGGGTACACCTAACTTGCACCCCACATGCACACCAATGTGATGTGGCAGACAAGGAGAAGCCCATCATTTCAGGTGGGCAACACATTGGACTTCTCCTTGTCTGCTACATCACCTTGGTGTGCATGTGTGGTGCAACTTAGGTGTACCCATATCATTTTTGTTTAGGAACACACCTGTTTCGTGTAAAGTTTACATGAATTTCTCCTTAATTTTTAAAGTTTCTACCCAAAACTTTTAAGAAATTAAATTGTTAACGTAAAAAAATTAAATAGACAATTTTAACATTTCCAATACTGAACAAGGGTAAAATAGGAATACACCACATTTATCTTTTATCCCTCACTTTTATTCACTCATATCAACTCTAAAACAAACACCAGATATACTAATCCCCCATGTATAAATGCGGATCCACAATACAAAACGGGAGTAGGGGGCCTGCAGTGAGTAAGCTCACTACGCCCTTATAGTGAGCAATCACGGCCATCCCTTAAGCAATCAATAGTCTCATTATCTTACATAAAAGTTAAGCGTCTTACATGTGAGATAATTGCATTTAATCAGGATCGTTAATTACCGAATAGACGACCGTGATTGCTCACTATACGGGTTTAGTGAGCTTACTCACTACAAGCCCCCCCCCCCCCCCCCCCCCCCCCCCAAAAAAAAAAAATCCATAACAATCCCCCCTCATACCATATCCACCCTCTTATCCCTCTCCTTCCTTATTCCCTAACGGCCCGATTGGATGCCGGATTAGTTTTAGGGATATTAAATATGGAGGGGGTATAAGATAGTAGGAGGTAATATATATATGGAGGGTGGCCCCACAGTGATGTGACATTTATGGAGGGGGATTAAATAGTACTTGGTTTGGATGATTTTGTAAGAAAGGGGATTAAATTTGGGCGGATGATGTAAAAAGCTGTCAAAAGACGTTTTTGCCCTTGTGTGAATATTCGTATTAGTTATGTGTTTTTTTAATTAGATAAATCTAATAATTAATTTATTTATTATTGAAACTCAATAACTAATTAAGCTATAAGATTTAATTGTAATTAATTTTTATATTAATTGTTTTATTATAAAAATTAATTTAGATGTTTACTTTTTATTATAAAAATTATTGAATCGGATCATCTATTAGGAGTTTCCAAAAAGTATGTCAAAAAACTAACGAGATTTTTGGGTAAATAATTGTTTTATTATAAAAACTAATTAATTTTTTTATTATTTTTGGGTAAATAATGCTCCTAATTTTTTAGTACATTTTCAAATAAAAAAAAAAACACAGCACATGCCAATGTCTTGGGAGGGGCATTGGGAGGGGGTATTAAAAGAGGTACAATGGTCATTTTCCAGGGGTATTAGGGGGTCATAAATATGAACACCCCCTGGGGTGTCCATAAATAACACCCCTGCAGGGGTGATATTTAGTCTGTGTGATAAATAACACCTCTGCACTTATTTTTGGCAAACGATTCAATAGTCGTGGGCCCGGACATAAATAAGACTCCCATATTTATGCCCCCCACTAAGACCCCATCCAATCGGGCTGTAAAACCTTGTCCGCCCGACAAACAGGTCATTAATTTCTTGTGTTTAAAGGCGAGATGGTCAAGTTGAACGAAAAAGTGTTATTTGAAAGTGAACAGTGACTAATAAGTGTATAACTGCAGGTAGTACTGGCTTTAGAAGGACGCCTATCCTTGTCCGATCGTGACGCAGAAATACTTGGACACAACACCGCCTCCATTTCCCATGGCAGCTCAGACTACGACACAAGCAGGGCCAGAACAATGTTGGGGCCTGACGGGACCACTCTTTAGGCCTCCTTTGGGTAATAATCCAATAATCCGGATTATTCATTTGAACTCAAATGAATAATCCGGATTATTGGATTATTACCCAAATGAGGCCTTAGCGTGAGTTCTCCAATGCATGTTATCAAAATTTGATAAAATTAAGTCCTTGATTTTATCTTTTGATGAAGAGAGTTGATAAAATCTGTAGATTTTTGCATTAAAAAATATCAAAAATCTATAAATTTTATCAACTCTTCTCACCAATAGATAAAATCAAGGGCTTGATTTTATCAAAATTTTGATAAAATCCATTGGAGAACACTAAAATATTAATGCTTTCGCTCCCTCATTCTCTCTCATTCAGCATCCCACTCTCTATTTTTTCCCAAGGTTCTCTCTCTTTCCCTTAAAATATTTAAATAGGAAGGAATGATTCCTTTTGAATAATAGAAGCTTTCGTTACTCAGATGGCGTGTTTTTTATTTTTAGTTGAACATCTAATAAATTTCAGATTTGGGACATTGTTAAGTTTTTGGACAATTTCAGTTGTAATAAGTTAGTACATTCAGACTTGGGACATTGTTAAGTTTTTGGACAATTTCAGTTGTAATAAGTTAGTAAATCCTTTTACTGTTAAATTTTCAAATTTGAGACTTTTAATATTTCAGACTTATCTTTGATTTGATTAATTGTTCATATCTGCTGAGAATTCTTCTTTATTCGTGGAGGGTAGATGATGAACTTCCATAAGCTGTTTATGTGATTATATTTTCTGTAACTATTCGTTGAACGTCATACAAGTTATACACGCAATGAACTGGGTGCAATTTGTGCGCACTAGGAACAGATCGGTGTGGTTCATTTTAATTTGATCTACTTGGTTTTAGTTTTTACAAGCTTTACATTCAATGTCTTACCTTCAGGAACAGATCGGTGTGGTTCATTTTAAAATGGTCATTGTAGTGACTTTTGCCTGTTAAAAGTGGGCAAGTTAGCACATTCTGCTATCGTTCATGTTTTTTATGCTTCATATTCTCACGAGCTAAATATACTGCCCATCTCAACCGGTGTTCGCTTACTGTTCAATTCAGGTCAAGAAGAACGGGCCAATGTTGATTCGCTTTTGAATCTGTACGAAAACCAGACTCAAATCGATGCATACATACTGCTAAATGTTGGGGAATGTGAGGGGCAGAAGAAAGGAAGGTAGTGCGAGCCATTGAAATCCTTTGTCCACTTTAGAGAACGAACACGGATACACATATAACAGAACACCACTTTGTGAAAATTATAGCAACCAATTTCGCATCACCTTTCAACCTGATTTTGTTTTTCTTTTCTCTATCTCGTGTTTTTGGTGAGTATCTTTTAGGTTCATGATTTTCAACAGTGATATTAAACCAAAAAACATTCCATTATTGAGCTATTCAAGAGCATTTAAAGTCGAGCCTAAAAGTGAATGAATATTACTCGTTTCAATTTCCTTAAGAGTCTATTCTACAAAACTGACTAAAAACTGACTTATTGTATTTTATGAGACAGGTCATTCTCTCATAATACATCTACCCAAAAAACCTACTTAACCGAGTTTTGACTTAAGTCAATTTATGGAACAACCCTTAATTTTTTTTTTTTTTTTTTTGACATGGCATTAATTATTTTTTCAGGTTTGATATTTCTTTAAAGGGCTCTCAGCAAAAAACTTGAGCGTCCCGCATCAAAGGGTGCATTCAGAAGAAAAAAAATAACTTACAGGAAATCTCTTGTGCATCCCCTAATCTTGGGGTGGATGGTTTATCTTTGACCGGACAAGGTAGGAGAATAATTGAGGTGCGCGTAAGCTGGCCCTGACAATCCCTAACCGTTGAACAAAAAAGAAAAAAGGAAAAGGTTAAATTGTTCTCCTACACATTTTTTCCAATAAAATCTCACATTTTATCACACTCCAATATCAACACATAAAATGTAAAAGTGATTTTATAAGATTTTCATAAAATCCTCCTAAAATCTATAGGAAAACCATTACATTTTATCATTTGGAAAAACAACTCCATTTTATCACTCCTCCATAAAATGTTCATTTTATGAGATTTTCATAAAATACAGCTAAAATCTATAGGAGAACATTCATATTGGCACTCCCCGGAAAAAAGGAAAAGGTTAAATAAGGGTATTTATATTGGCACTCTCCATTTTGATATTGACACTCAATTTTATTATTATTATTTTTTGTCTTTATTAGGTATAGTTATTATTATCACCCTTGTACTTTATAAGTACATTTTCCTTTTGCTTTCAAAATACAAGAGTAATTTAATAACTCCACCTAATAAAAACAAAATGGAAAGTGTTAATATCAACATGGGGAATGCCAATATCAATTCCCTTAAATAATTACTATATGTGTCATTTTACATATTTGACCCGAATTTATCAAAAATTCAAATTCCTCTTTATAATTTGTGGAAATACGGGCTATGACTCTGAGCCTGGAGCGTGGACTGTTAGATTAGACCGGCAGTTGATGAGTTCGGTAAAAATAAAATTACTACATTATAATATGCTACTAGTAACTTTTAAAAAAGCTTCGTTTAAGTTACATTTTGAAAATGTTTCGTTTAAACTAACTCACTCCTCCGAAAATTACCCGAAATAGTAATTCAGATTCACTTGAGTGTTTATCTGAACGACTGAATTTTAATTTCGGGTTTTTTTTTTTGGATAATTTTTTGAGGTATTTAACATTTTTCTTTTTTTAGCTGTAAAAAAAATAAACTAACTTATTTAAGTAGTTAATTTAGTTTCGAGAGAGAATCTCCGGTGTGCATATTGTATAGCAAACAAATGATCTGTGAAAAAGTTACAGATCAAGAGAGTTGATTTCATTTTCTCTCCCTCTTTTCGTCTCCAATCGTAAACAAGAGAGAGAGAGAGAGAGAGAATTCTAGGGTTTTGAATCTTCAGAAACTAATTCCATGGCGTCTCGTAGGCGTATGCTCCTCAAGGTCATAATTCTCGGCGACAGCGGGTCAGTCTCCCTCTCTCTCTCGATACATATATGAAATTAGATATCTAAGTATCTATATCTACATATGTGTACATTTTGAATTCAAGAAAAGAAGGGTTCGTAACTGTGAATCTGTGATTTTTACAGCGTCGGGAAGACCTCTCTCATGAATCAGTATCCTTATTAAACTCAAGATCGCTATATGTTTGGCATCTGTATTTGTATATATATGTATGTATTGTATTGTATGTTTAGGTTATTTGGTGGCCTTAATGCTGGAATTTAGATATGTGAATCGGAAGTTCAGCAATCAGTACAAAGCGACAATTGGGGCTGATTTCTTGACCAAAGAAGTCCAGTTTGAGGATAGGCTTTTCACCTTGCAGGTGATATGATATAACTTTTTCCTTAATGATTTGTATTGTAGATTTGGGTTTCCAATATTTTGGCTTTCTTTGTGCCCCTATTTATTCTGTTCAATTGTTTGGTTGCTTCTGATTCTGAAAGGATCAAGTGATCAACAATTATGATGACTATATTGAAATCCAGAATCTATGATCTATAGATTTTGAATTTCGGGTTTTGAGGTTTCAATGTGACACGGTCCCCATGGATTCAGAACCCAGGCTTGAAAGCATAACCTTTTAGTCTACCATAGGATTTGCAACGAACGAAATGTCTATATTGTTTTGGAGATTAAGTTTCCATGTTGGATTGTGAGTTGGGATATTCTCACGGGACATGGTATTTCTCCGGGGAAATTACACTTATACCGCCTATGTGCATATGGATGTGTTGCAAGTGAATCCAGTTGTAGAATTTCATAGCTTTCTTCTGTTGTTACAGACAGAAAAATATTCACTGGTATCGAAATGGTTGAATCTTTTGCCTTAACTGTTGATATCAAGATCTGAGATAATGTGCAACATCTTGCTAGTGAAGATTTTGTCGTAGTAATTCCACATGCAGTGTTATATTGTTATCCCTGACCCTAATTACTTCTCATAACCTATTTGTTATCCAGTTATGTATCACTGTAGATGATCTAGTTTTAGGTTAATCAGGACAACTTGGGGAGCTCCATTGAGTATTCTCAGAGAGTTTCTTTTTGTCTTTCTTGAGGTTTAATCTGAATTTAGTGGCCATTTTGTCATTACATACCGTATTCTGTGACGCTATCTTTAAGATTTTCTAGTGTTCTTGAAGCTTTAAAAAGGTTTCTGTATTCATTAAATGTTCTCTCTACTTTGACACCACACAATGTCCGTGAGGTTGCATACTTGTTATTGTCCCATCGAGAATCTTTTTATGATTGGGGAACCACTCCTTCCTGTCCCCTTAAGAGAATGATGAAATTGATAGCCTGCACATTTGTACCCACAAGGTCTCCAATGTATAAAAGATACAATATCAATCCATTCTTGAAGCCATAGAACTACAATTTCAAAATAAGAGGTTAGCAACTTATCTCTGACCCTCTCATGAAGATTTGGAGGGCTTTTATGAAGACTCACAGAGATTGATACCTGAGAAGCAAATAGAAACATTTTTTCAGCAATTCGCTGGTGTAACAAGACCACTGGATCTGGTACAAGAAGCGACACAGTCTGAATAATTTTCTGTGAAGTCCTTAAACTGGGATCTGCTACTGAATCTAGCCTGATTGGAAAAATCTTAGCATCCGCCATTATTAATTGTGAAGGCCTTCTCTCGCCAGATAACATATTCTTGCTTTACCAGATAGCTGCAGTTTACCAATTGTGGAGTTATTGTGCCATTCCAATCAACCAGAAAGAGTTTTTGTCACTCGGTATCACATATTTTTAGAAAGACTTGAACTACCCTTAGAACCCTATAGACTTCACATCAGTCCATTGCTAGTATTATTATAACTTGATGTGTTGTAAAACAAGTATGATCTTTGAGATGTAACTTCTTTAGTACTCCCTCCGTCCCAATTTAAATGCTCCCTACGGTTAAGCGTGTTTTTTTAAAACTCTTATAGTTTTCATTTTATAATGTATTTTATATGCAATATGGATCTTATTTGATAGACCTCAATTAGTTCTATTAGACAAAATTTTAAAAAACTTTGAAAACCTTATCAATAAAAAGATACAGACGTTTGAAAATGGCGCGGATATACGTAGGGAGCATTTAAAATGGGACGGAGGGAGTAGTATTATCACAAATCATGAAATCAAGTATAAGAACTAAAGAAGGGATGAATGGGGATCGAAAGTTCTCCAAAGCAAATACGATAGAAAGAAGCATAAACAAAACCTCTAACTACATATCACGCACTAATGTGATTAAAACTGCATAGATGCTCCAAAGATTCCTCTTACACATACCCCTTGAGGACGAAGACTGTGAATATGTCTCTTCCTCTGAAATTTGTCATTGTCACGTGATACGGTCCAAGACCACATAAAGATAATTTACTTGAGAGGCCCAAGCCACCCAACTGCTTTCTAAATTATGATATATAAATACATAAATAAATAAATTAAACCACTGGTGTAAATGTTCTTAATCAAAAAAAGACTTCTAAGAGAATATCCCCAAAGAATGAAGACACCACACTCTTATGTCACCACCATTCAGACTCGAGGTAAAATCATCAAGAAAAGCCAAAAAGAACGCCATTCAAATTCATTCAGAGTCCTTGAGAACTTATTTATAAAGAAAGTGGGAAAATCTTGCATTTGTATTGTATTCCTTCAGTATAGAGGCAATAAAATTTGACATCCTCACCTCAGCACTGGCATCCATACTCATTTGAGGATTACACTTAATTATTGTGGCATCTATACTCATTTGAGGCTTACACACTTAATTATCATACTTTCAGATATGGGATACAGCTGGACAGGAAAGATTTCAGAGCCTTGGCGTCGCTTTTTACCGTGGTGCTGATTGTTGTGTTCTTGTTTACGATGTGAACGTCATGAAATCATTTGAGAACCTCAACCACTGGAGGGAGGAGTTTCTGATTCAGGTGATCTAGATCAACCATTTCTTCCCTTTTTCTTTCACTGACATTAGCATGTAAAGATCTAAATCTTAAGCCTTCTGGATTTGTTCAGGCCAGCCCATCTGACCCTGAAAACTTTCCATTCATTGTACTGGGGAACAAGATTGATGTTGATGGCGGTAATAGCCGAGTGGTAAGATGACCTTTTGTTTTGCCTAGTTACCTTCAGCAATAATTACAGCATTTGTGAAGATATTTATCCGAAATAAAGAGATCTTATTGAAAAAGAGTAGAACAATAGGGTTCTTTTTTTTTTCCCCAATTGGTGTCTGTTTATATGAACTTCGAGCTGATAATTGTTGTGGTTGTTGGTTGATTGGTTGTTTTTGTTGGCGCACCACTCTATGGTTTTCAGCTTGTTTTTGCTTTAAAGTTTATACTGATTAGTGGTATTTTGTAGGGTTTGTGAAGTGGTGTTTTCTTTTCATGCCAGTATGTTAATAACCTCCTAACTTTCAGGTTTCTGAGAAGAAGGCAAGGGCATGGTGTGCTTCCAAAGGAAACATTCCTTACTTCGAAACTTCTGCAAAAGAAGGTTTCAATGTAGAAGCTGCTTTCCAGTGCATAGCCAGCAATGCTCTTAAAAATGAGCCGGAGGAAGAAATGTAAGCATTCTTCTAGGTTTACTTTAATTATGTTGACATTCTTCTTGTTCATTTGCAATTTACTGTTCCGGTTGATTTCAGTTGCATATAGTATTCTGTGGTTTTTGTCAAACTTCGACTGCATTATATGGTGGTGTTAATGGGTTTAAATGAACTTTTATCTCCTTTGATGAATTACTGACTGTTGCTATTGTTCAAAGTATCATAATTGGATGCTTGTCTTGTTGAGCTGCTGAGATCTCTTTGCGTTTTTTGTATATTAGTATGATGATCTGCATTTGACAAAGGCTTGATATTCCTTGATTATGCCACTCGAATAGTTGTGATATTTGGGATTTGGGCCCGTCTGACAGGGTGAAAATTCTTTTGCTTTGAGTTTTTGGAAATTGTTTTCAGAAAACTGAATGAAGATTATTCATCTCCAGAATATACCAAAAAGTTGATTTTCCGTACGTTTGTGTTAAAAACTTACCTGTTTTCTTGAAAAACTTGTGGAGAACGGTGTTTCAAAACCATGTCATGCCTTCTTGCCTCGTCTTCGAATATGAGTTGAAGCATGTTCTCTTCTTGCTCTTTATGTGTATGAGATGCTAATGAGTCGTTTTCTACATGCCTCCTTCACTTATGTAGATATCTTCCTGACACCATTGATGTGGCGGCTGGACGACAACAGCGATCTACTGGCTGTGAATGTTAGAAGTGCTTTCGGTGGGTCACTTTGTTTTAGCTGGACAAGACAACCGTTATTTGCACCTTCAATCAGCTCACAGCAACATATCCGAGGAATTTTGAACAAAAGCTCTATTTATTTACAAAAAGCTTGTTGATTGTTTATGTGGGTTTTCTCCATTGTTCCATCCCCTATAGGATTTCTTCTTTGTCCTGATATCTATCTCTCGTGTATTGAAATTACTGGATTGTGCAGCACTTAGCTAATTGTTGGTTTCGTTTCTAAACTGTACTCCTTATTTTCCCTAGTATTTGTGTTGGAATTTGACAAGTACTCAGCTACGGCAGCTTATAATTCACAACGAAGGAAGAAAAAAGCTACTGGCCCTGTTCGTTTCCCAGTTTAATTTTAGTTTTGATGACATCATCATTTCCCTCATTTCTATCTCTCTCTCTCCACTCATTACACCTGATGACATCATCAAAATTAAACTAAAATCAAACACCGCCAGTGAAATTTACCGGAAAAGGAAACAAGTGAAATTTCATATAGGGAAACTAGTGAAATTTCACTGGAAAGAGAGAATGGAGATGAAGTGTTTGATAGAATGCCAATTGGAACTCTCGTCCAACTAACAGACAAGGGGAACTCTTGTCCTCGGGTTTTACGACAGAATTCTCAAGATAATCCTTCAATCAACTAAGCCTCTCCATTTATACTCCTAACTAACTGCACGACTAGTAATTGTTTACAACTGAATACAAATTCTACTAACAGAATACAATGCTACTTGATCAACTGGACCACGTTTGCTAGAGTTAATAGAAGTAATAGAAAGGGACGTAACAGAATTACGGCCGCCAATGGCAGATTAGCTAACTCTTAATCCAAGGACACAGAACGAGTGGTGAATTGCACCTACAAAAAAACGGCAATTGGTCATATTTTATGCCGAGACTCTCCTTGTTCAATGGCAGACTCTTCTTGTGATTGGTTTGGATCTACATATAATATCTATGCACCTAAATTAAAATCCTATCACAAACAATTGGTAAAATAGAAAAGGTACCAAGGAAGAAGCGAGGTTTGTTCCCATTCTCACGTTGCCTGAGGCCATGTTCCACTAAAAAAAAAACTAGTTTTGTTTTAACTAAAAAACTACCCCATTCCACTAAAAAAAACCCCACAAAAAACCAACAAAAAAACCACTTAATTCCACTACCCTAAAAAAAACCAAACCACTTTAATCATGTAAAGTTACGAATCTGCCCCCCTTCAAACCCCTTATCCTTTGGGTACAAGGGTAGCTTGGTAATTTGGTAACACAACTTAAAAAAACAAAAAGCTAAAAAACTAGTTAGTGGAACTAGTTGTTTTTTTTTGTAAAACTAAAGATTAAAAAAAACCAAAAAACAAGTTAGTGGAACATGGCCTGAATGTGATCTCGTTACTTTATCTATAATTGCCAGTGAATTCAAAACAAACGGAAAAAAATTACACAAATGTATATTACAAATACAAAATTCAATCTAGCGAGGAGTATTCTGGATGCTAACTCTAGAGATATTCATGTGTTAGACAAGGAAAACTTCTGCGCTTTTCCAACGCAAGTACAGAAGAGGAGACACTGTATACCAAAATTTTATCCGTGGCTATAAATTGGCAAAACGATTCGAGCTAGAAACTTTCCTCCGCCTGCGCCGCTTTTGCCGAATCCGCCAAAAGCTCAATAACAGTAAAAGGCCTAACAAAACAGCAGAAGAATCGATCAAATTAACACAATTTTAGTATTTCGGATGTGTTTGGATCCTGGATTTATGGTATTGTGGAAGGAAAAGCAGCATGGAGAAAAGGGGGGAAATAGCTTCACAAATCCCCTTGTTTTCCTTCCCCTCGTATTCCAATATCCAAAACACAGCCTTTCTGGAAACTACAAATGAGGTTCAAGTTCAACTAACCAGAAATGGCGACGATAGCAGGTACAAGCCAATGGCTAGCAACTACGAGGGGCAGATCAAGCTGCAAGAATGAGAAAATGTCAGCCTCACTGAAATGAAAGAATCCATTTATACTTCAAAACATGAAGAAAAGTACAACCAATACCACAAAACTCAGTTTCTTACTTCGTCTCTGTAGAGTAAACTCAAGTACTTGTTTCCCACAGACTCGTCCTTATTCTTTTCTGTTGATTTGGACATCTTCGCATTTGGATTCTCCATTGCAGAGTTTAAACCCCTTTCATCATCAGTAACCTTATAGCCAGGCAATCTGCGGATTCTTCCCCAGACCTGTGAACCATAGCCCTTAGTGCCCCATACTTCAAACCTGGAGTCACTTTTACAGATCATTTCCTTCCCAACAACGGCAGAATAAGTAGAAAAATTCACATCAGTTCTGCGGGAAGGTAATTGATTGTCTTCTATGTACAAGGGTTTGTCAGTTCTGACTGAATCTGAGAAGAGCACAGAATCTCTGATGTTCTTGCTTGTGAAATCTAATATCTTCTTCAGCAGCCAGTAACAATTAGTAATCATATGGCTGCTGTCCAGACAGTTTGAGTCTCCATACACTCCAATTCGACCCTCACCCACTGCCAGAAGACCAAGAATTGGCGAGTCTGCCTGCAAATGTTGACACGCACGATCACACATCCACGCTATAGTTCCAGTACATCAAAAAAGAATGGTCATGTTGTTGATGGATTGCAATTGTCCACAGGATAGTGTTATTTGAACAAAGAACGAACGGTACATAACATTAGGAGCAACTCACTTGCCTGGATGCACCCTCATTTAATAATAGTTGACACCTAGTTACAATTTCTTACCACAGAGAGATTTTCAACCATATGCAGCCACATCTCTTAGTGTAGTAGGAAAATTGCAGACGATGAAATTCCCTTCTTTGAGAGAAACCTGCTCCTTATGTTAAGATCAAGTGACTCAGTAGGAAATACATATTTTCATAACTACGCAGGCGCAGTTCCTCATTTCATAGCAAAACCCCATGTGACAGGCACTAGAACACGCATTCTAGTATGAGGTTTGCCAACTCATGTAAATAATAGTGCCTGTACTGCAACATGGCACATTGGCGCAGACACTAAAAATTGACTAAGCATTTCATGATTTGAATCTAAAGAGAAATGGGTAATATTTCCATCATGCTTGTACAAATTTTGTTGCAACTCTTAAGGGAAAAGAGAGAGAGAGAGAGAGAGAGAGAGAGAGAGAGAGAGTGGATAACTAAGCTAATTAAGTCTTATTCAAGGTTCAGAATATTGTACCGCCAAACTACATGTTTCCTGACAATCCTACCACGTACCGTTTCTGATTTATCACTACAACAATAACAGAACCCATCTAGTCTCCAACCATGGGGGGTATGGGCGGGGGATGATTGGAGACAAGCCTAACCTTTAGCAATATGCACAAAATGGCTGCTCTCAAAATATCACTAAAATAGTGGCCCCCCAAACCTCCAAGAACCAAAGAGCTATAGGGACATTTTGCTGCAAAAACCATGCCCCCAAATCAAAGCCAAAAGGCATCAGGGAGGGCAAGCCTAGAGACTCAAACCAATTTTTGTGCTCATTACCATGCTTCCTTCATTCATGGTCTAGAGCATCTCACTAATGAGCACCCACCATTTTTTATTTATCGCTATTAGAGATATTTTCCCACCTCGCGAAATTTAGCATAATATGTACATTTATGATTATCTAAAAGAAAAGGGTATTTTAAAAAAGTCCATTACCCATTTGTAGTGGGCCCAATCCAACAAGGATTGGGCCGGAGATCCGCCCCGTTAGGGGTCTCAGAATGGAGCAGGCCCAAGCCCATTCCATGGCCTTCTGGTCTGAACATGGTTGGGCCGACGAGTAGATCCAACTCGTTCCGTATGGCCCAGCAACTACTGAGCTCATTGGGCCAAACGGTTGGTGGGCGGAAGCCCAAGAGCCAACTCGTTACTTATAGCCCATCACCTTATTGATACATTGAGTCGAACCTTCCTGGGCCGTAACCTACACCCAGACTGTTCTGTGTGGCCCAAGTGCCTGTTGGGTAGCCTTCCAGGTTCCGTGGTATCAGTTCGGGCCGAAAGAATTTGACCTGGGAAGTCGTTAAGAGAGGTTACGGGAGGCACATGGCCATAGTTACGTGGTAGCCAAGCAGAACCTTCTAGAAGGACTACGTGGCGAACGGTTATCGGTGATGTCACGTGCCGAGGCAGTTAATAACGAGGTCGCGCGTTCATGCCGAGCACGTGTGACTTGGAGAGCAAGTACATTGTACCCTAAGAAGGTACGCAATTCTAGATCTGAATAGTGCATTGGGCTTTCCTCTCCTTCAAGTACTAAGTTGAGCTTTGGAGAGCCCTCCGACGAGTGTGGCTAGGGTGGCACTAGCTATTTGCTCCCAGTCGGATCAAATTGAGAAGAACAATCGTGATCCACCACCCCACACCATCGGTATTTGAGCCAAAATGAAACTGCATTTTCAGGATACCGAAGTTGCTCAATAACGCTAAGTACCAGCCGGTACGGTACAAATTCAAAACCTGGGTTTTATTTTATAGTAGGCGTGATGAAAAAGACGTCTTTTAGAAGGTCCGTACTTGTAAGCCAGAAAAAAGATTAAAAGATAAACTTTTACCACCAAAGCATCTTTTATATTAGATTATTACTGCTTTCATCATGAAGAAAGAAAAGAAGTGGTGGACTCATTGGCTCACCTTGGCCATGCCGGAAGTTAGAATGTTCTGAGTAGCTCCACTCTCTGAGCTATCCAGAAAAGGGAACCTATGCACGTAACCACCACTTGGAAACTTCACAATATCAGTTCCAGACGCATAACGGCTCTGCTCACCATTGATAGAGAAATCACCATTCAAAATCTTATCTCCAAATGCAATCCCAAATGGGGCCAAAAGTTCATTTAATGCCGGAACATTTGCACCTCCAGTGATAGGGGTCCACCAGCTCCTTGTGTTATCGTCAAAAAATCTCATCTTCACCATTGTATCCACGTTATACCACTCAGAAAACACAGCCAGACCTAGTCCAGTATTAATGACATCATCCCTCAGCTTTTTAATCTCTTCATCGAAGTACTCTTCTTCAAGATCCACTAGCAAGAGTGTCCCATACTGTTGGGCATCAAAGCATGTAAAAGGTGAACCAAGGGTCTCAACATAGTATCCAGCATCTCTCAACATGTTGAACATTATGTGAAAATTCGTGTGCAAATGATCCCCATGCCAGTCAAGAATGTCATTCCTTACATCCAAAGAGTCTCTGGGAATATAACCAGGTGGGTATTTTATACTGTGAAATTGGTCCCAGAGAACCCGGTTTGATCTCGGAGGAGTTGGAACCACTTTCAATTTCAAGTGAAGCACACATGTACTAATTCGACGGTTCTTCTCTCCTTGGGCTGGAGGACTGTACACATGAAGAGTTACGTTGCCTTCAATTACTCCAGAAAACTGAGCTCCTTCATCTTTAATTTGCATGTGCAGCGCTAGATACCCTGTCCATGGCCAAATGACGTCTGAATAAGTGAAGTGAATGCTCAGGAGGTTGCCCTCCTCATCTGAAGGATGCCATGTTGGTGGGCTTTCAACATAGCCAATTACACCCATCCCATTCAGAATGGTGACATTGAAGATAACAGGCATTGCACCAGCATAAAGTGGTTGACGGCAAAAAGGCCAGGAATAAGGACAATCAGTATAATCTAGAATACTAGGAAAGATGGTAGCCCGAGGTTGGTAGCTCTTCAAGATTTCATATGATTCTAGCCTGACATAACCAAAAAGAAAAATAAATAACGGAATGATTAGATATATATTGAAAAACTGTCAAGGACACAAACATCGACTGATACATAAAAAGTCAACAAGAAATAAAAGTTTCAAAAGGATAACTGAACAAAAATTTAAGAGCTGGTTACTTTGAAGAACTCACAGATCAACCCTGCCAGCACCCTGCTCAAACATATTGGGACCAGAAAGCTTAGCAGCACCCTCAACCAGCGCTTGCTTCATGCTTGCTGGATTTAAAATAGCTTTTCGGTTGCTTTCAGGAATGACGCTAACAAGAAGGCATACAACACCAGCAACAACAGGACTTGCCACACTAGTGCCTGATAAACTTTTGCAACCAGTACTGATCTTTGGTCCCATAATTTCCCGGCCATATGCAACAACATCTGGCTTCACACGTCCATAACTGTGAATGCAAACTTTCGTTGTTACAGATGGCTTTTTACCAGAATAATTGCATCAAACTTATAATACTACTTATTCTTGTTATTCTGCGTTTTGTTCCTATGTGTTCATCTTTAACAACCAAAAAACCACCTGAAATTAAACTGGATGAATAGTCAGATAAGGATAACCAATGGGTGAAAGAAACACAAATACACTACCCATGAGGGATCTCCCAAGTACTCATGCCACGCGAGGAGAATGACGCTATGTGATCACTGTAGTCAATACCACCAACACCAATAACGTCACTTTGATCTGCTGGGTTGTTTAAAGTACCATAAAGTGGTCCATCATTTCCAATTGCCGAAACCATAATAATATTATTTGCTGTCAGTTCCCAGACCTGATGGACATTGCAGAAACAGAGTAGTACAGTTAACGAAGTTCAATGGAACAAAGTGGGTGTGTGCGATAGCATGAGGCATTGTGTGCATATGACTCCAGGTGCCTATGGTATCCAAGGCAAGAGACAACACCCAATTCTAGACCACCACCTCAAACACAGAGTGCATCAACTGTGTGACAAACAGGCACGCAGTGTGAACATGTATCAGAGATTGAATTTACAGAAAACAAAATTAGAGGCTGACAGAATCCACAATCAGAGACCTGGGAACCAAATAAACCGTTACTACATCAGATGTGTAGCATCTAAACTTCATCATATGGCCAAGGGGAGTCTTACCTTCTCCACAAAAGGGAGATCCAAGTAATCAGGTCCACCTATACTTAAGTTTAGCACATCCATATTTGTTGCAATTGCATAATTGAAGGCATCAAGGAACCATGAAGTGTATGATACCTGCAATAAGCTGAACACAAGATTCTCATAATCTTGCTCAATTATATTGTGCGAACTACAGAATAAGAGTAAATACAATTTATAGTTTGTCAGACATGCATAATTAATAGATGAACACAAATTTCATACTTATTTAGCTCCCAGAGTTCATTCTTGGGGGGAATGTTATTTAAGTTTGCACAGTATACCAACTCAGCTTATTGGAACATACATTTCCAATTTCTATAATCTGAAAATTCATATATTATGTGGTATTTCAGTTCCTTCTCGTTCGTTGCAGTAGATGTAGAGATGTCACCCTCAAGATGCTATCTGCGAAACCTCATGAAAGCACTAGCAGCATCACATCGGATTCAAGAAAAAGGTCTCTGTCAGGGAATGGTGCTGAAGCTAAATTTAACAAAACCAATCACCTTTGTGCTTCCTCATAAATGGAGCAAATAAGAGAATAATACAATTTTAAAAACTACGATTTCAAAGTAAACAAAGCACTGAAAGTTTTCATTTTCCCGAAAGGCAAATGCTAAAACAAAGTCGGGGGCCTTGACCAGATATGAGGGAAATAAATAGGATCTACACACATTTGCGGCATTAATACAACGCTTCGAAATGCAATATACATTACCTGTGCATCTGTAAACACACGAAATGCATAAATCTCAGTGTCTGGGGCGAAACCAAGACACTCTGAATCTTCACCAGCAATAACGCCAGCAACAAATGTTCCATGCCCGAGATTGTCATTTAAGGTATCCTCATTGGTCCAGTTCGTCCGCTCCTGAGAAATGATTTGAGAGGATGTCAACCCAGACAAAAAAGGTCCATATCAATTAATTGGTGTCTAATTACTATTTAAACCAGATTCACAAGTCTATCCAGCTAATAGTGTCTAACTATGCCTTTTATTCAGTAAGTATTAGTAACAAAAAATAACCATAGCTAGGATACGAAAACGAAATACCTATAATACATACATATCCAATATCTTGCCCTAGAATGGATACCTTGATATTACGGAAATGCGGGTGATTTGCTCGAATCCCAGTATCAAATATGGCCATTTTGACTTTTGCACCGGTATACCCTTTCGACCAAAGCACCTCAGCCCCAAACAAAGACGTAACTTGAGATTTCTGCAATGAAGTAATCAAAATCACACCACTTATATCAGGAGAAAACAAAGCAGATTCCCTTAAGTTAAAAAAGCTTCAAATCTACAAAATTCACCTAAAACTAATTATCCCGTATACAACAGCAACAACCTCACTCAATTGACATTACTTGAACAATATACCTAGTGCAAGCTCCAACGTCCAGTTTTTCAGAAGCAGAAAATTCACAAACATTGCGTGGGAATGATCAAGATTTACCTTATTTTTGTCCAAACAAAGTACATACGGAAAAGAACCACACTCATAAACAGCCGTTCGATTGGCCAGATCAGATTAAAAATTCCTATGGATATCATCTCCGGCATTACAAATGAGCAAAACAGTTGATGGACAGATTTGCACACTTCTATTAGATACCATTCAAATACCATAAACATGAGACACACACACACACAAAAATAGAGTACACTGGGTTGACTTCCATAGTTACAATTCCAGTAACTCAAAACATAAACCTTAGTGTTAACCTCCCTACTTTTATCTGATGTGACAAAAACAATCAACTCAAAAAGCATTAACAACGCACCTGCATCAATAGCTGGCGTTTCCAGCTACTGCTCAAATTACTAGCAGCAGCGGCATCGTTTTCGCCTTCGTCGAACGACATGGCCGTAAAAATCTTCCCCGGGCGCTTCTTCCCATCCACAAACGCCCCAACTCTCCCCAATCCCTCCGTTTTCTTCTTCCCCCTCAATCCCCTTTGATAGCTCAAATCAGGATTAACATCCTTCACCAGCTCCAACCTCTCAAACTCTTCAATCACCAAAACCCTAGCCGCGTCCTCAATCGCTACGAGCCCGAAATCCGTCGGGAACTTGGCTACGGCCTCGTTTCGCCTGTCGATCCATTTCCATCCGTTCGATTTGACGTTGGATATGAGATAGTCCCTGTGGTTTTCGGCTCTCTTGTAGTCGTGAAATCTGATGATGTAGTTGGTGGGAGTGAAGTGGGGTTCGGATCTTTGTGGTAGGGTTTGGTCGTCGAGGGATGGTTTGAAATGGAGGAGAGAGATTGAGAGGAGGAGGGCGAGGAGAGAGAGAGGTAGTTTGGAGATGATTGCAGTGGTCATGGCGAGTGTTGATCGGTTTGGCGCGAAAGTATCCACATCGAGCGCGAGAGAATCAGAGATACAGAGAGAGAGAGAGAGAGTTTTGCGATGTTGATGATGATGTTCGCAGGTTCTGGTTTTCTGGAATTAGGTACGTGGTGGCCCGGTGGGGAATGTACGGAACACCGGATTGTATTTCGTCTAATTTGGGCGGTTTTTTTTTTTCCTCCTCCTCATTTTTATTGTGTTAAATTTTTATACATCATTGTCCGTTTAGAAATGAGAAATGAGAAATGAGAAATGAGAAAATTATTTGAAAAAATTTAATAAGATAGTGTTAAGAAATATTGTCTCACATTGCCTAGGAGTGGAATGAGTGATCACTTAATATATGCTAGAACCTCTCCACTCATTGTCAATTGGTTTTGAGATGGATATAAAGTTTCATCAAAGCGGGGCCTATTCCACTCCACATTTTAAAAAAAAAAAAAACCCGCAATCCCACACCCACGATGACAGACCAGCAAAAAAAAAGGTTGCACGATGATAGGACCCAAAAATGGCCACACGTGACAGACCTCAAATGCGGCTGCACGTGAGGGGGATGTTAAGAAATATTGTCCCACATTGCCTATGAGTGAAATGAGTGATCACTTAATATATGCTGGGACCTCTCCACTCATTGCCAATTAGTTTTGAGATGGATATAAAGTTTCCACAGATAGGGAAAATTTCCAAAAAGTAATTCTAGAAGGAGAAGACAGATTTTTTTGACACTTTTTCATCGGCTAATATGATTTTTTTTTTTTTTTTAACATTCATATTTCGATACTTTTATGTTTATCTCTCATGGAGACGTAAACTGTCATCCAAGGCAACAATTGTTCAGTGACCCACATGAATGTGGTGGAGAAGCGTGTGTCGGTACTACAAGACCAGTGAATAAATTACTCAATCCAAAATAATTTTGTACCTTAGTAAAGTATGTTTGAATTTTTAACCTGATAAAACCCAAAGATCAGCTTTGAATTTTTTTCCCTCTCTTGGGAATAAACATCATGTCGGGATGAGCACAGTTCCGTTTAGACGGATTAGACGATAACTTCTGAAACAAATGCACTTGGCGGGTTGGCTATTTCTCCACCCGTATGCACTTGTTGCAGATGACCATCCACAGATAAAAGATCAAAACTGGCCAAAGTGTAGGACTTGTACCTCCAATTTCATCAGAAGAAAGTACAATTTCAAGATATAAATTTCATCGTTCTGATCCGTGAAGAAGATGAAGAATACAACACACAACATTGTTATCTCGCTTGACCTTCTTGTTTCTTGAAAGGCGGCGTAAAGGAACTGAGCCAATGCTTCTTCCAAGCTGCATCCTTCTGTTGCTCCATCCATGACAAGAAAGCGCTATCCAACATGCAGAATACATTCACGTAGAGAAGTTGGTACCTCACCGGAACAAACCGGAAGTTCACTGCCTGAGCCAAAGGCCAAACACCGCCCTCCACAACCAAGGCCGGAATGAAATCCCTCTTCACAACTTCCTTAACTTGTCTAGCATTTTTTCCACTGGAAAATCCCATATATGATAAAAACACAAGCAAATGGATGGGCCCAAATATCAAAGTATCCATTGCCACTTTAGTGCCAACAAGACGTAGAGATTTTGGCTGGAGTTGAAGTCTTAGCGACAGGAATCGATCCAGACCTTCATACCTATTGTGATTAAAAAGGATTACTTGTCATTGTGCTGGTTTCAGTTCTTTAAACAGTTGCATCGGAAAAGCAATGCAACTTGCACGCATAGCTTATGATAAGAAAAGTGAAAAGATCCATAAGTGTCAATCGATCCGTCGAGTGCCATAGGCACGTGTTATGCCCAGTTGTATAAAGCTAAACGCCTCCAAGTGTGCCTTCGGAGTCAGCTCGGGGAAATTTCTTGGGCACTTAGTGACTAAAAGAGGGATTGAAGCCAACCCAGATCAAATCACGGCTTTACAAGGCCTTCAAAGCCCAAAGACCACGAAGGAGGTCCAAAGGCTAACAGGGATGGCAGCAGCACTCAATCGCTTCATCAGCAAGTCCTCAGACCGCTGCAGACCTTTCTTTCAACTTCTGAAGAAGAGAGAAGGATACGAGTGGGGAGCCGAACAGGAACGGGCTTTTCAGGAGCTAAAAAGCTACTTATCATCACCACCCTTGCTCTCTACTCCAGAAACTGGGGAGCGGTTGATACTATACTTAGCAGTATCTGATCATGCGGTCAGCTCGGTCCTTCTACGAATAAAGGGGACGGAGCAGGCTCCAATCTATTTCGTGAGCAAGACATTGTTAGAAGCTGAGACACGTTACTTACCATTGGAAAAACTGGTATATGCCCTCATTGTTGCATCAAGAAAGCTGCCCCATTACTTCTTGCAACATCCCATCACCGTATTCACTGAATACCCACTAAGGGCCTTGCTCAGGAAAGCAGATTTCTCTGGGAGAATTTCCAAATGGTCAATAGAACTAAGTCAGTTCGACCTCGATTATCAGCCCAGAACAGCAATCAAAGGGCAGGTTTTAGCTGATTTCATAGCAGAGTTCGCTCCGACAGTAGCTCCACCACCACCAGGTCTCCACGAGAAGGAGCAAGTCAGTAATCCTGAGCCACAAACGAGAATGGCCGACCAAGATCCAGACGAATGGAGGCTTTACGTTGATGGGTCAGCTTGCAACAAAGGATCTGGAGCAGGGGTTGTGCTTTTCTCTCCAGAAGGATTGGTCCTGGAGCATGCACTACGGCTGGGATTTAGTGCCACAAACAATGTAGCAGAATATGAAGCTTTGCTTGCTGGACTGAGAGGTGCTCTGGAGCTCAAGGTATATAAATTACGGATATTTTGTGATTCCCAACTAGTTGTTAACCAGCTTTCAGGAGAATATGCTGCGAAAAGCGAAAAGATGGCTGCATACTCAGAAGCAGCCAAGGATTTGCTGGACAAATTTGACAGGATCCATATCCAGCAGATCAGCTCGGGACAGAACGCACATGCAGACTCACTGGCCTGTCTTGGGTCGGCGGTCAAGACCGAGTATCGCCGCACAATTACAATAGACTATCTGGGTGAACCAAGTATTGGCCGAGCCGTAGAAGTCGTGATGGAAACAGAGCTGGGGCCGAGCTGGATGGACCCAATAGCGGCATGCCTACGAGATGGGACTTTGCCAGAAGATAAGAGGGAAGCACACAAAATCAAGACCAAGTCAGTACGCTTTTGGCTCTCTCCAGAAGGTAAGCTTTACAGAAAATCTTTCCTTGGTCCATATTTATTGTGTGTGCACCCAGCCCTTGTTCAGAAATTCCTCCATGAGATCCATGCTGGAACTTGTGGGGGACACACTGGTGGTAGATCCATAGCCCACCGAGCAATATCCCAGGGATATTGGTGGCCGTACATGCAAGAGGATGCAAAGGCTTTCGTTAAGATTTGCGAGAGGTGCCAGAGGTTTTCACCCCTCATCCGAGCTCCAGCAGAGGACCTGTTGCCTCTAACCAGTCCATGGCCATTTGCCCAGTGGGGATTGGACATCATAGGACCTCTCCCTATGGCAACAGGGAAACGAAAGTTCCTACTCATTGGCACTGACTACTTCACCAAATGGATAGAAGGGGAAGCTCTTGCCAAAATCACAGAAGCTATGGTGGAAAAGTTCGTCTGGAACAAGATAATCACAAGGTTTGGGGTGCCCTACTCTATTATCTCAGATAACGGGTCCCAGTTCGGCAAAAAGTTCAAGGCATTCTGTGCTCAGTACGGCATCAGAAACTATTACTCGACCCCTGCCTACCCGCAGAGCAATGGCCAGGCAGAGGCCTCAAACAAGACTATCCTGAAGAGTCTCAAGAAGAGGTTGGAAAAGAAGAAGGGAAAATGGCCAGATGAGCTTCCAGCCGTGCTTTGGGCTTACAGGACCACCCCACGGCGATCTACGGGAGAGACGCCATACTCCTTGGCATACGGAACAGAGGCAGTAATTCCCCTAGAGGTTGGTTTGCCAACCATTCGCACTACTCTAGTAGAGTCAGGGGGCAACGATAAAGCCCTGGCCGAGCAGCTAGACCTCGCCGAGGAAAAAAGAGAGCGGGCACTCATTACCCTAGCAGCATACCAAGAACAGCTACGAAGGAGCTACAATAAGAAGGTACAGCCAAGAGAATTTAAAGTTGGCGATCTAGTCCTAAGGAAGGTTTTGGCCAACACCAAAGTGTCCACAGACGGAAAGCTTGGCCCGAACTGGGAAGGCCCATACAAGATCGTAGGGATCGCTGGCATTGGGGCTTACCGCTTGGCCGACCTGGATGGGAAACCAGTCCCACGACCATGGAATGTCCAGAACCTCAGAAAATTCTTCCAGTAATGTTTGTGTGATTACGAATACAATCACATTTCTTCTTTCGAATTTGTTTTTTAGTTGGGGTTACGAGTAAAATCACCAACATTAGTTATTCAGATTTTTTTGGCAAGATATTTTCTAGCATTAATGAAATGTTACCATAATTTTGGTTAATATGAACCGCAATTTCTACTTCAAAATTTGGATTCCTATTGGGGAGCAGAGGATACGTATATCTGTAATATGTGTATATGCAACGAATATTGCATGAGAAATTCTAAGTATGAAGAAACTTAGGGTTTTTGCAACGAATATTGCATGAAAGATTCTGAGTATGAATAAACTTAGATTTGCAACGAATATTGCATGAGAAATTCTAAGTATGAAGAAACTTAGGGTTTTTGCAACGAATATTGCATGAAAGATTCTGAGTATGAATAAACTTAGATTTGCAACGAATATTGCATGAGAAATTCTAAGTATGAAGAAACTTAGGGTTTTTGCAACGAATATTGCATGAAAAATTCTAAGTATAAATAAACTTAGATTTGCAACGACTATTGCAGAAAACATCCCAAGTATGAAAAAACTTGAACCTGTGGTGGACATCACAGCAACCCCTGAGTCTGAAAACACTTAGGATGTAAAAGACCCTAGTAAGGAGATACTTGAATCGATTGGCATAAAGATAAATGTGCCCGCTAAAAACAAACAAAGTACGAACATACTTAAAAAACGAGCAGAGTTCAAACATCAAACTAGAAGTATTGAAACGGGCCACAGACGGCCGAGCAAAGACCACGCAGGGCCAAGGAAAGAATTTCAGAAAAACGTAAAAGGCACTAAGCCTCTTCACTGAGCCCGGAGGCATCAGTGGCAGGGTTGGGACCAGAATTGTTACCAGCATCTTCTGGGGCAGAGAGGTCGGCATGGGGACCATCAGTCTGAGTTTGCTCGGAGGGAGGCTCAGCCTGATTTTCAGGATCAGGTTGGGCCTGGGCATCTGCTTGAACTTGAGCAGCGGCCGTCTTACTCGGCAACTCCATGTCAGACCAATAAGGAGACGACTCGTCGACGCCAAGCTTTTCAAGGCAACGCCGCCAAGCCGCCCCCCAAATGGCATCTTGCACAACCGGCATCTGCGCCTTATAGTGCTCCGTGACCTCCAGGACAGCACGGTCATACTCAGCTGCTGCCTTGGCCTCAGCAACGGTCAGCTGATTGCTCAGTCCGAGTTCGACCTCCTCCGATCTCTTTACCAGGTCAGCGTTCTCCCCCCTGAGCGCCTCCACCTCAGCTCGGGCTTCCTTGAGGAGCTGGGAGTACTGGGCGTTTTCCTTCTCCGCCCTCTCCGCCCTTTTTTGCTCTTTCTTGAGCTCCTTCTCGGCCTCCTTCGCCCTCTCAAACCCCACGTACGCCTTCTGCATGATCTGCAAATAAGAGTACGATGTATAAAGAAGCCTGATGATACAGCTGAAATAAAGCTAAGGGTGATGATTGTACCTTAGCACTGGATTGGAACACTGACTTCATCAGCACTTCATATGAATTGTTCTTCTCCCTCTCTATATCATTGGGCAGAAGAGCAGCTCTGGCGATGCCGAACGCCACGTCAGTAGAAGAGATCTTATCAGTATCGTTGACAGGAGTGCCGTCAGGGCGGGCGAGTGTTGGGGCCCAGGGCTGTGCCAACGGCCGAGCTTCAGACGGTGATAGGCTAGTATCCCCAGTCCTTCTCCTCTGAGTTGGGGGCTGCACGTCCTGAGTACCCTCCAACGGCCTCTTGTCTCTTTGCCGATCGGTGAGGGAGGTTGCAGCTGGAGGAGGGGGAGTGACATTCCTGACAGACGGTGGAGCACGGGAGGTTCCACCGAGGCTGAGTGTGTCCAGCAGATTGATCGGTTGTAGAGGCATCTCAGAGCGATCTGGTGAAGGAGAGTAGCCGGGTGAGTCGTCCGAGTCTGCAAGAAGGTCGGATTGTGCGGCTAGGGCTTGGACGAGTCCGCGATGATCCAAACTACCTTCTTCTTCTTCTTCTTCTTCTTCTTCTTCTTCTTCTTCTTCAGCAACTCTCCCGGATGTGCTCGGCTCTAGATCAGTACGCACGAGGATTGGGATGGCGGTTTGGATTTCGGGAATATGGGCAAATGTGACTTGCCTCTGAAGATCTTCGGGGGCTTGGGACCGTGATGACCTTCGTCTGGCTCGGCCTCTGCGGGCACGAGTTCTTTCTCGATCGGCTGGACGGCCTGTGGCAATCACGGAAGAAGGTGGCGGCCAGGCATGCCTTGTCCTATGCTCTCCCTCTTTCCTGATGTTACCCCAATAGGTCGGCGTATAACCCAGCAACCGGTGAGCTGAACGGCCGAGCCCTACAGGAGTCGGTTCGAAACCGTCCCACCAGAGGGCCTTGGCAATGTCCTCGCGGTGGAGCTTGCCGTGGATTAGGCGGCCGCCGTGGTTAAGATTATCCGCTGCAAAACAACACAACGAAGAATTGGTCAGCTACAATTTGAAACAAAGGTAATAATGTAAAAACAGCTCGGGAACGAAAATACTAACGTAGTCTGCCCGCAGCTCTGGGGCAAGCAAGGCCGATTGTGTTCCCCTCGGCATCTCTGGGCTCCCAGTTACCAGTAACTACGATGAAGTCATCCGCCTCTCCCTTTGAGGAGTTCGGCAGATCAAGGATAAGCTTTTGACTGGGACTCCTTGCTTTGAAGTAGTAATTCTTCTCGGCTGTAGGGACTACACTATAGAGGTAATGTAAGTCCCACCAGTCGAGATTAAGGCCGAGCAGCCTATTGAGAGCCACTGTGCCCATGACCACCCTTACAAAATTGGGGCAAAGCTGCCTAGGGTTCAACTGACACCTGAAACAGACTTCGCAAAAAAAAGGATGAAGGGGAAACCTAAGGCCACCCTCCACGATGAAAATCAGAGGAACGTAAATCGTGTTCTCATTCTGACCCTCTTCTATTAGGTCCTCAGGCCTACCTAGCCGGAATTGTACATCGGCGGGAATCTCGTATTCTCTACGGAACGCCATTATTTTTTCCGGGGTACTTATAAGGGCCCTGTGCCTACCCATTTTTTCTGGAAAATTAGGGTTTCGCAGTTGAAACCCAGGAAGGAAGATGAACAGGTATGAGAGAAAACGATTTGGGCGAAACAGAAATTTCTTGGTCCAGATGAACGGAAAGGTCTAAGGAAGGGGCACTTACGAGAGAAAGTGAACTTATCAGGGTGCTTTCCGATGCAAAACGGAAGGAGTTGGTGCTTTCCGATGGGAGCCGATAGAGTGATTGCAGAAAGCTTGGAGCAGCAACAATGGTAGACGAAGCTCTCTTCTCTCTCTTCTTTGCTTTTGACGAATGTGAAGTAAAGGGGGAGGGGAGGGGTTTTTTGGTTTTGGAGGGATTTGGGGGGAAAAAATAATGATTATCCCGCCCGAAACCCCATAAAGGTGGAACGTGACATACGAAAAACGTCAGCGGAATCGTCTTTTGGGCTTATCCGAGCCACCAACGGGTCATTTCACATTAAATGCAGTGGCAGCATTGCCACCCACGTGGAGGGGAGGCGTGCAGAAGGTACATCAAGAACCGTTGCAAGCTCTGCGCACTACTGATGCATAACAGTAGCAGCAGAGCTGGGGAGCAATTGGAGTAGGTAAAATATGATTACCCTACTACTAGGCATAACACGTGCCTATGGCAGTCACCACGAGAGGGTGAATAGCTTGGCACCACATAGGGTACGCGTGAGCCCTGTGCCGAGCTGGTTTGGCCATAAATAAGGCCAAAGCGATTGAATAAATCAGATATACCAGGATGTGCTAGCTCGGTATAGGTCACAAGGGAATACATCGATGTGGTCTTTAAGGAAGGCGACCAAATCTCTTTCCTCCAGCTCGGGGAGGGTCTCGCCGATCAGGAAATACCTTTCTTCATCGTCCTCTTGAATTTGTATCCTCTTCAACCCTTCCACCATCTTCCTAGTGGGATCACCTCCAACGTCTTCTAAGGTTGGTTGGTCTGGAACCTCAATCGTTTGTACCAGCTCGGCCCTTGGTGATTTCCTCAAAACCATATTGAAACATAGGTCGGCCACCTTTTGGTCGCCTCTAATGCATTCGATGCCATCTGCCCCAGGGTACTTGATCTTCTGATGGTAAGTTGAAGAAACTGCCCTCATTTTGTGCATCCAAGTTCTTCCTATAATCACGTTATAGGAAGAAGGGATGTCTACCACAAGGAAGTCTGTGCTCAGAACCACTGATCCAGCTCGGACGGGCAGCGTGACCTTTCCCATAGGCCATACTGTCTGTGCACTAAAGCCGACCAATGGAACCAGACACTTTTGCAATGAACTTGGAGGCAGCTCCATCTTCTTGAAAGTATTGTAATACATGATCTCTGTGCTGGCCCCTTGGTCAACAAGAATCTTTTCCACGTCGTATTCCCCTATTCGTAGGGTGATTACAAGTGCGTCATTATGAGGTACTGATACCCCTTCCAGATCATCATCAGTGAAGGTGATTGGGGTCTCCATGATCCCTTCCACCCTTGGCCTCTTCATGCCGAGCTTCATGACTTGTTTTGCCTGTCCGTTGACCCTTTGGATATGTCTTATCTCGTTGTTTGTGTAAGGGGCAACTAATCCATGTATCATATGGATTGTTCCCTTTGGACCTTTCTCGTAGTCCACCTCCTCTACCAGCTCGGCATCATTCTTGACATCAGCCAGGAATTCTTTGAGATGGCCCTCTGCCACCTTCTCATCCAGAAATTTCTTATATTCCACACAGTCTTCAGTCATGTGTCCCCAATCCCTGTGGTAGCTGCAGTGCTGGTTAGTGGCTCTTCTCTTTTCTGGGTTCCCAGTCATCTTTGGGGGCCTTCTGAACCACTGTTCGTTCTTGATCCTGTATAACATCTTATAGATGGGAATGTTGAAAGTTGCCATAACACTGAAGTATGACTTGGGATCTGGGTCGGCTTTCTCCTTCCTTTGCTGAGTGTAATCTTTCCTTCCTGTTGTGAAATCCTTTTTGTACACCCTTGATTCCACAATCTTCTTTTCTGGAAGCTGAGGTTGCCCTGCCACAATCCTTCCTCCAGCTTGCAGGATGTCATCCTCCACCCGTGCATGCTCCTGGATTCTTTCCATGAGTTTGGCCACCGTTTTCACTGGATGCATAGTAAGTGATTCCCGTAACTTACTATGCATGGGCAAGCTCGTCTTGAATGTCGCCAGAGCATATTCCTCACTGCAATTTTCAATCTCGTTGAAAGTCTCCCAATAACGTTTGGAGTATTGCCGCAGTGTCTCATCGTCCTTCTGTCTCATAGAAGTCAATGCATCAAAAGTCTTGGGAGCCGCTCGGCTCGTTAAGAACCGAGCAGTAAACTCTTCAGCTAGTTGAGCCCAACATAGGATTGAACCCTCAGGGAGCTTGTGGTACCAACTCAAAGCCACCTTTCCCAAGCTGGAAGGGAACATCTTGCACAACAAAGCATCATCTTGCTCATGCATGAACATGGCCTGTTGGTAGTGTTGGATGTGAGCCACTGGATCCGTGCTAGTCTCATAAGGGATGAAGGCTGAGTGTTTCACCCTGCTCGGTGTCTTTTCTGCACGAATCCAGTGAGCCAACGGCGACTTTGAGATCTGGCCTAGGGCTTCTTTAGCTGCTTCTCGCGCAGTTTTGGGACCTCCTTCGGCTCGGCCAACGTCCCTCCTTCTTGCGTACTGCTCGGGGATATGCTCATTGGATCCAGATCTCTCGTATCTGTCCCTAGCATGCTTCCTTCTTTCTCTCTTTTCCAAGGAAACACTCCTGTCTCTCCTTTTTCGTGGAGAGGCAGCTCGGTCCACGGAAGCGTTGTCACGGTGACGATCTTTTCCTTTTTCCTCATAACGCACGGATCTCGACCGTGAACGTAAATCTTTTTCTTTCTCCTGAAGCTGCTTTTTCAGGTCCTGAATCTCTCGTTCCCGTCGAGTGACTTCACGGGCCAATTCCTCTGCCTCTTGTTCCTTTCTGTCAAGGCTATCCTCCCTCTCTTGGTTCCTCATGTGCCTGTGATCATTCCTCCTTGGGGGGCTCCTGTCCCGTTCACGTCGGGTGGAGGCCCCCCCACCTTTTGGTGGTGTCCTTGAGTGTCTCGCCCTTGGAGAACCATGGCGTATCAGGCGCGTATCCCTGAATTTTGGAATCTCAGGGATATTCCCTATGTCAAACCTCTTTGTTGCTGGTTTTTTCTGTGGTGCCCTTAGAACCAGAGGAGTTTTGTCCACCCGTGTGCTCTTTCTCGTAGTATACACAAGCGTGGTACCGTCATCTTCCACATCCTTTCGTCGTGGAGTGTACAGAAGAGGCTCTGAAAGCACCATTGTTGATCTTGGAAGAAATCAAGCCTTTCCGTTATTCTTTCCCACAGACGGCGCCAATTGTACGGGGATAAATCCACGTAACCCTGGATCACGTGCTTCCTTGAGTCAACCCTAAATCTGCAAGACAGAGAAAGGGTTAGAGCACCTTTGCCTCTCGTTGGCAAAGGCCCTCCGATGCCTAAGTTAGTATCACGTACTTGAATTCCCAAATCACAAAGTGTATGAAGATAGGTTTCACAGCGTACCTTTTGTCATGGTTATGGTTTTGTATTTATAGGGGTAAATGTTCTTCACCTTTAGGCATCTCATGCCCCTGTTTCCTATTCCTTTTAGGAATCCTTTTCCTAATAGGACTTTCCTATATGGGGCGCACTCCCAATCACATTAGGACTTCCCATATCTGTCCCTTATCTCACGGGATTGCTTCCTTATCACATAAGAAACTGTTTTAGAATATTCTGGAATGTCTCACCGCCTTATTTGTGGCGGTGCCGAGCTTCCACGTAGCTCGGTATGACTCGTACACAACCCAGCTACTCACGCCGAGCTGAATCTATGTATCCCAGAATGCTACTTAAACTTTACTCATAGCTCTGCTAGCTCGGTCATATCAAGGGCACTCCCTTGTGACCTATACCGAGCTAGCACATCCTGGTATATCTGATTTATTCAATCGTTTTGGCCTTATTTATGGCCAAACCAGCTCGGCACAGGGCTCACGCGTACCCTATGTGGTGCCAAGCTATTCACCCTCTCGTGGTGACTGCCATAGGCACGTGTTATGCCTAGTAGTAGGGTAATCATATGCAGAAAGGTTATGGTAATGCTTCAAATGGGGTTCCAAGAACATCCAATATTCCAGCCCTTAGAACTTTTTTCGCATTGCTATGTCCAGAAGACACCACTAAAGCTGGCAAATTTGGAACACGAAAAGGTGTCTTGCACGGCGTTAGTAAACTCTCTGATTTTATTTACTATTAGCAGAAACTAGCTGAAAAAACATACAAAACTGATGAATTATCAGAAAATCCTCCCTCCCTGCCTCTCTCCCACTCGCGCACACCAGATTTTGAGCTAGCACAATCAGTGGAATCGATCCAAAAGCACACCAGTTTACCACTTAGGGCCTACGGCAATATCCACTGCTCAAGTCACCCTAGCAGTCATTCCATGAGAGATAAGTTATCCTGGTGGGTGGGGCACGCACGACTGTATATACTTAACCATTTTAACTTCTGTCAATAGGAATTGTCCTAGAACAAGGGCAGAGCAATTAAAGGGTCTACGTATTACACTTCTACTTAGGAGTATATGTTTTACAAGAACTTGTCAAAGTTGCTCAGGCAAAGGTTTAATAAAATGACGGTCTGAATGGTTGAATCTTTTAAATTTCCGTATGTACTGATCTTCCACCCCCAAATTCAGGCCTCGGTTGAATGCAACCAATTGTTATGGCTCTTGAAACTCGAAGTTGAGTAGAGGCCCAGAGGGACTTAGGAGTCCTAGCTTTAACTAGTTTGAAATTAAATCCATACCATCAACCCAACTCTTCCAAGCAATATTATGCCCTCATTCTAGCAACATGCAACTCTTCATACGCTATCATTCAACTGGATACAGCTCAAGGAACTAAATTCTAGAGATAGTTGGCCAAAAACTCATTAAAACCATGGGTTCCCGTAGGATGTTGTCTAAAATGGCAAATTATTCTCCAAAGCTCTACTAGGCATGTTAACCAGTAAAAGTACAGTTTGAGTTAAAAGACCCAAATGAATGAGCAAGAAATAACAAACCAGAAGTGGCCAACTGGTCCAACAAAACCAACTCCAAACATACTCGTGATGGCTACCCTTTTCCAGTCTACCTTAAACTCCTCATCTTCAACCTGATTCATGAAGTGAAATTTTTAGTCCACCTTGTCCAGCAGAACTCGCAACAGCATCTACCAAAAAACTACTAAAACAACAAAATGGATAGGAAAGCCGAACATAAAGTCTATAGTTATAATCAGACAGTCACACAAACAATCCAATAAATTGAACAAGAAACAGTTTCATGCTATTTAACATGGCCCAACATTCGTTGACAGATTCCTCAAGTCTGCAGAAAATAATTCAGGCCCTGGCCAACTTGAGTTCCAAGCTAGAGTGCCCAAAATGGGGAATAAAAGATTGTAATCTCCCTTTGTTTTATAGCATGTTATCCAATATCTGAACAAATTCAAATCCTCATGGAAAATAGGAGATGTCATTACTGTTTTAGTAGTAAATTTCTGTATACAGCCAAACACATCAAATTATGTAATTAGTGAATACCTTGATTCTAGATCGCCAAATTCATAATTTTGGGGTCAACCAAAAGGTAACTGAAAAAATTTGCAAAGCATTATGAGTACATTAAGAACTGCAAATAGCGACTTCCGTAGTGGCACCAATACAAATAAGAGAACCTCTGTCATAGTCATTTACGTAGATTCATTGAACGTGATCTTCTTCCTAGTACCATAGCTCCATAGATTTTGCTTCAGCACCTTTTCGATTACTCTTGTTCCTATTCGATGTAATTCGTACCGTCACCCAATAATCAAGGGTGCTGTTAAGATGAAGAAGAAAAGTTCAAAAGGAACTAGGGGCAACAACTTATCCCAGCAAAGACTTACTCGACTGAGGAAAAATCTACAAATAAAAGTAGGAATGATGTCTCATACAACAATGCAAATGTAGTAAGCCCAATATACCCATCAAATAATACCAGAATTCAGCTCAAGGTAAGTGCAAAAACCTAATACCGCAAATAGTATGAATTCACTCACACATAAGGACAAACATAGAGTGTGAACAATATTGATATTGGGTTTTGGAAAAGAAAGGTTCTTATCAGTACTCACAGATAATCGAATGTTCTTTTTGGAAAGAGATTTAGAGATGGATTGGGCAACAATATCTCCAACGCCCCAAAGAAGACCGGAGCTGATGACTTGGGTTTTCACTGGATGAGCAGACAAACAATTCTGATACCAATTCCACAGCCTCAGCATCATAGATTCCTAATTTCCTCACCTTTTGTGGATATATATGTACATATCAGAAAGAACTTGGATGGGGAGAGAGAGAGAGAGAGAGAGAGAGAGACGGTGGTTTGAATCGTTTATAATCAAAGGAAATAAATTGCAACAAGAAAACGAGAGGGATATACGGAAAAGAAAGCGTAAGAGCATCTCCGATCCTTACTATTTGTTTTTTTAAAAATAAAAATGGGATGGAAAATAAGAGAAAATATAAATGGAAAAATGAGAAAACAAACATTTTTGTTTTTTTACATTTGATTATGTGGAAGAGAAAAGAAAATATACACTTATAGGAGAGAGAAACAGAGAAAAAAAATAATGCTTCGTGTACAATTATCTCGGCTTCAACCATTTTATAACCCCTCACATACATGTGAGACCCACACAATTATGGTTGTAAATCCACCGTGTATGTTAAGAGTTGTAAATGATTTGAGCTAAAATAATTGGACAAATAATATTTTTGAGAAAAAAATACTATTGATTAATTTTCATTTTATTTTCCTCTCTCCTCGTTTTCCTTCCCCCTTCTTCCAGGAACCCCAACAAATAAGAGGAAAATTTAATTTTCCCTTTTCTTTCGCTTCTTTCCCAAACTTCCAAACAGAGCCTAAAGGGTGGGAAGGCCTTTGTCTGCTCAATTTAGCAAAACTTCCCAGGAAAACGCTGGAGGGAAGAGGGGAAGAAGATGAAGATATCTCTACAACTGCTCCCTCCATCTCTCCCCCTTACTAACTCCACTTGCACTTTCCCCCAATGCTTCGCATCCATCAAAAACCCTACTTTCTTATCTCTCAATTCAACCCCTCTATCGAAACCACTTCAATTCAGCCGCACCCACTTCAAACCCACCTCCAAAAATCCCAACTTTACCGTTCCTAAGCGTTTTGTTCGAGTGAATTGCAAAGGGTTCCAAGACTCAGCTGAGGAAACCAAGGCGGTTTTGGACGTAAAAGGCGGCACCGATGATGGCGGCGGCGGAGACGGAGGTGGGGGGGATGATGAAAGGGCCGAGGAGAAGAGAAACAGGTTGTTGCCAGAATGGTTGGAGTTCAATGCGGATGATGCGAAAACGATTATCGCTGCAGTTGTGGTGTCACTTGCGTTTAGGTCGTTTGTTGCTGAGCCTAGATATATTCCTTCCTTGTCTATGTATCCCACGTTTAATGTTGGGGACCGGCTTGTTGCAGAGAAGGTAATTGTTTTATGTCTCGTTTGTTGGAATCTGTAGTCCATTTTTGTTTACATGAGGTTTATGCTGATGAGATTTGAGTTCTCCATGTCCTTAGTATGATGAAAATGGAAGTTGAATTGTTTTCAGGCTAATTCTCTTTTGTATAGCATAGATGGTTTCATGTTCTCTTTGGTTTGCTGACTTCAATCTTATGAATTAGTTGAAGTTGGGAGTTTCGTAAGTAAATGAACCTGTAAAGGCTAGCCTCTATAGATTGCAAGAAAGGGTGAGGGAAGAAAAGAATACAGGTTTTTATTGGTCCATTTTTGTTTCTCACCTAAACACCAACTTCGGTGAAAATTGATGAGAAACCGAAACCTTTTTCTTTGTATCCCTTTCTCACTATCAAAGTATTTAGTGCATTAATGGGAAATAGAAAGACACAATCTTGGCCTGTATTTGAGAAATAAAAAAGGATAGGACATAACTTTAAAATGCTCAACATAAAAGCCCAAGGGTGTTAAAATGAAGAACTTCCTATCAACTGGAAAAATAGCTCTCTAGCTCTCTAAAAGTAGAGCTTGAAAGAGGATTAACAATGAGGTCAATGGTCAGGATAACATTTACTTCTTGTCTTATTGAAATCTAAGCTTGAAATATCATTTATGAGTTTTTTCTTCTTTTCTGACAGAGTTGTCATCTATAAGCAACATACGGACTACATAATTTGTGTTTCTTAACATAATTTGTGTTGCTTAACTGATGCTCGTCTTTGTCTTTCAGGTATCTTACTATTTTAGAAAGCCATGTCCAAATGACATTGTGATTTTCAAGAGCCCCCCAGTTTTGCAGGAAGTAGGCTATACTGATGAGGATGTCTTTATCAAAAGAATAGTTGCAAAGGAAGGTGATGTTGTAGAGGTCAGATTGCTAAACCTCGCAAATGCATTTTCGTATAATGGATTGCGTGATCAATTTCTTATTCTGTTCACTTCGATAGTCTTCCCGATTATCAAGTCTCTCTGTGTGAGAAAAGTGCTACCCGTCATCGGGGTTTTGAAGTAATAAAAATGCGAAATCAAATAACATGATCTATGCCTTTCACCATGATAGCTTAAGCTTGTACAGACCGTACAGTTAAGGTTTCTGGTTGATAATAACGGGCTAATAGATCCGGATGTATAGAGTTTGTATTTTCTATTAGGGTTGTTCTTTAATACTTGTTTCTGGACTAATATAAAAAGGACAGTTCTTGGGTTCGGTAAAACCAGAAAATATTGACTGTGTAAATATACACCTTGGGTGAGAGCCAGTTTGTATTTGTTTCAATTCAATTCTTCCGACAGAAGTGGAAAGCCTTAGAACGGAGTTGGCTGGAGTTATATGACCTTTTAACCTATTATCACCGAGCCATCTGCATCTCTACTTCCTTGCCTATACTAATGGATAACTTGAATGATTTCCAAGTTAGGTGAAAACTTCTAATTTCTTTGAATGGTTCCCCCAGAGAGTTGTGGATTTCCTTATCACTGCCCTGGTCATGATTGTTGAACTGCTTCCGACTCTCCCTGCCCTGTGCATTCTTGAGTATTAAGTCCCTTTCTGGTTGTCTCTGACAAGCCCCAAACATTCAGCGAAGGTTAGGTGTGTACCAATCACCCCTCACACCCATCGATGGGTACTAAACTTGTCGTACTGTGTGAGTAGATGGCTCACTCAGATTCTTGTGTGTTGCTATTAGCACCCTTCGTTAAGCATTTCTTATGACACAAGTAGCTTTCTAACGATACGTTTCTGACATGAACCACTACCAAGTTTGTGTAACGATGAAAGTTCATACAAATGTGGCAACGAAATTTATTTTTACTTATCAAAAAAACAATATAGGGACAAACGTTGGTAGTTCCTTTGCCGATTGAAAGAGCTATGGATGTTGAAATAATTGGTTTTGTCCCTTACATGTGAAGATCATATTGATTTTGTTTTTAATAGTGAATGAAGAAATTTGTGCAACTAAAATAGAAATGTTAAGTCCGTTGCCAACCATCTAGATTGAATTAATTAAAAAGACGAGAAGGAATTATCGTCAACATTCTCTGTCCTGATGATTGAACTGTCAACACTAATTTCTCTGTCCTAATGACTGAACAACGGCATCCTATCTAAATATACAGAAAATATGAGATCACGATTTTGTTGTTTGCAATATAGCTAAGTTTTGCATTCCATCTACCTAAACTGCTGCGTTGAAGTTTTGCAGAAACACATCAATTCTCTACTGTTCCAATTTGTTCCTCCGAAATTTATTTGTGGGGATTTTGTCTGCTGCAGGTTCGTGGTGGTAAGCTAATTGTAAATGGGGTCGAAAGAAACGAAGGCTTCATCCTTGAATCACCTAATTATGAGATGAAACCGGTTGTAAGTTCTCTTCTACAATTATTACCAGTCCCTTTTTTCTAAACTTACTGCCTATTGGGATGAATTTTAAAGGTGACCCGTACACTTCAATCATCTCATATTAGCATAGAACTGCAGATGAAATAAACTCTAAAATGACACTGTATCTTGTGATGCAGCGTGTTCCGGAGAATTCAGTCTTTGTAATGGGTGATAATCGTAATAACAGCTACGATTCGCACCTATGGTGAGATTCTTCTATTCCTCAATCCAGTTGTGAAATTATTTTTCGTGTTCGTCTTCCTCTTCTTTGTTGGAATTGTTTCCTCTACCTTTCTGATTTTAGGAATTGTTCGTTTTTCCAGGGGACCCCTTCCGGAAAAGAATATACTAGGAAGATCATTATTTCGGTATTGGCCCCCAGATAGGATTGGCGGGACAGTTCTTCCAGATGGTTGTGCGGTTGATAAGCTGGTGGAGAGCAGTTTAGCATCTGAATCAAACGCAACCTCATGATTCCACAAGTGGACTGGAAGCTGCATTATCGGGTATTGATGTGATTTTTTCCTCTTAATGTGGGGGGATGAAGCTCACATTGTGAAATCTATTTAACAGAGAGGGATAGAGGACATTTATATAGACGGCTCAATTTGTTGATTTTCCATTTGGTTATGCAAGTGTGCACATGCCATTTTGTTTACTGTATTCGATGGGTCCAATACTAATGAGAAAAGTGGTCTCTCTCTCTCTCTCTCTCCCCTTAACTTCTTGAGACCACCTGCACAAGATTTCAATGGCTCTCATGGGTATTGGCTTTGCCTTGTCCTGGGATTAGTCGAACTGTGCACAAGCTAACCCGGACCACCCAATTATGAAGTGGTATTATTCTTTTGATTTAGTGCAGTTGTATACCTATCTATTTTCTCCATGTTCTCCACATAAACAAGGACGGTCTCCCTTACCCAAATTTCAAAAGTTCTTCAAAATTTTACTACATCTTACCAACGTTAAAATTCGAGTCCATCGCCCAACATTATTCGAGTCAACGTTTAATTAGGGGGTGTTCCACTAACTTGGTTTTTTTTTTTTTTTTTTGGTTTTAGTTTTGCCAAAAAAACTAACTTGTTCCATTAAACTAGTTTTTTGTATGTTTAGTTTTGCAAAAAAACTAACTTGTTCCACTAACTAGTTTTTTGGATTTTTTGGTTTTTAATTTTGCAAAAAAACTAAGTAATTTTTTATTAGTGGAATGAGATAGTTTTTTAGTTAAAATAAAACTGTTTTTTTTTAGCGGAACAGCGCCTTAGTGTCCTTTTAAGATTGTACGCATCAATTCTAAAATTTAGCTCAAAGTTTATTGTTTTATCTTTTAAAATTTGCTTGGGGTATAATATTGTATTCTTCTGCAATTATGTGTCTACATTTTTGTAATTGTATAAATTAATAAGGATAATGATTTTGACACTCCACTTTCTTACAATTGCACTCCAAAATTTGTCTTTTGGTGTAAAAAATACACAATATAAATGCACAATTTCACCTCTTACCTATAAATTCTTTAAATTTATATATTTTATTATAGCCAAACAAAATCAAATAATTTCAGGGGCATTTCCAACAAGATACAACAAAAAGAAGAGCAAGTGACTTCACCCTGCTTCCAAAATTCAAGTAGTCTATTGGCCATTTGCTCTTTTGCAATACATTTATTCTGAGAGCACATAGAAAAACAAGAAACTAATGAAAATCAAGAAGAGACGAGAAAAAGAGAAATTGGTTCATATTCATTTCTGTATTCGTCCCAACTCTTTTTTCTGCCGATACAACTCCCAAAACTGGTTTTATGTACCTTTATATACCAACTGCTGTGGAACGAGGAAAACGGTTACAACTCAGATCTAATTAAGAATGGAGCTAATCAAAATTAGCAAGGGTAACAAAACCCTTAATTGTATACAATTACCAACTACATTACGAACAAAATTAGGTACTTTAATGAATTCTACCTACACTCTAATTTCTTTCCCACGATCAACAATACATTGTAACAACAAAAGAACTTAAAGATCATTCGTCTTATTCCTTATCTTTCCCGTGAGAACTTAAAGATCATTCGTCTTAATCCTTCATCTTTCCCATGAAGCACGGACCAGTCCACTACTGTTGGGATTCCACCCCGTGTGGTCCACTTGGGCTTTAGACCTGGAGGGAGTGGCTAGGGTCTTTTATGTGAACTCTATAAATACTCGTTGTTGCCTTGTGTATTAAGTGTGGTAGCACAATGTAAAGAGAGAGAGGCAAAGAGTGTGAGAGGGGGAGCCGGTTGTGGCTTTCCCCAGAGAGAGAGAAATACACGAGAGAACTCGTGAGGATTTCATTATTGTGAGATAGAGTGACTCTGTAACACAAGAACACGGATTTTCTCCGAATTATAGTGAAATCCCCCTCCCCGTGGATGTAGGTCCGATTTGGCCGAACCACGTATATTGTGTGTCGTGCTTTCTCTTGTTTTACTGCTTCCATGCGTGTGGTGCGTTGTTTGGAATCCTAACAACTACATCATTCAACATGCAAGGTGTACCCATTACCACTATCGATACATCAAGGCATTTATGGACAGTCCAAGAGGTGCATACGGTTTCTCTGTCCCTAGAAGATGGAAAACATAGTGAATCCACTAATCCTTCATTCTTATCTTACACATCAATGTAAGTCCACCATTCTTATTTAATCCCCCTGACTATTTTATCCTCCTTGCTATTTAATCCCTCCAAAATCAATACGGCATCCAAACGGGCCGTTAGTGTTTTTATGGTGTAGGGGTGCTAATTTCTCCTGTATAAAAAGCCCCACTATGAGTTGAAAACCCTAGACATCGCAATGTTACTTCAAACGCCTCCCTCCCCAGCAACCCTTCTGGTAAACTCTCTCTGTATCTGTCGATTTTATCTCTCTCTTCGTTATTTAAGCTACGATATAGCAGAATGCCTCTTTGAGTAGCCATATGAATTTTCGATTTCATATTTCTGCTTAGTTAAGAGGCATAAAATAATTTCGGCCTCCAGACATGGGCTAAATATTAGAAGTATAAATTTAGTTGTATATTGTACACTCGTAAAAAAAAAGATCGAAGTGCAAAAATTGTATGTAAAAAAGCCCTTTGAAATATAGAAATATCCGACGCAATTAAAATAAGGAATCGAGGAGAGAGTCTGTCTCACTCTCATCTTGAGCCCTTGTCTGAACCAAATGGCATCGAGCAACTTTGTTTAACACAACAAAATATAATGTGTGTGTGTGTAAACAGGAATGAAGGGCAGAAAATCCCATGGAAAAATATCCTTTTGAAATTCTTTTTATTCAATATATTTACTGCAAACAAGAATGAATTCGACGCAAATCAAAATATCCGAAGCAATTTAGATAAGGAACAGATTGAAAGATAGCTCCTCACAAACAAAATTGATTCGAGAAGAGAGAGAGAGAGAGACTCTCTCTTACTTATTTTGAGCCCCTGTCTGAACCGAATGGCGTTGGGTATTTTATTCCTTCCGGATATTCAAGAGGCAGTTCTTAACAATGTACAACTAAATTTATACTTCTAATATTTATACCCATAAATTTATATTTTATAAACAAATCAAACCAAACTTTAAGCACTTATAAAATTGGGTAGGCTACAAGATAATTTGAAGAGAAATGTCTGAGGCTTCTTCGGGAAAAAATTGAAGGAGAAGAACAAAGAGTCCCATTAAGAAGGGCCTCAGAAGAAGACCCCAGAAAAACTCTGGAGGCCGAAATTATTTTATGCCTCTTAACTAAGCCAAAATACGAAATCGAAAATTCATATGGCTACTCAAATAGGCATTCTGCTATGTCGTAGCTTAAATAACGAAGAGAACGATAAAATCAACCGACGAAGAAGAAATTTAGCACCCCCATACCCACACCCTAAAAACACTAACGGCCCGTTTGGATGGCGTATTAATTAATCGCAAAGGGGATACAAAACAGGGTCATCAGATAGGAGCGAAAGACTTATGAAATGTATAATCACATACTGTTATTATCATCTGAACTATGCTTTTGATCATCATCTGACCCCATTTTGTATCGAGCACCGCTACGTACACAGAAAGGGTACCCAGAATTGACCCCGAATTTGAAAATCAACGGCCCGGATTCATTCCAAATGAATCCGGGCCGTTGATTTTCAAATTCGGGGTCAATTCTGGGTACCCTTTCTGGGTACCCAGACTTACCCTTTTGTATCAGACAGATATTCAAACTACAAAAAAAAAACATGTAAGAAATGCATATATAGATCAAAAGTATGTTGGAAAAAAATTTCGATTTCACTGTTTTGGGGACTCAGTTTATGGGTGGTGATATATCAGGATGGTCGGCAAGGCATATACATGCCATTACGACGAACGAGACCAATCACATTCATCACAGTCCCTCCAGTGATCTTTATAAGCAAAATAAAATTAATGCACAAATTTACACAATTAAAAACGAGCAAGTAGGTATGTGTGTAACTAATTAAGCAGCTGTTTTCGAAATGAAATCGTGAAGAGATTCAAAAAATTAAGTAAATAAACTCAAAAAAATAGAGCAAAGCTTTCGCTTCGTGGAATCGTTGTCCTTCACTTCCAGGAGAAAATCACTGGACAAATCAAATCCCGTAAATGCAATCATTAATACGATCTACACCAAAATCTAAAATTGCACGCACTCACAGAGAGAGAGAGAGAGAGAGAGAGAGAGAGAGCGCGCCATCGGCTAGCCAGTTGCGAAGATTTTACTCGTTCGTATTTATAGGGAGAGGGGAGCGGGAGCTAGGGTTTCTCAGTTTTGTGGTTCACTCGGTTTTACTACGATGTGGTCAGTGCATATTATTTCCTGTGCCACAAACGAATTTTATTTATTTTTTATGAATGCATTTAGGTCTTTTGATGTAATTTTCATGTCCATTTTTTCAATAAAAGACAAGAAAATAAAGTGCATTTGTTGCAGGACATAGGTTAGTTTTGGCTTAATAAAAAAGTCGACTTTTTTTTTTGTTATTATTAAAAAAAATAGCATTTTTTAGGTTTGTGTTAATTTTTTGTGACATTATTGATTTGTCTCAACAATAGGAATTGAAAAGGAAAAAAATTATGACCTAAACTCAATTTTTTTTAGTAAAGATAAAAATAAGACACTCTTTGGCTTTTCCAATTCCTCTGAAAATAATACACAAAAAATATCCACTCATAACAAAAATGCAAAAAAATTTTTTGAATAAAGACAAAAAAAAAAAAATTAAGCCAAACTTAGACATAGTCTTGTAGACAAGGGTTAACCTAACGATTGAAGTGCGGCCAATTGAACTGCAGAGAAGGTCAGTCCGTGAAATCACTCTAAAGTAGAAACTGCAAAGAAGTCTGGTCCTAAATAAGACTTCAAAGTCCAAAGTAGAAACCCCATACTCCATTTATCGCCCCACCATAGCCAGAACAATGAAGTTATTATGCCATTGATAGACATTTCAAAAACGAAAACCTAATTCAAACTCTGTCGCAATGGTTAATCAACTTGTCTCGGTAGGGTTTACTATCTCAAGGTCGAAGGGTCGATTTCCCTCAACACCAATTTAAATTTGGGGCCACCTCACGCAAACACATGGGAAGGGATGTGAGGGGGGTTGGAGATGTTCAGCAGGACAATTTTCAGCACCAAAAAAAAAAAATAATAAATAAACTTTCTTTAGTGTCTACTTTTCATATTATTTTGTTCTAACTGGAAAAACTTTCGAAGTTAATTGAGGGTGGACTGTCGTCCAACTGATGCAAACCTAACGGCATTGGTGCAAGGTTTACATGTACTTTCTTACTGATATCTGGTAATGGCTACAAGATAGCTGCAATTCTCCTCATAAAGAATGTCGAAATCAACCATCATCAAACTTGGTTGGTAGTAATTGATCACGAACAAATCCAACGATGAGTTCACACCATTTTGATAAGAAATGCGAACAAATTTACAATCTAAGAAGTGATCCAAGCTTCCGTATCAGAGAGACAACGCTCGAATGCGACATAAGAGAACAAAACTTGCAGATTAGTTTCTGTGTTTTTCTGGTGACGAAGCCAAAATAAGATGATGCTGGGATGAACAAAAAGCAATACTATAAAGACATATTAGTTTGATTTCTGAATGTGCAAGAGTAGAAAAAAATAATAGAAAGCAGACGACGTTAATCAAATTCAAATATTGACCGAGGCCACCTTCCAACTGCTAATGTCACATTCCACCTACAAAACTGAGATAGATCTGGGGCTGTTCCACTAAGGTGGTTTTTTTGAAAAAACTAGCTTTTCACGGTTTTTTATGTGATGTATTGTGAGAGAATGATCTGTCTCGGTTTTTGGAAAAAACAGTTTTTTGTTAGTGGAACACCCTGGTTTCTGGGAACTTTAACATTAAAGACTTGTCAAGAGACATCCATATGACCAAACCTTAAGGAAAAAACAATCCAAACCCAGACAGTAAACAAAACCCGTAATTATATTTTCAAGCAACACTACCTCCCTAGAGATTATACACAGTCGTCCAGTGTTACATTCACCACCAGAACAGATTCATGATGCTGATGCATACAAATCGTGGGTCGTTTTGATGAGACAACCAAAAGAGGCGATAAATAAACAACTCAGACTACATCTACTGTCGTAAATCTCAGTTTCTGTCAGGCCTGCTTCTATCCACTTGAATGACACTAGGATCCAGAGTTGACAAGATCTGTGGCATTGACATACCACCCGAGATAACAATTTCTGCAAGTCAAAACAAAGGAAAGGGATGAGGATATTTGTTGCAGGGTCAATTAAAAAAAATCATAGTTTAGATTCTATTAATTTAGGATTCGCCTTATATTTAGTACATTCCAATTTAGTCAGAAATTTCTAAAGTATTTGGTTTCCTAGTTTCTTTGTGTTAGTATTCCTATTTTGTAGGTTGTTTGGTCAAAAAGAATTATGATTGATTTTGTTTCCACATAATTTATTAATAACTGTGCAAGCCTCCTCGTTACAGAGAGTTTAGTTAATTTGTAGCATTGAGTTTATTGAGTGAGTATCTCTCCTTTTTCCTATACGTCAACAATCTTAGGATTCAACAAAACTGTAGACGAGTTGTCTCTACATGAGAGTTGTCTCTATATGTGACGGGTGATTCCGTCATGTCTGTGCTGCATTAACATTCCTATGCTAGTAACTGGTTACCACAGCCACTTGCAATTTTATATAAGGTGACAACTGCAGAAGACATACCAATTCCTTCCCGAACAGATAAGTTCGGCCTAATAACGTCCTTGGAGTTGACGAGAAATATATCACCAATATAAAGATGGTTCGTCGGAACATATACGCAGCATAGCTCCTCATCACCCGAATAGCTCTGAAAATTAAAATACAGATGTTAGGGGTTTGAATGCAAGGAAATTAGCATCCAGACAAATATGAACATAAATCCATTTTCTGGCTTCTTATAGATTTCAAAAAACTGATTAGCAAACTGCCTTTCATGACACAGAGGCATGTATGATCAAATATCCCGGTCAAAGCATAAGATCACATAAAGCATATCTTTTGAGACATCCAAACATATCTCGAGGTAGTGAGAAGTTGGAAAAACCAATTGAGCAATGTTATCACCGGAAATCAAAACAGAACTATATCCACAAGCATAACCTCAAATATGGTACCAATTTCCACTTGCAAAATCTTTTAAGTAATATAACTAAATGAAGAACAATGCATCTGTCTGGCGAAGGATTCAATTAGCCAAGCCAACAAGCTTCAGAATACACTTGAGACAATTCTACTTCCATAAAAAACACCAATGGCAGGGAATTGTCTAAGTGAGCAAATAAAATACCAGAACAGCAATAGTAATTTGCTGACCTGAAGGACAACAGACGAAGTGATGAACCCAAATGCATATTCACCAATGCGTGGATGCCTTATGATAGCAACCTCCTTGAAGGCCTGCGAGTTTTGATCTGCAACAATGGCAAACTTAGAACATTAATTATCCATCCACCATCCATCCATTGAAGTTGCAAAAGAAGACGGGGAAACTCACAAACAGAAGTCATACCTGGAGATATGGCAGCACTAATTTGCTTTGAAGCACTGTAAATATGACGAACAAATGGCATCCGCTTGATGAACCACTCTCCAAGACTCAAGACTGATGTCCCCAACCATGACGACATGAATACGCCGACCAAGAAGATGAATGTGATCGAAGTTACAAATCCAAGACCTAACCAAGAAGCATGAGCAGATATTAAAAAAAAAAAAATTGAGACAAGCATAAGAATTATTCCAGTGAGACCTATCACAAGTACTGAAATGCCTACAAGAGAAAATTGATAAACCTCCTCACCAGATTCGAACTCCATGTCGATGTGAGTAAATAAAAGCCATATCATTTACTACAGTGTTGGATGCAACCCTTTCTGGGAAAAATTAACTTCACAAACTTAAACATGAGTGACAAGGAAAAGACAAAAAACAAACTTCCGCTATACTTGGACGCTATTCTGTAGTGAGGTAGTCTATGGGATCACATAAAAGCACAGTGGGGAGTCCTGTATAAGCCCTATGGTGTTAGGACTAAAGCCTTGAAGTTTCATTCTGTTACCATTTCCAGGCTTGATAGTGGATACCTTGCTCTTGTAAAACTGGCTAACTCCTGCCATCATATCTAAGCAGCATTAATTCCCTAGTCTCAGTTCCAGATGTACTTTGCATGGAAACTTTACCTTGTACAAAGAGGGAATGTCCTCCTTGAATAAGTCCTTATTCTTTTTTAAATCTCACTAACTCATTCAGCAAACTAACAAAAGCAAAGATGAATGTTATGTGAAACAGTGGCACCCGAAAAATTGTTAAATCCTATGGCTTTCATGGACTTCCCAACAACAAAATAAATATTCTCAGGCAAACCAATAAATTAAAAATTTCCAGCAGTCAACCATCTACAGGCAGTTAGCCATTATCAAAAGTTTGGGTGAAGGACCAAAAAACTAGACAAAGCAAAATAAGACTAACAAAGTCTCCTGGCACCGGAATATTGACGAGGTAACACCATTTCCATCATTTTATCAACATAGTATAAGCCGTACCAGCAAAACATACAAGTAAAGAAGGGGTCCTCTAGCAAAGAAAGACTGGATATTCTCACCAAATATATTGATGCCCAACTGAGCATAAATTGGAGAGAAAAAGCCATCCACAAATCGAATAAACCACCATGTTATATAGAAAGTGACTGCAATCGGAAACAGGATGACACTGCAGTGGGGCCAAGAGCAAGAAACAATTATAACCACGAGGAACACGCTTAGATGTACAGGAGGAACTTCAAATACTCGTCAATATCACAGTTTCAGATCATTGGACAACCATATAATGAAGGAGTTTCAAGAAAGCAATATCACGATTTTAGCTCATTGGACAACCATATAATGCAATAGTTTTGAGAAAGCAAAACGTGATTTGCAAAATACACTTTCATTATCCTCTACGATTTGCCAACTGCTACAAATTTATTAAAGAACAAAAGAGGCAAATTGCTTCCTCAAGCTCAAAGATCTAATTCGGAGTCAACTAGGCAATACAGGGATAGTAGGGGAACTTGGATTAATTCCCAACCCTGTTTTACGTTATGCTGATTCTGCAAGGTCATTAGGTCAATGTTGAATATGGATAGCAATATAACCGAATTTCCAAGGAACATCTCCTGCCAGAAGCCTGCAGTCATGGATCAGGCTTTGGGCGCGATTCAACATGGTATGGTGGCACTTGGAAGTTTTACTAGGTAAACAGTAGTCAACCTGAGTTTGGAATGGCACTCAGCTTTAGGGAATACCTACCCTGAGGTTAGATCATATCAGTCTATTATATCCCTAATCCATTAGAATCCCCAACTCCCATACCTTAGCACCTCCCAGATCCTACGACAATTCCCTGATCGGATGTATATAGAATGCACACATGATAACCCTTGGCAAATCCCAACTCAGTTCTAATTTTTTCCTTTGTCCCATGGGTATTAAAAGTCTAATAGTATTCTTAACTTCAGTTCCAACTTCCAGGACAACACTCTGATTCCAGACCTAGATCCAACCTTTCTCTTTTTCCATTGTAGTTCCAGCTTGAACCCCACTACGATACTTTGGACAGGCCAAACCAAAGTCTTCAAAAAACATTAAATTCTCAAAAAGGCCCACAGGCTAAAGCCGTTGTTCTTTATATGACTAAGATGGCCTTCAAATTGAACTTTCTGTATCAGTGACCTCTCCTCAACTAGTACTTCCCACGTCTCTTTGCATGATGATGGAACCAAATATTAAGATTTGAATAACATGACACAGGTCAAAATATTCACATTTCAGAACGAACAAATAAGCTGATCGACATCACAAAATGTCCCAAATAACAACTAACAAGAGAACAGATATATTCCACAGACAGAGAGAGAAGTGTATGCGCACCATCCTGTCATAAACTTTTTGGACGCCCAGCTCCTGAAAACTTTGTAGAAAGTCTACATGGAAACAACATAGCATAGAATAGTTGTCAGATAATATAAGAGAAACAGGAAGAATGACTTGTGCAGGTGGTTTCCACGAAAGTACCAGGGAACATTGGTCGTAGCATTAAGAAACTAACCGATGACATAAACTTAGAAATTGTGCAATGCTTACTGCCTAGTGGCATAACAGTGGAATACCTAGTATCAGTACAAGTATTGCCAGTTATGCTTGCATCTATGTAGCACCGACACTTCTAGAGGTCGCCATGTCCCCGTATGGGACACTTGGGGACACGTATCGGACACACCACGTGGGGTGTCCTTTAAATTAAATTATTTTTTGGAGGGGGAAACGGCATGGACACGCGTGTCCCATATCTACACTCTTTGACCCTCATGATCTCCTCTCTCTCGATGTATATATCTTTGTAGACATGTGTGTATATCTTACAAGACTTACATGTATATATGTGCGTATATACCAGCACATAACAATGTAAATATCTTCCATATCAAAAGAAAAATTTAGTATATATTTTTGTATATAAACTGTTACTGTATACATATATAATTTATTAATATATATAATTATTTATTTATTTACTTTTGCCATGTCCCCGGCCATGTCCGTGTCCATTTTTTTAGAATTCCCATGTCCGTGTCCATACTTGTGTCCGTGCTACATACGCTTGCATCTTGACACATCTGGTTTAGGTAAAGGAAATGAATCACCCAAGTAGTAATCTATGTCTTTGAGTTCATCTAAAGTATGAGATTAAGGCATAGAATAGATTCTGTAGTAATAGTGGATGGTATTCAATTCTGTTGAGGGTTCTAAGAGTTCAATCTTGTTGAAACTTTGAGAATATAAACTATAAAGTTACCCCTATATCACAGCACGCGATAGAAATTGTGTTCGATCAAACCCTTTGGTAATGGCGGATTGAAAATTTGAGAATTTAAACTATAAGGTTACCCCTCTATCACAGCAGGGGATAAATCTTGTGTTCGATCCACCCCTCTGGTAACGGTGGACACTATTCTACTGCTACTGTTAGAAAGTTTCTAAGAGTTGAATTATATCAAGCGTATGAGAATATATTACGAAGTTACCTATCTGGTATCAGAACAAGTAATAGATCCTCAAGCGGAAGTCCACCCTTTACCTCATAATTGTAAAACTTACATGTCTTTGTCCCACCACACGTCGGGGGGCCATGTTGAAAGCATAAATTCTACTAAACATTAGTCCCTTCTTTAGAATTTTAGGGACACTTAATTAGTTTATTCTAAGCACTTGTGTTATGAGTGAGATAGAACGAAACGCTTTCACAAACATGCCAAACTGCTAAAATTCGCGAGAGCAAGAATAGAGAGTGTGATCGCATAGCAAGGATTGAGAGCACGAGCAGATGGTCTTCACACTCAAGCTCATACTCCCACTTACACATTATCTGAATTAGGGAGAGATATGGAGCAACAAAAATGGATACTGGCTCCCTTTCAAATATTTTGTCCCTCCATTTTAGGTCATTAAATTCTCCACACCAAACAGACTTCAAGAAACAGAACACGTAATCAGCTCTTCGCCTAACTAAAACACTGAGTCGGGAGTTTTGACTCAACTAAAGAAAGTCTAGTCTATGCCAGATTTGGTCAAGTAAAACTACGATCCAATACATGCTCATCGGAAATTCGCAATTACTCCACGAACCAAATCAACTAGACTAGTATAGCAAAACCCTAAGATTGCATCACACGATCATACATATGTATCGAAGAGAGAGAGAGAGAGAGAGAGAGAGGTGGGACCTCGCGGCCGGAGTGGCCGGAGTGGTGAGAGGAGGAAGAGGCGGCGGCCGATGAGGAGGAGGACGGCTTGGAAGAGGCTTCCCCATCGGAGTCGGCGACGGGTATAAGGAGCTCTCGATCTCTGCTCGCCATTAGCTTCGACGACTTGTCATCGCCCATCAGACGCTCAGTTTCGATTCAACGACCATGACAATGACCTCTCTCCCTCTCTCTTCTCTCTCTAACTTGTTTACATTTACTTCTTGTCGGGTTCCACAAGAAAATCTGGAGTATTTGCAAAATTACATCACGTAATTAGAAAATCTTCCCTATCTAAATTGAAAAAATTGGTTTTTTGATTTTTTCGTTTTGTCCTTATTAAAAAAAATTTGCATTTGTTAATTTTGCGTAAAGGTTTTGTGGTCTCTGAATTTATCTCATCGAAACGAATCCAATTAGTATAAAATTAGGGTCAATAGTAATAGTATTTTGAATAAAGCAGAAAATAAACCAAATAAACCAATTTTTTGGATTATTTTTCGTCTTTATTCACAAAACTTTAAATTTGGCTAACAATTTTATCATTTTTAGATTCCTTTCGTCAAGATAAGCCAAGAAAACCACAAAAAATCGACTGAAAACTAACAAATGCAAAAAAAATAATAAAATTGAATAAGAACAAAACGAAAAAACCAAGAAACCAATTTTTTTAATTTAGCCAAATCACACCTTAGTCTTTCAATTATGAAAAATTTAAGTACTCCTATTAAAAATTTCTCACTTACTTCGATGGTTGAAAAATGTAAGTCTACTAAAGTAGAGGAGTGCAAAATAATTTGATTAAAAATTTGAACGAGTTACTGTTGAACAATAAAATAATGTAGATCACTACCAGATAGAAAATTACCTTTTGTTTTGCTAGATTAATTTTTTAGATTTTAGAAGATGAGTGACTTCCTTACGTTATTATGCATTTATTTAATGATGTATTAAGTAGGAGTGCAAAATAATTAGATTAAAGATTTGAACGAGTTAGTGTTGAACAATAAAATAATGTAGATCACTACCAGATAGATAGGTTGTCATGGTTCCTTCAATAAATATATTTATGTTTCGTTCAATTTAATTATTGCAAAGAAAATTACCTTGTTTTACTAGATTAATTTTTTAGATTTTAGAAGATAAGTGCCTTTCTTATGTTATTAGGCATTTATTTAATGTTGTATTATTTGTTAATGAGTCATAAGTACCTCAAGTAGGCTAGAGGAGTAGGTAAATAGTTGAGCAACATTGACAGTGGTTTGTCACGAGATATAATTTTAAAAAACTAAATATTTAATTAGTGTTTGTTTGTCATTTAGCCTTAATTGTACTTACAAGTAAACAGAATTTTAGTGATATGTACATATGCATTAAAAAAAAATGGGATAGATATAGGCTATATGTCTGTTTGACTACTATGTTGATTTTTTTTTTTTTTTGGATAAAAAGGGTGGGATGGGACAACTAATATAGCAACACTCTTTGGGCGTGACTAAAAGGGCTCTCGACCCGCTGTAGAAATTAGGATGTCCGGTTCTAGGATCTGAAGACCCTGTAGTGCCTCAAAGCACTAGGATTGTAGTCCTCCAATCACAGTCATCGGTTTGCCAACGATTATCTTCATGTAAAGATAAGTATTTACCTGTATAATAATCCAAGCTGTTGATTCGCAAAAAGTCTGTTGTTATTGGAGGACTACAACCCTGTAAAACTTTGGGCACTACAGGGTCCTTGGACCCCCGATTCTAGCCATAGCTACATTCCGTCTAAAGGGAAACAGTACAATTTTTAAATAAAGCCTCTATTTTTTATGAAAACAAATCTGGTCTTACCATATGGCTATTTTTTCTCCAAATTTAAAGTGCACGTATGGTACCCCGTCACTTCCACCAAGGAGTATTGTCCCTTAACACCACACCACTATCCGTAGAGAATCTCACCGCCCCTATGTTAGGACTGAAACTGAAATCTCACCATGTAAGAGAAGCGTTAAGAGAACGTCTTGCTCATTGAGAAGCTATAGAGATTTAAACACGGGCATAGAGAATCTCACCGCAACTATGTTAGAACTGAAACTGAAATCTCACCACGTATGAGAGTTGTTGAGAGAACGTTTAGCTCATTGAGAAGCTATAGAGATTTAAACACGGGCATTGACAAACTATGTCCAAGTTTTCAACCACTTAACCACCCCTCATTGATAACCATATAGCTATTGAAATCAAATCGAATTAACCTTTTCACAAGTAATCTTCTTAGCCATCCCCATCTATGGCTTAATAAGAAAAGAACAATATCTTGACGCGCCTAACAAAAAGATTATAAGTAAACAAATATCTGTTCTGTAAATTTTAATTGTTCAGTATTCTCGGAGCATAACCACGTCACTCTAACACCACCCATCTTCGTAAAGTAAAGTCTCCTTTGATATTTCCATTGTATTAACCAACCACACCAACATTCCTCCTCCCGCAAATTTAGCAAGCAATGTGAAACTAACCATTAATTTCCTCACAACATCAAATCCAACCAAAATACTCCCCATCATTTTTTTTGTTCATTCTTCTCTCCATACCAACCTCACTTTCTCCCCATCAAACATGCACCCCACATTCCCTATGCTAAATTAAGTTAAACTGCAAGAAAAACATCTCATCAGACTAGCCTTCCCCCATCTTTCACCTCAGGAAAATTCAGAAAAACCCTTTTTCCACAAAGAGGCAAGGATGGAGAGGGAAATGGAAAAGGGTTTTTCCTCATTTTCCTTTGTCTCCCTCCTCCAAACACTAGATTATGAATTGTAGAAGGAAACACATCATCACCCATGTCCATAAAACCAATTAGGAATCAATTCAGCTGCACTTAGAATATGGTTAGGGAAAAAATCGCAATTCAATTATCGCGGTCTTTCAATTTTAAGAGGATTTTCGAGATTCCGGGAAGACAAGCGCAGAGTTTCGATTTAGAAGATACAAACAAAGGGATTGGAAGTCCCATCGAAGAAAAGCAATATAAGTGCGAAGGCTCTAAGCCTGCAGTAGTAGAAACAATACCATCCGTGTCCAGTGAAAAGGGTCCCCTATCGCGCTTGAGCAAGGAGGGAGAAGGAGGAGCGACTACACGAAGCATGGACCGACAGCCTTCAGGTACACATTATGGTAGCAAGAGATGTGAGGAAGTTGATTCTTGTTTTGATGTATAACTATTTACGTAATGAGATTTTTTTGGGTAATGAAGGGTATCCTGATGAACCGGACTAATTGGTTTGCTTGATTGTGGATTGAATTTTCTTGTTTGCTGTTTGGCTCAGATGTGGAATTGATGAAAGAAAGGTTTGTCAAGCTTCTTCTAGGAGAGGATATGTCTGGTGGTGGGAAGGGTGTTTCATCAGCTTTGGCTTTGTCTAATGCTATTACAAATCTTGCTGGTGAGTTTAATCCCTCTCTATTCCTTTCCCCTGCAAATTTGATGAGAGGATTTCAGAATTGTCTTCAGCTGAAGAAAGAGAAATGAATTACAATGCCCTAAATTTTCAATCAAGTTGGCACTGTTTTCGTAGTCTTTTTCCATTTTTCGTGTTTCTGAAAAAATCAAATTTTGAAAATTTGGTAACATTGTTTTGCTGCTTGTCCTCTAGAAAGTAGGTTTTTTGCAGAGGATGTACTCCAAACACGATTTTTGAAAATGTTAGTCATACAAATTTTTTGTTTTGAATAAAATAAAAATAGAAGACGGAAAACAAAAAACAAAAAGAATACCAGACAACACCCAACTAATTGGATCGCGATCTAATCATTAACTCTTTAAATCGACATTTCAACTTTACAATTTAATAGTGATATGGATTTTTTTTTTTATAAGAAAAACTCCAAAGCCTGTCAGTAGAATAAATCTAAAGATTATGTGAGATCTCAAGATGAGCGTCTCTTTCTCCCATCCGCTTTCCATCACGTTGTCACAACAAAAAAGGACATTTCCAAGACCATATATGGGTCACTGGACATTCTAGGTTGTCGCAACAAAAAGGACATTTCAAAGACCATCCATGGGTTACGCGACATGCTAGTTTGACGTACCCCATTTGATATCTTGTCAACAAATGTCGTTTCCAGTCTCTTCATATGAAAAACGCCACAAAGAACTCATGGATTTCTCCCCCCTTTTTTTTGGCACTTTTACAGCTTCTGTTTTTGGAGAACAAAGGAAGCTAGAGCCCATGGCAGAAGACAGAAAAGAAAGGTGGAAAAAGGAAATAGATTTGCTTTTATCCGTAACAGATTACATAGTTGAGTTTGTCCCTTCTCAACAGAAATCTAAGGATGGAACAAATATGGATGTAATCTCTCTCTCTCTCTCTCTCTCTCTCTCTCTCTCTCTCTTAAAATTCTACCACATCCTGATCCTTAAACAAGATCCTGATTTTGCAGATAATGGTGACACAACAAAGAAGAGATCTGCTCATGAATATCCCAGCCCTGCGCAAGCTTGACACGATGCTCATTGTAAGAATCACCACCCTTGTCCTAATTTTCAATACCCACATCAACCTAAAAACAACTTCTTATTCAGTGCATGGAGGGTCTGCTATCAAGTGACGACGAAGAACCCATAAACATTGTTAGAGAGAAGATCGTTGTCCCAAGATGGACTGCTGACTTCCAAACACAAAAAAAACAAAAAAACAAAAACAAAACAAAAGGAGTTCTGCTTCTCTACACTACAAGGTGTAGTCCCTAACACATTCTGTGTCACATCATATTAAAAGTCCTGATTTTGTCCACTCGTTGAAAAAGTGGCATCACGACTATATTGGCTTGGATTTTGTATTAGCTTCCAATTCAACAGTGGATTTACCATAACAAAAGAAATGCCAATACCGATATAGCAAAATCTCATCGAGAGCATTGCACCCCCCAATCCAAACCTCGAATGGAGAGGAGCCGTGCATCCCTTCAAATGTACTAGTCAATTATGAACCAGAAATAGGAAGCGAATAGAACACTCATAAGATGTGTAGAACCACTACCAACATGAGGGTTCCCTGTACTTTTATGTCGGTTCCTGTAGATGTATGAGTGTAGGCATGCTAACTATACTTCTTTAACTTTCATGCTAAAATAAATTTCTTTTCTTTCTGGGTACAACTTTGTTAATCACTCTGACCATATAAGATTTTAATCACCAGGATTGCCTGGATAACTTCAGAGACCAGAGTGAATTCTGGTACGTATCAAAAGATGCTGACGAATCCGAGCAAGGTGTCCAAAGAGATGACAAATGGTGGCTACCTACAGTCAAAGTACCCCCAGAAGGGCTATCAGATGTATCAAGAAAGTTGATCAAGTCCCAAAAGGAGTCTGTGAACCAAGTACTCAAAGCATCAATGGCCATAAATGCTCAAACACTATCAGAAATGGATATCCCAGAAAACTACATTGAATCCCTCCCAAAGGTAAAAACTTCACAACTATTAGTCCTTTTATTATCAAAACAACAGACCTACATGAACGGGCAGCTCCTTAGGACATTAGGGTGCAACGCTCCCGGAACACTAAATAACATCTGCAAAACACAATTTCTCATCATCAGAGGGACTAGAGATAAAATGATTTTATGCACAACCTCCCTCCCATGCTTCTTCAGTATCGTATTATTCCGCAAGGCTAACACTCAAATTTGGCTCATTTTCTCCACTTTTGTTACTTGATAGAATGGTAGATCAAGCCTTGGTGAGTCAATATACAAGAGCATTACAGTTGAGTTCTTTGATCCAGAGGATTTCCTGGCAAGCATGGACTTGTCAACAGAGCACAAAGTTCTTGACCTAAAGAACAGGATTGAGGCTTCCATTGTGATTTGGAAGAGGAAAATGCACCACAAGGATTCAAAGTCTTCTTGGGGTTCAGCTATAAGCTTGGAGAAGAGAGAGCTATTTGAAGAGAGAGCAGAGACGATCTTACTCCTACTCAAGCACCGGTTCCCTGGACTTCCTCAATCCTCACTTGATATAAGCAAAATACAATATAACAAGGTAAAAACAATTAACTCTTCGATGTGCATATATCTTTAAGCGTATGATATTTCTTTTAAGGTTAACTAATCCAGCATTTCCTTTTGAAAATTCTAGGATGTTGGATATGCTATTTTAGAGAGCTATTCAAGGGTACTAGAAAGCTTGGCCAACACGGTCATGTCTCGCATTGAAGATGTCTTATATGCAGACTCTCTCACTCAAGATCCACCACTCGCAGTATGCGAACGGAAGCTTTCAACAGAACCCACACTGATGGAAGGGCCGGGGAGCTCCCCAAGCCATTCCACAGAAGACATCGAATCACCAAGTACTGCAGAGACGCCTGCAGAGACGCCTAATTCAAAAACACTCTCCGATTTCATGGGCTGGAATTTGGATCAAGGCGAGACGACCAATATTAAAAAAAATCAGTCAACAGGAAACTTGGAATTTTACTTCAAGAATGAGAATGAGAAGTTGAGCAAAAGTAATGAAGTCTTTACCAACAAGAAGGTTTCATACATGGACAAGCTTGAGAACTTGGGTGGTTTTAGAAGTCCTGCACGGTTCTGAGCTGAGGGATCATTTATTTGACCGGATATGAGCATCAAATTGGGCTGGATGGTGACTAGTTAAAACTCTTATGGCCTGGATTAAAAACCCATCAGATATACAACCCGGCAAAATGAGGATACAATATCACGAGGGGTGTGGTATTCACAGTTAATCCGATGCGATTGTATATACCTTTCATTATTAGTCCGTCAAATAAATGAGCTTAAGTCCTTAACTGTATAGATAAAGGAGGAAATGAGAAACACATGATGAGAGCTATAGAGGGAAGCCAAACAAGAACAAAAGACAGACAGACCTTTAGCTTTACCGACTGAATGTAAATATCTAGACCCAGTAAGGAGTCTACGCAGTTAGTATTCCTTTTTGTTGTGCTTCCATCCGGTTCTGGGTTGGGAAGTATGAGTAATCAACCCCCCACCGGATTTGACACATTTAACCACTTCTTTTTTCAGCTTCTATTCTTTTTCTTTTTTTTGTAATTTTATACTAGCTTATTTGATGTTTGTTTTGATATATTCCCCCTCTTTTCAATAGTTTCAAAGCGTTTATTCTCGCATTACCAATCATGCAATGCCACTGTTGTGATAGTGGATGGTGTTGTGGCCGGTTGTTGTGTCCAATGTGAGAAAATAAACGAAAAAAGAATGTTTTTACCAAATTGGATACTGAGAAAGGATAACTGGATAAGAGGGAAAAAAAGAAAAAAAGAAAAAAAAAGGATGTATCTTTGTTGGTCCATTTTGTCGCAAAACTCAACAATTTGGCGAGAAAAAATGTACATTCTATCTATTCATGCTCTTAATCACAATCCAAAGGGCCTGTGAATGTTGTGTAACAATCCAAGTCTAACGGGCATTCGATTCATAAAGAATGATGAAGAGAGAAATCAGAAAACTCACTCCATAAATCACAGAGGCACGAGCATAAACACAAATAAGAAAATGAGAGAGAGAGAGCACTAACCTTGACAGCACTGTAGAAGACAACATTCTCCGTTGGCCGAGTTATGCGAGTAGTCCTCTTCCTCAACTGGCAAAATGGGCCGATTAACCGATTTACGTGAAAGCGTGTTTATGAAAACACACTTTCTAAAAACGTGTTTTGTAAGGAAGTGTGTTTTGTAAACACACTTTCTGATCTTTCATAAACATACATACTTTCTGATCGCGGTGAAGATTTGTCCACCAACTCCCAAATTGGTTTTCGGCCCAATTGTCTCTTTCAATTGGTAGAAGATGGGATCTGTTCTTTTTCTCAAGAGGAGAGGAGAAGAGTGAAATCGGTGAGGGGAGGAAGAAGAACAGCGATAATGAGAGAGAGAGAGAGAGAGAGAGAGAGAGAGTGGGTGTTGTACTTGTACCCTTGTACTTGTGGAAGGTTGGAGAAAGTAACGCTGTTTAAAAAGTAGTAGTAATGCTACACGCACACCACATGCACACCAGCTCATTCGGACTGTCTAAACGTTTTTTGGACGGTCTGGATTTGAAACCGGCCATAAAGCATTTATGACCGGTCCGGATGGAGTGGTGTGCAAATGGTGTGCACACATGTGGTGTACGCGTGGATTTTTCCGTTTAAAAAGTGGCAGACAGAAGTGTAGAGATCAAAAAGCGTGCTCGCAAACAAACCAAAACACCTCTTTAAAAAGCGTGTTTTGGAAACACGTCTTTAAGAAGCGTGTTTTGTAAACATGTTTTTAAGTCGGAATATGATTAACTTAATTTTTTAGTTAATTCTTCTTAATCTACGATGAGTGCGTGAAACGGAAACACGTTTTCACGTACTTTGGGAATAAAGTTTAAAAAGTCGTGTTTTATTTAATAAAGTTAAGTTTTAACAAAAACGTAAATCGGTTAATGGGCCGCAAAAATTTGAAGAGTTTACCAGAACGTCGTCACAACAAAAGCATTGTGTAAATTCGATGTCGTTTTACACTTGTTAGTTCAAGTCAGGGCCAAAGGGCTGGGTATCTGTTGGGCCTAACATGTTGTTCGATGAACCTCAATACTCTCACTCCTCAAGTTCAAGATATGCGTCCTGCCATCTATGATGGTTATTCTGGTCTGGCAGTTGCATCTGTTGCTTACCTTTTGAATATAAGACTTTCCATGAGAAAAACTTGCATGTCAAATGGGTACCGTCACGTGATATTCATCAGCGCACCCGAGCCATTCAAACATGTATATGATTCAACTCGGAATTCTGTTCTGACTACAAAAAAGACGATATTGTAGTTTTTCGATATTTGATGTTTTGATTATAGATGTTTCACATCGATTGACCATGTGTCCTATGTTAAGCTCTTGAGCATCCCTGCCCACAAGCTAGTCGGTAGGGTTGGTTCGATAATTTGATTTGCGCCAAAAAATTCTCCCAATTGTTTGGACTCGAGACAATCTATACAAGTTGGAATGGCCTCAGATTTTGATTTAGAGAAACTTTGTTGAATTATAGTAACCGATTAGAAGCAAGCTCTCTCTCTCTCTCTCTCTCTCTCTCTCTCTCTCTCAAAATGAGTTCTCCAACATATTCCGAGCAAATATGTTTTGAAATCTGTCAAACCAAACAAATGGATTTTCTCTCAAAAATGAGACAAGCAATTATGAAAACTTACAGTTAGCGTCTGATCAATCTCCAATTTTTCCCCCCGGAAAAGCCAGTTCGATAAGACAAAAAAAAAATGCAAAAATGACAATGGGACCCCAAATTCAACAGTAGAAAGCTAGGACATCATTACTCAATTCATTATAGAGCTTGGAAGAGTATCTATGAGTGACAACATCATTCTCTGACCGATGGCAAAGACAATTCATGCTGTATGAGGAAATGAGATTCCATAAACCAGTATCCAAATAACACAAACAAAATCCATGAAAAGGTAAAATATATTTCTCTTTATTAGGAAGGTAAAAGTAAATCTAAAAAATAGAAACCATTGATATTAGAAAACTGCTCTTTGGCTCAGCAATGCGATTGGATAAAGGGTACCCTAGAATCTAGTGATACAAGCTAAGGAGGACAATAGAGAACCGAAAATCTACATAAATAGAAAGCTAATGGATACTATAAGAAATGGATCAGCCACTACACCCTTGCTGCCGAGGCATGAATTTTGCCAATAATGTCCTCAAGTGACACAGACCGAGCAGCATACCTGTGGGTGGTGAATCTTCTCTCCCCTAAATCTTTTTACATCGGTTTATCACCTCAACGGTTTTAAATCCCCATCTTTGCGGGGAATGGAGCCTTCGAAAGTGGGTCATTATTTGAATCAATGGTTGGAGCAGTAGGTACTTGAGATGTCATGGGCGTGCGCGAAGTAGCAATTTTCGCAACACCATTGCTGAACGGTTCCTGTTGATTCCTTGTTTCTGTTCCGGCATTTGGAGGGCCATTGCTTAATGTGTCTTTTAGAACTCCTGAATCGGTTCTGGCCAACGGTGAATACTTCGTTTCTGAAAACAGCAAAGGATGAGTGTCATTGGTTTTCAAAAATTTAAACATACTCTTGAGGGATTCAGTAATCAATCAAACTTATTGTCCTAACCATCTGCTGAACTACCTTCCTATTGTGCCCAAAACTTATTTGGCATTCATCCCAGAGAGAGATTACAGAGGCTTAACTAAGGTTGATTTAATTAGTAGAAGAATGGTAGAGAGAGAGAGAGAGAGAGATTTCATTTGTTTGTTTGGGAAGAGTGGTGGAAAATGTAAACTAAACATTGCTGCACAACTCTCATATGCACAAAAGACCTGACTCGTCTTCTGGGAAAAATGCACGAACGTGATTATCTAAAAGGTGATTTCAAATTAAATCTCAGGATTCCCCAACCCCACCCCAAATCTTCAAACTTTTCTTGCGTATTTTTCGTCTTAGTAGATATATTTTTTTCCTTTCCCTTTATTTCTCACTTCACTTTCTAGCATATTCCTTTATTCTACAGAGGGATCGTGAGATTCTGTTTTGGGGTATTTATAAGCCAAAATACCGTGTTAAAATTTGGTAGAAAATGATAGTTTTATCTTATCAAGGGTAGTTACAGCTTTTTCATCACCTCTGTTTCAAAATCTGTGTTAGGACTAAGGAGAGAAATTGAACCTGCTACAAAATTTGAATTAGGACCGAGGAAAGATAGGACCTTACCTCCTTTTATTTCTCCAAAAGTGATAAGCCGGTTAAGACAATCTCGAAACTTTGTCAAAACTACCCTTTCTTGCTCTGCATAAACTTCTGTCATGCCTTTGCCATGCGGCAACTGTGAAGATGTATTAGGGTCACTGCCCATTAACCCTTTTGGAGAAGAAGCAGCCATAAATGTATCTTGTTCATCACACCACAATGCCTGAGTTCCGGGAGACATTGGCCTCCCTGTCAATACATCCGCACCATCTGAAGTGGACTCGCTGGGGCTAATTTTCTCAACATGGTTTCCGCTTGAGCAATCATCAGCTACAGCTTTCTCAACTTCGGAATCCTTTTGGCTTTGTATCCGATCTTCTGCCTGCCTCTCCATTGCATTTTTTTGGTCTGGAAATACAAATATACGTAATTATTGAAGCCATTAGCTTAAATGAGGCATTTTTGTTGAAGTAACTTTACAGGTTCCATTTTTTATGAACCATGAAAACATTCATTAAGCCAAAAAAGATTATAATATCAACATTGGTTTGCCCATTTACATTTATGTTATATTAGTTAGGGCAATTTTTCCTATAGTGTATGTTGTTTGCAAATGATATTGTCCTGGGTAGATAAAATTGCTAGGGGTACTAATACAAAATTAGAAATTTGGAGAGAAGCATTAGAACCGAAAGGCTTTAGGATAAGTAGGAATAAAACTAAGTATATGGAGTGCAAGTATAGTGGTAATGGAGGTGCTCATGTAGAAGGAGTGAGGATTCAAGACCAGGCGATACCAAAAAGTGATCATTTTTGGCATTTAGGCTTACAGATGATGCGACTCATAGGATACAAGTTGGGTGGCTCAAGTGGAGAAGCGCTCCTGGTGTACTATATGACAAAAGAATACCCACCACAACAACAATAACGGCTGTGTTTGGTTAGATAGTTTAGTTTAATTTTGATGACGTCAGCAGGTGTAATGAGTGGAGAGAGATAGCGAGAGAGAAATGAGGGAAATGATGATGTCATCAAAACTAAAACTAAACAGGGAAACGAACAAGGCCAACATAACTCATTTAGTCTCCAATAATTGGGGGTATGGGCGGGGGATGGATAGGAGATAGACCTAACCTTTGGCAATAAATACACAAAGTGGCTGCTCCCAGAATACCATTGAAACAGATGGATTGGAGACAGACCTAACCTTTGGCAATAAATGCACAAAGTGGCTGCTCACAGAATGCCACTGAAACAGTGGTCCCCCTATGCACAAAAGAATACCCACAAAAATGAAGGGAAAATTCTATAGAACTGCCATAAGACTAGTGATGTTTTATGAGACAAAATGTTGGGCTATTAAGAAACAGTAAGTGAGCAACATGAGCATTACCGAAATGAGAATGCTGAGATGAATGTATAGTAATAATAGAAGGGACAAGATTAGAAATGAAAGATGCATGGGATCATGGGATGGTAGGTGTTGTGCCTATAAAGGAGAAGTTGGGAGAAAATATATTTTGCTGGTTTGGAGTATCTACCGTAAACCTGTAGATGCAATAGTACAGAGATTTGATGGGATAGTTTTGGGTAGAAACACTACGGAAAGGGAAAGACCCAAATTGACACTAGATGCTGTAGTTTGCAAAGATATGAGTCTTCTAAGACTAAGAACAAGTAGCACTTGACAGAGCTCAATGAAAAAGTAATATCCACGTAGCCAACCCCAATTGATTAAGGCTCGGATTGGTTTGGTTTGGTTTGGTTACTTTGTATAGGTTCCCTGGCTGATACAAACTTAATTGATATAAAACTTATTGTCCAACGGACATGCTTTCCTTAAAACCTCAGAATTAACAAAACATTTCCTTAAAACCTCAGAATTAACAAAACATACTGTTCTGTCATGCACCACATTTATTATAAGCCAGCATTTCTATTTCTGTGTATAAATATCCACATGTACCTGTTAGAGTCTTAGCGACTTCTTCTGAAAACACCACCAAAACGGAACAAAGCTCCTTCAAGTCCTGTGGTTGGATGATGTCTGCCAAGAGCGACCTTAAACCACTACATACCAGTTAGTTCTGTAAACAAGTTCTGAAGTAACATTTCCATGAAGGGTAAGAACAGTTACCTGTATGTAGATTTTGAAGGGCCCAACGATGCACTGTTTCCAACAGGTGCAACAGGAGGGGAAGCCAAAGAAGGGGAGTGAGCAGAAGCATTTAGACAGTTTCCCTGAAAAGCATAATATGGATACAGGTGAACTATTGTGCATTTTGATAGCCCCAAAAATATGAGAGAACACTTAACACTAAGCCACAAAAGAAAAAGTCACCTGGCAGCAAAATTAAGTAAATTGTCTGTTTTTTGGCCACACTGAGTAGGTGCAGTTGTTACCAAAAAACAGGAGCCAGATATTAATTTGTGATGACTACTAGTTATGTTTACTCATGTACAGAACAACTAAGCTGAGAAGATAACATGTGAAAAAGAGACACTAATAGCAATTTATTGTTCTTTTATTTTTCTTCAAAGAACCACTCAATAGCCCATCCTTAATGGACACAAATGACAAATAAATAGCTTACCTGCTGGAATTGCGCAAGCCTGTGAACAGATGGATCTTTGGCCGTTTGCCCAAAAAAGAGATCTTGACCCTTCCTTTTCCTGGATACTGGAGGAGATCCATAGCCGGAGGAACCAATAGCACCAGTGATGGCAGCATTTGCTGCCTGCTGGATATATGCCATGTTGTTGGCATGGTCTCCATGGAAGAGAGCTTGCCTCTCTTCACTGCCATCGAAATTTTTGCAGTCGATGCACTTACAGTTTTCAGAGCAGAGAATATTGGCTTGGAAGCACTCACAATATTTTTTGAGACACCCTGATTTCTTGCAGTGACACCCCTTGTTGTGCTTTACCAACACCAAAACTTCCCCAACCTCCTCCTACGTATGGCAAGCCAGTCATATGCATGTCAAAACAGTAGTCCAAGGAGAACAGAATATCTAGCTATAGGTTTAATGACAAGAAATAATATTGCTAAAGGTAAATTCTAGAACCTTTAATAGTTCAAGAGATGTTAACAAAAAAACTCCTCAAGAATCACTAACAGATTCAACAATAACAAAATAGCATAAGTAACATCTAGTTTGTGGGATCAACCGATCAAAGTTCCAAGGTAAGCGTAAAGTGATCTGAATAATTCATAAATGAAAATATAAAAATGAAATTTCAGAAAGTAATGTTCAATATCCATGTATACTTCTACACACACGCATACACACTCACACACACACACACACAAAAAAAAAACTCCAAATATACATACCTTAATATCCCTACTGCCATGCGGACTACTAGCAATTTTTGGCCTGAATGCATTTGGATTACGCTCTAAGGTAGCTTCAACAGCTTCTCGCCTAGCCGCCTCATTTTCAACATTATTGTGACAATTTACACAGTTGCACCCATCACAGTAGATGCCAGATGCAAAGCACTCACAATACCTGACCAATATGTTGCCAGATTAAAAGCCATGCCGCATAAACTTACAAAAATAACAAGAAACAACTCAACTTCCACAATGGTCAGTGATAAAAAAATAAATAAATAAAGAATCTGTGACTCAAAAATTATAAAGCTTTACCAATGCACAATATACCTAGGGGTGAGTCTTATATTCTTTGAAGGCTTATAAGCATATCTGCATATGGACTAGCCTTCTTGGTTGTTAGGAGCTATAGTTTTTGGGTAGAACTCAACCACAAAATCTAGCTATTGAAGCATCAATTTTATCAACCACAAATTACGTTCAACCCGAAGCATTGCGAACCTTTTGCTTCATGTTGTTACAGGCATCGTGTTCACTTGACAACACTTGCAACGTGCAAACCAGCGATACTCACTCTGCCCGCAACGGGCAAACCAGCGATACACACTCTGCCCTTAGGTGCACGGAATGAGAGTGGGGGAATATAGAAGCTTCCGAGCGTGAAAGGAAAGTGTTCATAGATTACAAAAATAATGCAGCGTCGAATATACACTTTAAGAGTACCAATTTTAGGGAGTAAAAACATGGGCTCCACCATAAGTGTAAGAAACGGGCTAGTGTTACCGTGTTACAATAGACGGTTTTCTTTCAAGATATCATGACTTGGGTCAGACACATGAGTTCATCAAAGACCAATTAATAAAGCCAAATTGTAAATCCTTGTTTTTCTATACAAGGATCATACAAAAGCTCCCATCACCATAAGGAGCGTGCTCCCATTTCAATGGGGAGCGGGCTCTTAAGGTGGGAGCGGCACCACTTTAGGAGCTCCCTACTACTAAGACCCTGCCCATCCCTGGTGCCTCAGCTCTGATATGATGCTATCCAGTCTAGTATAGAACTCAGTTCTAAAAGCAAGAAGCATTGATGTGAAGGTACCCTATCGCATATAAACTATACAGTACTTTCGTACTTGGGCGGTCTCATATTTGGCTTCATAATAGGCAAACTGCACCAGGAGATTAAATGAACGTTAAATGAACTGATCACATAACTATTATTATCCATATTAGTTCTCACCTTATGGTAGTTTGAGCACAAATAGTAAACAAAGATAGTAAACAACGGGATGCCACTATTAAATATGGTGCCAAACAGTTAACAGCTATAAGAGAACCAGAGTATAAACTATCGTAGTTCATAAGTTATACAACAATACAACATGTTAGCTCTCCAATAAAATCTTTCATACTAGCAATAAAAGGAGGCATGCACTTACAACTTCAAGCATTTTGAATGTTTGCAGTTGCACTGTTTTTGCTTCTTTGGAGTGCCGTCTTTCACTTCAACATTTTTCCTCGCAAGAGTTTTAGGGGACTCCGGTTTTCTGGAGAAAGAGGAGAAATGTCATTTCATCAGCATAATGCATAGATTTTTTAGCTTCTAAGGGTAGCAGAAAGTATTACATTACAGACTTAGGCCCAGTTTTCCAAAAGATTTTAGCACCCTCATGATTTTTCAAATCAAAAAATGAAGTGGTTCCGTGTATCGTTTTTCGATTTTTTTTGCACCAAACTAAAGTACACGAGGAGTACTTTAATTTGGTGCAAAAAAAATCGAAAAACGATACACGGAACCACTTTATTTTTTGATTTGAAATATCATGATTTTAGCACCTGGGTGCTAAAATCTTTTGGAAAACTGAGCCTTACTCATGCATAAAATGGTACAAGAACTCACAAAAAATATAAGTTTCAACGTAAGTACACGAATGCATAAGGAAACAAGATAAATAAGCATTCAGAACCACAGGCTATTATCATCCGACAATTAAGAGAGAGAATTTACTTCTTGCGACTCATTTTCTCTTAAAATAGTGTACAATATGCTGTTAAAACCTCAAGGTGATGCATGTGTGGAGAGAGAGAGAGAGAGCACTTGTTGTTTTCTGGCATCCCTCTTTTAAGAACCGGGATTCGCAGAGTGGGATTGTATACAAGCAAATTTCTTCTGGAACCACAATTATATATGGGAGAAATTATGATAAGAAAAAATGAAAAATATGGCAACAAAGTCCAGATAACTAGAAAAAAAAAATGAATACTCCAGAAGGGAGTTCCTTGTGATGTAACTTGAAAAAGAAAAATGAAAAATCTATGAACCCTCACAAGCCATGTCCATCAGAAACCGCCAAAGATGCCCATAACTGCTGAAATACAATCAATTCCAAACAAAACCATTAAGGGTGCAGGTTTGGCACATAAGCGACAGCCCAGGGCACGCGAGGCTGACAAGGGATGGATGGATGTGGCCTCACCCCCACATGCTGAGAGGCTGTTTCGTGTAAGGTATACAAATCAACTAGCTCAACATATAAATGGGGTCAATTGTGCAAGTCAACTCACGAAAAAATTTGCACTTGGAGTTTCTGTGACATTCTAAAGACTATCAAATGCTGACATGATAAAAATATATTCTAACGGAGACATTGTTAACCTCCCATCACCATCTGGAAAAGGGAAATGCACACTAATAAATTATCTTACGAAGATAACCTACATAGGGTGCCGGGCCATAAATTCCTATCTCGGAATCTCTGGTAAAATAGTCCAAACTCTAATTCGAGCCACAACTACAGACCACTTTCCATAGACTGGAATAGCCCTCCTTTGTTAAAACATCCAGAAGATTTTACATTTTCAAGTATTTTCCATCTGAAATTTAAAATCTCATAACCAGAGTCCTACTTATTATGGACTTTCCCGATTAAATAGCCAATTTTGAACAGAGAAAATCAGAACATCAGAAACCTTTGAACCACACAAAATTGGGAACTGCCACACTAATTTTCTTCTCCCCTCTCTTCTACTTCCACATCTCAGATTTCATTAGGAAGTAATCTCAATCAAAGAGTTTCCTCTTTCCCTCTTTTGCATAATACGAATTGCACAAGCATCGCGTGTGCCAAGGCCTCCGGTACTTAATTAAGCGTAAAAGAGCAATATCATCTCTCTTTCTACTTCACCATTTCAGGTCAATTTAGGCTTGCCTTTCTCCCTAGAATCTCCAAGATCAAACCTTTTCTCAAAAATTTGAATTTTCACCAATTAAATCGTAACAGTATAAATTGTAAACTTACATAGGTCGTATTGAAGGAAGAGGCGATTGCGACAGTAGCAGTTGCTGCGGCGGCTGCGGTTGTGGCTGTGGCCTCAGCGGCTGGGCCGCCACCGGTTGCTGAGGGTGTTCCGGCAACACCAAAGCCGCAGCCGATGCACCACCAAAATCCAGCTGCCTCTTTGCCGGCAAATCCAACGGCGTCGTATCCGGCTGAGCTATCTTTTTCGGAGGGAAACTATCCCCTCCTTCACCTCTCTCCATCACCTCCAAAGAAACTCAAAATCCACTAAGCACCAACGCAATCACTCCAAAAAAAAACACTCACAATTTCTCAACCTATTCACTCAAATTCGATGACGTTCATCTAATAAACCCCACGAATTCAACAAATCCTTCCTCAAATTCAACACCTTCAAAACCAAAACACAATTCAAAAAGCGAAACTCAGCCGATTTGTAGCTGAGATTCGTGCGGAAATCGCAGTAATGTTGGTTTGAGAGAACAGTCGTGGATTGACCAGAATCAAACGAAACCTTCGATTCAAAAACTCGCGTACGAATGTGTGTGCGTGTGTGTATCGGTGGGGAAGAGAGAGATTGGTGTGATGTAGAGAGAGAAAATCGAAAGGGAAGGGTAGGAAAGAGGAAGAGCGAATGGGCTTTCGTCGCTCCTCCCTCTCGAGCTTTTGAAATTTCAATTTTGCAAATATTAGACGGTATGATTCGCGTGAATGATACCATCATACGGTGATTAGTCGATGATGGAATCCGACGGGTATTATTCATAGGGAAGTTGATAGTCATTGACTGACCGTACGATTATTAGACCGGACTCGCCGTGTGTTTACCTTTCAATAAAACTTCTTCGTCATGCAAACCTGTTTTTCTATAATTAAATGTCCGGGACAGTTTGTGTGTGCCTTAAATAATTCTGGAGCTTTAAAATTAATAATCATGCAAACTTTTAGTAGTGGCAAAGGAATTGATAGCACATGTAAGTTTCAAACTTGAGACTCTAGGATGGAGAAAATACCCACGCCCCATTCCATAAATGAATTCTTAAGGGTTTTTTTTATTTTTCACTCTTTGTGAGATATGTCATTATCATCACGTACATTAATAAAAAAATTCAAAAAATAAAAAAGCCAAGTTAAAGCATCTCCAATGGGTTTGGTTTGAGTATATTGAGTATCTCTGATAACATAACCAAAAATGGATAACAAAAACTCACCAACTCAATTTTTTATTATTCATTTTTGGGATTATTAAGCTTAGCAATGTTGATGTCCACAAAGACGTAACCAATCTAAGTTGGCAAAAATTCAAATACAATCATTTTCCTTCTCAACTTATAGAGTTGGGGATCCTATAGTGCAGTCCCATCATTACGTGGTTGTAGTGCGGCATTCGAGCTATTGATTGCGCAATCAATGGTCCAGATTTCATCTCGGCACTTACATGATCCGAGCCTTTCATTGCCAATATGAGATCAAGGGCTCGAATGCCGCACTACAGGATCTTCGGATCCCAATTTAATGGTCTACGTTGAATGACATTATAGTAAAATAGGAGTATAAGTGAAAGTGGAGAGTATTCGCTAAAATTCATAAAATGGCCAGCATTGTTAAATGCAAAACCATTTGTCCATGGATGGAGCCAGAAGGGGGGCCAGTAAATGTAGTCACCCCTACAAAGAAAAAAAACCCTCTAGTATTATATAGAAAAAGAAAATTTTTCTATGAATTGTATAGGCTTGCCCCTGCACGCAAAGGCTTGCCCCTGCGCGCAAAGCATTTTGGAAAAAAAATTCGCCCATGCATAGTAAAATTTCTGGCTCTGTCCCTGCATTTTTGTCAAAAATGGAGAGTGAGTTTCAACTACCTATCAAATACTTATTTGCTTTTGTATATAGTGAATTTCAAACAATAAGGCCCCAATTGCCTGTGGGTTTAGATGGGGGTATAACTTATACCCCTCCTCTTATAACATCACCCTTATACCCCTGCCAATTTACCAAAATTAAAAAATTATTTTTCGAAAATCCGAACCGTTCAATGTGTTCAAAAGGTATTTTCAAGGGTCCACAATATACAGTTTTTGCGAAAACTGCTTGGATCAACCCCTTCCCGGTACTTTTTTTTTGAAGATTTCCCGCATGGACCCTTGAAAACACATTTTGAACACATTGGACCGCTCGGATTTTCCAAAAATAATTTTTTTAATTGAAAAAATCAATTTTTTCTTATTCTTGGGAGGTCCGGATAAGAAGTTTTATGTGCATAGCTATACATATGTATACCTATATTTATATTTATATATATGAGTGAATAGAGATGCGGGGAGGGGCGGGGATCGGGGATCGGGGAAGGGACTGACAATATCATCCCCTACCCAATCCCCGAATTTTTTGAAAAATAATCCCCATCCCCTACCCATTCGAGGAGGGGATGGGTTGGATAGGGGCGGGTCGGCCGAGATGGCCATCCCTACAACCTGCTCTAGATTGACCCAATGAGCCTAGATGCTAATTGATCACTTGCACAAAAATTGGGACATTTGGCCAACTAGTTGTTTAGTTACACTTAAGTGTAGCGATATTATGACTCAACTCCCTAGGCGGCTAGGCCTCGTTTGATTCAGGTAGTAGGAGCCTGGGATAAAATTAAACACACCTAATCCCACGTTGTCCCTCGTTTGGTTCCTACAAAATCGAAAGGGATTAATAATGAGTGGGAGTAATAATCCCAGACTAAATTTCTCGCTAACTTGTCGCCCATATTTACAAAATTACCATCAAAATGATTTTTCCCTAGAGAACGAACATCTTCCCTCTTTATTCATTCCACCGCTCATCCTCTCCCCCCCTCTCTCTCTCTCTCTCTCTTTCAATTCCATATTCAAGATGTTGAGGACAGAGAATAATCAAGTGGATCGGCAGTGAGTAAAACTAAACATCAAGATCTGGGTTAAAGAAAAAGCATCTTTTTTGACACTTCAAGAACAAGAGCCACAAAACCTACAAAACATGGTACTGCTCATAAGACAGGCATACAAAGAGCAATATGGATACAAACCAAAAGATGGAGCTATGCATAACGTGTATGTACAGCAACAAAGAAAGAAAGACCATCAAAGGCAGAAATTTCACATAAACAAACACAAAAAACACAAAAATTTCGAGCGTCTCTTTCATTCAATAAGAGAAAACGAGACATGTAGACTTGTAAATTTGGAAATTTCACTTTGACTTTGACTATTCTATGGAGATCTGTTGACTGTGATCTATCCTACATGGATATTCCTTAAATTTTGATTATTAAAAATTGAGGGCGTGACACATATGATCAAGTGGGCTCACTTAACCTCACTGACTTTCACAGTACTTATTAATTCTACTACAATTCTACTCCCTCCATCCATTTTTAAATGACCAATATAGGAATACGTGTAATTTCAAATCTCTAAAAAACATATTTCCCTATATAATTTTTTAATTTATTTTATACCAAATTATAGTGCTCATTTAGTACTTTAATTGGTGGGGAAAAAAAAGCGTTATACGAAAGTACATTTTTTAACGTCCACAAAAATACACATTTATCAAAGGGATTACTTAAAAAGAGATGGAGGGAGTAGTATATTTCGGGGCAATTCTATTTGCAACCCCTTATTTACTCCATGCAACCTACTAAAAACTTCACACAATACTCCTAAATTACACTATTGGGTAAAGACGAAAATGCCCCTAAATAAAATCAACACACCCCAACACCCCCTCTTCTTACTCGTTTCCCTCCTCCATCACACCGAACTAGATACCACCCACCCCTCTTTTGACCTACCACCGCCACCCCTTTCCACCTCTGAATTCCTCGTTCATTTCACTCTCAAAGGAGAGCGAAGGAACACACATCCAATCAATTGAGAGTTCCTCTCCTTCGATTGAAGATAATGACCCATTTCTAGGTTTATTTTCAATTCAAGAAGAAACAATTGGATTGAAATGGAATCCTATTTCAATCATCTGTGATGGACATTGTACCTTTCGTGGAGCTGAAATCTAATGAAGATGTAGGAAATCCATTTGAATACTAAAAACTCAACTGGAAAAAACTGCCCAAATTTTCGACATTCACACCCTGAAAAACGACTATATTTTCGACATTCACACACTGAAATATGTGCACATATTCGACATTTGGATACCAAGTAGGTACTTCGAAAACTTCATATTTTAGCAACATACATTTCGACAAGCTAATGTTGAAATTCATCTTAATTTCCGATAAACTAATGTTGAAATTCATACATTATTTCGACATTTGGATACCGAAGTAGATACTTGGGAAATTTCTTAATTTGACAACATACATTTCGACAAGCTAATGTCGAAATGCATCATATTTTTACGACTTTAGCTTGTCGAAAACTATGATGTATTTCAACATTTACATACTAAAATAGATACGAGCAGAAATCCAATTTTCACAGTTTACTACTTGCAGGGCCATACAGACAAAGAGATAATGGTGGTGGTTGAGACAGTGGTGGTGCTCGACCTGTGGGAGAGAGGAGGGAGGTGGTGGTCGACTAGTGGGAGGAGGGATAGAGGTGGTGGTTGACTGGTGGGAGGGAGGAGGGAGAGAGATTTCAAATTTTTTAGAGAGAGAGGAGGAAGACGATAGGGAAGGGGAGAGGGGAGGAAGTGTAATTTTTTAGGTTTTTGAGAGGGGTATTGTGGGAAGTTTATGGGTATTCAGTGGGTTGTATGTAGTAAATTTGTTGGGAGAATTTTAGTTGTAAGTTGTATGAAGAAATTGGATTGTATGGAGAAAATAAGGGGTTGCAAATAGAATTGCCCATATTTTATGAGTTTGACCCTCAACTTTAATGGAATTGCCTCAAGTACGAAGCGACTTCTCTAAAGTTGTAGATTTTCCCTCCTCTTAACACTTCAATTTGTCTGACTATCTGTCAATAAGCGTGGATAACACTCAAAAGGAATAAATAAGCCCATTACATCATCCAAATCCAACTTGGCAGCCCAAAAGAAAAATAAATGAATAAATAAACCAAAAAAAAAACCTTATTAGAACAAATCTTCTTCTTCAGGCAGCCAAACAGTTGGACATCCCGCAGTGACGATCATCTGCCCGCATCGCCATATCAGGTTCGGTGAACCTAACCTACAACCAGGGCCGGCCCAGGCCCTAGGCTTAAGAGGCCTGGGTCTAGGGCATTCAAAAAAACTCAAAAAATAAGGGCACTCTTGCACTCAAAAAATAACAGCTCGCTAAGCAATGATGAGCAGTAAGTTTAGGTGGGTTTTGTATTTATAGGCATCCATTGCCTTTGATGTTTCAAAGTTGGGCGACGTGGGATTCAAGAAAGAGGCATTTACTTTGTTCCTTCACTTCAAGTTCACGGCTTCACTCTTTCACTTCTCGTCCCACATCGAAAAAAGAAGGTAAGGAGGCATTCATTTCTTCCTATAAAATGCGCTGGACCAGTTCTTGATTGATGTCATGAGGCGCTTGCATGTAGCGCTTGCACGATGTGTGCGAGTTACACATGAGTATGCAGTAATATGTATGAAAGATGTATGCATACACGTATACTTAAGCATATATGCTAGCTCACGTGCTCACTTGAGCTAGTTCAAAAAAAATTAGCTGAATATGATTGTTAAGTAAACAAACGGGCTTATTAGCTTGCTTAGCTTTGGAAAAAAATTTAGGGCACAATTTTTAAAATTAGGCCTAGGTCAATGGAAAGCCCTGGGCCGGCCCTGCCTACAACAAGAGTTGTGTCCAAAATATTCCGGTCGTATCCCTCGTATATTCCGCACCTACACCTGTGTTCGGTCGCAGTGTCGATTCAGGTACTTTGCCCAAAAACGTGGATTCACGTATAATGGACATAAGAATTTGAAACTTTTTGTTTTATCTTATTTTGAAGTCACTATATGTTAAATTCTCTTCGTGAAAGGGTATAGATAAGCGTCAAAAGCGATTTCATTTGATTAAACATGGGACCCCAAACTACGTAACGAGAAAATGAAAAATATTACGGGCACAAACTGCTAGGTGAAAGATGGATCAACGGTAAAGTTATTGGAGAATTGAATTGAACATTTGCCGCATAAGGTTAATTGGGAAACATTTCCGCTAAGAGCATTTTTAGAATAAACTAGTTTTTCACAATTTTTAATGTGATGTATTGTGAAAGAATGACCTGTCTCGATTTTTTTAATAAAAAAAAAAATCGTTTTTTACTAGTGAAACACTCCTTATTTCCTTAGCATTCGGAATACTTCTGCTTCTATGGTTACCTTAGTCTAACAAACACCCTATGATTGTGAACTAATGAGCACACAGTGAAATTTTTAATCCAAATCCAAATTCACAAAATTGGTGACAGAAGCACCTATCCTGAGAATGAAGAAAATAGAGTCAGAGTCAAAGTCAATGTCAATGTGTGATGTTAAATTCTTATTTCACCCTTATCTTCATCTTTTTTGCTTTAAAACGATTTAAAATTCCCTTTTAAGCCTTTGCATCTTGCCCACAGGACATGCCTGAGAAACCATCTGCTAACCATAACTAAAATGGTAAATACATCATTCCCAGTTCAAATCTGGTAAGAGTAATAATAGAGATACAGATGCAAGCTCACAAATTCAAACACATATATAGCCGGAATCACGTGACACACTTTGGTTTGTGTTCATAGCATTTTTGTTTAGGTAAATACATTGCCAAGCAACGACAATACAGAAAATTCTAATGATTCATAATTTAAGGCACATTAATTTAAAAGCCACTCCATCATTACAAACAAAACTGGGACTGGAAGTTGAGGTAAGCAAATTGTCAATCGACACAAATCATGATCAAAGAAAATCCAGAGCACATAAAAATGCCTACACTGTGAACTACCATGGTAGAACAGAGATGTTAAAATGGTGGCAGGAGAACAAAACTCACCAAGAGAGAATTCTTATAGAAAATACTGGAATTTTCCACGGATGAAGGATCCAAGCAATCGCCACGAATTCTGTCTTGAAATTAAAATCCGTAATTGCCATTGGTATCTCGACAAGAACACATGACTTCAAACTTGATGCAGGATTTAAAAAGGTTTTCCTGCACCATAATCAAGGAACAAGTTTCTATTTCCTAGGAGACTGAAATGAAACATCAGTGGAATCCAACAATACCACTGTTTCACCCGACAAATACCCAAATGCATTGAACATTTCTTATGTTCCCAAACTATTTTGACATTTCCATTATTTTCTGGCTACTTTTTCCAAATGTTTCCGAAACATAATCAAAATAATTTCCTTACCTAGACAACCAAAAACACATACCGAACCGAAAACTTGAGATCCTTGACCAAATCAACATACCAACCCGAAAATTTGATCATTGACCATACATTCATTGGATCTCATACAGGGAAAACCCCATACCCTCCCCCTTTTTCTATCATTGCTTTAGTTTCTTTTACAGAAGGACCTATCAGCAGCATTACTTGTCAGCAATAAAAATCCATGGAAAAATGAAATAATTACCTCTCTCGACAACCTTGTTTCCATTGCTTGCAGTTTTTTGAATGCATTTTCGTCCTCATTGCTCAAGGTCCTGAACAGTGAGACTGATGGGATGTTGGATAATGTAGTAAGAAATCGCATGAAATAAGACCCAAGATCATTTGTCTCAAGACCAGTGGCTGCCAAATGGGACCCCTCTCCTTTCTGAGCATTTGCCAGCAACAACTGAATCTGCTCAACACACATCCTGGAAAGAGCACTTGAGATGGCAGCTTTTGGCCATCTAAACTTCTCTTGTAGTTCAAAAGATGGAACTTCTGTGCCAAGAGATGAAGAAAATATACCCTGAACAGCTAAAAACTTCAAAATTTCCTTTTGCACCCGAAACTTGGCTTCAGGATCTAGCTGCACATGCTTCAAAACACTGGGAAGGGAATCTATGACCCAACTTTTCAAAAAATCAGAAGTTCCCATTGTCCCAACAGAATCCTTATCCTCGATGGAACCTATTTCTGAGTTGTCATCCGTTGTTTGACTCTGATCTGAAGGTTCCTCTGAAGAATGGCCTTCATCCAAAAACATGCTAATTAAATTCTGAATAAACAGCATGCACCCCGATTCAGTTTTAAATTCAGCCATCAAATCTTTTACCGTTTTCGTCCGAGTTATGCAATCAAATTTCCCATTGCTGTTCTTCTGAAGGGACACAACAACAGCTACTCTTCTGACATCATCATTCTTCACCCATTCTGACAGTTCTTTCAGAAAATATTGAGCAACTTTGTACAACCAAGAGTCCTTGGTGGAAAGTATATCCACTAGGCACTGAACGAGTTTAGAAGACAGTACAAGGGGGACACAAGATGAAGGAAGCCTTGGTAGGAGAAGAAGTAGAACATCAAACGCCAAGTGTTTGCGGTCATGAGAGGACAGAAGAAGGCATCGTTCAACAATAACTTCACAAAAACATCGAAGGTTTTTCTGGATCTCTTCTTTGGAGGAGCTATATTTCTTGTTCTTCTTGTGCTTTTTACTGGAATTTAAGCCTGATGTAGAATCTACATCTGGTAAAGCCATATCAGGTAAAAGAATATTTACCAATACATGCCAGACGCTATGAACTCGAGGCTGGCAGAAGGTAGATTCCTGTAATGCTACCAGAAAGCAAATATTAATAATCAGAAATATTCATTATTCTCAGGCAATGTGTGGTGAACTGGTGCGATAATTCGAATCTGAAAATCACCTTTAAGCAATTAGAAAGAGATGACAAATGGTCAGCAGAAAAAAAAGCACTAGGACTATATGGATCAGGCAGAAGTTTTCCAAAAAAGTTGCCATCCACAGAAATCTTTTCTCGCAGTTTAAGAGCAAGAAGCAAAGCATCAGGGTTTCCAACTTCAATGGCTCCTTTAAACCACTCCTGAAGCCCAGGAGCTTCAAGCACTTGATTCTGCAAGGCCTCCACCAGCAACTGCAATAAAATAGGCGACATCAAGGTTTTATTATAGACTCGAGAACCAATAAAAAAAATGGACTAACAGAGCCATTCCAGCAGCCACGCCAAGCCGTAGAAGCTATGAGAATGAAAGGAAAGAAAAAAAAGTACAGAACATGAGTAAGGACAGCAAAGATCCCAACTGGATAATAGGGAAGATTATAATATTGGAGCACAGAGAGACCACGGGCGCATTTGAAACAGATTAGTAATAATGTAACCTAGACAGCAATAGCAAACTCGCACACCATAGAAAGTGAGAAGGGGGAGATACAAATTATTGCACTTAATCACTTACAAACATCAAGACTATTGGAACATGTAGCATTCCCTATTCAATCCATCAGCCATTTCATTGTAAAATTAATCAGTAATGTATATAGACAGTCCCGTGATGGAAGGGAGAGTGGACTAGCAATCAATGTGATATTTGCACAACCTACGCATGGCAAAGGTTATAGTTGATCATGGCCCAGACTAACAATCTACAACTTCAACAAGAAATGTTGAAATGAATTTCACACAGCAGGCATCGTGATGCAGGAACCTTGTGCATGGATGTTTGCATCTTTTGACATGCTTTGTCCAACAAGAAAGGACATCTGTTCACAAAAATACACAGCGTGGAAATTAGCACTTGACACAAAGTTAACGTGCCAAGTACATTGGCGATATGCCGATATGTACCACTGCACATGCGTGTAATTTCACTCATTGCAACCAGTCATGTCTCAATTGTTTTTTCTGAACAAAGTAACCAAAAGCTCTAAAAGCAATGCTATCTACGCCGTTTATAATGAAATTTCCTGGTTGCATTCGTACATGTCCAGAATCAAATTATTTCAGTAAGCACAAGTACAGTAATAGTTTTGAGTAATACAGCAAAAAATAATATTTCCCCTGAAACCACCCTAAGGAACAATACTAAGATATAATCATCCAAAATACCATTTCAACCAAACCCAAAATGATTGAGACAGCAGGCTCCTGCAAATACCGCTTCTTGGATGCAAGGGCAATAAGAGAACTGGTAAACTCTTTGATGGAATGAGAGTTTTCATCAGTTAACCTTCCTGATTGTGCAATAGCTCCATAAGCAAATAGCCGCCCCAAAAAACAATCTTTCACATCCTGCTGCAATACATTGAGCAATTAGACAATTCCCCAAAACAGAAGGACAACCTACATCTGAACAGTAAAAAACTCTTCCCCACCTTGCCCTTCATTGAAGAGGAAACCTCCTTCATTGAAGAGGAAACCTCCAACAGATCAACAATCAGTTTCAGAATAGCATCAACTCTGATGCTTGTAATTGCACCTAGTAAAATGGTCAAACCCAGGGCAAATCCTTGTCTTGCACACTGTAGAGACATAGAGAACACAGGAAGGCCATGAGTCGGTGTAGTCCAATGGCGGAAATATTAAATAAGAAGGCATGAAGCACAACAACATTGAAAGATCAACTGTAATGAACTGTGAGTAACACAAGCAGAACAAAAGCAATTCTGACTTCACTGTTGCCTATACTATTTTTTTCCTTCGTCTTGTTCTTTTGACAACTAACCAAAGCATTAAACTATTTTTTAGCCAAGCACCAGGTTTGATGTTAGAAAGGAATTCCCTAAGAATCAAACCTATTATAATTAAATATGCAAAGTCAAGTTATCTAGGAGTGGGGGAAACAGACGTAAAAAAATGCTATGAGTTATTTATGCCAAACGGACCCCTTATATGTTGTGCTAAAACATAGTGAAACCATCGGCAAATCCACATATGCCACTGCACCACTTGGACAAGATGATGAAAAATGTTGACAAAAAAAGTTCATTGAACCTTGTGGAGGAAAAGTATTCTCTATAAAAACATTAAACTGCAGGCGATTTAAAATCAAGTCACACCTAGCACCTTTCACTCCCCTAATAGAGATCAAAGTCAACAAAATGATCATAATTGGACCATGTTTTCAATCGTCAACTTAAAAAGTAAGCTTCTGCAACAAAGAGTAAACGACCCAACTTGAAAATGACATGATACATTCCATGCAATTTTTTCATTTCATAGTGCATTCCAATCGGAAAGATAAGTACCCTTTTCATTAGGACATAAATCAGGGTATGCTTTTGACAAAAGTTCATGAGAGAAAAAAGAAAGGCACCGACGAATGCTTCTCCTAAATGAAGTTATAAATGGTTGCGGATGAAATGACATGAACATACCTCTATCGGTGAAGAAACACCACGTATGAGTCTCCGAATGGCGTATCTCAAAGAAGGTGCACAGTTATTCAAGCCATCATCTTTTTCTGCTTCCAATTGCAACCTGCCTTCAACCAGCTCCTTGTTATCAAGCTTTTCATATGCCGTTTGGACTTTCTGCAACTCTACTACTAATGATTCAACTGCTGCTTCTCTTACAGCAGAATCAGCTGATTTGAGGTCCTCAAAAACACTAATATGAAACTCAGGCACACCACTACTTGGTAAAGTCGATACAGGCACCGCAGTCTTATCTACCTTCAAATCTAAAGGCTTGTGCTTTGGTCTCACATCATCAGAAGCAGCATGGTGTCTCTCTTTGTCCAGTGCTTTTCTTTTTTTCTTTCTCTCCATTGGCTTAACATCAAATGTATTCGATGAAGAGGCAACGGACCCATCTGCTATTCCTTTCTTCTTCTCCTTTGGTGTCATAAGATTGCGTAGTCGAAGATGGGTCAGAAGACCCATCTGCTACTTCTGTGTTCTTTTCCTTTTTCATCTTCTTTTTGGGTACCTCTGAAACAACTTCATCAATACCTGTATCTGTTGCATTCTCTATTACTTCAACTGCAGCACTGGACCCTCTTTTCTTACTACCCATTTCACAAAAAAAAAAAAGCCTACTTGAAACTTGCCCTACATTTGAAATTAGTACTCAAAAAAACTACTGTTAGAAAATGCATACCCTTGTTGGGAAGCTTAAAGCAAATTTAGGAAATAAGTTCTATAAAGAAAAATTCAGTATAGGTTGCTAATAAAAGATAAACAGATTGTTAAACATGGTATTTTCGTTTCATAATTTGACGAACATAAACTTTTGAAAAACTTTATAAGAGAGAAAAAATTATTCTCGTTATTCATATTATCATATCCTTCCCAAAAAATAAAAGAAGAATGAAAAACAAAAAACAAATAGAATGATTTTTCATTCTTCTTTTATTTTTTGGAATGACTTATTTCTATAAGCGAAACCTATGTAATTGATACGGTACTTCTACCTAGAATTTTTATTTTTCCTTTTCTTTTTCTATTTCATTACAAAATTAATGTTGAAACAAAATTACACTTCAGTCATACAAACTTTAGTCAAAATTGTATATATAGTAACTTATGCATTTTTTTTTTTAATCCTTGTTTGTCTTCTTTTACAAAATCAATATTTATCACTTAATGTATTGTATTTTCTTTATCCTATTTCCTATTTGTGTTTTTGTTTGTTTGTTAATGAGATGGAAGGCATATGCAAATTCCTATTCGACCATATACGAAAAAAAAAAAAAAAAACCAGAGAATGTATAACTCAAGAGTAAAGTCTAATAATATTGCAACATTAAATTCTAACAAAACAAAGAAAGCAAAAAGAAAAAAAATTATGAAGAAGAATAAAATGGTAAATTGCATTGATGAAATGTGTAAGAAATTAAATGATGGATTGAGAATATACATGTGCATTTATCTTGTAAAAAATGCAAAGAAAATAGTATGAAAAAGGGGCGAAATATATCAACCACAACGAATCTTCATACAAGATTAAATGTGTTTTTTTTTTTCATTTTTATATGGTGGAACATGAATCTTCATACAAGTGCCTTCCATTTGTTAAAACACCATAGATAATACGATTCATTACATTTCAAATATCATCAATTCTATAAAAAAACAACGATTACTAAAATATAAAATGCGCAAGTCACTGGATAATTTTGACTAAAGTATGTATGACCACAGTGTAATTTAGCTCAATATTAGGTCTGTAACAGAATAAAAAATAAACGGAAAAAAAAATTCTAGTTAGAAGTACCGCGTCAATTACATTGATTTTGATTTAAAAAATAGTTATTAAAAAAAACAATTAGGATGATTTTTCAGTACTCTTTATTTTGGGGGATATGATAAAATGACAATTTTCATATGACTTTAATTATGAATTTTTTTTTATCAACAACCGAAAAAGAATAATATACTTAATATTGTGGGTTCTATTCACAGAAAGTTACTCCATATGCTTTTAGGCCCCGATTGGATGCGGGATAAATTTTGGTGAGATTAAATAGTGCAAATGAATTCGAGTTAGCTCTGCAGCTCGTGAGAGTGGAGCCTAAAATGGCAAAGCACCAAATACTGTTGGCATTACTATATTTTAGGTTTGGCCGGTCAAATGATTTTTTTTTTTTTTTTGCATTCTTTCGTTTTGCGTCAATTTTTTTTACCTTGTTACTTTGTTTTGACAAGAAAATCAGAAATGTATAAAACTATAATTGAAATTCAAATTTTTTTTGAATACTTATTTTTGTTTTTATTAAAAAAGATTTAAGTTTGCCTCCTAATTTTTTTTTTGTTGCTATATAGGAGTGCATTACAATAATTAAACCACGCAGAAGAAAAAAAACCTAAACCCTTTCTTACGATTTTTTTTTTGAACAGCAAAACCTTTTCTTACGTGGTATGATTTTATGCAAAGAACTTTAGACTGATTGATGTTCACAGCGTAAGGAATGCTTTCTCGTCTGCAAGTGCGTTTTTATGGGATTCTGCTTCATGAAATAAGAAACTAAAAAAACCGAAAATTCTGTTCGCATGTACAATTGGGGACAGATCATGCACAAACATCTTTGTGGGGGCTATTTCGGGTCCAAGAAAAATGATATGAATTGTTCATTTTTAAAAGCATTTTTATGGATTCCTGTAAAATATCAACTCCATCGAATATCATTAAAAATATAGATTGGCGCTATGAAACTGTTGACTTCGTAACGGATCAGATTTTTTATTATTTTGCTTAAACGAGGGAAGTTCAGGACGGACAAGATTTGCCATTCCAATAATAACACATGGAAAGAGATACCAGTATTTTCTTTAATGAACTTTAGAGATCGGTATGTTTTCTAATAAATCTTTCCTTTTTTGAAGAGCTCTGTAATACTATCTCGTAGGATGCACGCCGAGCCGCTAATTTTTAAGGGTTCACCATTGGTATTTAGGTCTATGGATTGAGGTGAGATAAGTTCGTAAGTCAGCCAATAACTGATATAGTTATCTATTCATACTCAATCCAAACCGACCTAGTCCGTATAATAATACATTAGAGCATCCACATTGGCCTAACCAAAATCAAAAGGTTGCTAAGGTTAGCAATGTTTGTTAAAAAAAGTGCTCACATTGGAATAACCAAACTTAACAATCTTTTAGCAACTAACCAAATTTTGGCACTTGAATAACCAAAACTAGCAACCTTTTGCCAATAATCAAATTTAGTGGACTCCACATCTACCCAATCAAATACACCCACCATTACACAAAATGACAAAAACCTTCTCTCTCCTCCTCTCTCTCTCTCTCTCTCTCTCTCTAAACAATGTTTTCAAAAGTTTAATTTAAAAAACTGTTTTTTTTTTTTCAAAAGTTTAATTTAAAAAACTGTTTTTTACAAAAGTTCATTTTAAAAAACTGGTTTTTTCAAAAGTTTATTTTAAAAAAAAAAAATTTCAAATTTTTTTTTTTAAAACTGTTTTTTTTTTTTTTTTTTGAAAAACTGTTTTGTACTATAAAAAAAATTTCAAAATATTTTTAAAAAAAAATTCCATAAACTTTTTTCTTGTAGGTTGAAAAAGTGATGTGGCAAGTTTTGTTTATCATTTGAATAAGTGATGGGGGGGTCCATTGTTTTTGGTTATAGACAAAAAACACCAATGTGGGACTTGACATTGCTAACTTTAGCAACCTCTAAATAGATAACCAAAAGCTCATGTGACAACTTTTGGTTATCCAATTTTGATTAGGCCATTGTGGATGCTCTTATGCTTTCCTTTTATTTAGCTTAGCGGAATAGTATTAGAAAATGTATAAACAAAAGATATCTACAGCTATCCTTCTAGTTTATACAATCTCTCTCTGTGAATAAAAAATTGCGCTATACATGTAGGGTGATTTGGATTTTTTAGACTTTTTGATATGATAAATTAAATTGGAAATAATAGGGTATACAAAATATATAGATTAATTGAATGGGTTTGGGTTTAGGAATACCAAAAGGAACCCATATACTCATCGGATGAGTTTAGGTACATACAAATCCCGTTATCGCATATACTCATTGGACATATACTCAATGGAGGAGTTTATGTACATACGAATCCCGTTACCCCATGTATTGATTGGACAAGTTCAGGTACATACGAAGCCCGTTATCCCATGTACTCATCGGACGAGTTTAGGTACATATGAATCCCATTATCCCATATACTCATTGGACGAGTTTGGGTACATACAGTATGTACAAATCCCATTATCCCATATACTCATTGTACGAGTTTAGGTACATACAAATCCCGTTATATAGCGCAAGTCCGACCAACCAAAATCCGTTAGGGTAGTGCAAACATGACGAAATCACATAGCTACAAATTGATTGATCCAGAATGAAGCTGAAATGTTGAATGCGATGTATTAATACCACCTCTAACGGCCCACTCTAGTTCACCGACTAACTCTTGGTCTAACCACAGAGGTCAAAAGGTTAACCTCAAGTTATACAGTTGTACAGTAGCAGTAGCTCCAGGCTTTCCGTTCTTGAGATCTGAGGCAGCAAAACGAAATATGTGTTTCACATCTGAAAGAGCTGTTCGGTTCTTCTCAAATCACCAGCCAAAGGGAAGTTGTTATACGTTTCACAATGTTAGAAATACGTTTCACGATTAATCTAAAGCAGTGCATACGTCTATAGTATATATCCAACCAAAACAAATATAACAACCTACTTGAACCAAAAACCATCTTTGCCATCAACAACACAACACAAGCTAATACACACCATCAATCCGATCTCGTCCCATACCACGTGGTTCATCTCGTCCACGTTCTGCATACATATCACGACGGTAGTCCTTAGGAGGTGGTGGCCCACCCCTAATCGGAGACCGGCTCCTCTCTCGCGCATCACGTTCCCATCGTCGGGGCGGCAAAGGCATTGACGGTGGCAGTGGCGGGCTCCGCAGTGATAGTGGCAATGGAGGAGATAGTGGGCGCCTCTCATACCCTTTTCTATCGTCAAAGAAGTGATCCCTCCCACGGTCCCTGTTTCCCAAATCCAGTGGAGGCAATGGCCTATCAAACTTGCTCCTCTCTCCTCTGTGATCTTCTGGTGGGTAGTCCAGCCGATCTCTCCGCATGTGGTCATCAGGAAACCTACCTTCGTACCTAGGATGAGGCGGGGGACCACCAGCAGCCCCAAAATCTCTTGGACTCTCTCTGGCCCATCCACGAGCTGGGGACCTAAACCCGCCGTTCATTGCCCTGCTTGGAGGAGAGCGATTCACCAGAGGAGGACCAGGAAATCGTCGAGGGGGAGGAGGGGGACCAAGATATCCCCTCCGGGGTGGTGCAAAACGATGCCTCTTGCAGTTGTTACAATGGTCTCGCCTTGCAAAGTTCAAGTTGTTACATCTGAGTAATCATAAAACACCACGTTAGATAATCAAACAAGAAAATCCTTTACTTAATTGGTGACAGGAAAAAAAAAAAAACAAAAGGGTGCAATTGAAAACTGTTCAACTCAATATCATCAAAGCGTAAATATCAAGGTGGCCACTCTTTCACACCATGTTTTATTTCTCATCACGTGAGGCATCACGCATGCTCCAAGTGCTTGGATATTAACTTTATTTGTTCCATTATACCAACCAGTATGAGTTTGCCACATCAGATGCTACCACAAAATTGGGTAATATGTGGTCACCGTAGGCCGTAGCTATGAAATAATCAAAATGGTAGTACAATAGACCCCAAACTTCTTCAGCTATCAGCGGAACGTAAAGTGCCAAGCGTCCCCTGTCAATTGTAGAATCTGAGTACGCGTAAAGTAATAACTGCGCATGTTTATAGAGAATGTTCACATGGTCACCTTAATTTTTTCCTCATTCGACCGAGTCAGAAACATAGCCTTACTACCCCTTATAGTACATTATGTTCAAGGAACTACTCCTCTTGAAAGGACCCAAAGAAATTGCAAAAATAATAGACATCTATGGAAACACGGACAAAAGCAGACACAGCATCCATGGGTTAAATTGTACTGGCATACCGGTTACCCAACTGTACACTAAGTGCTATCCAGCTGAAATCTGTCCTTTTTGCCAAAATTGTATACATCAGTGGGGGTTTAGAGGGGGATAAGTGGGTTAACAACCAAAAGGGGTTCGACGTCTCTCCATAGATTCAAACCCCAGATTAAACTGCATACCTGACTGTATACTGAGTGCTATCCTGCTGAAATTTGTCCTTCAATACGTTCCAAAACTCATATTAAACTGAAGTAGTGAACTCAGCACACAATTTTCCTCGACAATCCTACCATTACTAATAACAAGGAAACCAGAACAAGTAATCCAAAAATATCCAATTTCTGATGGGCAGTCAAGGAATTACACAAGCGCAAAACTGAAGCATAGACACAAGTTGAAGTTTTACCTTAATCCAGATTTCCAAATTAACCATGTCTAGAAAAATGTATGTTGTCTCGAGCACATGATGAATTAGCATATGAAGGTCATGAGGTTGAAAATGAAAATTTGTCTTTGGACAGATTAGAAATGTTGCCAGGAGGCTAGCAAGGTTAGTGGAAGGACTTGGGGGCAAGCTTCAGCTACAAAGGAAAAGGAATTAAAGAGACTTGATTGCTCCATTAGTTACAAACCGTCGCAAAGTCAACACGGTGCCCATTGAGACACTAGTGGAAAGAATAAGGCATAGGCATTTTATCCGCCTCATAAATTACTTTTTCAGCTTTTGGTTGTTTGGTTGGCATTGGCATTGCTTCTTGCCCTTTTTCTTCTCCTTTTAAGGTTTTTCTATCCATTTTTAGTCTAACTCTGTATTGTTTACGAGGGTAGTGCCACATTTGCACATTCTGTCATACAATAAGTTTCTTTATTCATCAACAAAAAACAAAAATTAGCATAAGATGTGTACCCAACCATCATTCTAGACAAATACAGCAGCAAATAGCTGAGCTCATTTTGCAGTCCTAATCTTCTAGTATCAAAAGGGGCTACAATAGAATCCAAAATGACCTAAGAGTTCAGGGTAGAAGTGACAAACTAACTAAACAGACACAAACAGAAGATGAATTCAACCGTTTTGAGAAGTAGATACATATTGTTATTGCCAAACTTCACCAACATAAATGCATGAATAAATTAACAAATAAGCACAACTGGAAAACAAATAGTGTACTTACGCGGGATCAGGGCACATCCAATCTCCTTCTCTTGGGCGTACATTAGGATTATTTCGAGGTATCCCGTCATTCCTGAATGGTCCAGGACCAAATCCAGGCCCATCAAATCCTCTATCAGCAAACCTGCCACCACGTCCTCTTCCACGGCCATAAGGGGGCGAATAGTCTCGATATCTACCAGGAGATCTCCCACTGCCAAATCCACGACCACGTGGTAGGCCCACCCGACGATCAAAATCTGGACTGTAGCGGTGATCTGCATTCCTCCGGCGCACGGGAGAACCAGACCCTGCACGAATTCTATACCCTGAAAGAAAAACCCAGTGATGTCGAGAGATAAGCAAACCCCTCCCCAAATCAGGAAAACAAATATTACGATGTTATATCCAACGGTGAATGACCCCATGAATATGCCAACATAAAACTAATCCTCTTAAATAGAGTTACCAGCACCCGCGGTAGTCTCCAGAAGTACGAACATAACACACTAAAGTCCAACACACTATAAAGATCACCCAAGGAAACAGCCTTACTGTCATTCTTCAAGCATAAAACCCAAATTACCAGTGCGTATATTTCCATTCTCACCACGTGATGTGTGACAAGATTCTCAAAGAACCAAGCAGCCCTATGTATATAAGCCACATCCATCTATCTTGGAACCATAATACATTTAAATTTTACTTTTGCTTAAAGTACACAGAAAACTCAACCCAACATTGCTACTTGATTCTAGAGCAACCGAGACCTAGTGAGGCACCTTGGTAATTATCAAGATGACAAATTCACCCTTATCTACTAACAGCGGAACTTTAAGTGCATTGATCAGCAACAAATAGAAGACATTCCCAAAAAACAAAATCCAGCGTATTTCATCCCAAAACTTCTGCAGATTGGAGCACCAAGAACAAAACCCACCAGAACAAATAACCAAAAGCCCAACTGGATTGCTATGAGAAATCTCACCCCTACCAATTTATCCACTTCGCTTGGAAAAAACCTCAGCCTTTTGCAAGAATAGATCCAAGTTAACATCCCAAATATTTCCCTTCAACTAACATCGGTAAACAACCCCACGCAAGCCATAGTGCACACAAGGACGCATCAATAAGATGATTGACGAATCCATAACAGCAAATCCAAGCTTGCAAAGATATTCCCCAACCCTCGTTCTTTTTGTTCATGGAGATCCACTTAAAAGGAAAACGACACAAATATCAAGACATAGGAACCCCAAATACATTATCATTTGAGGGCCATAGTTCCAAAGAAAGTTTTATTAACAACTTTCCACAAATTGAACAAAAAATAAGAAATAATGAAAGAACACAAAAAAAGAAGCATCAAACTTCAATACACTCATGCACCTACCTTTAGTAACACTAAAAAACAGAAGATTGCACCTGAAACTTCTTAGCGTTTGATTGAGCCCTACTCAATCATCGAAATAAATAAAACGTAAAAATTTAAAAACCTAACCACCCAATCAGCCTCGCATTAGAATCTTGAAACCAAATATCACCATACAAACCGCCACCATTCGTTGAAACAAAACCAGGCATCCCCATTAATTGGTGAAACCCACAGCCCCAAAACCAAATATCACTATCTCCACCTGCGAGACTCTTCTGGTACACAATTCCAGCTTCTGTTTAAGTGGATCCGGTAACACTGAGCACTCTTACTGAATTTTCCACCTAACAGTCAATTCAGAGTGGGGTTTTGTTACTTAATGCAATTATGGATTTGGACACCATACTTGGACACTCTCCTGCAATTACCCAATAAAATACGAGCGATATCCAACCCATTTCCAACCTGTCCATCAACCATGATATTTGTAACATGTCCCTGATGGCAGAGGCCAAATTAAAAGCTCGATCAACTCAAAGTACGTACCAAACTCACAAATTCCAGAAGATTTGCAAACACAAAACCCTCCGCTATAGCTTGGAAGGGAGTGAGAGGTACACACTACTTCCAAGTGATATTGTACACCCTCACTGCGCACGATGCACAGTTATTGTCCACAATTTACCCATCGAAACCCAAAATTACATCCCCAAACCATTTCCAAAACCAGCACTCACACCAACAAGCCTTCCTCAAGACCAAAGTTCTTGCACCAGGCAACAATAAAAGCTGTAAAACACAACAGCAAATTACATTCATAATTCAACACTTTATAAGTGGCAGTAGAACCACATGCTCAACAGCGGGCACACAACCAACAATGAATTGGTTTTTACAAAACCACGTACATGACTAGAACTTGTAGATAAGAAAACATCATGTGCTAGAATCCAGATAAACTAATCAAATGGACTGCAACAATGTCACTGGGAAGAAAGAAAGTAAAAATTCAATGCCTAGACAATAAGTCCTAACCTTAATATTGCCCCACCTAGCCAAAGTCAGTCCTTTACCACTAAATTTTGGGATATTGTTTAGTGGTTTGAGACCAATAATTCATGGTCAGCCATCTCAAAATCAAGGGAAGCGGATATTTCCTTTGGAAATTGGACACTGAAGTTCCCACTTGGGAAGGGAAACAAAGTTCCCACCCAAGACCACTTTATCCGATAAGGTGAAACAACAGGGCAGCAAGATATAAACATGGGGTGTATCCAGGATCATTGTCTAATTGCTCCGAGATATAAAACGACAGTACATCTTGCCTTTGTAAAATCAATCAGTACCCGAACTCCCACGCTAAATATGGTAGTCGCAAAGGTCAATTTAAAGGCAATTAGACAAAACGCAATAGAAATAACTGCAAAACACACAACAAAACAAAAATATCGACAGTTCAACCCTATGACCTAGTCAGTTTCCTTGAAAATGAATATGACCAAACAGAAACATCGAATTCCAACACAACAGAGCTGAATCAGCTGATACAGGTCGCATCGGCTTTAAAAAAATATACTTCACTCCGTTTCCCCTCACTATGATGTTAAAACACATCTGCCTAGACAATAAGTCCTAACCTTAATATTGCCCCACCTAGCCAAAGTCAGTCCTTTACCACTAAATTTTGGGATATTGTTTAGTGGTTTGAGACCAATAATTCATGGTCAGCCATCTCAAAATCAAGGGAAGCGGATATTTCCTTTGGAAATTGGACACTGAAGTTCCCACTTGGGAAGGGAAACAAAGTTCCCACCCAAGACCACTTTATCCGATAAGGTGAAACAACAGGGCAGCAAGATATAAACATGGGGTGTATCCAGGATCATTGTCTAATTGCTCCGAGATATAAAACGACAGTACATCTTGCCTTTGTAAAATCAATCAGTACCCGAACTCCCACGCTAAATATGGTAGTCGCAAAGGTCAATTTAAAGGCAATTAGACAAAACGCAATAGAAATAACTGCAAAACACACAACAAAACAAAAATATCGACAGTTCAACCCTATGACCTAGTCAGTTTCCTTGAAAATGAATATGACCAAACAGAAACATCGAATTCCAACACAACAGAGCTGAATCAGCTGATACAGGTCGCATCGGCTTTAAAAAAATATACTTCACTCCGTTTCCCCTCACTATGATGTTAAAACACATCTATCAAATTGCATTCATAAGAGTTATGTACATGCAGACACATAAGCAACAACGAATATACCAATCATATGACCCATGGCACCTATGAGTTCACGAGAATTCTAAGATGCGAAACAACACAACTTCTGTACGGAAAGGCTTCAGATGCAAGCCGAATGAAATTTTAAGTGGGAAAAAGGTCAAATGATGTAAAACAGACAAACCAAGGTTATCGGAGAATCGATCGGAGCGGCGAACCTCGCCGGGCTCATAATCGCTACCGCCGGCACCTCCTCCGCCACCGCTATCGGTCGCTCGTACCACCAGGCTACTCAGCAGAGGCTGATGCGGCGCCGCGTGATCCTTCTCTCGCGACCCCATTCTCTCTCTATCTCTGGAATCTCTTTTTCGTTGCGAATCCGCGTGGATATGCAAGCCCTAATAATGGGAGGGATGGGTGGAAATAGTTACTTTCCCTTTGCGCCCTCTGATAGTGCGGGTAATTTATCCGTTCATCACTCTATTACCGAAGAGAAATAGTAAAAATTAGAGTGGCGCAAGTACCCAATTCCATCATTTTGGGATGGATTTTTGCAAAATAATGGAGTCAATTTTTTATTTCCCCCCTATTCAATTTTTTATTTGTTAGTTCTGTGTCAATTTTTTTTAATTATTAATTTATCTCAGTGAGAGAAATCTAACAAGAAAAAATTACGAGCAAAATTTTTAAAAAGGTTTGTTAAAGACAAAAAAAAAAATCAATTTTTTTTATATTATTTTTGTCTTTATTCACGATAATTTTAGATTGATTTTTTTTTTTTTCATTTTAGATTCCTCTCATTGAGACAAACTAATAATTTGGATCAATTATTTTGCCAAAACACTCTGGAATCGGGGATGAGATTTGTCATAATTTAGTTAGAGGTAAAACATGTTGACTATAATTTTTAGAGGTAATTAAATAATCATCCGTTTTTTGAATACTATTTAGATTTTCATCCCCCTTGTTTTACGGAGTTATGTTTTCATCCTCTCAAAGTGTAAATTCTCTATCTTACCCTTTTAATGAGATATCCATATGTATGTGTATATTGTCATCCTAAATTAGTGGGATTGGATATATCTTCAAAAATTTTAAACATTCAAAGCAACCAAAATCCCAACGATTTGGTTTCCATCTTAAACAAATGAAATTTAAAACCAAAAAAAATTCAAAAAGCCATCCTAATTCAAACGGATGAAATTTGAAAATTATGAATTTGAAACACATCACTAAATATGGGATACTGTTATAACGTATCAAAATGGTAGAGATCATCACACAGTAATCATGGTAAAAAACTTAAAAATATGTAAGTATCATGGAAAAAACCAAATAATCTATAAGTTAGAAGGTGTCTTACGAACGGTCACAGTAATCATGATAAAAATATGTAATATGTAAGTATCATGGTAAAAACTGAATTCCACATTTTTAAATTATTTTATGATATCTTATCATAAGTGTCGTTGCAATCAAATTTTACCATATTTTATGCGTTGTACTTAATTTTTACCATGATTATTGGCTCATGATATCCATTATTTTGATTTTTATCATGATTACTTGATTTTACCATATTTTATGTTTTGTTTTTCATTTTTACCATGATTACTGGCTCGTGATCTCCATCATTTTAACACGGTTGCATTGAATTATGGTAAAAAAAAAAAAACATTATTCAACATAGTAAATCCAAACATCAAAATCCAAACTAACCAAAATGGTAAAACATACTAGAGTAATATTTGTTGATTTACAAGCTTCGAAAATGGTGAAAAATATGGCCTCAATATTTTTTCATTTATCATGGCAAAATTCAGCCCTAGAACAGTAAATATGGTAAATTTGTTACAACGAGTTACTATAACTTGAACTCTTGAATCATGGTAAAACAGATGACCACAAGATATTTAAATGATTATGGTAAAAATACTAAAACTCGATAGGATACATATGATTTTTATCAAAAAAATCACAGAGAGAGGAAGAAGAACACAATGAGCAAAGTTCTGATGACAAGCAACACGAAAATGGTTTGGTAGACTAAATTGATATGACATGAAATACATTAGAAAACTTGATCCTCGCACTCGATTCCAGGGCACTGTTGGGTCTTTCTATTGCTTGTTGTCACCAAAAAAGCAGCCTAACTCCATTTTAGAGTCTTTTCGATCTGTCATCAAAATGAAAAATCGAACCACATTTGAGAACAACTACAGAAAATAATTGATCGAACTGGGGTTGTGGTTATTCAACTACCAAGCATGATGAAAATCATAATAGCAATGGAGGATGGAGGATGTTAAAACAGTAACATGAAAAAAAATATAGCCACAAAAACAATAGTACAATAACGGGAAAAAAATTCAGATTATGGTATAATCCAAGACACTTATGAAATCGCGCCATTTTATTACCTCGTTTCTAGCCGATGATTGACTTTTTTATGAAAATTAAGCAAGTTGACTGAGTTTGATACTTGGCCCAGCGATGGTCGATGGAAATGGAAGACGTCGATGGATGACAGTCGTGGAGGACGATGATCTACACCAGTTAAAGGATGGAGTATAGTGGACGGGGACCAGTGAGGCAATTGCATAAATAAGGGTTTCAAATGCATGTGTTTCAAGTTTAAACCGAAATTTGGGGATTTTGTTTCCCTAAATATCTCCATAGTTATAGCATTGGACCCCAAAATTTAGAAAATGGTTCACTACCTACCGCTCTATATATGCAACTTTTAATTTAGTCCTCAATCCCTTAATATGTTACAATTATATAATTATATATATATAGGGCATTTTTGGGTTTTTTTGAATCTAGGGATGAAAATATAACTCTTAAATAGGCTCAGGATGATTTTCTAATTTAAAGTGACTAAAAGGATGATTATTTAAGTGCCTCTAATTTTTACAGAAGTAGTTAGTGTTTAAAAAGTTTCTTTATATTCAAAAAAGCATATTGATATTATGTGAAAGTATATCGATATTTATAAAATATGTATTGATGTTCTGACTTTTTTGGCTTTATACCATTATTCATCACTTAGGTTCGTAATTGCACATTTTCCCATACTTTCCATCATCTTTATGCTTCTTTTTTTTTATTTTTTTTAACACAGCACAAATGGCATTAAACCAACCCAAAGGCAAAGGCCCAAGACATTACAGATTTCGATACAATAAAATGGATTGAACCAAAGTTACCAACGAACAAGACCCGAGCACAACACATACTGCCTCAAAGACACATGCTGCAAAAGCAAACCAACAACGAGGTTGGTAAATAGAGCCTGTCAAAGACGTGAAAGCAGGGGATCCAAAAGGATACACAATTCAAGCCATGAGAAGGCGCAGACGAAATCTGGGACAAAAAACTCTTACACACGGGGAGGGATAAACACTAACAAAAGAAAAAAAACTCCAGTCATCCAACAATGCCAACGGAAGTGCTGCCTCGATTCTGGTGACTTCTTCGCCGGAGAGAGAGTGCCGATCCTCCCATGCAACACCACAACTCAATCGAACCCAACCGAAAGACTGCGGGAGGAGGAGGGGAGGGGCGGACCGTGGAGGTGGAGGGCGGTGGGTGATCATCCATCGAGAGCAGGCTGATTGGTGGAAGGCTAATCATCTTTATGCTTGATATACGAATTTAATTATTGAAATTTGATCTAAAAATGTAACAAATTTTACAACTATGTTCAAGCTTAATTTATCTATTTACTTATATAAGACAAGTCAATCTCTAGCACACTTTAGCCAAATCGAACACAAACCGATTTTGAAGCTTGAATTGTTTATACATTATGAACCAAACAAAGCCACGTTTGGTTATCAGCCCTAACCGTTGTAACCCATAAACAATCACAGCATATAATACGGACTTCACAGAGTAAAACACTTTAATGGAATTTGAATGCAGCAAGTCCAAACCAAAGGGCACTGAAGTGCTCTTACCCCTCTAATGGAGCTGAAATGCAGTTCATCATGTTTTTCACATGGAAATACAACACATAAATACGGCATGCTTCCTCCCTCCAAATGCAGAGGGAGACCCGGTAATGGAGAAGCTCGAAATAAATTCTACAACAATACGAAAAACTGCGATATAAACATACACAACTGATCAAGTCTTCTGACGACGACCTGAAATCAAAAGCACGGTTCACAGTGCACAGGAGAATGAACATAGATGCGTCAGTAGATCAATGAACGATGTTGCAGCGCCTGAAGTACACACACACTCGTACATTCACAACACTGATTCAGAAGAGGTGAATTGGTGTCGTGAGGGCTCCAGCGCTTCCCAATCACCAAAAGCATCAGCAAAACTAAATTCTGTGTCAAGTAGTTCATTGCGACAAAAAGGCCTAAGCAACACATCCTCCGCACACCATACCCCTGCTGTTAAAATAAAAGGAAAAAAGACGAGAGAAAATCAAAGGTGCATCCCAATATCTTGTCATCGTGAAAGTTAACACGTGGTCTCACTATGAAGTAGATAGACCAAAAGACTCATGAAGAGGAGTCGTGAAAATTAACCCATGGTGTCACTATGAAGTAGATAGACCAATAGACTCATTAAGAGTGACAATATATAGCTTTGCAATACTTCAACTCCGTAATATTCACTATCAAGTATCACCATATCATGAAAATTGTTGATAGAAGAATTCATAATGTTTCCAATATAAAACAAGTACTTACACAATGGACGAGCAGCCTGAGTTTCTCGGCCTTTTTTTCCTTGCTATTTCTTTCCTCCTTGGAGGTTGAAGCACAACCTTGATTGCAGTATCAAAAACAGCTTTGACGTTCTAGTAGGATGACCACAAGACTAGTTAGTATCTATTTGCCATTATCATCAAAACCTAATTAATATTGTTTGCTAAGTTGAATGACCTCCAGTTTGCGGTGTATATTTAGGGAAATCTCTAATCAAAGCGTAGGATTGCCCATCCAGACGTATCATACGTTTTGTACTTTTAATCTCGTTTGTGGGATACAATGGTATTTTCCATGATAGAGTGTGAGCCAAAGCATTTTACTCATTTTTATGCATATGATGTATTGGTTATTTAGTGATAATCAAACAGCCCTACCTGTTGAGTCTTAGAGCTGCATTCTATGTAAGCTGCTGCACCAATTTGCTTCCTCAGTTCCTCCCCCTGAATAGTTCGGTCCAGTCATATTTTGTGATATACAAACGATTCCACATTGATAAATCGTGTTTACACATAAAAGTAAAGAATTATGGATGCACACCTGAGCAGATGTTATGATGTTAGAACTCATGTGATCAGCCAGATACCCTCTGTCTTCACGAAGATCTGAAAAGAGAGAACACGATTTATCTGATGCTAACTGTTTCATACGAGAAAAAACCCCAATATCCGGAGATTTTACAAGCACAACTGTGCAAATTCAAATTGCAATTACTATGTTTTTGCAATGCGTACCTGACTTTGTTCCAACTAGAACGATTGGAACATCGGGTGCAAATCGACGAAGTTCCGGCATCCACTGAACAAAATTTGGAAAGCCAAACCTTAGTTACAAGCGGGTATATATCTAACAAGATAAACAAAAATTGGCTTTAAAATGAAAATGATCACTTTTTCAAGCTCCAATTTTCCTTGTATTTTGGAAAGCCAAACCTTAGTTACAAGCGGGTATATATCTAACAAGATAAACAAAAATTGGCTTTAAAATGAAAATGATCACTTTTTCAAGCTCCAATTTTCCTTGTATTTAGTCACTTTTCAAACTCAAACCACGAGCCGAGCTGGAACTTGAGAACATAATGAAAAGTCAGGGAAATAATAAGGAGACTTTCAAACCAATACGGATCTATCCTCGTATTGGAATGGAAAAGTCAGGCGACTTTCTAGTTCTAAGTAACAAGGAGGAAGCAGAACAAAATGAAAATCCAGGGAAATAATAAAAAGTAGAGAATGAGAACCACCTTCTTCAGAACATTTTCATAGCTTGCCCTGCTGATTAAAGAGAAAGCTAACACAAATATATCTGCCCCTCTGTAACTCAGTGGCCTCAACCTGCTATAATCTTCTTGACCTATGAATTTACAGAGAGAAATCCATGATCAGAAAGTGAAGCAGTGGTAGTAGAAATCCTAATTTAAAACTTTACAAGTAATTACAGCAATTGTAATAGCATTCTAAAAAAGTAGGTTGTCATATGGCTAGTCCAAGCAAGCTTAGGACACAGGCAAAAATCAAGGCTCAAGGATCTTGACGAGGTTATAAGTGTTCAGGCCTTCAACACCAATGCAAGGCTGCGCAAACGATCCACATCATTGAGGATAGTTGCAGCGATCCTCATGTGTTTCGCCCACCGCAACGTCATGTGCTACTCTAGTATCCTTTTATCTGCTCGTTATTCTCTAGTGGTTTTTTTGCAAGTGCTCGAGGGGTTTTATTCATGTATGTGTGTGCTCGTTTGGTTGCTTTTGCAATCCTCTTGGGAGTAGGCGTTCTTTTTTCTTTTGTTGTTGTTCTGCCATTCTGCCGTCTCCCTATAAGTTCTGTTTATTATACATTATCTTTACTAGTGAATTCCTTTCTCTTCCTCACAAAAAAAATTTACAGCAATAGTAGAAAAGTTACCTGCAGTGTCCCATAGTCCCAAGTTGACAATGCTCCCATCCACAGCCACATTAGCACTGAAATTGTCAAATACTGTAGGTACATAGTCCTGCCATATCAAGCACAAACTATAAGAGAGAGATAAAGAGACTGTTCCTCAATGCCCTACAATAATACACAATAGGTTCAAGAACTAAATGCATAGACAGTTCTTAAGCACACAGCAAAATTGAATTCACTACCCAAGTAAAGAAAAATTTGAAGTGCAAACCCTATCTATATGTTTAGTTATGTGATGGAAAACCCAATCAAGAAAATCAAGAAAACCCTAGATACACTGACATCAAGTAAAACAAATGAAGTGAAAAATGCAGCAGAGATTTCAGAATAAAATGATATACAGTTGTCTACCCATTACATGTTACTTCTCGAGGAGAGGAACCAGTTTGGGGTAGGAAATCACAAAAAAAAAAAAAAAAACCCCAAGACATGAAAATGGAAAACAGAAATCAGAAAATAAGTAATAAAAAATAAAAAATAAGAAAAATGAAAAACTAGTGATTACAAAGATTGGGTTTTGAGTAACTCACAGTGGGGAACTTGTTGCTAGTGTAACAAATGAGCATGCAAGTCTTGCCAACAGCTCCATCTCCAACTGTAACACACTTGATGAATTTTGAAGCACTCATCTTTGTTTCTCTCTCTCTTAATTGAGCTTCTACAGTGAGCCCCTTTAGCTAAAGGGGCAGCTATAAATTCGAAGATTCGCAAAGATTTTTGAGATAAATTGAAAAGGGAAGTTGAAAAGAGTGTGGAAGAAGAAGAAGAAGAAGAACTGAAGGAGGAGGAGAATAGAATCTAGAAATGGTGAAGAGACAAGGGGAAAGAGCTAATATAGGCCCCTCTTTCAGGCTTGTTTTTTCAAGAAAAAAACATTTAAAAAAACAGAGAGTGAGACGGAGGGGTTTACTGGCACTTTTCAACCCCTCTCAATAAATTTCAAATCCAACAGAAACTTTTTTGAATTACAGGAAGAATGGGCCCCACTCCTCAAACGGCACCTTGCTCCAAATCTCACAGCTGGGATCCAAGAAGTACTGCAGCGACAGTATTTTAAATCCATACAGTACAATTTTTTAATCCTTCTCAAAGCTATACCATTTTTTATTAATCTTTTTGAAACTTTTAACAAAATTACACACCCCCCCCCCGCCGCCCAATTTTCTCCGTTAGGTTTGCAAGAATCGGCCAGCCGAATAAATATTTAAAATAGACCGCCTATTCTTAAAATGCTTCTTCTGGGTAAAATAACTCAATTGTAAGATTTTTATGTCCGATTATCTTCATTTTTCATTTTTTGTGTAAATAATTTTTTTTTTTAGTAAAGAGATAGAAATATCATTAAATAAACACAACCGATACAAAGGAGCATCTGCAAGTTGATAACATTCCAACAATCGCAACAAGAAATAGAACAAGTAAGCTTCCGTGGTTTTGCAAAGGAATACTCGACTCATAGTACTAAATTGAATACTCAACAATCAACAGTAGGGTCTCCGCCTGGGGGGGGAGTGGCGCCTCTCCCTCCTCCCCCCGGGCTCTTCTCCCCCCTCCCTCCTCTCCCACCCTCCGCTCTCTCTCCTCCATCTCCCTCTTTCACCTGGGTTTTCCTCTCCCTTCTTCAGATCGGATCTGACGTGGGCGGCAATGTTGGTTGCGCCCTCCTCTGCCTAACGGCCCGTCGATCCGGCTGCCGTCACGCCGGATTCTTTGTTGGAAGTTTTCGGTTCTCGGCCTAACGGCTTGTGGTCGTGCAGCGCCTGAAGTTGGGGTCGGGGTCGGGGTTTGGGTGGTTTTTGGTGCTGGTCGATTATGGCTTGAGGTGTGGGCGGCTCGGCTGGTTATGGATGTGTGGTGGGGTTTGGCGGTGGTTCGGGCGGCTGTCATGGCTGCCTTGGTTTGGGCTTGGCTGGTGTTGTTGTCAATGTTGCTGGGTTTGCTGGCGACGGCGGCGGCATTGTGGTTGAGCTCGGCTGGGCATTTTAGGGTTTTATTGGTTGGGCTAGGCCCATTTATCTGGGCTTTTTAGGCCTTTAGGTGTTGTTCTTTTGTGCTCAATGTATTATCTGGTTCTTTAGACCTTTGTGGGTGTTGGGCATCGGCCGCTTTAGGTGGGCTTTGGCCCTTTGGGTGTCCTTGATTGGCTTCTTGCCAATCGTTGGTTTAGGTCTCGGATTGGACTGAATGCTCTTGCATGATGTTGTTTCCTTGTTCCTTTTAGTCTTGTAATTTTTCAAGATTAATGAAACTTTTTTGCCGTTCAAAAAAAAAAAGAACTAGAACAAGAGACGCAAAACTAAGAGAGATTTCCATCACCAGTGTCTGGGGTGAGATTTCCATTTTATTTTACATTTTATTTTTTGGTGCAACGGAAATTTGACATGAACTATAAAGGGAAAGAGTCAGTTACAGACATAGAACTGTTCAAATGACCAAAAAAAAAAGAAAGAGAGGAAATTAATCTCTAAAATGGCCAATTCCCAAGCGGTCTTCAAGCACAAATTGGCGCACTGACTGAGGTGAATCCTCTGACACAAGTAGGTTATCCATTTATTCGGCTCCAATACGTACAAGATGATCTACACTTTGATCTTCTTGATTGTAGATGTGGACAAGTATAGAGCCTGTGCGGTCTGAGAAGAATTTCACATCAGTAGCTAAAACAAACTGCCCCATGGTTTGGGCCTTCCATGACCATTGGAGCAGCAATGGAAGAATTCGGCTCTATCTTCTATCTTCGTGTTTCTCAGGCCCTTCTCAAGAACGATGGCTAAGCCATCTCAAAGTCTTGTCTCTAAACTCGAGCTCCAATTGCCTTTGTGATCTCTAGAGACGCCACCACATTTAGCCTTTTCTCTATTCTCATATCAACACCCATCAGTATTTAGCTTGATACCAACTACTTGTGGAGCAATCCAAGCTATTAGTGTATTGTGAAGGAAATTGTAGAGAGGAGACTTGACTAAACTAAACTAAAACTATTAAACGAACAAAGCCAATAATTTCAGTAGCATAGGCAATGATGTTTTTTAGGCTGCAGTTTTTAACCACTTCAAAGTTATCAAAACTCATTTTGTTGCAAGCTTTCCAAATTTGCCAAATTATGACTATAAAAAGGGTATTCCAGGTAACATCATTCCCTATGTTAGTCATTCCTCTACGTTTTAGGGGCTGTTAAAACATATATCTGTATTTAAACTATTATGCGGAAAACAGATATAATCAAGATCTTGAATTCAACACATCTCAAGAATAATAAAATAAACATACCTGTGACGAACATCGAGATTAGAAGGAACATACCCCTTAATTAGAAACACCTTAATTCTTGGCTCACCTTCTTCTCTCTGTCTCTAACTTTCTAGAATACCCAATAACTTTAATTGATGGAAAAACCGTATGTATAAGGGGTGGGTATTCTACCTTTTATAGAGGAGAGGAGAGGGCCTTAGAGATAATCGTAAAAGACTCCTAATCCATCAAGGACTCTTTCATTATCAGAGTTTTCCTTCATTTATAATTCTAATTAGTTATCACAATGAACCTTATCATTAATTGGCTTATTTGTTAGTGGAGTCCCAACTGTAACAAACTTTATGCAAAACGTGGAGGCTAGTGGGCCACCCCAATTGGGAAAAAATCTAACATGTTCCACTAAGGTGGTTTTTTGAAAAAACTAGCTTTTTACGGTTTTTTATGTGATGTATTGTGAGAGAATGACATGTCACGATTTTTGGAAAAAACAGCTTTTTGTTAGTGGAACACCCCCTAAGTTGGTTATGAGCCAATCTTGAGTAGGGATTTCAAGTCAGCTCTTATTAGCAGTGGCCATTAGGAAATAAAGTCCAAATATCCTTAGCTTTGACACACTCTCGTAGGAGGGTGCGTTATGTCTTCCCTATTGAAGCCACACCTAAGAGTAGAAGTTAGAAGAATTTATGCTCTCTAATGTTGAGTTTTCCAAACCATTTTGTCAAATGAGGAAGAGACTTGATAAACAGACAATTGTCCAAAAGGACAAATTTAGAGCTTTAAAAGGTGTTTAGTCCAACTTAATTTATTTTAAGTCCTCCAATACATTAATAGGAAATTTTTGATAGCTCAAGGACAACACTAGACAAAAATACCCTTAATGATAAAAAAAATCACAAACTCCATTTGGCACTAAAGTGAGAAGGTGACATTAACCCGACGGGCATATATGAAAATGCAATATTGGGCCTGCAGGTTGATCTGGTATAATCCAACCCGATAGGTGACCCCCGACAGGTGACCTTAGTCCCGTTAATGTTGTTGGACCCTCACCGTCAAACCCTCTCTCTCTCTCTCTCTCATGGGTGGGACAAGCACAAGATTAATGAGTGGGACAAAATTAATTTCTCTCTCTTTAATTTTGGGGGTGGGTTCAATTTTTGGGTTCAATTTTAGGGGATTTAGGCTCTTTGGGGTAGGATATAGTGGGTGTAGGCATTTTGGGTTTAGGTACTTAGGGTGCACTTTCTAATTATAGGGTTTTAGTGATTTAGGCACTTTCATAGGGTACTCTAGAATTTTAGACACTTTCATAAAGTACCCTAGGTTTAGTTTTAGGCACTTTCATAGGGTACTCTAGGGTTTTAGACACTTCTATAGGGTACCCTAGGGTTTAAGTTTAGGCACTTTCATTGGGTTTGGGGTTTAGGCACTTTCATGGACTAGCGGTGGCATTTTTAGAATGTGTAGGTAGTTTGTCCTCTTAGCATTAAAGAATTAGTTTGTGTCATATTTTCATGATTGACTCTTATACCATGTCCTTGTCGAAGGAAGACTCTTTGATAAAATCCCAGCTTGTTTGCATTAAAAAAGCTGATATTTTATCAATCTCTTCCTCATTTGATAAAACTTGGGGTTGATTTTACCAATACTTGATAAAATCTTTTGAAAAACTAGGAAGGTGGTTGGTAGGAAGACAGTCAAGATGGAAGAGCCAAATGAATTCTTTGAGTTTTATGGGGCTTTAATCCATTTCCATCCCTGCAAATCAGTTTGCTCTTTTCTGCACAACCCGTCATCGGTCAATTAAGTCCAACAAGTTGTTGGGCCCCCCATTTTAATCCCAATAATCCTCAAGTTTTGGATTTGCTTAGGTGATTTATCTAGATCCAAAAAATTAGTTTTTTTGTTTTTTTCGTTTTGTCCTTATTCAAAAAAAATTTGCATTTGTTAGCTTTTGGTTGATTTTTTTTTTTTCTTGGCTTGTTTCGACGAGAGGAATCTATAAAGTATAAAATTATTAGCCAAACTTAAAGTTTTGTGAATAAAGACGAAAAATTATGGCAAAAAACCGGTTTTTTGGATTAGTTTTCGTCTTTATTCACAAAACTTTAAGTTTGGTTAATTATTTTATATTTTTTAGATTCCTCTCGTCGAGACAAGCCAAGAAACCACACAAAAAATCCACCGAAAACTAACAAATACAAAAAAAAATTGAATAATGACAACCAAAAAAACTAAAAAACCAGATTTTTTGATTTAGCCAAAGGAGGCCGACTGTCAACCCATGGTGGGATGGGTACGCACCATAATTTAGTAGTGGAGTAGATTGAGCGGTGCACTCACCGTATAAGTGTCCCAATCGCCATCCAAATATATTAATGCCCCACTTTGTTAGAAGCCCACGCTATTCAGCTCGACGTTTAGAAAGTGCAATTCTCTATTTTATAAGGTGAAACAAGAAGTTATAATTAACCGATGTGAGATCCAATGTTATTGGTTATCAAAAAAAAAAAAAGATCCAATGTTATTAACACCTCAGGTAATTAACAAAACTCATAAATACCAAATTCCCAATGGCTAGATTTTACGAGTGAAAATCCTTTAAGCATTGTTGTGATACGATTCTTCCATTGTTAAATAAAAGTTATCCATACGGAACTCTTAAATTCTAACCAATGACTTGTAGCCTAGCAGCTATTTCCTAATTCTCCCACAAGGGAGACCAAGGTTCGAGTCTCGGCAAAGGCATTTGGGGTGCAGGTCTATGGATAGTTTCTAGACCCCCTCCCTGCTAACCCCCACTGATGTATATCGAATGACAAAAAAAGAACTCTTAAATTCCATGTTACAACTAGGGCAGTTAGCTCAGTAACCTCAGCTGGTCGTGTAGCCCCTTCTACAGGGGTATACTGATGTATATCGAATGACAAAAAAAAAACCATGTTACGATATTTATGTGTATTTGATTTGGCCCCAGATGACATGATACTATTTGTGAAAAACCTAAGTGTCAAATCCAAATAACAAAAAACAAAGGCACGTGGAATCATAGCAAAAAACAATACACCGACTTTTCGGGTGTTTCTATTTTTTATTTATTTTTAACTGTAAACAAAAGTAAAAATAAGGATGTTTATGTTATTGTGATTTTTTTGGTCTTTTGATGTGAAGAAAGATTTTTAAGACTTTTTGAGCAAAACGAGGGCCATATAGAGGGTACCGGATCCCATCATACTTCCATCAGTTCCATGTCCTAATGCGAAATAGACCACACATGTCTACACCACAAATCTGATGGACCCCCTTTCTCATCCCCTACCTTCGACAGACCACCATCCCACCGAGTCAACCCCACTCTCCGCCACAACCACCACCTTTCAGCTCCTCACATCCCAAAACTATTGCACCATTTTTTCCTCCAAGCTTTTGTATATTTATGTGTATCTATAAGCATACAACTACGTAAATGTATGCATAAATCTAGGTATTTGTTTATTCATCTAATTTTTTGAAAAAAAAAAAAAAAAAAACTGTTTGAGCTATCTTTGTTTTATTTTCTTGTTTTGTAGATTAGACTGTTCTATTAATTTTTTGGCTTAGTCATTCAATTGACAATTCATTCACAATTTTGAAGAGTTTGGCTCTTAGGGTTAGGTTTTCGATTTCTTGATTGGGGTTTCTCCCAACTGTGAACTGTGGTCTATTTTTCTTTTTTTCTCCTTTTGATCGGGTACTAACTCAGTATTGTGGTCTTGTGTTGATAAAAGAAAGGGAAGTCAGATTCGTTCATTTAATTTTTAAACGAACTCGAGCTGAGTTCAAACTCAATAAAAATTTGACGAGTTGTGCTTGTCTAGGTTTGAGTTGAACTCGCTTGTTCACAAGCCTTACAGAGAAAAATATATTGTATTACAATAGATATTTATTCTCTTATACAGGTCTAGAATTTTCTTAACAAGTAAAAAATATTAGATATTTATTCTCTCATACAAGTCTAGATTTCCTTAACAAGTAAAAAATATTAGATATTTATTCTCTCATACAAGTCTAGAATTTGAATGGAAAATTTTATTTCGTACATATATAAGTTCATACATATATCCTTTAGGTTCGCGAGCCTAATCAAGCCAAATATTGCCAAGTTTAGGTTCGGCTCATTTATTTCTAAAGCAGAACTCGAACGAGCCTTTGTCAAATCGAGTCTCGAACAGTTCACGAAATGCTCAGTTCATTTACGGTTTAAAGGACAGAGGATCAACAAAGAGTAGTGATCAATTTCTAACTGAACTCTAAAGGCGCCGTTATAAGGCCACATTTGGATGATCACTTTATGACAAACCAAAATGGTACAATATATTACATATTGACCAAAAACTGGGTCCTTTATAGAAAAATTTCGAAACAATAAGCTACATATTTTGAAGGGGCCAAACAAAGCCTAAGACAATAAATTGATGAACTTAATTACAACATCAACTGCATTTTGGGCCCCCCATTTTAACCCCAATAATCCTCAAGTTTTGGATTTGCTTAGTCAACCCATGGTGGGATGGGTACGCACCATAATTTAGTAGTGGAGTAGATTGAGCGGTGCACTCACCATACAAGTGTCCCAATCGCCATCCAAGTATATTAATGCCCCACTTGGTTAGAAGCCCACGTTACTTAGCTCGACATGTAGAAAGTGCAATTTTCTATTTTATAAGGTGAAACAAGAAATTATAATTAACCGATGTGAGATCCAATGTTATTAACACCTCAGGTAATTAACAAAACTCATAAATACCAAATTCCCAATGGCTAGATTTTACGAGTGAAAATCCTATAAGCACTGTTGTGATATGATTCTTCCACTGTTAAATAAAAGTAATCCATACAGAACTCTTAAATTCTAACCAAGGACTTGTAGCCTAGCGATTATTTCCTAATTCTCCCACAAGGGAGACCAAGGTTCGAGTCTCGGTAGAGACGTTTGGGGTGCAGGTCTATGGATAGTTTCTAAACCCCCTCCCCGCTAACCCCCACTGATGTATATCGAATGATAAAAAAAAAAAAAACTCTTAAATTTCATGTTAGGACTAGGGCAGTTAGCTTAGTTGGTCGTGTAGCCCCTTCTACAGGAGTGAGGTTCTAGGTTCGACTCCTATGGAGAGGAGATCACCCCTGTGATTTATTAACATCTAACAACTAACTCTACTGATATATATTAAATGGCAAAAAAAAGAAAATTCCATGTTACGTATTTATGTGTATTTGATTTGGCCCCAGATGACATGATACTATTTGTGAAAAACCCGAGTATCAAATCCAAATAACCAAAAACAAAGGCACGTGTGGAATCATAGCAAAAACCAATACACCGACTTTTCGGGTGTTTCTATTTTTTTTTTTTTTTTAACTGTAAACAAAAGTAAAAATAAAGATATTTATCTTATTGTGATTTTTTTGGTCTTTTGATGTGAAGAAAGATTTTTAAGACTTTTTGAGCAGAACAAGGGCCATATAGAGGGTACCGGGTCCCCTGTCATACTTCCATCAATTCCATGTCCTATTGCAAAATAGACCACACATGTCTACACCACAAATCTGGTGGACTAAGTCACACCCAATCCCCCTTCCTCATCCCCTACCTTCGACGGACCACCATCCCTCCAGGTCAACCCCACTCTCCGCCACAACCACCACCTTTCACCTCCTCACATCCCAAAACTATTGCACCATTTTTTCCTCCAAGCGTTTGTATATTTATGTGTATCTATAAGCATACAACTACGTAAATGTATGCATAAATCTAGGTATTTGTTTATTCATCTAATGTTTTTGAAAAGAAAAAAAAAAACTGTTTGAGCTAGCTATCTTTATTGTATTTTCTTGTTTTGTAGATTAGATTGTTCTATTAATTTTTTGGCTTAGTTATTCAATTGACAATTCATTCACAATTTTGGAGAGTTTGGCTCTTAGGGTTAGGTTTTCGATTTCTTGACTGGGGTTTCTCCCAACTGTGGTCTATTTTTCATTTTTTCTCCTTTTGATTGGGTCCTCAGTATTGTGGTCTTGTGTTGATAAAAGAAAGGGAAGTCAGATTCGTTCGTTTAATTTTTAAACAAACTCGAGCTGAGCCCAAACTCAATAAAAAATTGACGAGCTGTTCTTGTCTAGATTTGAGTTGAACTCGCTTGTTCACAAGCCTTACCGAGTAAAAAATATTGTACTACAATAGATATTTATTCTCTTATACAGGTCTAGAATTTCCTTAACAAGTCAAAAACATTAGATATTTATTCTCTCATACAAGTCTAGAATTTGAATGGAAAATTTTATTTCGTACATATATAAGTTCATACATATATCCTTCAGGTTCGCGAGCCTAATCGAGCCAAATATTGCCAAGTTTAGGTTTGGCTCATTTATTACTAAAACAGAACTCGAACGAGCCTTTATCAAATCGAGTCTTGAACAGTCCACGAAATGGTCAGTTCATTTACGGTTTAAAGGACAGAGGATCAACGAAGAGGAGTGATCAATTTCTAACTGAATTATAAAGGTGCCATTATAAGGCCACATTTGGATGATCACTTTATGATAAACCAAAATTGTACAATATATTACATATTGACCAAAAACTGGGTCCTTTATAATAAGCTACATATTTTTAAGGGGCCAAACAAAACCTAAGACAATAAATTGATGAACTTAATTACAACATCAACTGCATTTTGGGCAGCTAAAGAAGCAAAAGTGGCAGCTTCATTGGAAACAGATGAACCACCACCAGCTAAATCAGACAGAGCTCTGATTGCAATGAAAGGTTTCTGGTTCTGGATGCAGACGAGAGAAACCGCTGCACTTTCCATGTCAATGGCTGTGGCATTGAACTTGGAAAGCAGAAATTCCCGATATGCCCTGTTGTCAACGAACACATTTGCACTTGCCCCCCTCTCCACCCTTGTCACAATTGGGGTTCTTGGTAAACAGGTTGTGGAGTTCACACATCCTGTCAATTTCATGCCCTGGAATGGATGAGAAACGGATTATCATGTCATTACTGAGGCCAGTGGTGAACGCAGGAATTTAGTAAAGAGTGGATCAAGTGCAAAATTTATTTTGAATTCGAAGGAATTGTGGTTGAAAGAGTACAATTGTAAATGGCCAAATTGTGAATTTTGATATAAATGCTAGTAAAATTTACTTCCAATTCGAATAATTACTCAAAAGAGTGGGATGTCGTGACCCTCGCCTGTTTCCCTTATGTCGGTCACCACCAAACTTCGGAGACAACATGGGTGCTGGCCGATCACGACAGTCCATGGACGGCTCATATCATATCTTGTCCAAACAAATTTAAACCGTCCGTTTCCAAACAGATCTGTGCCGTCCATTGCCGACGACGGACAGTCGTGATCGGCCCCACACCCATGTTCCCTAAGGGGCAGCACCATCCCCCGTTCCAACGTATGCACCCCTTTTGTCCATCACTACTTGAGACCGGTACGGTATGGTTTACTATTATGCATGAGAAAGTGACCTTAGTTTTGAATCTTGTACCATACATTTTTTTTTTTTTTGTCAAAATTTGGTACCCTAAAGCTAAATTTTCATTATGGCTCAAATACCTGTCACTATTAGACTATTCTATTCAAAATTGAGTATCACCGAAATATATTCTTTTTATCAACTGTTGGAGGATAAAGTTTTAGTAGGAATTCGTACTTGGAATGCAAGTGAAATGACTAAAAACATACCTCGAGCCTTTCTGCAAGTGAAAAATAATAATCGTTGACAGGACCCCAAAAGGAATGTTGTCTGATTTCCGGAGTTCCGTTCACCGGGAAAACCTCTTCAGGTTGATACCAAACGCGGTTCAGGAGGTTATCTGGTGATTTCACATTTTTTGTGTCATTATTGTAGTGTGAAAATTCCAAGTAACCAATATCCCTTGTGTAGTCTCCATTTGATTCCAATGCTAATTCATCTTCAGGCCCATCTCCATATCTCTGCATATTTATTTCCTTTTAGATATCGTATTCATATATCGACAAAAAAAAAAATCTTAAAGCTCCAAAAGCATCTTTACGGCAATATTTTTCTAGAAATATTTCCCGGGGAAATAGTTTTTGAAAACAATATTCGGATTTTCTGCAAAATTTAGATATATGGTCTGAAAATGAAAAGGATATATATGTACCTGCCAATTCCAAAGGCCAGTATGAGCCCAAAATTGAGGGATAGTGACATCCCCTATCTGGAGGTTGGGGTTTGCATTCCCTGCAATCCCATAGTGCACAATTCCTTTCACCCGAAATAGGGTTACCAATAATTGTGTGGTTATCCCTGCATTGAGCTATCCAGCAAAAATTAGAGTTAGGTGTCAAAGAAGACTAAAAGTAAAAGGGCTAAAAATGCTAAAAAATAATTGATGTATGTGAAGGAGAACGATCTGCTTTGAAATCTGTGTTTATCGTTTTTAGCAAAAATAGGAAACCACCCTAAGGAAATTAATCCCTTAGGTTGGCACGTTTAGTATCTCCAAAATTTAGTTTTTTTTATTGCCTTTCCTTGGGTTTCTCGAGGTGTTTAAGTTTGGGTCAAATGTGTTTGGCACTTTAGCTTCTTTATTTGTCCCGACAAGAGAAACAAGATATTTTCAAAAAAGGCATGGACAAATTTTTTATGCAGTCAACTACAGAAATTGATTTAAAAAAAATACAAATAAAAACTATGAGGAAAAATCAAATTCTATTGAAAAACCAATTTTTTGGATTTAGCCAAAGGAGGCACAGACATTAATAAGTTAAAAACTGTAGTAGTGACTCTTTAGACATTCAAAGAACAAATACTAGATGATGCTTAATTTTGGCTGAAAATTAGGTTAAAACAAACCCTCATGACTGGCCACAAATCAATACGACAATCATGTCGACTACGCTGTCAATTTTGATCAATCTGCATGTGCCAGTCATGATTGGCACAAACTGTAGGAGCAAAGTGGGCATGAGAAAACAATAAGTGTTTGATCATGAGGTTGCAATGTTTGATGTATGCGCTAACTGACCCAAATTAATCGAAGTGTACGCTAACTGATCCGGACATCTAATTATAAAATAAAAAAAAAGCGTAGCAATAGCGACCAGATGCGTGGACAATTTCGGCCCAATTATCGTCCTTCATCTCATAATTTTCAAAAAGGAGAAGAGTATGTTATGTACGTTACTTGGCACATACCATGCCTAATCCAGTCATTATTACAATGACCTTTTGTTTTCCTACTTGTCCCAAGTGAAACCGTCTTCCTGTGCAAGCAAAATCAACATACAAAGAAAAGGATTAATGATACAAAGAAATGGATTAATGATGCTTCAAATTATAATTAAGTAGCGAAAAAAAAAAATTATTGCCGCACTACACGAAATATCTATACTTCTGTGGATTTACTCTTGGAGATGAGTCTAATACGGTAATAAACCTAAAAACTGGATATTTTCCTTTGCTTAGCATTCTATATCACCATTCGAGTTTTGTGAAGATCTCGAAGAAATTCTCATCTTCAAAATCTTCTTCTATTTCCAGAGGGGCCTTGCAACTCTTAGTGTTCCTTATGGTTCTTTTTAGTTGGTCGATTGTATAGATGCCTTGATGCAGAAATAAGACAGTTAGCCCAACTCAGTAATAAACCTGAAAAATGGGTCTTTTCTTTTTCGTCGCGTTCTATACCACTGTTCCAGTTTTGTAAATACCTCGAAGAAATCTTCCTCTTCAAAATCTTCTATTTTTATGCGGGATTCGCGACACTCAAACACTCCAATATCATCTTCATTGTTATTGGTTGAAAATTTTCATAAAATGCCATTTCATGAAAAAAAATTCCCGATACACTTGTTACACAAAATGTTCGTAATTTCTAGCAAGATGATAAACAAAGTGTGCACGCGCACACACAAAAAAAAATTACAAATAATTTTTTTCTCATATAAAACAATAAAAAAGACTACGCAGTAAGAGTTCCAAGGGATATATTCCATACCTGAAAAATCCAAGAACCCAAACTTTACATCACCCACAAAGCTAGGAGATTGGAGAAGAGGGCTCATCTCAAAGTTGTTTGGCACCACAATGCCCATGTACGGACCCTCCTTGTTGATTCTAATGATCTCTTTCATTACATTACGAGAAATTGCACTCTCTCCTCCACTCACAAAACCCAACACCAAAACAAGACATCCCAATAACATGTACCTCGTGTGGATCTCCATCTCTCTCTTTCTTTAAATCTTACTAGTGGATTTCTGTATCTCCCGAAAAATTAAGGTGTGCGTAAACTGCTTCGAAACCCTAATTATAAAAAAATATATAGATATATCTTGGAAAGCCTTCAATGGGGGCGAGAGAGAATAAATGTGGAGTGAATGCAAATATGCAACCTGGTTATACTATTATATAGGAAAAGATCGTTGTTTTGATGTCAACTTGCAGCTAAAAAGGAAAAGTCAAAAACTTAAATATGAGGTCGTGATGTGACCATATACACCACCTACAAACTGTTACGAGTTTTTAGTATAAAAGTTACAACACGCACCAATATGTTATGAATTTTAGTGGAATGTTGTGAATTTGGGATCTTGGGGGCATGTAGTGAGCTCTCTCAGCTGTCTGATCGGCGACCGAAGATCTGGATTAATTGGGGTTAAATTAAATGTAAAAATACCTTTTCAAAATGAACATGATCCGGACCGTTGGTCACCGATTGGAGGGCCGAGAGAGCTCACTACATGAGCCTCCCACATGGCCCATTCACTAAAAATGCATTGTTGAAAAGTTACGAAAAGCAAATGTTATGATTTCTAGTGAATATCTAATGAATGATATTGTTGGGAAGTTATCAATTTTTAATATAAAAAATTACGAAGCGCACAAAAGAGTTATAAATTTTTATGAAGTAGTAACACAATTTGGACCACACGTTTTTTTTTTTTTTGTACCGTAAACATAATAATATATCACAATCAAATTAATTCATTGCAGGACCACACGTTAAATGCATGTGAATACACGCCTTTAAGAATTGTTTATTGTAGACTTTTCCGATATTTACTTGAAGTCAAGATTGAGAAACCGGAAAGTTAGACAATTCGATATGATCATTCGACCACGTGACAATTAGGAATTTGGGGAGCTTACGAAATTGATGGGTAAAAACGGTGGGGCTTTGGTTCGAGCACTTCTAACCGTCCGATTGAGTTGAAATTTTGTGGAGCCCCTCAGAAAAATATTTTAAGAATAATGAACGGTTTGAATTACTTGTATGGGACCCAAAAGTGGGTCCCCAAATGCGGTCGGTACATTCTCAGTACCCCTCCCTCTGTACCCGTAGTCGGATCCTTGAAATTGATACTCATGCCCCAAAATGGGATTCCCTATCATTGACAAATATGGGTATCTATCAGCATTGAATGGGAAAAAAACTCTTTTATTTCACACATTTTTTTAAACGGTTTTATTTCACACAATACGCAATTACTCTTAATAGTTTTGTTATGGTGACAATTTTGATAGGGACACTAGTTAGTTATTGCTGAAAATTCTGCAGTGGGTGAGAATTCTATTTGTCATGCCCATAGAGTGAAGATTTTTTTTTTTTGTCATTCGTCATTTCTAATCTATTACATGGAGATGAGGGAATGAGACTCGATCCCGAGATGCATTATGGGATATCAAAGAAGCTAGCCACCACTTACTAGAGTGACGATTAATTGGTCATCATTCTCATCACTTACACTTGGCAAAAGTAGCGAGACGGAGAGGGGAGGGTGGCGAGAGGGAGACAAAGAGATAGAGAGAGAAAAAAAAGGAGAAAAATCTTCACTGCCCCCGTCCACCTCCGCGCAAATTCACAATCATGTAGATGTGTGGCAAAAAACTGGCCCCACATGATTGTGTGGTGGCGAACGTGCGACATACCCAAGGGCACGTGAAGAATCTTAGGAAAAAGGTTTAGGCCAGTAGGGGTGTACATGGTTTGAATTGGACCGGTTTTGTAGAAATTGAATAACCAAACCATCTATAATGGTCCAAAGAATTGAGAATCATAGCTAGTCTGTTACGCATACGGAACCAAACGACACCAAACCATTAGACTTGGCCGGTTAGTTAGGTTTCCGATTCTGAACCATGTTAGCATTCAAAATTTACTAAAAAATAAAAAAATAATATATCACTAACGTACTTAATAGGGTTTCAGGGGAGTGGGAGAATTTGGGGAAGTGGACGAGTTTTGTGAAAAGAGTTTGGTGGGAGTTGGATAATGGGATGTACTCTTGTATATCATTGTTGATATATAGGATCCCTTCCATTTAAGGATCCCTCATTTTATATAAAATGCGGACCTAGCCATTTTTCCACTTTTCGAACTGAATTTCGACGATCCGAATCGTTAGATGTGTTTAAAATGTGTTTTTTTAAGGTCCACCGCGAGGATTCGTCTAAAAAAATACCTGGAAGGGCTTCATCCGACCAGTTTTTGTTAAAAACGATATAGATCGTGTCATTTGAATCATTAATCACAGGTTAGTTACTTGCTTTGTTTTTCCATACCTTCCTGTTGACTCTGCTAAATGGTTTTGGTACTGTAGTTGCTTGCCAAATTCTGTCCTGGTATTTGAGGGAAGGGTTGCAGTAGTTTGTGCTGTGCAACATATACCCAAAGGAACTGAGGTAATATTCTTCTTTCTCAGCTATATTGGTTGCTTTCTATACACTAAGAGATAGTACATAATTGATAAAATAAAATACAACCTGGTCATGTCTTCACTGAAAACTTTGAGCTCATGTTAGAAGACATTTTCTTTTTCTCTAAATGTGAAAATAAAATGTGGAAACAATACAAAAGGAGTTTCTTGTCAATTTTCTTTTGGGTTCTGCTTTAATATATCCTGATCAATTGCAATTAATCACCTTGTTTAAAACTTGACTTTGTCTTTCCAGTAACTACTGCAGCAGTCTGTTAGCTTTAATGAAGATGGGAAAACCCTCTTTTTGTTGACATACTGGGAATAAACATAATAAGCATTGGAAACCAATAATTCTAGGCTGGGAAAACTTTTTTCAATGTTCTTTGATATATTAGGGGCATTGTCAGTCAGGAACAAAATCATGCTTCTTATTTATATCATGTATCTGTGTATCACATGTTACTTGGACTGTTGGGACCTTTTTGTCCTATTTATTGTATACTTGGTCCTGAGCTTTTTACGTGGTTTCTACCTTGTACATCTGATGAACTACTAACTTTTGCACCAATAAAAACCAACAGAAACTGTAAAATTACAGAAACAAACGTGGGCATCAATAGGAGAAAGACAATTGTGATTTGTATCTTTATACTTTCTCCCCCTTGTCAGAATCTTCATCCCTTTGAAGCACAAAGTGTGTTTATATGTGTGACCGAATGTTTGAAACTTGCAGAGATATTCTGGCAGAGTATTTGAAGCACGTAATGAGATTAGGACTCTTGGTCTTTGAATTACTCTCAGAAGCCTTGGGCCTCAATCCAGATCACCTGAAAGATATGGGATGTGCTGAGGGACTCTATGTGATAGGCCATTACTACCCGGCGTGCCCTGAACCAGACTTGGCTTTGGGTACCTGCAACCATGCTGACAACTGCTTCTTTACCATACTTCTGCAAGACCAAATGGGTGGTCGCCAGATCCTCCATGAGAATCATTGGGTTGATGTACCTCCTTTTCCAGGAGCTCTTGTAGTGAACATTGCTGATCTACTACAGGCAAGTCCATATAAGTTTGATCGATGCTTTATTTGACTTCTATGTGGGTATCTTTTTTCCGTCTTAAGCACTGTGTGAACAAATTTAAGTATCATTAGAAGATTTAGAAAAAGGGCATGTACATTAGGAGCATAAAAAGATTTGAAATGAAGTTTGTACGTACGGTAACTTGGTAAATTTCAATAGGCAGATTTCATTGGAAACTTTCAAGTGTACATGCCTCATATATGTACAAGTGGTTCAGTATTCAGAGTCACAAGTGCCTTAAAATGCATATGCGTCCCCATGTTTTCTACTTAGATAACTCAATTTTTTTGAAGCATTGACATGTTAATTGGAGCAATGAACCTGACTTATGAGTCAAAATAGCGTGCAGCTCGAGAATACACTAAAGCCAATGACGCGGTCATTTAGAATTGAACCTGGTTGTGTAGTCCTCCTGCGGGAACCAGTCACAGACCTCATGGTTGACTACGTTGAAATGGTAATTTTTCGCCATACAGCAGTAGTATTTTTTACTAACCTTTGACAACCAACCGTGGTATCCACATTGGTGAGGCGACTTTAATATTCAATTGCGAATTTTTTAACTTCTGTTCATGATTTGAGTGTGTGCGCGCGCACGCGTGTAAAACAGATCGTGAATGTTAACAGGCATGAATGCTGATTAATGATGTGTTGCAGGCACACAATTTCACTCTGGAATTTTTTCCTGGGAGTGAATGGAAGACTAATGTCACTGATTAGCCAGTCGTGAGGACAAGGAGTATACATCAAAGCACACGTCCTTTTGTCGACAACATTGAAGTTTAAACAAATTTAGTCCAACTTTGGTTCTCAAGTTAATTTTTACTAATAACCAGTGTGAACCCTTTGTAGAATTTTCTTCTGAAGTTCATTATCTGTACATATGCAATAATTTTCAAACTTACCTCTGCCTGGAGTTACATTATCTGTACATATGCAATAATTTTCCTTATGTCTTCTCAGTTCTCAAGGCAAAAATCAACGCAATACCATATCCCCAATAAGCGGTCCTACATTTATCAAATCGTCAACCAAATTGCTCCCAACAATAAAGGTGATTTACTAAATACATTGGAATTATTCCATTAGATGATCATCAAGCCAGCCGGATTCAAACAAAACCACTGCCCTTCTCAATTCTTTCAATCAAACGCAATATTCGAACTCCATCGGATTCTCCACTTCCTTTACCCAACGTTCACAAATTCTATTCTCTCATGGTCCTCATCTAACTATTGTAACAACATTCATTACCAACAATAAAAAGCAAACGCACTTAAAAAAAATGACAAACTTTTACATCTAACTAAACTAAGAAAACCATATAAACCAAAGCCAAAGAACACACGGGCATCAGACTCGTGGTATGCACAAAACATTTTCTTTTTTTGATCAACTGCAAATTTCATATCAAGAAGCCTAACGGCACTTACGAGCAACACCACAAACAGGCATTCATGCTCAAAGACGCATTACTGCAGAAGCAGATCGACACAATGCGGCGTAGGGTCTGTCTGACTGTCTGAGTACTAGTAAAAGAGCATCCCAAAGCTCAATCCATTAGAACGGTCCTAAAAATGGCTAACGTTGGCATTCATGACGCAAGGGAAACAAGTCCCTCACTATCGCAAAGGATGCTCCAGTGCAAGTTTCATGCACAAAGCATTAGAACTAGTATGTATATATATAGTAGGTATCCAGTCTGGCATCCTGGAATTAAGCTCCCATCCGGGAGTCAAATCGTGGCCGTCCGAGAAGATCCAGGGGCTGTGGAGAATTAATGATTTTGCCGGTTAAAAACAACCCGGGTCACGTACTATACGGGTCAAACTGGTCCACGGATTCCTTCCCCTTACCCATTCTCTCATTTCACGCTTTACAAAATCTCTTGGGATTTCCTTAGAGACACTCTCATTTACTTCAATTTTAACTCTAGCTGGATTGATATTATTATGAGTTGTTTTACTACTGTTACCACTGCTGTTCTTTGGAACGGGGAACCTCTTCCCTCTTTCTCCCCTGGGAGAGGTTTAAGGCAGGGTGACCCCCTCTCCCCGTATTTGTTTGTGTTGTGTATGGAACGACTTTCTAACATGATCTCTCTTAAAGTTGATCAAGGACAGTGGCACGGTATCTCTGTGGCTAGAAATTCCCCTCCCATGACCCACCTTTTCTTTGCAGATGATGTTATCCTTTTTGGAGAAGCTTCCAGGAATACTTGTACCACTATACTTGAAGTTCTTGATCATTTCTGTACCATTTCTGGCCAGTCCATGAATCTTCATAAATCTAAAGCTCTGATTTTGAACATCAACAAATGAATTTAGGGCTTAGGGTTTTAGATTTTTGAACATGGAAATCAGGAAGAGGCTTTAGAAATCACTGGGTTGTTGGATTCTATGGTTCGATTTTGGGTGAGTACCACGTTCTAGGGTTACGAAATCATTGTTATATGCAGTATGATTCTCACGTTCTAGGGTTTCGATTGTCAGGAAAAATTTCCATACAAGTGCTAACTTTTGCTGTACAAGATTCTGACTTTGTGTAAAACATGATTTGGTGCTCAGACTTCGTGATCTTGACAAGTGTAGTTACTCTGGAAATTTCCACCTGATGCACTTGGCTATAGTTTAATATAATATTTAGGAGTAGACACTATTAATTCTACAGTGTAGCACTTGGCTTTGCTTACTGCCTTGGACATGGCTACTGTGATTCTCATATGTGTTAGGGACCATGATTCTCACTATTTCTTTTTCAGTCAAAATCTTCATTGTAAGGCGTCTTAAGTTGATAGGTGGTTGTTTATAGTTCCATGCTCATTTTCGACAATTTTTGTTCGTGCACATGCTTGTTTTCATTTCATAGTTTCTGAATCATCTGTTATTTTTGCTTTTTGGTTTTTAGAATGCAGGTTTTGGAAGATATACAAGTATTATAGACATCAAGGGATCCTTTCCATTAATTTCATTTTGGGTTTTGCTGCCTATGTTTTTTGCACTCATATTACCCCAAGTGGAAGACGTGTTTTAGCAGGCAGTTGGATTTGAGGTTGTTTGCAATGGATGTTACAGGGGTGTAGTGTACTCATTTTGGATCTACAAACTAAATTAAATGAGTTTATTCTCTTTTTGGGTTTTGCTGTCTTTCCCAAGAAAACCAAAAAAACCGCTAAACCGGACCGACGAATCCGAAACCGAGCTATTTGGATTGGTTCCATGGTTTAATGGATTGGTTTTGGCTTCAAAAAAATGAGAACCGTATATTATAGTTTGGACCTTGGTTTTACAATTGCAAACTGTGGTTCGAACCACACCGATCAAATAGTTTGGTTCCATAGCTGTAATGGTCTGGTTCTGATTCTCAATTCTTTAAAACTGTAAAAGATGGTTCAAATTTTGAATTTGTACAAAACCGGTCCAATTTAGACCATGTACATTCATACCATTTACAGCAGTCAGCTTCACATCAGGTCTCCCGGAAAATGAAGAAAATCCGGACCTCTTTCCTCAGCCGTTGGATCTAATCCAACGGCTCTGGTAAGAGATGGCACTTAAAACGTTCTCGGGTCGCGGTTCCGGGTGAAATGAAGTTCGCGGGTCATCAATTAAACGGGTCAACCTCCTCCCTCTCATTTGTTACGCTTTCAACCCAAAGAAAGAGAGAGAAGTGACGAAGAAGAGGCCGATCGAATCGAACCACCACCACTGACGAAGATTGGATCGAACCACCACCACGATCGAATAGAATTGAAACACCAACAGGTCTATCTCTCTGTTTCGATTTCGTGAAACTAGGGTTAGGGATTTCCAATTCGCGAAAATTCGTGAAACTAGGGTTTCAGTTTCTTCGAAGAAGAAGAAGAATAAGAACTCTCTCTCTCTCTCTCTCTCTCTCTCTAATCAAGATTCCAAAGGTTTTGATAGGGTTTTTGTTCTGCTTCTTCGAATTCGTGAAACCCTGAGCTCTAAAACGTGTATTAGTGATGACTGATACGAACCCATGAAATAATGTCAGTAAATACCTTAAATCCGTCTCATTTATAACCTGGACTCATTGTTGAAACAGCCATGGCTGTTCTTGTCGTCTGCTTGTTTGTATGGTTCGATTCGATCGTCGTCGGTGGTGGATCGATTCGATTGTCGTCGGCCACTCTTTTCTCTTTGTTGAATGCCAAACAATTGACGACCCGCGAACTTCTTTTCACCCAAAACCGCGACCCGCGAACGCTTTAATTGCTATCTCTTATCAGAGCTGTTGGATTAGATCCAACGGCTGAGGAAAGAAGTCCGGATTTTCTTCATTTTCCGGGAGACCTGATGTGAAGCTGACTGCCCATTTACAGTGCTCGAAGAAGCCTCATAATTTTGCCCCGCCAAATTAGGAGAAGAGATTTTCGAGCTCTTTGCTTTCGAAATCGTTTCGCCAATATTTGAAAATCGAAACCCTAATAACATAACAACAGATTCGCGTGAATTTTCGATGCAGAAAATGGCAATTCGCAAAGCAACAACACTGTTTTCGAGAAGCTTCTCTTCCCTCTCTCCAAATCCGTTGCGCGTTTGCGTCGTCGGTAGCGGACCTGCTGGCTTTTACACAGCTGAGAAGGTGCTTGTCACTCTCTCTCTCTCTCTCTCTCTCTCTCTCTCTCTCTACACACACACACACACACACATCTATACATGAGTTCCTGTACAGCAGATATGGCTTTTCGCTGAAGGTTATGATTTCGAGTTGATTAAGTTTTGAATTATGGGACTTTTTTGTTTTTTTTAGTTAATGTTTTTGCTTGAATTTTGAAAACCAGATGATGAAGACACATAAAGAAGCTGAGGTTGATATCATTGACAGGTTACCAACGCCATATGGGTTAGTCCGATCCGGCGTGGCACCGGATCATCCTGAAACCAAGGTTTTTCATAATCTTCGTATCTGTGTACAAGTTTACAAAGTCGATTGTATCTCTGTAGATGAATTACCTCTTGTATTTGCGAGGTTATTAAGAATATTTATCATATAATGCTCTTAATTGAGCTTAGTTTACCAGAAAACTTGCAACAGATTGTGACCAACCAGTTTTCTCGCGTTGCTCAAAATGATCGGTGCTCCTTCATTGGAAATGTGTCACTCGGGTCTTCTGTATCTTTGTCTGAGCTCAGGGAGATATATGATGTGGTAAGGTATCAGCTCTAGATGAAATTTTGTGCTGATTGTACCACTTGGATAGTGTAATTGTCTGCAAATGGTTTTGGTGTTTAATGAATATTTGTTGCTACTGACCAGGTTGTGCTTGCCTATGGAGCTGAAAGTGATAGAGTTCTTGGTACTCCTGGAGAAGTATGTAGAAATTTCTTTGTTTTTGTTCGGTGTGATGTAGTCCATTATTGGTAGATTAATTGCATCATTGGCAGACTTCATGGCATTATATTTTGACATTGGTGATAGTCATTCAGTTGGGGTTTTTCTTATTTATGTCTTTCTTCTTGGTTTTCTTTTTTAGGATTTGGCTGGGATACACTCAGCTAGAGAATTCGTTTGGTGGTATAATGGGCACCCTGACTACAGATATTTTGCTCCAGACTTGAAGGGTACTGATACAGCGGTTATTCTTGGTCAGGTATCTTCTCCTTCTTCATCAATTTGTATTATGATCAAGGGGAACAACACCTGAAGGTCATGGGTAAGAAGTAAGAACAGAGCAATGAGAAGTTACTTTTTTAAGCTTCAACGGAAAATTAGATCCAAGGTGATCTGTTCCAGGGAAATAGGTCATAGCCCATAGGTAACTCTTGAGTGGTATGACCAATCCTTTGTTGGTTTCAATTTAAAAATACCAATCCTCTTGTTAAAGATAAAGAAGTAAGAAAAATTTGTCTACTATTATTTTGGTAATAGGGCTCTAAAATATGGATTTTATTTGTTCAAATGTTCCTTCTGTAGAGAAATTTAAACCACACAAACTCGTATACGTGCTTACTACTTGATCGGGCATTATTCACTTCTGATGTCCCAATATTAGCTCCAATTTTTTTTAAAGTTGCACTATGTTGTGTACTTGAAGATGCTGACTGATGACAACATAATGGCATTGCATTTCTTTGTTCCCTATTTTGTTGTGCATTTGAGATTTCATTCCTAAGTTGTTAGATCAAAGTGAAAATTGTGACAACTACAATCAGTGAGTGCAGACTTCCTCTCAAAATATTCTTTGCTTGATTAACGACTAATTCTCAGTTGTAAGCTATCCACAAGATACGTATTAAAGTTTGCAAAGCATGGAGAATGATAGAAGGCTTAAAGTAAATGTATTAGCTGTTTGTAATTCTGAACCCGTTTATTCCCATATATATTCTGACCTGGTAAAGGATTGGAACCAATTATCATTTTTTACTTCAGGGAAATGTAGCTCTTGATGTTGCTCGGATTCTTTTACGACCAACTACAGAACTGGCAACAACTGATATTTCCAGTCATGCTTTGGCTGCTCTGGAGGAGAGCTCTATAAGGTTTTCTCTCTCAGTAATGGATACTGTCTATAGTGGTTTTAGTTGGGCCCTAGTTATATGTTTTGGTAAATACTTATATGTGTGTTGTTTGCACAAATACAATTGCAGAAAAGTGTACTTAGTTGGAAGACGGGGACCAGTTCAAGCTGCTTGTACTGCAAAGGAGTTACGTGAAGTTCTTGGTAATTCTTACCCTACTGTTCTTTGTCCTTTAAATTGTATTGAGTATTTCAAAGTTTCTTTGCCATCTTTTTGTTTGTTTGGTCTTTTAGAGCTCTTTGAAATTGTTCTTACCCTACTATTTGTACCCTACTATTTTTTGGGTCTATTGGACCCACTTCGAATTGTAGTTTTATGGAGGTATTGGCGTCTTTGTGCAGGTATCAGAGATTTGCATATTAATATTCAGGAAGCTGATTTAGTGATAACCCCAGCAGATGAGGTAAAATTCCTGTTTGGGTGTTTTGTGTGTGGGGGGGGGGGGGGGGGGGGGGGGGGGAATGGCCTGAAGTACTAAGTATTACCTTATTTGTTTTCCCCTGTTTAATATCAAACCCTTACAACTGATGCTATTGAAACAATGTTTTGTTATTTGGCAAAGGAAGAACTGAAGAATAGTCGAATCCAAAGGAGGGTGTATGAATTACTCTCGAAGGCAGCCATTTCAGGATCATCTCATTCCTGTACAGGTCAACGTGAACTCCATTTTGTTTTCTTCCGGAAGCCAGATGGGTTTCAAGATTCAGATGATGGAACTGGACATGTTGCTGGTGTGCGCCTTGAGAAGACAATTCTCAAAGGTAAGTTTTCATCCTCACATCATGGGGGAGCTGGTCCAGATGCCTCTTTTGATGTCTTCTCCTTTTTCTGCTTGAGGTCTGTATAGTCTTTCATGTCATGTGACTTTAGTTATTTGTTAGAAATGCAGTTAGTTGGACGTCAGACAGAAGTTTATAATACATTGGAAATCTGGTTAATTATGTTGAATGCTGAATACTAATTTATTTTCCAAGTGAGATCTAACATATTGAGAAGTAGAATAAGAGTTAATAATTTCCCAAAGAACAAGGATTGTTGGGAAAAACAAGTGTTCATCAAATGCCACAAACACTATGTGAAATGCATGTGGAATAACTATGCAATCCATGAATGCCTAATCCCACAGCTTTCATGACTTGATTGGTCTCGTTCTGCAGGTGGCGTCGGGAAACAAGTTGCAGTCGGTACCGGACAGTTTGAAGACCTTGACTGCAGGTATCCTTTTTCTGAACTTTAGCTATGATTCCATGCTGTAGTTTGTACGCAGGTGAGCAATGCATACAAGATTACGTTACAGACACATTTGGCACATATACGCATCTGACACTCCTGTAGGCTTGCTTGGTTTTGATTCATGCTCACCAGTATTCACCTATTGTGTTGAATCATAGTAAAGAATTCTGAGATTATGTACCTTGTTTAGGCACACAGACCCACTCAGGCTGCTTGGTATGGGTTTGCAAACTAAACTATGTCAATCATCAATAGAGGAACTGAAGTTGTCTGCACCTACAGTTCTAGCATTTTCTCCTGATCTTGTTGTGTCAATTTCTTTTTGAGGTCTTGACTATTCTGAGCATGTGTCCGCTCTATTTGCAGGTTAGTGCTAAAGAGCATTGGTTATAAATCAGTACCAGTTGATGGCTTGCCCTTTGATGCTTCAAAAGGTATATCAAAGTAATTTGGCACCAGCGTAACAATTTCATTGTCCTGTTTTCAAAAAATTATTTGCATGTTATTGTTACTGCTCACCAATAATTCTGCCAATCTGCCCCGGCTGGGTTTTCATGGACTTCTTACGATTATCACGTGCTGATATGTGCCTAGCTGTTGGGTTCTGTTAGCTGGAAACTGTACTAGACAAGGAAATGCATACGTCTCTACTGTTACATTCGAAATAACAGTGATGATAATTTGTTGTTTGCTGTCTTCTTGAGTTTTTCTTAATTTCCTTATCAATGAGAAAAGGCAAGAGAAACTTCTTTAACTGCCAATTGAGTTATCGTTATAATCATCTGACGCAAGAGGACCAAATTTCCACGGGGTACGGGGGTTGGACATACAGCTCCCTTTCGTTACCCTTTGAGACTTTCCACCGAGGGTACTGAAGAGTCTGTGTAACAGTTTCTTTTACGCTTGATTAAACTTCATAACATGCATTTAACATCCTGACTGTATTGACGTAAGATAAGGATAATGCTCGAATTGTTATTCTCCCTTGTTCTTTCTTCCAATTTGGATTGGCAGCAAGTCCAAATCTTTGCACGCGATTTGAGGTTCTGGTTAGTTTACGCCTCAAGAGTGCCGAACTTTATCTCTTTGTTTGACTTTGTTTTGCAGGCATAGTTCCGAATATTGGAGGCCGTGTTTTAGACAATTCTTCAGGAGATCTTCAACAACTGGATGGTGTTTATGTTTGCGGTTGGTTGAAAAGAGGACCAACAGGGATCATTGGTACCAACCTTTATTGTGCTGAAGAAACTGTAAGTAGCCCTTTGCATCATATGTTATACCATCCGCCTTTGTTTAGGCGTGAAGCATCTGTAGAATATTATTAGCACTTCATTCTACGGTTTCGGCACTTTCTAGTGTTTGGTGCGGTCAGATTAAAAAAAAAAAGAAAAAGAAAAGTGTTTGACGTGGTGAAAATTGAAAGCCAATGTAAAAGTTTCAAAGGGGTGATGGGAAATGAGTTAATACTGGCGGAAATGTTCCAGACCTAACCAAACATACCAGCCGGCACGAATGTCACCACAACATTACACCACTGCCACACCACCCTACTGCAGCCACTAGCACCATCATTTTTCATGGTTGCGAATTCCAAATAGGTTTATATGTATATCAACTGCTCTAGTTGTGTCCTTCATGGTCGCAGGTTGGGAGCATATCTGAGGACCTTGAGAAAGGAGTATTATCTGCACCTAGCTTTCCAAAGCAAGGCAGGAAGGGCCTTCTCCCGTTATTAGTTAGTAGGGATGTTAAGGTGATTCCATTCAGTGCTTGGGAAAAAATTGATGCTGAAGAGAAAAGGCTTGGAAGTTTGAAGAACAAGCCCAGAGACAAATTAACCACATGGGAAGAGCTACTGAAAGTTGCCTTGCAGTGAAGCGTTTTACAACTTTAAGGTATAATTTCCCATTCAGGGAGTAGAACAAAATTGTGTGTGGGCGCGCGTGCGTGTGTGTATTTCAGGAGGTGAGTCCTCTTTTTAATTATTTTATTCATGCTTGTAGGCGGACGAGAAAGAATGATTTCCTTTTTTTTTTTTACAAAGGAAACAAAGGAAAAATAAACAATGGTGTAATGTTTTTGTGTCGAATGAGCTACCCTGCCATGAATGATAACACTCATGAGTTGGGAAAACCCGAATTCTTTTTCCTTTTGCATATTCTCATGTCCTTTTTCAAATACCCTGGTATGAGCACCAAATGCCAATATTATTGAGGTGGCTAAATCTGAGTTCTTTTTTCCTCTCTTGCATATTCACATGTCATTTGATATAACAATTACCAAAAATGGGCCCTGGGGTGACCCTGCCGTTGATGTTCTTTTCGACCTCTACAGCATCTCACTGGACTCCACCTGAAATTCTACTGCCCCCACTGTACTCCATGTTGGTATTTTTAACCGCTTAATCAAGCACTTCAAGTGATTTGAACTCATGGTTGGTGCTTCGTGAGGCGTCTATCACAGCCCTTCTTATCAGTAGGCTGGGTTACCATAGTGCTTTAGGTTTTATCTCCTTATCATTTATGGTTTATCATAATGGATGGATCACTCCCTGACTTGTAGCATTACTTTTTCTTATTGCACCTACTTGCTCCTTCTCAATCGTTAGGTGGTTTCATACTATTAGGCTTTTTGATAGTGATGTCCTTTTCTTAGCAAAGAGGATAACTTGACTAATTGCTTTTGGGCAGGTAAAAGTATAAGTGGAAAGTTGAATCGCACATTGGTTTTCTTTTATTTGCCACAAGCACTTCTTAAAAAGCTGCTATCTTCAAGGAAAGTCTTCCATTGGATGGAGATGGAGGCCTATTGGTGCTCACATTATGGGTGGGTTGATTTTGGACTCCTGATATCACATCAGCAACTTGCTTTTTTGAAAATTCCAAAGACAACCTCTCGGTGGTTGCTAAATTCATTTGTTATGTGCTCTGAGAGGCTTTTGTAGCTGTTTTAGGCATTGCAAATAAGGTTTCCTTCGATCTGCATATACGAAATAGTATTTGATATTTAATTTGTAACAGCATTCATAAACAAAAGCCCTGGAATCCAATTTTAAATCGTTTGGATCAAAATACAATAATGAAAACAGGAGAAAGACTGAAAAGGGGTTTCCATCAAGTGTGAAAATATAGTAGTAGAAATCAACTATTCACGAACAAGAAAATGTAGAAGTCAAACACGTGAGAGGACTTGTATGGTGTAAACTTCTTAGGGCTTACTTTAGTATTGCTTAGGTGTAAATATTTGTCAAAACCAGTTTAACCTTGGTCCTCCATGTTCCCTATGTACATTACAATATTCAAGGTTCTAAAACTCGTTAGGCGCTCCCAGGGCGGCCAGACACCTTCTAGCTTCCAGGGCTGAGTACTCAGCGCCTAGTCGGGCAATTAGTCGGGATAGTCATTCTAGTTGGGCTAGTCGGTGAGGGTCCTTCCAGTGCCTAAGCGGCGAGTACTCGGCCTTCTAGACCTTCTTTTAGAACACTGACTATATTTATCTTCGCTATGCTGGTTTGTTTTTTGGTTGTGATACCATGTGTCAGTAACATGATTTTTTTCCTGGTTCAAAACTAACTAACTACTGCTAAGTACTATATTGACTGCCGAGCCAAAAAAAAAAAAAAATTTTTTTTTATTATGATACTGTATGTTAATCCTCGAAGAGTTAGTACATAGGAGATCTTTCCCCCATTCTTTTGTTATGTTGGCAGACTTTCTTCGATAGCTCAAACTTGCGACAGAAATGCTGGTCATCGGGTCAGGTCACAACTCAGAACATTGTATTACGTTACTGTTAAGTCATTTTTTCATGGAGTTGCATGTTTTGGGCTTCCATTGGTATCAAGTAGGATATGGAATGTGTGACCTCGAAACTCCCAAAGCTTGTTATAAGAAGTACTGGTTTCACTTGAGGTGAGGTTCAGTCCCACTACACATATTCATGATCATTTTGTAGGGACCCATTAGGATGCATGTGGGAGCCTAGTCCCCTATGGCCTTTTTGTTGGATTCCATTAGCTACCCTGGTCCATCTCTCTCTGCTCGGATCATAAAGCTTAAAACTTTGTCTTCATCAGAAGTTTTGATCTTTTTGTTGACACCATGCCCATGGTACAATACTCTACAATGAAAAGGTACAAGGAACGTAGTTAACGAATGTGTCCTATGATTCGTCTTTTTATTTAGGGCACATTCAAGCTCTGCACAACGCTTACTTTTAGAGAGAGTAGATATGTTGTTTGCATTTTTCTGTTTTTTTTCCTGTCTGTGAGATAAATTCTATTGACTCAAACATGTGTCTTCGTTCTGGCATCTGTAGTATTTTGTTTTGCACTTCAAAATAGTTCATGCACGTACTATCTATTTGCTTGCGAAGCATGTGATTGGAACCTGGAAAACGGATGAGGTTTCTATGATACAAGGCAGGAAAAACTGGAAAATCTTTATATGATGATTGCATCATGTCTTGTGGATTTTCTTTATGTGGGATGATCAAGTACTCCGTAGGAAGGAAGAGGGCAGGCATAAGAAAACAAGGGAAAAGAGGGGTAGTTGGTTAGACATTTTGTATACTTGATTCTCTGTTTCAAAAGGATTTATATTCTCTAGTTCAGTAAATGGATTTGTTTATGGGGAATGGAGACTTTTGTAGAAAAATGACACTTTGATTGTTTGTGGACTTTGGTGGTTATTGAATTCTGCACGTCCCAAGCGTCATTTTCTGAGATCACAATATTTGAAGTGTCTGTATCACATCTTGGTAGTTGACTAATATTTCCAAGACTGGGAAAATGCAAACCAAGTTTGCATGATACGAGACTACAGCACATTTGGCCGTTAAAAGAATTGACTTTTATAAAAATGGGATAAAACTGTTTTTTGGCTTATGACCTGGCCTTTATCAGTAGGACTATTTCTTATAGAGTTGGATGTGTTTGCGTGCAAACTATGTCTTGGAGCAAGGCTAAATAAGCCTTCTCTTTTCTTTGGAGAGGTTGATTCACGTGATTTGACTCCACCACTCCACAATCATAACGCTAAAGACGGATAAATAGCTCTTGCTGTCACACGATGGTTCACGAGCTTTTTAAGTACTTGTAGCAAGAAATTTTTTTTTAAGTACTTGTAGCAAGAAATTTAACTTATCTGAATGTGTATTATGGGTGACTAGATTTGTGATTAGGAACTTGTGATAGTGTATGATCTTTTGGGTGCAATGTGATAATGTATGATCATGAACTTGAAATGAAAGCTAGTAGTAATCTATACAGTGGGGTCCAGTTTCCCTCTATTATGTCTATCTGAAGTGTATCTATGGCAATATTGCTGGGGCTATGATTGTCCATTTTGACAAAGAAGTTTTGATTCCCCTAGTTTAATCAAATACATCTTGCATGGGGTCAGATGGTGCTGTTTAAAGATTCATTCTGTTCCCTCTCCCTTCTTAGAAACCCTTTGGTCTGGTAATTTAAGGGCTTGTTTGGTTGCAGTCATTTCCCATTTTCCAAGAGATGTAATTAGGTTGCAGTCATCCTACTTGGGTTGTTCCTCTTAGTCATGAAATTGAGAACCCTGGCTACCAAAATTCCCTTTTTACTTTGAAGTTCTGCAATTATCCATTCACAATCTTTTATAACTTGATGAATCTTGTGTTATGATAGTACCTCCAAGGTCCGGTCCTAGATTTTAGCATAATTGCATTTTGTGACGAATCCAGTCTTATTTCAACTTGAGGTTCCCGTATTGATCCAAGTCACTATACTCCCGTATTGACCCCAATTGTGAGCCTTCTAAAATCTTCATTCGGGATTGTAACTGTCCATTTTTTAGGAATGTTGGGCACATTATGGGTTCAAAAAATTACGATCATCGGACATCTTAGACACAATTTAGACAAATTTGTCTTACAGTTTATTCTCTAAATGTTATTGTCCATCTATTTTCGTAAAATAAATGGTATCCGACCATATGACCATCAATATCTAATTAATTTGATTTTTGACATGAATGATCTTCTCAACATGTCTGACAAATTGAACGGTTCCGATCTCTAATATAGATTAGGGTTGACAATTGAGGTCACAACGGAGTCTCCAAATCCATTTTCGCTGCATATTTGAATAGGGAAATTTTACTTTTGGGTAGGAAAAAAGGTTGAGAATTGATGGATACATGTAAAAGTAGATTATTTCCCGGAGCTAAAATATCTTACTGTGGTGGACTTCCTGCTTTAGAAATTCTTACTTATCCGTTGGAGTAATTATTCCATACCTCTCAATTAAGGACTTTTGGCTTGGATTCCCTTTGATGATATGGGTTCTCATCTATCAACGGCTGTGATGATAAGATTTTTTTTTTTTTTATTATTTAAATTTTCCGACATTTGATTTTCTTAATTTATGAGTTCTTTTGATGGGTGGACATCAAACATGAGGTCTGTCAAGGTTGGTGTGCTCACAATGGTCCCCCCTCGCCCCACAATCCCAATCCAAATCAAAATCCTTCCTATTCCATGCTAGATATCTTAAGTGCTTGAAATTACTTTTTTATTTTGGCTAAGATCCAAAGGAAATTTTGATAAATTGTTTTCATTTTGTCATCTTTCTTTGGACACATCACATGGCCTGTATGGCATTTTAGGCTACATTTGGATCTTAGGGGGAAAAAAAGAGCGATTGGGACAATGACATTGCAAATGGAAAGTAAGAAAAAGAAAATGAAGTGAAAGATTGGTAAAATGACATTGACATTTTGTTGGTAACAGACAATATATTGACCTTTTTTTTTTTTGAAAAAAAAATCAGAATTAACAATTAACATCGAATGAGTTTTGTAGTGGATTGGTTATGACATCTCGGCAATTCAAAAAAAAAAAAAAAAAAGATTGCGACGTCCATGGCTCATTTTTGTAAAATAGCTGAGAGATTATTTGCTTCGTTTTGGGCCATAGAAATAAAAAGTTCTTTCTAAACCAAGCAAATATTACTATCAGACATTTAGACGCTGTTCCACTAAGGAGATTTTTGATTTTTTTTTTTTTGACTTTTTAAGTTTTTTGAGATTGGTCATTCTGCTCACATAAATTTACTAAAAAGTCCAGAAAACTAAAAGTTAGTGGGACGTGCTCTTAGCTTCTCTCCTCTCCTGTTGATAAACAGTAGAATTCCAAAAGGAAAATGTTTAGTCTAACGGAACTTATGCTAATATACTTGTCTGAAATTTTTGCCATTACACCAAACAAGGCCCAAAATCAGGAGGCTTAAAATTACAATAACATATCTACTGGAAATTCAAAATGGATGACCTAGCCAGAGTGCAAGATGTCAGAATCATTCTTATTTTGTGGCTTATAAATTTAGAAAAAGCATATACTTGACAAAAAAGGGTTTTGAAATCAATCAAAAAACGATTTTATGGTGATTTCTGTGTAGAAAAACTTATCTCTTGTTCTCTTCCTGAACCACATGGGATTATGGAAACCGGGAGCTGTGTTGTCCCTTAGGTACGACAGGCTTACCAATCCATCTGAATCATTTATCTTGGCGATTATTTAACGGTTTAGAATTGCAGATGCATTATTACCGGTAATAACGCACTTTGACCGGTAAGAATCCATCTGTGAATCTGAGCTGTTGATTGCAGAGAGAGATGAATGAGATGGAAAGTTAGTAAGGCTTGCCGTCTCTCACAGACAGCAGCGGCAGCGGCCCGGTTCGGGATTATGGTAACAAAATGTGCAGTGCACGAGGGACCCGCAAATGCCACCTTTAGGTTTGGGATTGGGGCATAGTTGAACTTGGCCAAACATCACACAAAAGTGAAAAATGATGGGAGGGTAGACCGTAGGAAGCAGTGGGGAGACCACATAAACACTCTCAATGACACTATTGGTTCTGGGACCCACCATCAAGATGGGGAATTTCGCTCTCCGAACAGTGAACATGCTGCAATTAGTGGCTGGCTCATGCGGTAGAGCTTTTGGAAGTCCCACACTGCATTCCGAAATCGAGTCTCATTCCCTCCTTCCCCATGTAATAGATTAGAAATGACGAATGACACAAAAAAAATAAAAAAAATAAATAAATGAAAACAGTGAACATGCTTAGATGAATCAAGATCTTCTCACGTGAATTAAATTTTTTACAACAAATTAGAATTATAAATTGATCAAAAGAATTTCAGAATAGTGGCATATGTGATTCTTGGACACAGAGACTACAGGGTGAAGTGAGAATTTAGATTATTTATTTGTAATTGATTTTCACTCCTTTTTTTAAAATTATTATCACACATTTTTTTTTTCAAAAAATTTAATGTGAATTTACAATATTACTTTGAAAATTGTAAAAAAAAAAAATTTAATGTAATTTTACATCTAAGAAGACAAAAAGAATGTGTGGTCATCAAATTTTTACACAAACTTTTGAAGACAATTTAGTCTCTCTTAAATTTACCAAAAATACTACATGCACAGACATAGTGTGCACAGACGACGTGTGAAGCTTACTTTCAGGTCCCACACGAATGATCCCAAACTTTAGTCAAATTAAGAGGAATTCAAATTTTTACACAAACTTTGGAAGGCTATTTTAGTCTCTTAAATTTACCAAAAAAACTACATGCATAGACATAGTGTGCACAAATCGTGCACATACGACGTGTGAGGCTTACTTTGAGGTCCCACACAAATAATTCAAACTGTTCATTAAAATTAAAATAATTTTTTGTGAAGCATGGAAAAAAATCAGATCAATTGGGTGATTGTAGATTCTTAATCCAATCCTCTAACTTTTCATTTAGAATTCAAGATCGGGATTCTGAATGAAAAGTTAATTTATTAGATCAAGATCTTACAACAATTTGATTGAGCTGTTTTTTTTTTTTTTTTTTGGGTTAAATTACACAAAAAACTATTTTATATTTAATAAATGGTTCGAATAGTATGCGCGAGACCCCTACGTGGGCCCCACATGTCGTCGTGTATAATCCGTGCAGAGTACATCTATTCGTGTGCGTAGTTGTTCTTTAAATTTACAACCATGACATTAATAAAGAATTTACTGAAATTTGTGTGTGTAACTTGTGTTTAGGCGTGGCTCTAGAATTTTTGTATTTTTTGGTGACGGAGAGAATGTCATTTAAAGAGAAATACTATTATAAACTACTGAAAACAAATACAACAAAATAATAACAACATACAGGTGAACATAAAATAGAACCAAAACAAATGAAGGATATATATTTAGCGAGAGCTTGCTTCGGTCATCAGATGTCTGTGATCAAATATATGCTGTCGATTCACTGTTGTCCTAGTAGCTTCACGAATGACGAAACTTTCATGCAAAACCTGTCCAAAACAAACTAAGTGGTGTTTTGGCTAAAAAAGCCAACTTAACTTTTTTGTTTTGTCTTTATTTGATTTTTTTTTTGCGTTTGCTAGTTTTGCATCGATTTTTTGAGTATTATTGGTTCGTTTCGGCAAGAGGAATCCAAAGATGTAAAAGATTATGACTAGAACTCTCAATTTTTTGAATAAGATAAAAAAAAATGTAAAAAAAACCGTCTTTTTTACTTATTTTTGTCTTTATTCAAAAAAAATTATGATTTGATCACAATTTTTTACTTTTTTTTATTTCTCTAGCCGAGACGAACCAATAATACACAAAAAGTTAATGAAAAACTAAAAAACACGAAAAAAAATCAAATAAAGACAAAAAAATAAGTCAACAAACTTTTTAGGCCAAAACACACCTAAGTGATTGTAGCAACTAAACCCTTATTATCTTATCCCATCCTCTTCCCCCATCCAATCGGGGGCCATATGGGCTATGGCCGGAGATGTTGCGTGTGTATGTGTGTGTGAGAGTCATGAGTGAGTGAGTGAGAGTGAGTGAGAGAGAGAGAGAGAGGGACAAATAAGCGCACGAACTTCACTTCTTCCCTGCAATAAAAATTCAGCTATTGTACTGTTCATTCCTGAGGTTTTCCTGCTTTCCTTCACACTTTTTTTGCTCACTTGTACAACTCTGAGCTAACCTTTTGTTTAACCTATTTTTGATGTCTACGCCTTTACAAGAGCATGATTACATAGGAGTATCAGAGATTCCTCCAATGGAAAACTCTGAAAATAAAGAAAAGAACTTGGGTCTCAACTTGAAGGCCACTGAGCTGAGACTCGGCTTACCTGGTTCTGAGTCACCAGAGAGAGATATTGGACATGTGGTAATGAAGGGTTTAGTGTCAGGGGCAAAAAGGGGATTCTGTGATACCATTGGTGGTGGTGGTGGTGGTTCTGGGAAGTGGGTTTTCTCTGGTAGTGCTGGATCTGAGGTGGATTTGGGTAAAAATGGTGGGTTTCTTTCTCCCAGAAGTGTTAATTGTGGTGGCTCTGAGGTTGGTATTCAGCTGTTTTCTGTTGCTTCCACCAGTGTGAAAGAGGCTGCGCCACCACAGCCGGCGGCGGAAAAGAAGCCTCAAGTTTCTGCTGCAAACGGCCGTGGGAGTGCTCCTGCTGCAAAGTAATTTCCTTTCATTTTGCCCCTTTTATTTTTTTCGGAAAATGAGTTCAAAAAAGTTTGAAATTGCATGGTTGCTTAGCTCTTCAATTGACTGATTTAGGGTTTAATTTTGCTGTTTTGCTTTTGATCATCTTTATTCTCATGCATTATGAGTGCTCCAGCTCCTAAAGTAATTTTCTATCATTTCCCTTTGGTGTTTCCCTCCCTCTTTTGCTGGGAAACTGAGTAGATATGGTATGCAGCATTACCCTCAACTGTTCCAATTATATTTTTTGGTAATCGGGAACTATCCCACCAACCCCAACCTAAGATTGCGTGTTCGTACCGTTAACGGAGACGTCCAACCCATTAGGATCGTCCATCTCGACAATCAACGGTTCAGATCACACAGATGTTTTCTTACCGGTAAGAAAGCAATAGCGAATCTAGACCATTGATTGCAATGATGGACGGCTGAGATCATGGTTAGCAGGGCCTCCCGTCCCTTAAGGGACAGCAGAGCCGCTGAGTTCCTTCCACAGCTATTTTGCACAAGCTTTCGCCCTGCCGTGTGGGTGGCCAAAAGATTTTGTTCTCAGTGGGAGTCGGGAGTCGAACTCGAAGTAGAGACTTGTGTTTGTAAGAGAACTTTTCAATAGATTGGTGTATTGGTCAATTGTCTTGGTGGGTTTATGGAAATTTCGCTTCCATCGCAGTACAGTGTAGTAGGTATTCTACATGATATCTCTCTACAGTTTCCACGCATCACAGTGGAAGCTTGTATTGCACTACCAAATTGATTGGAATTTGGGTTTTCACAATTTGTATCCACTTGATGCTCGTCTTGGAGATTTGTAGTTTCTGAGGCTGTGTTTGGATAATAGATTTGAGATTAAATTTACAGGGAAAGGATGAGAAAGATAGGAAGATAATGAGGGGACAAAGCTAATTAAATTTATCTTTTTGGTTTCCCTATTGTTTTCTTTTCCCTTGGTATGTCCCTCCATGACCCCGTGATTCGAAGTCCAAACACAACCTTAATGATGAAGAGTAAGGGTTAACCTGAGATGCACGTATTTCATCTGATATTGTGTCACAGACTCACATTACTTACGTCTTTCATCATCTCTCGTATGGAAAATTGAATAAGTTGTGAAAGGTCTTTTACCATTTGAATCAGCACATATAGATTCTCATGTTTTGGTTGTGATACAGGGCACAGGTGGTTGGATGGCCACCAGTTCGATCATTCCGTAAGAATTCAATGGCTAGTAATCACCCTAAGAACCAGGACGATGGGGATGCTAAGTTGGGGTCTGGTTGTCTTTATGTCAAAGTCAGTATGGATGGTGCCCCTTACTTGAGGAAACTTGATCTGAAACTCTACAGCAGCTATACCGAACTGTCTTCGGCACTGGAAAAGATGTTCAGCTGCTTTACAATTGGTATACCAATCTCCATCCCATCCCTTTTGTTTCTCCGTTGTAATTTTTGCCCAATTGGCACTTGAAATTCTCTCCATCTAGAATGTATGATTCGAGGATGAAATTATCTCATTGATCAGTAGAAAAAAGTTGATCCAGGTCGATACCTGTGTGAAAAGAAGCAATGATTCACTTGTGTATTGCCGATAGCACTTATGGGTCCTTAATACGTAGATAAATGTGTTAAGGTACATAACCAAGTTTTTTACACGTTAGTATTGTCATAAGCCGGAGTTTCGCATGATGGATTTGTACTTTATTCAGAGTAGTTAGCCAGTGATGTTTATTTCATCATCCTTTATATCTTATCCGATGATTTTCTTGGTCCGGGACATGCTAGTTTTGTCACTTGACTCACTTGTAAACAACAATATAAATTATAGATTTTTGTTCAAGAACAAATCCGGTTTTGAAGATGTGAAGAGATTTTGATTCCCCGTCAATCATATGGTATACCTATTTACATATCAGTCTCCGCGCCTCTGTGGAGATTGAGAATAATTACAATTGGGCGTGTAGATTTCTTGGTTTCTCTGGATCTCTCTCTCTCTCGTGTTTATTTTTTCTCCTTCAAAGGGAGTTAATTTTTCTTGTGAACTTGTGAATGCCTGTTTAGGGCAATGTGGGTCTCATGGAATTCCATGCCGTGAAGGACTGAGCGAGAGCCGATTAATGGATCTTCTCCATGGGTCTGAATACGTACTTACATTTGAAGACAAGGATGGTGATTGGATGCTTGTTGGTGATGTTCCATGGGAGTAAGTCTGACTCTAATAATTATTTGTGATACCTGTTAGGCCGTTATTACAATTGATTTGAACCCGAAGCCCTTTCCCGAGTATAATTCCTCATTGGAATGCCAATATTAACCTGCTTATTTTTACAATGCTGAGAAGCTGCTACCCGAAATCCTTATAACGAACCTAATTTGTGGAAATTTTTTGTTGCAGCATGTTCATCAACTCTTGCAAGAGATTGAGGATCGTGAAAAGTTCAGATGCAGTTGGACTAGGTATGACACTTGACGAAATAGTTCTACTTATTGTTTATTTTACTGAAAAATGGTTTGGAGTGCATGTGTATTGATCATTTCACTTGACATCTTTAAAGCTTAAACTTAATCTATTGAGGGATTAAAATGTCTGTAGTCTAAATGAAGCATCCCCTCGGCTTCGATTACTTTGTGATCAACGATAAGTACCTCAAAACCTCTTCTCATTGATGCTTTCATATCTGGTTTTTGCAGCCCCCCGAGCAATGGAGAAGTGTAAAAATCGTGATTAGTGTCACCGATGCTCTACAGTAATCGATTTCTGTATATGCAAAGGAAAATCGAGTCATCTAAATGCTGGGAAGCCCTGAGGATATAATGTTGTGGATCATATTTCTGTAAATTGGTTTTGTTTTCTGAAAAAGGAGTCTTGGGAGTAAGTTTAGTGTAAAAACTGTGTTCTAGGTGTGTCCTGGTTTTCATTCTGGTACAATCTTATGTAATGTTGTAGTTGCCTTCTGCTCAAAGGCTTGAATATATCACCTGATGTAAATGGTTTACTCTCTCCCTCTGCGCTCGCGCCCGTCAACTTATCTGGTGAATGTGAATGGAGGGTTTTCTTTTTGGGTCATACGATATACATCGGCGGAGTTAGTAGGGAAGTTAATGAGTGAGTTGAACAACCAAAGGGAGTTCGATGTCTCTCTATAGACTCGAATCCCGAACCTCTCCTTGACAGGCAAGGCCGCAAGGTGTACAACCGGATGGACTATGACCCACGTCTGAATGGAGGTTGTTGAGGAGACAGGTTCATTAGATGGGATTGGTAATTGTTTCCTGCTCTTGGTTTTGTCATTCACTGCTGAAGGGACGAAGCTAACATTCACATAAAGGGACTGGAAACTTAAAACCTACTCCCTCCGTCCCAATTTTATAGTCCCATTTGACACTTTTTGTCGTCCCAAAAATATTGTCTCACTTCAAAACCAAATAAGTAATTGTTAAAGAATTTCCTCTTTTACCCTTATATTTGAAACTAAAAGTAATGAAAAAGTAAGAAAGTGTAATGATTGAAGGGTAAAATAAGAAAAAACATATTTTTAAAAGTACAATGATTATGTTCCCTTATTAAGTTGGAATCCCCAAAAGGGACTATAAAATTGGGACGGAGGGAGTAGAATTTTGACATATTTACACGGTGGTTGAATTTTTGAAGTTTGACATATGATAATTCTAGAAGGGTGTGGCTCGGGACCCCACCAGTACACCTGCCTTTGTCCCTGCTATTGCTACGTATGACTTCAGTTTAATGTAACAAAATGCTTGCATCTCTAGTGAAGCAATTAACCCCTACATTTGACTATCATTTTGACAACCACCTGATTAATTCTACTTTAAAATGTTACTTTCGTAAAGTTCATTGTTTTCTATATTTTTTCGTTGACAACAACTTATTATTGTTGATGACTTAAAACCAAAAAAAAAAAAAAAAAAATGTCTGGTGCACGTGTCTTTAGAAACATTCTATGAACTGACCAGGGGATGTCTCATGTAGGGGTGTACACGGTCCGGATCGGATCGAATTGGCATGAATCCAATCCTAATTCATGAGTCATGGTTTTTAGAAAATACAATCCGTGTCCGGACCAAAAATTTCACGGTTCGGTTCCAATCCGATCCGCGAGTCACGGATCGGTTTCAATTTTATCCACGAATTACATGTTTTATATAACATTCCAAAGCACATTATTCAAATTCTATAATTGAATCAGCTATATGTTGTCACAAATCCTCAGTTTATTTACTCCAGATGGTTATCAACGTACATGATCACATATTCACAAACTGGAATAAAAAATAGACATCCAAACATGGTTATCAACCTACATGATCAAAGTATAATATACTGTGACAGTTTGGTCATGGAGATATCCTGAGTTTATGACAGTTTGGTCATGATCACAGATTCAGATTCTTGCACTAACATAATAGCACAAGTAACTGCTCACGAGCTACTGAATTCAAACACAGATACAAACATAAATGTGTGTGTGTATATATATATATATATATATATATATATATATATATATATATATATAATAAAAATCTCACCGTCCCGATCGGTTAATCCACGGTTTCGAAATCAAAATCCGTGTCCGGACCGCGAGTCACGGTTTACTATTTTTTCAATCCGTGTCTGGACCATTAATCCACAGTTAAAATCCAAAAAGCACGGATCGGTCCAGTCCGGACCGGATTCACGGTTCACCGGTTTTTTTGTGCAGCCCTAGTCTCATGGGCCACAAGAGTTGCTGGGACAGAGGTTGTTAGAGGGCTTGGCGAAGTGGCTGGAGGTGGCGGATAACAGTCAGAGGTAGTTGTTGGAGGTGGAAAGTAGTTGGCAACACACCTACACACGGTGGCTAGAGGTGGTGGTATAAAGTGGTTGTTGGTGATATGGTGGTGGCGGCGGCAAGAAGAGGAAGAGAATGATTTTCAATTTTTTTTTTTATAATCAGGAAAATTATGATTGTTCATTATTTTTGATCAACTTTTTAAAGGTATTTTTGAGAGGGATGAGGGAAAGGCATATTCGTAGTGTAGAGGTTTTATTACGGGCCGGTACAAAAAACAAATATTTATTACCACTAACTCCAATCATTCTTTTTAATTACCACTAACTCCATTAAGGTCAATCACTCTTTTTTGGGACTTAGGCACTTAGGGTGCACTTTCACATTATAGGGTTTTTAGTGGTTTAGGCACTTTCATAGGGTACCCTAAGGTTTAGGTTTAGACACTTTCATAGGGTACCCTAAATTTAGAATCTATATTTTAGAATTTAGACTGTACATTTAGAATTTAGACCGTACATTTAGAATGTACATTTTAGAATTTAGACCGTACATTTAGAATTTAGACTATACATTTAGAATTTAGAATGTACATTTAGAATTTAGACCGTACATTTAGAATGTACATTTTAGAATTTAGACTGTACGTTTAGAATTTAGATCGTACATTTAAAATTTAGACCATAGATTTAAGAATTTAAAATTTAGCACTTTCATAGGGTATCCTAAGATTTTAGACACTTTCATAGGATACCTTAGGGTTTAGGTTTAGACATTTTTATAGGGTACCCTGGGGTTTAGGTGGGGGGGGGGGGGGGGGGGAAGACGGACGGGTTGCCAGAAAGATTTGGAGTGAGATGAGCATTTTTTCGTCAACAGTGGAGTGGGATGTGCAGTTGCTCCAAAAACTGGAGCGGCTGGTAAATGCCCCTAGTTTAGAAAGTTAACAAACTCACAATAACTGTCTCGGCCCGTTGGGCCATGGATTAGGCTCATACAGCCCATTGAGTAGCCCAATTTAACGCCTTCTCAGATACAGACTATTTACGAAGGAACTTAAGAAGAAAAAAAAAAGCGCGTAAATTGCTTTTTAGTGGAAAAGCAAGAACTTCATTGGTTGGATGAGTGGTTCAAATGATTTTAAGAACCATATCGATCGCAAAAAGTATTATATATCGTATTTTGACATGTTTAATTATTAAAATGCATATCAATGTGATTAATTGTAATGTTTGAATTTTCCATAATAATAACTATCAAATTATAAACCTACTCGTACCCATTACACAAATGAAATTATACACATGGATTTGGGGACACAAAAGGTCCTATTGTGCAGTCACACCGTAGGCATTCCACATGCCAAAATTTGATCCAAACAGTTCACATTATAAATCTCAACGAGTGAAGATATATTCTTGCGAAAATCAAGTTGATTCGACAATCATGAACTACACGATCGAATAAATCGTCGTGCAATTTGAAAATCATATTTGTCGTTTAAATTTTTGAGAACAAAATGTACGTGGATCACTAGATTATGAATGCCCGGTATACTAACTTGATTTTTTGCGCGGATGATAAATCCATTTTGGATTCGCAGCACCAGGGATGGAGGTAGAGGGGGCCAGTAGGGGCGGTCGCCCCTGCAAGAAGGAAAAAAAAACCTCTAGTATTATATAGAACAAAAAAAAGGTTTCCTATGAACTATAAAGACTCTCGCCCTTGCAATTTATTTTGTGAAAAAGATTCGCCCCAGCGTAGATAACTTCCTAACTTTGTCCTTGCGCCTCACCCACCCTGTTGGGCAGTAGGGCAGGGTCTTAACTCTCCCATACACACATATACACATGCATACACACATATGTTTGTATAAGTTACTACTTAAAATACCCGTTCACGTGTTTGGTGGCTAACTACTTGCATGCAAGTTAATTGGTTAGAGATCTGACAAGTTGGAGCAGTTAGCCCGGGCAAAAATTGCATAGATCTACCCCTGACACCAAACTAAAAGGAACTACTAATATAAACGACTCCTAATACCCCAGATGCACACTAACACATCTTGAATGTTAAAAAGCATTTTTCGACGTTCCAAATTTTGAAATGAACTCTTAACGGTCAAAGCTAACTTTGACCAGCAAGAATTCGTTTCAAAATTTGGACAATTGATTTCTGAGATGGACGATCGGGATGTATTGGTGTGCATTTGGGATACGCATGTGTGGTGTACCCATAGCATTGTTGGTAAACGAATAGGTTGGCCAAATGATCATGGCTCGTGACTTACGGTTGTGGTCTATTAAGATCTCAGATTCGATGATCCGTGCTAGTAATTATAAGGGCAATGTCACCTCGCGTGTATGAGTGTGAAAGGACAGTAGAAATTAGTTCTAAACATGTGGAAGCTGACTCAGAACACTATTTAAAAAAACTAATATAAACGATCTGTGGTTGGAATAAGAAACCTACATTAATATAAACGGTGAAACACTAAATTAGTGTAAATTTTGTGGTTTAGTGGGCTTTTCTATTGGAAAAAGAAAAGGCAACTTGTCTACCTTTACCCTCTGTTTCTGTTTGTTAATACAGTATTATTGCAGGCTTTTTAGCAACTTGGAATAATAGATTTCGACTTCCATATTGTTGGCCAGTAGATCAAGTTCAATTATCGAAAACAATATCTCTGTTTGCTTGAAGGAGTAAGACTGCGTACATCAATAATTTTCTAAATTTCGCACATGTGAGAGCTTCGTGCACTAAAACGCCCTTTTTTCCTTCAGTTTAGTCCCCGAAAACCGGTTTTTGGGGACACCGCTTTCTTCCTCAACTGGGTGTATTAATTTCAAAAAATGGCAGTTGAAGGGTCCACAATAAATTTCGCCCAGGAAAACTCAATAACTCACTGAATCACAGATACAGATTTCCATCAACTTGTGTTTTGTCAACTATTTCCTGGCATGATTACTAAAGACTGATCATAGCACAATTAATTATTGGAGGATGATTACTAAAGAATTCTTTCACAGTTCAATCTTCTATTAATTTCAGCCTAAATTGCTACGATGTTTTTTTTTTTTTTTTTGGGTTAAGTTAAATTTCTATGATGTTTCGAAATTGCTACCGAAGACACCCTCTTTTTTGATGGATAAGAGGGACGACGCTACACAGTTAGGGTGGGGACCAAATCGACACACATTTTAAACGTTGAGAATGAAAATGGACGAATATATGTTTAGATTGGCCAATCGCTAATACTTTGAGGACCAGAAATGTAAATAAGCCTGACTAATAGCAATATCAATTAAGACAGAGTAATAGAAATTTTGATTTAACAATATCAGGTAATACGAAGTCATCTTCAACAACAAAGTCCTAGTCATCTTTAAAAGAGGGTGAACAAAATTGCACTCCACAGGAAGAGATTATTGATTTTGGTGAAGACGAGTAGCATTGTGGATTGGTAAGGATACAAATAGTAAATTTATCATTTTCTTTGATAGCTTAAGTTTTAAGATGAGTTGATGATTAACAATCTAATACGGTATTAAGCTTTTAGATGAGTTGATAGTAATTAACAATCTAATATTGTATCATAGAAGGCAATAGATCCTGTATTCAAATCTCACCGCCTTCCTAATTATTACTAAATATTTTCACGTGTAGTATAGCCCTCTTATTTTGGGGTTTTTACGCTTTGGATTTTTCTTGGGTTCTTTCCTCTCTTTTTTTCCCGGCTTGATTGTAGCATACGATAGTCTTTGGTGCAGTTTTCTTCTTGTAAGGAGCTATGCTCTTAGAGTGATGCTTCATCATTCCTTTCTTCTTCGATGTACCCTTTCGAGATCTTAATAAAATTCTTTCTTTGTGGATTAAAATGAAAAAATATATAAAAATCAATTAACCCTTCAAGTTGTGTAGTCTACGAACATTTAATCAACTAACGTTACTCTGGTAAGCATTTTACAGCAAAAGAATTGTAATTAAACATATATGTTCAAGAAAGGAACGTATTCATGCTTCATAGTACTGTCAGTATTTCCTTTTCAAGCCTTCAAGGGTTACAAGGGTCACTATTTCAAATTTTTGAACAAAAACAATCGAGGTGGCAGACTCATGTGGGCTGCAGAAGAACCGAGCTGCTCGCGAGCAACTCATGGCTTGGCTCAACTCGGCTCATTTTGTAATCGAGCTGGGCTCGAGCACAAGTTTTAGGCTCATTTAGTAAACGAGTTCGGTAAAGCTCGACTTAGCTTGTTTAAGGAGGCTCGTTAAGTAAATTAATTACTTTGTCTCAGCTCGTTAAGGGCTTGCTTGTGCTCGATTTTTGGTTAGTTTACTAAACAAGCTGAGCTCTGCAAAGCTCGGCTCGGCTCGTTTACACTCTTACTCATATGTATATATATACTTGTCTTGCGCTAACTAGAAAAACACCAATAGCATCAGGGAGTATTTTTGACATAGTTGGGTGGTCATGACGCCACCACTTGTCTCTCTTGACTCCATCCTTAATCGTCTCGAATTCACTGGATAGGATTATCACGGACTTGGGAATCGCCCGACCCGACCCGACCCGACCAAAGTTGTCAATGAAATTGAGATGATGGGCGAAATCATATATATCAAGAACAGATAAGAGCACAAGGGATGTTGGTTTAATGTGGGATATTTGTCTTAGATTAGGAGACAATGGGAGACCAAACGCAATAATCTCGATCATTTCCCATTCTTTAAGTGGGTCCACTCTTAAATTTCTAGTATTACTGTATTATATTCATCATAATCTCAAAAGCACCCCACAAAGTGTTGAACCATTTAGCATCCTCACACATGGGTCCTGGGATTCGTTTGAAGTTAATTTAATTTCCAAATTCCAAAGGGCCCATTCCAGGTTCACATAAACTTTCAACACGTACCCATAAACCGAATGTCGCAGTGGGAGTAGGTTAAATTTTTACGAGTAGCAGTATTATGAGAATCTTTAGTTACTCTTCGAAACTCTCTCTATGCATTTCTTGCCTTACTATGATGATTTCATCTTTTGATGTTTGTGAATAAAGAAAATTTTCTTTCTCGTTCATAAAATAATAAATAAACCGAATGTCGCACAAGAATAATTTTGACAACATGGATGTGTTGGAAAACTATCCAAGATTACCCCAAGATATTGTAGAGAAGGGAAGAGGAATACTTTGAATTCAACTCTTGTATTTCACTTACTTCAAACCATGAAATCCATCAAGTATTTATATTCCCTAATAGATAAGCTAAAATTATATGAACTCCTAAATCCAAAGCATCGTACATGAACCTTCCTGGATACATTCACCTAAGAATATATGAACCAACATAATGTGCGTAACTAACGAAGAGACATAGAATTCTAAAAGACACTCTAGGATGTTTTAGTTTGACACTATTTTTGGTTAATAGATAGAACATTTACACGTAGTGTAACGACCCTAATTTTCGTAGATAAAAATTTCGTTCAATAATTTGATTAATTATTTTAATTTTCGGTTTATCGGAATATTTTTCTATTAAATTATTATTTTATTCTTTTAATTCGAATAAATAGCATTTTAGCCATGTATATGCGCGTACGAGTCCGAGTAACACACCCGTTACACTACCATAACACCCGGAGACCTCGACTAGTGTCCGAAACCTACTACCTCTCCTCCATCCTATCACCATAGTACGCCATTGTCTCGTCCCATCGCCTTGAAACTTGAAGTTTTGACTAGGTTAGAGAGAGAGAGAGAGAGAGTTAGAGTTAGAGAGAGAGAGAGAGAGAGTTAGAGTTAGAGAGAGAGAGAGTTAGAGAGAGAGAGAGAGAGAGAGAGAGAGAGAGAGAGAGAGAGAGAGAGAGAGAGAGAGAGAGAGAGAGATTGCCGAGAGAGAGAGAGAGGGTTCGGTAGAGAGAGAGAGAGTGTGTGTGTGTGTGCTTGGTGCATGCATTTTGGTACAAATGCACATGCATGAGTTATTGCTTTGTACATTTGTGCAAGCAATGGGGTGATGAGGTGGCCAACTAAACTTAAGGTTTTGTACACAATACTAGTTAGAATAAGCCTTTCTATTTTTAGAATACCCTAGACATACCCACACAATACTTGCACTAGAGGACAACTACACAACCTAGCCTAACCAAACTAGGCCTTGGCTTCCAAGTAAGCTAGGGACAAACTTCCCTAAATTAAGGAGGGAATATTCCACCTAGCCATAGCTAGTTATAGCTACCCTGATAGCCATTTAATGGTTTCACACACCATTGGTTCATATTAGCTCCTAAAAACACCCCGTAACTAAGATAACCGCGCGAAAACCTACACAACGGAACGCGTTTTTCCCCCACCCTTACCTTCCCACGTTGGTACCTTGTATGTGTGCTATATTTGGCTCATCCTAGCAAGCATCTAGCCTAAAGTACCTAGATTCTACCTAGATACTCACCTAGATTCCTACCTAAACTAGAGTTGCCACCTATGTACTTGCCATGTGCAAGTTTAACACCACAATTACTACTCCATACATGCATATTTCGGTGGTGTGTGTGTGTGTGTGAGCCGAAAGTTTGAGGGGGAGAAAGAGAGGTCCCATCTTGGCTATAAATAGCATAAGTCTTGGTTCATTTGACCCACCTTAACCTTTCTTTCTTTGGTTGTCTCCTAGATTCCCACAAACCAACTACTTTAACCACTTTCTAACCAACTTAGTTAGGTTCTAATTAGCCACTTACTAGGCTAATTAGTGGGTGATTAAGTTAGTTTAAGAGTTTTCTACACCAACGGAGTGCGAATCGGCTTCCGGTTTACACCCGGAAACTAAGGTAGTTTACTAAACTACTCTTCTAATTAGTTAAATTCTAGTTCTATTAAGTTGTTCTAATTAAGTTTCTAAGCATGATTTTAGAGTTGATTAAGTTAATTTATGCATGTAGTAAGTTTCTAAGCATGTTTCTTATGTATTTAGAAAGAGGATTTCATGTTGAAAAGTTTATCAAGCATGTTTATGAGGTTCTAATTAAAGTATTTCTTCATGAAATTAGAAGTGGATTAGTGAGATTAGAAGTAATTAGAAGGTGATTAGAAGTGATTAGAGGTAATTAGTAGTTAATTAGAAGATGTGTTTCACTAGACAAGATTCTTGTATGTTATTGTTAATATTTCTTGGAAGAGTTAGTTAATCTTGGTTGATTAACTCATTGGTTATCATTTGAAGTGTTCTTTCTTAAATAAATGAAATATTTTCTTTTATGAGAGATTTGTAGAAAGAAATTCCTATTGTTCATTTTTGACAAGAAAATATGGAGTTGATTTTTATATAAGTATGAAGAGAGAGTTTTTTCATATTGATTTCTAGAAAGATTTTTACAAAATATATTGTGGGTTTATTTGGTGAATTTTCAAGAAAGAAATATTGTGAGGTTATTTTCTAGAAAGAAAATTGTGATTTTTACTAGAATGAAAAAGATGTTTTATTTGGGATTATTGGAAAGAAAGTTTCTAGAAAAATAGAAAGTATATTTTTGGGAGAAGTTTTAAATATTTTAGAAAGTCCACAATTAGTTGTGGAGAATTTTGGCAAGAGATTTCTAGAAAAGAGTTTGGTTTAAATTATTTTTGGAAAGAGCAAGTTGTTTTATTTTATTTCTTTGGAGGAGAAATAAAATAGTTTGGAGATTTTTGATGAGGATTAAATTGAGAGAAATGGAGATATTATTTTTGGAGAGTTTTAAAGTGTATGATTTTATGTGGAGAAATTGCTAGAAGGAATATTCTTTTGAGGGAAATTGGTGTATTAAAATGTATGATTTTATGTGGGAAAAGTTTCTAGAGGAAACAAATATATTTAGAGAGTTGGTATATTTTTGATGCAAGATTCTACGTGAGAAATGTGTTTTTGAAAGAATGAGAATTTGGAGAAAATTATTGGAATATTGCATGAGCATGATTCTGTGCATGTGACACCGAGCACGTACGCGATACGTTTTGTCACCGGACGCGAAATCGAATATTTGATGATGAGAAAATAGAAATGAGTTTTTAAATGAGTTTGAAATGAAATGAGATTTTTTGGGAGAAATGAAATGAGATTTTTGGAAAATGAAATGAGATGACATGTGATGAGATGATTTGTTGCCACCTCAAATTCGCGGAGAGAATTTGGAGGAATGGTATTGATTGCGGTAGTGCAGCGAGAGCGCCACTTCCAGTTCGCGGAGAGAACTAGGATGATGGGCTAAGCGTGCACAACACACGGTGAACGGACCTTGCAAACAGGCTGTTAAGTTCGGTGATGCAAGACGGCCGGGACTGTGTCGTGTGAGTCGCGGGGAGAACGGACCGTGCAAACAGGCTGTTAAGTTCGGTGATGCACGATAACCGGGACCTCGAGCGGAAAGATTGGTACCGTCAGCTGAAAGAGGGCAGAAACGGACCAATAACTTTCAGAGCGGTGGGAGATAATGAAATTTGAAGGAGAATGCCGGGAAAGGCACCGTAGTGAGAAACTGAATATTTTTGGGAAATCTGTTGATAAATGAAATGTGTTTTCGAGAAACGAAATGAGAACCGTTGAGAAAGTGACACGTAGCACAGCTTTGAGATACTGAACGATTTACCGGTTTTCTGCGCATATTTACTCTGATTCGCATGGACACGCATGATGCATGATTTACTGTTCATAAGTTATAAAAGCTGTTCATGAATTTATTGTTTTAGAATTGCTACTTAGAAGTTTAGCGTAGTGAACTACTGAGCGTTGCTCACGGGTTTGCCTTCGTGTAACCCTGGCATAATACCATGATGTTGCCTGTGCGACTCGGACGTATTATGCTAGACTATCTAGATGGACAGGAACAATACTGTGGAGCCCAATCCCGTGGAACAGGAGGTGCTGCCGGAATGGGGAACAACCCGGCGCAGGGATAGACGGAGACCTAGAACCACCCCAGTATTTATTTATTTTGTGTTTGAGAACGCTGTTGTTTGTATTAAAGTTTGGGTTTAAACTTTATTATGGTCTGTAATAATAATTAACGTGCCCAAATCTTGGGGGCGTTACACGTAGGGCAATGGAGTGGCAACTCAGTGGTAAGTCCCATACTAGATGAAGTAAATTAATGATATACGAGTGCTTAAAACGGCCAGAATCCCTTGACTTGGCGAATTCTAGCTAGTGTCAAACTTGACACGCTCAACGGGCCCTAGCTCAATTTTGGGTCTCCAACAAATCGTTGGATCTCCCCTCCCTTTTCTTTTTTTGCCTTAGGGCTTTTTTCCCCTCTCTGTTTCTCTCAATTTACCCTTATCGAGTTTTATAAAAAAAAAAATCTTTGCCGATCAAAAAAAAATTGCCCTAGCTCAAGTGTTGAACTAGAAAGTTAACCTTCTTCTTGTGATCATTTTTGGAGATTACATAAACTTCAAAAGTCAAAATTATGTCATTTAAACAATGACCATATTACATTATGATTTCACATAAATTTAGTACAAAAAGTAGTTCTCAAAAATGATGTAGCAGTTGTATTTTCAAAGCTATAAATCTCATAAAGAGAAGATCCGTACGTACAAAATATAAAGTTCTACTAAAATCTGGCACCATGGCCCAAAATGGATTCATAAAATTATACAAAATCTACTACTCCTATTAATTTAGCATCAGACCCAGAAGAAATCAAGATACGTATCAGCTTGATTTCTGACACTCAATCATACGGATACATTAATATTTGCAAAATTTGGGCCTCTTGGGCATCATTATAGGGAAAAGAGAGATTAGGTTAATTTCATCAAACCACCTGTCGCAAGGAAAGAGGTCCTAAACATGCCTTGCATATATAATACTTACATGCAAACTACTGTTGCAACTTAGTATTTGACGTTTGACCCTCACAAATGAGAAACATGGAAAATCCCAAAAGTCCGCTAATCAAATACATAGTCAATAACAAATTTGATAGACGTGTTTTTCGGAGCGAATGCAAGATGCCCGGGCCAGCTCACGCGGATAGAGTTCATGGTTGACTAGTATTATATAAGCTATAGATAAAACCCCGCATGAACTGGTGCAAGGAATTTAATAGCCATCCAAGTCACCTCGGTTGCAACTCTTTCTAGCAGTTTTTCTACCGATTTTAGAGCTCCATAGTTGGCTTTGGCCTTCTAGTTGCACGACGCCTAACCGTGCCGTGGAACTCTCGACTATAGGTGTGTGACAGACACTTGGTTTGTATCGGTCAGATTCTGTATGGAGGTTTTACCAACGGGGCCCGGGAGTACTACTGGGCAGCTTCACTTCGGCAAGTTGCAGGTAGGGCTTCAGACAATTAACCAACTGAATTAGCCAACATGAGGGATGTATCCTTCAGTTAATTTAGCTATGTTCTTTGTCTTTCTTGTTTCTAATTTGTTATTTTTAGCTGTATTTGTCTGTACTCGGTAGCATTTGATTTAATGAATTTCTATCTCTTTAGCGGGAAAAAAAGAGTCACCAATGTTACAAGTGCAAGAGGAGCTAGCGCATGTATAAAATAAGTGTTAGCTATCCCCAAAGGGGTAGCTCAAGTGGTAATTGGAATGGAATGAACTACCCAGACATTCCGAGTTTGAAACTTGGTAACCTCTTGGGCGAATGCTTTGGTTCCTGCGTGGATGGATTGGCTTTGATCAGACCGAGAAGAGAATTTAGTCGAGGTATGAGTAAGTTGGCCCGAACACTCCTGACCGCCAAACCACACGAAAAAAAGATGTATTAGCTGAAACAAGTCTAACCAGGTGGATGTGTGGTAATAATAGAGCATTCCGAATAAACACATGTAAATTAGCAAGATTAATTATAAAGGTAAATATTGATTTGGCGCTTGGCTGAAACGAGTCTATAACCTGGTGGATGTGTGCATGGTAATAATAGAGAGAGCATGCCAAATGAACAAATGAACACATCTGTAAATTAATTAGCAAGGGTACTTATATATCTAGCACTTATTCTGGTGAGTTGAGAAACAATAGGTTACCATGGTTTGGTCGCTTAATAATTATTCTCTCTTTAAATGTTTTCTTTGAAAAACATGTACTATTTTCTATAGACATTAAAAAATATACTTTCGTAGAACGTTTTTAAAATTTTTTGTGCACAAAATTAAAGTCTTCAATGAGCTCTTTACTTCCAGTTCAAAAAAAAAAAAAAAAAAAAGAGCTCTTTACTTTGGTATAAAATAAATTAAAAAATTACATAGAGAAATATATTTTTTAAGGATTTCAAATTGCATGTATTCCTATAGCGGACATTTTAAAAAAGGACGGAGAGAGTATAAGATAGGTTGATGCAACACGAAATAAGTGAACAATTTTTGTTGTATGCCCAAATTTTTATGAAAGGAAAGATCTGTATAAGCTGACATGAGATGTTGTAGTAAAACAGACGAATTTATTATGTTAATTGAACATAGAGTCCATATAGAGCGGGTAACGATAAATAGTACTTTTTTTGACAAATAGGTGTCTGTTTAGATTAATTTGCGCACACCTTGACCTTTTCTAAGGAACCAATCTCATTGTGTAATAGGAGGGGTCCCATTTACATCGAGAGCAAAGTTCTATGTAAGCCCCCAAATGAGTTGATACTTGATAGTACCTAAGAGGGTTTCTGACCTTCGTTTGACATTTGAAAGTTTGGACTAGCAAAATGTTCAAAAGGTAGTCTCTTTTCCTTCCCTTCCCAATAAGATTTTTTTTTTAATTTCTTTTTTTCTTAGTAATATCGTTATATAGGCTAAAGAACTTTACAAAAGTTATTTTGAGTTTCATAGTTGCCCGTCCTCTATATGGAAATTCAGTTTCTTGCAAAACTAATAGCTAGCAAGTTCGTTGTTGATCTCTCCTCTTCCCGACCGGTCTTGAGCAACTTCACTAATAAGGAAAAGCAGATCCGAAAGAATGAGTTTCTATCCACCCTCAAATTGAGACCCCTTGGGGTTATATGGCCCATTTTTACATTTTCATTTTTACCTTTTTGGATTCTAAGTGTTTGGGTGGAGGTACCAAAGAATGAGTTTTGAGAATATGAGTTTTTGGTTATTGGGTTTAGAGAAGAGAAGCGAGAAGTAGGGAGATAGGAGCTTTTTGACTTCTCAATTTTTTATTTTTTCTATTTTGGTTAACAAAGATACATAAAATGATAAAATATATTCTGCACATATCTTCAAACATTAATCCTTTGCAAAATACATTTTGTACATATTTCCCAAGCACTTCACAAATTCATAATACATTGGCCAAAATATAAAAATATATCCACAAATTCATAATACATTGGCTAAAATATAAAAATGTAAAAAATAAAAAAAAATAAAGCTTCCAAACACCCCGTTTGGTGTAGTTTTTTAAAGAAGTTCACAATAACACGACAGTGTAAACTTCCTACCAAATGCTTTAACATTCTTGTGCTTATTATGTAATTTTCTATCAGGGTTTCTGTCTGTTTATGAAACATGAGTGCCAATTAAGGTCTAGTCAACTAATCAAAGATATTGTATAGAATCACCACTTTAATTAGCCAAGCTAGCCAGCTTAACGTACGCATGCATTTATCTAAAGATCAAATCAAATTATTAGATTTGATTTTTGGAATCCCATCTTTCCCCTCAATAATCTATCCAGATAATTCTTTTCTTAATTAATTAGTTAACTAACAAAGGTGTTCTTAATTAATTAATTCTTAGTTAACTAATTAATTCTTTTTTACTTCAAAAATGAAAAACAAAGGTGACAAACAACAGTGTTGTCCTACACACCAAAGTGCCACCTGTAAAACACCTCAATTTCATAAGACGATTTGGTAAAAGTCCTAGATCGTGTTTAGAGTTATTAAGTTTTGTACAAATAATGTATGAATGAAACCTTAAAGAATGAGGAGAATCTTATATTCTATAGGATTTGGGATTGATTTGGTGTCTTGTTTGATTGGATTTGGAGGTTTTCTTTATGATCTTCATAGTCACAAAAATATAAAGCATTTCCCTAGGGATTTGCTTTGCAAATCTTGTGGAGTAATGCACCATCTGGGTTGCATGTGCCCCAACCTACAGTAGATACTCTCTCTCTCTCTCTCTCTCTCTCTCTCTCTCTCTCTATATATATATATATATATATATATATTGTCTCTATTATAAATATGCAAACTTATCAAATCTAACCTAACCAACATAATCCCTTGTTTGCTTCTGTATTGAGATCATTTTTATCACCGAGGTGATTTCTGCACTCTACTTTTTTTTTGCTCTATACGCTCTCATTTCTCATTAATTATCAAGTGGAGTTACTAATCAAATGCTGGCTTACAATTTCCAAATATTTTATGTAGACAGAAAGGTTTTTGTGGGAGTAGACATGAAAAAGGGTATGTATTTTTTAAAGAAAGAGAGTTGCAAAAAAAATATTAATGTTTTTATTAATTGCTAGGTACAGTTGTTAATAGGAATTAAGGTTATTTGGAGTTTGTTGAAACAAACTTTTTGGGCTCTACATTATTGGCCTATAAATCCATGTGTACAGGATTTGTTTTTTTAGATAACTCAGAATTGCCCTTCAACCGTTCAACGGGTAGAAAAACCCCACAAAAGGTTGAAAAAAATTCCACAAGATAACTCAGAATTGCCCTTCAACCGTTCAACGGGTAGAAAAACCCCACCAAAGGTTCAAAAAAAATTCCACACGGAGAACGGAAATCTCCATAAATAGAGAAAGAATGCCTACCATATATATACATCAATGTTCTAGTCCACAACTCGTAAAGTCCACACTATCTACATCTTTCATTTCCTGATCAAATTTTCATAATACGAACTGTCTAATGTGTTTAAAACGTGTTTTTAACGGTCCCTGCGAGAAATCATAAAAAAAAAAAAAAAAAAGACCGGGAAGGGCTTCATCCGAGTAGTTTTCGATTAAATACAGTTTTATCGAAAACTACTCGGATGAAGCCCTTCCCGGTCTTTTTTTTATGATTGCTCGTTAGAACCCCTTAAAAACACGTTTTATACACATTAGACGGTTCGGATCATCAAAATGTGATCGAGAAGGGCTTCGTCCGGACAATCCCAGACTGGAACAATCCCTAACTGGATAGTTCCTGTATATATATACATATGTAAATATATATCGAACGAAACGTACAGGTCATTGTTAATTCTCATACAAGTCCAAAAATTTGAAACTACTAGAGGGCTCCATCGTAATTCTTGAAAGCATCATTAAAGTAATTCACTTGATTACTTCAAAAGCTCGTACTAAAACAATTCACGTGGCGTGTTGGCATTGGAAATTCCCTAACAAATCATGCAATTTTTTGCAACATAACATCGAAAATGACTTGATTTGATCAATCAAATGTGACACATTTATTTAATTATAAATCAAACACGAGGTTTTCATTCTTATTAGACCACCTTTTCAGTTGGTTGCATCAGCCAATTTTCATCAACTAAACTCCACAGAGTGATTGGCCGTTTTTGAATTATCAAATTTGCAACAATGAACTTGTGGATTTGAATGACATAGAGTGCTGAGCTTATGTTTTGGATGTCAAATTCACCCATTATTTTAGGCACCGAGAATTTTGAACCCGACATTGTAATCTAGGTCGTTATCGGATCAGCCGTAAATCTTGCGATATTGTGTACTACGTACTCCCATTGGCATACGTATTCTTATTTTTTACCGCGAATCTTGCAGGTGATTTCACATGCAAGAATGAACGCAAGATTTTAACGTTGCGTGGATGAAGAAATCTTTTTAGTCATGTAATATCGATTTATGCCAATATCTATTACAGAAATAATATCAAAATCTTCGCGTAGATATTTTTTATTACCGTATACAATCATATGTAGATAATATAATATATATGATAGATGCATACAATCTTGTGCAGCCATATCCATGTCAAAAGGTAAAATATTGAACCTAGTGCTAAATAAATTTTTGTAGATGCATACAATCTTAGTAGGACGTAATTGAATTTTTTAAAAATATCTTGGATTGACGGGTGTTACATTTTTTTTATGTACATTTTTGCGGAAGAGTGAACTTATACATATAATTTTTAAAAGGAGAAAAGATAGCTATAGTTTCTAAATAAAATTTAACCCTTGGAGTAAGTTGGTCGTCGGGCTTATTCGCGGCTTGGTTCGTCCTTATTTACGTGTCTCTAAACTTTACATGCCAAAATGGGTTTTTATTTTTTATTTATGAAAAATATATATTTGAAAAACAGTGATTAAAATCACAATATTATATACTTAAGCAACTTAGGATTAGGTTCTAGAATTTGACTAATGATTTACAAAAAAACCCACCTCTTTGACTTTTGCTTGTTGCCTTGTAACTTGTAACGTACGTCCAAAATCAATCTAGTTGTTGTGGGGATTAAATTATTGTTGCTCTTATTTATTTGGATCACACTGATACCCATGTGGTTTGGGTAAAATATTATTCAATATTGTCAGAGAAATGCTATTTTTTTAAATCATTTATTGGAGAGACGAAGGACTAATTTGTTTTTGATAACTCAAGTCTCCCGGGCCAGCTTACGCGCACTTCGACAATCCTGGGACAACAATCTTATCTTCGACTTGCAGGGAATCCATTCAAAGCCGGAGGAAATCTTCGTGTGGACTGACCCTAAAAGAATTGGTAGCACTTGAGATGTTTCGAATCTAAGACTTTAAGAGGAAACAAATCCCTAAGTCTCAAATTTTGATCGATCACCAGGCCAAACGCATGAGGTTGGTGAGGAAGGACTATTGCACTCAAAATAGTTTGAGTTAGGGCAAGAAAACAATCACACGCTGAAAAGAAACAAGCAATCAAAAGCAAGACACAAAATATACGTGGTTCTGACTTAAGCAAATTGCTTAATCGTATTCTACGAGGTGCTGGGGGTTCATTATGATGAAGAATGATCAAGATTACAATGGGGGCTGTAATAGTGTTCCCTTTTATATTGCAAGGGAACACACTCTCAGAAAACCCTAAGAAAAGCGAAAATGCGTGTTTTACCTCGCCGACCGTCCGGACAGACTTTGACCACTGTCCAGACGAGATTTACAATGTTCTTAGAACTTGATCAAAACCAGCTCGATCAGCACCTCTATGGACTTTTCGTATGGATGGCTCTGATTTCCTTCCGGACGAGATTTGCATATTGTGAATCGTCTTCACTGCCAACAGTTTGGATAATTGAAGTACTCCCAATGTTCCTAACTAATAGTGGATTATTCCATTTTGAGATGTTCCAAAATGTTAGTTCTTTTTTAAAAGTAAAAATTTGATGATTTTCCAAAAGTCTCTCTCATAAGTGAATAAGAGTGTTGCAAGGTAGGTACTTAGGGTATTGGGGCAATTGATGATATCACCAAATTTGAATTTAATTAGGTACAACCATTGCATGTCCCCTTAAAAAGTGGAAATTCACAAAAGGGACTATCAATTGGGAACAGAGGGAGTAATATATTTGAGAGCCTTATATGTACAGTTAACTTAAGGGATTGAGAAGCTAGCCGAGGCAAAAATTATGTATATATTTTAGTAAGATTGATGTATATATTTCACTAGTAATGATATAAGTAGGAAATGTATATGCTCACAACTTGATGGAGTCTTGTGCTGTTCTAGGGTTCATTTTGGAGGAAGTAAGAGCTCTAACATAAAAGAATATTATTGAAATGAAAGAGGTGCAGCTTTGGAGGATGGAGATTTGGATGATGTGGAGGATGGTTTATCTCTTTCTATGGAGTTCTAATTTTCCGTTCTGATCTTGCACTTTTGGTTCGGATCTTGTTTTGTCATTGGCTTTGGTTTGTTCGCAGGGGTGTTTTGGTTGGTTGTTGGTGGCGCCTTTGATCTGCTGGGTTGAGATTTTTTTTGGTGTGTCTTGGCGGTGCTGTTTTAGTTTTTGGTTTTGGATGTTGTCTTTTTGGTTGTTTTTTGTTTTGTCTGGTTGACATCTTGCCATGCTGTTTTGGTTTTTAGGTGGCGCTTGCCGTTGTGCGCTTGGTCCGTTTATTTTTTGATATTTTCAAAAAGAAATAAAATTCTTTTGCCAATCGAAAAAAAAAATTGATGCAAGTACGTAGGAAATTAGCCTCTAAAATTGTACTTATCTAATAAGGTTAAATTTGGCCCTCAATCTACTGCTTGAAAATTTCTCTTAAGTTTTAATAAAACCTGACCAAATATATAAATTAATACAGGAATTGTCGTTAATACAAAGAATCATAGAATTAATTTATGCTATATGCGTAAAACTCTATCATAAAAATTTGTAATAAATGAGGGTGTGCTTTGTTGTCGAAAAATAAAAATTTGTCACTGCCAATTAATCCCTTCCGAAACATGATATTGCCTCCACCCATATGTTGAATGGAGGATGTGTATTATGGTTTTGGTCATGTTTTTCTGTTTTCCACTCTGTAATTTTGTTAGCTGCTTGCCCTTTTCTTAGTGTTACGGGTGACGTATGATTTTCGGATGCCAATATAATTGGAATGCATTCTCTTGATTGCGATGCCATCATTTTCGGGATCCCGTTAGTCATTGTAATCTTTATTTCAAAGATCAATAAATGCTTCTTTTTGTTGATAAAAAAACAAAAAACAAAAAGGTATGACATTGTGGTTTTTCCTATGCATTGTTGGACTTTCTTTACAAGAATGCCAATGATTTCTAAGAAAAAGAAAAATAGAGAAACAAGAAGAACCCATTGTCACTTACTCTAGATTCATTAGAACAAAATAAATGGTTTTTATTAATAAACCCCGTCCAAATTGGTCATTTTCTTAATTTTTTTATTATGCCTTTTTTTTTTTTTTATGTTTTATTGGGTGCATGGTGTCTTTCAAAAAAGAACCTAAAAGATGAATTACTCATTTGGGCTAAAGGAACTATTTTTTAAGATGTGGAGGAATGGATGATTTGTTTGTTTTAATTTCTGGTAATTGGTGAGGTCACATGTCTCTACACGAATTTAGAAATGAGAGGATTCTCAACTTTCCACCACACAAACAACTCATAAGATATGACCCACAAAATCATGCGTGAAACAGCTCAATTAGATTTGGTGCATGGCAACTCACAATACAATATTCTCTCATTCAATCGATATATACACATACGTATATCTAAAATAACTATGTTTCACACGCTTTATAGGCGGGTCAAATCGACCCTCCTTTTAATTGGTCAAAAAACGAAAGACGAATCCACTTGGAACAGTGGATCGATCATTCTTGAATCAAATCGAAATATGGACAAATTTCTTTCACGGGTCATGCCGCTGAATAGAATCGTGTCCGCATACGTATGCGTATTTATAAAGGTCTTTGAGATGATGGTACTTCAACCAATAAAAATGCCTTATCACACAAAATAAAATCTACAAACCATGAATAGCTAACAAAGATAAATTTGACTATCTAGGGGTTTTCAATCTCTCTCCATATCTGAAAAAATGACCTATCTAGGGGGTTAATCTTAGATTAAACACTTTGGTCCAACAGCTTTGAATATTGAGAAGATAGAAAATCCCCACGAAGCTGTAATAAGATTACCAGAATCTGAAGCTTAAATGTTAAATGTGGATTGGACCAGTATCGTATTCCACTTTATTTTAATTAGTTTTTTTTTTGTGCAATTATTTTAATTAGTTTACCTTGGCTTTAGAGAATTTTATACATAGTTAGAAGTACAATAAAATATTTGCATGCCAGCTAACACCTTTCAACTAAAAAGACTCGTGAAAAGGACCCACCCCCCTAGGTTAAAACCTTGCATAATGATCAATGACATTGAAGAGTGTGATTGGAACATATATAGGAAAGAATAAGAACAAAATCAAGTTAAAAAGTGTGATAATTATTTGTTTTTCTTTACTTTTCTTCAACTTTTTGTTTGATAGTGCTACAGATACAGATTGAGGGACACAAATTCAAACACAAATGTATTTGATTCGATACATATTGGTCTAGACAATGCACGTGGAATCTGCGCACATTGATCATGAGACGATCCAATTGGACACATCTTATATTTGGATCTGCGCACTTGATCATCTTTTGTTATTTCTCAATTTGGCCCCTTCCTATTGAATTTTATTACTTCCCAGTCCAGTCTCCAAAGTCCCCATAATTTTATGTTCCTTTCAAGTCCCTAGCCTCCAAAAGTCTATAGATATAAGTGAATAGATTATTTCTTAATCAAACATATACCACTTCAGTGCATAATTATGTAAATCTTTTCACAACAATATAAAAGCCCCAACTAATTTTTTAAATTTGTTCAAAAAGTTTGAAAATATATATGCGAAAATGCTTTTTTTTTTTTCTTCTGAAAAACACTTCTGAAAAACACCACGATTTTTCTTAAGGAAAGAAAATCATGAGGTGCAGGAAAACTCAAATCTTATCTACATACCAAAAACATAAAGAATGTTGATTTTCTCATTGTGGCTTCAGTATAACTACATTGAATATTTAGTGTTTACTTAAGCAATATTATAAACGTTCACCTTTAATTTGTACGGAAAATATATCGAGGAATAAATAAAACGCAAAAACTTAACACCATATATTTACAGTAATTAAGATGCGAAAATGGGCATATATTTTCGCACAAGGGGAATATAAAAGCATGTCCTCGTACTTAAGAGAGAGATAGAGACAGAGAGACATTCATATATATGGAGAGAGAGAGAGAGAGAGAGAGAGAGAGAGTACAGCGATGCAATAATTGTGAGGGTGCAAAATTAACCTCATAAAAAGGGCATTGAGACATCTGATTACCACAGAGCTAATATTGCCAAGAAAACTTGTTTGCAAGAAAAAACTCTCTCTCTCTCTCTCTCTCTCTCTCTCTAGCTCTCTCTCTCTCTTTTTCTCGAGTTGTGCTGAAAAAGCATCTATAGTTAAGGAGGATAATGGGGAGCAGCTATTATGGAGAGCCAAATTACTCGGGAGGAGGAGGATCGTCGTCGTCGTCAAGGAAAGGGAACAACAAGAAGGGCAGCAATAATTCAGAAAAGGCACCAAAACAGCCACAGAGAGGACTCGGTGTGGCTCAGTTAGAAAAAATCCGACTCAACTCTCAACTCATCGCTTCTCCTTCTCCTTCAACTAATTACCACCTCCCTCCTCATTACCCCTCACACCTCCTCAACCAGGTCTCCTCTCTACTCTCTCTCTCTCTCTCTGATTACTCGAGTCAGTTTACGAACATCTCTGGTCCTCTGCTAATTTGGGACACTAATTCACCGTCCTTTAACAACGGCCCTAATTAAACTGACATAGATTGGTCCCAAAGAAATTGATATTGTTAATTTGTTTTTGTCTCGTTTTTCCCAAAATAATTATCATTCATTCTCGCTCAAAACTTCAACTATTCACCTACTTACCCTCCAGAATTCATCAATTTTGCTTAAAAATCCGCATAGGATTTGGTTTTTTCAAATGGCAGTAGGGTTAGAGCCGGTTTTGTCGTATAAATTTTGAACAATTTTTTTATAGAGACATCAATTTTCATTCATGCTATGGCAGTTCGTTGTCACTAATAATGGTTGATATGGGCAATATAATTTTAAATACTATGCATCACTGTCATATCAATTTTTGAACTGATTTTCTATTACACCACATGTACTTTTGATCTCCGGATCTGCCTGCTTCTTAGGTTGTATGGAATTCGGGTAATACTATAAAAACAAACGTTGGTTTATAAAAACTTAGGATATTCAAAGAGATATAGCTTTTATTTATTAAATTGTAGTTTTTTGGCAGGCCCTAATTTGAAAATTATATATCAATTTTCCTGATTTTGTAAGCAAGTTTTATGTGCGTACTCGGGTGTTTGAAAAATCATTTGTCGTATATAATTTACAGTTCTCAATGTATAGGCAGGCGGTGGTAGTTTGTACAAAATTCCTTTTTTTTTTTTTTTTTTGAACAGCGGAGAAAATTCATTTAACGTTGTTTATACGAATGTTAATATTTTTTTGTTATCTGTTCTGATACAGCTTTAATTTAGTCGTTTCTCATTTCGGAATAGAAATAATAACTACCTACCATTGTGGCTAGCTAATACTTTCTAAATTATTTACATTTGTAAGTATTAATTACATTTGGAATTTCTTCTTACACTTTCTGTCTGTAAGAGTAAATTTGTTTTTTTTAATAAAAAAATGATTTTTAGCAAAATTTTCACTTGAGTTTAACATAATATGCAGGAGGAGATTAGAATGCAAACGCCATATCCATCAATTCCCACATCATCATCGTCCTTCTCTTATGGATCATCAGTACCAGTGGCTTCTTCAGCTTCTTCTTATGGTTTCCATGGCCACCAAAACTTCGGGGTACGTTCGACTTGCCATTTTTAGTACTATCTTTCTTTCTTTTTTTGGTAGGTCAGAAATTCCATAGCTCAACTAAGGAACATAGTACTTTGACAACATAAGTTCATAGCCAGTGCGTGTCACAAGGGAGTCTGATTCAATCTTCACGTTCATCACAAAATGATGCATGGTCAATCCTCTGTAAATTACCCATTGTTCCTATTCTAAACTGGATCCACTTCTAAGTTTTCCATAATAGCCCAAGATCGCTCCCTTTTTTTTTTTTTTTGATCGGCAAATTTTTATTAAAGAAGACTTGACAAAGGGTACATCAAGCCGGGGAGGAGGGAAGGGAATCCAATCAAGGTTGAATAAAAAGAAAAAAACACCTGAAATAGGACATAGCCGAAACAACACAAGCCCAAACTCGTAATGTACTCAATGGTCCAAACCCAAAACAGCCCCATGACCATCTTCAAAACCTTCCAGATGACGACCTGCTACGGATACCCATTAACAGGAGATGGGTTGCCTTTGAAGAGCATCAAATCTATTGGAATTTCTCATTATCATCTCCTTTATCCTCATATCATCACTAACTGAGTGAATCACCCCCAGCCAATTCCCAGTGGCAAGAGTTTCCTGAAATTCCTTCTCAACATCCAACAACGTTTGGCTGCCAAGAGACCCACTATCATCCATACCATCGCTCTCATGAATGCTCAAGCTTTCATCGAAAAATTGTCTTCTGATTCTTCTCCTAATACTTGCTGGTCGAAGATCTACCATAAGATCGATCCCCTCCATCTGAGAAGCTCTAAGAGATTTTGAAGATTCCAAATTTATAGGTTCCACCACCCCCATCAAATTCGTCATTTCCACCATTTTATCCCACTGGGTTTCTTCCACCACCTCTGTATTAGCTGCTTCATCACAATCAGAGTCCTCAATCGAATCATCCTCAAATCCCAAGATCGCTCCTTTACAGTCCTGAGAGAGAGAGAGAGAGAGAGAGAAGAAAATAAAACATTTTCGTGCATAATCGAAATTAATTTCAATTCTTATATGTATCTCTTGAATTAAACCCTTTCCATTTTTCTTGGAAAGTGTTCCCAAATCTATGATGGGGTTAAATTGATTTAGATATTTGCTGCTTCCAATCTCATGATCATCATCATATGCATGTCATGTGTAATTCTAATCATGTAATTAATTTCTGATCAGTTCTTGCTTGTTATTTCTTTTACTACCAAAGGGATATTATAACACAATTCAATGTTATACACGTACAAATTTTTGCAGTTACTAAATATGTTTTAAAAAAAAAATGTCCTCAATTTTTACAGATGGGGATGGGTCAATTAGAAGGAGCAAATGTCCGATATTCTGATTCCCAACCTAGCAGTGCCACGCCGAGGTAACCATTAATTGTTTGGAATTGGATAATCTACGGTCCTTAATTTGGAATGGAAGAGACATGCCAAATATGAATCATTCATTTTCTGTAATTAATGATTTGAATTTGTTCAGAGACTCTTACCGGTAAGAGTCTATGAGTAAATCCGAAATATTATTTATAGCAATATTATTGGTCTAGATTTAGATTGTCCTATCCAATCCAAAACTTGGACTTGGGAAAATCCAAACCCTAATTTTTTTCCCAACCAGGAAACACTATTTTAATTTGAATTATCCTCCTTAATTTGGATTTTTTTTTTCCTGTGCATATTTTTGTTTTTAATCAACTTGTTAGTTTTATTAGATTTCCCAATCAATTCCCCAGCAGTGGCACAGCAGAGACGCCATATTTCGCACAACCCAGCATGACAAGACACTACCCTGTTGAGGTATGCCTTAAATTTTCTATATGATTCATGTTATGAAAGAAAGAAATACATAATCTAGGAAAATTATGTATTAAAATTTGTAAAGTTTTTCTTTTCCATATGTTTTCGGATGTGGCAAAGAAAACAATTTTTGAATCGCAGTTTAAACAAATTTTTTTATTGAAAACAATTTTCTTTGGTTGGCAAACTGTTTTTCTTATTGAAAACTCGACAAGGGTACATCAAAAAAAAGGAAAAGAGCATTTTTTGAATTGCTTTTGTTTGGTGGAAACGTTATCCTCGCATCATTTTGAAAAAAATGATTCTTCAACAAAATCGTATGCAAACAATCTTTTCTTTTACATGTGTTTTCTAGATTCGGTCATATCGTAGATAGTAATGTTACGACAAAGAATCGATTAAGTTGTTTTCAACGAATAAAGAAAAAAATAGTACGGTTGCATCATTCTGGTGAAAGATTCTACATATTTTGCCATTCGTCAAAGAAAGATTCTACAGATTTTGTGTGAAAAGTGAAAACAATCTTTTCTTTTTATTAATAGATGTGTTTGACATATATACATAATAATAACAATTTTTCTCTCACAATTGATGGTATATATAGGACTCATTCCAAAAGAAGAGGAAGAAAGACAGAGGCGATTCTAGTGACAGTCAAGAGCCAGATTTGGAGCTTAGACTTTCACTTTAGTCCCTGAAAGGAAAATGTGTGTATTGACACCCTTTTTTTTTGGTGTGTGTCATCTCAGTATAAACATTTGAAGATTAAGCTCAACATAAGTGTTAACAAGTTGAGCAACTTGATGGGCTGTAATTAAATTTTCTCTATATATGCATGGTATTGCAAAATTGAAAGTAGATTTTTTTTTCTCTATATATGCATAATGCAATTTACCTAATTTTCTTGTGACATTCTCGACATCAAGAATATGAGTAATAAAAGGTGCCCATATGGTAACGATCCCCAATGTACCTTGTATACTATTCAGGGAGTCTATAATATTGGTTGCTTTGTTCACCAAGTGAAACGTACACGCTAATGCAAGCATATCCACTTTGTTGGTGCATGCATGGACTTTGTTCCTCCCAAAGACCTTGTACTAAGAAGGTTCATGATCTTACATATTGATGCGTATGTTACAATCCACCATATCCCATGACATTGCTCAAGAGTTCGACTTCCACAATCGCCAAACCATAGCGAATCACATCCCATTGACTCCCATATGGACCACACAAGGGGCACCGCAAGGAGGTCAGATCTAATACTTTTTTTTTTCTTTCCAAAAAGTAGACTGTTTCCATGAGTTGGTGGACAAAGTCATATCTTGTATTTTTATTTCCATTGCGTATCGCCCAATTCTCTCAATACGCTGTAAAAATTAATGAAATATATTGTTTGATCGTGTGCTCAAACGTTAACTTCAAAGACAAGTGGCACAAAAGAATTGATGTTCGAGTTGCTCAATCCTTAACATTGATACTTAACCATAAACCCTCCTCGATCTCAACATTTTTGTTTTTTTGGGGGCATCTTCATTAATTCCTTGAAAATTCAGGTTAGCAAGTATGATTAGCAAAATTGAACAAGTTGGGCATCTAGCTAGATGCACTTTTGGTAAAGGGTCATTTGGATGGGGATCTTTTGTAATGACAAGTAAATTTGACTTTCTTCATGCAGTAAGCCAGTAATCAAACTTTCTTGTCACATAGCCCAAACTGTACAAAAAGTGATAATGTCCCAATTCATTGGATATATTTCTTAGATTTTCCCACTGAGCTCTAGCAGACAGCATCCAACCAATGGAAAAAGGTCTTTCAACTTTTCTTGATTCATGAAGTTTTGGAATAAATATACTGTGCCAGTCCTTCATTCAACAGTATTCCAGCTAGCACATAACAAGGTCATGTAGATATAAAGGGGAGATTAAATCATATGATTTCTTTTCGAGACGATAAATAAAACATCATCAATCGGATTTTTCCCGTGATTTTTTTTCTCGGTAAATTAAGAATAATATATATTGAAAAATTTGATAAGGGTACATCGATAGGAAAGGAGAACGGATGGGAAGAAGCCAACCCAATCGAGAGAAGGAAAGATGACACAGAAAATTAAAGGAACAAGATACACTGAAAGTTCTCAACCAAACAAATTGAAAGCTTGACTAGCGAACTTCCCTTTGAAAGCATCGGTAACCATGCATGATGACCGTTCGGGAAAACTTTTCGCCGGAAGTGTGCGTTGGTTTGTACGTACTATTGCCATGAACAGTCATGTCCCGTTTCCGAAGAGTTGCGATTTTGTCTAAACCAGTCCCTCCGTTCGTTTCGGTACCAAAAAATTCCGGAAATCTTCTTGCATATTGTTACGATTATTCCTTGTTGGTGAGAGTGTTACTGTTATTGTTGGTTCGCCAGGCCCCCGAGATTATATTACTATTTTTGCATGTGTGACATCGTTGTATCTTGGGAGACCATCGTCCAAAAACTCTAAGAACTCTAATAAGCACCATGGGAGGGACGAAATTTGTCTTTTAAGGAAATGCGTGGTTCACGTGCCTGGATCTGAACTTTTATAGTTCTCTATGTTACGGGTTGTCCGCATTTCGGTAATCTCAAATTCTTTTGAGTGTTATTTACTCTTTGCTGAATTCAATTTAGGTTTGTCTTCCTTTACTTGGTTAAGCATTAAAAACGTGGAATTGTGGAAAACTTTAGAGATCATGATGAGCAAATTATTCAGCAGCAACTACACATGTCAGACTGATGGTTATTTCCCTTTGGGCCGTTGGGATGTCCGGTTTCGTGTGATGCCGTTTTTTCCTTGGGTCCTTTTAGTCAGTGTAATTTGTTTTCAATGATTTATAAAGTTTTGTTTCGCCAAGCAAAAAAAAAAAAAAAAACTACACGTCATCAGTAGCAGTACTAACTTAGATGATACTGGCACCAGTAGAACAAAGCATGCACCATGCACTCTGATTGAGCAAATAGACTAGAATCACGCATTAGCCTCAGCAGTACTCCAAACAACTCACACACCTGCAAACACACATTAAATTAAAGACAATCCTCTACTCAAGATATAAATAATAAAATTACTTATCTCTCTCTAACATTTCATGTTTTTAAATGAGTTGTCGATCAACGATCTAATATGGTATTATCAGATCAGGCAATAGATAATGTAATCGAAATTCACCGCCTACCTAGATTAAAAGATTTACACGTATTTAGCCGCTTATGAAATGTGTTTTCCTCACAATTACTCACCCTTGCAGCCTCCCACACTCTTTTTTTTATTTTGAAGGAACTACCTCACATAGGGGCTAGTAATTGGGTCCCACTACCGAACAAACATCATGACCCGGCCTTCAAATCAATAAGTGCAAGCCTTGGTAAGACTCGAATCCCACCACATTTCCGTTGGGGTAAGCCCATAGGTGGCGGTGTGGCCTCCCACACTTACCAAAAGACACCACACCCCACCCACCCACCCACCCACCCACAAAATAAAAACGCAAAACTAATTGGGCTTATCTACCTTTTTAGTCCCCAAAGTATTCGCGAAATGTCAATTTGGTCCCCAATATTCAAATCGTGTCTATCGAGTCCCCAATGTTCACAATGTGTGTTTAAATGGTCCCTGTGTCTAACTCTGTCCGTCTTCTCCGTCAAATGCAGGGGTAATTTCGAAATTTCACCCCCACAACTTATCTTCAACCTTTAATCTTCTTCTTCTTCCTTAACATCATCTCTCCAATCTCCATAGCCACCACCACAGTACACCTCTCCTACCCGACCGGTACACCGTGACCCCTTTCTCTCTCCTCCACCGTGAAATTTCGAAATTACCCCTGCATTTGACGGAGAAGATGGACGGAGTTAAACACAGGGACCATTTAAACACACATTGTAAACATTGGGGACCAAATTGACATTTCGCGAATACTTTGGGGACTAAAAAGGTAAATAAGCCAAACTAATTGCTATCCATTTTCACATGATTTGTTCCAAGGAATAAATTTTGAACCCAAGGCACTACATCCTTGTATTGCCCTTGATCCGATCGTTCATTTTAAGTTGAACGGTTTAGATTTAATTCTAGCTCCTAGAAATCGGAACCATTTATTGCTCACATTAAACCGGAGCCGTGCATACACTAGATGTAGTGTCCACCCATGTCCAATCATGCTAGGCCTTTGAATTTGCATCCACAGTAATAAAAGCATATATGTCCCAGGCTAATTGCAAATTTATGTTTGAGATAGATGCTTCAACTTAATACCATAATTAGGTTTTCAAAGGTTCTATAAAAAGTGCAGCATCTCTCAGTGTTGTATTTAGGAATATTTTTGTATGTTTTGCGCATCTAATTTTAAGTACTGCAACACTGCTGAAAACTTCTTCATGTAAAGTTCGGGCAATCTTATATATTTGTGCGTCCTCTGTACGTAATTAATTTAATTTAATTTTTTTTTTTGTTGGCGAAAGAGAGAATTGTCTTTCAAATTGATATGGCTATTGCGACCTACCGTAAACAAATGATGACGACAGAAAAAATACATAATGCATATGAGAAGAACATAAGACAAAACAAAATAAATGTGAAGGATACATCCAGCGATAAATTGCTTCAGCACCCTCTAATGTCCGTGTTCAATGTATGAGTTCCGATATAGATTCACTGTTGTGCCACAGTAGTTGTAAGAATGATTTTTCCAACGCACAGTTATGAATCTATTGTAACCAAGGGTGGAGCTGTTAATGGGCTGGGTGGGGCCAGGGCTTCCAACCTTAATATGTAGGAGTATATATATAGTCTTAACTGGGAAGTCGAAATCTTTTCTAGGACGTTTAGCCGGGAGCATATAGAGGAGAAGTCGAAATCATTAAAGTTGGGCTTGAAGAAAGACAATTTTGATGGGCCCACTCTATTGACTCATGAGGAAGCTAGTAGCGACTCTCGCAAGAGGATTTCGATTTTAATCAAGGAAGCCCGTAAGAAAATGGAGATATGGGTGCTATGTTTGGAATAAAATTTTTTGGAAGGGAGAGTTACAATATAAAGAAATTTTTAGAATTACAGGGAGTTGAAATTTCTGAAAAGGAAATTATAGCTCTTGATGATTTGGAGGAAGGTACCTCCATTTATGTAGAGTTCTGATTTTGCTGTCGATATTGGGGGGAGATCTATGGGTGTTCCGGTGTCGGTAGTTTTGTTGGTTGGAGGTTTTGGCTTTTTTGGGGGTTTTTGGTTCTGGTTTTGCTTTCTAATGGCGAGCTTAAGGGGAGGACACACCGGCCCGGTAGCCTGCCCAACCCAGCCCGGTTCTTTTAGGGCTTGGGATAAATATTCAGGCCCATAGGGCTGGGCTGGGTTGAGATTTTAAGCCCGTTTACTAAATGGGCTGGGTTTGAGAAACTCCTCTAAAGCCCAGCCCGGCCCGGCCCGGTTTAAATAATATTTTATTTAAATACTACATATAAAGATTGATAAATATTAGAGAGTTCCATCTTTTTGAATATTTTAATTGCACTTTAATTTATAGGTCTCTTTTTAATATTTTTGTAAGAACTTAGAACTTTAAATATATTATTATGATTATGAATTGTAATTGTGATCATTATGGTTGATTAATTTATGTTTATAATACTATGCTTTAGTAAGATAAATAGGCTTCTTGGACGGGTTTGGAAAATTAAAATTTTATTTGGGTTGGGCTTGGGCAAATTAAATGAAGCCCGATTATAAATGGGCCGGGCTTGGGAATACACTAATTTAGTTATTATCTAGTATAAGTCCGGCCCGAGCCCGGCCTAGCCCGATGTATGTGCACCCCTGGGGAGGAGTGCTTAGGGTTTTCCATTTCCTGCTGTTGTTTTTGGGATGTTTTCGAGGCTTTCTCTATTGTGTTTTCTGGCTTAGGTGTCTTGGTCGCTTTGGATGTTTTTATGTTTCTGTGGTTTGGTTGGTTTTTTGCCATCCTTTTTGTGTCTTGTTATTTCCCCTTTAGGGTCCTTGGAGTTTTTAGTCTCGGACCCTTTTAATCTTTGTAATTTGTTTTCAAAGATTAATAAATTTTTTGTTTATCAAAAAAAAAAAAAAAACTGGGAAGTCGAAGGGGACTATGAAAGCCGGCCCTCACGGGATTTGCTTGGCGTTTTTAGTGGGCCGAAAATTACCAATTGCGTCAGACTAAGCAGCAAGGGGTACCTATTGCAAGGCCCAATAACTGTTGGATTGGGCGGACCTGGGCTTGGTTAGACCTCGACCAAAAACCCTCATATGCTCTGGAGCGCCCGTACCATTCCAATCCGAGTCAGAAGATTTTCTACAAATCGATAGTGCTCTGTGCTTTAACGAACTTAATTAAAATTTGAGTGATCATTCTATATAGAACGGTTGAGAATTGCATTTTTCCTTTTGGACTACCGATTTGTAATTTTTTATGAGCATTGCATGTTAAAAAATTGCAAATCGATAGTCCAAGAGGAAAAAATGGAACGAGATTAAAGGGTTGAGTAGTTCACAGTGTTCATTCTATAGAACAATTGAGTAGGTTTTTTTTTTTTTTTTTTTAAGACGATAAAGGTTTTTTTTTTAAAATGGAACCGAACATTGAAGTTAGCGGGTTAGGGTCAGCCATTTCTAACACAGAACACGAATATAACACGACACAATAACACGAAAAAATAAACAGGTTGGGTCAGAGTTGAGAGAGTTCTGACACGAACACGAGATGACATGATCCGAACACAACACGATGCGGGTTGGGAATTTATGAAAGGACACGGTAATACAACACGAACCCAACACAAAGTTAGCGAATTAGGGTTGGCTATTTCTGACACGGAACACAAACATGACACAACACAATAACACAAAAAGCTAAATAAGTCAGGTTATGATTGAGATAATTCTGACACTAATAGGAGAATCAAGAGACGACACGACACGAGCACAACACGATGCCCACCCCTATTTCTATCTAGTCTATAAAGAGAGAGACCCTTTTTGGTGCAATCAAATCTTCTGTTTGATCTATGCTCGTCTTTACTCTTTATTGCCACTAATTAAACTTTTACATACTTCACAATTTTTATCTATGCATAATGTGAACTTCATAATTTACCTTCCATTTTATGCAACTGAATTAGTTTAAGAGCAGATTTTCTCGATCATTTGCACACGCTAGTTAGAAAGAAAACATATACGGCTCGAAGGAGCAAGGCCCATTGGAGAAATCAATTGAAATTTCTTCAATGGCGATCTTGCTCGATTCCCTCTTTTTTCTCTCTCTACTCTTCGTTTCAAGTTCTGCGTCCCCATTTCTCGGTGAATTATTGGATAAAATTTTGTACAATTAACCATCCTTGACAATGCCAAGACTAATAAGGCTACCTGAAGTTGCTTATGCTGTCAATGACCATTAGATTGTGTGTGTGCTGTCTTTGTGGGACATTTTTCCTAGTATTGTCATGATCACGTTTCTGGACAGTTTCCCACTGGACTTTCAATTTTTTTTTTTTTTTTACATTAAGTCGATGTGTTGTGTTGCCTTGCACTTATACTTGGATATGGTCTTTTTATCTTGATGCACCGTTTGTCGAGTTTTAATAAATTTTACTCCCTCCGTACCTAAATAAAAGTATAATATTCCATTTTGGGCTGTCCGTAAGTCTGTGTTTTGAAAAATTAATGGGTAAAGAGTTAATGGATAACAGTGGAAGATAATTTTGAAAAGTGAAGGTAAAAGTTGTGGAGAGGTTTAAAGTGAAGATAAAAGTTGATGTGAAAGAAAGTGGTTCCTAGTAAGTCGTTGGGACTGCCCATTTGTAATTGCCTAACTAGACTTTTGGTAACTAGTAGTGAGGCTATTGGCTACAAATGCGATGATGCAATGGAAAACAAACTTTATAATCAATAATCCCACATTTAGAGGTGTCAAGTGGGCCTTGCCGGCCCGCCAAGGCACGGGCACGGCACGAAAAACTCCGGCACGGGCACGGTTTGGGCACGGTAAAAGTTGGGCACGGCACGGTCTGGGGCGGCACGGGCACGGGCACGGGGCACGAAAAAGGGGGGGCACGGCACTAGCACGGCACGGTAGTTGGACTGGTGTGGCACGGCACGGCACGACACGGACTTAATCAGGCACGGCACGGGCATGACACGGACTTAATCGGACTTAATCAGGCACGGCACGGGCACGACACGATTTTAGTCTGGCACGGCACGGGCACAACACGGTTTTAGTCTGGCACGGCACGGGCACGACACGGACTTAATCAGACTTAATCAGGCACGGCACGGTTTTATTCTGGCACGGCACGGTTATAGTCTGGCACGGCACGGGCACTGGCACGACACGGGCACGGGCACGGGCACGACACGGAAGTGTAAAGGGCACGGCATGGTATAATAACGAAAAGAATTAGGGAAAATAAAAATAAAATAAGGAAAATAAATTTTATTTTATTTCAAAAAATGAGGAAAAATAAAAAAAGAATTTTTGAATAATAAAAGTGAAAATTTTGATTTTTGAAAATTAAAAATACATTTTTATTAAATAAATCAAGTTTCCAAATGCCATAATAATGAAAAAAATGATGGACTTGCCAACTGAGGGAAAAAAAAAGGGGGAAAAAAGGAATTTTTTGTATGAATTTTAATTAAATAAATGGAATTCACAAAAATAAATAAATACATAGTAAATAGAAAATACATTTTTATTAAATAAATCAAGTTGCCAAAAATATAAATTTTGATAACAAAAATATAATTTTGTATAATTAAAATGAAATTTTTTATTTTTGAATTGATAGATCAAAATTGAATTTTTATAATTATGCATCCTAAATTTTTTGATTATATTATGCATTAGCTACACGATCGCAACACAATTACGACGATCTACACCGTTCACTTTGTTTGTCTTGCTATTTTATTTACCCTCGCCAAATTTGAAGTCCTTCGGGTATTAAAAGCCCTTTGATCGGGGACGTTGATTCATTATCAACCGACACGTTGTCTCCTTCGATCAAGTACGTAACAATAGTTAAATCACTTCATTTTTTGCATGAAATATTTGATTTTTGAATTGATAGGTCAAAATTGAGTTTTTATAATTACATAATATGTTAAATTATTAATATGTTATATTGTTTTGCATAAAATTTTGATTACATTATGCATTAGCCACACGATCGCAACACATTTATGACGATCCACACCGTTCACTTTGTTTGTTTTGCTATTTTAATCACCCTTGCCAAATTTGAAGTCCATCGGGTATTGAAAGCCCTTTCATCAGGGACGTTGATTTATTATCAACCGACAATTTGTGTCATTCGATCAAAGACGTAACGATAGTTAAATCACTTTGTTTTTTTCATGGAGGATATAATCACTCCCACTTGCAATCTAGACGGTTCCGATACGAAAAAAACTGCTCTGATGGCTGTCGAGTCATGCATTATAGGACATTATTGCTCTTAAATGCACCGAATTTGATCCGATCAGATGGTTGCTGACATTTGATCGCCACCGTTTTCGGGGAAAATGATAGAATTGATAATATATGAAATCCTAACGGTTTGGATTGAACGTTTGAGAAATCGAGTTTGCACCTACCTTTTGATCATATACATCGAACTAACTTGGTTATGAACTAAGATGTTATGCTATAGGATAATGTACGCTAGCCACGCGATCTCAACATAATTATGACGATCCAGACCGTTCACATTGTTTGTATTGATGTTTTAATCACTCTCGCCAATTTTGAAGTCTATCGGGTATTGAAACCCTTTTCATCAGGACGTTGATTAATTATAAACCAAAATTTTGTCTCATTCGATCAAGTATGTAATGATAATAAATTTACTTTATTTTTTGCATGGAGGATATATTCACTCCCACATAAAATGTAGACGGTTCCGATTAGAAGAAAAATACTCCGACAACCCTTGAGTAATACAATTTTACGGCAAAACAAGTGTATTAGATAAAAAAACAAGTTGTATTAGATCACACCCAAATTTCCCACCTTCTAGTCTTCTAGAACGTGAGCTACTGGCGCCACTCCCTCCAAAACATGAGCTACTGGCGCCAAAATTCCCACCTTCTCGTAAAAACCCAAATTTCCGTGGCAAAATCAAACCCAAATTTCGTTTTGCCAAAACCCTCTCACTCCTCACTTTCTCTGATTCCCTATATCTAAACAACCTTTTTCTCCCAACGCAGAACCATGGCTTCAAAGCCCCCTTTCTCTTCCAAATCGAGCTCAAAAAATGAGATTCTTAAGAAAAAACTCCAAAGGCTACTGGTTCTGCCCTTCCTGTTCGGATCATAAGAAAAAACTCCAAAGTATGTATATTTTGCTTGTTTTAGGATTCATGAGTATTGATTAAGTAGTTATTTCGCTTGCATTTGCCTTGATATTGGGTTTTTGAAGTTTACAAATCAGTTTGGTGAAGTTCCAGCCGTTTTGGAGGTTGTCCTCTCCTGTTATGCGGCTAAATCGCGTGTTCTTTGCCAGAAATGGAGTTTCAAGAGGTGAGTTTCTGGAAAAATGCGACTGTTATGGAGCTGGATCTAGAGTTTCAACACCCAATACTGTGGGTTTGAGGTATTTGGATATCAATTAAACCCATTTTATTCTAGTTATCTCAGTTTTTTAATGTAAATTCTGGGTTGATTATGTGTAAGTGTAAGTGTAAGTAAATCTGGAACATCTGAAAATTTTGGGCTCATGTTGAAGATGAATGGTGTTCTGGAAAAGATGACCCAAGTGGGTCCCACAGTATCACGCGCTGGTCATGCGCCTGTTACCCAAAAGCCGAGGAAAGGGTGTTGGGAACTGTACCAATACCCAACTTGCACACAGCTATTAGCTATATCACATTTGGGTTTTGCTAGTAATCAATACCCAACTTGCACTGAAGAATCAATGCAACTGTCAAGCCCCTAGGGTGTTCCCACACGGCTTATTTTTATTTTTATTTTTATGGAAATGATCCTAGAGTACTATTTTGGTTTTTTTTGATGTTTTAGTTTTGAAAAAAACTAACTTGTTCCACTAATTAGTTTTTTGGTTTTTTTGGTTTCTAGTTTTGCAAAAAAAAAACTAAGTGAGTTTTTGTTAGTGGAATGAAATAGTTTTTGAGTTAAAACAAAACTGTTTTTTTTAACGGAACGAGGCCTAAATTTCTCATTTTAGAAAACACTCAATAAGAGGAGTATGAAAGTGGGACCTTGGAGAAAACATCACACACGTTCAGCTATATTTTATTTCATGCCAGCCACTGTTTATTTTATTTTATTCTACCAAATACCAATAAATCTGATGTTCTTGGTCTAGGTCAAAAAGACAAAAAGTGAAAAAATGCAACCTAGTTTTGCATCTCTCTCGCGCGCGCAAGAAATTAATTTTCATTACAATTCGGGCAATTAATTCAAATTTATTACAACTCATTTTAATGACAATTCGGGCAATTAATTAAAAAGAGTAAGTTAATTAATTTTTTTTTTGTTTTTTTCCCTTATTTACATAACAAACAAAATAAGGAATTAAGCGGGTCGGCACGGCACGACACGACACGATTAAGTAAGTGGGCCAGCACGGCACGGCACAGTTACAAATCGGCACGGCACGGCACGACACGAGTCAGACGATTAAGCGGGTCGGCACGGCACGACACGGCACGATTAAGTAAGTGGGCCGGCACGGCACGGCACGGTTACAAATCGGCACGGCACGGCACGACACGAGTCAGACGATTAAGCGGGTCGGCACGACACGACACGACACGATTAAGTAAGTGGGCCGGCACGGCACGGCACGGTTACAAATCGACACGGCACGGCACGACACGAATGAAGAAAAATGGCACGGCACGGCACGACTGAAAATGGGCACGACACGATTTGGCACGGCACGGCATGGCACGATTAAGGAAACGGGCACGGCATGGCGCGGCACGGGCACGGTTGGCACGGAAGAAAAGCGGCACGGCACGGCACGACCGGTCTGTTTGACACCTCTACCCACATTGGGTACAGTACACTTGTTAAAATATGTTCTTTGTGAATATCTCTTTTCTTTTTTTTTTTTTGGTACATCGGAATATCTCTTTGTGAATATCTCAATTAACAGTGTTCCTTCCTCACTGTTAATTTAAACAATAATATCACCAATAATATGGAATCCATTAGTGCACACTATAATCCCTTATTATTGCACGCTGTATCCACTAAGTGCATTCTATTAGTAGTACTTGACTATCAACTCGTGACGCAATGGCGTGGTGTTTGAATATCCCACACTAGTAACTGGATATCCGTATCAATTGTGGGACCTTATCGGTTCCTTTTTAATCTTGCGACCATTGTAATAATTCAATTTGTCTTTTGCATAATATTGTGTACCCAGTATTACGCGTTGCATAGGAATGGGAGTTACCATTCAACTACTAATAGAGGTTGTAAATGCCTGTTATGCAGAATTAGGGGATGCAACCTTATTGTTACTAATGAATTTCTTACTGTTTCAGAAAAAAAAAGAAAAGAAAACCTACCTGTGGCCATTAATAGTGGCTGTATTTTGGCAGCAAAGTATTAGTGCCAAAATATCCCACTGATTTTTTGTTGTTGTTGTTATTGTTGTTCGTGTACGTTAGTGTTGGGAATAATATCTCCGAAAATTTTGTTCACCCTCCTTCAAAGAGGATTAACATTACCCTTTCTCTTATTAGTTGAAATGGTATAGCTCCCACCCCTGTAATACACTTTTTGATAAAAAAAAAATGACATCACTTTTGGTGAGATGACATCATTTTAATGGAATGATATCACTTTTTGATAGGACCTATACTATTTCAACTGACAACAATAGGATTGAGGGTAATGTTCACCTGCGAGGGTTAACAAAATTACCCTCCCCAAATGTTAATATTAGCCTCTTTTCGTAGGAATGTTCCTAATGGTGGAAAGGAATTTATTTTTGCCTATTAGTGGGGAGGATTATATAAGGTCAATTTAGGCCCTAATATTCTCTTAATTACTGTTTTGATTTTCAATAGCTATATTTGGGGATACAATTTGAGGTAATATATATGAACAGGAGTAATAACAGACATAAATTCCGTTTATTTTTTGTAACCGATTTTGATTTAAGATTGATTAAATTGTGTAACGGTGAAATAATGAGGATGATAATTGAAGAATTAATATTCAACGTTTGTTTTTATTAAAAATATTCCAACAGCTAACGCGCGACTTTGTTCTTCGCAATTTTACTTGGAAAAAGGCCCTTCGCAATTTCACTTGGGAAAAGGCCGAAGGTTCATGATATTACTGAGAGAGTGTCAAGATCCAATTTCTCAAGTTGTTAATGTGACAATTTGAGGCTCCCATCCATCATATCCAGCCATAGTACAATCCCATCCCCGTGACTCGTATTCAAGGTTTTGAATTCCGTTCTATACCAGCATAGTGAGGGAGGGTTTCGAGATCATGCTAAAGAATCTGATCGCTGGCGTCTCACTTCTGTCAAGAGAGAGGAATAGTGAGGGAGGGTTTCCAGATTATGATAAAGAATAAAAGAAAGGGGTGTGAGAGTTTATTAGCTTAAAAGAGACTAAAGAGTTGTGCTCTTAATTATATTTGGGCTTCTGCCTTCATGGGCCTATAAAATTGAGTTGGGCTACTATTTTTTCTTTCCTGGGCTGCTTCTTTGAGATGGGTTGACTGCCTCTTACAAAAAAAATTGTGGACTAGGCCTAAAAAAGACTCCTACTCAAGCCTAATACTAAAATGTACGGGAGACCCCTATTTTTTGGAGTTTTTTTGGATGCCCTCGGCCCTAGGCCCCTTGAGCCTAGGGCCAAGGCCGGCCCTGACCTGCCGGCACAAACCGGAATTGACCAAATTAGGTACCCTACATCTTAGATTTGTTCCGGCTCAAATACCGGTCTTACCGGACAATACCGACTAATTTTAAATTTATTTTTCTTTTTCAATACCACCAGTCAATATCGGATCGTACCAGACTATTTTTAAATTTATTTTTCTTTTCAATAAATATATATATGATGCTAAATTCTTCATGTTAGAGAATAATAATAATAGCTATAAATTCAAAATGGTACTCGGTATCTCACTGGTACAAGCGGTTGCAGACACAGGATTACCAATTTGGCATGATTTGTGGGGACCACTTTTTAGAAATCTAATAAAAAAAATCCAAAAGTGTACTACAAATAAGAAGAAAATTGTGGTTTTGGGGGGGGGGGGGGGGGGGGGGGAACACCCCCCTTGCACCCCTTGAGTCCGCCATGGGTACTAGTATCAGTTCTCTAATCGGTACGGTATTCAGAACCTTGCTCCCACACAGGGGCACCACGAGGAGGTCAACTCTAATACTTGTCTCTAAAAGTATTCGAGACATTTAGCTTCTAGTCCATTATTCCTGTTTTGAAACCCGTGAAGTCCACCTAACGATTTTCAAAAGTATCGATCTAGCTAATCTTGAAAAAAAAAAAATTAAAAAAAAGATACCCATAATTTTTTTTTCTTAGTAACCGGCCGGTGGCTATTCTTCAGCGATTAGTTGAAGCCGCTAGAAAGTTCACTGAAAAGTTGTCGTTGGTGCTAGAAAATTAGCCAAAATTTTCCTTGGCGATAGAAAATTGATATTGGAAAAGTTGTTGGCCCTGCAATTGGTCGTTGGCGACCGACGCTAGAGATCGATGGTAGTGGTGGGAAAAAAATAGAGATGTACAGAGATAACGTTATTTGTTTAGTCCTGAACTCGTAAATTTGAATAGATGAATTTATTTGTTTATATTTGTGGTCTACATGTGTATTAAATTTCAACACATAAAGTTATCTGTGAAAGTATATTTATGCTTTGAATTAGTCTTAAATTTTAACAAATGAACTTATCAGTTCTTATTTACGCTCTGAGTTAGTCATAAATTTTAACATATGTTCTTATTTATGTTGTGAATTAGTCTTTACTTTCAACAAATGAACTTATTTGTTCTTATTAATGCTTTATATTAGTTTACATTTCAATAGATGAACTTCTAGGTTTTTATTTATGATCCGTGTGTGTTTTAAGGCACTGTTCCACTAAATGGAACGCTTTTCGAGATTGGTCATTCTCCTCACATACGTCAACTAAATTAGCCCAAACATAGTCAGTGAAACAGGCCCTAAATCTCAACAGATAAAGTTAGCTATCAAATATATTCGTTGTATGTCTCTGTTTCCAATAGATACAGAGCCAAAATTTGCAAAGAGAAGTTTGTCTGTTAAAAATAATCAACAAATAAATGTATCTCGGTACATCTCAAGTCACTATCATTTTATTTATTTATTTATTTTTATTTTTTTGATCCTCGGTCACCATCTTCTTCCCCACCACTACCATCTCCAGTCAGCATCTCCAACACCGGTTGTCAGCAACCAACTCCGACTTACCGGCAAACTTTCCGCCAAAATCCACGGCACCAATGACTTTTCAGTCAAACTTTCGGCTGGTCAACGGGCCGGTGTTGACGTGTCAAGAGAGGATAAATAACTGCTAGGGTATTTTGTCCTATTAAAAAAAGAAGTAGACCTCACTTCAGAAAAATACAATTAAAGAATCTCCTAAGCCTTGCTCAAAATATTGGTGGACTGAGCATTAGTCCAAACACATATAGTGTACTCTAAACCTTGATTCTCTTGATTCACGGTAAAAATTATGGAAGGTATTGTTTATGCGCTTAGACAAAACTTCAAAAACATGTGCCACTCAAAAATTAATTTTGGAGCTGCTCAATGCTTCACATTAATGATATTAACATAATATGATTAGCAAAATTGGAGTTGGGGTTCTTTTGCAAAGACAAGTGAGGTGTAGCAGATCAGCATTGGATAGATTTCCAAAAGTACCGTACAAAAAGTGGTAATGTCCCAATTCATTGGATAGATTTTCCACTGAGGTGTAGCAGATCAGCATTCAACCAATGGAAAAAGGTTTTGGATGAACTTTGTTGGATTCATGAAGGAAGTTTTGGAAAAACTCTATTGTGTTGGTCCAATTCATTCTACAGTTTAACAAGGTGTAGCTATAAAAGGGGAGCGGAGCAAAGAATCAAAAAGAAATCGAATTCGGCTCAAACGAGCGAAAATTTTCTCTGATGGAGATCTTCCTTAATTCTCTCTTTTTTCTCTCTCTCCTTTTCGTTTCGGGTTCTGCGACCCCAAAACAAGATTTTGAGACAAACTATTTGGGTGATTGGAAAGTAGATAATCCAAATGTTGGTGTGTCGAGCATGAATATTCAATTGTTGCCAAACAACAAGGTTATAATGTACGACGCCACCAACCTTGGCCCGTCGAGTATGAAATTGCCCGACGGGAATTGCCGGCCTGTGCCGGGTAGGCCGGGTGAAGTTGATTGTTCTGCCCATGCTGTGGAATATGACGTTCAGACTGCCAAAGTCGGGCCGCTTAAGGTGTTAGCTTTACATTTGCCCAAATAAACCATGCATTTAAGTAAACACCAAAATGTATGCAAAAAGACGATCTACAAGTATACACACGTATAATAATAACATACATTTAAGGGTAGGGTGTTCATTAAAACCGATATACTAACTGCTAAATCGATTCAATCCGGACGCAACTATTCTATTTGTTCAGGTCAAGACTTAAATGGTTCATTAGTCCGGTAATTATGATTCAGTTATTGGTGTATATATATATATATATATATATATATATATATATATATATATATATATATATATATATATATCTTGATTTGGTAAGTTTATATTATGAGGGGGTGTATACTAATAATTTTGATTATGTTTACAGGTTTTGTCAAATACATGGTGCTCATCAGGAGGCCTCACCGTCGACGGAAACCTAATAAGCACCGGTGGGACCGATGAAGGAAATCAATCTGTTAGAATCCTCAATCCATGTAAAGGCTGCGACTTTAAGGAACGCCTTGACGTACTTGCTGCCGCTCGATGGTATTCTCTCATCCAACGTTCGAAATAATTATCTAGTATTTACCAACAAAAAAAAAAAAAAAGGTTCAAAATGAAATGAAAGTAAAAAATGACAGTTAAAAAAAATATAGACAAAGCTTTTCGGACATACTTTTTTTTTTTAATCCAAAAATTACATGTCTTTTAGTAATAGACTATCTATTTCGGAGGAGGAAGTATAAATTTAAAACAATACTCAAACAAAGCTATAAACACAGCTTTTTTGTATACGGATCTCTGTTCATTGAGCACGGGTCCCAGAATTATTCTTGCAAAACCCACGTGCATAAAACGATTCCAGATGATTTGTATCTAAATCTGTGCACTTGTTATTCTGGTGTACAATTTCAAAAAAAGCATGCAGTTTTCTAACTACTCCCTCTGTGAAATCCAAATGCATGCAGGTCCTCGAGCCAAGAGAAACTAGAGGACGGAAATTTCATCCTAGTCGGTGGCCGCCGTGAATTCAGCTACGAACAGGGGCGGAGGCAAGTAGGGGCTGGGGTGGGCCCTGGCCCCCCACTTTATAAAAAAAAAAAAAATTTTAGTTTGCAGTAGCTCCAATCCCCCATGTCTTTGCTGGTGGCCCCCCCAAGTTCCTCAAACAAAACAACTTTAGGAGTAAACAAAGAACAAAACAATCCCCCACGTCTTTGTTGGTGCCGGGTGCCCCCCAAGTTCCTCAAACAAAACAATTAGAGTAAACAAAGAACAAAAAGTGAAAAACAAAATAGAACCCCATGTTGGCATGTTCTCTGACTTCTCTCTCTGGGTTTCTGAAATCTGAACCGACTAAAGAATAGAAGGAAGGAGAACAGTGAAAGCCAAGCCCTCGTCCAGTCGTCTTCTCTCATCTCTCATCTGGGTTTCTGATTTCTGAACCGACTAAAGAAAGAAGAAAAGGTGATTTTTCTTCCTTCTAATTTCTCATCTCTCATCTGGGTTCCGTATTTGGGTTTACCAAATTAGGGCTTTGATTAGTTTGATTGCATATGCATAAATCTTTAAATATGTCATATTTATTGTCATGCTCATTGTTTACACTTTACTAAAAGAATGGAGACTATTTGTTGTGGTTCTTTATACAAGCTTTATTGCTGGCAGAATGGTGTCATTGACTAATTTATTATGCTCCCCCCCTTTTAGAGAATGAAGACTTCGAAATGGTCTTGAAGGAAATTAAATTTTTTTAAATTTTATCCCCAAGACTTCACTGATTTACAAAAAGAACAGCTGAAGATGCAACTTCCTCACTATGAGCAAAATGTGGTTAGAACTCCAGAGTACCAAGCTTTACCAACTGTGTCTGAACTGTGTAAATGGTTGGTCAAAACAAGAAGATCAGCAATCTACTACCTTGTTTACCGAGTGATCACCCTTGTACTTACTCTTCCTGTTTCTACTGCATCGGCAGAACGATCTTTTTCGGCAATGAAAATTATCAAAAACAGGCTTCGAAACAAAATGGAAGATGAATATCTCTCAAACTCTGCAGTTATTTACATCGAGAAGGAAATTGCATTGAAATTTAGTTTAGAGTCGATCATAGATGATTTTCGAGATTTAAGAACACGTCGGATTGCACTTTGATAGATTGTTAAGCTACTTTTGTTCTATTTTGATAGATGATCAATCTTGGAATCTGTATTTTGGCTTTTTCTTTGACTATGAACTGCAAGGATGTTGATAGTTGTTTTTTTTTTCCACCTATTTTTTGTGTAAGGAATGGAAAGGTATTTTGCGTTGAATTTTTTTCCTTTATAACTCGGTTACTCGGCCCCCCGGATTTCTAATCCTGGCTCCGCCACTGGCTACGAATACGTGCAGGACTCCATCGTGTTCACTCGGAAAAGGGTGGACCTCCCATTCCTTCGGCTCACCACCACCGATAAGTACGAAAACAACCTCTACCCTTTCGTCCACCTCCTCCCCGACGGCAACATTTTCCTCCTCGCCAACCGCCGCTCCATCATCATAGACACCAAAACTGACAAAGTCGTCCGTGAACTCCCCCTCATGCCCGGCGGCTCCCGCGGCTTCCCTGCCTCCGGCATGTCCGCCCTCCTCCCCTTGAAAATCTCCAACGTCAACGGTTCCACGATGGAGGTACAGATGATAATTGCTTGTTGGAGATTGAAACAATATCGATCACAAATATGCAATTTTAAATGTTGTTTGCAATAAGGGTATTTTGGGATGAAAAAATTCCAGTTTTATTGTCAATGTCTTTTTGTTGTTTCTTAGAATTTTTTGAGATTCAAGTTAGGCCCAGTTTTCCAAAAGATTTTAGCACCCAGGTGCTAAAATCATAATATTTCAAATCAAAAAATGAAGTGGTTCCGTGTATCGTTTTCTGATTTTTTTTGCACCAAATTAAAGTACACGAGAAGTACTTTAATTTGGTGCGAAAAAAATAGAAAAACGATACATGGAACCACTTCATTTTTTGATTTGAAATATCATGATTTTAGCACCTGGGTGCTAAAATCTTTTGAAAAATTAGGCCTTAATTGATTTTTGTAAGTCAATTATATTTCTTACCAACATTATTTATCGGGTGAAGTAACCCTTTTTCAATTCTTTTATCTTGGCAAATAATTACTTCAAAAAAAAAAAAAACAATTATCTTTAATTGTTGGGCTAAAAAATGACCACAGGCGGAGGTGATGGTGTGCGGCGGCGCAAAGCCGGAAGCAGCGGAGAAGGCCGAGAAGGATGAATTATTGTGGGCGATGACGGACTGCGGCCGGCTAATGGTAACGAATCCGGACGCACAGTGGGAGTTGGAACTCATGCCTACGAGAAGAGTGATGGGAGACATGCTTTTGCTTCCCACAGCAGAAGTGCTCCTTTTAAACGGCGCTACGCAAGGCGTCTCAGGGTTGTCTTCAGCAGACTTGCCCAACTTGACGCCGTTACTTTACACCCCTGAGAAGAAAGTAAAGCATAGGTTTAAGAGCTTGAAGCCAACGGAGATTCCGCGTATGTACCAGTCGTCGGCGGCGGTGTTGCCCGACGGGAACGTTTTGGTGGCCGGAAGTAATCCGAATAAGAATTATGATTTTCAGGCGAAGTTTCCGACGGAGTTGAGGGTTGAGAAGTTCACCCCGCGCGCCCTACTTGGATCCCGCTTTGGACACCCACAGGCCTCAGATTTCAGAAGGTAATAAGAGTATGTACAAGAGTAATATATATATGCGCTTGTCTTTTCTATTTTTAGGTATTTTCTTGTTCAAAAATAGCTCGTGTTTCTTAGTTTTACCTCAAGTTTGGGTGATTTATTGATTCGAACTTTCTTTTCATAAATTTTCTTGGATATTTCCAAAAAATTGGGGTAAATTTCACAAGTTCTTATTTTTGCGATTCTACACTCGAGATGAATCGATAATCTGCAAAATTAAGCTTAAAACGATCTTCCAATTTTGCTCAAAATTCATGTGGATTTGGCACAAGAAGAGTGAATCGTAATACTATTTTTGTGATTAAACAAGTGAATTTCTAACGATCATATTGAATGATACTACTGATATTTTGGCAAAAATTTACAACAGCTGCTTCGGACAAGAGATTGGCCTACGGAGAGCAATTCACCGTCAAAATCGACCTCAAGGACTCCGGAGTCGGGCCGGAGGATTTGAAGTTGACAATGTTGCACCCACCATTCACAACCCACGGGTACTCCAAGAGCCAGAGAATGCTTGTTTTGGAGCCCGTTAGTTTCGTGGACAGCCAAATCACGGCGGTGGCGCCGGCCTCCGGGAAGCTTGCTCCACCCGGGTACTATCTGCTGTATGTTGTGCACCGTGGACTTCCAAGTCGTGGAATGTGGGTCCATATTCAATAGAGAAGAAGACTTGAGCTGAGAAGATTGATGTGTTTGTTAAGTATCTCAGCAAATTACAAGTTTCTTAATTACAAGCTCGCAAAATAAATAAATAAATAACTTGCCCGTGGGTGGGCCACGAGAGTTTGTTTGTGTGGCTTGGAGTGTTTGGTTAAAGCAATAAAAGTGCAGAGTGTTATGTGTATCTTCGCTGTATTTTTTCAATGAACCCTTCTATGCGCACAAACGGAATTGTACAGACCACGTACCGGCGGCGTCACCGACGCCGTTGTGGGTCCCAACCGGTCGATCCGAGCCGTTCATCCTTTTCAAAATCAAATTCCGAGTGGGCCTCACGCGAGAATCGAGGCAATCGGACGGTTGTATGAGCTTGATCCAAAATCACCCCCATTTCATGCTCGGATCGACCGGTTGGGACCCACAACGGCGTCGGCGACGCCGTCAGTATGTGGTCTGTGCAATTCCGTCTGTGCAAAAGGAATTACCGTTTTTCAATTTTGTTCTTTTTGCACAGACGATTCCCAATCTGTGTTGCACGTTGCTAAAGGAGATCCCCAATAGACCGTCACTCGCCGTCTCAAAAAGCGCGTGACGTGACTATGAAATAGATGTGCAGCCAAGATGACGTTTTCTAAAAGTTTTTACTGTTTCGTCAACCATATACAGTATTTTTTTATCTTTTAAATATGGGCAAAAATCAGTTACCTCCCCTGAGGTTTCCGACAACCCCAGACACCTCCCCCACTTTTAAAATAATTCCAGTTTCCTCCCTTCTGGTGGATGGCCTTCAGACGGCGTTAAGGTAGAGGGGTATATGTGACATTTCAAAGCAACCCTATACCCTATTATCCTCCTAACATAGATCAGATGATGAAACGACTAAAACATAGCCCCTCTTTTGATTTTCTTCCCTAAGAAACACCACGTGTTTAGTTCTGCTTGTTTTTGCGCCGAAAACGTCTAATTGAAGGGACTGCTGGTGAAACAACGGGAATGTGATAGAAGAAATGGCGGCAAATTGCGATCAACAAATGGCGCGAAATCCATGGGTGAGAGTTGCAATTGTCTTATATATAACTGCAAGTGACTTGCTCAACAGGTATGAGAGTTATGTCTGAAATTATCTGGTAGGGGTGGGAAAAACAAACTAAAATTGTTGAGGTAAAGATAAAGATTTAAGGTTTTTGTTTTTCTTTTTTTCCTATTTGAGTCTGAGGCTACGAATATGATAGGCTTCATTCATTCATACCCACCACTGTCTTATACCTGTTGAACAAGTCACTTGCATTAATAACTAGAGCTCTAACTGGAACAAAGTGTAGATTACATTGACTTAACAAGTGCAATGACAGCAATTAGCAAGGCTAGACCACTTAAGAAGAAGGTCAGAGTCACCACGTATTTCAAGTTAGACACATTCACTTCAACAAGTTGAACCCGTGCATCATTCCTCCCCAGATTCACCTCAACCAAGTTGTCATCTCTTTCTGCTGCAAGATCTGAGTTGGCTTCCTCATACCCAACTGGAATGCACCATTCCCAGAAAGTGCACCTTCCTTTGTCCTTTGAATCCTTTGGACACGCATATTAAAGCCTTCCCGGATTCCGAACAGATTCTGAGATCTTCACAACTGCTCTTAGCCTACACCCACACGACTTGTTGCGATACCTGGGGTACCCAGTTTTCATGCTACTTGTGGTGTTTGAACTTGACATTACCGTGGTGAGGGAGATCAAAGGGATGAACAACTTCTCTCCTCCTTTTCTTTGCTTCCTTCGTTTTTTCTTCAACTGGGTTTTCTCTACTATTCGTAAGAGAAAGGAGAGAGAGAAATGACTGAGGTATATGGGGAGGAAGAATGACCAGTTCTTTCCTTTTATTGACAAGCCCTACATTTATCAAATATTAAATAATCTTCACTCATTTTTTGAGGGTAAACTGATATTTTTGGGGTAAAATGGGGAATGAGCTCCAAAACCGTTAGTCAGATGGATGGTCAACTAATGGAAGGATTAAACTGAAATGCAAACTGTAACCAGAAGGGAGGAAACTGGAATTATTTTAAAAGTGGGGGAGGCGTCTGGGGTTGTCAGAAACCTAAGAGGAGGTAACTGATTTTTGCCCTTTAAATATTTACTAGTTTTTAAATTTATTTTTTTACTTTTAGATGTATATTGCGTACCTCTATTCATAAAGTAAAAATTATTAACCAAAGACGAAAAGTTACACAATTCTATACAACTTCTTTATCTCAAAATTGACAATCAAACAAAGCAGTCGTCTTCCCTGTGTTTACGGGATTTTAAGGCAAATCTTGTGAGAACTCGCAAGATCATTCGAGTTATTAAAGTCGAGTCAGAGCAGAGATAAGCAGTTTCTTGTTTGATTTTATCTTCATAAAATCACCCTAGCTCGCAAAAAAACTGAGATTTTATCCATCCTCCTCATTTGATAAAATCTTTTGAAAAACTAAGCTTAATGCCAAGTCACGAGAAGAGGCCGATAAAGAGGTTATTGCGTGATAATTTCGCCTTACCAAAATTTGAATCTCATTTTGTAAAATGGACGGTCATAGACAGTTTAACTTTAAAATTATTGAAAAAATCAAACAGTCCATTTTACGAAACAAATTTTAAAAGTTTTCACTGTTTTTGTCAACCGTATTTTTTTTTAATCTTTTAAAAGTTTTTATCTATTTTTTATTTTATTTTTTATTTTTTGGATATATAGGCCTCCTTTGGTTAAATCCAAAAAACTGGTTTTTTGGATTATTTCTTGTCTTTATTCACAAAACTTTAAGTTTGGCTAATAATTTTATACTTTTTAGATTCCTCTCGTCGAGATGAACCAAGAAACCACAAAAAAACGACCGAAAACTAACAAATGCAAAAAAAAAAAAAAATTGAATAAGGACAAAACCAAAAAAACAAAAAAACTAGTTTTTTTGTTTTAGCCAAAGGAGGCCACATTGCGTACCTCTATTCAAAAAGTAAAAATGATTAACCAAAGACGAAAAGTTACGCAACCCTTTACAATTTCTTTATCTCAAAATTGACAACCAAACAAAGCAGTCGTCTTCACTGTGTGTACGAGATTTTAAGACAAATCTCATGAGAACTCGCGAGATCAATCGAGTTATTAAAGCAGGGTCAGAGTAGAGATAAGCTAGGTCAAAGCCGATTTAATGCTGAGTCACAAGAAGAGGCCGATAAAGAGGTTATCGCGTGAAAATTTCACCGTACCAAAATTTGAATTTTGTTTTGTAAAATGGACGGTGATTGACAATTTAACTTAACTTTAAAATTATTAACAGACTCAAACCGTCCATCTTACAAAATAATATTTAAATTTTGATAAACCTATCGATGTATCAAACTGATTTTTTGCATGAATATACTATTTTACGGACCCTACATGATGAATAATTTAAATTAGAATGGCAGTAGTTGGAAAAGTAGATTTTTACACTGCCGGTGTAAAAAAATTTACTCTCTAGATATATTTATGTGATGCTTGTGCATATAATTTGATTGCAATATATATTGATGAAAACTTATTTGGGTAAAGTTTAGGTAATCTTATTTATTTTTGTGCGTCTTCTTTTCGAAATGGTATTTTGGTTGGTATTTATGAATCTGTTGTTACCTCTTCCGAGTCAAGAGTCGCTTGTATGGACGTCGTTTAATTGATTTTTAATAAGGGATAAATAAGGCAAGATTAAGGTACCTGATCTGTCTCATTTAAGTCCATACACTTGGGGTCATGAGCGTCTTTTGCCCCTTTTCTCTGGTATTGGAAGTCGTTTTTAGCCTTTAAAAAGGCCTTTCTATAAATAACAGAGTTGACGAGTCAACAGCATTTCCTATCCACAACGTAATCCCCATTTTTTTTTTTTTAATAGCAAAGAGAATTTTATTGACTAGAAGAAATGCAACGGAAACAACAACAAAAGCATCACAACGAGATTGAAGCATCCAAATTATATTGACACCCAACACACCAGACAATCATATACCACACACCCGACAAACATCCCGACAATCATATGCCACACCCGACAAGCCCAAAAATGGAGAATGGATTGCAAGAAGTCAGCCAAGCTCCAGCAAAGAGCAACTCAAAGGGGATTTAGAATCCCAGTACAATGCCGTAAGAGCGACACCAAAAAACTAGTAGTTAAGAAGGATCCTAATCATGTGCACCACCAGCCAAGCAAGCTGGGAACAAGCCAAGAAGCAGCATCGATCAATATGAACATTGGACATATCCAAATGAATGCTGCAACAGATATGTAATCATGCACTACCCCAAAGAGGAGTTAGCGGACTCTTGGATAGTATTGCAAGGAGAAGATGTGAATTGGCTGATAGAATATTCAATAATGGCAGCATCAGCAAAAATCTTTCCATATGACAGCAGAAGAAATTCAGTACATAAGCAGCAACAGCATTACTCATCCCAAAAAACACAGCAGAAGTGGATCATCTTATAATAATTGGCAGCAGATTCAAAGCAGCAACAGCTGTAATTTGAAGCAGAGTCAAGGCAGCAAGTGATTTTCTCATAAAATACTCTTCTTAGAAAGGTCCATTAGCAGCAGTAACATATATAATTGAACCAACAGCAGCCAAATCACCTTCCATGAGATGTTACAAAAGCAGCAAAATATGGTCTGGGCTATGGCAAAATGCACGAAAATGTTAGGTACAACATGTGTGATGGCAAAGCCAATAATTCTAATTGTTTTTTTTGGGTATAAGAAAATGTCGGACTTCTGTTTTTATCCAAATTTTCACCCAAATACGGGTAAAAACGCACAATTTTTAATGTTGGCCAACCAGACTTTTTCATTTTACTGTGTATATATCTAGTTAATAGAGCTAGTAGAGTTAATGTATTTTTTGAACACCCCTATTCAAAATTCTTGAAGCCATCACTGCCCATCGGAGAAATGAATTGATTGAAATTTTCTAGATGGCGATCTTGCTCAAATCCCTTTTTTTTTTCTCTCTGCTCTTCGTTTCGGGTTCTGGGTTCCCATTGATCAAGGTGTCGACGCGGTGGTCAATGGCAAAGGGATCGAGGTAGATATATACCAATACCACCTCTGTTGCCAGAAAATAGATTCCTGACAGGAACACCGGGGTTGCGAAACTGGGTTTTCAGACCGACTATTTGGGCGCGCGACTGGAAGACCACATATAGTTCGAACTCGGGTGTGTGATCATGCGAATTCAATTGTTGCCCGACAAACGTCAATTTTGCATACTTTGAACAATATATTAATGAGTTTCCCCTTTTTAGCTACAAATCCAAAAACTCCTAAAAATAATTGATGTATATAAGGAAAATAACCCATCTTGAAATCCGTATTTAAGAATTTCAGAAGTTTTAGATATTAAATGGTTATTGGGTCATTGGCATTGCCCAAAGTTTTTTTTACTATAAGAACTCCAAACCTTTTTGTTTTCCACAAGGTGCTCATCTCCAAGGTGCTCATCAATTAAATTCCAAACCTTTTTGTTTTCCACAAAAAACAAAACATAAATGCAGTAACACTATAGTCACATCCGTACTACGTGGACGAAACAATTTTCTTGAATAAGCCTAGATGGAGAGCCTTTAGTATTTTACAATTACGGTGTTCAGATACCCACACCTCAACTCTACAATTATACACTTTTTCATGAGAGAATGTAACGATCGTAGATGTTAGAACTCTTATTCAACCTTCCTCAAAATCTTCATCGCTCTCTTTACCTCTCCAATCTCTGCTTACATTACATACCATTTGTGTGCATTGTTTAATTGAGTGTACCTTATGTTCACCTTGGTTTTCCTTAGCACTTATTACAAAGTACTATCATTTTTTTCTTTTAAAAAGTCATTAGGTAAAAATGAAAGATAATTTTGAAAAATAGAAAAAAAAAATTGATGTAAAAAGTGTAACGATAATATCTTCTTAATAAATTAGAATTACGAAACTGGATATCTAAAAAGAAACAAAAAGTGTAGTTCGGAGGGTTAAGACCAATAGACAGATAAAGTGAGAAAACGATTCATTAAGACCCTAAATGAAAGCAGTGTTGGAATTATGAATAAAGTTGGGCATTCGAAGGGTCTCCTAAGGCGACTAAAGAGTCTCTTCCAGGTTCGTTGAACCCAGACACGTGTACATCAAGAGCTTGCGGTTATGGCTACTGATTACCCCTCATGAAGTGAGATTTAAGGCTGTAATTATATTCGTTGGTTTCACCCTCTATTGATGTTGCAGCAGCTCCAGGGTCTTGCTTGGTCTTTATATTGTTTCCACGTTTTGGAGAGGTCCGAGAGGATACAACAATTTTGTGGTCTACAATTCACTTCCAGATTAACTTTCTCTGAGAGAGAGGCAGGCGCCCGTCAGTTCGCCAAGGTAGTTGACAGAGGTGTTTCGGCGGTTTGTGGATATTGCCGTCTTATCCTGGGAGGAAGACGCAGGTTAATCCTACAACACCCACGATAGGCAGTAAATCATTCTTAACGAGATTGTGGTATCATAGTACAGGACTCGACCGTTTCGATTTTCCATTACACTGTTTGTATCTTGTACTTGTACTTTGTAATTTCAGTCCCGGGGAGTTTGATGTTGGTAAACAAAGAAAGTGGTTCCTAGCTAGTAGATTATTGGGACTACTAGCCGCCATTTAAAATGCCTAAGTCGACTAATGTCTAATGCGATGATGCTATCGAAAACACACGTACAATCCCACTCTCTAAATTTTATTTAAAAAACATAAGCGATCGATGAACTCACCAGTCACTAATAGTGACTACTAGTTGAAGGGATCGATGCACTTAGACTCTGTTTGAAACTTGTAGAAAGTGAAAAAAAAAAAAAAAGGGAAGGAAAATAAAATAAAATAAAATAAGGAGAAAATTTCATTATTCCTAATACCCTATTTACTTTTTTTTTTTTTTCCTTCTTTTTCCCCTCAAACGGTCAAACCAAACAAATGAGAGGAAATTTTTTAAACTTTTCCTTTTTTTCCTTTCTTTTCTCTAAGTTCCAAACAAAGCCTAGCACTGTGTACAGTATACTGTTAAAATGTTCTTTGTGAATATCTCAACAGCGGCCCTTCCTCACTGTTGTTTACACAATAATATCCCCAATAATATTGAATCTATTTGAAATTATGCGGAAGCGTTCAATTTACCCCTAGAGGGGGTGAATAGGAGTTTTGATAAAATTTACCAGTTTATAAGAAAAATAACCGATTATTAAATTAGAATTGGCTAATTATCTTGCTAATTCAAACCAAATCACAAGTAGTAGAGAGAAAATAAAATGGACAGGAGACGAACGATTTACGTGAAAAAACTTAGGGTCCTAAATAACCCTAAGCCAAAACAACGGCCTAACACTACTGTTTTATTCTATTAATAAAAAAGAAGTACAGATTGCGAAATAGTAAAACCTTACCCCAAGCCTTTACCTATTCTCGTCAATCTCCGACGCTCCCAGAGCTTCTTTAAGATTCAACAGATGAACCAAAGACTTCACACCCGATCTTCAGGATTCAACCGGCTCCGAATCAATCTCCAAAAGATTCGGCCACAGCAGTACACGGCACTACAAACACGAACAACAAATGATATGAGATGAAAGGTATTGCTTGAGAGAAGCAATGCACTTTAAAAAATATATATATAGGGGTCTCGGTTTTTCTTTTCAATAAACAAGGCTAGTTGTTCATCCCCTTTAGTCCATCTACGTGGACTTCATGCAGCAAACAAGATGAAGAGATTTTCTTTTCCAAAAGGGTTTCTTGTTTTGCATCTATACTTCTCTCGGGAAAAAAGATATATATGTGCCGTATGTATTTTTAAGGTTGGCGCTCCCACATATATATAGGCAAAGGTTAAAACAACACATATGTTCCCGTAAAAGAAATGTATATATATCTTTTGATTCTCTCCAAAAAATGCTTACATGTGTTCCCATAAAAAAAACTCTCTTTGATCCTCTCCAAATCATAATGGAAATAAAGTTTCCAAAGAGTTGAAAGGAAAATTGTTTACTTAATGTGAACATATGTATATATAGAAAACATAATTTTCGGAAAGGTAAAATAAAATTATTTGCTTGAAATCAATATATTTATATGAATATGGAAAGCAAATTTTCGGTGAGTTAAATAGTGATATCAATATATCACTATGAGGAGTACATCACCTGATCACCATCAACTAGTGATTCATTCTATATTATAAAAAAAAAAAGGGAGAGATAACTCTATAGTGATTCGCTATAGAATAATCAGAACATTAATAATTGAATAATACTATATTGTATAATAGTGAGCTTATCCTGATCGCAATATGAGTGTGCAACAATCAGGGGCGGCTCCACAGCCAAGCTTCAATGGTTACATGACCACTCAATTTTATTTTTTTTACTTCTAATACATGTCAAAAATTGAGGTTAATACTCTTTTGAACACTCAGCCCAAATATAATTGAACACCCAATCTAAATATAAATGAACACCGGTCCAAATTCAATGAAGTACATGTCAAAAAACTAGGTTAATCCTCTTTTGAACACCCAGCCCATGTAAGTTGCAGATGGTATAAATGTACTAATTTCATATCTACATTAAGCAGATAAATTCTTTTTGGTTGTTTCAGATTATGTAATTATGGAAAGGCTTAAAAAAAGTTTATCTACGTTGCAAAATTTGTTAACTTGAACAATTTTTCCTTGGGTTTAGGACTCCGATAAAAAAATATTTCATATCATCTTAAAGAAGAACGTGCCTTCAAAAAGGTTCGCATCAACCTATTCGCCACAAGTTCTTTCTAAAGGATAATAAAATCTTGTTCTTCCTATTCCCAAAAAATTGTCCATAGTACATAAGATGAGAACTTTTTTTTTTGAACTTTGGGCAAATATTTATATTTTTAGATTCTCATTCTGCGTGCTAGATAATCGTTTTGACGTTGAGGTTATATTTTGTAACTGACTGACCGCACTACTAATATAGGAAACTTTATGTATATGTTGTTGGTTAATTAAGCTACTATGCTAATTTATGAACACCCCACTATAAAATTCTGGAGCTGCCACTGACAACAATTACTGACACAGTAGTGTGGTGTTGGAATATCCCACAGTAGTAGAGAGATTTGTACCACTAGGGGAAGTGGGGAACGTTTTCGGTCACTGTTCAATCTTGAGGCTTATTATAATAGTTCAATTTGTCTTTGCGTGATATTAGTGTGTGCTCATTATTATGGGTTTCATAGGAATGGGAGTTAGCATTCAACTAATAATGCATGTTATGTATTACTCCCTCCGTCCCATAAAGTTTGGTCCCTACAAAATTACGTGCAATTTTCAAGCTAAAAAATAATGTGCTTACGGAAATAATTTTTTAGTCAATATGAATCTTGTTTGATAGATCTCATCGAGAACTTTTATACGGTGCAAAAAAAATTCAAAAATTATTTTGGTAAATACATTATTTTTTAGTTTGAAAATTACACGTAAATTCGTAAGAACCAAACTTTATGGAACGGAGGGAGTATTGTTATACATGTATCATTATTGTATGCAGAGTTAGTGTATGTAACTCTTATTGTTAGTAATGAATTTTTTACTCTTCCACGGGAAAAAGACAAGAAAAAGGAAAAAGATAGGTACCTGGAAAGTGTACCCCGAAATTACCCAACCCACATACACAAGTGTGTGGGCTCCACACACACTGAATGTACAGTGTGTGTGGAGCCTACACACTTATGTGTGTGGGTTGGGTAATTTCGGGGTACCCATTTCTGGGTATGTATCAGGGCTCAAAGAAAAAACCTAATAGTGGGTTTATTTTGGCGGCAAAATATTAGTGCCAAAATATCTCACTATTTTTTTTTTTTGGGTGTTCGTGTAACTAATGGTGGAAAGGAATATATTTTTGCCTATTAGTAGGGAGGATTATATTAGGTCAATTTAGGGGATCCGGGGTGGGTGTTGTGCGGTGGGTGTTGTGCCGTAAAACGACGTAGTTTCCAAAGACCTTGTTTGGAAGAAGGAAAAAGTCACTACAAAGTGCCTAAACCCTAAATTCAAAATGCCTAAACCTAAAGCGCCTAAACCCTAAGTGCCTAAAATCACTATATCCTACTCCAACGAGTCGCCCCTAAAATTGAATTCTAAAATTAAACCTCAAAATTAACTCTCCAAACAGGGCCCAACTTGCAAGTGGTAGCTAGCTCATGCGGCAGAGTTCTTGGATGCCCCACACTGCATCCCGGAATCGAGTCTCATTCCCCCCCCTCTCCATGTAATAGATTAGAAACCCCTCCCTCTCCATGTAATAGATTAGAAATGATGAATGATAAAAAAAAAAAAACAGGGCCCAACTTTAACTCAGGTAATTGATTTTTGATTAGGGATAAATAAGGCAAGATCAAGGTACCTGATCTGTCTCGTTTAAGTCCATACACTTGGGGTTATAAGCGTCTAATTCGTTTTTAACCCTTTTTCCCTATTATTGGAAGTCGTTTTTAGCCTTTAAAAATGCCTTTCTCTAAATAACAGAGTTGACGAGTCAACACTATTTCCCATCCACAACATAATTGCAATGTCCACACCTCAATGCTAGCCCTTTGTTTCCGCCCAAATTGCAACAATGCCACCACGAAAATGTGAGGTTCAACATGTGTGATGGCAAAGTTGATATTCTAATTCTTTTTCGGGGTATAAGAAAAAATCAGATTTTTCGTTTTTATCCAAATTTTCACCCAAATACGGGAATACACACAATTTTTAGAATGTTAGCCCAACCAGACTTTTTTCATTTTTGGCATTTTTGCCATCCCTCAAAACAAGCACCTCCAATTATAAAAGGGGTACCAAAGAGTCAGAAAGAAAGCATATCCTGCTCAAAGGGAGCAAGACCCATCGGAGAAATTTAGAAATTAATCGAATTTTCTTCGATGGCGATCTTGCTCAAGTCCCTCTTTTTTCTATCTCTGCTCTTCGTTTCGGGTTCCGCGTTCCCATTTATCGGTGGATTATTGGGTGATGCCGATAAAACGGTCGATCAAGGTTTTGGCACGGTGGCCAATGGCGGAGCCGACGACGATGCCACCTCTGACACCAACAATCAGATTCCCGACGATGATAATACGGGGGTTGCGCAACCCGATTTTCAAACCAACTTTTTGGGCAATTGGATGATACACAATCCGAACGCCGGTGTGTCGAGCATGCATCTTCAGTTGTTGCCAACCAACAAGGCTATAATGACCGACGCCACCAACCTCGGCCCATCAGCTATCAAATTGGCAGATGGAAAATGCCTACCCGTGCCCGGTGCGCCGCGTCTAGTAGATTGTTGGGCCCATGCGGTGGAATATGACATTGATACTGCCGAAGTCCGGCCCCTCGAGGTATAGCATTGCATTTGCCCTAAAAACCCATGCATTTACGTAAACTCCACAATGCATGCAAAAACACAGCTACATGTATTAATGTACACACGTACATATAAATAAGGGTAAATTTTTCCACAAAAAAAAAAAAAAAGTTTACCTGAAATTTCTTATATCCTCTCAATTATTCGCCATGAAAATCAAAAGCTCATCAACATGCGGTTCATAATTTTTGCGAAGGAAAGACGATTTACAACGAAAATTTATACGTGCCAAAAAACTTGTGATATTTTCAAAATACTACACGATGGGCGCGTTATTTTTATACAAATCGTTGTCTTCAGAATGAACGGAAAATGATTTAGGAAGGAAATTTTCGGATTTAGTAATTATATTCCATAACCGTGAAAACAATAACATTAAAATAGTTTTGCCTTTGGAAAATTGATCTTCATTGCGTTGTATTTTTTTTTTTTTTTTAAATTTCACTTGCAGGTTTTATCAAACCCATGGTGCTCAGCGGGAGGTCTCACCGTCGACGGAAGCCTAATAAGCGTCGGTGGTACTGAAGAAGGAAATCGATCTGTTAGGATCCTCAAACCATGTCAAGGCTGCGACTTTATGGACCAACAAGCAGTAGTTTCTAGCCCTAGATGGTATTCTCTCATCCAACGTTTGAAATGAAATGACCGTTATATGACTGAATAATAAACAAGATATCATTTTGTGATGGGATCCATACCATTTTTTATAGACCTCACACTATTTTAACCAATAAGGATGCGGGTTTGTTCACCTCCTTCTGATGACGGTGAACAAATTTTTTTCCTTCGCTTTGGTGACATGTATGAATCCTAAGGTCAAATTTTCACTAAGAATATCTTTTTTTTCACTATGGTCAAAATACCAGTAGTTTCTAGTTCAAATCTTTTGATAAATGTTAGGAGAATGATTTACCTCAAAATCTATGTAACCAAATGCTTTTGTATTTAAACACTAAGGGAAACTCACCCTAAGTCGCATTTTGTTGAAAATATTAAGGTAATTAAATTTGGGAAACTCACCCTAAGTCGCATTTTGTCGATATGAAAGTACACATATCAATTTGTCTAATGAGTACATGTGCCAGATTCCTTGTGAGATTTCTCTGTATTGGACTGTTCTGAACGCATCTACATATAAATACGTGCACTTTTCATGTGTGACAAGGGTAGAACATAAGAGGGAGAGGTGGCACGCACCCCGATTCTAAAAGAAGTACTTAATAATTTTAGCAATTGTACATGTTAATAAGTTTGAATACATATATTATATATGTCGATGATCTTTAAATATGAAGCACTAGTTCAATGATAAGTTGTGAAGTTGCGTGTTCAAATCCTTGTTCCGTCCACAGGTACTCGAGCCAAGAGAAACTAGAGGACGGAAGTTTCATCATATTCGGCGGCCGCCGTGAATACAGCTACGAATACGTACAGAGCTCCCTCACCTTCCCTCAGAGAAGAGTGCCACTGCTATTCCTCAACGAAACCGACGACGACAAAATCGTCAACGCGTACGAGAACAACCTCTACCCTTTCGTCCACCTCCTACCCGACGGCACCATTTTCCTCTTGGCCAACCGCCGCGCCGTCATCATAAGTACCGAAACCGACACCATCGTCCGCGAACTTCCCCGAATGCCCGGTGGCTCCCGCAACTACCCGGCCTCCGGCATGTCCGCCCTCCTACCCTTGAAAATCTCCAACGACGGTGCACCCGTTCAGGTACAATTGATATCAGAAGGATGCTACAGGTACAAATATACAATGGCGTTGTACACAAAGGAGTTGTACAACGCGCATGCTCAACCGTCCATCTCAATTTTTGACGGTGCAAATTTTAAATGAACTATTCTAGCGAATAGTTAATTATTCCTGTGAATAGTTTATTCAAAATCGGGACCGTGAAAAAAACTTTTGAACGGCGAAAGAAGTGCTGTACAAAGTTGTTGTGACACTCCATTGTACCTATAGCATTTTTGTTGATATTAACGTGTTGGACATTTTTGTTGATTGTTACTTCCTGTTTGGGTCTTAGCGGCAAATGATTGTCGATTAATTTTACAGGCCGAGGTGATGGTCTGCGGCGGCGCGAAGCCGGAAGCCGCGTGGACGCTGGATAAGAAGAAGCAAATGTTGCTGGCGCTGACGGACTGCGGCCGGATAACCCCATCAGATCCTAACGCATTCTGGGCGATGGAAAACATGCCTTCCAGAAGAGTGATGGGAGACCTGCTATTGCTTCCCACAGCACAAGCCTTGATTTTGAACGGCGCAATGCAAGGCGTTGCTGGGTGGAGGTTGGCTGACTCGCCCAACTTGACGCCCTTACTTTACACCCCGGAGAATAAGGTAAAGGAGAGGTTCCAGAGCTTGTCGCCGTCCACCATTGCCCGTATGTACCACTCGTCGGCGGCTTTGTTGCCCGACGGGACCATTCTCGTGGCCGGAAGTAACTCGCATCCGAAATACACATTCACCGGACCATTTCCGACGGAGTTGAGGGTTGAGAAGTTCTCGCCGCCCTACTTGGATCCCGTCTTGGACGCCCACAGGCCTCTTATTTCAGAAGGTATATATAATCTTACAAGAATTAACATAAGTTGATCCGGATACCTAAGTTATTATAAAAAAATAATAATAATAATAATCTAGAAGAGTAATATGCACGCGGACATGTCCGATCATCTAAATTTTTTTTATTACAACGGATACTAATGTGATTAAATGATTTTTTTTCACTGCGTAATTGTCGTAAATTGGTTTCGAAAATGATTTTTTGTACGCTTCGTTTTTAATTAACGGAAAAGCAATCCCGTCCAATTTTATTTTATTTTTTCACCGTGTAAAATTGAATAATTTTCGTATCCTTAAAATTTTCAACAGATACTTCGGATAAAACATTGGCCTACGGGGAGAAATTCTCCGTCGCAATCGAGCTCGAAGATGCCGCCGGGGCGCAGGATTTCAAGTTGACGATGTTGCACCCACCGTTCACAACCCACGGCTACTCCCAGAGCCAGAGGCTGCTTGTTTTGGAGCCAGTTAGTTACGTGAACGGCGTAATCACCGCGGTGGCGCCGCCCTCTGGAAAGCTCGCTCCGCCGGGGTACTACATTTTGTATGTTGTGCACCGTGGAGTCCCGAGTCGCGGGATGTGGGTCCAGATTGCGTAGAGGAGATTTGAGCTGAGAAGATTTGATTTGTTTGTTGTCTTCACCAAATTACAAGTTTGTTGTTGTCTTTTTTTTTTTTTCTTCCTCATTGGCAACACTTGTAATTTTCAAAACGAGTATATCGAAGATGTTCTTTTGAAAACATCTTGAAAACCGCCATTTCCGTGGCCGTGCTGTGCCTACCCATTTCCATGCCCCGTGCATGTATCCGCTCAGACTATGTCGTGCCCAACTTTTACTGTGCACGTGCCAGAGTTATTCGTGTCGTGCCCATGCCGACAAAGCCCATTTGACACCTCTAATTCTTACAAATAGAGTATAATTACGGGTCTGTTCCTACGATAGCTAGACGGCCTTTATTTAAAACCATGAAATTCTATGCACGCCCCCCTCTTTTCTCGGTGTCTTGCGTTTTCTTATGAATTTTTTTGGTGCGGGTACTAAGAAAAGAGGCAGGGTACCCTGTAGAGAATTTCCCAGGTTACAGGGTTTTATGTAAAGGCCGTCAAGTATTATATTGGTCGTTCGTAACAGAATTTTGGACTTCTCCGTTAGTTACTTTTGTATCGGCCGATACGGTCCCATATCAACCGATACAGTTACATTTTTCGATACCTCAATTTAGAACCATGATATATATTGCTAATGAGTTAGCGGCAACAGTTGTTAACGAGTTAGCTACAATAAAAACATAACTCCTAAATGGATTCAGAATGATTTTCTAATTTCAAGTGACTAAAATGATGATTATTTACAACAGAAACAAAACTAGAACCTCAGGTGGCCTACGCCTAGTTTGAAATTTTTGTTTTTATTTTATTTTTTTAAATTGCATTTGTTAGACTTGCTTTAATTTTTTGTGAATTATTGGTTTGTCTCGACGAGAAGAATGCAAAAATTCATAAATTATGGTCAAAACTTTTTTTTTATTTCTAGCTTTATTCAAAAATAATTTGGTTTTGATCATAATTTTGTCCTTATTCCTCTCGTCGAGATGAACTAACAATCCACGAAAATTTGATAAAAGACTAACAAATGCAAAAAATAATAATAATAATAATAACAAAGACAAGATTAATTTGCCAAAACACCCTTAGATCTTCCTTTTGTTCGTCTCCCAATCTAGCTAAATGATGCGCACTCTGGTTTAGTTGTCGGTAAACAGGGGTAATTGTTGAATTCATTCGGCCCCGTTCAATTACATGAAAAAGCCAGTGAGCTGCAGCTCAGTTGGCATCTCCTGGCTCTCCCCATGTGGAAGACTAGGGATCGAGCCCCATTGGGGGCGTTATGTCACACCCCGCTCCATCACAAACTAGCATGCACAAAATGGCATCACACCTGTCACCATCTGTACGCCTTTTAGGCTACTCACAAAAGCTATTATACAAAACTCAACTGCAACTCGTAACGAATGCAAACAAAAGATATTATAACACCAAACTCAACTGCCATAACCAATACAGGTGTTCACACCTTCACAACAACTGTACAGTCAAAATCATTTGACATGTACTCAACCACACTAACTCCACAAAATACTGATTATCCACATCACCCACTGACTAACAAAATCACAGAACACAACCTCTAGGAACACCTGACTAGCACTCTGGCACTGTAGTGAACCGACGTCTAGCTCAACTGGAAATCTGCAACCAAAAAGGTTACAGGAGAATGTACCTTAGCAACATAATAAATAGAAATGATAAGTATTTAGATGGATCGAAGCATAAACAACACATCAACACATTTGCTTAAACAATTTAGATGGATCACAGTTTTAAACATCACACCCCACACTTTTATCTCAAAATCACAGCCCACCATATTTTTTTCCAAAAATGCAGCCCACCGGCTCATCTCAAAACATGGCCCACCGGCCCATCTCAAAAACACGGCCTATCGGCTCATCTAAAAAAACACGGCCCACCGGCCCATTTCATCAACACACCTCTGTAAGTTTTGCAAAATATTTCACATTTTCTTTCACAATATAAAATAATATCCTATCATTTTACCCAATGTGCCAACGAGTCGTCAACCTCACGACCGGGAGTTATGACGGTACCGTTACCTCGCTCACAGGCTCACATATAGTGGCGGTGACGAGGGCCATTCTTTATCACCAATGGTAGGTGCAACCCACAGGGTAAGCAAAGCTCACCGACAAGCCTCACAAATTGCTTGCCATCTCACACAAATATTGGCACAGCCCACGCTGCAAGATGCCAACCTTGCAACTTTTTGGCTCCACAAAGGTAAGCAAAAGCTTACTGGCAAACCTCACAATTGTTTGCCGCTCACACAAACATTGGCACAAGAGGCATAAAAATTATCTTTCCACCCACCAAAAATCATTTGATCCATCATTGAAATCATTTAATCCATCCAAACATAATACTTCTAACATATACAAAAATCATAAGGAGAGTTTTCAAAAACAGCAATAATCACACAACACATTTGAAAACACCACATAAACACTACACATTTCTATTTATTATAGAGGCTGTACATTCTCACCTGTCACAACAGGACCAACTCCGCCATAGACTTAACCTCTATGCACCAGAAGTGTCACCACGACCATCTTACAGTATCATCACCTATGACATCAATTATGTATCATCCATAAGCTCACTACCAAAAATTCATGCCCAAATGTAAGTGAAATGCATGAAAATGTATCCTACAACTCAACAGTGCTGCGCTCTATGAATTTTCAGAATTAATCTACTTATCCGATTCCCACGAAATTTTCACTACAAACTCCAGAATCACACTTCATCATCATATCCAAAATTCAGAATTTTCTGAGCTCCGTAACTATTTTTAAACAACCTCCACACAAACCCAGAACTTGCTGAAAATTCCCCAAAACAGATTTTTCCCCAACTTCAAATTAAAAACTGCTATTCTCTGGAAATAATTAAGGCACAACCCATACATCGTTTCGAAGGTATACGAGTCTAGTTTCATAATCAAAAGACGGTGTACCAATCGGATACCCGAGCTAGAAGTTATAACCTTTTTCCCAAGATGTGTCAGTGCTGTCTGCCCAAACACGAACCCGACAGCAGATTGATTCACGAATTTTCTTATTTTCTGTACTTCGAATTAAACCCCGAAATTCTTACACAACATAAAGAACATCCATGGGTAGCTACTGTAAAAATCTCATAAATTTCCAACTTCAAGAACCCTGTCTTAAAATTCGCCAAAAATCATGGCAGATTTGGTTTTTCACAAAACCAGTCAGTGAACACCTTTACTCCCTTCCACGAATTTTGTAAAAACAAACCCCAAATCATTCTTATGAGATGCAAAATACTCGATCAATTTGTAAATAAACAACATAACCCAAGTATTTAGGAAATTAAACTCCAATCCGTACCTTAATTCGGATTTTTCTTCAATTTTCCGGTCTCTCTTCCTTCTCCTTCCTCTATTTTCTTCTTCTTCTTCTTCTTCCTCTCCTTCTCTGGTCTCCCTCTTTCTCTCCCTCTCTCTCTTCTTTGATTATTATCTCCCTTTCTCAAATCATAAAAAAAACAAAAGAAAGAAAAGAAACGAAAAAGAAAGAAGAAAAGAAAGAAAGAGATAAGACTTATGGGGGTGGGGTGGGACCCACTCTCAAATTAAGAAAATTCCACTTCCAGCAGGCGGCTGGAACCCTCGACCCCGAAAACAAGCCCTGCTCCGACCGTGCAGTCCAGATATTACCTCAGAAAATTCTAAAAATTTTACCATGGCTCCAATAAATTACCTTGAGACTAACCGTGGTCTCGGTTTATCCAATAACATTCTCATAAGTACTCCAAAATGTGTATCAAATATTTTTGAAATAATCCGGGGTGTTACACGTTAGAGTTTCAGGGCTATGGATATCTCCTGTACTCATTTGTAGTAACCCACTAACACCCCGCTAACCCCCACTAACAAGTTCTCCTAAACTATGGCAAAAAAAAAAATTTACATGAAAAAGATGAAAAATTCAATTCCGTAGAACATTGCAAGGGCTCTCCGATATATATGTCCTTTGGTTTGGGATTCCACCCAGGGTAAAAAATCACCAATCTCAATTGAGTTCTTTTTTTCACCTTCACAAAAAAAAATAATGATAAATAAATAAAAAAAAATTGAGCTTTTTTTACTTCCAGCTGGGGTGCTTCATGTTAGGCCTTGCATAATTGTATTAGAGAAAATATATTCCGGATTTTATTGCGTAGATGCGCATTATTTTTTTAAAAATACGGTTGTCATTTTTAAAACTCCCAAAATTACTTGTATAAATTAGACATCAAATCAAGATAAAGAAATTTTCCGTAAATTTCTTTTTCTTGGTCAAAGAACAACTAAATTTTAGTTTTGTTAAATGAACACTAAATTGAAAGAATACTTTTTTTTTCCTTTACTTCACTTTAATTTACTTTGCTTGGGATTAGAACGCATTGACTTGGCAATAAAAAATAGAGTTTTTTTTTTTTCCAGAATAACAAATACGTTGATAACCATTACAAAAGTTATGAACATCTAATGCGTTTACCCGACTTATTCATTTTAGTAATCCTACAATGAAGTTGGTGGAATTAGGAAATTTCGTAGGAAGTTGGAATAAACAGAAATATATATATATATATATATATATATATATATATATATATATATATATATATATATATATATACAGTATTTCTTCGTCTCTTCGCTTGTAAAAAAAATTTTAAATTTACTTCGTGACGATTGCAACAATAGAAAGAGACTTTTCGATGATAAAATATACAAATAGTAAATTGAAAAGCGAATAAGAGATTATTAACTTCTTAATTACATACAATAAAGTAGATAATTTAATTGAATTGATAACTATTCATATTGCTAAACAATGATTTCAAGATATGAAAAAAGGCAAGGGGCAATATAATATTTCCTATATCTACTTATTACTTTCAAAGAAATTTCATTCCTTTATAAATAACCACCTTCACAAAAATTTATGGAGTCGCCACTAGTAATCCACCGCCCATTGAGGCGGCCCCGTTTCACTAAGGGGCTCTTGACTTTTTGGTTTGTTGCGCTTTTTGAGGCAGCTCATTCTCTACAATACATCTGATGCAAACAGAGGAGTGTTTCTCTCAAAATCACACTTTTGTATTACTCAAACAACTATGAGAAACTAGATTTCTCTTACACACTTTTCTCACACACTTTGATCACTCGTATTTGCATACTTTTACAATACAATTACAAACATATTTATAGGCTTAACAATCAGAAAAAACAAAATGAGATAAACTCTCATTTATTTGAACAAAAACACAAAATGATCACGCAAGTTCAAAAAGTCATCCGCCTGATTTTTGAACAGTATTCCACGTTTTAATTTAGGGCTGCTGAGAACCTACTAGATTCTTCAAGTGGCTGCTGAGAACCCACTTGGTTCTCTCAAGTTTATCTTTTCAACAACATCAACTAAAAAAAGCCCCATAACGAAACCAGGCCTGAATAATATGAATTTGGATTATGGATTTGTGAAGGACATCAAGGGAAAGAAAAAATCATGAGGTAAAGAAACCGTTTGGTGCAGCCTGGCAAACTCCGACCCCGTTTTGCATTCATTTCGATGATCGGTTAATATTCACATTGCAGAGCTCGTTGGGTACCACAACAATGCAAAAAATCAAGTCGACCAGGCACACATTTGTTTCTATGTAAATGTGTTCCGATCAGATATTATTTGGTATCTAATTGACTTAATTTTCTAAGCAACTGTAGTACTCAACGAGATCTGCAATGCGAGCAAAAGCCATCTTTGAACTGAACGCGAAACGGCGTCGGCGTTTGCCGGACTGCAAGGGGTGCAGTTCTTACTCAAAAGTCAAACAAAGACAAGCCGTGTCCGATGTAGTAGTATATTCTTTTCACAAATTCATGAACTTGAAGAATGTTCGAATATATCTATAACACCTGAAACAATTGTTGACATGTATCTATCAGTGGGCACGTCTAATTTGACATTTCAATTTTTTAATACGGCTAAAGTTCATCACAGCTAAAATAAGGAAAAAATTAAAATTAAAAAAAAGTTCGTCACAGCCAAGCACAACCAATTTTCCCTCCCCAAACGCGTCCCGGTCATGCTTACGTTCTCAGAGTCCATTCCCACTTCTAATAAACCTAACATCCACAAAATTCATGCGGTAGAGCTCTTAGATTCCCCACACAGCATTCCGGGAGCGAATCTCATTCTCCCCTCCCTTGTAATAGATTAGGAATGACGAATAACAAAAAATAAAATAAAATCTACTCAAATGTCATAAGCTTATGTCCAACAAAACGAAATAGTATGTATCTATTTGGGTAGGCACAATCGCGCCGGCACCAACGCAAGATTCTAGCTTACAAAAGAGATACTACTAGAAAGTAGCTAGCTAGGCAATTTTTAGAGACCGATTCCCGTGTCAAACTTGCGAGAATTATAGAAATAATAAGAAATACTTCCTAATCACGCGGCTACGACCTTAATTAAAAAAAAAAACTCATTGGACAACTGTAGGGGTTGGTTTCATTTGTATCTAGTAATTTCTATTTTTTGACCAAAGCTAATTCTCACTAAATTATTATAGAATGTCAAGAACCATGAAATAGTCAGAATATTGAGGAACAAAAAGAGTCCACATACAGTTGTTTCAGAAAGGTGTATTTGGTAGATACAAACTATATAAATCCGTCAAAAACAAGGAACAAAAGCATCACATTTCTACCTCATAAAGTGGAATAAAAGAGAGAATATTTATTGTTCATAGGGGTAGAAATGGCAAGTTCACAAGCAATGTTCCTGGCTCTGTTCATCTCAGCAATTGCATTTTGTTCAAGATCAGTAGATGCCAATATTGCCACAAGCATGTATTTCAACTGGGTCAATCCGCTTTCTTCAATGACTAACAACGGAAACAATCTTCAACTTGCTTTGGATAACACTTCAGGTAATTTCATTCAGCAACGACCGGTCTAAATTGGCGTTTTCAAGTATCGAAGCTTTCAGAATTCAATGTCAATTTTGGTGGCATATGCAAATCACAAATACGTTCATCCAAAATACGATGTAAATTTTGACTGCATATGCAGATCGCCGTAGAGAACGTATTGGTGAAAAGTACTGATGCTGCACACTAGTTAAGAAATGCACAACTGCTTCTAAATAATATTCCGAACTCTCACTACTTTCAAACTTTGATGTCAGTTTCGATTGAATATGCAAGTTAGCAATCTTTTTCTACGATCAAATGAAATTTAGAGATTAAAATATCAAGCGCTGCAACATTTCATGTAAGATCAAAACAAAAGGTATGCAATGGTACAAATCGTATTATAGAAAGAGACGACAGATCGAAGTAGTCCAGGAAAAAAGCAAAATGGAATCAACACAAGCAGCACTATCTAAACATGAATTCTGATGAATATGCATAACGTGTCCGCAATGCAAATCAAATTATTGGATGACTTAATCAATACAAACCGTAAACGAGAAAAACACTGACCACCCCTAAAAACAGATCATTTTAATGGGGGAATTATTTCAACTTGGTGTTTTGAGTCGTTAAGCAAATTCAAGTTACTATTTCAAACCAAGCAGGGCATTTTGCTCCAGAGTCTGAACCGGTGACTGCTTTTGTTATGGGTTTTCCAGGTTCTGGTGTCCAAACAAAGGAGGCATTCCTGTTTGGAAGCATTCAGATGTTTATCAAGTTGGTTCCTGGGAACTCTGCTGGAACTGTCACAGCCTATTATGTAAGTTCTATAGTTCAATCAATATTCGAACTTCCATCGGGGGGTGGATATTTCCTTCTCAATTTACTTCTAAAACACTTCAGCATTTGCATGCCATGACTATTGACACCTATGTTACATGCACTCCTCAACATGATCATGTACAATGGTCACAACCTTGGTCACCGGTTCGAAGAGCATCCAACACTTCATATAATTACACTTAACAGGCTCGTCTTTATGTATTTTGTATCATTGCTGGCATAAAATAGTGTAGAAAAAATGTATACCCTCTAAAAATGCATTTTTGGATACTCAATTATCATATTTTATAATAAAAAAAAAAAGATCCTTTTTGCCAAGTTCGTGTACCTTTCACAAGGAGGGTTGACAGGTCTTACCCCTAGATGTTATTATACGATCTTTGGTAGAACTGAACCCCAAAAGCTAGCTCATGAAGTGAGGATGCCCTTGCGCTTAAATGCTTCATATTACTTTGGTACCAAGGCGATATGGGATTTCGCTTCACACCCTCCCTCACACGCAGTGCTCACTCCTCAGGACCTGCTGCATGCAAGCCAGAGACAGGCACCCTACCCATCTCTGATGCCTAGCTCTAATACCATGGTAAGTTACGAACAGGCCCAAAAGCTTAATTTGTTAGAAAATTGGCCCAACAACGTATATCAAGCTATCCAATAGATGCATGATTCCATGTAACATGGATCGAGTCTAACCCTAATCAACGTGGTTAATGGAATCCTTCTAAGGCAAATATTCACAATAAAAACGCAGAAGAAGAATGTCTAATACTAATTTCCTAATTGCTCACAGATGTCCTCGACTGGGAACAATCATGACGAGATAGACTTCGAGTTCTTGGGTAACTTATCTGGACAACCTTACATTATCCATACAAACATCTATACACAAGGAAAAGGAAATAGAGAACAGCAATTCTACCCGTGGTTTGACCCTACAGCTGATTACCACAACTACACCATACACTGGAACCCAACAGAAGTTGTGTAAGTTAGCCAAAAGTCTTGAACGCCCAGTTTTCTTTTTGTAATAAAACATCATCTTCACCTTTACCATAATTTTGCATGAGTAACAATTCTAAACACCACATCCATTACTACAGTTGCAGGTGGTATGTCGATAGCCTGCCTATTCGAGTATTCAGAAACTACCAGAGTGACGGGATTCCTTACCCCAACCAACAAGGGATGTGGGGGTACTGCAGCATATGGGATGGCGAAAGCTGGGCAACAAGAGGTGGCCTTGTTAAGACTGACTGGAACAGTGCACCCTTTATAGCCAGATTCAGCAATTTTACAGCAAGGGCTTGTAAGTGGAATGGACAAATTAGCATTACCCAGTGCGCCGCCCCAACAGCTGCCAACTGGTGGACCTCCCCGGTGTACAGCAAGTTGAGTTATGCTGAGCAGGGTGTGATGAAGAGGGTCAGGGATGACTACATGATCTACGACTACTGCCAAGACACCAAGCGATTCAATGGACAGATGCCACCAGAATGCTCAAAACCGCAATACTAATGTGAGCAACAATGCTAAAAAGCCTGAGAAACTCCATCGTGGTCAGTGGTCACTGAGGGCAGCCCAATTTTACAACTGAATGAAATTTTTTATTTTTCTTTGTGAGTCAAACTTTTTTTTTTATAAGGAAATTAAGCAAATTTATTTGATTTTCATCTGTTTCAATAATATGATCACCGAGTTCACTGTTCAGGATCTCAGGTTCTTGTCTTCACCTACTACAAACTATACAGCTGGCTAGACCAACACATGAATAAACAGTTTTCAGCAACTATTCAAGCTAAACATGTTGCATCCTTTCAGCAGCCTAAACGGTGATCACAGGGGAAAAACAAATGTTCATGAAGGCCCACAACATAAATCAGGAAATGTAACTATATAACCAACTACATAGTACGAAATTTGTAGTCTTATAGATCCATGTTAATTTAGAAGCCAATTGCAAATGACTTTTAGTGTGCATTCACAGGACCTGTGAAAGTAATCATCTTACATGACCTTATCAGATGCCCATTCCAATATGGCGACAAGACCAATATCCCAAAGTTTTGAATCTAAGAAAACCACCCAGGTGCACCTTCACATAAACTGCACCAAAGCTAAACAGTACAATAACCATAAGTTTTTGCTATATTTCACCGTGCCAATGAGTACTGACCAAACATATTTCATCATCTAGCTGCTAATGTAATGGTTAACTGGGACAATTTTAACAAAAGGAAAGAGATATTTTCTTCTATAAGCAGATGTTGAAATATTGATTCTGGCATACAGGGCTGCGCATTCGAACTATTAAGCTCAACGAAGGACTTCAGTTTTCGTATCCACTATGTAATCTTGTAACCTTTTCTTTTTTTTTTTTCTGTTACTTCAAAAATCCCTTTTATTCCGCAAACAAGGCATATAAAGTATAACATGTTCAAAAAAAAAATATTAACAATCTCATTCTCTTTTGCTGTCATTTTCTCAGCAACCAACTAGGTTTGATTTTTCTTTTCAAAAGCGGGCCTGAGATTGAGCTTGACTCATTTGTATGAGCTCGACCAAGCTTGATCCCTTGTTTAAATGAGCTCGAGCTAGAGCTGAGCTCAACCTCGACTGAAACTAGAGCCGAGCTCGAGTTTCCCAAACGGGGCCCAAGGAAAATTTAAGAAAGCCCTTTATGCATTTACGACCAAAATGACAAATAAATTAAAAAAAAAAAAAAAAAGATAAGGCAACTATAAAATAAAAAAATAAAAAATCATTAGAATTCACCCTGACAAATATGTAATTTACACATATCATTACAGAAAATTTAAACAATAATTTAAAGATCAATCTTCTTGAATTTTTAGCCAAGAATTTCCCGTTTATATGACATGCTCATAGTGAATGAGTATCATTATATAAATCCCCTATTAATGAATGTAGCACAACCTTTTTTGCGACCCCCATTTTAGCGGAATTTGGGGCGCAAGGCTTTACTGTCAGATATTCAATCTCAATTCGAGCTCTAAGCTAAACTACTTAACAAAAATCCAAGCTTGATCAGACAAAAAAAATTGACAAGGGTCGAATTAAATTTCTCCAACAAAAATCTAAACAAATCATTCGTCCACAATAACAAGCATATTCTTGTCACATGATACAAGTGTAAACACCAAGAACGATAAGGGATGTACCAAACAAAGCCAACCCAACACGGGTCTCCTCCCCCAGCATCATCCCGAACACGGCGGTGGCAGCAAACGTTGTCGCATTGGTCACAGGAACAGCAATAGAGATGGGCGCGTGGCTGAGGAGGGCGAAGAAAGTGGCTGAGGCCGATAGATTGAGGAGGAAAGGGAGGGAGTACTGCCAGGTTAAGATGAGTTTGAGCCATTTTTTGAGGGAGGAGAGGAATTGGTTGTGGGTTTGGCTTGGATGAGAGGAGGATTTGAGGGTTTGGTCCCAGATGAGTGCGCCGCGGCGCATTAATGCGTTTGTTGCCCCCCAAACGAGGCCTACGGCGATCATCTTCTGCATGTCGCCTTCCATTTCTCCCCCTCTCTCTCTCTCTCTCTCTCTCCCTGTGACAGACGTCGTGGGGACTGATGGGCGTTTTTTCTCGTTGAATGAGACAAGGGTACGTTTGGATAGCCAGTATTGAAGGGAAAGGGAAGGGTATGTTTGGGGTGTACTGTGTTCAAGTTAGTTGGCTTATTTTTTTCATCTTCATTTGATTTTTTTTGCATTTTTAGTTTTGCATTAATTTTTTCTATATTATTGGTTTTTTTTAGTGAGAGGAATCAAAAAAGTAAAAAATTATAATCTAAGCTTAAATTTATTTTTTTTAATAAAGACCAAAATAAGTCAAGAAAATAGATTTTTACACTTTTTTCGGTCTTATTCAAAAAAATTGAGAGTTCTAATCACAATCTTTTACCTTAATTCTTTTCGTCGAGACAAACCAATAATACACAAAAAAAAATCGATGCAAAACTAACTAATGTGTTTTAGTTTTATTATTATGACTTTCTAATACTCCATAGTTCGAGATGTGTTTTTTCTTTTTTTTCTGTTTAGCAAATGTAATTGGAAGATTTATTTAGTTGGCTGTTGAGGAATAAATGAGCCTGAAAAATAGCTACTTAGTTAAGCAGTATAAATTTAATTTTTTTGGGGTGAAAACAGTATAAATAATTTTATATGACCTTTCGTTGATGTTTTGTTGATATTAAAAGTACAAATAATAAATCACTCCATAACGTCTCGAATCTTTTTTAATGGATTCTTATTTTGTTTATTATTATAAATTAACATCGAGTCCATCTCGATGATGAATTGTTCATCGCATAAAGTTCATTAAACTTACCATCTATACAGCACATTAAATTGATCAAGTATCGATGACTGCATATTTCATTTCTGTTTTTCTGCTTCAATGGATAAAAAAATGTTTATTGTACGCTTAATCGGTTCAAATTATCAAGGTTGGCCTAAAGTGGGCGTCAACTGGGTTTGAGCAATTTATATCACCCAAAAATGCTTTGATTTCTTTTAGACACCCATATATGTTAATCTGAGCTGATCCATCTGTCGTTGGGCATACAGGTTTGGCATGTTTAGGATCCATTGGTCCCCAACACACTAAGAGCCCGTTTGGCCGCTTATTTATCAGTTTTTCGATTTCTCCTTTTTGCATTCTGGGTGTTTGGCCGACACACTCAGAAGTTGTTTTACCAAAAACTGTTTTCCGTTTTTGAAGATGGAAGCCAAAAATCAAAAACACCCTCACCCCTACTTTTTGATTTCTACTTCTCCTTTTCCCTTTCCAAAACACATTCTGCACATTTCTCCCAAACACTCCTCCCACATCCAAAACTCATTCTGACTAAAAGCCAAAAAACTAAAAAGCCAAAAAGCCAAAAAGTCAAAAATCAAAAGCTAAAAAGTAGGCTCCCAAACACCCCCTTAAACTTGTTTCCATCCCAAATCTTTCATCTAAGACCTTTTAACAGCACAGATTTTCACCATGGCTACAGATCCGCTGTCCCAACTCCATGTCCCGTCTATCCAAGCCGCCAGTCCGAGCAATCAACAGCTTAGATTTGCAGATGAACATGTATGACTTAGATATGTTTGGGGTGAGATAGAATCCGAGCCGTTAATTGCTTGGATGGACGGCTCGAATAAACGGGACAGGGATTTCGGGACAACGGATCCGCTTCCCAAAATGCTCCTCCAACCCCATGGAGCCGTGAACATTGCAGTAGCATCCAAGAAATCTCGGCCTTGGCAATACTTGCCCAATAAAACAAACACTTGCCAACAGAGAATTGAGATCGTGGATTAACCTTCGGGTGACTTTTGCCAGTAAGAATTTGGTTAAAAGTTAAAACATGCCAAATCCCTTCTGCTCAGTCCTCCACTAGACTCCCACTTTTCAAGAAAATTATTCCTAATAAAATTATATAGTGAGGTGAAGTATATAGCATTTGTTTGATGAAAGAAAGTTACTAGAAAGTTGGAAAGTACTAGTTTAATTAGGTAAAAATTAATGGAGATGCAAGATTTCTGTAAAAAAAAAATTTGCAGAATAAGTTTTGAGAGAAAGCTAATCTAAATAGAGCCGTGGATTCCGCCACTTTTCAATTATTGATTTGAATTTACCATTAATGGTTGATTAGATTTGATAGCTTCGCTTGCGGAAACAAGAAGTTCCGGTTCATCCAATGCATCCGCTATGGCTATTTCTTATTTTTTCATATAATTTTGCTTCAGTCTACTTGTTCCGACGAGCCTATAAGTCTTCAACGGCTAGACACATTGGGTCTTTATTTTCGAACAAGCGACAATGCTTAATACATTTCCATATCTTATTAAATTCTAAAACTATGAAAACTACAACACGTATTTTCATTTCCTTTTCACTTACGAAGTACTAGCATCAAACCCGTGCTATGCACGGAGCCGCAATAAACAAAAAAATTTAACTATTGATGAATACTTTCAACATTAAAATGGCCTTGTTTGTTTGTTAGTTTAGTTTTCCATAAAAATCTAGCGTTGCACTGTGCTACATGATTATATGCTTGGAGCACTTTGATTCCACAATCTAGCGGAAAACCGTGCTATGTACGGGATGAATTAATGTTATCATATACCAATAATTTAAATTTGTATGGAAAGAATAGTGTTATTCTACAAAACACAAGTATTATTTTTGGTATTAAATATATTGATGAGCGATTAATCAATGAAAGTGTGTAATTTTGGGTATTAATCATGTTGATGATGATTAACATATGAAAATGTGTATTCTTTTGGGTATTATAAATAATTAATCTTGGAACACTTATACCTTTTTTTTTTATACTAATCCGTCCGTTCATAAAGATAATCCATTGCCAAAAAAAACTCTAATTTCCGGATAGAAAAATAAAGCACCTCCGTACATGATTTATATATTTCTTCATACAAAATTAAAGAACTAATTGAGATTTTTATCCAAAAATTGCACGTCTATTTATAGTTAATATACTACTCTTTTGTGGGATGGAGGTAGAAGAATATTAATTTTAGGTGCTACCTCCGAGTCAAAATCCTGACTCCGTCCCTGGGTATTACTCTCTAATATAAATTGTCAAAAAAATCTTATAACTTGTTTAAGTACCTCACAAAATCAAACTTAATCAAATCTTAAAATACCTCACGACCTTCATATTTTGCTCTGGGGCTTAACTCCTTTGTTTATGGAGCTGGACATTGCAGTGGTGCAATCATTGTGCTTAATGTATGGTTGGTTCAAAAGATTAATTCACTCATATGGATATATAGTTTTTTATATTTGGATGTTAGTTTTGCAATTATTACGTATCATATGTGTAGGGCATATATTTGAGTTTTGAATTTTTTTTTCCACAATATAATTCAACTGTATTCTACGGCTTCTTATTTTGTTCATATGTTAATTGTTTAAGTTAGATAGATATTCATCATTCTGTCTTAAAGTAGGGTATAATACTATATGACACTTTGTCAGAAGAAGAAGAATAAGAATAAGAAGAAGAGAACAAATTCTATCCCACAAAACTCAAGAAAGATTGGCTAAAAGAATTGTTAAGATCTTATTTGTCATCTGATAGTCATATAGTAATTTAGTATTGTATCTTTCAAGATCTTAGCAATAGCAACTATTAACTTGACACTTTCTGCTAAATTGAGAATAATATTCCAATTATGTAACCCTTTGACTAAATTTGCGTTCAAAATGTTGTTTTGACTATTTCAATTGATTGACTTTCTAATCAAGGTTCTCACATCGATCCTGTAAAAGCTGAGTCATTATTTAACCAATATAAATTTCGACATCGAAAGGCATTAAAGATTTTTAAAAAAATGAATACCAATTAATAGAAACTGAAAAAAAAATTATTACAAACTAACTCACCGTTACCAAAACATGAGTTATTTGTTCATTTACACCAGGCCAACCATGGCCCTAGCCAAAGTATATATAAGAACAACAATAAGGTTTACACGAAAATATAATTGGTTGGATTGAGAGATTTAAGAGTTTTTTAGACTGATGGTTGAGAAAATGGGGGATGGACATTTTCATTTTTATAATTTTTTTGATGTATTTGGAATTTAAAACTAATTGATTATTGTTTTTATTTGCAAATGTTGAGTGATTTTTTAAATTATTTTGAAATTTTTAATTAGCTAATTAATTGTTTCATTTGTAGAAATTTTTGATTGATGAGTATTTGAAATTTAAAATTATTTGATAGATTATTTTCTTCACAAATCTTGAGTGGTGATTCCTTAAATCATGGAACTTGCTTGAAATTTGAAATTACCTACTTATGGTAATTGAATTATTGTCACATGTGTCACTCAAAATCCTATACGACAAATCAATTATTTTATGCCACTTGTTGCGATGAGCGCCTTCCTCACAAAAAGTCATTCTGCTATACTATATAAGATTAGTAATTTTTACTTTAAAATACGGCGTTCATGGAAATGGAAGAACCAAATATGTGGGCATGAAATGCTGAATTGGGGGCCCATGTGAAGATGACTATACACCTAACATGCAATCAGTGCGTACACCTATTCAGCCGACCCACCAGAAATCTTCTAATCGTGTGTGGTCCCACACACGTGGCCGCTATTTACCAATAATATCATTCTAATCTCTCAGCTGCTTAGATAGCGTTATCTGATTGGTCCGTAACGGCAAAACCACTGAAGCTTCAAGTTGATTGAAACATCATAGCATTGCCCGCCTCAACTATTTCATCTGTGAGCTTCAATTTGCACAAATAAATCATGTACAACTATTTTGGCTCCGACCATTTACGACCCCCTCACATGCACGTGGGGGTCACACATAATTATGGGTGTAAACCCCGCGTGTATGTGAATAGGCTATAAATGGTTTGAGCCAAAATGATTGTACAATAAGCATTTTTGTATTTGAACGACGGTTTTTCTCCAACAATGGTAGGACACGCTATTCCATCACACAAACTTACGTGGCACTGTATGGTTGATAGTTGCAAAGTACTCTAGTTTCAAAGTGCTTGTTCTACTATTATCAATCCTGCAGTACCACGTAGGCTTGTGTGATTGGTGGTGTGGTGGAGTGGTGTGTCCCTAACATTATTCGTTTTTCTCTCGGATACAAGAATATATGTATATTAGTAGTATGAAGTTTTTATGCATATAAGGTTTTTACTAATCTATCCTTCGATAAAAATATAGAAAGTTGAAAAAATAATTACTATGGTTTAATTTGGATTGTCCTATACCCTTTTGTCCCTCCTTACATTACATGTCATTGTAACTCGCAAGCCCTCTTTCACCAATAGGTCATTTGGCTGGTGACAGGAGGAAAGAGAAGAAAGGGGAGGGATATCCCTTACTGGTGAGAAAAGAAAATAAAATGGGAGGGGTTTCTCACCGAGCATTCAAATAATCCTGAGAAAATCACACTATCTCTCTTCCATTATGATGACCTCTTTCATCTCTGGCGACTCTCCAGTGACAACCACTTTGTTCACTTCACATTTTCAAAAAAATTTCCAAAAAGATTCTTTCCCCATCTCTCATCTCTCCAATCATTAATCACATTTCTCTCTCTACTCATACCCATCTTTCCAATCATTATTCTCATTTCTCTCTCTATCTCTCTCCAATTATTACACTTCTCTCTAATTATTACTTTTTCGAAAAACTCATCCAAACACTATCTCCAAAATATTTTTCAAAATATTCTTTCCAAAATTATCAACCAAACACAGCCGTTCACAAAACTCAGTTTTGATTACAAATCCGGCTTCACGATGATGAGACGAAGACAACAATGCAAATGTGATGATGATCCGACGAGGGGGTGGATTGCACGACTGTCGAAAGTTGAAGCTGTCTTCCCTTTCTCACGCAATCGTGCCACTTTTGGCGAGGAAGGAAATGGAGCTTTGAAGGGGATTCAAAATCTCACTCTCTCCTTCCTTCTCTCGCCGCTGGTGCCATCCAAACAAGGGTGAGAATCCTTTTTCTTGCAGAACCCTTTTTTATCTCTCGAAAACCCTCTATCTAAAGGAGATATAAAAGTAATTATTCAATAGTCTAGGAGCATCGTCATGTGGTACTCTGAACCACTATAGACTGAAAAATTTATGTGGGTCCATACTCTTAGTTGTCATCCTCATGAGAATGCGTGTTATAGAGTGGTTTGAAGCAACACGTGGTGATACTTCCGGACTACTGAATAATTTCGCATTTCGTTATGATCCTCAAATCTCCTCAAATATCTCCACTTCTATTTGTGCAAATGAAACTTAAATAGGAGTATCTACATTTACTTGATCACGCTAATAATCACTTAAATTGGCAAACGAAACTGTAAAAACAAATTTTAAATGGACGAATAAAACCTTAAACATTAGTTTTTCGTTGTCCAAATATTGGTCCTTTGCATTTTTTTTAACACTTCGATATTGAGCAATGGCACCTCGTCCAATTTGGTCAACCAATGTTGAATGTTTGCCTCGTGTTGTAATAACTGTTTCAAATAATTTATCAAATAAAACTTAAAAAATTAAATTATTTGATCATACGAATTATCGCCTATATACGGACACAGTAAACCCTAAACGCTAGTATTGAATGCACAAACGGACAAATAAAACCACGAGTCTTTTATGGCCCCAATAACTGTCCTTTCCAATTTGTACGGCACTTATAAAATGAGCTACGACTCTTCGTTTAAATTCATTAGTAAATGCATTTACATCGTGTTTTTAATAAGTATATTTCAAACAATCTATAAAATGATGCTTTCCTAATTAAATTTCTTAGATTAATTTACATATTTTTCCAATCAATCTTTTTCTCACCTCTAATCTAGAACATCCCAAAATCATTCTTCTTTTTTCTTCTATTTTGGCAATCTCACAAGAATTATTACAAAAATCCAAATTTTTAGAGTCAAACAAAGCCCTTCGTTTTTTGAATTCCATAACTACCCTCCACTCCCTCTCCTCTACGTGGCATTTTTATCCTCTTCGCTCATCGCTTGCAACCACACTCCAAACAAAGTCTCCGCCGTTACCTCTTTCAACTCTCTTCCCCATCTCGTCTCTTTCTCGCCCCAAATCCTCGCGTTTTTGGCTTCACTTTCTCGGGAAAATCAATCCACCAATTTTCCGTCTCTCCAATCAACCCCTTCCGATCTCGAAACCCTAGATTTCGTCATTTCTCGGCCGACCGGCCGATCTGATACAATAGCATGGAGAGGATCGTCGGCGGTAAATACAAGCTCGGCCGTAAGATCGGAAGTGGATCATTCGGAGAAATCCATCTCGGTGAGTTCTGATTCATACCTACACACGAAACGAATGCATATAAATTTAATTTGTAGATTTTCTTGTTTCTTTTCTTTATGTATCTGATTGCGATTATTGTTGCGCCTTTTTTGATTTGGTTGGTAGCTACGCATGTGGATACGTTCGAGATCGTTGCAGTGAAGATCGTGAGTCTCAATTGATATCTCTCGTAATCGTTTCATTTTTTTGTGTATTTCTATTCTAGATTGTTATATCTCAGCTGATGTGAATTGATATATTGATTTTGAGCTTGATTTTGATCCAATATTCCGATTAAGGAATTCAAGTCAAGATTCATATCTTCTCGATTTTCCCCCCACGCCATAAGAGATCCTACTCTGTGTAACCCAATGTTTTGAAACCCGGACCGGAGGACGAACCGGAAAGGGGACCCGGGCGGACGGGTCATCGGTTGAACCGCTATCGACTAGAGTTTAGGTGTGTGTGTCCTGTGTGCTTTTCATTCGTTCTCAATCGTTAATTGTACTTGCTTATGTTTTCTGGTTTGCAGGAAAATAATAAGACAAAACATCCACAATTGTTCTACGAGGCCAAGCTATACAATATTCTGCAAGGAGGAAGTATGTAAAGTCAAGCATTTATTTTCTTATACGTGTTTCCATTTATTAGAAGTTTATTTGTCAGTGTGAAATTTTATTCGTGAATTGTTTCATTCTTTTATTTTTCTTGCAAAAATGAGTTGTTAAATTCTCTCTCTGATATTTGTCATATGTATATTTGCTATCATTCAAGGTGGTATACCAAGCATCAAATGGTCTGGCATAGACGGGGAAGATAATATACTAGTTATGGATTTGTTGGGACCAAGCCTTGAAGATCTGTTTGTTTATTGTGGAAGGAAGTTTTCATTGAAGACAGTCTTGTTGTTAGCTGATCAAATGGTAAGCTGCGTATCCATTGTTTCACATTATAGTGGGCCATGGATGCCTACCAGTCAACTCCTTAGTGTGTTGACAGCCAGCCTGATATATGAGGGAATAGGGATAGTGATGCATATAGTTTTCTGCAAAACATATTTGTGGTTGCTGTTACTATTCTGGAAGGGACATGGCAGTTACAATAGCATATTTTTTAAGCTAGAAATTGTATGCTTTTTGAGCATAGGTTGGACATTTTCTTGGACAAATTATGGTGTCAAGTTGAAGCAACTGCCAAAGGTCCCCTACTAAGTGACAGTACTTACATATTCCTCATCCAGTGGTCATCGAATTCATTCCCAATCCATGTTTATTATATCTTATCACATTCCTTGTCTTATAATCTTATTCATCCAATTCATGCCCAATCCTCGTTTATTATTTGTTTTTCTATCATTATTTGCTGTATATGTTTTAGATGCCTGTTCGAAGATGTTGTTTCTAGAAATTCCTAATTGATGTAAACGTTTGTTACATCTCCTTTTTACCTCTTCCAGATAACAAGAATAGAGTACGTACACTCTAAAGGGTTTTTGCATAGGGACATTAAACCTGATAACTTTCTCATGGGTCTCGGTCGAAAAGCAAACCAGGTATCGCTTACTCTTTGACACTTGAGCCCTTCACATGGATGCCTTTTTTCATTCCTTTTCTCTCTTTTTTTGCGAGCTTTCATAGTTGAAACTCCTCAGGTTTACATTATTGACTTTGGGCTTGCAAAAAGATATCGGGATTCTACAACCAATCGTCACATTCCATACAGGTTACCCTTTTTTTCTCTGGTTCTGACTCTTTCGCCACATATCTTGAAGAATTACTTTGACATGTATTCCTTTTTATAACCATGTGTTGTCTAATAGCGTCTGTTGTAATAGTCTTTTATTCAGTTTCTCAAATTGTGCCTAGCATAATTGATGTTTGGTTATTCCGCGCAGGGAGAACAAAAATTTGACTGGGACTGCACGTTATGCAAGTTGTAACACTCATCTTGGAATTGGTAAGCATAGGATACTTTCTGTTATTGCTCTTCTTATTTGAAAGCAAGCGCTTGATATGCATTCTTTTGTGCCTCGTCTGTAGAGCAAAGCCGGCGGGATGATTTAGAGTCTCTTGGATATGTACTTCTGTATTTCTTGAGAGGAAGGTATCAGTTTTTGCTCGAATGATATATTCTTGTCTTATTATGTAGTTCGGGAAACCATGTGTTTAGTGCTTTCTGTTACTGAATGTTTTTTTATGGTTGAGTTCATATACGTACTATTCAAGCTTTTGTTCATGTTTTTGTAGGTGTTTATTTTCCTTGTTTGTTCTCTTCTCTTATCAATTTTTTTTTGTTTATAGTCTGCCATGGCAAGGTTTAAAAGCTGCAACCAAGAAGCAAAAGTATGACAAAATATGTGAGAAGAAGTTGTCAACTCCTATTGAGGTTTGTGCCTTGCTGTTATTAAACAAGCCAGTCAGTCACAAATTCCCCTACTCCCACTCCCTTCCGCAGTCTTTTAGATTTGATTATTGTGTGTCATTTGCAAAGTCCATACTGCTAAGACTCTACTATTGTCCTTAAGGTTTTGTGCAAGTCTCACCCTGTGGAGTTTGCTTCATACTTCCATTACTGCCATTCACTGACGTTTGATCAGCGCCCTGATTACGGATTCTTGAAGCGCCTGTTCCGTGATTTGTTCAGTCGTGAAGGTATTGGCTCACTGATATATCAGTTATTTCAACAATGTGGACATTGCTTGGGTCATAAGGCCTCATTCATCTGCATGTAAATGATGCAAATGCCAAGACCTAGATTGTTAGTTTATATTGTGAACTGCCCTGACTATGATGCATGTACTGATGAAAATTATTTCTCTTGGATTTGATCAGTATATATTTTCTAATTCTTTGTCTGGCAGGGTATGAATTTGATTACATATTTGATTGGACAATCTTAAAGTATCAGCAAGCACAAAAGAATAAAACTCAGCCACGAGTGTCTGTTAGTATTCCCACTACTTTATAGTTTTGTCCTTTTTGACTGCATTTAATTGTTTCTAGTGGTTTTGGCTTTAGAGCTTCGTTAGGACTTTTATGTTGCTTACTTTGAGAGTGTTCAATTGTGTTATTATGATGCTGACAATATTTTGAATGTGAATTTTACAGCCAGCTCCTGGAGAGGGTAATAGTAGAGCGACAGCAATGGATGTGGACAACCATCAAGGTTAGATCTTGTTGGTCCACTTTGTGCATCTGCTTACCCAATTGCAGTTAAACTATCATAATGTGTGTCCTACGTTTTTGGTTATCTGACTTTTCATGGTGTTGAAAGAATTTATTGTCATCATTTTTTGATGTCACAGTAAGAACTATTAGCCTCTTTCAGGTAGCATAAAGTATCTTGTTTTATTGACTAGGCACTTTTTGTTGCTGGTGTTGGAGACAATCGTTAAAGTGTCCCTAAAGTATCATGTGTGTGTCCTAAAAAGTGTCGCGGGAGAGTGCAATCCCCAAATATTGGGAAAAAATAGGACGCTTTGAGATTTAAGTGTGAGTGTGTCCAACACCAGCACGTTGCTTCAGGCGAAGTGTCGGTGATGTATAGTGTGTTTGTGTGTGTTGAAGTGTCCCCCCAACATGTTGTGTGTCCCATTTTTTGAAAGATTACGTGTTGATGTTGTGTACAGAGTCTGTGTCAGTGCTACATGGGTGAACAGTAATACTTTCTGGAATTATTAACTTGACTGTTTCATTATCTAACTATGGTAGGCAATCATGCTTCCTACTCGGCTGAGACTATGGAGCGCATGAGACTGGGCAATGCTGGTAGTCCTGGTATTCGTATGCAGTTTAAACCACAAGCACCGGGTGGGAGGAATTTGAACTTGGAGAATCCCCTACAGAAAAATGTGAGTTAATTAATTTTCCATTTTATTGACATGTATCAATCCCATGATATTCTTCAGCAGATGATGATTTGGGATATGGTTAGTGTTGCTTTTATTGAGTAATAGTATATAAAATAATTTATGTAGATAAACCTGTTTGTTCATGATATATTGTTCTTGTAGATTGTGAGCAATACAGACATTCCATCGGCTTCATCTTCTCATGTGGGCACGTCAAAACAAAGAACGTCGAAAGCTGTGTTGCCTGCCGAAAGCACAACCTTTAGTCATGCAAATGGTGACAAAGTTGGTCCTTCAAGTAGCTGGATTTCGTCCCTTCACCGTGTTTCTTCTGCGAAGTGATTTTATATGGTAAGTTGATTTGGTTATTTATTTCATTGCATTCCAGTATCGTAATACTAAATGGACTTTTGCTTACATTTTTCTGATATTTATGTTGCAGTTGCTGCTTTGGTCACTATCTTCATGACACATCCGGTGATGTTTTATCTTGCTCTGGATTTGGATTTTTCATCATTTCCGTATGGAAGACAGAACTTTTCGCAAAAGCGTGAAACTAACCAGAAACAGTGGACCAACTCTAGATAAAGATCACTAATGGCTAAGTTGACGAGAATTCAGTGAAGGAACTGTGGAGGACAAAATGCTCATGACTCTCCTTCGCGGGTGCAAAGCTACCTGCTCAAGTTGTAATCTTTGCCAAGGTGACTAAACCATTAGTTGGTCCTTGAACACAGACCAACCGCAGCTTTGGTTCCTGCGCTGTACATAGATGTCAAAAACTATGCAGGAACTGTGTGCAGGAACTGTGTTATATGGTTGTGTAACATGAATCGCGCGTGAATTGTTTTTGCCTGAATCCTTCTGTTAAAAAATCATAGAGTTTTCAGTTTACTTCAGTGGTGGTTGAGAGTTCTTTATTGTTCGTTCATTGGCTATTTGCATTGTAAGATTGTAACCTTAATGCTTTATAGCTTTTGGATCAGAGCCATGGTTATATGGCCGAAACAGATTTTACATAGATGAAGCGAGAAATTTTTATGTTTGTGTTGTCAAATATATAGTGCCTACATGTATGGTGCATTCTGCAGGCTGAAGAATTGTTTTGATTGGTAAGTTAAGGAGACTCAAAGTTGAGTCTCTTAATGTTGGAAAAGTTGAGTCTCTTAATGTTGGAAACCCTGTATGGGGAACCTTGTTTTGGTTGATGTGTTCTTTCTTTTGTCCCGTTGATTGCTTCAGCTTACCAATTTTAGTTTGGAGAAGGGTATTAGACAAAAAATATGACATATGGATTTGCACGGTCCAATTCAGGTCATGTGAACGTACTTTTAGAAACCACATATATCAATGGCGAACTTGTGCCTAGCAAGAGCTTGAATTAGATCTATAGGTGTCTGTTATGCATATTTTACAATCTGCTTAGTTGTGCATTTTATGGAGCTAGGCTGCAGGGATTCTTTGTCAGATACTTATCTTTTCATCCCAATGTTTCTTGTACTCTTTAATTCTCTGGGGTCTTGATATTTTGGCAAGTTAAAATGCAGTAAAACTTGTGACCTTAGTCTAGCAGGTATCCTCAACCCGGGGAATAAATGTTCTGCTTCTTTTTAAAGAGTCCATTTGTCTTTTTAAAGCATTGCAATTGAAAATTTTATACCTCTGAAACTGCATGTTCATGGAAAATTCTTCGAGTACTCACCATTCGTTTCTTGTCTCTAAAATCTGTGAAGAATTTGGTGTGTTACTAGTTTTTGTATTGTGACATTATTCCTATGGCTGCTCAATTTTGGGTTTTATACCATGTAACTTGCAGGATCACTTCTTTGGTGGCAAAGCTGATGCATCCACCTGGTCACACTTCTACTTGAAGGCGGCTGACTAGAGAACAGGTGAAACTCAAGTATATTCATCTTTTGTTGGGGTGACTTGAATCGGCAGTTTGATACGGAGTGCTTATGGAACAGCTAATTTTCACTTAAAATTTGATGAAAGCTTGTGACCTGGCACGATGGCTGGTGCTTTTTGCTCCCAGCCTTGTGGTGCGAGTTCGCGTTTAGCAGATTGGCGTTTACATGATGGGAAAAGTACAAGCAAAAGTTGGGGTAGGACTGATTAACTACTACCCCTCCCTGATTCTACGAGTGGGAGCATTGTGCTTTGGATTCTACCTTGTGGATACAGTCAGAGAGCTTGTGATTTTACTGTAGAGCCTTGTTCATTAGACCTGAGCATGTACTGGGGGCTGCTGGATAAGCCATGCCAGCCTGTTGCTCTCCTGGCTTCATTTGTTGAATATATGCTGGTATGGGAGGCAGGGTAATGTTTGGATAATTGGGTTTATGGATTAATTTGAGGTATAAAAAAAAAAAACAAGTGATTTATGACTCCTCTTTTCAAATCCCTTGACAAATCCAGAATCCAAGCAGCCTAAATTGATTTGGTGTTATGTCATTGAGCTCTTTAATGCCAAGGGTAATAAATGTATTAGATCCTTTCGTTCTTCCTAATTTTCTTGAACGGTTTCTTATTATGTGCTGCTATCTGCAGATTATACAGAAAAATTGAGAAGCAAGATACAGGTAAAATGGTACAACTTGGGAGCTCTAAATTCCCTCATGGTCTCTGTGTTCTCTCTGTGGAGAGGCTTCTGGATTGCTAAGCCGACTGGAGGTAACGATTTGTGAATGTTTTCGGTGACCAAATTGGAAACTACTCATCCTTGTCACGAGTGTGACTAGTTTTTTGGTTGCTCGGTAAATAAGGGTAGGAGGTAATAACCATCACTTGGTTGTACCAGATTCCCCCGGCCGTGAGCTGGACAAGAGGAGTCGAGACATATCTAGCAACAAGGAGTACTGCATGTGAAGATTGGCTCTGGTCTTACATTGACTTGTTTTGATTGAGGATACATTGACAAGAAGCTAGTGACTTGTAATTAATTGGGTTGATTCACCCCACTGACGTCCATGAGATTTGAAATCCTGGTTGTTACCTGGTTGAGGATGGTGGTTAGTCTCTGATTGCTTGATAGCGATCTCTGAAGAAGTCTCCATACATTTTCCTCAATGCAGCCGGCGGAGTTGGTTGGGGAGGGAGGTTAGTCTGTCCCCGGCGGAGTTGCATCGGAATGTTGATAAACTTGCTTGATGACTGGTCAAGATGATAGAAATATAGAATTGGTGCTCTGTTGTCACCCATTTCGGTTCCCCGGCACTACTGTGCATCCTATTTGCAAGTTACTCCAACTTTTATGCTGTCAAGGTACGACCTTTTTGTTTTGTTTTTTCGTGTCAAGTTCCAACCTTGGTCTTCTTCTGGTTGCGACAGTTTTGATCGGAGGGTTTTCAGCATTCAGCAATACTTACAAGGCGATTTTCACTTTATCATTCATCCGAGGAAATCATAAACGGTAACACTGGGGAAAAGAATTCCCAGAAAAGACTTAAAATTTAGGTAACAAGAAATAAAAACTCTCAACTTCAGCAACTTCTACTCCAGCTTTGTACTGCTCACCATCAATGGCAATAATGCAGTCGATCTTCTCCATTGCTTCCTCGTCATTCAGCAACTCATATGATTGTATCAGTCTTCCCGCCCGCGCGGGCCAAATGGTTTGACAAGTGGGCGACTCAGCGTAAGATTTGAGCTCGGAATTTCACAGGATATCACAGAATTAGTCGAATACGCGTTTGAAATCCTCAGCGGTTGCTTTTGTGGAACCAAAGTTGGATAAAAAAGCATTTTAGTTGGGAGAACAATTTTGTTCACTTTCCTCCAGGATATTCTCATCGTGTCTCACTTCCATGATCAAAATTTTGTCAAAATACAAAAATAAAGCTCAATCAAGTATTGGCGAACTTCATCTAGAATTTAATCTTTTTTCCTCAAAATTCTCAACAAAAACATTGAACTTGTAGACCGAGTGCTTCCAGAGACCCTATTGAATTCAGTTTTTGCATAGCCTCATAACAAATGAATTTGAACGAAATAAATGATTTCAATCACCGGAGTGGAATTTAAAATCAGCTACCCTCGCGAGAGTGAACCACCAAGCGAGGGTGTTGCTCTCGAGTCGGGGACAAAAAGATTCGACGGTTTGGAGAACAGGAAAAATGGAAAATGCATAGCTATTATCTCAGTCAACGGAGTTCATTGCCGCAAATAAGGTTTCATCTGCATACATTCTTCTTGCGAGGAAGAAAATATTATTGCCAAACGTTACATAAACCAAAACCCACCATAAAGAAGAGATCCGATGCAATGGGGAGTTGTCTCTTCGGGGACATCCAATGAAATTGGAACGATACAGAGAAAGATTAACACGGTCACCGCGCAAAGATGACACGCACAAAACGAAAAATGGGGAGAGTTTTTTCGGTTAAAAAAAAAAGAGATGCCATGGGGAGAAGATCAATGCGTATCAGATCATTCACATTGCATCAAAATATATACTGTATATATATCATTCACAGTTTCCACTAGTTAGAATACGATAATGCCATAATAGGACCATCAAAACCCCTAAAACTACACTAATTCGCCACTTTAGATCAAGGAACCAATCACGTTATAACAAGGAGCGCTCCAACGCGTATCATTCACATGCAGTGTATACTGGCATTTAACATTACAGTTTTAAGGCATAACCGCCAAAAACCCAGAATCATCCGCTACAAAAATCTACAGCTGTTACTTGAGTTGCCCTTGCCCATTCTACGGAGGACCCATTCGACGGTGTTCGACAAAAAGGAGAGCCATAAAACTACACTGATGTACTCCAAACCACCCTGCATTTTAAAGAAACGGAGATAACAATCCTACAACACTTCAAAATTCAGGAAACAAAATAGACTTCTTTTCCCTGTCACCATTTATCAACTCATTCAGCTCATTTTCACCTATATTTAATAACACATACCTTAATATTTCCATCATCAAAACATTAGAAGACACATCCATAGTAAGGAATTCCACATTCGGAGAAACAAGTGGAACCCGAAATGAATCATTTCCAGAAGGCGAGGATTGGCCGGTCAAATCCAGTTTTGCTGCCTGATAACCTGGAAGTGATGTTTTCTACCATCCTAAATCCAATCTGCAACCGTGGACCAAAGATCAAAAGTCAGCAGATTGGTATCAATAAGAAAACAGAATCCCTAATGGTTATCTCGTATTTCATATAGCTTGTGTGACATGGACTCTCGTTAATTTATTTTATTTTAAAAAATTCCCGTGTCCGACAATCATTATGGGCAAGGCTATGGGCGGTCGGATGGTGCACTGCACCATCCCCCGAGCCAAGGCTATGGATAGGGTTGGATCCTGTAATTTTGATGATATACGGAGAAACAATGGACTTCACACAAGCTGGAAACACACATTCCTTCTCATTGCCTGAATGGGTTGGCATGCTTGACACAAAAAATAAAATAAATCTATATAATTGAGCTAAAAATAAACATTTTTATGAGTAGTTTTATACATTAAACATTAGTTTGATACTCTCAAGGAAAAAAAGAAGAAGATAAAAGTAGGACTTTTTCACATAACGTGACGTGATAACATGAACCCAACACGACCCGAACGTGACACGAAAGATTTGGTGAGTTGAAAAATGTTGTGGGAATTCATAAATAACATTTTGAAACATAACACGAAATTACCTATTGCCCACCCCTTTATTTACCTGTATAAGGTTAGAAATTCTATTTTCCCTTACCTATATCCAACTTTTGAACACAAATCTAAATATCCTAAAATTCAAGTTTAGGAAGGTCTAACCCTGAGATAAGCTCCATACTAGAGTCCATGTCCCACAAGATTTAGCTAAATGTTAAATCTCATTGACTAAATACGAACAAAAACATGACATATACCTTGTCCAAAAGAACTTCTTGAAAACCTTCAGGATAGATCTTAATATTATGATAATTAGTTTGTGCCATCTGCAGACCAAGTAGAAAATTGTTGTTTGAGACAAATAATCCCAGGACAAAAAATCATTAGCCCATTCAAACTACTTGAGAAGTACTAAGGTAAAAGACTTTCACGAAGCAAAAATGGTATCCGACACTGGTTCCAGTAACTGTAAAATAAAATGCAAGATTCAAGAGATCAGAGCCCCATAATAGCATAAAAATCATTGACAAACAAGCGCCCATGTTATCATTCATTTGGTCAAAGGTCAATTCTAACATCTGATTAAAAAAAAAAAGATTGTACAATATGAAAACACCTGCAATTTTTTCAGATACAAGATGATACCTATAACAGCCTTTAATAACAAAAGCATCCCTCTCTCTCTCTGTGCTGAGTCCATTATGCATGAAACCTATATAATATAACATGTAACGAATATATCGAGGTTTGGAAAATCAGTTTGATATTTGAACAAGTTGACAATCTAGAGATTTTTTTTGTTAGATGGATATTCAAGCATTTGAAGCATGTGAGTTTGTTCAATTAGAGATCTGGTAAGTGGGTTGTACTATCTTTCTTTGCTTTGCTATTGTGTTTATTTGCAAATTTCAAGGCACAAGGATGGGCTTGAAACTTGGGACCTGATCATTTCATTGCCTTCATGATATTCTGAGAGAGAGAGAGAGAGAGAGAGAGAGAGAGCGCCAAACCATGAAGATAATGGAACACTAAAAAGGCTGAGCATGACTTGGTAAAGAAATGGAAGGACTCGTCATTTGAGCATCAGAGCTGTCTTTGGAGCATAACGGGGCGTAATGATGAGGAATTAAAAGAAAATTCGATACCTCGGATACAAGACGGTTTTTGTAGTATGATTTCCAGGGTTGGGGTTCCAAAATAAGAATGCCACCCTGCTCAAGTTAAAATATAGATTATACTTATAACCATATTGCTATGCACAAGCCAAGACTCTATGAAAGCAAAGGATCAGGCATATACCGGTTCAAGAAGCTTCCAAATCTTGGCAAATAAAATAATCAATCCATCATCACCCCAGTTCAAATGGATCCATTTTGCTACACTTAAGCTGCAAAAAATAAAACACAAAAGAGAAAGAAATTAAGATTTCAAAGTATCACATAGGGCACAGGCAAAACTAGGTAAACCAGCAAATGAAATCTTTGGACTGCGATTCTGAAATATAACAGTATTCTGAATAATTAGGACTGCATGAAGGTATCTTTCTTGAGCCAGCCATACAATTAAGATGCAAAAAAATGCCATTGAAAGGAAAAAGGATTCGAAAGGAATTCGTTTCAAACGCAACTTACCAAACAAAGAAAACAAGGAAAATTTGCACATTTAAACTAATTATTCACATAAACTCCATCAATTTGGTTGAGTCGTCAACTTTAAAAAATAAAAATCATTCAGTCACTAAGGATCCCACTTAAGGATCTGCATAGACAAATAACTTGCATTCAGAATCTAACATAAAAGACGCGTAGGAGAGAGGAACCACATAACCAATTTTCCAATTTCCATGTTTCAAATGGACCTATATGTCATTCATTCTTTTTTACTTTTTCTTGTCTTCGTAAGCACGTCTTCCCAAATGTACATATACATATTTAGTAAAAAAAAAAATCACATTAAAGTTACGAAAGGCTATACAATTTTTATTCTATAGTATTTTAAGATAAGAATACCACCATTTAGCATCATATAACAAAAAGATTGTCCGTAAAAAAGATTGCGAATGACTAGACAAAATATACACAACACTTGATCTTGAATTCTTGGTTAGGGCTTCTTCTTCATTTCGAGTTCTTGATGAGCGAAATCCCGTGTCTCTATCAGTCTATCTCTGCCATGGCTCTCTCTCCCCTCATGGATATATCTAGGGCTTCTGGTTTGTGTTTGACACTGAAGGAGGAAGAGAATGTATTTGTTTGACGCTGAAGGAGGAAGAGAATGTATTTGTTTGACGCTGAAGGAGGAAGAGAATGTATTTGTTTGACGCTGAAGGAGGAAGAGAATGTATTTGTTTGACGCTGAAGGAGGAAGAGAATGTATTTGTATTTATGTTTTAGGTATACTATTACGCTCTTTGCCTCTTAGTTACCGAGTATCACTTTATATTCTGTTTAGGTTTAAAAATAACAGACCTTACCCTGTTTCAAGTTTTAAAAATTATGTTTTGACCCATAATGTATCGGAAACGTGCCCGTGTGTGTCCGTCACATGCCCGACTCAAAAAATTAAACAAATAATCATTCAGACACCTATTCCACTTGTCGGACACGCATCGGGGACGTGTCGGCATGCGTCCGTGTCCGACACGTCTGGGATAGGGATTCGTGAGCCCCGGGGGAGTTTCTGTGCTTCTTAGTGTAAAACATATGTCATAAACCTGAAGCAAAATTGAACTGACCAAATAATTGTATGATAGAGTTTATCCTCTGGCGGCCGCCAATCCTTAACAAAGTTTCCTTTCTCGAAAGTAACTATGTGGGAAAGATCTTTTCCGCTCCTAGTCTCTTCACTTTGTACTTCAGTGACACTGTGTTGTACACCATTCATCCCCTCTGAATCTTCTAACTTGGTAGGCTTTGGTTGTACTGCACCAGTACTCATCTTCACAGTTCTTCTGAGATTCCAATGTGCATCCTGGATCCGATCTGCAAGAAGATCAAAAGAATCTCATTGATTTGTCTGACTGCACCTTAACAATAGCAAGTGCGATATAACTTCAACCCAGAAGGTTAATTTTTGGGTCAAGGTCCAAGGAGACTAATTTCTATCCGCATTACAACATTAAATGAAATACATCAATCCGAAAAATCAGTACCTGCTCTCCAATCCGAGTGGTTAATAATGCACGTAAGTATGATGGTATTGGTTTACGCAGATCTTTTATGTTGATCATTAGGATCAATAGCCTTTCTAGTCAATACGGTCCGAAAAGATGTAAAATGTTTTATAAAAGCAACCGTCTCTTTTTCGTTTCACGAAATCCAATAAATGAATGAACGAAGCAAGTTGGTCCAAAAGAAACCAAGGTTATACTTAAAAATCTTACCACCATCGATGTCAACTCCAAGGATGCTCCGGCAGCCAAACTTTTTTGCTGCAGACAAAAAGGCACAGCGAGGTAAATTGAGCTATTGACAGAAACACACACAATGGTCAAAATAACAGAGGAACAACAAAGTTGAGGATCTTATTTCGGGGAACATTTATTTTTTGGGGAAGATTGCCAGCATATATTATCAACCAAAATCAGTAACTATAGTTCAAGAAAAGTCACTTGTTACCTAAGCTCGTCTTCTAATAATAAAAAGCTCTTGTTTCTGAAATATGAAACCAAAAAACATGTGCATATATAATAACTGAATAGATAAAGGCCTGTAAACTGTAAAACCAAAGGCACATGCAGAAGAAGATGAGACAAGCATCATTTATTATAGTGTTATCGTTATAGAAGGCATTTTTTTCGTGTGTGATTGTGTTTTGAAAACTTAGGAAATCATAAAAGCTTAGCACAAATGGCCCAAAAAAATGTTAAACAATACTGAAAAATTAGCCCACTAAAGGATTAGATACCAATAGTGATTGTTATTGTCCCATTATTGCATCCAATGTCTAGACAATCCTTGCCCTCGAACCACTCCTTCTTCAAAACCTTCAACCTAGGATCTTCCTCCAACTCCTGACCAACCTGAAAACATCAACACGAAACCAGTTTGAAGTCGGAAGCCACCACATGTCCCAGTGTCAGTGAGATGTGAATAAATTAAGTTGTTTAATACTAGTTAAAACTGGTAATGAACAAAACATGTGAGAAGGTTAATATAAGCCAAATAAAAAAAGATCAGAATACATTGGAAAACGTATGGAGTGCATTTATTACACAGAACAGATTTGACTAACCCAGCTATGTAGGTGTAGGGACGACAATATGGCTTCCTGTAGGTTTATGAAATCATACCAGCAGGTAATATTAAGTACGATAACAACCAAATGCTCGAAGACTTCAACAATTTCAAACTTTCATGAATCAGAATAAATATTGAGTGCCACCCGTGACACCATCTATCCTGGTATTACCCACTAATAAAAGAATGGAAATAGGACTTGGTGGACATTCCTTGTTTCCTCCTAACCAACCCAACAATGTAGAAGTCAGTGTTTGAAATCTGCAGAACCCTAACCCAATATCTAGCATTACAAAAACGGAAAATAAAAGCAAATCACACACACATAAGGAATTACATGGTATATACCAAATGTAGGTTAATCGATACATTGTCCCGATTCACAATTTTAACCGAAAAACAAAAAAGATCATTGAAGTCCCCAGTCTCAATCAAACAAGTTAGGGTTCCTTCCTCTAAATAAGTCAAATTCAACCACTGCGTAGCAGTATTTAACACCTCGATCGAACATTCAATCTGATACATGGACATACAAACGTATATGTATATAATACGTTGCAATCTGTACGAATAGAGTATTGAAAGGAGGAGAAAAAGGAGTAGCATACACGATAACCGTAGTAGTTTCTGTAATTGCCAAAGATGGCGACTTCTTGGCGTTTTCTCTTCTTAGCCGTCTGTTGAGCTGTCGTCGTTTCAGCGTCTTCGTCATCGTTCTTCTTCTTCTTCTCGTCTTGGCCCATCTTTTGTCTTCTATTTGCGCAGAGAGAGAGAGAATTTGGAGAGAGGAACAGAGAGCGCGGGTTTTTATAGCAAGCGTCAGTAGGGTTTGCACTTTGAGTGCAATTTTTTTTACACTACATAAAGGACGGATGACAAAAGAAGTATTTTATGCCAGCAACTAGTAGCTAGCTCATTCGGTAGAGTATTTGAATGCTTTATATTGTATCTGGGATCTCCGAGATCGAGTCTCATTTTTTCCTCCTTTATGTAATAGATTATGAATGACAGATGACAAAAAAATATTTTGTAACGGACATGTTCGGTTATTTTGCCTTTTTTTTTTTTTTTTTTTGGAGTTCTCAAAATAAATTATGGTTTCGTTTTTTTTTTTCTGCATGAGCTCCCATACGTCGCTTAGCGGAGAATTCAATTAAAGTCGGAATCCCGATAAGAATCAACAACACTGGTAAAACATAAAGTTTCGAACATTTGACATTAAGAAAGAGCAAACCTATGCTAAACACAAGGCCAAAGGCTTTAATTAGGTTCGATCATTTAAATTTTATTTATTTTATCAGAATCACAGATTCAGTTTTAGTTCTTGTTTTAACAAATTACTCTAATTATATAAAATAGATTTTGAAAATAGATTTTTTTTTTAGGCAAAAAATTGTGAAATTAGATTTGAATTAGGGAGTGTCCCACCAACAAAAAACAATTTTTTTCAAAAACCAAAACAGATCATTCTCTCACAATACGTCACATAAAATACCATGAGAAGTCAATTTATTCTAAAACCACCCTTAGCCGAACACGCTCTTAGAAGGATTTGGAATGGATAGTAAGCTCCTTTCAAATTTCTTTGAACATTTCAATTTACCCGCACCTTGACATAACCTGAGAACCCAATACCCATCCACTTGTGAGTTGAGACGAATTCAACTAAAATCTGCTCCATAAAGTACTACTCCAGTCGGCTTGAACGTGAAACTAAGACGAAGCAAACCCTAATCCAGCTCTATACCAGCCAATCCTTGAGAATAAACACAAAATAAGTTCTCTTCGGATAAAACAAATTAAACATTCAAACAATGGTAACCAAACCCATGCGAGTAAATCTAACTTCCATGCTTAAAGATTATTTAGCGCCCCAATGGCATTACCAAGTGGTGTCCTAACTCTCTCCACCGCACATTTGCAATCGTACGTCTAAGCTTTAAACATGACATTTCTTCCATCCAAGGCCAATAAGGACGAAAATTTGAGAGTTGAAGAGAAGATGTTACAAAAGTGGGAATAAATCCCAGCAGCCCCACTTCAACCTTTCTTTTCTTTCCCATTTCTATTACCAACCAAAATTGTTTCAAATGAAACTGATGGAGCAAAGGTGGGCAAAAAGAAATAAATACATCAACCACAAAACATCATCTCAACTTTTCTACACTATAGTCATCCAGTAATGCTGGTTTTACTTTTTGACAAGAGTTGTTTCACCTACCAAACTAGATTTAAATACATTTTCTGACAGCGTAATTCTTGGCGGAGTAGATTTCACAAGTGTTGAAGCTTTAATTGTGTAAACTGTCGACTTGTCCCGGCAGAGAGCCACTGTTGCAAGCTTGGTATCATGCAATTCCTCAAAGTAACTCCAATTCCTTGAGAAAATCAATATTATCGACGAAAACCTGCAGTTCAAACCAATTATATCGAAACCAAATGATCAACAGGTCTAGGCAGCAGAGATAAACGGTGAGAGTTACTTTCTTATCTGAGTTTAAACAGTGAGTCCATCCGAACTAAGTATATTAGATTACAACGTGGACGTTGCCATTTTTAGACTAGGTCCTGTGCTTATTCTCCCCACTAATTGATTTGCAAGCACGGTTTTTTTTTTTTCTTCCTAACTCTTTCGTATCGCTTCTCCACTTAAAACAGACAAGCCAAAGTTGTCCCATGAAACCCTTTTGCAGGGCCACTTCAGCTTTTTATCAGAATAATTTTTACATTATGTACTCAAAACATTAAGATCCAGAATGCAAAGTTCAAAAGATGTATCAAAATAAAGGTCTCTAAAAGCTAATGTAAATAAATCAAGGCAAAAACTTCTATTCTACAAGCACTACAATATCTAAATAGCTTATCAGGATAAATGATCAACGTATGAAACCAAATTCAGAGATGTACCGTTTTCCAACCATCAGGATCCAAGCACGCAGTAATCTTGGTGTTAATACCAGGTAACGGTCCAGGTTCTCGGGTAACTTTCCCTTCACTCATTTTAATCACCTCTGCAGTTTTGTAAACATCATCTGTCCCTATTGCTATCTGTGGAGATACAAACGAATCAGTCAACCTATTTGGTTCCTTAGGATGGGTCCATTGCAGCTCAAAACAAGTTTGAAGTTCCATATGCAGAGAGCCAAGTCAACCATGTAAAGGGGAGGGATGAAGAAGCATCTCTACCTGAGCATAGGCATTTCCTTTGTCGTATTGAGTGACCCCATAGTTGTATGTCAATTCCAGCACAGGACTTTTATCCTCGGGCCCATAGCCCATCATTGCTATCGTATACTAGAAATGGAACAAGAAGCTTATATTAGCCCAGAAGCTGTATACATAGAGGCAATCAACCTCCAAAAGAGGCCCATATAAACACAAACGTCAATGCAACTACGTAATAACTGGACTAGGTAAGAAGAAACAGCTGAGTTGGAGTTTACTCGACCATGTCACCTTGACATCAAGAGAGACAATCTGATAATATAATACTTGGAATTTGACGAAGAAATCATGATAATTGGCAGAAAAGTTGTGTTGCTGAACTCTCACGTATCCCGATCAGTATCACATGGGTATTCTGTAATCCCTACATTTTTTAGCAGCGGTTCAGGGAAAAACTCACATGTGGTTGGAAAGAACACTTTCTGGTCTCGCATGGATGAATATCAGAAAACTATCTTTTCCTCAAATCCCACTTAATTTTAAGTAGATTTCCAAAAATATGCATCTCATATAAAGTATATTACATTGGTTAAATGCCCCCCTTGCAATATTCAACTTTTAGGAACACACACTTTTTACTAAGTTCAAGGATTTAGGGAGATTTGACACCTAGGCACACACTTGCACTCGATAGTCATTCCCGAGTCCAAAGTAACATGGATCATGATACACTTTCTACACATAAATCATAGGCATATAAATCAGTAAGTAATTCAAAATGAAAAGCACTAAAGCAGATGACTGCTACTGACCCTAAACATTGTCGCTCCCATCCCTCCAATTCTCCAAAGGACCAAAGCCCAAAGGACTTCATAATAGTGCCTAAAAAGCACTGAACCAAGTTTCCTTAGTAAATCTTCTGTTTGAGACATTTGTTTCATATTTCGTCAACAACGAAAGGTAAATTTTGGTAGTTTGAGCTTGATTATTTACAAACAGGCTACAGAGTCATTGGACTTCATTCTGTACTGTTTGTCCAACTACCAGGAATTATAGTTTTGAATTTATAAAAACTAGTTTTGTATTAGTTTATTTCATAGATTGGTCGTAGAGCAGCTAGAAGCCTAGAATAATACCATGTGAAGGAGAGGTGAATAATGTCGAAACAAGTTCTCAAGCAAGACTTTGGAAGCAATAAGGACAAGGCAGGCATGAACAACCTAAAACTTGTCTGCAACATTTGGTAGTTTTCAATATATTAGTGACAATGACCTTTGTCAATTTGGAGAAAAGTACAAAGTGATTCATTCATCCACAAAGTTATAGACAGCAATAAAAAAATATTTGGGTACACTGTTATACAAGAGACATTACATCTACGTAACCACAACATCATGCATGAACTCGATCCCTCCATCTTAACTAGTTATCAATTATCATATTCTTGCAATCAAAAGGAGGTGACTCAAAAGCCAACAATAGCCAAAAAGAACCTTATGTTTCCCTTTTTTTTCTTTTAATGCATAATAATAGCCTTATAGAACTTATGGATAGGTAGATCCATTCTGACCCAACTAGCTAACATATGGACCCAACTAACCTAGAGACAACCAAACCAGGCTACAGGCTAGTAAACATGATCACTAAACCTTAGAAGGTACACATCTAAGTAGACCACCAAATGAAGTAGGACCGTAAAGACCCGGCCAGTTAATTCTAGCGACATCCCTTTTCAAATTCTGTAGTTTTGTTTCTATTGTTTAGTGGGTTGAATTGCCTTTTCAGTTAAAGGAAACTATTCATAAAAATAGGTACACGCATGCGAACCCCACTGGGGATGGCAGCCTAGTGGTAAATAGTTCACTTCCAAAGTGTTTGGGGTCAGGAGAATGCAGATTTGAGGCATGCAGATGACGCCCCCTTGTGCCCTGCAACCACCCTACTGGACCGGCTATGACCCACTAACCCTCGGAGGGTTGGTAGAAACCTATGGATAACTAGCCCCTCATAGGGCCTGCCATGGGTCTGGAGTCCCGATGGTCATGCCCAGGGTTTTTAGCCGGTCAGGCGGTCACCCTCTCCTCCATCCTTTTTAACGAGGGAGAAAAGAACACATGCATGTGGATAAAGTGTATTATCTGAATGACAACTCTGGAACCACTGAATAAGGCTGCCACCAGCTTAGTGACCGGATGTGCAACATAAGTAAGAAGTAGTAGTCAGAACAATCATTCATGCACTAATGCCCAAGCAATAAGACTTTCTTTGGTTCTTTCTCTTAATATAAATGGCGGAAAAGAGAGGAGAAGGGACTGTCTTGCCTAATCAATAACCCTGACTAGATAAGGGTAACCTTATTACTAGGCACAATTGAATTCTAGGGAAGAAAGATTCGGCACCAGAAGAGGAAAGTAAGCATAGCACATAAGGCCACCAACACCATCAATCAATGATAAGCTAGTATTCCGCTTAGAAGTCCCCTCGATGGTCAAGCCTTCTATGATGCTAACTACTAACTAGGGCTGCCCAGCGGATGGTTTTGGGCTGTTCGGTTCGGGTGGTTTGTCATTTTCTCCATATGCACCCGTCCGTGAGTGTTGTCCGGTTCAATTGGTTTGGTTGCGGTTTGGGCAGTTTATACATTAGAAAACTGTCCAAACTGAACTGAACGCGATCAAACAAATTCATATATTAGGATCCGTACCATACCTCGGGGTGGGTTCGTGGGCAGTTCGGTTTGGGCTGTTTGGGAGGCTCGGTTGACCTGTTGGGCACTCCTAATGCTGACAATCCACTGACAAGCTATATATATTGAATCTAATCCTAGCATGTTTTCCAGCTGTACTCAACTTCCTTCCAGAAAATTTGATAAGAGCACCTCTCACCATTTACTACACAAGACCCAAATACCTAAGTCCATGTAACAGACTAACAGAGGCAGGAAATGTCAAAATCACCTTGTACTCAGGGTTATCTCGTTTCCGTAGAAGCTCCATTCCAAAAGCCTAGACAAAAAAAGGAAAGTGTAGATTGAGAATTTCGTACAGGGCTCAAAAGAAAAGAACTAATAAACAATGGAGAAATAATATGTGAGTCATAGGAAATGAGTACTGAGGCCTATTTGCTAATGGACAAATACCGTCATCGGAATTCTTGGAGCAACTCTCACCTTCTCATAAAAATTTATGGCACGATCAAGATCACCAACTCGAAGCATCACTTGGCAGAGGGGCTCAGGTGTAGGACCCCTCTCAATCAGTTCAAACTTATAACCATCAGGATCTTCAATGAATGCAATTACTGAACTGCCACCCTTGACAGGACCAGGTTCCCTGGTAACTTTCCCACCCTTAGCCTTTATGAGATCCACAGTTTTCGCAACCTATTCACAACAACAACACTTGCTGAGGGCTTCAAAATCAAAGGATGAGTTCATAACTAGTTTCAAAGACCAAGTTCCATAAAATGACATTAACTATCCGATATTCTTGCATGTTGCAACATTGATTGTCAAAGTCTAAGATTATGAATGTTGAGAGAGAGCAGAAAAAAATGTCATTAATGCTATGCAAGTAATAGAAGGATGGCCACAAGTCAAAGACTTAGATGTTGCAGCAGCGAAAACAAATATAAGTGAAAACTGGGAACCATCAAGAAAATCTGGAGGACAGGTTAAAAAGAGAGAACTTACGGGTTTATATTTAACTCACAGGGTTAATAGGCAATATTATTATTCATGACAAACCCTTAGATTAGCGACACGATTAATCCATAAGCAGAAGCCTAGAAATAATAGCATGACCAAGCAATATACTCTTGGCTGATCAAATAAAATCACAAGCAATATTATATTTGCCATAATGTTTAAGCACGTGACTGAAAATATTAATCAGGAAATTTTCCAAGAGAAACTTACATCTTCAACCGCAATGCCAAAATGGCCAAAACCAGTTCCAATATCATACTTGTCAACTCCATAATCTGGCAGCAAAATTAAACACAGAATAACACGTCAATTTAACAAACATAGATTTACACTAAGCTCACAAGCAAATACCGAGGTGCACAATGAAGGTTCTCTGCAGAGGGTTGAAAAAAGTTCCTTATTATGAAGACAATTGTAAATAAAGAAAGAAGTTTTCAGCAGTTATACTGTATGTGAGTTCTATAACGAAGTGGGAGTCTTCTGGCCCATATCCAAGAAAGGCATTTGTGTATCTCTCCTCCGGTATGTCACGTTTTCGCAACAGCTTCATCCCCAAGCACTCAGTGTAGAATCTGCAGCCACCAGTAGAGTTTGATCCGAAAACATTACCACTGGTCATAAGACTAACAAACTACAAGACCACCAATCATGTCATGATATATAGGAGAAATTTACTTAATTGTCCTGTCCAAATCCCCAACCCGATAAACGACATGAAGCATTCTTCTATTGTCCTTTTTCACCCAATCTAGGGCCTCTTCCTGAGTAATAGATGTGCTTGCCTGTGCCATATTTCCAGCTGCACGAACTGCCATGCTACTTCCCTCTACTCTTAAAAACTTCGAAGCTTTTACACTGAAAAGCTGTGATTGTTGTACCGCTGCAAAACAGTATGATCAGTAAGTCTGCTGTAAAATCAGTTATAAAACGTATATGTGAATCCCCCAGGACATTAAATTTTTTGGCACAAACACTTGACACATGGTACCAACTAGTTTGTCATTTGCTAACGCATGAAAATGATAATAACTTCAATAAAAATAAAATAAAAAATAAAATAAAAAATAAAAAACCTCCTGTCTATACTATTTATCGAATAGACATACCAATATATGACATTCAGACACTCTCAATCAAACAAGAAAAGTACCAGCAAATAGCGTCCCTGACAGCATTTCAAACACGACATAAATATGCACACAACACTAAGCAATCTCCAAATACTCCAAAATAAACCATCCAAAATGTTGCCCAATCAAATTCGAAGGGAAAGACAAATAGAGCATACACAAGGAGGAAACCATGGCATAATATTCCCGAACTTGAGGACAGCATTTGAAGCACATGAGATATGCATGTAAAACATGAAACTAAGAAACTTCCAAATAGCAATTAACTCCTCGCATTAGCTACCCAATGAATTTGTATATGCAAAGCAAATTGAGCAAGCACGCAAAATAAAACGAGTCTAATAACAGCAATTCAAGCGTTTCACGTCACTATATCAGTGAAACTAAGCAAAGTCCAAATACGACAATCGTTGAGGATTAACACTTTCAATTAATTACCAATCCAAAATTTGAATTTATTAAGTGAGGTGTCAACTAAACCAAGCTTCTCGAGCTCTGGCTCACAAAAAGCTCGTTCAAGATCGACTTGCTATGTAAACTAAGCCAGAACACATTATTTAACCTCACTATGTATTCGACCAAGCTTGAAAAACGACCCAAACTCATACGTTGATACTTCATAATGCCGAAAAAAATCAATCTAGGAAGCACAGCTATTGAAACACGCCATATAAACAACGCATCCAATTTGTTACACAATCAAAATTCGAAACTGAAAAGGCAAACTGAGCAAAATTGCAAAGTATCTTTGAACTCTTACCACTGCCGAGATGAAGGAAACCGAATCTTCGAGACGAATTAGAAGAGGAAATAGAAACACCTAATCGAGCAGCACAAGACCTGAAGGAAGAGAGAGACGGTCGAATGGACGACGCCATGGGAATTATCCTCACCATCTCCATCTGCGTGTGTCTCCCTCTGTATCTATATCTCTGTATATATAAGCGTTTCAGTTGCTCTAGCGACGATACGTATATGGATGTTTGACCGCTGTGTAGACAGTGAGGTTCTGATAGAATCGATGAGAGAGAGAGAGAGAGGAGAGAGAAGAATTAGTTTTGTACGAAGTGATGGAGTGAAGTGTGAGCCGAGCAAAGGAGAGGGGTATTTGATTCCCAGGTGTTTGGTTACAGGTGCTTGGTAACCCCAGACAAGGGTGGGAATTTATGCGGACCGCAGATAAGTGGACATCATAACCGGGTGTTTTGTTTGTCCACATGGATCGGGTTCGAGGAGTTTGGGCTGTGACTCAAAGCAGGCCGGCCTGACCAACAATTTCGAGTTATTTATGAATTTTTTTTTAAAAAAAATCAAGTGTCTTGATTCAATTGAAAAATTGTATGTGTTTGTTCCAATTTATCATTGTGTCATTCAGAATTTAAGATTGACAATTCTAAATGAATTTTAGATAAAAGATAGACAATTAAATTAGGCAACTAGAGTTGTCCAATTGAGCTACTTAACACAAAACTACTCTAAAATATTTTTAAATGGATTAACGGCTCACATTGTGGATTTAAAGGTTGCTGCTATGCAGTCCATGCACAATAGGTGTTGTGCATCATCCGGGCCGTCCGTTGCTCGGATGGATGGTCCAAATTTCATCTTGCACACATGACAATGAACGGTTCGAGTGCCGAGGTGAAATCTGGACCATCCATCCAAATAACGGACCATCCATATAATGCATAACACTTGCTGTGCATGGGCTGCACATCAGCAACTCCAAGTCCTTGCGCTATCGGCAATCTTGTCATCAATACCCTTAACATTGTCCTTGTCAAAAATAGGGGGTTATTCAGCCGTCTTGTGCAATAACACCACACCTCCCAGCGGAGTAATTAATGCACGCTTGACAAACACTTCTAATTGCTTTTAGGATAATGATTTTGACACTCATTTTCTTACAAATGCATCCCGTTTTTTGTCTGTTACAAGAGGTGCACATGAGTTGAGACAAGTCGAGCTTTCTAGCATTCGAGCTCAACTCGTTTAGTAAACTAGCAGAAAACTTGAGTTCAAAACCAGTTCGTTCGTCAACGAACCGAGCCAGGGTAATTTACTTAATAAGCTTCCTTAAATGAGCTAAGCTTTTGCGAGGAAAACTTAAGCTCGAGCTCAGCTCGATTACTAAACAAGCAAAGTTGAGCCACGAGTTGATTCATTTGCAGCCATATATTTTAGTGACAATACATAAAAATTCACTACAAGGCAAAAGGGGGCGCATTCATAAAAAAAAGGTGTGAAAATCATCTCTCTATTTTTATCCCACAAATACCTTCTTACATCGGCGCTCTTAGTGCAACCATTCAAAAAAGGAAAAGTCTATAGGTACTAAATAAGCAAAAAATGCTACACGCACATCATTCATTCGAACACAACACTCACATGGGGTGGGAACCATATATATGTGAGTCCGACCCATGGGTCTCACCCTCATGTGAGTGTTATACGTGGCTCCGACCCATGGGTCTCACCCTCATGTGAGTGTTATACGTGGGTCCGACCTGTGGGTCTCACCCTCATGTGAATATTGAGTCTCAATGTCATGTCCTTAGCATTGTTCATAAATAAATTACAAACAAATGTACCAAATGTGCAAGTAGTTGTTGTTTAGCGGATAGGCCTATACTCATCAACAATGATACATGTACAACACAAGTTTCCAACACATTCGCATGGTATGTAGAGTCCACACACAATTGAGTGTGAAGTGTGTGTGGGCTCCACACACCTTGTGAGTGTGTTAGAGACAAGTTGGAGACTTTTGTTATATGTATCATTTTTGTATACTTATATATGTATTCAGACACGCATAAATGTGGTGTTGCCTTCTACTACATATTCAGAGTACTAGTTTGTATTTAGAGTACTAGCTTGTAAACTATTTAATGCCAGCAGCATTGCTCTTCGCCTGTTCGGAAAATTATATACTCCTATATATGTATCATCATCATGTGAACCCTTAATTTATTTAAGAACCTTTATTATTTATGATTGGTTATTGTTTTGAAACACGTTACTTTCATTCGTCATTTATTAGATTTAACTTGACATTTGACATGTGATCATGAGTACTATAACAATGTCCAAGATTATCAAATCATTTCGTATTACACACACACATATAGTGTATGTGTAAAAGCAAATTACAAAATGTTACAATGCTGTATATATTTTGTTTTACGTATCCAGTTTTTAAACACGATCCATATTATAAAATTACTGATGCTCCATTGAAAGATTAGAAATTTTGCAAGTTATTAATTTTTTTTTTTGAATGTAAGCATAGTTTGTTGGTGTTATTAACTATAACTACTATTTAATTGCATATTAATTATAGTTGGTGTTGTTGAAGTATAAACTAGATTTTGTATTTTGGCACAATAAAGTAAAGTTCAAACAAGTCGACAGAGCTCAAAGATGAAAATATTATGGTATGATACATAAAATCTAGTTTATAGAGTTCTAGAATATCTTGCTTCTAAAAGCTCTAGAATATTGTTGTGAAAGTATCTAGATTTTTTTGTGAGAATTAGGCAATGTGTAGTTCTAGAGTCTACCTAAAAGTTTATCTTGTATGGAAATATCTTTGGACTAGAGCCTTCCATGAAGTAGTATAAATGGGATGGGTTCTGGCCATTTTGTACCAAGCTTAAAAAAAAAAAACTTGAGTTCGAGTGTGATACAAATACTATCCTTCCCCACCAAAACACCATCCCTATCACAAGCAAGAAGAAATACCCTCAGTATCACATTAATCTCAAAGTGGATTATAGTTGTGGTTTTCGCATAGGGCTGGAGTAAGACGGATTTAACTTTTGGTATAAAGGTAATAATAATAATAATTACATTGTGCTTTATATTTTCCACTTCGAATTTTATTGGGTTTCTATTTTTTTTTTTTTTTCTTGTTCATCTATAAAGCAAGCAAGTTAAGGGCACATCAATTCTTTTATCCATGTCAAAGAAAAAAAAGGGTACATTCAATAAATACATGCAAAAGTAGGGGTTTCCATATTTTAATATATTAGTGTCTCAAGAGTATGAAGTATTTTGGTGTTCTGTTACTTGTTGGTACCTTTCCACCTTTTTTTCCCTTCATGGAGATGGCTCAGCGCATATTTGTTGCTTTTGCTTTTATCCATTTAGCTCATTGTACTTTGTATTTTTCGAGTTAATAAATTCTTTTTGCTAATAAAAATAATAGATATATTGATACATTAATTAGGGTTTCGATGTATACATCTGCAACAACATATCGGATTCGGGTTTCCATATATGAATTAGGGATTCGATATATCTATACATTAACAAGGGTTTCAATATGTGTATTAGGGTTTCCAACATACGTTTCAATGCATTAGTAAACTTATTGGAGTAATTGTTACTAATTTCATTTATTGCTTGTTGCAGAAGTTGTCAAACTTCAGTACAAGAAACTCATAAAGACATCCCAGCTTAAAAATGGCCGTTTCCGTGCACAACGCCCACATGGGAAGATCTAGATTATGGCTTCCGCTTTGATCTGGCCGACTAGAAGAATGAAGACCGACCGGAGATAGTTATGAGTGGTAAGGTAGAGGCAGTGGATCATTGGAATGGCGACTCCGCCGAGGAGCCTAAGAGATTCACCCATGTGTTGTCACACCCCACTCTGGCAGGATATAACCTGCACAAAGTGACTGGACACCTGTCACCACCTGTACGCCTTTTAGGCTACTCACAAAAGCTATTATACAAAGCTCAACTGCAACTCGTAACGAATGCAAACAAAAGATATTGTAACACCAAACTCAACTGCCATAACCAAAACAGGTGTTCACACCTCCTCAACAACTGTACAGTCAAAATCATTTGACAAGTACTCAACCACATTAACTCCACAAAATACTGATTATCCACCTCACCCACTGACTGACAAAATCACAGAACACAACCTCTAGGAACACCTGTCTAGCACTCTGGCATTGTAGTGGACCGACATCTAGCTCAACTGGAAATCTGCAACCAAAAAGGTTACAGGAGAATGTACCTTAGCAACATAATAAATGGAAATGATAAGTGTTTAAATGGTTCGAAGTATAAACAACACACCAACACATTTGCTTAAACAATTTAGATGGATCACAATTTTAAACATCACACCCACACTTTTATCTCAAAAACACAGCCCACCATATTTATTTCAAAAATGCAGCCCACCGGCTCATCTCAAAACATGGCCCACCGGCCCATCTCAAAAACACAGCCTATCGGCTCATCTCAAAAACATGGCCCACCGGCCCATTTCATCAACCCACCTCTGTAAGTTTTGCAAAATATTTCACATTTTCTTTCACAATATAAAATAATATCCTATCATTTTACCCAATGTGCCAACGAGTCGCCAACCTCACGACCGGGAGTTATGACGGTACCGTTACCTCGCTCACAGGCTCACATATAGTGGCGGTGACGAGGGCCATTCTTTATCACCAATGGTAGGTGCAGCCCACACAGAAAGCAAGAACTAAGCTTGCACTGCTCACATTTGGCACAGCCCACGAATGCAAGTTGCCAACCTTGCAAACTAAAATATTGGCACAGCCCACGCTACAAGATGCCAACCTTGTAACTTTTTGGCTAAAATGCTGGCACACAGCCAGATGGCACAGCCCACGAATGCAAGTTGCCAACCTTGCAAACTAAACATTGGCACAAGAGGCATAAAATATTCTCTTTTCACCCACCAGAAATCATTTGATCCATCACTGAAAATCATTTAATCCGTCCAAACACAATATTTTTAACATATACAAAAATCACAAGGAGAGTTTTCAAAACATCAATAATCACACCACACATTTGAAAACACCACATAAACACTACACATTTCTATTTATTATAGAGGCTGTACATTCTCACCTGCCACAATAGGACCAACTCCGCCATCGACTTAACCCCTATGCACCAGAACTGTCACCACGACCATCTTACAGTATCATCACCTATGATATCAATTATGTATCACCCATAAGCTCACTACCAAAAATTCATGCCCAAATGCAAGTGAAATGCATGAAAATGTATCCTACAACTCAACAGTGCTGCGCTCTATGAATTTTCAGAATTAATCTACCAATCCATTTCCCACGAAATTTTTACCACAACCTCCAAACTCATACTTAATCATCATATCAAAAATTCAGAATTTTCTGAGCCCTGTAACTATTTTTAATCAACCGTCAAACTAACCCAGAACTTGCTGAAAATTCCACAAAACAGATTTTTCTCCAACTTCAAACTAAAAACTGCTATTCTCTGGAAAGAATTGAGGCACAAATCATACATCGTTTCGAAGGTATACGAGTCTAGTTTCAGAATCAAAAGACAGTGTACAAATCGGATACCCACGCTAGAAGTTATGACCGTTTTCCCAAGACATGTCAGTGCTGTCTGTACAAACACGAACCCGACAGCAGATTACTTCACGAATTTTCATATTTTCTGTGCTTCGAATTAAACCCCGAAATTTTTACACAACATAAAGAACATCCATGGGTAGCTACTGTAAAAATCTCGTAAATTTCTGACTTCAATAACCCTGTCTTAAAATTCACCAAAAACCGTGGCAGATTTGATTTTGTGAAAAATCAGTCAGTGAACACCTTCATCTTCCTCTCACGAATTTCATAAAAACAAACCCCAAATCACTCCTATGAGATGCAAAATCAGTGATTAACTTGTATATGAGCAACATATATCAAGAATTTTCGGAAATCAAACTTCAATTCGTACCTTAATTTTGGGTTTTCCCCAAATTTTTCTTCTTTCTTCCTTCTTCTTCTTCTTCTTCTTCTTCTTCTTCTTCTTCTTCTTTCGGTCTTCCTCTCCTTCCAGGCAAAGTCTACCCCTCTCTCCTCTCTGATTACAATCAGCCCAATAAGAAGGAAAAGAAATAAAATATCTGATGCCCAAATTACACTTTGACCCCTCCAACTTACATAGCTATTAGCTTTAAGCCCAACACTTATGAAAATTACCTTTCCCTTCTTTCCCTCTTCCATAATTCGGGTCTCACAAACACCTCAAACCGTACCCCGCATATACGAGCATATCAATAGGTCCACTAGCATCACGTGAAAAGGTATCAAATATTTTTGGAAAAACCCAGGGTGTTACATGTGTATTGAGTTAAATCATTATTATAATTCTTTTTTTCTTCTTAACTTCCAGGTTTGGATGCTTAATTTGTGTTTCTATCTTTTATTTACTATTTTTTTTGGTATGTTTTGATAGGAGGTTGCATTGGACATTGGAATTTAGGGGTGGTCGTATCTCACACGCCAATATTTGATTTTAACAATGGCGAAAGCAATATTTTTCAATCGATGTACTGGCCTGGACAGTGAGAAACTGAAGAATTTGACTGAACGGGTCCACGATACTCAAGAATTGAAGCTCGCCAAGTGTCGTTTAGTATTGTCATTGTTTATTTTAAGTACTAGACGCTCTAGGTTCAGTTTTGCATGAAAATTCCATTTGGAGAGAGAGAGAGAAATTTATCGACTAAAGGCAGCCGACAGAAAGTAAAGACCCTAAATTCCCAATCTATAATTTTTTCTCGTTCTTTTGAAAAAATTTACACTTGAACTTAGGTGGGTTAGGCAATTGGGCTTTCAAAAATTGAAATGAGCCTTTTTTTTTAACCTAACATATCTATACTACTAACATGGAGGACCTGGGATATGGTGACCGGAACAATGAAGACCGTCTGCAGATTGTTGTGAGTGGTAGGGTAGAAGAAAAGTATCGTTTGAGTGGTGACACCCGTGACTGTGTCTTTACGGGATGGGACGCTCCGCCGAAGAGCGTAGGAGATTGGCCCAAGCTTCTTGAGATAAATTATTATTAGTATTTTTTTTTTGTTCTTCTTAGCTTCCAAGGTTTGAATGTTTAATTTGTGTCTATCTTTTATTTACTATTTGTTTTTCATTTGTTTTATAGAAAACTGAATCGGAGAACACGAACTTTACAGAATTAAGGGGTGTTCATATCTCGCAAGTGATCGATTTGATTTCAACAATGGTGGAAACAATCCATTTCAATCAATGTATTGGCCTGGACTGTGACAAATTGGAACATTTGACTAAGGAGGTTCACAGACTTCAAGAATTGAAGCTCATCCAATGTCGTTTAAGAGGCTCGGTGACTATTTCAAGTACTAAATTAAAGACGCTCTCAGTCAAGCTTTGCCCTGGTCTTAAGTCGATTTTTGTCGACTTGCTATCGTTTGAGACATTTGTTGTAATATGGGTCATGCTAGAAGAAGACCATGGTGGTGGTGGTGGGGAGATAGAGACGGTATTCTACATGGGATGCGAAAAGGCGAAGCTGCTTTGGGAACAGTTTACGAAGATGAAAGCAGCTTCACCTTTTCGCATCCCATGCAGAATACCGTCTTTATCTCCCAACCACCACCACTATGGTCTTCTTCCAACATGACCCATACCTTTTCTCGAGAGATTACAACAAACGTCTCGAACGATGGCAAGTCGAGAAAAATCAACTCAAGACCAGGGCAAAGCTTAACAGAGAGCGTCTTTAATTTGGTACTTGAAATAGTCACCGAGCCTCTTAAACTACATTAGATGAGCTTTAATTCTTGAAGTCCGTGAACCTCCTTAGTCAAATTTCCAAATTGTCACGGTCCAGGCCAATACATTGATAGAAATGTATTGTTTTCACCATTGTTGAAATCAAATCAATCGCTTGCAAGATATGAACACCCATCAATTCCATAAAGTTTGTGTTCTCCGATTCAGCCTTCTATCGAAACACATGAAAAACAAATAGTAAATAAAAGAGAGACACAAATTAAACGTTCAAACCTTGGAAGCTAAGAAGAACAAACAAAAATACTAATAATAATTTACCTCAAGAAGCTTGGGCCAATCTCCTTCGCTCTTCGGCGGAGCGTCCCATCCCGCAAAGACACGATCACGGTGTCACCACTCCAGTGATGCTTTTCTTCTGCCCTACCACTCACAACAATCTTCGGACGGTCTTCATTGTTCCAGTCGCCATATCCCAGGTCCTCTATGCTAGTAGTATGGATATATGTTACGTAAAAAAAGGCTCATTTTGATTTTTGGAAGCCCAATTGCCTAACCCACCTGAGTTTAAGTGAAATTTTATCCAAAAGAACGAGAAAAAAAATTATAAATTGGGAATTTGAGGTCTCTGCTCTCTGCCGACTGCCTTTAATCGATGGAATTTTCTATGATTACTTCAACACGAGGGCCTACTTTTCGTAATCCAACCATTTGGGCAGAAGGATCTGTAGTTGGTGAGGTCTGATCGTCCAACGACCTGCAGGGAGGTGGAGGCGTGGAGAGCATTAAGCAGATTCTACAATTCGAAGGTATGATCTTTGCCCTTTGGGTTGAAGGATTTCATGGGGATTTAAATACCTCAATACTTGTTTATGTGTGGCCTATTGGTCTTTAATCCTTTCATAAATTCCTCTTTCCATTTACTATAAAATTAAACCTGCTATTCTAGGTCTCTGGGATATATGTATTGTATATTATATATAATAGTTCTCTACTATAGTAGTTTAAAGCTTTTGGGTATTCTAGGAGTCTAGGGTGTGTTCCTATATATTTTTTATAAATTTGAAATCCGTCTATTATACAATGGTCGGTGTACATAGTAAACCATAAAACGTCTATTATTTTTTAACCTCAGTTCATCATCATCATGCCGCCTCACTAAAGTTATCCTTCTGGATGTCAAAAAAGAAAAAAGAAGCGGAGAGTCAAACAATTAGTTGAATGTCAAAGAGGAGCTATGGATAAGTTTTTTACTATCGACAATCAAACTGGGCATATAGTTGAAAGCATTAAAAATGCAGTGAATCAAGAAGAGGGAAACGAGGATTTGGGGACTGAGGAAGGCAATCTAAATGAGAATAACCAAAATAAAAGTAATGAAAATGAAGATGAGGTCCATCTTATTCTAATAACTCGGATCATTGATATTTAAAGAACCACATTCCACATTAAATCCGAGCTCCGGAAATTTAAATTCTAGCTCCGCCACTGACTACAAGAAAAATTTGTAAGTTACGGGTGGTTGTGGGCCATGGAGAAGATTAGGAGACGGGGTGATTGTATGAAAAAAGGAGGTTTATTATTTGTGAAGCTACGGCTATAACTGGACTACATTGAATTCTGTAAACCCCAATATACAGATGTTCAAAATAATTTTTTTTTTTTAAACATTTACATATATTGGGCAATGGTAATAAACTTATACTCCTAAAAGTATGAAACTTTTCATGTTCATAATTAGTTTTAATTAACCATTAAGTTCTTCTTTTTGTTGTTGCAGTTCGAATACAAGCCCAATGACGGAGAAAATCACCAGACATGTTGCGTTAAAGGCGGAGTGGAAAATCTGCGAAAAGTCACTTTTAGCAACATCACCAAAAATGAAGAAACGCAACTTAGGCCCAGTTTTCCAAAAGATTTTAGCACCCAGGTGCTAAAATCATGATATTTCAAATCAAAAAATGAAGTGGTTCTGTGTATCGTTTTTCGATTTTTTTCGAACCAAATTAAAGTACATCATGATTTTAGCACCTGGGTGGGTGCTAAAATCTTTTGGAAAACTGGGCCTGAGAGTGCTACTGTGTTATGATGATGTTGATGCTGTAGCCTTACAACCTGCTGAGATTGGGACAGTGGTCCATAGAAGGGATGAGTTCTTTTGGGAACAGCTTAAGTGGAATTCTAAGAGAGAAGAGTTGTGGGACTAACCCGAAACATGATGCAGAGATCGGGGCTCTCAACGGCTCGGATGCTGCACTACAAGATATTCAGATCCCATTCTTCTAGGCTTTCTCTAGTTTTGGGTTTTTTCCCGACAACATAGGAGTATCATGTTCGATTGGCCATATTCTTTTAGGCTCTCTCTTGTTTTGTTTTTTCCCAACAAAATATATCATGTTTGATGGATTGGAAAGACTTTTGAGTTGTACTGAGTGTCATATTCTCTTCTATTTTCCCCATGGAAACTGCTCTATATGTATGAATTGGAAGGTAATTGAAACGCAAAAAATATCAAAATATCTTCAGCAACTACTACAACCTCGAGAAGATTAGCAAAAACGTACTGGAACAATACTTGAAATCACGTACAAACTCTATTAGCACCAAAGTTGAATTGTACAATCTCAATCCGTGCTCATACAAAGCAACCAAACTGGTCAATTTGAAAATTTAAGTGTTGTCAACCTTGTCAGTGAACCGGTAGATAGACAAAGTTGTCAGATCAGTGTTAAAACAATACGCAAAGATCCACCAAGGAGAGTCTCATGGCTCCGATGCAATCTCGATTCAACTTTGAAACCCAACCGCCATCACCTTTTTTTTTATAACTCAGGTATCTGGCCAATGGACCGAAAACTTCAAGATACCAATATCACCATCCTAGAAGTAAAAGCCACATACCGAACGCAAGAAATGATAGCAAAGGCTTTCCAAGACCTCCGAGGTGACTTACCAACTGCACCAAGCGATCGCTCCTTGGAGTTGCCCAACATTACTTATTGCAACTACTCTTTTGTAAATATATGCAAGGAAAAAGAGGCCGGAAAACAATCAGTTACAGAAACTGGAAATCGCAACTCAGGTAAATTATTTTCTGGTACAAAATGAAATCTAAACCATCATCTTTGACGCTTTCCGCACAATCTCCAAGCATTTCCATTCTAATCTAAGTGAAACCACCTGGTATGGAACACTTGAATATGACTTTAAGAAATCTCTCCACGGGGATGTACTCTTTTCTTTGGTGCATTCAAGATTCACGATCTCAAATCCACCTACAATGCGCCTCCAGTTCTTTCTTCTGCCTCCATAACGTTCACTGTTTTCCTCTTGCTTCGCTATAGTTTGATAGAACAACTGTAAATTGAAAGAATAAACAAGTATAAATGCACAAATTTTATCAGATTTAGCTAAATATATATATAAAAAAAACTCTCGCAGTATTAAGAATTACCTCAAGATCTTTGCTACATGAACACGTCGATATAAGAGACAAAGTATCATGGTGGCAAAAGAAGAATATACGATCTAAAACTTCTGTAAAAGCCCTCGAAGAAATAATAATCCGAGGATCCAGATCCTTCTGGTTATAGAGTGATGGAAGAAAGAACTCTCTTAACTTTTCATGAATACTGACATTCTGCAAATACCATCGGCAAATAAACGTATTAAGCCAGGTCAAAACAAATAATAAATGATAAGCGATACTTTAATGGGGTAAGAACAAAAACAAAAAACAGAAGGACAGAAAAAGAGAGAGAACATTAGAATTAAAAACCTTGGAGCAGAGAACCACCACTCTGAAATTGTCAGAGTAAGGGAAGCTTGTGAGAAAGTCCTTCAGTTTAGTGAACCAACCGATGTCATGACTTGAACGTCTGAATTCCAAGTCAACTTCCCGGAGATGTGAGGTGTTGATGTAATTGAAGCACAGGTAGCTTTGATAGCAAGTATGTTCAACTGAGAGTAGGTTTGGAGTGTTAATTTCAGTAACCAAGGACTTCTTGCATCCTTTCAGAACTAGATGCTTTAGCTTTTGACTTGAAATCTCGAGTCTTGAGAATCGATCAAGGTACTTCAACTCCAGAAACTCGACATTAGGTGTTACAGACATTAGACTTTGAAATTCCTCCTCTGTCATCGTATGGATGAGTAGTGATAACTTCCGAAGAGACTCACCGCAAGCAACCATGTTGATCTTGTATGTAATACCAGATAAATCCAAAAAAAGGTAATCGACGAGATTAGGCACCTCTATCTGCACAATTTTAAGCCCGCGACAATGACTCAGCACGACCTTATTGAGTTGAAAGGTTTGAAGGCAGGCAAAGACAATCTAGCCCAGTGCAGCGACTCATTTCCAAAAACTCAATCAAAGGACAAGAAGAGGTGAAAGTTTGGATCATCCATGGATTGATGCGCATTTTTGTGAGACGCAACTCTCGCAATTGAGAAAATTTGATGATACCAGCAGCTAAGGTAAGATCTAAAATACATGTTGACAACCTTAGCACTGTTAGAGATTTTGCACCAAGTACAACCGGAGGCACATTGTAAAGTCCATTAGGTCCACCACAGCGGACATCTAGATCCAACTCTTTCACATTCCTCCAACAATGATGGCAAGCCAGCGGTCCATCCAAGGGGTAAAAAGTTCCAAATTTAAGAAGTACATTAACATCCGGAATTTATGAATACTGAACCTGTGCAGAAGCCGCCGATTCAGAGATTCCTCAACATAAGTCAGAAACTCATCGTTCGATGTCTCGGCTTGCCAATCTTTACCGTGTTTAGAGAAGTAATCATACTCATTTAACTTAAAATAAAATATAGGGAAGGTGCACCACATGCGATGCCACCGCTTTGACAGTATACTAGAACAAACTGCATCTTCTGCGGGGAGGAAAGAAAGGATGTGGTGAATGATTGGTTCCGGCAGTTGGGAAATCCTGTCAACCTTATACTTGCAATTATTCATCAAACATTCTCTCTTGCACAGGTCCCATTTTCCGATAACGTTGGTAATATTGTTCCCTGGAGGAATACAAAAGACAAAATCATATACCACACAAAAAAGTTAAATAAGCAAATTGAGACAGTAAAAATAGCAAAAGATCATAACAAAAAGACGGATACCATGTAGCAAGATGTTATTCAAAATTCTTCTTATTGCAATCTTTCCAATAGATTCCATTCCAGCCAACTGATTTCATTTACCTCAAAAGTTTGGATGACAGTTATCCCTTGATACGATTCTAATTGTCACAAATCTTTCGAGCCATAAACTAACTTGTTTCAAATCTCCCATTCCTAATGCCAACTCATTTAATGCACCAACCAAGTTCGCTAGGTCACTCAATAAATCGAAATAAACAGGAGGATAAAATCAAAGTAGTTTTCAACAATATTCCCAAACTCTGTTCTAAAAGTAAAAAGCAAAAGTTCGCAGATTTACCCTTCCTGCGGACAAACTGAATGCCATGTAGTGTATCCTTACTATTCTATGGCATCTTCAGGACATGCCAATGTGACTGAAACTACAAAATGAGATGGCTCGTAATTGGCCTAAGCGGCAACAAGCATAAGTTTCCATCTTCCAATCATCCTTTTGTGTAACGGAACAGGCAAAAGACCTGCACTACTTTAACTTGCTCCAAAGGATGGCAGTTCATCAAAATATCCAACAATCTGCCTATAAAACAGAACCTGGACATTCATCCTGGGACTGAAGTCAAGTAGTTGAGCTAAGCTGTTTGCTTTTTGCCAGGTGTAGAAAATGAGCAGTTTTCTAGGAATATCTCAACTTATTAACTGACCAGAGCATGATCAAGAATTCAAAAACCTTACTTCATGGCAAAACAGAAGATTACAATGTTTCATAACCTATATAGGTTAACAAATTCAAATATTCAACTACTAGCAAGTTTGCAATGTCAGAAAAGCCAAACAATATGCCTGTCCTATTTTATGACAGGGTGATGTAAACATCTAGCAGTTGGAACAAAACAATTTACTCATGTAAGAGAGATCTTGCAGAATAAGGGGAAAAAAAACACATTGGGCATGGTTTCTCAATTGCACGAAAGTATGGCATGAACAGTAAATTTACAGCATATGTGACTCCCCATGAACAAGGTTATTGTGTCAATTACTCAATTGACGCCACTGGAATTCGCTGCATTTATTGACTATTGAACATGGAACCCAGAGTTCAATACATGACTTCAAGCAAAATTATCTTCTGAAAACAGTTTCTCTTGCGGCCCGTACCGATTTTAACTTTTGGAAGGAGTTTTATCTTAAAAATTCAGTTACAATATCAAATGGAACATTACTTAATAAAATAAATAATCAAATGTTGAAGATGAAGTATTTGATAGAATAGACGAGTAGATGATTATGCAAAGAATAGAAAGAAAAAACACAATCATTGACCCCCCACAGTCACACTATTCCAAAATTTTAGTTCTTCAGGTGTATGCAGTAAGTAAATAAACCCAAAGATAATGAACTTGCCCCAAACACCCCAACAAACATATACATTGCCCTCAAAACTTCAACTAAAGTCATGATATTGCCCTAGGAAAAACGGTGGAGATGAATCTCGGGAGGAAACAATCATTGACCCCATACAGTACATCGCAAACCCGCAACAATCAATCGATATTGGCCAAAATTTCAAAATCTAGAACTTCATTGCAGGACGAATACGACAGAGAAAGAGATATAGAGATCGAGATACCTTCAGCGCCAGAATCCGGTTTGCTTGTAATCATCATTTTTGCTTAATACACTCCTTTATACTTGAGAATTTACCTTCGTTCTCTTCTCACCAGATCAGCAAAATCTGTTTTTTTTTTCTCTCTCAACTGGATTTCGATAGAGAAGCCCAGATTATATAAAGCCAGGGAAATAATGTTGGCGCCCTATCCAAGCTGACCAAATGTGTTTTAGGCGACCAAGATTGATTCTCTCTCTCCTCTCTCTCAACCACTCTCTCTCTTCTTTTTCTTTTTCTAAAATCCGAACTATTGGATCGCACTATGAACGGCTGAGATTGTCGAGTAGGTACCACGTGTGGAATACCCATCCGACGCTGAAAATTTTCTCAAAGATTAGGGTTAGCGGGAATTTCCCCAAAACGAAGAGAAGATCTAAAACAAAAAATCATTACTTGTATCAAATTTTCTTGTTTTCGGTGGAGATGTTCAAAAAAACCGATTTAACCGCTTAGCGTGGACCGAACATTTTATTTGGTCTTGTTCTGCAGTTTATTGGTCTAGTCATGGTTCTGAAAAAATAAGAATTATTAATTTTAGATCAGTTACCGAATATCAATTTTAAAATCGAGGTTAAAATGATCCGGACCTTTTAGCATTAATATCTTATATATTAAGGCAAAGAGTCCTAGAGAACGACTGAGGCAATGATCCGGACCTTTTAGCAATCTTATATATTAAGGCAAAGAGTCCTAGAGAACGACTGAGGCAATGATTGATAGGTAGAAGATCATTCTTAAAATTTCGAGTAGTTTTAACTTTTAAAATTAATGTAAATCAAATCTATCATTAAAAGAAAATATCCTAATATATATGCTAAAATCCCGTTCTGGAGTCCTCCTATGTATAATGACTTTTGGTTATTGCATAGCTAGCCATGAGTTAACCCTACGGGTTGGTTTGGTATTCAAGACCCGAGGCTTAGGATTTGTCAATTTCATTGGGTTAGTCTAATATTTAAGACCCGAGACTTAGGGTTTGTCAATTTCTCTGAGTTAGTCTGTACAGAGCTTTGGGCCAAATCTTATTTGCAATGGTTGGATCCCCGTATGGCTGTTGTGAAGCTAACATATAGACTATAGTCTTAGGGTGTCGTAATTGGGTTGGCCCAATTAAAGTACTTCTATAATATTTGTTCGTCTGGCTCAGTTTCCTACTTGGGCTCAGTTGAATGGGCACCTTTTCCACGTAACGCTTACTAGGAAAAACAACTCTTGGGCCAACCCGAAATCGTATGGGTAAGTCCTTTTAGCAAAGCCATTTAACAACACCGAGGAAGGGGCAGACAGCCAGACAGAGGTGTTTTATTTTAGAAAAATTCCAAATCAGCCCACTATATTGTCATTAAGGTTTTAAAAATACAATGAAAATATGCGAAAAGTGTATAGAAATGTGTGAAAGTGTATAAAAAAAGTGAAAAAAATACACGAGAATATGTGTTTTTCTTATCTTCTTCTTGACTTATTATCAGCTCAGTGAGCTGTCAATAGATGGACCCTATTTTTTTTTAACTGATGATATGAACAATTTTATCTTCTAACGATGAGGAAACCGTGCGCCACTTATGTAAGAATTTGGCGGGGGACCTAATGAGCATGCCTTCAAAACGAGGGTCATCTCAAGTTGAAAAATTTAATCATTCATGATATAGAGCCTAATGAGTAAAACGTTGTTGCAAAACACTCAAGTCAGTTGGATACGTTAACTAGATGATCGAATAATATATTTCTTAAACTGTAATTCCAAAATTATATTTGTAATTCATTTTGTTAACAATAAATGTATCTCTATCACTAAGTTAACAATGTCCGATTGAACTAGATCTTTTTCATGGATATACAACTGCATTGAGCTCTACAATGTTAATAGCTAACGTTAAACTATTGAAATCGAAAAGAGCCATGTTTTGCACCCCTACTCCCTTATTATAAACCCTACATAAGTAACAAAATGCGTGTGCATGCGCACGAGCAGGAAAACAGTTTTTCGTAAACATTTTAAATTACAGTACAATTTTTGAAAGTGGTGAAAGAGAGTGGTAATATAGAGTGAACTTGAGAACGAGAACATAGAGTGAGGTTTGAGAGCAAAATACGACGTAGATAATGGGATTTTTCATTACTCTATAATGGGAATTTTCATTTTAGCATATTTCTATAAATGTATTTTATTTAAGGATAGATTTGATTTTACATTAATTTTAAAACTACTTGAAATGTTATGAATTATCTTATACCCAATCAATCATCATCGCCCCTTGTTAATCAATCGTCATCGCCTCTTGTTGTGATGAGATCTCTTCTCACTAAAGGACTATTTGCTTTAATATAGGATATATAAGAAAATAATGCTAAAAGGTTCAGTCAGTTTTAACCTTGATCCTTGTATTGATAAATCAGTAATTAAACTAAAATTAACTGTTTTTTTTTTAATCATAACTAGACTAATGAATCTCATGACAAAACCAAATAAGACGATTCGGGCTGAGCCAGTTTAGCGTTTGTCAATGTTATTAAATTAAGTAAAAAAACTAGGCTGAACCAGAGCCTGCTCGGATATAAATCCGATACAAGAAATGAATTTTATTTTATTTTTTATCGGTGCAAAAAGGAAAAGAAAAAAGAAAGGACCTTTTCGTTGACAGGATTTCACAATTGCCGGAACCAATCATTCACCACATTCTTTCTTTCCTCCCCACAGACGATGCAGTTTGTACAAGTATACTGTCAAAGAGGTGGCATTGCATGTGGTACACCTTCCCTATTTTTGAGTTTAAGTTAAATGAGTCCTCGTACTTAGCTAAACACCATATCCACAATCGGCAAGCTCAGACATCAAAAGATGAGTTTCTGAGTTTTGTAGAGGAATCTCTGAATCGGAGGATTCTTCACCAATTCAGTATTCATGAATTTCGGATGTCAATATACTTCAGAAATTTGGAACATTTGACCCCTTGGATGGACCGTTGGCTTGCCATCATTATTGGGAGGAATGTGAAAAAGTTGGATCTAGATATCTGTTGTCGCGGACCTAATGGACTGTACAAGGTGCCTCCGATTGTCCTTGGTGCTAAATCTATAACAGTGCTAAGGTTGTCAACATGTGATTTAAATCTTACCTTAGCTTCCGGAATCATCAAATTTTCTCAATTGCGAGAGTTGTGTCTTACAGAAATGCACATCGATCAATGGATGATCCAAACTTTCACCTCCTCTTGTCCTTTGATTGAGTTTTTGGAACTGCGTCGCTGCATTGGGCTGGATTGTCTTTGCCTGCCCTCAAGCCTACTTCAACTCAATAGGGTTGTGCTGAGTGATTGCTTTAGGCTTAAAATTGTGCAGATAGAGGTTCCTAATCTCGTCGATTTATTTGTTTGGGATATATATGATATTACGTTCCCCAAGATCAACATCGTTGCTTGTGGCAAGTCTCTTCGGAAGTTATCACTACTGATCCTCCGTACGATGACAGAGTAGGAATTTCAAAGTCTACTCTTTTTCTTTTCTTCTTCTTTTTTTTTTTTTAGTTCTTACCTCGTAAAACTATCGGTGATAGTGCATGATTTGTTTTGACCAAGCTTCATACGTTTGTTTGCTAATGCTATTTGCAGAATGTTACTCCCTCCGTCCCATAAAGTTTGACACTTTCACTATTCCAGCCCTATGAAAAAATTGATTATTTCTTTTAATCTATAATGTTTTATATAAACAATATGGATCTAGTTTGATAGATTTTAATTAGTTCTTTTAAACAAAGTTATGAAAATCACATAAGACATTATGAATTGAAAGATATAGGCAATTTAAAAATGGCATGCACTCCCGAAAGTGTCAAACTTTAAGGGACGGAGGGAGTAGCACTCATGAAAGCTTAAGAGGGTTACTTCTTGCGTCACTCTATAAGTTGAAGGATATGAATCCTCGAATTATTAAATCTCACAGGTTAGGTACACAAATCCCAAAGTCATTGCTCTATAATGGGATTTTTCATTTTAGCATATTTCTATAAAGGTATTTTATTTAAGGATAGATTTGGTTTTACATTAATTTTAAAACTACTTGAAATATTATGAATTATATTATACCCAATCAATCATCACCACTTATTGTGATGAAATCCCTCCTCACTAAAGGACCCTTTGCTTTAATATATAAGATAATATATTATATTAATAGTAAAAGGTTTGGTCGGTTTTAACCTTGATTCTTAAATTGATAATCAGTAATTAAACCCAATTTAACAATTTTTTTTTCCAGAATCATAACCCGACTAATGAACCATAGAACAAAACCAAATAGAATGATTTTGTCTGGGGCAAATTGGTTTAGCGGTCAAGCCAATTTTATTAAATATTTACGCCAAAAAACTAGGTTGAACTGGAGCCTGCTCGGATATAAATCCGATGCAAGTAATGATTTTTTTATTGGTGCAAAAAGGAAAAGAAAGGACTTTTGCGGTTTTGCCTCGCCATATTCCTAATCTTTAGGCGCAAATCCTAATCTTTTGGGGAATTTTTCCCTTAATAAAAGGGGGCATTCTTAAGATCGGCTTCTTTATAAATAAATAAAAAGATTCATTGTTTTTTCTAGGGTTTTATTTGACTAAACCATTACTCCTTGTTTTCATTTGATAAAATAAAACTAGACCGATTTGATTCATCGTTTGTTCGTTACCCGCAAGATGTCCTTAATTTTGCGGATCGGGTTAGAAAGAAGGTAAATTATCCACTACTATAAAGGAGTGTATTAAGCAAAAATGATGATCACAAAGCAATCAGATTCTGGCGTTGAAGGTATCTCGATCTCTATATATCTTTCTCTGTCGTATACATCCTGCAATGAGATTTTAGATTTTGAAATTTCGGCTAATATCGATTGATTGTTGCGGGCTTGTTAATATATGAGTTTTTTTCTTTTGTACTGTTGTTCTATTCGAGAACTCATCATCGGGTCTGTTTCCTCCAGAGATTCATATGTAGTGTTCTGTTTTTCCATTTCGAAGATTTTTTACAGCAACGTGGCCTGCATTTACTTTCTGAATATAAATCGCGAGACAAAAGTGGTGACTTGAAATGAGGAATTTGAGTAATGGGCCAACACTTGTGCTTTGCGTCCATTAGTGGCAGGGTCAGGAGTTAGGTTTAAGGGCGTCGTAATTTAACCGTAGTCTATTGATATTGTTGTATTGATATTTTTGCATATTTTTAGTAAAAATAACAAGTGATATTATCGTGTAAGTTTGCAACAGGAAGGATTTTGAATAACATCTTGCTACATGGCATTTTTCTTTTTTCTTATGCTCTTTTGCTATTTTTTCTGTGTATCATTTTATTTAAGTTTCTTTGTCTCAGTATATGATTTTGTCGCTTATATTCCTCCAGGGAACAATATCACCAACGTCATCGGAAAATGGAACATGTGTAAGAGAGAATGTTTGGTGAATCATTGCAATTTTAAGGTTGACAGGATTTCCCAATTGCCAGAACCAATCATTCACCACATTCTTTCTTTCCTCCCCCCAGACGATGCAGTTTGTACGAGTATACTGTCAAAGCGGTGGCGTCGCATGTGGTGCACCTTCCCTGTTTTTGATTTTAAGTTAAATGAGTATTCGTACTTGGCCAAACACGGTATCAACAATTGGGAAGATGAGACATCAAAAGATGAGTTTCTGAGTTTTGTGGAGGAATCTCTGAATCGAAGGATTCTGCACCAGTTCAGTATTCATAAATTTCGGATGTCCATATCCTTCTCAAATTTGGAACATTTGACCCCTTGGATGGACCGCTAGCTTGCCATCATTATTGGGAGGAATGTGAAAAAGTTGGATCTAGATGTCCGTTGTCGTGGACCTGATGGACTTTACAGTGTGCCTCCGATTGTCCTTGGTGCTAAATCTATAACAGTGCTGAGGTTGTCAACATGTAATTTAAATCTTGCCTTAGCTGCTGGTATCGTCAAATTTTCTCAATTGCGAGAGTTGTGTCTCACAAAAATGCACATCGATCAGTGGATGATCCAAACGTTCACCTCTTCTTGTCCTTTGATTGAGTTTTTGGAACTGCGTCGCTGCATTGGGCTGGATTGTCTTTGCCTTCCCTCAAGCCTACTTCAACTCAATAAGGTTGTGCTGAGTGATTGCTTTGGGCTTAAAATTGTGCAGATAGAGGTTCCTAATCTCGTCGATTTATTTGTTTGGGATTCATATGATATTACATTCCCCAAGATCAACATCGTTGCTTGTGGCAAGTCTCTTCGGAAGTTATCACTACTCATCCTAACCATGACAGAGGAGGAATTTCAAAGTCTAATGTCTTTCACTCCTAATGTCGAGTTCCTCGAGTTAAATTACCCTCACCGATTCTCAAGACTCAAGATTTCAAGTCAAAAGCTAAGGCAACTAGTTCTGAAATCATGCAAGAAGTCGTTGGTTACTGAAATTAACACTCCGAACCTACTCTCAGTTGAACATACTTGCTATCAAAGCTACCTGTGCTTCAACTACATCAACACCTCACATCTCCGGGAAGTTGACTTGGATTTCAAACTTGCAAGTCATGACATCGATTGGTTCACTAAACTGAAGGACTTTCTCACAAGCTTCCCTAACTCCGAAAATTTCAGAGTGGTGGTTCTCTGCTCCAAGGTTTTTAATTTTAATGTTCTTTCTCTTTTTCTGTTCTTCTTCTGGTTTTTGTTTTAGTTCTTACCCCGTAAAACTATTGCTTATCGTGCATTATTTATTTTGACCAAGCTTAATAGGTCTATTTGCTTATGGTATTTGCAGAATGTCAGTATTCATGAAAAGTTAGGAGAATTCTTTCTTCCGCCACTCTATAACCTGAAGGATCTGAATCCTCGAATTATTATTTCTTCAAGGGCTTTGACAGAAGTTTTAGATCGTATATTTTTCTCATGCCACCATGATACTTTGTCTCTTATATCGACGTGTTCATGTAGCAAAGATCTCGAGGTAATTCTTAATACTGCAAGCTAGAGTTTTTTTTTTTTTTTTTATATTTAGCTAAATCTGATAAAATTTGTACGTTTGTACTTTGTTCTTTCAATTTACAGTTGTTATATCAAACTATAGCGAAGCAAGAGGAAAACAGTGAACGTTATGGAGGCAGAACGAAAAACTGGAGGCACATTCTGGATGGATTTGAGATCGAGAATCTTGAATACACCAAAGAAAAGACGACATCCCCGTGGAAAGATTTCTTAAAGTCATATTCAAGTGTTCCATACCAGGTGGTTGCACTTAGGTTAGAATGGAAATACTTGGAGATTGTGTGGAAAGGTTCACGTCGTTCGATGTTTTAGATTCCATTTTGTACCAGAAAATAATTTATCTAAGTTACAATTTCCAGTTTGAGTAAATGATTGTTTTCGAGCCTCTTTTTCCTTGTATCTTCAACTTATTAATAAGAGAATTCCGTGGTTTACTGTTCATGTTGGCTTGCATTTTTTTATTTTCTAGTTTTCCCCTCTTCGCTTGTTTTGTTCCCAGTCTTGCCAATCCAAAGACTTGACAATTGTACGCAACTGGAAGGGTGAGTAGGTTAGGATGGAAATACTTGAAGATTGTGTGGACCTTAAAAATACGTTTTAAACACATTGAAGATTGTGTGAACCTTAAAAATACGTTTTAAACACATTGATTATTGAACGGTCCGGATCATTAGAATTTGATCCGAAAAATGGACTCTGGGACTGTAACATACCCCAACTTAATTTATAAAATACAAGTCCCTTATCTATAATGGTACGTAAATTTACATTTCAGTAAATTATTAGTTTGGACCTACTTGTATATAATTTCTTTTTGTGATTTTGTCATAGAAAAGAAAATAAAAGGTAGATAAGTATTGGAAGAAGGAAAGGTAACAGGTGCACATGATGTTTTTTTTTATCGGCAACAAGATTGTATTATTACTCGACAAAGGGTACATCGAGAAAAATCCACAACCAGCGAAATGCTGAAAGGGATGAAAGTAACAAAAAAGAAAAGGAAAATAGAACAAAAAAAGCTTGCCCAAACATCTCAAGAAACAGCCGCAAACAACCCCAAGACCACAGAAGCAACTCCCAAAAGCATCAATCTTCAGAATTTGGGATATTTCTCAGCACCTTAAGATCGGCTATTTCTCAGCACCTTAACATCTCTATAAGTTGAAGGATATGAATCCTCGAATTATTATTTCTTCAAGGGTTTTTACAGAAGTTTTAGATCGTATATTTTTCAGATGCCACCATGATACATTGTCTCTTATATCGACGTGTCAATGTAGCAAAGATCGCGAGGTAATTCTTAATACTGCCAAGAGTTCTTTTATGTTTAGCTAAATTTGATAAAATTTGTGCGTTTATACTCATTTGTTCTTTCGATTTACAGTTGTTATATAAAACTATAGCGGAGCAAGAGGAAAACAGTGAACGTTATGGAGGCAGATCAAAAAACTGGAGGCACATTTCCGATGGATTTGAGATCGAGAATCTTGAATACACCAAAGAAAAGACGACATCCCCATGGAAAGATTTCTTGAAGTCATATTCAAGTGTTCCATACCAAGAGGTTGCACTTAGGTTAGACTGGAAAAGCTTGGCGATTGTGAGGAAAGGTGCACGTATGATGTTTTAGATTTCGTTTTGTACCAAAAAATAATTTACCGGAGTTACGATTTCCAGTTTGAGTAACTGATTGTTTTCCCACCTCTTTTCCTTGCATATATTTACAAAAAAGTAGTTGCAATGAGTAGGCCTAAGTCGAGCAACTCCAAGGAGCGATTGCGTGGTGCAGTGTATAAGTTACCTCGAAGGTCTTGGAAAGCCTTTCGTCTAGGCCTGGGGTACCACTTCCACACTTATTATGTCATCAATTCATGGGTTCGAGTATGGGGCTTTTACCTCTAGTTTGCTTGGGCCACCTACCAGTGGACGGTGATATTGGTCTTGAATTTTTCGGTCTGTTGGCGAAATACCGAGGTATTAAAAAAAAAGGTAACGGTGGTTGGGTTTCAAAGTTGAATTGAGATTGCATTGGTGCCATGATACTCTCCTTGGTGGATCCTTGTGTACTGTTTTAACACGCAGCCGACAACTTTGTCATCTATTGGTTTACTGGCTAAGTTGACTAAACATAAATTTTCAAATTGACCACTTTTGTATGAGTATGGATTGAATTTGTACATGATTTGAAGACTAATTCAGCTCTGGTGCTAAAAGAGTTTGTACATGATTTAATTCCAGCATGTTCTTGCTAATCTTCTTGAGGTTGTAGTAGTGATGAGTTGCTGAAGATATTTTGATATTTTTGCGTTTCAATTACCTAACAATTGTTAAAAAAACACCGAAAATGGTTGTTACACGCACTAAGATGTACTCCCTTCGTCCCATTTTAATTGTTCTCTATGTATATTCGTGCCATTTTCAAGCATCTTATATCTTTCTATTTGTAATGTCTTCAAAGTTTTTAGAAATTTTGTCCAATAGAACTAATTGAGATCCATATTCATATACAATACATTATAGAATTAAAACTACAAGAGTTTTAAAAAGACACGCGTAACCGTAGGGAGCAATTAAATGGGGACGGAAAGAGTAAGATTCATTTGTTCACTTGCTACAAATAATTTTCTATTTTGATTATTTCCTGACTGACCAATATTTGTAATACAGAGATTCTACAAGATTTGTTACAGTTCTTCTCTACTATACAGGGTAAGAGGGTGCTATAACAGCTCCTTCAGATTGCGAGATTCGAAGAGAAAAGAAAGGAGAAGAAAGGAAAACGGTTTCTCTCCCTCGTTTGGATGACCAAAAGGGTGAGAGAGGAGGAGAAATGGTGAGATTCTAGAGTCCCTTACCCCACCCCCACCCCATCCCATTTTCCCCCCTTTCCATTTCTCACCAAAAGTGGTGAGATTTGGTGAGAAACGGGACGCCGGCGGCACGTGCAGGCCACCCCGTCGTCGGATCGTCGTCAAACTTCCACCGTTGTCTTTGTCTCGTCGAGGAGAAGCCGGATCTGTGCTTAAAACTCCGTTTCGAGGTCGCCGAAAAGTTCCCGGAGACAAGAAAGATGATCGGAATGGCTGGGAGAGAAACTGATTTCTCACGTCTGTTTGGTTAACACATGAGAAACTCTTCCCCTTTCTTTTCTTTTCTCATCATTAAAAGAAAACTCTCCCCATTCCTGTCTTTTCTTACCCCTCTTGCCAAAAGAGCTGTAAAACAAAAAGTTAATAATTACTTGAAAAGCTAATTTGTAAGTAGAAGGGAGGCGGTAAAAAAAAAAAAAGGAACAAACTACCCAACAAGGAAAGAACATTTTTTACAGTGGCGGTGGAAAACTGTCCTTTTCCATCACCGTCTTTGTGGGCTCTATTTTTTACCCAACAAAGAGAGAACAATTTTTAGAATCATGGTTAAAACGATCCGGACATTTTAGCATTACTATCTAATATATTAAAGCAAAGGGTCCTTTAGTGAGAATGACTCTCATCACAACAACTGGCAATGATTGGTTGGTATAAGATCATTCGGAAAATTTTGAGTAGTTTTAATTTTTAAAATTAATGTAAAATCAAATCTATCCTTAAAAGAAAATATCCTAATATAAATGCTAAAATCCCGTTTTTGATATAATGACTTTTGGTTTCGAGTAGTTTTAATTTTTAAAATTGATGTAAAATCCAATCTATCCTTAAAAGAAAATATCCTAGTATAAACGCTAAAATCCCGTTTTCGATATAAAGACTTTTGGTTTTGCATAGCTACCCATAAGTTAACCATGCAGATTGGTCTCTAATTCAAGACCCAAGACTTACGATTTGTTAAGTCCTTTGGGTTAATTTGTACGGAGCTTTGCTCCGAATCTTATTTGCAATGTTTGGATCCCCGATTCCCCATATGGTGGTTGTGACGTTAATACTATATAGACTGTAGTGGTGTCATAATTGGGTTGGCCCTATCAAAGTACTACTTCTAGAATACTATTTGGTCGTCTGGTTAAGTTTCCTACTTGGGCTCATTTGAATGGGCACCTTTTCGTCTGTGATGTTAAATGGGCTTAGCTAAAAGGAGCTTACCCATACAATTTTAAGTTGGCACAAGAGTTGGTTTTCCTAGTAAGCAGTATTTGGAAAGATGCCCATTCAACTGAGCCCAAGTAGGAAGGGGCATACAGATGTATTCTAGAAGTAGTACTTTATTTGTAGCCCTTTATGTGTTAATTAGTCCTTTTTATTTGTAGCCCAATTCTCTCTATGACTTTGTACTTTATGGCTCTCTAATGAAATTCTTCCTATTTCTCCAAAAACTGAGCCCAAGTAGGAAGGGGCATACAGATGTGTTTTATTTTAGAAAAATTCTAAAATTAGCCCAATAGATTGTTTTTAAGGTTTAAAAAAGTGTATTGACACATGTGAAAAGTGTATAGAAAAGTAAAAAAATACACTGGAATATGTGTTTTTTATCTTCTTCTTGCCTTATTGTCAGCTCAGTGAGCTGTCAATAGAAAGACCCTATATTTTTAATGATGATATAAACAATTCTATTTTTTAATGATGAGGAAACCTTGAGCCACTTATGTAAGAATTTGGGGACCTATTGACTATTGAGCATGCCTTCAAAACGAGGTTCATCTCGAGTCGAAAAATTTAATCTCTCATGATATAGAGCCTAATGAGTAAATCGTTCTTGCAAAAAACTCAAGTCAATTGGATACATTAACTAGATGATGAGACGATTGAATCATATTTTTGTTAAAGTGTAATCCCAAAATCATATTTGTAATTTATTTCGTCAACAATAAATGTATTTTTGTCACTGAGTTAACGATGTCCGATTTAACTAGATCTTTTACATGAATATACAACACATTGAGCTCTATAACGTTAATAACTCAGATTGAACTATTGAAATCAAAAGGAGCCCTATTTTGCACCCCTGTTCCCTTATTATAAACCCTATGAGAAAGACATCTCTACCAAATAACAAAATGCGCACGTGTGAGCATGAGCAGGAGCTGGAAATCGTTTACGTATAAAATTTCAAATTACTAAAACTCGGGAAAGAGATGAAAGAGAGCAGTAGTGTAGAGCTAACTTGAGAACGAGAACGTAGAGCGAGGTTTGAGAGCAACATATGAGGTAGAGAACGAAAGAGCGCCTAGTTATGAACACGTGCTGGTACCCAGTAGAAAAAGGAGCAGAGGGATGAGAATATATTCCTGAGAGACTATAGACACCCAAATAAGAGAGAGGGACCTACTGACTACTGAGGTATTGTGCTCCTCACCGCACAGGCAACTTCCACCGACCCACTTTACGCTGCTTGCGTTGGCCACAGTGTTCAACTCAACTTATCATCAATCATCACCACTAAAAGTCACAAAAATAAAAAATAAAAATAAAAATTCTACCGCCATCCCGATGGACAGACGTAGGGCTGCAAATGAACCGAGCTGCTTGCAAGCAGCTCCTGGCTTGGATCGGCTCAAGTCGGCTCAGTTTGATAAGTAAACGCAATTTTCAAGCTCGTTTAGTTAACGAGCTTGCTAAAGCTCGGCTCGTTAAGTAAATTAGAATGACTCGGCTCGATAAGGGTTTGGCTCGTTTATGACCGAGCTGAGCTTGAACTAAATTCTCGAACAGTACAAAACACAGCTTGTCTAGGCTCGTTTGCAATCCTAGACAGACGTTAACGTTTAAAAAGTGAGAATTTTTTCATGGAAGCATTAACTTTTTTGTGTAAGGTTTTTTAAAAAGTGAAACTATAGGGCGCAAAAGTAGACTGGCGATAGAAGGATTGAAATATAAATCATGCAATTGAAGCATAATTTTTAGATTAGTAGCCGAGGAAACATTTTACCTTAAAACCAACAGGATTAGGATTTAAGATGGGAAAATGACCTGCTGAAAGATTATAAGCCAAGTAATCCGGATTAAACACAGTTTCTCCATAATCCAGTAATTTTTCCTCGAACGGACCAAAATGTTGTTGTACTGATTCAATGTACTAGATCTTCAATTTACATAATTACTCGACTCGCCATCATACTATAGAAATAAAACGAAGATTAATTGATTGGAAATACGAGCTTCGTTCATCAAATAAACCGTTTGAATTACAACTTCTTCAATCGAGTTTGAAATCAAGATAACCAAGTCCGGCTCAAAATTTATCAAAGAAGAATTCGTTTGAGATCGGCTCGACTAGACCTCGTTATCGGCTTACAGCCCATAACACATCATGCAGCACGAAAGTTTTTTTTTTTTGTTTGTGTGTGCATGTCGACTGTCGACTGTCGACAGTACTGGCTTAAGCTCTTGAAGTTGAACTTTTTCAAATCCTTTTCTCAAACGCTTTTTGCAGCCGAAAATCTTGAAAACTTTTGCAAGAAACATGTAGCCCAAAAAGTTCTTGGAATAAAGGCAAAAGCTGGAGACAACCCTATGGGTGGTTTCTGTGTATCACACGCACATAAAATGTACCCCACGCGATTTTCTTTGGTCAGCCAAGTCGTACTCTTGCAGACAATGTCTTTGGTCAGTCAATTTGCACTGATTTGATTGAATTCTTTTAATCACAAATTACCAAATTATCCTTTAGCTAACCCAAGGTAAATAGCTTGCAGACAATGTCAATTAGCTTTTACGTTTTGCCAACCGGAGCGGCTTTTACCTTCCCCACGTGGAGTGGCAATAGACCACTCAACGATTTTTTTTTTTTTTCACGCCGTACAATTTCGGGGAATATTAACGGGTGCAAAATTACACTCGTTAAGGGTAAAAAAAAATACACTTGTGTACCTCACTTGTACTTTTTTTTAAGTAAACTTTTATGTGTACTTTAAAATACAAGTGGGAAAGTGGTGGCTAACTCATGCGGTAGAACTCTTGGATGCTCCACACTGCGTCCCGGGATCGAATCACATTCTCCCCTCTCCCATGTAATAGATTAAGAATGATGAATGAAAAAAAAAAATACAAGTGGGACCCAACAAGTGTATTTTTTTGGTTCTCTTAACAGGTGCAATGGTGCACCAGTTTACCGTTTACCGTACCTTTTTTTTTTTTTTTGAGGGGGGTGGGGGGGTTTGAGAAATTTACCATACTTTCTTGAACTAGACGCAAATTATGAACGGCTATAGACTGTACACTCACATTTATGGATGACAATTCAACCTATCAGCCATTACTATGCAAGCTCGTACGAAAGGTGCAATTGGAAAAATTATTTGGTAGTCTTGGGGTACTATACACCACCTTTATCAAATTGTGTGCTTACTGGACACACAATAAGCAAAAAAATAAATAAAAATATACATTTCGGTTCACCTTTTTTATACTCTTCAATACATTTACATTTACTTTATACACTGTTCACACATTTTTACAAACTTTTTCAGGATTATGCGAGGCGTAAAATAAAATTCGATCAGAATGTTTGAATCTCATAGGGGCTAATCATCTCAAACCTTGAGTCACTGAGGGTTATGTCCTGTCGTTATCTTCAGGATCCAAAAATTAGTCAAGATGCGTGCAAGATGATATGGACATCCGTTTATCAAATAATAATAATAATAATAATAATAATAATAATAAATTAATAGAGAAACAAAATGAGATAAATGGTGTACATAATAAATGGTTCTTGATATTCACGTTTGTGTATAATTTTACTCTCAATTTCAATTAGGGATCATAAGATAAATAGATGTACTTCAACCGATGAAGGCTGCTGATTAAAAAATTGGACGAAGGGTAGTTTGGTCATGCCCTGAGTTAAATTCTAGTCAACATCGTTAATTTGGAAAGGACTCCATCTTGTCATGTGCAGAGGGAATAAAAAGTATTTTTCGGACAATTAACTCACCACCCAATTGAGACCCAGTTTTTCAAAAGATTTTAGTACCAAGGTGCTAAAATTATGATATTTCAAATCAAAAAATGAAGTAATTCCGTGTATTGTTTTTCGATTTTTTTCTCACCAAATTAAAGTACTCCGTATATAGCAAAACCCGAAAATAAAAAAGGAAAGATATTTTCTAGCTCCTTCCTACAAACTCTGGGGTCAATCAAATCATTCTTCCACTGACCACCTAAGAAACGATGCCGACAATCTTTATATATGGATACAGGAGGAACATCTCATCCCAAAATATTTGTTCGATTTGCAAGATGAGGAGTTGAAAAATAAGAAAAAAAGTCAAACATTTTTCATAAGGAAAAGATATCATGTAAATTACCAGTATTGATTTTTTTAATTTTCTTGAAAATATTATATTATTTTTCGGTTCTTGTTTTGTAAACCATACAAACATTTGGAAATGGAGGAAGTATTAACAATGTTATATATGTATGATTTTTATTTTAAGAGCAAAAATTCAATGGATAAATAATAGTTTAATTATGAGAATGAAGACAAAATTAAAACAACCACGGAGGAAGAGAAAATCCTGCATTAGCTGTATACAAAAGGAGATTATCTTTTTTAAAGATGGTCCACAAAGAGAGGATTTGCGATCATCCGCAAAGAGGTGGTTTGCACCGAGCAAATCCCCACCGTCCATCCGGAGATCCAATGGCCCGGACCTATGCACTCTCTCTCTCTCTCTCCTTGTTAAAAGCATCTTTGGATTAAAAAAAGAAGCAAAATCCGCATGTTATCTAAGCCATTAGATCTCGGGATAGACGGTGGGGATTTGCTCATTGCATGCAAACCCTCTCTTTGCGGATCATCCGTAAAAAGATAATCTCATCCAAAAAATGCGGCCTATTGAATCTTGCGTGGAAGATGGCGAAACCCTCTTTGCTAGGCAGTGGGCTTGGTAAACATCTTTGCGTTGCACCTTCGAAATCCTACAAAAAGAGATCTTGGAATTCTACTTATTAAGGTTGCGCAACAAAAACATATCTGCATAGTGACTCTCAATTTTCTCTCCAACCTGCATCACAGCATTGAAAAAATCAGTGAGAATATAAACATCATGATCAAGAGACAAATTATGAGAATATATGTATGCTCCTATCTCTAACACCATAAGATTTTAGATGGGTTTGTGATTAACAATCTGATTTGGCATCATAGCAGTTAATAGATCTTGTGTGCAAACCTTACTGCCTACATAATTATTAAAATTTACGCGTGTTAATTTATCTGGCTTATAGAGAAGAATCTGGCTACACGTGACGAGGCGTGTTGAGAATATAAATAATAAAGTTGTTTCTCCCTCTGTAACAACTGAACCTTTTAGATGAGTTGGAGGTTTAGTTATATAGGTAAATTATCGCTTGCCTTTTAGCACAAAAACTTTACATTATTGTCTTCTACTGATCATATAGACATAAGCATGGAGCCTAAACTTGGGATCATTAATTTGGGCCTAGAGAAATTATTGGTACATAATCAAGTCCAATATTAGGGGTGTAGAGTTCTTGCCGTGCACCTTACGCACAGCATCGTGGGGTACCAAGGTATGAACCTTAATTGAACACCCTCAAGCCTTTTTAGTGTAAAATTACGTACTCTAATTGCAATAGTAAATGGGACCACTCTGAAATTGTAAACAAGGAATTGTAGTAAATGGGACCACTCTGAAATTGTAAACAATGAAAAGGTTGCCTTTCCTAATCAAAAGGACAACTGATAAGTGAATTAACCTAGAAGCTTTTGAGATTTTAAAGATAACCGTTGAAAGGAACTTCAATAATTTAATTAGTGAGATTAATCTGATCATATGAACGAAAATGCTATTACATCTATATTATGCCAATTGGATAGCTGCGGTTTTATGTGTGCGTGTATATATATAATCCAGAAAAAAAATTACCCTACATGAAAACTATATTCTTATTGGCTAGGCGTGGTTTCCGAATTCCGATACACTTTTCTAGGAAATATTAATTAATGCCCCAGTCACGTGTTTCCCCATGCCCATTTTCTTTCACACATGCATTGATGTGGAGTCTAAAAACAAATTTTTATTTTTCATGTAAATGTGTAGCGAAAAAGAACTTAGAGTAACACATGAAAGTGACCATGCATAATTCTCCTTTAATTTATACGGAGTAGTACTCATGTGGCCAGTGACGGGTTCCTTCACATTCCTATACAGTACGTAAAATGTCAAAATCAATCAATTACGTAACTGCATTTTGTCAATAAATTGGAGTGCTACTAAAATTTGGACCGCATTGATTTGACTAATTATTTAATTATATGTTGTTTCAAGTTTATCTGCAAACGATATGAATTTTATGATATAAACTGTTCCGGATCACTAGCACCATATATTTACGTGGGGTTCATACACTTAGTCCGTGGTCCCGAAAGAATGTGTGGTGTTAAGTGTCCTAGAATGCTACAAAATTATAACCGAAAAATAATTTTGTGTATAAGGAAATGTTATGGTCTATACCGAGTTTTGTTTCCGTTTTTAATTGGACGTTGTGCAAATGAATGGTGGGATTAAGAGGGTGTTCCACTAACAAAAACTAGTTTTTTTTTTCAAAAATCAAGACATGTCACAACACATCACATAAAAAACTGTGAAAAACTAATTTATTATAAAAACTGTCTTAGTGGAACACCCTTTAATTCTCGAGATTATTCAAGTTGCTCGTAATTTTTCAATACCCCTAAGACACCATTGAGCACGAACCTGAATCACACATTTGCAGGTTTGTGCGTGCCTTCGGACATGGGAAAAATTAGTCACACCTGAGTTACAATAAACAAAGATAATGCTGTTTTTTACCCGACAAAAACCGGTAAAGATATGGGTACCGAACAAAGGGTACCGAGAAGGAACCGATCGCACACGGGGATCCACTTTTAAGTCTCACACGAGTGATCCGAACCGTTCATTGTTCTTAGAACATTTTTCCGAGGGGCCCCACCAAATTTCAGCTCAATCGGACGGTTGGAAGTGCTCCAACTAAAGTCCCACCGTTCCAACCAAAAAATTTTTTCGTTGGAACGGTGGGACTTTGGTTGGAGCACTTCCAACCGTCCGATTGAGCTGAAATTTGGTGGGGCCCCTCGGAAAAATGTTCTAAGAACAATGAACGGTTCGGATCACTCGTGTGGGATCCAAAAGTGGGTCCCCATGTGCGATCGGTTCATTTTCGGTACCCCAACTTCTGTACACGTAGTGCTGTCCGACAAAAACTGTACAATTCTGTTAATTGGAAAGCCAAATCCAACAAAGTCAACCATAACTACATTATGCAGGCGTATTATTCATTGACTAATCCACCACGACTCACCATAATAAACTATATAGTACAAAAATGATAAAAAAAACCATATCACAGTTCAATACTAGTAGGACTATAATATAGTAGTATCACTTTTTGATGTACGTAAAAAATTATGAACCCGAAAATGTTTACTTCGAAAAGCTCCAATTATTGCTGTGGTAATTCTAAGGTCAACTTCCCGAATTAAATTGCACGTGTGATGGCACAAACATAAAGTTAACTGTAGTTGCTTAATACAACAGCTTATGATTTCTTAACACCCCCAAGAAAAAACTTTGGATTCTTGTTGGCTGTGTTCACATAGGTCACATTATTCGTGCAAATTTGTTCGCCCTCACCTAACGAGGGTGAACAAAACTCTTGCTCTGATTAGTGAAAAAAATTTGAGGTCCACGGAATCACATTATTTTTTGGTAAATATGACATCATTTTGTGGTAGACCCCCTTCACTTTTTGATAAGTATGACATCAATTGTAGTGGACTCCACACCCTTTCCACCAATCAGAGTGAGGGTTTTATTGTGAGGGTGAACAAATTTACACTCATTCTTTTATGGGACTCTCACTCCGCTTTCAATTCTTACCCTCGCAAATTTTAAGTGTAGCGCTTCGTAATTCCAATTTATTAAGAATTTTTTTTTTCCAACTTATACATTCACTTTCAACTATTGCCATTAATGGAGACATGATAATTAAACTTTACCAACTAATTTTTCAAAAAGGAATCTACGTGCAAGAGCAAAATAGGAAATATATCAACTTTTACTTATTAATTTTTCAAAATCACACTTATTTAGGAACATCCGAAAATGGAATACACTAATCCTTTTAAGGAACGCAGGGAGTAGTGGTTTGAGATGTTTTCGAGAGGCTCTTTATAATCTAGCATTTATTTCTCCTACGTATACGCAAGCTCATTATGTGACTTAAACTGTCATGATATCTAATAGTTAATTTATATATTTTTCGCAGATGAGAATTGGAGATTAAAATTGATGGCGTTGTCGCACCTAATAAATTAAATGGTCCTTTTTATCAATTTTTTTCGTTCTCTGGATGCATGCACGAATGCTTTGCAAAAGAAAGATGATTAATTAATAATAAGTCCCTAATTAGAATGTGGATTCACCAAAAAGTACGATATTTATTAAAATTTTATCCTTTTATAATTAATTTAAAATATTGTTGAATAAATATGGTCCCGATAGATTCGAGGTTTCTCAATTTCCAACCATATTTATTAATGGGACCTATTTCCAGGTTAAGTTGCTGTCCATTAGCTGTTCTAATGGTACTGCTGAAAATGAAGTCCAGTTTAAGGTTTAAGGGAAGAGGTTAATGGATTAAAAATTGACAAAGACAGAATTGAGAAAGAATGGAATGCAAGGGGTCTTATGCTTTGATCTCCTTCTCATAGCTGTTGTAGGATGGAAAAAGTTTTCACAAAACTGAATTAAGTGGTGTTTTGGCTTAAAAAGCCAACTTAACTTATTTTTTTGTCTTTATTCGATTTTTTTTTTGTGTGAGTTTTGCATCGATCTTTTGAGTATTATTGGTTCGTCTCGGCGAGAGGAATCCAAAAAAGTAAAAGAATATGACTAGAACTTTCAATTTTTTGAATAAGATCGAAAAAAGTGTAAAAAGCTGTATTTTTTACTTATTTTTGTCTTTATTCAAAAAAAATTATGATTCGATCATAATTTTTTAATTTTTTGATTCATCTCGCTGAGAATAATATACAAAAAATTGATGCAAAACTAAAAAAGACGAAAAAATCAAATAAAAACGAAAAAATAAGCCAGCTAACTTTTTAAGGCAAAACACACCCAAACTAAAAACTGATTTATTGTGTTTTATGAGACATGTTACTCCCTCGCAACACATCAATTATAAAAACCAATTTAAGTCCGTTCCACTAACTTATTGAGTTTAAATCAATTAGTTTGTAGAGCGAAACGCATTTCCGGTAATATGGACTAACAGTACTCAGAAATACACCGAATTGTAATCCCTTTTTTGAGTTAAATATAATTTGATCAATCACGGATTGATATCGGATCAATATAATTTTTGACGTAATTAAGCTTCTCCGCATTATTCACATTGTCAAAATAGGCAATCAATATCTATATTATAAAAGGGCTTAGTTTTTTGAATCCCTTATATTTTCAGCCCTTGGATTCAATGGATGGCCGAGATTGATTTTCACGCCAGCCCTCAAAGGCTCAGATCGATTAAGCTTTTAACAGATGGTCAAGATGCATTTTTGGGCTCAGATTTTTCCCACCTAAATGTTTAGCCATACTTGGGAACCCAAAAACGTTACCTAATTATTTTGATACTCTCTCTTCCCACTTCCTTTCTCATGATCATTGATTTGTGAACACATATTTTCACTATCTTTGTCAATCATGTAACAGCCACAATTGAAAAGGAAAACTTCAAACACGTAACAACCAAATCAGTAAATCGAATAGGCAAAGTGTGGAAAGAGATCTCATAAATCAAATTTCTGGGATCTCATTTCTAATTTATGTATGAGAGGAAACGGAGATGATCTTCAATTTGATTGGAAATACCACTGGTTCGTCTCTTCTCTCTCTCAACTGAGTTCTCTCCCTAGCCGATACCAATGTTAAGAAACCATGATCAGCATGCAGCGACGATCAAATATTCTAGAAAATTTTCCTTTGCGATGACTTTTGGTTTTCTAGGTTTTTCTTTTTTCTCTATTTTAACTCTGCCTTCTTCTTCTTCTTCTTCTTTTTTTTTTGTTTTTTTGTAAACACTGTCTTCTTTCATTTTGGAAAGATTTTGATGCAAATCTGGAATTTTTGTGGTTCTCAACAGTTTTTGGAATTTTGATGGAATTTGATTCAGGTTTTTTCATGTGATGACTTCTACATTAGTTCACTTCGTCAATTTTTTTATATTAAAATCTATTTTTATCAGTCATCTCTGCGCAGTTCCGTGATTGCTATCTATATTGCAAAGGTTTTCCGAATTTCAAAAGTTCGTAATTGTGAGTGTATAAGGTTCACGACTCATACATCTACCTCAAACAGTGGTTGATTTAGTTTGTTTACTTGGGGGAAAGCATTTCCATTTCTAATTTATGTATGGCTAGGTTTAGATTTGCAGTCAATCTTTTGATTCGTAACAATGTTCATGTAAAACTCATACACTGCTAATTGATTATCACCAGTGTATGTAGAACGAATATTTTATTTTTTTTTTTTACTAATAAAGAGTTTAAGTGGATTTTTTTTTCTTCTAAATCTTAATGTAAAATCTTTGGTGATGGAATCTCATTAGTTTACGTACAGTCAAATCATAAAGTCAAAATTTGTGTTAGAAATGGAATCTCCTTAGTCTACGTACAGTCAAATTTCTTTCAGTGGAGTGCCTTCAGGCACGGGTCATTCACTAGTATATATATACTCCCTCTGTCCCGCAAAGTTTGTCACTTTCACTATTCCATCCCTATGAAAAAATTGATTATTTCTTTTAATCTATAATGTTTTATATAAGCAATATGGATCTCGTTTGATAGATTTCAATTAGATCTTTTGAACAAAGTTTTGAAAATCACATAAAACGTTATGAATTGAAAGATATAGGCAATTTAAAAATGACACGTACTCCCGAAAGTGTCAAACTTTGCGGGACGGAGGGAGTATATATTAGGACATGCAAGAAGTGTATAGTTGAACATCGTATCTTGTTACGGTGAGACTCGTGTTCAATCTTGATTGGCTGTCACTGGCCCACACATGTCACCTACCAATCAGTGCCAAACACCACAATGATGTAAAAAGCCAGCAGGATCTTACGACCTCCTTTCTTTGACTAAATTCAAAAAATTAGTTTTTTGGTTTTTTTCGTTTTGTTCTTATTCAAAAAAAAAAAATACATTTGTTAGTTTTCGGTCGATTTTCTGTGGTTTCTTGGCTTGTCTAACAAATGCAATTTTTTTTTTTGAATAAGGACAAAACGAAAAAAACCAAAAAACCAATTTTTTGGATTTAGCCAAAGGAGTAAAGTGATGATTTTCTCCTCAAATCAAAATCCTTTACCAAATGATTAGTGAAGGGTGTTCCATTAAAACTTCATTTTTTTTTAGCTACCCTCTGTCCCAAAATAATAATCTCTTTTGGGACTTCGTGCCCTTTCAATTGCTTATATCTGTTAATTTATAATAGTTTTTATGATTTTGAATTTTTTTTATAATAGAACTAATTAAAATCTATCAAACAAGAATGATAATGCATATTTTTTTATGTTCATATTAAAATATACAAACAATTGAAAATGAAACACAGTTCCAAAATGAACTATCATTTTGGCATGGAGGGAGTATAAGGAGAATGATCTGTCTCATAAAACGTGGAAAACAGGGACGGAGTCAGGATTTTACCTTTGTGGTGGCGAAAATATATACTTAAAAAAATAAAAAAGACAAACTGCATTATGAATATGAAATATTTAAAAAATCTAGTGGTGGCGAGTCTATATAATTTGGGGATAAAAATTTATTTTCTATATAATAATTGCATTTTTTGAAAATCTTGTGGTGGCGGCCGCCACCAGTTGTCCCCCTCTGGCTCCATCCTTGGTGGAAAACCAAAAAAAAAACTCAACAATTGGAAGGGGGCCTTGATTTCCAACAATAATGTTTTGTCGTCTCAGTTTGGGCTCATGAACCTTTGGAATGAGTGAGCCATGCACATGACATAGAGATAGACTGTCAGTATGTATTATGTTACTATATATCAATTGGAATCAATTGGACCATAACTGTTCTATGTTTCCCAAAGGAATTTATTGGTGCATTTTAACCCCTTTTTTTTTTATGCAAATATATTTATAACTATATTTGCAGTTTTGCTTGAGATTTCTAGAGGTACATTTGGAGCTTCTTTGTGTAGAGGGCTTAAACCTTGATGTGCCCATATGCATTATTTGACTAACCAAGTTGAAATTATTTGAAGAGTAAAGTTGTAAGACAGATACTCGAACGTGCGGATGGGTTATGATTCATGCGGGCTCTGTGAGATGCACGTGGGATTTTCAAACGTCGGATGACAGTTGCAAAATACATTTGTGTCCCAAATCACTTACGCTATTCGGATGTGGTGTCAAATCAGTTAGCCTTTTCAAAGGCATAATTGATTGATTTTTACCTCAACTGTCAACTTGCTTGTATATGGATCAGACTCTTTGCTAGGCCTGTTTTTATTAATACTTGCCATTCTATGTCAAAAGATCCTAACATGATAGGCAGAGTCAAATTATTCAATGGTCACTTTTATAGGAAAATATATTCAATGTAGCCTTATATATTAATTTGTTGATTGAAATGGTCAAATTTATATATTCGTTATTCAGTTATATATTCTTAGGAAGATTAACAAATGAGTTTAGAAATGTCTTGAGATTTGTATCTCCGTTTGACAAATCATCAAATGCTTGACTAGGATAATAGAAATGAACTTAAAAAGAAATTTCAACTATCCAACAAAAAGGGGTATCGGAGAATCCTATAGTACGCCTCTCCAAACATTTTGGTATGGTTATAAAAAAAAAATTCGTAACTGATACCCAAAAAGACGTAACTAACCAGAAAGATTGTAATTGATACCATAAAAATCCTTAACGAAAAAAGACTTAGCTAGCTAACCAAAAAAATCACAATTGACACATTAAAACTGCTTAACGAATGAGCCAAACAGTAGGCAAATCATCACCAAAAAGCATGCATACCATTCTCCTATACCAAAGTTGAAAAGAACCAAAAAGTCTTTGACTTTTTTGGGGTCTTTTTCGTCGTCTTATACATATTTTCAACTTTGGTTTATGATTTTATATTTTTTCAATCGCTCTCGTCGAGACAAAAAAATATGATGTAAAAATTTGACCCGAATTTTATAAAATTTAAAAGACAATTGGAAAAGGTCAAAAATAGATTTAAAATTAAACTAGGCTAACAAATTGGGATTAATAAACAACCGGATTATATAGATGAAGTTAAAGGACGTAAAACAGTTTTTTAGGTGTGGATGGACCAACTATTAATTTCGCGACAGCATAGTAGTACTCACTCCCTCTTATCATCACGGAAATTTATTGGGTGGTCATCACCCATGCAATAACACTCAATCACTCATTGAAGAGGACAGAACCCATACAAATTGTCATTCATTTTTTAATAATGAGAAGTGTCATTTTGCTATAAAAAAAAAATAGCAACGTTGCCATAAAATTTGACATTTTAAGGGAATTTTTTTTTTCATTTGCTAAATTTGAGAAAAAAAAATTTGACAACCAGTTTGGCATCCAATTTGCCATTTGTTTTGCCATTTTGAGAAATGACAATAATTAATTTCTTAGTTATAGCAACCGGTGTGGTTGCTCTAATAAGTGTGCCTAAAACAAGTTAATGATTACACTTTATTATAAATGCACTAAAAATTTAAACGTATCTTTTTGTGCTTGTGGTGTGTGTATTTTTAAGCACCAATTGAAATTTTGATAGTGTATTCATAAGAAAGTGGGGTGCAAAAAACGCTTTTCCAAAAGAATATCTGCTCAAAAAAAAAAAAATATCATGATTAAATTTTTCAGGAATACGGAACAAGTCTCTAGTGGACGGTTAATTCATACGGGACTATGATCCTTCCAAAGTTAGTCAAAGTTCACGTAAACTAACTAGGCAAGACATCATTGAGTTATCCAAATACCACTCCGAACAAAAATTATGTATCTTGAACAATTCGATGCACATTGGTCTACATGTATCCAATGTAATTGTGTCCGGAATTGTGTTTAAAGGTGTGCGTGGAGTTCTCAAAAATACAAATGCAAGATAGAGACAGAGAGAGCGCAATAATATTATTAAGAATTTGGTTAACAAGAAAGGTATGCTATTTAGCCCTTCTAAAATTATGAGACAGCCTTGTTCGTTTTGGGTTTCAAGACCCGGGTTTTCTAAATTATTATCCAATCATTACTCATATTTTCAAATATTATTTTCATTTTTCTTTTTATCTCTTTTTAATCATTAACCCATATTCTTAATTATTATCTCTATTTCTCTCTCCAATCATTACCAAAAATCAAAATCCAAAACTCAAACCAAACACAACCCAAAAAAAGGTCATGAAGGGCTCCAAATGAAAACCAAAGCGCACACAAAAACAAAAACAAAAAACATGGGGGAGGACCAAAATAAAAATTAATAAAGCTGGCACAGTGAATATTAATGTTGCCACAAAAAGGACTCAAAACTTCCAGAAATTACACTCTCTGCCATCGGCGAAACCTGATCAGACGCTGGGAAATACCCACAGTAATAATCATCGTGCAACCACTGCGGAGGATAAACCCACCCACCGTCCACGTCAACCGAGTCAACAAGCAAGAACTCGGACGAGTCGTAACTCTCTTCCAAACGCGGCAACTTCACTATCTCACTCAATTCGTCTGGATGCTCCTCTCCAGAAGACGACGACGACGACGTCGTCTCGGCAGGGCTGAGGTGGACCATCGAGGCGGCCTTGGCAGCCGCCGCCTGCACGTCACGTGGCGAGCAAGTGGCGGGTCGGGGCAGGAACTGGGCCAGTTCAGGGAAGTTGAGAATGGCCGATTTTCCCTTCACGGATAGGGCCGCTACGTCATGGGCCCGGGCCGCCATTTCGGGCGTCGAGAAGGTCCCGAGCCAGATTCTGGACTTCTTCCTGGGCTCGCGGATTTCGGAGACCCATTTACCCCAGGCCCGCTTTCGTACCCCTCTGTAGACCGGGTGTTTGCTCTCTCTGATACTCTTGGGCGGGTTATGGATCGGGTCCTCTGAGTTCAGTTTATCGGTTGGGCTCGACGGCGAGGGTGAGGTGAGTGAGGATGAGTTGCTACTTGAATCGGTCTCCGAGTTTGGTGGCTCATTCATTGTGTCTTTTCTTTCTAACGGTGACTGACACTGGCTGGAGTTAATGCCCCCAATGAGGTGGCTCGGCTCTTGCTATATATGTATATAGAGAGAGAAATAGATAAGATAAGGTGCCCTAAACTCGGTAAGCGACGCAGGGTTAAATCTCAATAGATCGTCACAGTTATTGTATGAGTAGTGTGTAGTGCAATATAGTTAGAGAGAAGGGGGGTGAGAAGATCATCAAATCAAGGATGGTTTGTGAGAGTAGTGTGTAGTGTGATACAGGGGTGTGTGATATATATACTACTACATTGTATAGAGAGAGAGAGAGAGAGAGAGAGAGATGAGAGGGAGGAGGGAAGAGAGAGAGAGAGAGAGAGAATGAGGGGCAAGGGAATTGACCACTGGTAACGGCAACCGACCTGGGCCAGAGTCCTAGACCCATGATTTTCTTAATGACATACACCACACAAACAGAGGAGAGGGAGAAGGAAGTGAGAGAAAGTCAGCAATGCCTTTTAGGTGTCTTGGCCTAAAAAGTTAGTTGACTTATTTCTTCGTTTTTATTTGATTTTATTTGTGTTTTTTAATTTTGCATTAACTTTTTGTGTATTATTGGTTTCTCTCGGTGAGAGAAATAAAAAAGGTAAAAAATTATGATGGAATCATAAATTTTTTTGAGTAAAGACAAAAATAAGTAAAAAAACAGTTTTTTACACTTTTTTTGATCTTATTCAAAAAATTGAGAGTTCTAGTCATAATCTTTTACTTTTTTGGATTCCTCTCGCCGAGACGAACCAATAATACTAAAAAAATCAATGCAAAACTAACAAACGCCAAAAAAAATCAAATAAAGACAAAAAGATAAGTTAAGTTGGCTTTTTAAACCGAAACACCACTTGAGAGGGAGAAAGTAAGCAAATGTTATCAAACGGACACTAGGGACTACGGTTATACTACTTCCACCCATCGGCCCTTCAATCGTATTTTAAACAGCTCGGATGCGTTAGATAATTTTAATTTAAGTAAGCAAATGTTATCAAACGGACACTAGGGACTAGGGTTATACTACTTCCACCCATCGGCCCTTCAATCGTATTTTAAACAGCTCGGATGCGTTAGATAATTTTAATTTAATTTTTATTTATTTTTATTATTAAAAAATCAAATCACATCTGGATTGTCCAAAACACAATCAGACGACCGAGAGGTGAATATCACGGTGCAAGACACCCGACCCCGTATACCCCCATTTAATAGTCTTTTAGAAATTTCAAATAAATAAGAGAACACAATCATTACACTTTTAAAAATTGATTTTTCTCATTTTATCCTTCAATCATTACCTTTGTTTTACTTTTTAGTATGGGTAATTTTAAATGGAAGGGTAAAAGAGAAAAGTCATTATCTATTACCCATTTAGTTTTGAAGTGGAACAATTTTTTTGAGATGGAAAAGAATGCTAACTGGGACCATAGAATGGGAACGGAGGGTGTATTTATTTTTCATCACAAATGAGCCGCCCAAAATATTTTTAAACAGATGAGATGCGCGCTCGACACCATGTCACCTCTGCTTCGTCGGCACTCAAGTTCTCCTTGTAGAATTAGGGTTTTGACAGTGAAACCATGCTTCTTATTAAATTATAATGTAACGTGAGGGGCTTTTATTGGTATGCATGGTCCCATGGTAATATAACACGAGCTGAAATTGAGCCTTCATAAATATATAGTCCCATCAGGGATAATATAATTTTGTGGTACGTTTTACCTATTTACTCTCTTCAAATTTCTCGTCCACTATCATCATTCACTACACTTCAAAAAATAATTTGAAAGATATAAATAATTGAAAAATAACACACATGTCAAAAAATGACAAGAAATTTGAGATGAAGGGAGTAATTAGTTTCCCCTGGAAATAATCTGTATTGGTATTCTTTTGGTTTTCCTTTTCTATTTCTTGGTCGAATACGAAGAAGGGAATCCGGGGCGTGTGTTGTGCGGCAAAACTACGTCGTTTTGCTCATTCTCTTGGTACACCTCCAAAGCTTCCAAGGGACTTGTTTGGAGAGTTATTTTTGGGGTTCAATTTTAAGGGATTGAGGCTCTTTTTTTTTTTTTTTTTTTTGGGTAAATCGGGGATTGAGGCTCTTTGAGTAGGGTATAGTGGATTAGGCACTTTGTAGTAGTTTTTTTCTTCCTCCAAACAAGATTCTTGGAAGCTTCAAAGGTGTGCCAAAAAATTTAGTAAAACAACATAGCTTTACTGCACAACACCCACCCCGGATCCGAATGGAATCCGGGGTATCATTGTTTCAGCCAGAATTTTAGTGTCTCAATGAGGTCGATCGTTAAATACCTTCCAAAAAAAGGGAGAAAAAGACGTCAATAAATAGAAAAAGAATGGTGCAAGAATTAAGAGGGCTCTTCACCACCAGTAGGAGATGCATTAAAAGCCAATGTTACAACTTAAAAGTCTTATCGGTTTAAGGCCGCCTTCTTAAGCCAATGTTATAAGTCTTTTCCTCTAACCAAAAGAAGGGTAAGCATATAGAATATCTGGGCTTTTGGTCATTTTATGCATGTTCTTGTCAAATTTTGACTTGCGACGGTACTGTCATTTTTATCGAATTTTAAAATTTTCACTCGTTTGAGACCATATATACCATTTTCAAAAATAACTGTTAATTTCTATAATGAAAAATCAAAAAAAATGTTAGGGTACATGAAGAGTTTTTCCGAAAATGTCCGGGAAAGAAAAATGAACGGTGCGGATTCACAAGATTCACATCTTGTAAGTCTAAACCATTCATTTTTTTTTTCCCTAGACATTTTCGGAAAGACTTTTGATGTATTCTACCATTCCACGTGATGATCGACAATTCTGCCATATGTAGACAAATTTCGATATCGCTATTGCATTTGGGCTTTCAACACAGCTCATGTTTCGTGACCAATAGTCACTCAGAAAAACAAAAAACAAAAATAAGTGTAGTCACTATAAATATAGGACCGGATCAAGTTTGGCATAACAATCGTTTGACTTATTTTTTTCCGTCTTTATTTTATTTTGTTTTCGCGTTAGTTAGTTTTGTACGTGTCAAGTTTTTATATATTATTGATTCATTCCGATGAGAGGAAAAGAAAAAGTAAAATATTGTGATGAAAACTCACAATTTTTTTAATAAAGACAAAAATAAGTAAAAAAATCTGTCTTTCTTTTTGCTTATTTTTGTTTTTATTTGAGTTTTGATCTTAATTTTTTATTCTTTTTATTCTTTTCGTCGAGGTGAACTGACGATTCACAAAATGTTGACACAAAACCAACAAAAGAGAAAAAAATCAAATAAAAACAAAAAGATAGTCAAATAACTTATTAGGCCAAACCTTTACTTCTAGTGTGATCCATATCATGCAACTCTAGATCTCTATAACACATACAAACTATGGGGCTGTTTAGGAGCTCCATTTTCACATTTTCAGTTTTACCTTTTCTAGTTTTGGTTATGTGGGAGAGGTGACTGAAAACTCATTATCCCAAAACTCATTCTTCAATTTGATGAAAGGAGAGGAGAAGTCAAAAGTAGGTTGAGATGAGCTTTTTGACCTCTAATTTTTCACTTTTCCCGTTTTGATTAACAAAAACACTTATAGAATGTATTCTGCACATATCTCTCAAACACTACTCTTGTTGCAAAATGAATTCTACACATTTCTCTTAAACATTTCTACCTAATTCAGAATACAATCTGACCATAATTCAAAAAGCCACAAAGTTAAAAATATGCACATGAAATTTCTGCACCAACAAGGGAGTACTTTTGAGAAAAAGGTTGAAAGTGTACTTCAAATTAGTACCCAAAAACAAAACTTTTCCAAATAAAAATAAAATGAAAAATGAGCTGTTTAAGACAAGCTTGCCCCCACAATTAAATTGTATTCGGACCACCATATGCAACTCTGAATTCCGTGGCCACATGATTTCGTTCAAAGTGCGATACGTCCCGTTCGATACATGTACTCTCGATAGTACCTTGAACATCTATGGCTAGCTATTTTCACTGAAAATGTTCCATCAAATATCTGAGACAATCTTCAAAAACTCTCAGATGTTAACGAGACACTACATCAAGTGCTAGATGTTTGGATCGAACAATCAAGTCAAATACAAAACATTACAAACGATACGGACAGAGCCGGCTTTAGGCTAAAACTCGTAAAGTCACCGCTTTAGACCCCCAAATTTTGACTAATTTTTTGGGCCTCCAATTTTATATGTTTGTGCAGTAGTTATGCTTTCAAATGACTTATTTATGAAAGTTAAGAGAAAATATTATTTCCACCGCCGGCGGAAACAAATGTTTCCTCCAAACAATCACAGCGGTCCGTGTGATTGTATAGTCAATGTGATTGTGTAGCACACAATCACACGGACTGCTGTGATTGATTTGGAGGAAACATTTGTTTCCACCGCTGGCGGAAATAACTCACTCTCGAAAGTTTTTTGTTTTCCTAAGTAGTTTTAAGTTTTAACTATGATATATTGAGAGTTGAGGGACCAATTTGAAAAAAATCGCTTTAGGCCCCCTAAATCTCAGAGCCAGCCTTGGAAACCGGGGGGAATGAACTTACAACAAGAGACTCAATCGGAGGATTCTTTGTCTGATCGGGTTGGAGAGGCTCTCAAGGACAAGGCATCAGGACCTCGGAATCAGCGATCCAAGAGAATTTTGGCTTGCGGGAGTTACGAACCAGAGGTTAACGACTCTGCTTCTGTCAAGGAGCCCGGCATTCGGAAAAAGAAGAAGAAGACGGTCAGTGTCAAAATTGGTGGCTGTGGTGATAAGGCTATGCAAAACCCTGTTCGGATGAAGCGTAAACGGGAGAGGGTCATTGAAGATAGCTGTAGTGATCCTCATACTTGCCGTATCCCTCAACACCGTGCTTTACATTGACTTACCTTTTGTTTTGTTCTTGTTTTGCAGGTATTGTAGTTCGTGTTGTGTTCGGTGTTAGGGGTGTATGGTGGGGTTGTCTTTTGGGTTTGTGGATTGTTTCGTTTCTCAAGTCTTTGGTTTGTTTTGCCGGGTTGTGTCTTGCTTAGGGTTGTATGAGCTGTTTGTATGATTTCTACTGGCTGTAATATTTATTTGCTATTTATGATATGTTTATGCTTTCTAAAAAAACAGAGTAATTACGACGTAATTTCTTGCATTCTTGAATATTTAACCCCTTCGCTATCGGCCTCTCTCTGTCGCAAAACAAGATTTGTATCGTCATGGTTATCCAAAATTAAGATTCTCAAAACGTAAATCATTTGATTTGACAAAGGATAAGGGGCAAGAAATTCCGATTGAATGATGGATTGCGTTAAGATGCCCTAATAATGGTGGTTTAAGGACCTTTCTATTGCCTCACTTTTTATGTTAATTTTTATTTGGCAGGAGGGCCAAGGGCATCTCCAGTGTGAAATTTTAATGTAATATGACACAAAAGTGTAAAAATTGGATTCTTTTTTTGTGTTTTTATGACAAAATATGTTGTTAAGTTAAAAGTGTTGCAATAGTGTTGTTAAGCTATAAAAAAATATACAAATATATATGTATACACCACATATATAGGGGGTCATACGTAACAACATTTACCTTTCTCTCTCGGAAGCGAGGAGCTTGTAGTTTTGCCCAAAGCACTGAAGAGTGGTCTCCACAAATTAGACAAAAATTGCAATCCTGCGTCCGCCACTGCCCGGATCCTTCTCTCTTCTGTCTTCTTCCTTTCTCCTCTCTCATCTGACAACATTTATCCCTCCATTTCCATCGGGTAACAGGTTTACTCGCCTTGCTCTTATTTGTTTTACATATTAAAAAAAAGTATGTTTTTTATTTCCAAAATTAGTGAGCACAAATAATAAAAGTTCACAAAATACCAATTATTACTTAACTAACATCTACTATATATAAGGAAAATAAAAATAATTAATATATAAGATGAGATTCTAGTTGTAAGAGTAAAAATGTAAGAATAAAAACAAATTTTGATGCATAAAATTTTTTCGGGGATGCATAAAATTTTTTCGGGGAGGGTATTGGGGGAGGGGTGATGTCTACCCTAACTTGGTCGGGGTTTTTCAGTTCTCCCCCTCCCCCGACCCTATACCCGAAAAATCTAATAAATACCCGCTCCGTCGGGGCGGGGCAGGGCAGGTGGGCTGAATTGTCATCCCTACTTTCCTCTCTCATCCTTTTTTTTCTACTCTCCCTTTGTTTTACCGTATCACTAACTTTAATGCTGACACAAGCTTTTTGTTTACTTCCTGCCACTTCAATTCATATTTCAGTTCAAATTTTGGCAAATGAGTTCACTTGTTCTTGGATTTGTCAAGGTAAATCCAAAAATAATTCATTAACACAACACTAATTTATGGGTAAAAAACCTAGCAGAGAAAACTTTTTCGACTAAACAAATAAATATCTTCTTCTAATATTTTTTTTCTTGATAATGAGAAAAGATAGGAAGCGGCGATCGTTGCAATTTTTTTTTTTTCAAGTGTTAAGTCTAAGTCCGACCTGAAACTAAAAGGGAATACTACCAAACAAAGCGACCACACAGAATCCCACAAATTCACATAACAAAAAAAAAAAAATTATAGGAGGAGGCGACTAGCTGCTGCAATTTTCCTTGATAAAATTCATCGTGAATATTTTTTTTTTTCCTCCCTTGTCTTTTCAATTTAATTCGTAATCCCTTCGCAAGTTTAAGATCCAAGCAAAGTTTCATGTGCATTTGTCTCCACATACGCATGCAAAAGCGTGCATCGTAAAAGGATGCCTAGCTTGTTTTTGCAAAACAATCACTCAATCAGAAAGATTAGAGACGTTGATGTTTGAAAAACCAAAGTTCCCACTTAACCAATCACCAAACAATACGCAAGAAATAAATAAAATACAATGAGCAAAATATATTTGAAAATTGGAAAACCACGAGAAGTAATCGAGCAAGAAAATAGTGTACTGTTATAATTAACTTTACCACACGATTGAGAATCCTCACAATTGACTCAAATACCTAGTTCTCAACCGCCGCCACCTTGAATCCTCAAGTCCTCCATTACCCTTCCAGAAATTCACTGGAAACAACTCAACCGTCGAGATTGAATGTGATTTTTACATGTTGGAGATTACTTGAACGAGTATTGATCAATCGATCTTTCAATCACTCTAAGATACAAAGAAACAAAGCCCTCGCGAAAGTTTTCTCTCTTTTGGAATGTTGGGGGCTATTGTATTTCGTGGATAAAAATGTTTTGACTCAAAATATTATATTTATAGCTAGACTGCTGCAGGTCGCACAGCAATGGTTCGAGCTGCTTTTGAGTCGTTTCAATCCAGTGGCGATGGCTGATATTCGGCCTGACAGCGGCTTGAGCCCCTTTTCGAAAACTAGATATGGTGTCTTTGATACCGAACACCTAGACTAACATCTAGTTCTTATTCGCTCATTACAAAACACAATGATTCCCTTCCGCATGCTATATAGATACTCGAATAAAGAAAAGAAGTTACAACTCGATAAACAGGGATACATATAAGTATGTGTTTTAACATGAAATTTACAACCGCAAAAGAGCTCAACCTATGGAGCTTTTAATGTTTGCAATTTTTTTCAAGTTTGGCCACATATGTAGCATTTAAAAGGGACAGAGCTTTTGTACAACACATTTCCTAATTTCTATAACCAGACCACTGATCGAGAGGTTTGTTACATTAAATAACATGGAAATGTGAAGCAATGTGATTGAGTGGAATTTAGTTGACATGTGTGTTTGTTCCACAAAATTGACTTATTCTCAAAACTGATTACTGCACTTTACGAGATAGGTATTCTCTCTCAATACATTAAACCCCAAAAAAACTGATTTTAAGTCTATTGCTGACTTAAGTTAGTTTCTGGAACAACCCCTCAATTGTTGAGATAATATTATTAATTATTTATTACAATTATCTAACATCAGGGGTTCGAATCTTGTGGAGTGGATCAATTGTTAATACTTTGTCCTCTCTATTTCTCTTTAGGTTGGCCTAGTTTGCCAGCACTTATAAGTGGCTCATTTTACTTATTTGCTTAAAAAAAAAGCTAATGAAGAGTGTTTGCTATCAACTGTAGATAAGTACTCCTCCCATCCCAATGTAATAGGCCACTTTCACTTTTTCGATTCTGTTTTCAATTGTCTGTATCTTGCAATTTATAATATTTTTCAAGATTCCAAAAATTTTGTTTAATAAAAGTAATTGAAATCTATCAAATAAGATGCAAAGTCTTATAAATTAGTACAAGATATAAAACCTTTTTTCATCAAGTTGGAGTAGTGACATGGACTATTAATTTGGGATGGAGAGAGTACTTATTTGCCTTTGCAGCTTATTTGGCTATAAAAAAAGAAAAAGTTACAGTATTTTGAGCTTCAATTTGTAACCTTTTTACTTATTTAAAGTTGCCAAAAGTTATGGATGAAAAAACTCTTTAATTTTAAAGTACCTATGCACGGCAATTAAAGGTGTGTACCATATGCACCTATTGTATGGTCTAGATTGTGCCACCCCCATTGGCATATCGTAATATTTTTTAGTTTTTCATAATTTTTCAACAATATGATTCGTAACATTTTGGTGTGACTCGTAACTTTTATAAAAAAAAAAATTGTAACTTTTGTAGGGGTGTGTATGGGGTGTGTATTGTAGCCTTTTCCTAAATCTTTTGATAAATAATCAGAAAACCTATAATCAAGAAATCCTGAACATCCTTAATTTTTTAAAAAGAAATGGCTTATGTTTTTTTTTTTTTAATTGGAAGACAAAAATATAAGAAGACCCAAGTAGCTAAGTTTAGAAAATTAGCATGAAACTCGTGCATTCTTAGGTAAGTGTACATCTTGACGAAATTTGACAACTCAAGAAAAAGCCAAGGGAGCAGAAGAATTTTGGGTTTATAAATCATAATGTACAACGAAAGCACTTGATATTCACTATACAAATTGCAATTGAACCCCTCACACCATATTTTTATTATTAGTATTTTGTGTTTTAGCCTTAGAAAAGCGTTATGAGAGGCTAAGAGTGAAGCATGAAAATTCTAAATGCTTAGCTCCATTTGGTAAGAAGAAAGAGTATTTGAATTACACTAAGAGCAAAGGTCCTTTAAACCATCCTCCCGGCAAGCGAAAGCTTATTTGAAATGGATATAATTAGGGTCTCGGCACAAAGATATAAAAAAAGGTACCACGTTAGCTGAAAGTAATGTAGTCATAATTAAAACTAAAAATGGTTTTTCTTGTAGAAGGGGTTATAGGGATTAGTCCGAGGTGTGCGAAACGAAGTAAGATGACCCGAGAGTTCCCGCATTACCAAACAAAATAAATACGGATGAAAAAGGTACCAAAATAGTCTTGTGATAGAGATTTGTGAAAGCGAAAATAGCAATGGGCTGGGGACCCTTTTAGGCCCTTAGGGCCTACTGAAAGTAATGAGATTGGACTGTAGCTGGGAGCCAGTTCAAATTTGGGCACATGAGTTTACTTGGTTATGGATTTGTCAAGAGGAAGACAAAAATAATTTACTAATACTACAAGAATATATTTAAATAGTAGAGAAATTTATTTTTCCGACTAAAAATGTAAATTATTTCTTCTCATGTTTATTTTTTGTGATAATAAAATGAGAAAAGATACGAGGAGGCGATCAACTGTTGCATTTTTTTTTCTTTTTGCTCAACAAACAAAGAGATATTAATCTTTGAAAGATGGATACAAAATTAAAAGGATTACGAGAACAAAGATTTCACAAAAGCCAGCCAAGAGAATCCAGGGCGACGACATTAATCCCGCAAATTCACGCACAAAAATTTACTTAGAAGTTCGTTTTCTTCCCTTTCTTTTTCATCCGCGAGTCCCTTGCAAATTTAACTTCTAAACAGAGCCTACATGTGCATTTGTCACCATATACAGAATCAAAAGCATGAGGATGCCTAGTTATTTTTGCCAAAACAATTCTCACAGACTCTCAATCATAGAGACGTTACAGATCAAAAATAAAATAAAAATTATAGAGACGTTGATGTTTGCAATTTATTCCAAGTTGGGCCACATATCATCAAGGGAATGAAAGCTTTGGCTTCACACCACATTTTCTACAGCCAACCCATTGATTAATTGAGATTTCTTACATTATTCAGTGGAATTTGTTTGACAGTTTCAGTATCTCAATTGCTAGATAAGATTATAAATTTATTACTGTATGGAGAAATTAGCCAATGTTAGTATGGGTTCGAATCTTAAGGAGTGGATCAATCGTTAAATTTTTTTCCCCCTCCATTTCCTTTCAAATTATGTTATGGGCTTAGGACTGGTAGTTACTTTGTACATATGAATGGGTAACAACATGAACCTAGTTACCCGAGACATTAGTCCCTGTGAAATCATGTATGTCCTCATTTTTAAAAAAAGAAAAAAGAAATGGGATAGTTTTTAATATGAATTTCCTTGGAAGATAAAAATATACAAATATCCAAGTAGTGATAGTTTTAGAATATTGGCATGAAATGCATTCTTACATACATGATACATCTATAAGAAATTTGAAAAGGAAAGAGCAAATCCAATACAGAGCAGAGGAATTTTGGGTTCATAATGTACTAGAAATTAAACATTATATTCACTTTCCAATTTGCAACTGAACCCCTCACATGCGAGTAATTATTCCATAGTCTTGAAGCACCGCACCCTTTTCCACCACACATTTCTGTGCAGTCCATGTACTTAGTACCGGGCTCCACAAAAATGTGTGGTGGATACGCGCGTTGAGACACCACGTGACGGTGTCTCAAGACAACAGAAGCAACCTACTTATTGTTTTAGCCTCAGAAGAGGGTTATGAGAGGCCAAGAGAGATGAGTGAAGCCTGAAAATCTAATGTTTAGCTCCATTGGTAAGAAGGACGGAAGTATTTTGAATCCACACTGAAAGCAAAGGTTCTTTAAACCACCTTCCCCGCAAGCGATAGCTTGTTTGAAAATGACTAAAGGTATAAAAAAAAATAAGGAATTAATTAATTGTTACTTGGTGATGTTATATAAAAAATATAAAAAAATTAAAAAAATATTACTAGTAATATTTGTGTGAGAGAGAGAGAGAGAGACGACAGAATAATTTGTTGGTTACTTGGTGATGTTAAAAGAAAAAAGGATTTTTCTCGTGACAACCCACTGTAACTAAGACCACTATATGACCGGTAAAAGTGTATTTTTACCTATAAAAGTACAAGTACCTCAGAATTAGAGTCGCTTAGGGTAGCAAAAGTTCTTTACCCTATGGCAGCGGATGTTGCCATCGAAGACGTTCACCGAGAAGTTGTTCTATCTAGGATTTGTGATTCTCTTTTTATTCGTGATTGACAAACGTAATTGCACACACGTTTGGACACTTCGGGTTTGTGAGGTTCTAGCATTCGTACTTGGGAAGTTAGACTTCCTAATTGGCTATTGGATCCGCTGTGATACGATAATCATCATGTACCGATAATTCATATTCTCTTCCGAAGCTTCTGTTCTTTAGCCTAACTCCACTCCAATTTCTTTAGGGCATCCTTATCAGGCTCAACAAAAAAAATACCAAATTTAACCTCAAAAACACCTTTTATAAATTAGCAAGTCACTTATCTAAAAATTTACAAAATCAAACTCTCTATCCTAACTTTACTATTCCGCTCAAGTCTCATAAAAAAAAAACGCTTTTGCTTAAAATATTGCTCTCCCCGATTGGGAGTTGTGCAAGTTTACTTTAATGAATAAAAAATTATTAGAGAGAGAGAGAGAGATGGAGAGAAAGAAAAGTGAGTGGGGCCGCATGGGGTATTCACGGGCAGAGAGGAAACAAGAGTGAGGGATGAGAAACTATTAAACTATTTGGTAGCCCATGAACAATAACCTTACCCAAATACCGAGTTATTGTAGCAAAACTATAAATTTTGCAAATTAGCCAAATGTTTGTTGAGGATGATTTTGGGGTGTTTTTTCCACTTTGACTCAACAAAATACTCATTTGGCCAAAATAGCAATCCTGATGAGGATGCTTAACCAAACCGCTTGAGTTCAAGCTTGTATTTACTCGTTTAAAAGCTCATTTGAGATCGGACCATAAACAAACCAAGATTGAATGGCTGTGTTTGGTTTGTAGTTTAGTTTAGTTTTGATGATGTAAGCAAATGTAATGAGTGGAGAGAGATAGAGAGAGAAATGAAGGAAATGATGATGTCAACAAAACTAAAACCTTTTACCGAACAGGGCCAATATCTTCTGGAAACTCGTTAAGCTTTCGAACCAAACATGAACGAACTACTGTTCGACTTGTGAATTATGATGTCTAAAGTATTCAAGCTACTCCAGATCGATTCGTGATCGGCTCGCTTAAAGCTCCTTTGAGACACGTTTGTCTAATAAGCAAGCCAACTCGAACATATTATTAAAGTTTGTCAAATTTTCTAACCAAACTTGAACAATCAACTATTTGGCTCATTCAGTTCGCTAAAGATGCCGTTTTGACCTAATTGAAATGGAGTACATTAAAAAGAAAATGGTCTGTCGCACCACAATAATGGAGTAAAACTACAAAGGTCAAAATCACATCCAACCTATACTACGGCGATAAGGAAGTAATCTATTCATGAATAAATATTCAAAAGGTACTCTATTTTTTTTGGTAAGCAAGAAATATATTAATGACAACGATATCACAATATGCAGTTAATACGTTCAAATAGAACAAGTACTATTTTCAGTAATCAAATCGAAGGGTTTATTTTGAAAGTGAAATACTTGTTGGAGCAATCACTAAGCTGCCTTAGATAGTTGAAATTCCCAAAAGGAACTATACAAATGAGACGGAGGGAGTAGTTGTTTGCTTTTTAGTAGTGTAATTTCAATAACCAGGATGGCGTCTGTTCTACATTTTATTCTTACCGGTCTATGCATTGTAGTTGGTTTCTATGATTTAGCTCAGATCACAATCTAATTTGCATGATGTGTTTTCCATGCACGCGACGTTCTCTACCTGGGGTGTTCAACACTTGTGTTCTTATTGATCAGTTTCTACAGAGAAACTCGTCATTAGTAGAACTACAATTACTGCTATTAATCGATGTTATGCATGTTTGTCTTCAACATGCTCATACCGTATCAAATCCTTTGGCTTACTCTCTATTTTATCACCACGTTTCCTTTTGATGACGATGTTTGTATCTGCTCTCTAGTGTGCATTAGGTCGCTTTTATCAAGTTTTCTATTGATATTTTTCAGAAAGTACACATATATTTTGAGATGTCTCAAAATGAAATAAGTGACTATCAAAATAGGACGGAACGACGGAACGTGTATTAGAAAAATAAACACTTCCACCCAACCCCGTCGCAAGCCACCGATACCCAAATACCCAACAATCAATCAAACCAATCCGACAGGCGCCGCACGTTAAAAAGGTGGAGTACTACTTTAAAGGATACGTGGTACGGTCCATATTCATTCATTTAAGGGCCGAAAGGGTCCCCAGCCCAGCCCAGTACCGTATCCCACGGTCAGTATAAATTTAAGTACAAAAGGAGGACCACGTCCTCAGATCATACGGTAGGAATACGATGATGATGATATGGCCACACATATACATATGATTCCATGTGAGGAATTAATGTTAGGACCATCGACATCTCCTTAAATGTTTGTCCTTTCAAATAGGGCTTCTAGGCCCATGGATGGAGGCACCTAGGGAGGTGCAAACCTTGCTACAGCTACATGGCAGACACACAGACAAACCGAGCTGCTGGCGACAAGATACTAAAATTGTGCTTCCACTCTAGTCTTGAATATTGTAGGATTTCTCAATCTTAATTAGGTCGTATTAGCAGCTACTTGAGTAATTGTACCATCGTCTTGGAGTGTCATCACGTGGTGCCCAAACACCCGTATCCACCAAACCAACCTTACTCCATGGCAAACAAACAAAGCTGTTGACGACAAGATACTGAAATTGCGATATTGTTAGATTTCTCAATCTTAATTATATCTTATTAGCAACTACTTGAGTAATTATACTATTGTCTTGGGGAGCCACTATTGTGCAACGCCAATGCTCTGGATGCTGAATGAAAGAAGCATGGTAATGTGCACATAAATCAAAATGGTTCTTGGGTCTGCCCTCTCTGATGCCTTTTGGCTTTGATTTGAGGGCATGATTCCGCAGCAGACGCGACGGTATAGGGGGACTACTGTTTCAGTGGTATTCTGTGAGCAGCCACTTTGTGCATTTATTGCCAAAGGTTAGGTTTGTCTCCAATCCATCTGTTTCAGTAGGTATTCTGGGAGCAGCCACTTTGTGCATTTATTGCCAAAGGTTAGGTCTGTCTCCTATCCATCCCCCGCCCATACCCCCAATTATTGGGGACTAAATGGGTTATGTTATTGTTGTTGTTGTTGTCTTGGGGAGCCACTATGTGGTGTCCATACACCCTTATCCACCACAGATAGGGTTTGTTTGGTCTATACAGGAATGACGTGACGGTACCCCATGATTTTTGGTACAAAACAGGAGCATCTAAAAGGTGAGATTTAATTGATAGGAAGGATGCAATATTTTGTTGACATTTAATTTTCACAAGGAAATTTGGTTTCCAAACAGATCACAGGATCAAATCATACTAATAATACCCACCAAAATGATATAACCCTAATGTTGCTTCAAACAACTACTACACTCCTTTCTTTCTTCCTTTTGCATTCCCAATCTCCACAAGCAGAGTCAACAAGGCCTCACACATTTCACAAGCTTCAGGCTCAGTCAAATCCTTGTTCCACGACGAATAAACCATCCACGCGTGATCCAGCTTCCGGTCTGGTGTGACGACCACCGAACCTGGAACTTCGGCATCGCGACACGTCACCAATCCGTCGCTCTTTTCCCCATACCTCAGTTTGAGGTGGAGAGCACAGATAGCCATGACAGCAGAAACGGGAATCACTACAGGCACTCTGCGACCTGTTTCGGCATCCGTGGATTCTTCGCTGCAGCCAAAGCTGGGAAAAGGGAGCCACGGGAGTTCTGCATGTGCTATATGGTACATCGTGGCAAGGACTTCGGGACCCACACTTGCTTCAGAGTGGAAGGAAACGAGAGGGATACCGTCGGGGAGCTTGTGCTTCGATATGAACTCCTTTCGCTTGTCATAAGTTAGATCCTCCACTGCCCCGATGTCACCCTGCCATTTGAATTTACATTTTTAAGCGACAATATGAACAGACAAAGGAGATAGAGATGGAAAAAAGTTGTAAATAATGAAAGTGCATGACAGTCCAACCTATGCATTAGCGACTCTGGCTCTCACCCATTTTTGGCTGTCACTTGGAAGTTACCGTAGAGGATTTCATCCCCACAGTAAAAAGAGCTAACAGAACCCTGTACAAAACAACTTCTGAAATATGTTCCTTAGAAAGCGCTTGGTTTAAGGCTCCTAAATTCTGGAAGGCCTTCAATTTCTTAACGCCATGATAGAAGAACCTTGTAGTTGGTTTGCAACCTCTCAGGTGCTATCAACTTTTTGGGGCTAGTTCATACGGAGTTTTGTTCTAGCTTTATCTGGGAGCACTGCTAGCAAATAGTAGAGGTGCGTACAAGCTGGCCCCGCCACTTTGTTCTATAAGTTAAAACGAAAAAAGAACCCTATAGTTTTGATGTCTTTGTCTAAAAGAAGGGCCCAGTAATACCCCAAATTGTTGTCTTGTCTAATTTGTTACTTCGGCAATTCTAAAAAGTTGCGGCATTCTTCACGTTCCTTATGTTTCATGATTGGAATTTTGAAATCAAGAAATTCATGCCACAGAAGGGTGCTTCTAAATACATATCTAAAACTTGTCTACTCAGCCAATTTTTGTGAAGCGCAACTTGCAACGCCTAGGCCCTAATGAGCATGGTGGTCCACAGTGTGGATACAATCGTGTCATGTATTTAGCATCACCACCAAAATAAGAACACTTCTAATTACATGGTACTTATTTTCACACAATCACACACACCAATAAAAGGCATATTGAACAGAAGAGGGATCCGTTAAAAAAAAAAAAAAAAACAGAAGAGGGAGTTACCTTAATCATCTTGCATATTAAAAGCTCCATGATCCTCCGAGTTTGCTTGTCCGCAACTTGGCCTTCACGAAGAATATCCGAAGCTAAGGGCGAGCCACCATACGGGCTCTGGACTAGTGCAAGGCCTGCAACTTTTTCCCTTAAATCATCCCAGTACATTGACAATGCAGCAGCAGCATCAACCCCACCCTTGCTGTGCCCAAGCAACATCACTCGCTTGCCAGATCCCCAGTATAGCTCCTCAATATATTGCTTCAGTTCCCACGCATTGTGCTCCACAGACACCTTAACAACAAGTACTAAGACTCAAAAAAAGGCCGCATGCAAATTCTTTAGTTTAAAGAACAGAGGGAAAGGGATTGATAAAAAAAAAATTATTTGCAGGGGCAGAAAAATCACAGGGGCGGAATGACCCATTGTAGTGGTGGAAATGGTATAAATAAGTTATTCATAAGATATGACAAGGTAACAACATGAAATATGTGTCCGAAATTTGAACCCAAATGGGACACTTCCATCTTACGTTTTTTGAAGATTTTAAAGAAGAATAATAGTAGTTGTTAGAATTTGTCCCACATTGGTTAATTATAACCTCCAAAATTAGTATATGAGCCTAGGCGGCCTCTCCACTCATTGCTACTTGGTTTTGAGTTGGATGCTTTAATATGGTATCAGAGCTAGGCTTTCGGAGGCTTTCGGAGGCTTTTGGACAAGACTCTATATTGTTGATGGTTGGTTCCCCTTAGTTTGTCATTGATGGTTGATAATTGTCATATGTGTTGAATCGTTTGTTTACCACTCCACGTGCGGGTCAGGGTCGCACGTGCAAGGGAGTGAGTTTTTCCCACATTGGTTAATTATAACCTCCAAAGGTAATATATGAGTCTCGGCGGCCTCTCCATTCATTACTAATTGGTTTTGAGTGATGCTTTAACAGTAGTATTGTAGACCCCACCTTTCGCTCGTGTAAGGTGGGAGATTGAGCTATTTCCACGTGTAAACAATTCTCAAGACTGAAGCCACCCAGTAGTACTATGACTGATGAAATAGTTTTTTTTTTAAAGCTATTCAAGTTCTCACCAACACCCAGACTGGCGATGGAGCATGAGTAAGCGGAGGTTGCGTTAGCCTGCAGGAAGGCTGGGTATTCCTTAGTGGTGCCTGTATTTATTTTCTCTCTTTTTTTGCCCATTTGTTACTAGATTATTATCTCAAGATTCTTAACATTTGATAGCAAAAAAAAAATCTAGCATCTTTCACGGATGGAATATAGGAATCTATATTTTCCTAAATCCCATTTAATGTCAAGTACATAAACTTAATAAAAGTGAAAGTATTGCATGCTTCTATATATTTAGATATTTGGTATGGTATCCACCTGCCCATACTCAAGTTTTGGATACTTACCAAAGTCCTACTAAGACAATGGGTCCTGAACACAACACCACCCAATACTTGTAGCTAAGCCTGTGTAATAGTGGATCGAATGATTCCTACCATTTTCAGTCCACAAGGTACAAAGGGGAAAATACCTCACTCTTGATTTTCGCTATATGGCAAGCTAGACCCATCTTCGAAAAAAATCTCTTGGTGCTCACAAAGTATAACGGACCATGATTGCTAAAAAGACCTGATAAACCAGAATAGAAGATAGTTTTCTCCCACCATGTTGATGTCAATAGAAAAAAATAACCAAACTCAGAAGTGAAGATTAAAATTCTCTCACCTGGAATCAGAAGATAAACAAACGAATCCGGCAGATTGTGATCTCCATTTCTGAGAAGCCAAACAACACGAGAGATTTATGATCTATGAACAGACAAGTATGAACACCAATCGCAGAAGGGAAAATCAACTGCCATTCCAATGCATAACATTCACATAGAGTAGTAACATAGGAAGTCCCCCACATAACCTTTAGGTTGCTGTTATAGCGACTTGATAGAAAATACAGGATGCATATTTACAAACAATAGATCGGTTATTTCTTCTGAATACACAACAGAAAACATATCTCATAATCATGCTTGTTTTAGAACCTACATCACCAGAAACAATCTGCGGTTTCCTAGGTCAGACATGGTCCATAGAGCTATGCGCTGAAATTGTTTCAATTGCAAAGCAAACAGGACACATCCATCTTCCCTGAAATATAACCAACAATTCTTCTTGTCTCTGAAAACTCATTCCTAATGCAACTCAATAACATCGTGGAGGGGAATCAACTATTTGATAATATTTTGACACCCAACCTAAGTATTATGTACATTCTTAGCCCTAGAAGTTTAGAAAGGAATAAAACTTACCAGCAATATGTTTCACGCTGAGGGGAGATGAAATGAAAGGATTAAGGGAAAAAGCACATATGATCATAGACACCACAAAAGGTCTCATTTCAGAAGCTGAAATTTGTTGTGGATTCAAAAAGAAATACAGTACCTTACACATTGTAGAAGTTCAAGAAATCTAGCTGAACCATCCTCCACAGGAGCCATTCCAGGAGTATGTTGCAGCCATCCAATATCATCAGTAGAACCATGCAAAGTTTTCCTAACTCGATCAATAATACTGAAGATGCAAGAGTTAGTTTTGCTACTTCGTAAAATCTATTCTCAAAAAACTGAACCGACCAGTAATTTAAAAGGTTTTTTTTTAGCAGAAGTAATTTAAAAGGTTAATACCAGCAAATTTGAAGTTGAGCACATTTGACATAACAGAAAGAAATTTTGCAAGAAGCCAATGCTAGCCTCCAGGCAAATCTTAAACCAAATAATGGAAACATCAACCTACAAGGATGTGAGCATTTATTAATGTAATTACACAGCATGGGTACCTAAAGATACATAAACCATGCAGCATACTGTGCGACCTATATTCATCTTAGGGAGATAGCCAAAAAATCTAAGGATGCGAACTACTACAGTGAGAATACCAAGAATGTGTACCATACACAATGTTATCAGCTAAGAAGCACAAAAGCTTTAAAGAAGTTGGCATGTACGTTGCAGGACACGTTGCCCACAAATACTTGACGGACACTGCCCGAATATGTCGAATAATTCATTAAATGGGTCCCCTCTTTTTTTGGTCAGAATCGGATATGCTTAGGACAGTTAAGAGGATCGTTTGTCCATCACTAAGACGTGAAAAGATCATTCCCAAGTTCAAAAAATACATAACAATTGTGAACCAGATGGTAACATGAAAAGAATGCATACTAATACCTTTTAATCCCTTCTCAATATTTTAAAACTATAGATAATCCTATGGTTGTGCTTAGTTTGTCTAGCAAGGCCAGTTAGCCCATTGTCTTGGTGAACTTTTTCAGCTTTTACTAACTAATGGGTCGTGTATGTTGTATGCTCGTCTCTTTAAGTATCTGTTTCCCATGTCCCTATTGTGCCTTTGAGTTCTTTGGATATGGATAGGAGGATCACATATGCACAAAACACATGAGCGTGCAAATGCAAGTTCCAAATGTCAGGATAATGATAAGGATGATTAGTTGATAATATAAATCAAACAGAGAAACGTGAAATAAAAGAACCACAAATACACATAAAAGCACATGGAACATCACAAATATTCCAGATCAAATCAAGATGAGACTTGATTGGATTCGTGTAAATCAAAAGATGGTTATCCTCCGTTAACAAAGCAAACTAAATGAAAGGAGAATTGATACCCATGAAAAATGAAGCTGATGCCTCGAAGATTGCTATAGCTTTCTACAATTTCGAATCTTGAATTTACAGGTAACCTTTTTTTGATATCTGATGCTATTTTGTCAAGGATTCCCATGCAGGGCCGTGTAGAAGAAGATGAACAACATCTGTAACTTGAAGATCTTGATTGTTGTCCATAAGGAATGTCCACCACATCATCAGAGCATCTGTTGATGTCTCTGTAGATAAGTTCTTCTACAGCCATTACAATCCCACATTTAGAATTTAGTAAGGGAAATTCAGTGGATCATCGCAGGTGGGCAGTAGCATAGGATTACATTTTTGGTATTGATCTAAGGACCGTATCATGCATGGATTACCAAAACAAAAATAGATGAGATGAAGAACTCACCAATAAAACGGACGAATTGACCGCTAATATAAGAAGTCAAAGTCAACAGACGGGAAAAAATATCATCCATTGACGAGCAAAAATCAAGATGATTAGAAATAAAGATTCCGTTTCTCAACTCATTCGAGCAGACCTGATAAAAGGACATACTTTAGAGTTTAGACTAAGAGAACCAAACCTCCAAAACTGAATAACTAGAAACTAAGAGTCAAGAACTGCTCGATTATCCTCTATCCCATACCTACCCATTTATTAGTTAATTGTATGAGATGATTCATATGAACCATACATATCTACATGTGTATCACGCAAATTTGAATTATGGTTTTCTTTTGCAGGAAAAGGTCTCAGCCAGATAAATCAGTACACGCCCCTCAATAAATCCCTAATATGCAAGTTTACCAGGCTGAGATCGAACTTACACTGTCCAAGATGTGAATAGAATGGCAAAAACGGGATACACAAAATTTAAGATGTCACAAATCACATCAACAAAATCTACCCCAATCCGATGAACGATTATTACAAAATCAGACATTAACTAGTACTCACTGTTGCAGTCATATATGAAATCTCGCCATCTGAATATATGTCTGCCATTAGTACTTCAAGTCCTGAAAAAGTGTAGGAATTACTTTGGTAGCTATCAAAAACCAAGACAAGGGACTTCAACTCTTCCCCGTGCATGTATCAGGCTAAACAGGGTACTATGAACTTCGGAAAGATTCTACCGGAAAGAAATAATGACTGCTGGCATATTTTAGAGGAAAAAACAATCAATCCAACGCTTTAACAAAATGTCAACTTGAAAGAGAGGAATGGTGAACAAGGATTCATCTCACTCCACTTAATTGGGAATCAAAATAAAAGAAGCAAAGAATGCCCTGATGAACAATGAAACCAACTTTGAGAAAGAGTTTCAGTGGACCCAAATGGGGAATCCTTCAAAACTCATACGTACCAAACTTAGATCACGGCTATTTTCTCATGGGTCTTGATTCTCAAAGTTAAAATTTGCACGGTTAGATAGTGAGTCAAAACCAACTTGAGATTCATTCACGTTCACTTATACCCTTGAATTACATCCCAAAGTAGTGAAGTAAATGGACCAATGCAATTCTTGCTTACCCAGAAGAGAAAAGCAAACCAGTGCTCCATACCAAAAAATAGACTGATCCAAATGCATAGAATTCTTCATAAGCATGCAAATTTCTTCATAAGCATGCAAATATACTAGAATTCATTACTGAAAACCCAAATTGCTTAGACTTACAAAGGTTGAAATAGTGGAGTCTGCAGTAAAAGGAAGACGCAGATCTGCAAAAGCCAGAAGCAGATTGCCCTCCCGTTTCCAAATCTATAGTTAGAAAAAAAAAAACATGGAAAATCTAAGTACGCCCATTCCCAAAGAAAGCACGAACTTCACGAAAGCAATAAAAGAATGGGTATAATAAAATAATTTCGTGTGTGTGTGTGTGTGTCGATAACTTGATACATGAAATTTGTATAAAATATTCCCCAATACGAACCGAATGAAAGAGAAGGTCATCGAATGGGAATGGAGCAATAAAACTGACTGGTGATCGTTATCCAATTACCTGTCTCTCATGGTGGCCCACCTGAGACCAATCTAATTAAGAAGGGCCTTGCTTTTTTCTTTATCATTTTCAACACACAAATCCAAAATCAAACAACTGGGTTTTTTCAAACTCAATGGTGTTTGAAAAAGCCCTCCAGGAATTGGATAAATTGGTGTCGGAGGAAAATATAAATTGGATTTTTGACTGACTGACACTCTCCGCAAAAGTCAAGAGAAGGAAGATGCAGCAGGTTTGGAGCTTCGAAAGCATGGATGGACATTTGTTGGGTGAAGCGAGACCAATGGAGAGCATGAAGCACACGTGCCGGGTTGAGGAGGACACTGCGAGTGAGTGATTCTGTAGTGAAAGCAGTCGGTCGATATCATGACAGCGGCGTCTCGGGCACGATTTCTGGGTCGGCGTGACAACTGACACGAGCTGGAGTATTCTGAATATTATAGGAGCGCTGTGCTACCAATGGGGTTATCTCAAGATATGGGCCGGACAGTGTTGTTGGGCCTTGTGAGACTTGTTTCTGGTCTATCTATCATATTTGATGATTCGACTAATATACTATGTCACAATCTTTTCGGGCTGAGTTTTCATTAAAAATACTTTGGATACTTTTGTATTTGTCTAACATTTTAACTGACAAAAATACAAAAAATATCGTAATGGAAACTCATCTATTTCACAACTTTTTCGGACTGGGTTTTCATTAATTTTTTTGATTTATTTATTTATTTTTGCACTAACATTTTAATTGACGAAAATACAGTAATGGAAACTCACCCTCAGTCTCAAATTGTCTATCAATTTCGGCATTGTGCACCGAAAAAAATATCAATTCCGATATTCGTCTCGTAAAAACTTTTTATATTTTGTAATTTCTTTTTTTTTAATGATTTTCAAGATGTTGTTTACCATAACTGATTGAAATTTATTAACCAACAGTCACATGGCAGAGGAAATATGGGTACTTAAATATTAGTCCTTTCACGTAGGGTAACATAGGTTTCCATCCCGGCCGTTTTGAATGGTTATGTTTTCATTCCAACATTTGAATAAACCCAAAATTGCCCTCATTTGACTTAATTCCCTTATATTTTGGAACTATATAAGGCGGAAGGCGCATAATTTTTGGATGAAAACATAAAATTAGGAGTGCAATTTTGTTCATCCTCTCTCTGATTAATTGAAACGGTGTAAGTTCCACCCCTGCAATACATATTTTGGTAAGGATGACATCACTATTTGGTGGGACTTATACCATTTCAACCAATAAGATAGAGGGTTTTGTTCACCCTTTTAGGGAGGGTGAACAAAATTAAATTCTAAAATTGAAGGTTCTAATTGTGATTTTCCCTCCCTAAATTTACGGGGTACCAAATAGTGCTTACGTTCATTGCAAAAAAGGATGGAAATACCTTAGGGATGTATCAAAATCATCTCTGAGAAAAGACCAAAGAACTTACATCTCGGTTCCCAGGCCCTGTTCCTCTAAAAAAAACAGTTTTGTTTTAACTAAAAAACTATCTCATTCCACTAACAAAAAACCACTCAGTTTTTTTGTAAAACTAAAAACCAAAAAAACTAGTTAGTGGAACAAGTTAGTTTTTTTTCAAATCAAAAAACTAATTAGTGGAACAAGTTAGTTTTTTTGCAAAACTAAAACATCTAAAAAAACCAAAAAACTAAAAAAACCAAGTTAGTGGAACACCCCCTCAATCATTCGCCGTTGTCATCCGCCATAGTTGACATAGTCCAAAAACACAATCAGCGAAAGATATACACTGTGTTCACTTCACATTTCCAAAAAAATTTCCAAAAAGATTCTTTCTTCATCTCTCATCTTTCAAATCATTAATTACATTTCTCTCTCTATTCATATCTCTCTCTCCAATTATTATTTTCATTTCTCTCTCTATCTCTCTCCAATTATTACACCTCTCTAATTATTACTTTTTCTAAAAATCCATCCAAACACTATCTCAAAAATATTTCTCAAACTATTCTTCTCAAAATTCTCTACCAAACAAAGCCATAATTTTTACATGATACAAATTCGTTTTTCGATGGATCCACAATTGCACAATAGTCTACCATCAATATGTAGGATACTATGTACGTGTGAATCTAAGGACTCATTGACCACAGCTCTTATACTTAGGCCGCCTTGAATGAATTTTATCTCATAAAATATAGTTTTGATAAAATATAACATTCTCAACAGATTTTAACAAAACTAGATTTTATGAACACTAGATTTTATCTCACAAAATCATTTACAAAACACCTTTTATCAACCCTGCATTTAATCCATTGGGAAAACAATGTCATTTTATCACACCTCTAAACAAAACTACATTTTGTCAAAATTAGATTTTACCTCATAAAATCCATTCAAGAACAAGGCCTTATTAATAATTTTTCCAAGAATTGCGCAGTGCTATGCGAAGCTTTGAAGAAAAATAATGCAGGAAATCATGTTAATAACATTTCTAAGTGCCACTAGGCATTAGGTAGTGTCTCACAAAACTTTGACCTAGAATAATGCAGCGTTTTATGGTGCTTTCACGTCAAATGGTGCTCGCAATCTTGGGATATGATTTATCACTCATACATTCTGTCTTACCGGCATTTTCAGTAGGGCTGTCAACGGTCTAAATTGGTGCGAATTGACATGAATCAAATGACCGAATCAAAAGTCTATGGTTCAATGAAAGGCAGTCCGTGTTCAGACCAAAAGTCCATGGTCCAGTTCTGAAACAATCAGAAAACTCACGGTTCAGTTCACGGTTTATCCACAAATAAGATACCAACCAGAATGTTGAAAAAAAAAAAAATCCACAATGCTGAAATCAGTAGCATAACTATAGCAGCAGCTAATAGAAGCAGCAACTTGATCACCCTAAAGATCAATTTATCCAGTAGTCATGAGAAACAACAACAACAACATTATAAAGCGTAGGATTCTGTAACCTCACAGTAACATATCCAGATTTTGAAGTTGAAAGCATTTCATAATCCACCTCCAGTTAAGAGTTTCATAGATAAACAGACAGATACATCATACATCTCTGAGAATTGAATTCAAAGGGCAAGACTAAGCCACACCAGCCGTTCAAAGGAGATCACGACTATGGTTCAACTTACTGATATTTCCAAATATACCATATTTATTTTGAATTTTTTTTCGGAATGATGGACATGTTGTTCAGTTTTTATAGGTTTCTTACTAAAATTTAACATGAACGGGAATTTTAAATGTATCGTGAATGGTGGACCTATTTACCATGAATACTGGTTTGATTCAATTTTTAAGGGAATAGATCATGTTAAAGTCGAATCAGAAGCCGAAATATACCATAGCAGGTTGTGGCTAAATGTGGTGTCGATTTTGTTGTTGAGTAGAAGAGGTTATGTACCATAGCGGGTTGTGGCTAAATGTGGCGTCGATTTTGCCGTTGAGTCGAAGAGGCTATGTGGCGAGGATTCGCCTAGTATTTGTTGATCGGAGCAACTTCGAATCTTGCATTTTTTTAATGAAGTCCGCATATTAATGCAATATATTTACCATGTTCGTGAATATATTCAGTGTGCAATGTAATTAATTTATTATGCTTCTAAATTAATGCATTAAATTTACCATATTCGTCGATATATTTAATGTACAATGTAACCTATTTACCATGTACCCTTAATAAGTTAATAAATTTACAATGTTCGTCAACATATTCAATGTGTGAGCAATTTACCATGTTTATATTAATACAAAAAAATTGTCATGTTCGTCAAAATTGAATCTTACATTACAAAAATAAATATGAAACAGTAATCATGGTAAAATTTGATCTTCCGAATGAGCCCCCTTCCCCCTCCCCCTCCCCCTCCACCCCCTTCCACCTTCGTCCTCCTCCTCTTCTCCTCCTCTGAACGCCTGTTTGGGTGACCGGAGACTCCTCATGCCGGATCCGTTCCTCTCCGGTCCGGTGTGGGTGAGCGCACCTTGATTTTTGGACCCGGGGGAGCCGGATCTGGGGTTTTCAGATCCGGGCCCCTGACGACGACGACGCCGGCTTCGGATGGGTGACAGCTCCAACAACGGCGGCGGCGTTCTTCTTTTTTCCTGTATTTTTCTTTTTTGTTTTTTTTTAGGTTGTTTTTGGCCTGTTGTTTTGGCCGGTTTTTTTTTTGGTAGTTTTGAGGCCGGCTGTTTTGTGGCCGGTGGTTTGTTGAACCCGGTTTTGGCCGGTGGTTTTGGATTTAATTATATTCTTTCTATTTCTCCAAAAAAAAAACATTATGGTTAAAAATAATTGCACTCCAGCAAACATGTTAAATCTAATAAGGCCAGGTCAATGAGTTAAACATGATTCATCACCAAGGAATCATGGTTAAAAGTAAATAAGAAACAACAAATATGGTAAAATTGGATCTTAAATATGCTTCGATTTGCAGCATAAATGAAATAAAATTGCTCACCAAGAAAAATTGTCCATGATTTTGAATTTCCCTCTAATTTCCGTTTAAAATAGTAAATCAAATCTCCCTTAATTAGGAAACTATATTTACATAAATCCTAATCAAAAAATTTAATTAAGAAATACATAAGCTATTTCACAGTTAAAATGGTGAAAACATAACCCTCAAAACGACAGGGATAAAAACTTACACGCCATAACAAAATAGGATGATTATTTGATTATTCGTATAAAAATCAGCTGGAACTAAAAATATAGATGATTTTTAAGTGGTCCGAAACAGATGAGGTCATTATTAATGTATTTTTCTATTTCTTGGTCAAGTGTTTGAATTTTCAAAAATTACAAAATAAAATATGAACTAGAAAAGTTAATAAATCAACCCAAAACGAGAAAAAAAATAGTGAAAAAAAAAAAAATTTTGGGCTAATTGTACCAGTAGCTATGCTTAGAAAATCTAGGAATTTTACCCATTGAACTTTCTACCATCCGTATCTGAAGCTATACCCAATAATTTGTCGAATATGGTAAAGTACATCAATACAAGCTAAAATAGCCGGTCCAAAATCGCCTCAATATTGCTCATTAGGAAACAATAACGTACAAGACTACAAAATCTTTGGTTCAACAATTCACATTTTGGGAAGGAAAATTGTGCCCTCGCAATCCCTCTCAGAAGGCTCATGCGCAAAAATTTGTATTACACAACTGATTGGCCTATATTAATCCTATGATTTTGTGGGTTAGTGCCAAGGGTTCTTCCTTTTTGATCCAGTTTTCTTCGAGCTAGTCGTTGAGCTAGCTTTCTGTATAACAAGAATATCGACAGGTATGTTAATACAAATGGTAAGGATTTCGACGTATCCATTCTAAAAAAGTAAAGAGTAACCATCACTACAACGTACCGCTTTCGATTTCTTTGCCTTTCCGCGGATCCTGTTCTTTTGAGGTTTTAGCTTGTATATCCGAACCATCCAATGGTGAGTCGTGAATACCTAGAAAGTACAAAAGGCGCAAGGAACAAATTTTAACAAAGAGATTGTATTTGCGTTTCATAGGCAAAAATGAACAAGTAGAGATTTTTTCAAACTCCTCCAATAAGAATTTCCTCATCTTTTCTTTACCGTTTCTCTTGCTAAGCGAGTAAAGAAGAACCCAAAAGAAAACCAAGAGATATGAAGTTAATTCCTAAACAGAATTCTTATGCCACATTTCGGGTTTCCATTATCTTACCTCGTCAAAATGGGTAAGCTTGAAGTATTTCTTCCCTATTTCAGTACGCCTCACTCTATCAAAGGCTTTGCCATCTGTCTCCACAAATCTAAAGCAAAGCAGACAACGTCAAGTAACTGCCACAAAAGCCAAAATAAACATGAAATCACAAAACATCCGTGAAGAATGAACCAATCGTCGCTAACCTGTAATACGAGAGTTTGTACATGAGGCAATTAAGCATGGTTGGAGTGGCTTGGGAATCAATCCTGTACTGACCATCTCTCTAAAGAAAGGAAGGCAAAGTAATTTAGTTAGAATCTGATATTTTACCAATAGAACAGACAGAAAATACAGTAAGAAAGCTGTCAGGTGTGTCCATACATGTAAGGATATGCTTTTTCTAAGCCAAACAAAAACAAATATGCTAAGTAATAATATGGGAAAGACATATAGACATCTACAAATGAAACTGATCATGTAGAGAACTGTCGTACTTGGAAGAAAACAAACACGCAAAATATGGAATTTGTTTTTTAAATTCTGTCAACATGACGACACTTCTAAATGAAACTCTTCAACCTATACAAAACAATTCCAATGACATTATATATAATTAACTCCAACACATACTCACAAATACTGTTAGATTTATTTGCTTTTAAACCCGAGCCATACTCTCAAGTTTTTTGCAGTTAGAGAAAAATTAGAGAAACCAACTGTAATGCTTTGGCCCTGCTCTGTTAAGACTGGGAACTGTGATTCAAGAAGGAAGGCTAATGGAAGTGAAGAAGATCAAAAACAGCAATTATTAGATCGGAAAAAGGCATTTAGTACATGTTTAATCTGATTGAGGTTATGATCCAAGGTAGAGCTGAATGTTGGCAGGATTCCTATGACCAATGAAATAGTAGGGATAATTTCAGAGCCATGCATGTCTGTAGAATGCACAGACAACTAACATATGAGGACGAATGTATAGCAATCTGTTTTGTAAGCATGATAATATCGCATAATATGTAGTTCTTGACCCTATTTTCACTTGGTTTCCATCTACTTCTAAATCTCCACCAGATTCATTCAAAACCCTGGTGTAGCATCCCTAGGAAGGCCATAATTGCTGTCCAGAACACCACTGACATAAGTAACTACTTACTAGATAATCAGGTTCCTTGATGTGAGGGAATACACCGCCACCTATACGAACCATCCACAGAAACTTGTTGATATCATCACTCGGATAGCCAATAAGACCTGAAAAGTCGAACATCAAACCTTAATCTTTCTCTCTTAGACAATCTTAGCAGCAGATAAGAAAACTAACCTCCAAACACAACAAGAACATATTTCACATCCAAGGAGTTGAAAATCTCCCAAGCTGCCTTTTCAGGAGATGACATGGCAGTACCAACAGTTGCAATATGTGTGTTATTCCAAGTATTATTGTCGACAATGACAGTGCGGTTAGCCATAGCAGTTGTTTGATAACCATAGTCCCACCAAGATGCAACCTGAAAAAGGATCACATAAACTATCAGTGAACTTCAAGGCTTCATTCTGTCAAGATACAAAGCTAGCTGAACAGGAATTCTACCAGAGGATCTGTTAGTTCATATAGTCAATCAAGTATTAAATGTCATGGATAAGAAATGAAAGCTCTTATAGAGACAGTCAGGCAAGATCCCATTCAACCTCGACATCAAGTTGCTTGAAGACAGTAATAATTGGCTCTTCTCCTAGTAGCTGAATAAATTGTGGTTGCTAGCAGCCTATAAAGCATTACTCTTTTTTATTTTGGCTAAGTGAAAATCAACATTGTTAGTTGTAATTAGTGAGGTTTGAAACCCTGTCAAATGCATGGGAATACACGGTGCTTACCCGTTGGCTACCACTTGCTATAAAGTATTATTTTTAGTCAATCCCTGTCGCTAACTCTTGTCCTGTCCGTTGACAACTTTATCCTCAAGCAGCAATGGAAATGCATACAGAAGACTACATCCACCGCAATTCATCTACTTACAGCTTATCCTTGTCATTTACTTGTAAGCACCTCAAGAACTAACACATCGAAACAACAAGAAAGAAGACACCACATTCGGAGAAATCAAACGAAGTGTTTGGCATGACAAATTTCTAATGACCCTAGGAAGAGAAATAGAAGTCAACAACTTGAAACACTAAGATGGCCAAGATCATAGAGTAACAGCCTCTAAAAACAGTATTGCCACAAAGAAACTATTGAGAACAAATGGTTTGCAAAACAAAGCTGGAATAAAGAAGCTTATATGATGTGGAGGAGGTATACAATGGGCTAAAACTCACTTTATCATCCAGCTCAGTATTGTGGCTCAACCACGCATAAGCCTCCCGGAAATCATCAAACACATGAAGACCATCATTGGATTGTGATGTTAAGACAATGGAAGGCGCTGAATAAGCTTCTGCTGCAGCCCAGACACAGTGAACCTACAAGGAAATACATAAGCTAAATCCTCACAGGGAACAAAGCAAGAACAGAGGAAATAAGAAAAGACACAGGTAATAAAAATGATCACAGCATCATCCTATTCAGATAAAGTTGAAACTTGAGAGTAAAAGTGGACTCAAAATTTTCAACTTCTTATGGACTACAATTAAAAGAGCACGAGTGAGTAGGAGAAGGTTCATAATGTACAGAGGTTAACAGTGACTTCAAGAGCATCCAGCTTTTATATAAAATATGCATATTTGCATCTCCATATGCAGTTATGATTCAGCCAAAACGGAATGAAGAAAGCGTACATACCACGTAAAAGGCACCCAGCAACACAAGTAAGAAAATGCCAATAACAGATGCTTCCAAAGGTAAAACCAGAAGCCTCTTTTCCTCCTGAGGCTTCACAGAAATCTTCTCCACATTTTCTTTTTCCTTCTTTCTGTTCTTTTTAGAAGGTCTTTCCTTAGATAAATCTTCATGTTTTTCATTCTTTCTCGAAGTCCGTTCTTTCACAAAATCTTCTTTTTTCTCAGTCGTGGTCTCATTTTGTATGACGACAGCACCAGTACCAGAATCCCCTGCCTTAAAGAGACAGCAGTGAAACGAATATTAGTCCAGAAACTGAATTTTGACTCACCAATCATAAGAAGAAGGCTATTATGAAAGAAAAGAGATGATAATATGAGTACATCAATCTGGGAGCTTCCAGGCAACTGAAATTTGATTGAACGGGTAAAAACATCAAATGCTGCAGAAAGAGCAATTCCAGATGTTATGCATGCTGCTGGAGCAAGTACAAGCATTAGCCGCACCTGTAATGGCAACCCAAATAATTGATGACCAAAGAGAAGTGCAGAAGATGAAGAAAAGTGGAGAAAAAAGTTGATGAGGGGATGTCCTTACCATGACTCCAGAAAAATATACTGATGTTGCTATGTAGAGGACCACAAAGGAGCTTGCATCAGATAGTGGCAAAAAGCAAGCCTGCCAATAACCAACAGAAGAAGACCATGGCATAAAATTAAGCAATTCAAAACTTAAACAGCAAAAAAAAGGAAGAGAATGCCAGCAGACACAAGCGTAAATATGGGTCTGACATCCAAAACTTACAATAATGCCAGCTGGAACCAAGAATGCCAAAACATTTATGTCCATAAAGTATGAAGGCCAGGTAGGCGGTTGATGTTCGCTAACACTTGCAATAATTGGTATATACTTGCTTGCATAAGTTCTGTAACGAGTCATTAGGGGGGCAATTGTCAGAAAGTTACCTCGGAATGCCTAGAAATAGAACTGATGGCGAAGGTTTCATAAGTTAATAGAGCAACAAAACAATAGTTCCTTAAAATATTAAAGAAGTTACTTACGGATCAAGCAGACTCAGACTTCGTCCGCTCCATCCCATTGTTGGGCTAGAAGCTATCAATGCTACCAGTACAGCTACCACCGCACAACATACTACCCTGAAATAAAAGGAATCGTCAAAATTAAACAAGGCAGGAAAATACATTACCAAGTTTCTGATAATAAATGTTACTACTATTTAATACCGCCACGTCCCTTATTGCTGGTCTGTCATTATATTTGGGGATGCCTCAAACAATTGGTCCTCTATTAATGTATAGTCATCTTTACGAAGTCCATATAAATGCAACTTTTCCAAAACTATACCTATCTAATGGCTGAATATATTCAAAGGTGGGATTAAAGGTATAATACCGGAAATTTATACCATTAAATATCAATTTGATTGCAATTATTACATTTCTTCTTGGAAGGACCAAGAATATGGGACGGAGAGAGTACTTTTATAGTGCTTTGTAAATGTTTTGAAGAAACTAGAAACAACGGAAGCTTACAAGCCAATGGATACAACAAGGGTAACAGCAACTTTAAACATTTTTGGCGAGAGAATTCCCTTGATATAATGCACAAGTGCCACCACATGGAGAATAATGAAAACCTGGAGATAGAAAATTAGCAGCAAGAACAAATGCTAACATCAAGTATAACAGTAATATTTTACTTATATGTAGCCTTCTAGGCGAGAACATAAAGGGACTTGAGCCCTTGATATTTAGGAGAAGCAATTCCACACCAGCTTGCCAACTAGGCAGTAGAATGAAACAAGGGCTCAAGAAAAATAAAGCATCAACATTTCCACTTGAATCCAAGAACAATCCTTTTGATATTTGTCATAACATTATATTCTCCAATGTGACCTGGTGGTCACAGGTTCAAGTCGCAGAAACATCTTCGCTGCTTGCGGGGGTAAGTTTGAGTACATCTAATCCTTGCCCTGACCCTGTAGCAGTGGGAGCCTCGCGACTAGGTAGTCCTTTTTTAAAAGCTTATCTTTTCTCCATTTTACAATAAAACATGGTTTATGTTTTGATACATATGATTTGATCAAAATGAATTGGGGTTGCCACCAACACCCTATAGTAAAAAAAGTTACTACATAACTCTTTACAAAAGTCTTCACAAACCACTGGTTTGAGGATGGATCAACAACCAAGAAGCAACTATCAGAAGGAACGGCATGCTTCTTCTAAAATACGATTATGAGCAAAACAACAATAAAAAGTTCCATATTTACAACTACAACTTTCCTATACACAGTTCCGTTGACTAGCAAAATAGCATGTTGTTATTTTCATCACCAATCTTCCATTTGCGTCCATTGTCTACAAAGAGCATGAAACTTGTTCCATGTTATCCTTGGTATTTATCCTTACCTGTATGAGGACCTATGACCTTATAACGAAAAACGCTATATTTCCTTATCATGTTCCTTCATTCAAAAACATACAGAAATCTTGGTACCACAGCAAATCAATATCTTGAAGTCAGAGTTCTACAATTAGTAATACTTCAACAAGGAAACAAAGACAAAAACAGATACATAATTGCTTCGTAAACAAAAAATTGCTCTTATAACATTACCGTATGAGTACATTCCCAATTACATTCTTTAATCGTTTAAGACTGTAGGAAAGCAATAGTAGCTGACACTAGCAAAACTCTATGATAACCACAACTCCAAATTAAACCAACTAGATGAGTCAACTCACATTTGAAGGTGACGATTGGCCATTCAAATGGTGGAAACAAAAAAGGGATATCGAAACTTTCTAGTGAATATGTAAACTTTCTAGGGTAAAACAAAGTATGCCATGATCAAATTGAACACCAATCCAATATCACCAAACAGTCCGTATCGTAGCCGATTACCACATCAACCTTCTATCAGCAGTCTCAATAATTAGTAATTGAGCATTGACAACTGCAAATATCCTTACTACAAAACAAGGAAGTGACTACCTTTGTAGTCAAGCATATGTCTCATTCAATGCTATGAAAAAAAGGCCACCAAGTGCACAAAGCTCCCACTACTACAGGGTCTTGGGAAGGTTAGATGTACAAAGCTTTATCCCGCAAATGGAGAGGCTGTTTCCGCAATCCAACTCATGACCACCAGGTCACAAACGACTTGAGCCTTAACCATCATTAAATGATATACCTGAAACATATTGTTTACTTCCAAAGTCTACTCCTCCATGCCCAAAATTAACAAACCCATCCTCCCAATAAAAACTTGGTTCGTGACCATAGCCCCTACCCCTCATTGCAATACTGCCCTTATGTAAACCCTGACCTATCCACCAAAGAAGATGGATGGCTTCGTAAAACAGTTAGAGTGCAGCAAAATCGATACACAATGTTGTTTTCGGAACTCCTTTCGGGTACATCTATCTTGATAAGGCAAATATAGTACACTGAAATATTTTAGAAGGTAAAAATGGATAAAAATATGCCAAACAGAGCTCCACTTGTGAGTGTATAACTCACCAAAAATGATGCAAAATGCTCAGATGTCATGACCGCATTAAAACCAACAACAGGCACCAATGCGGCTAACAATGTTCCCAAGACAACCTGCATTGCAAAAGATATGAGATTATCAGTTATAATTGAAACTTTCTGCACACCCCTCTGTCATAATTACATGTCCATCATCCGTCTCCCAAAGGCCAAAGCCTTCCCACATTTTCTCTAACTCTTTTAACTTGCAAACCACCCACATTTGCTAAGATGAGTTTCGTTAAGCAGAGAAATATATTTATGCCATTTACAGACGTTTAAACATATGCTTTCTACATTCTTTCCGCTAAAGCACATGTCACAATTGTTTTCGACACCATCAAATATTTTGTGACTGCACCAAAATACTTACAAGTGGAGCATAGGCAATGTACAGCCGAGAAGAATAGCGACCAGTCACAATGCACAGAAGGACATGCATTGGAATAAGGTTGATAATAAAAGTATACCCTCCCCAAGAGCAAACCTGAAAGAGGACATGATAAACTGAAAATATAAATCAATAAAATTAGAAAGGGCATTGGAAGCATTCGATAAAAAAAGCGTACCATGTAAAAGTATGCTAGGGCATTTAAAGTGGCATAAAAAAGGGATCCTGTATTCAACGTCTGCATGTAGCAACCAACAAAAGTCAGGAAACAGTTCAATATATTACATATAAAACGATGCCGTAACATTCCAGCAAAGAAAGAAATAGGATACCAACAGAAGTTCATTTGAGTAGGAAAGATAGCACCAAAGGCTTGAGGACGCAATGACGTGATCAAAGTCTGACCTTTATATATAGATAGAAAGTGAAGATCAAAGCAAATATAGCTACAGCTTCATTGTCATAGCTTCCTGCCACAGATCGAGATATATAGGATGGAACCTGTGGAATACAACATAGCGAAAAGCAGGTTGAGGCTCGCAGAACAATTTTGCTCACAAGTCACAACAAACAAATTGTCAATGAAATGTTTGCGAGGGTGAGAGACTAAATACACTCTTTTGTCAACAGCACCTACCTGTTTATTAGATGAAAACAAAGGAACACCACTACAAGCGTCACCAAAATTTCGCGACTAGCATGAGTCATTTCAAATTTAGCTACTTTCGTCACTAAAATAAACCACGAACAAAATGAAAACTAAGGAATTTCAAATAGGTATACTGGCAGTGGGCAGGAAGTTAACTATGTAATGAAGAAAATCACTACATGCAAAAGATGATATTCAGAAGAACTGCAGAATTCTTTCAAATTTAGCGACTAGCGTGAGTTTAATAAAAAAATAAACCATGAACAAAGTGGAACTAATGAATATCCACTATGAATACTGGGCGTAGGCGCAAGTTAACCAATATACTAATGAGCCGTAAACCAAGGAAAGACCCTTGAGCAAAGTACTGCTTCGCTCATATCGCTGCTAAGTGAAAAAGTACACAGAGTCACAGACAACTATTTCTATTCAATAGAAAAAAAAAAATTCAAAGAATGCAAGACCATGGATTAAAGATAGGCGATTAGAATCTTATTTTATTTTGTTGAAGTTAAGATAAACTGGTTACTATAAATTCTTTGGAAACATAAATTGTCCCTATCCACTTAAAGATTAAATAATGGAACATGAACATGCTAACTCATGATAACAGAAGGTGCAGGTCATAAGTGAAAAATGTGGCACAAAGTGTCGAGTTTCATAAATAAAAAAACCAAGGTAAAGGTAAGAAAACCCAGCATAGAATTTACCATGGCCAAAAGAAGTGCTGCAGTCAGTCCAGCACCGGTGCCTTTAACTTCCTAAACACAGGGGCAATTGGACACGATTGACAAATCTCAGTTTGCGGAAGATTCACACCATACAATGTAAAAATGAATCAAAAAGAAATAAAATACATGTTCCAGAAAACAAAAAAACTATAAACCAAAAAATGAACCTTGGTAAGCAGGAAGGTTGCCCATGCTGCAATAGCAGAGAATACTGGAGCCGTAAATACGCAAACAGTTTCCACAGATAGAGGAATATTCAAAGAGTTCAGTATCCTGCCAGATTCCAAGGATAGAGGGATATTCAAAGTCGGTCTCAAAAAAAACAGCTGAAGCAAGATTTACACCCATACACCTTTTTACTGTTTTGTAGTACAGGCAAACGAACACTACAGGTTACTATCATCCATTTACAAAAGACACAGAAAAATAAGTGTTAATCTCCAGTCAGAATCTCAAATACGCACCACCACATGGTCCCAGCTGTCAATGTCAGTCCAGGGTAAACAGTTCCACCAATGACACGCCCAAGAGGATACCTTAGATCAAGTCAAATAAAGGGTTACTATTTCTCATTAAACAATTTCATATAGTAGAATTAGGTAAACACGCATTTCACTACGTGAATGATCGCCACTTGAATAACAAAATTACCAAGTCCGATCGTCAAACCAGTTCCAAAAGTCATATATTCCATTCTTTGTGAGAAACTGAAATCAGAAAACAAAGTTGTAATCTTCAATATGGATCAGAATTGCTAGTGATCAAGGACATACTAAATAAACTGAAGCATGCACTAAAGAAATTGTTATCGGCTCAATACACATTGGTCACATTTGAAGAAACCATGTTATAGAGCATTTTCTACAACATGAAATTCACCAACTAAATCCTACTGAATTACAAGCACAAGACTTGCAAATCGGACTAAATGAGTCAATGCTCTTTAGGGAAGAAAGATGGAGGGAAGCATTAGAGTCAAAAGGCTTTAGGATAAGTAGAAGTAAGACAGAGTATATGAAGTGTAAGTTTAGTGGTAATGAAAGTGCTCTTGTAAAACGAGTAAGGATTCAAGATCAGGAGATACCACAAAGTGATCATTTTAGGTACTTGAATTCTATTTTTAGCAAAGATGGTGAGATTGCATATGATGTGACTCATAGGATCCAAGTGGAGGAGCGCTACTAGTGTACTACTATGTGACAAGAGGATACCCACAAAATTGAAACGAAAATTCTATAGAACTGCCATAAGACTAGCGATACTTAGCAAGAAACAACAAGTGAGTAAGATGTGTATAACTGAGATGAGAATGCTGAGAAGGACGTGTGGTAACACTAGAAAAGATAGGATTAGAAATGAAACTGTTCGTGAGATGGTGGATGTAGCACCTATAGAGGAGACATTGCAAGAAAATAGACTAAGGTGGTTTGGACATGTCTACCGTTGACAAGTACATGCAGTAGTTAAGAGAGTTGATAGAATAGATTTAGGTAGCAACGCTACGATGAGAGAAAGACCCAAATTGACATTAGATGATGTAGTCCGCAAGGATATGATTTCTCTAAATCTCATTGAACATGTAGCCCTTGATAGAGCTCAATGGAAAAACAGGATTGTAGGCGACCCCAATCGATTGGGACATAAGGCTAAGTTTGGTTTGGTTTGGCAATGCTCTTTTATGGGCTCGGTTGCAGGTGGGTATACGAAGTAAAAAAACAGAATTTAACTATTCGTAAAAGGTTATTTTGCTTGCAATTGTCACCGATACCCACCAGATAGGTTTTTGTACCTCGAGATATGTATGTGCAATAACCTCCTCCAGTGGATTTACTAGCTCATGTATGGAGCTGCACTGACTACAGCCTCTATCAGAGATGAATCAAAATGGACGTAGAATATTGTAGCCTAGAGTAACTTTTGTGTGGAGAGATGCAGTAGAGGATTATATGGTGTGATTTTCGGCTTAGTCACATTCTCCTTCAGTAGGATCTCCATCCCGCTCTGAATCTTGTGAATTTTAGTAGTTTATGACGATTTTGAAGGATGCTTTGGCGCTCGCACTCCCACTCCCGCTCACTCGCACGCATTATGTGACTTATATTTTGGGCTATAAGTCAAAGTCCAAACACAGAAGCCGTGTCCCTAAACCGAAAATACATAAGTGCCGCCGCAACCCGCGGTTGGCTTATATCTTGCGGACTATGGAAAATCAATACTTTGGAAAGGTAATATGATTTCAAAAGAATCAAACCTGAGTGACTCTGTAATTGAAGTAAGGATCGAACTCGTGAATAACACTCTCGTACTTTATAACCTACAGCAATGAAATTCACATTCATAAAGCGGTCAATACCCAATTTAAATAGCATTGAAACGAAAGATCCAAAATATGTGAATTAGCGTACAATCACGGGTAAATGAAAACAGTAAGAGTGTTTACAGAGAATAGACGGATCGAAAATGCGAGAACGCCGATCAGGAGAAGGATGAATGCTGAGAGCACGTTTCCGAATGCGAATCGAAGACTCGACGCTTTGGCGTCCTCTAAGGCCGCCATTGACGGTTAATCCGACCTCTGAAACAGTAGAGAGAGAGAAATAGATAGGGGTTTTGTAGGTCGTGAGATCAGTTGAGCCTGTTGAGGACGAAGAGAAGACTTTGTAGAAGACGAGCTGGTGAACTGAAACTACGACATTAGCCCTAAATTACTTTAAATTGTCATTTCAGCCCTAACTTGTTTTGCCCTTTTTTTCCATACCATTAAAAAACCTAGTTTGCGAATTTAACCAGAAATTTCTGATATATGTAATTTATCAAATTATACGCTTAATTTTTGTCGATTAATAGTTTATGTCAATCAATTAAAGAAGCTTAAAATGTATAAAAATAGGATAAAAACTGTAAAAAATTCACCAATGATGAACTTATAATTCATACAAAGTTTACTCAATGATACAAAAGTACGTATAAGATGGAAAATTTTAAGAAATTATTTCAGTATAAATTCAATCTAAAATTTTCTTTGATATCGTGAAAATTTTTCCACATCTGACAAATTTTTTGGATTATTTGTCTTTAGTGATTTTTTACTGTTTTTCTCACAATGCTTGCTTAATAGATTTCTAACGTCAAGGCGAATCAATAATTCAAACAAAAAAAAAAGTATACAGAACTGGCAAAAGTTCATAAAATTCAATAAGGTCAAGCAAGCTAATCCAATAACAAAGTTAAGCTAAACCCCACTGCTATCTCTCCAAAGCAAATGAACAAAGATCAAATATCCTCTCATGTGATGGTCTGTCGTGTAACGTAAAACATGACTTATCACGGTTCTAATTCATGATTTGAATTGTTCATTTAGTAAGTCTCAATGTATACGGCGCCTATCTAAAAAGTCAAGTTGATTGGAGATTAGTGAAAGTTTGGTTGAATAATTTTTTTCATTAGTGAAATATACATTAGAATCTAACCGTCTATTTCATTTATGAAAAATATGATTTTTTCAATTGGATAGCAATGTCCAGTGAAATTGATTTTTTCAGAGGACGTTAAACACATCAAGGCTTGCAAAATGAATTGTTTGGATTGTCAAATAAAGCCGTGATGGTCCTAATAGTTGCGAATCAACTATTTCTACTAACTTTTGATCAGATTCATCATCTCGTTCCGTAGGTGTCAGGTTTGTTTCAGCAGGTGTGTTTGAGAGCTGATAGCCTTACTTTGCCGTGTTCGTTTCATTTGTTAGTGGATTTGGTTTCATTCAGGTCTTTTGATGTAATCGTTGTTGGATGGCACTGTTATGGAATATCTTGACGTTTAAAAAAATGATTTCTTTCTATATACTTTATGTAGAGCAATGTTAGGGACACGTCCAAATTTACATGCATTTTTTTTTTATCCTGTGACAATTGACCTCAATATTCCCCATCGATTCTTCTCAGAGTAATGATACATACACACCCTCTCAATCACACCCCTGCTCACACCCACCTTGGATGGCTAACATGTGTCCTCTGACTTTGAAAGTTAGGAGAAAAGGAGGACACGTGTCAACAATCCAAGGTGGGTGTGAGCTAAGGGTGTGTATGTAGCATTTTCGTTCTTCTCACGCCAAAAGATATTCACAACGCGATGCCATGCCTCCCAATTTATAGGCATTAATATTGCCTAACTCGTGAAATTTGTAGGAGTAGAAAACAATGGCGACGCCAGGTAATGGCCAGGTAATGGGGAGTGGGGTCAACCGACCCCACGGGAGAAAAAAAACTACTACTATTATAGTAAAATTTTGTAAAAATTCATAAATGAACCCTCTAAATTTGGTGGTGACACCACTAGAAAACCACTAAAAGTTTATAAAAGTTGCTTCTTTTGTGTGGTTTGTTTGAATCTTTGTCACTTGTTTTGTTTTCTGATAAGGAGAGGTTGATTTCTCTTGCTAAGTTGAGTTTTAAATGTGATTTTTGTGGGAATAAGATTTTGAATTGCCATTACTGTGATGTTTTTCTTTGATTTATTGTTCGTTAAAGTATTTTAACTTTGATAAATGACCTCACGCTTCCGAACTCCTGGAGTCGCCACTGGTAGAAAAATAATATATAAATGGAATAATTATTTAACTGAGTTGACACGTACTTCCATTGCATAAGGTTATATATCAGTGTTTCAGAGTTCAAAATTGTTTGGAAAATAGTGGCTCCGGTCCTAAATTTAGGAGCCTTCTTTCATTTTGATCACCTTTGTGCTGGCATGATGTTAAGTGGGGCAAGAAATCCTTGACGATCAATACAATGAACAAGAAAATTGTCAGCCAAATACAAGGAAGCGCATTGAAAAGGCAAGCACAATACGAAAACAATCTCACAACTCACCTTACAGAGAAAACTCTCTGTTTTCATTTTTATTCAAACTCATCTAAAATGCCATTTACAACTCAATTTAATATTGACGAATCCTCGCGTACTAAAAAATAAAGAAAAACAAAAAGATAAAATAAGAAATTAACTTTTCTTCTTGACTAAGTCAAAATCAAAAGGAAAGTAAATAAACTAAATTAGGAAACTGAATACTTTAGGATACTAGTCTCTAAAAGGGAATTGATATTGGCACTCCACTTTTTTCTATTGGAACTCCCTTTTTTTGTCTTTATTAGTAAAATTACCATTGCACTATAAATAGAGACAAAAAAAAAAAAAGAAGAGTGCCAATATGAATTCCCTTTCTAAAATTGTAGTAGGACTTTCTTAGAAAATAAGTAAAATATAAAAAAAAACACAATATGCCCTTTCTTGAACTTATATTTTCTGAAAATCTCCATCTATTTTGGTGAAAATTCTAAAGGACTTTAAATACCAATGTCAAACTGGTTGCATTGGGGTTCTATGCCTGTTAGAGAGTTGCCTCACTTTGTTGAATGACTCATCTCATTCATGAGAATTCACAGCCCATATAGTTTTGAATGTATAGTATTCTTATCTGTGCCCACCTTCATTTTGTGAAAGTCTGCACAATCTTCGTCACGAACCAATAATTCTAATTGATTGTCATCAAATTTTTTGATAAGATCCATCGGCCATGAGACCAAAATATGGTTATAGAATGGGGCTTTCTCCACATAAAAAAAAAAAAAACCATTCTCCGTAACAGGGATGGAGGCAGAGGGGGGCCAGTAGGGGCGGTCGCCCCTGCAAGAAAAAAAAACCTCTCTAGTATAACATAGAAAAAAAAAATCCTACGAATTATATAGGCTCTCTCCTGCAAAGTATTTTGAAAAAAAAAATTCGCCTATTCGTAGTGAAATTCCTGCCCCCGTCCCTGCTCCGTAAGTATTGTTGTTGGGGTAAAATTGGTGGGAAGACAAGAGGATGGTGGAACACATTAAAAAATATATAGAAGAGGGAAAGTTCTACATAGTTGGAACGGAGCATCATAGAATAATTGGCGAATTTAAGGACTGGGTTGAAAAACAAAACAGTAGGAGGCAAAGTAAAAAAAAATTATAATAATTGGGAGGGAAAGTATATTAACCATCAACTTCCACGACGCCTTGCCTGATTGGTCCTCGACATGAACTTCGTAGTTGGCTGGTTGGGAGGAGGCATGATAGAAATAATTGGAGAATTGAAGTAAGAAATTAAGGAAAAAAAAAAAAAAAAACTTGAGAACCCAAAGTTAAATTTATCATTTATCATTTGCTTCTTCAGCATCTCACGTTATTGGTCCATGGACACTGGCACGCCCAATGGCGCGACTTGAATAACCGCCACCGGTATTCTTGTTCTAGCACCTTAACTTGGGAGGGAAAACGTGTTCACCATTAACTTCCACAACGCCTTGCCTGTTTGGTCCTCCGCATGAACTTCATGTTTGCCTGACTGAGACAGGCCATGATAGGATTAATTGGATAATTGAAGTACCAAATTGAGGGGAAATAACTTTAAAAGCCGAAGTAAAAAATATAAGATACTTAAGAAGGAAAATATATTTACCATTTACTTCCTTTGCGTCTAACGTTATTGGTCCATGGCTGCCGGCACGCCCAATGGCATGATTTGAACAAGCCATGCCACCACTTTTTCTTGTTATAGCACCTTACCCCCTACTATTGTGAATAATTCCAACTCAAAACCAGTAAAAATTAAGAAGTGCATTTAGCACCTACTAAATTTGACAATGAATCAAATTGGCACAGGGTGAGACACAAAAGTAGGGCAAAGGGGCATTGTATTACCCACACAAACATTAACAAGGTTTCAGTCCTTGACACAGTGGCACCGCAACTGCACGAATATAATTTGTATTCTTTTAATCTTTTGTTCGGTATCGTAAAACTACTCCAATACATAAATTTACTACCGTTGACTTGACTTGAATTTAATAAATTTCAAAAACTTACAACCAATCACCCTCAAAATTAAAGGGATTAAGTAGGTCTATACTTCGTCAGGGAAAAAAAAAATTAATGCATAATTTCTCAAAAAATTGATTGATTTTAGTGACAATATTACATACTACCAATTTTTGGATTTTCATGATGAATCAAATTTAGCACTACACGAGACAAAGGTTGGGGAAGTGGGCATATATTACCCCCACAACCGTTAGCAAGGTTTCGATTCTTGCCACACTGGCATCATAACTCCACCAATGTAATTTGTATTTCTTTAATCTTTTGTTTAGTAACGCGAAACTGAAACTACTCCAATACATGATTTTATCGCCGTAACATTATGTGACGTTCTTCCTTTTCCTTCAAGATATGATTGCGTGAGATGCACTTGAATATGATAAAAACTTCACATACCTGCAACAAATCAACCACAAAATTAAAGGATCAAGAGCCCAGACGTTGTCAATAAAAATTAAACGCGAGATTTCTCAATTTTGTAGTTGACTTTAGTGGCAGAGTCACGTTTCCATTGTAACGTTCCTATGGGATCAAAACAAGTGATAAATGGAATTGGATGTTAAGATATTGCCACAAGATTGTTTTCTGCTGAAGTATCAATCACCTTGTGTGGTTGAAAGTTTTGAGAAAAAATTGTGAGAAATATTTTTGAGTAGTGTTTGGTTTGGTTTTTGAAAACGGTACTGCTAACGGAAACCCACAGGGCTTTCATTAAGCAAAGGAAAAGACAAAAAAAAAAAAACTATCTTCAACACACTTTTTACATTTTTCAATACACTTTCATCCACTTTTATATACTTTTCTCACATTTCAATATACTTTTTAAACTTTAACAAAAGCCTGAGCTTCTTTTAGCATTTTCCTTTTGAAAATGGTTTTTGGGTAATGACGAGAAAAAAATAAATGAGAGTAATAATTAGAGATATGGGTAATAAGTGAAGATATATATATATATATATATATATATATATATATATATATGGGGCCGGTTCCCCTCACACTTAAAAAAACACATAAAAAAACACACGAATTTGTTACGGGCCCCCTTGTGATGTTTTGAACCATTGATCTTGTTTAAATAAAGTACAATAGGTCTTGCAAAAATTTAGCTTAATCGGATATCGATAAGTGTTTGATCCAAGTAGTTTTGCAAAAAATGTGACAGGAACTAGTGTTTTTAAAATCGTTTGGATCAAGCCCTTACCGATATCTGATTGAGCTGAAATTTTGCAGGACCTTTTAGTATACTCATTTAAACAAGATCAATGGTTCAGAACATCACAAGGGGCCCCGGAAGAGTGTTTTGTTTTTTTATGTGTGAGGGGAACCTGACCCTATATATATATATATATAGAGAGAGAGAGAGAGAGAGAGAGAGAGATGATAGTAATGATTGGAGATATGGATAATGATTTGAGAAAAGCGTAATGAGTGGATAGAGAATAAATTATTCCAAAAGTATTTTTGGAAATTTTTTCCAAAAATGCTATTAAGGCGAGTAGTCTCTTTCGGTACCATTGGAGATCGAAGCTTAAGCCGAATTCTTGATTCTTATCGTGCATGTGGGCCGGAAAAAGTTGGCTTGGTGGGCTAACCATGCCATGTGGACTAGTCAATCCATCCATAAAAGAAAGGCCTTTCGTAAGTCTAGGACCAGAAAGCGCGATAATAAAAGAAGAAGAACCTAAGAAGATGCAATGGGCCTTATTGGGGCAAAAGTCCACCTGAAGAACCTAATAAGAAGTAATAAAAGAAACTGAACCATTATCTTCTGACAAAAAAAAAGGAAAAATTAGTCATAAATACACTGGTTGTGTTTGGTTAGATAGTTTAGTTTAATTTTGATGATGTCAGCAGGTGTAATGAGTGGAGAGAGATAGAGAGAGAAATGAGAGAAATAATGATGTCATCAAAACTAAAACTAAACTGGAAAACGAACAAGGCCACTATATTTTGCCTATTTGAAAGGAAGGATGAGAAACTTTTGCAATCAAATATAACGACATTATTTTTAATATTCATTTAGCAAAAGGACTAAACACACCCTTTCTCTCTTGAAAAATAGATGCCATATATAATCCGATCCAAATTCTTCGTCTTCATTCACTGCCACACTCCATGCAGAGACGCACGCACATGTGCTCCAATTTCTAAAAGAAGCAACTGGAACATGAAATTGACACAAATTCCCAGAAATTCGAGTATATTTATGTTACTTCTCTCCAGCTCAGAAGAGCCCATGCCAGCTTAAAATTGAGTTTGAGCTCCACTTTCGGCCAATGTACAGTCCAATTTGTGCAAAAAATAATAATAATAATACAAATTAATAGAAAATAAGACTTTGCATCAAACATGTTCGAACAAATACAAGAGAGAGAGAGAGAGAGAGAGAGAGAGAGAGAGGAGGCAGGAGTTTGTTTTATTTTTATTTTTTTGAATTTTCAACTTTTAAAAATGAGTGACATTTCACTAATTTTTTTTGTCATTGGAAGTGGTCGGGCAGAGCCGCAGAGGTGGTTAGTGGTCGGCCCGGAGGTGGGGTGTTGATTTTTTTGAATTTTATGTTTGGAATTAGAATTTTTAAAAATTAGTGACAGTTCACTAATTTTTTTGATCGCCAGAAGTGATCGACAAGAGGTGGGGTGGTGACTGATTTGAATTTTATGTTCGAAATTTGAATTTTTATAAATTAGTGACGCTTCACTAATTTTTTTTGGGTCGTCGGAAGTGATCGGCAAGAGGTGGGGTGGAATTTTTTTGAATTTTATGTTCGAAATTTGAATTTTTAAAAATTAGTGACACTTTACTAATTTTTTGGGTCGCCGTAAGTGGTCGGCCAGAGGTGGGGTGGTGGTCGGCGGGAGGTGGGGTGGTGATTTTTTTGAATTTTATGTTCAAAATTTGAATTTTTAAAAATTAGTAACACTTCGCTAATTTTTTTGGTCGCCGGAAGTGGTGAGTTAGACGTAGGGTGGTGGTCGGCCGGAGGTGGAGTGGTGTTTTTTTTTTTGAATTTTTTGTTTGAAATTTGAATTTTTAAAAATTAGTAACACTTCACTATTTTTTTTTGTCTTTTTGTTCGATTGTAAAAGTTCTTTGTCCTTCCTTTTAAAAATGGCAAATGTTTTTTTGTTTTTATGTTCGATTGCAAAAGTTCATTGTCATTTCCTTTAAAAATGCCAAATGTTTTGAATTTTTAGCTAATACCGTAATAAATAAAAAATGAACGAAAATATAGTTTGACTTTGACCGGTATTAGGGGTGGAAAAAAAAAAGGCGGGACCCGAATTGACCGAAAAAAATCGAAAATTCGGTTCGGTGTTCGGTTGGTCCGGAACCGGGGGCCCTGTAGTGAGTGAGCTCACTACATGCGTGTAGTGAGCTCTCACAGCCGTCCGATCAAAGATCAACCGTCCAGATAACTTGGAGTTAAAATAAATGTAAAGTGTTTTTTAAAGTGTAAGACAATCCGGACCGTTGATCTCAGATCGAACAGTCAAGAGAGCTCACTACACGCATATAGTGAGCTCACTCAATACAGGCCCCCCGTATCCCGGCTGGTCCACCCTGAAAAAAACTAACCGAAAAAAACTGAAATACATCTCGGTTCTGTTTCGGTTTCCCGAAATTTTTATCAGACCGAACCGAACCGAAATATCCTAAAATCATCCCTATTTGGACCGAATTACCCCGAAACTACCCCTATTTGGATCGAAAACCACCCCTATCTCGGTTTCCTGAAATTGACCCCGCAAAAAATAACAAATCATAACCATCCATCTCAATTTTAACACCGGACCCAAAAAAACCGAAAATACCCACATACAAAAAAAAAAGGAAAAACGGAACCACCCCGAACCGATCGGTCCATTGTTTTTTTCGGTCGGGATCGATTTCCAGCAAAATCACCTCGAATCGATCGGTTCGGTCCTAAATACCCCGAAAACCGATCGAACCGACCGATTTTCACCCCTAACCGATATGATAAAACCAAAACCCATCGAAGCCATTAATCAATCAATCTCAATCGTTAAAATTACTTCGATAAGGAAATCTTTAATTTACTAGTCGAGTATGTGCCGAGTGCTAATTGAATTCTACCACCACACACAAACACTTACACATACACCCACAATAGATGTGGGGCAAATGGAAACTACTCAATGGGTATGCTTATTCCTCATTTATGGGCACTGCATATTTAAAAAAAACAAAAACAAAAATAAAAACAAAAAATAGGTAACAAAATTTTATTGAAACTTGACTTGTTTTTGCTTTTGCGATTATAGATTTTTTGCTAATTAGTTTGGCATAATCCAATTTTGTTTGCACGGAAACAAAAAAATGAAGCAACATGTATTTGTTATTTCTTAGAACAAAAATGCTAGAACCACACCCCAAGTATGTTGGGCTCATATATTTGTGAGTGAAGATGTGTAAACGAGTGTGGTTGTAGCATAACTGAACCACATCGAAAACTTCTCCCCAAAAAAATCAAATGCACATATATATATTTATTTCAAATTTTTCAGTCAGTTCTGTTAGCGTGGTCAGTTTAATTACCAACCTAAGCTTGAAAATACAATGTATGTCCAGGACAAATGTCTCGCAAAATCAAGCAAGTAGCCAAGGGGACAAGTGGCGGCCGTCCCACCACGAGTTTTTAAAAATATAATTATTATATTAATACAAAAATTTTATGGCAAAGTTAAATGTAATTGTTAATGTTTCATCAAATGTATCTATTTTTCATCCAGAATTACTGGATTAAATAGATTTTTCGCAAGGTCATTTGGAAAAAATATTTTAAAATTAATGAGCGGCTAGCATTTTTTGTGCGGGCCTTGAAAGTGAGACCCACAAACCGATTCGCGCATCATCGATACACTTCTGTCGATACCCATGGATTTACTATTATTTAGGGGTGGTTTCCAATTTTTCCTAAAAATCCTGAATGTACAAAATGCGGATTTCAAGACAACTCATTTCCTTAACATGTCAATAATTTTTAGCCCTTTTAGCACTTGTGCTAAAAACGGAAAACTACCCCTTAGCGGTCAATTCCTTGTTCGGTTTGGGTCTCAGGACCTGATTTCTAAATTATTACTCAATCATTATCTCTATTTCTTTCCCATTATTACTTATATTTTCTATTATTATTCTCATTTTTCTCTCTATCTTTCTGTAATAATTACCCCCAATTTCTAATTATTACTTTCATTGCTCTCTCTACTTAAAGCCCAAAACCCAATCCTCAAATTCAAAACGAACAAGGTGTTTGTTAAGCCACTCGTATATGGGATAATCCGGAAAAGTTTATCCCGTGCCCACCCATATCCAGGTTTTGTTTGGACTAGCTAGAGTCCAAGATAAGCTATCCGGGAAGGAGAAGCAAGTCCCCATCAGGGGGATAGTGAAACCCACCCTAGTGCCCTGTTTGGATGTCGGATTTGGCAAACACCCGGATTTGTAATCCCGGGCCCACTCTACTCCGGTGTTTGGATGCCAAAATGGCCCCCCGAATTTGATCAAAAATTTTCACTGTTGGGATTACAAATCAGGGGGGACTTGTGGGATTTTTGGTACCAATCTATCCTTCTAAATCCGAGTGAGATCTGGAACTCGAAATCGGAAAAAAAAATGGAGTTTTCCGGCTAAAAGCCGACCGAAAAAACCAATGGAACTGCTACAGTACCTGAAACTTGCCTGCTGGGTTCGCCGGAGCTGCTGGGTTTTTTCGGGACCAGATCTGTTTTAGTGCAACAAAAGTTTGGGTTTTTTACGGACTGGACCTGCCGGGTTTCATTCGATATAAACAAGGAATAGGGGAAAATGCTCCTGTGTGGTTGGGTGCACAAATCAATAGTTTAATTAATCTTTATGTAAAATACTAGTTCATGTAAAAAAAAAAAAAAGACACAAGTAGTGTAAATATATTTATGCAAATTATTGATATCTAATAAATTTTTTTAATATCTAATAAACACAAGTGTGGTTGGAAATATATTTTTTTATATCTAATAATTTTTAAAATATTTTTATGTACTTTTTGTGCATTTATTCTATGTATTATGCATTTATTAATAACTTGGGGGCAATTTAGTCATTTGACCTCTTATCCTATCAAATTCACCTTCTTAGGCCTTGTTTGGGTAAAAAACTTAATCCAGTTTTTTGGTTTTTTGGTTTTTTGTCAAATAATCCAAAAAACCGGTTTGGTTTTTTCTTAAATCCAAATTATTCCCTCCTTTGGCTAATAATTCAGATTATGGATTATTGGATTATTTGTTTGTCCTTATTCAAAAAATTTTGAGTTCTGACCATAATTTTATACTTGTTAGATTCGTCTCGTCGAGAGGAATCCAAAAACCACAAAATCTTAATGCAAAACTAACGAATGCAAAAAAAAATTGAATAAGGACAAACGAATAATCTGGATTATTGGATTATTGGATTATTATCCAAAGCACTCTGGTTTTTTGGATTAAGATTATTACCCAAAGCACTCTGGTTTTTTGTACCCAAAAAACCAAAAAACTGGATTAAGTTTTTTACCCAAAGGAGGCCTTAATCCCCTTTCTCAAAATAACATCCAAACACCTCACTAACAAATCCACTATTCTTATGACCGGGGCCACCCTCATTATCAAATCTACTTTCATTACAAATCCATCTTCAAATCCACCCTCATTACAAATTCACCCAAATCATCTCCGGCATCCAAACGGGGTGTAGGGATGTTGTTAGCTTGTTGGGGGCAACCAAATCACAAGGGTGTCCCTTTATCCCAAAAACCATATACATTTTTATAATCTCATTCCATTCACGTGCATCTAAAAACTAGTGCAAAAGAAGAAGCGTAAAATAATAATAACAATAATAAAATCCAACTTATAGTACTCTCAATAACTGATTTCCACAAAATTGAGGAAAAATATTTCAACATTTTACAATCACATTACAAAAGAGTATTTATCAGGTTTCAATTAATTAAATCACAAAATTTGTGAATTGAAATCAGAACATGAAGCTTATTTAACAAAAAATATACGTATATAAAAAAGAGAATATGAGAGAGTGTTCTGTAACTAACTAGTTTCGATTTATGCTCATCGGAGCTCCAAAAAGGAGAATTTTTTCTTCCTCTGAAATTTGTGCTTGCTACGTTCTCATCATCATTCACGACTCTAATCCATGGGGAAGACAAAGAGATACCAGGGGAATAATTCTTCTCGATGTCATGTAGTGATTTGAAGCACAAGAACACAAATCGTTTCACACACAAACTGTCAATAAAATTATTATTTTTAGTTAATGCATTATGAACAAATGATCTGTCTCATAAATCACAATAAGTCAATTTAAGAATAAGTTAGTTTTGGGGAGCAAGCCCTTAAAAGTTTGTTTGGAAGGTTTTGTAAGTTTCCACTTCTAATTAGCCATTCCTTTTTCTTTTTTGTTTTTTCGTGTTTTACTTGTCTTTCTTCTTCTTTTTTTCCTGAAATTTTGTTAGATTCGTTTATATTTTTTGGATTAATCATCCCTTTTGACGAGATGAGTTTAAAAGTACAAATTTATTATCAAAAGCAAAAAAAAACCGCACTAAAGTACCAAACAACTGTATTATATATATATATATTGTCTAAAATGTTGTCGTATATAATTTTTTTTTCCAATTTCAATCAACATTTTTATACTTTTTTTTTAATTTTATTTCTCTCGTTAATACAAATGATTAATCCTAAAGATTAATAAAAAAAAATTACAACAAAAATCTTTAAAAAATGAGGGAAAATGAAAAAAATAATTTAAACAAAAAAGGGCTCTTATACAAAAGCAAATAACAACTCAAAAAAATACAATTTCAGTGTAACTGGTTGATCCAAACTTCAAATGACCCTGAAAAAAATCAACTCAATTAGATATACGTAACTGGTTGATTTTTATTTTTTTTTTGAACAGGCGTAACTGGTTGATCCAAACTTCAAGTTTTCATTCAGAGTAGGATTCTGAATGAAAACTTAAAATTTAGATCAACCAGTTACGTAAATCCAATTGAGTTGATTTTTTTCAAGGTCATTTGAAAAATTATTTAAAAATTAAGAAACTGTTTATATTATTTGTGTGGAGTCCAAAAGTAGATCTCAAGCCATTTGTACATTGTACCCAAACTTTCTGTTTACGTAGTCAAGTCCAAAAACAAAATAATGGCCCTGCACGTGCTTTCCTATCCTGAGATGAGAAATCAAAGCTCATCATCTTGACTAAAACTAGTACTGCAGTCTGATTTGAACTTTTAGCATGTCTTTTGTCAAAAGCAGAGAGCAACAGCCAACAAGGCTAAAAGCTCTTTTACACAGGTGGATGTGGATGGGAAAGTTTGTGCGCAGAGAATCGTACTGAATCATACTACTACTTTAAATCGTTGCTTTGGGCTAAGGACCATACAACCGTTAGATCTCCACTAGCTTTTTTTGGTGCCATGGCGCCAAGGAAACTTCTTGTGTACTCCTCCCCGTTGGCAAAACTTCTTGTGTACACCTCCTTGTTGGCTTTATATCTTGGACACCGCAATATAAGGGATATGTCTACGAACATATATATTAAGGCCCTGTTTGGCCTATTCATTTTCACATTTACAAATTTTTATTTTTTGTATTTTGGGCATTTGGCTGTCAAAACCTAAGGGGGTGTTCCACTAATAGTTTTTTGAAAAAATTGGTTTTTTATGTGATGTGTTATGAGAGAATGACATGTCTCGGTGTTTAGAAAAAACAGTTTTTTGTTAGTGGAACACCCCCTAAACCATAATACATTATGTTAAAAATCATTTTCAAAATTTGACATTAAAGAGGAGAAGCTAAAAGTAGGTTGAAATGAGTTTTTTTTTTATATAAATTAATAACATAAATGTGGTGTTATCTTGTGTATTTTTATTTTTATTTTTTGCCTTTATTCCAAAAAAAAAAACATTGCATTTGCTAATTTTGTGTCGATTTTTTGTGTTTTATTGGTTGTCTCGACGAGAGTGATCTAACGATTACTATGGCTGTGTTTGGTTACTATTAGTTGTCTCGACGAGAGTGATCTAACGATTACTATAGAGTGATCTAACTAAAACTAAACAGGGAAACGAACAAGGCCTGTAAAATTATGTTCATGTTTTTTAAAAAATTCAACCTCCATCGGACGTCCGCATGTGTAAAAGCATTCCAAAGTCCTTATGTCTCCGGACCAGGGAATTTCGGGTCGCTTGATTGCTTGGAAAAAATATATATAAGAACGCATAATTTAACAACCCAACTTCCTCGGCACATAAGCATAGGAGTTTGGGCACAGAGGATCTTGCCCCCATTTTGGAGCCAAATTATTGGGCTCCCCACCTTTATATCCTTCAAAATTCAAACAAACAGTTGTAAGAGCAAGAACAGCAACTTGGACATAATTTTGGGTAAAATCCCTGATGAACAGTGGATTTAGCTACCCCATCTTAATCAATCCTCCAGCAATTTGTCTATCATCTTTTCCACTTCTATTAAATATTACAAAATATATATATACACACACACACAACCAACCAAAGATCGCCGTCGATCGTTACCTCTTCATCGTCGACCGTCGATGTCGCCGTTAATCGCCGTCGCCACGAACGTTGTTGCCGTGTTGATCGCCGTCGCCACTGTTCTTCGTCTATATATATGTAACCACTGTTCTTCGCTACCTCTTCCATCGCCAAAATCTGATGCACTGTTCTTCATCTATCTTGTATCGTCGCCGTCGCCGGTCGTTGAGAAGTGGTCGTCGATCGTCTTCTCTCTCTCTGGCGATGCCACCGTCGTTGAGCAGTGGTCGATCGAAAGCTCTGTCGTCGCCGTCGATTGATTGGAACTTCGCAACTTCGCCGTCGATTGGAACCTCCATCGCTGCAACTTCGCTGTCGATTGATCGGAGGTCACAGGTGTGGGACTGGGGATCGGATTGGGCTAGAGAGAGATGCAATGGAGGGTGGGTTTGGGTCGACTGGGGCGGCGATAGAAAGAGACAGAAGTAGATGAGAGAGAGTGAGAGAGAGAAAATAATTAAAAAATTAGTTGCTGATGAACTGTGCAACGGTAAAAATACCAAAGCACTGTTCAAATATGGATGGGGAACAGTGTTGTACCCAATCTGCTGCAGCACCCTTTTCTTCTTCCTCCTCTCTATTTTGCCCAAATATGTATTTTACCCATCCTGCTGCACATGCTCTAAGAGCTTTTTGAGTTCATCATTCCGTTCATGGGCCCCACGAAAATTTAAGATATGTTGGACACACCACCTCACAGTGGTCACGGCCGCAGCGGGCCGCTGCATAATTACTCTCTCCGTTGTCCTACAATTATGATTCATGAGACTTGGGCATAGTTTTCTAAAAGATTTTAGTAATTTAGTTGCTAAAATTACCATAATTTTAGCAAATGAGTTCAGTAAGTGTTAAAATTACGATATTTTAAATCAAAAAATTAAGCATTTTCGTATATTATTTTTTGAATTTTGTACACTGAATTAAAGTATACGATGAATACTTTAATCTGGTGTGAAAAAAATCGAAAAACGATACACGAAACCACTTCATTTTTTTTTATTTCAAAACCATAATTTTAGCACTTGTTGAACTCATTTGCTAAAATTATGGTGATTTTAGCAACTAAATTACTAAAATCTTTTGGAAAACTATGCCTTAGAAGGATCGATGAGCCTGAAAAAGCAAAGCTGACGCCAATAGTGTAAGAATTCCCATCTGCCTGCAATAAAGGCTAAAAATTAACTCCTGTGACTTTTCCAAAATAACCACGATGTCCCAAATTACTCGGTTTTTTTAGGGAATTTAACTTTTTAAGGAAACAAAATTATTGTCTTAATGTTTCAAAATTAACCTTCAAAACTGTAAAGTTTAATAAATGGTTTTAAATTGTTTATATCTTTCAATATGGATCTCAAAAAATATACAAATGAATCTGATTTGATAGATCTCAATTAATTGCTTATACAAAGTTTTACAAATCATGTAAAACATTTGCTGTGTTTGGATGGTTTTAATAAGAATATTTGAGATAGTGCTTTGCTGAATTTTTGAAAATGAGAATAATAAGGGAATGATTGAAAAGAGATAAAGAGAGAGATTAAGAATAATGATGTAATGAGTGGAGAGAGAAATGTAAGAAATGATTGAAAAAATAAATAATCTTTTTTGAAAATAATTTTTGCAGATGGGCCTTGAAAAAGCGAAGCTGACGCCTAAGTGAAAGAATTCCCATCTGCCTGCAATAATAAGGCTAAAAATTACTCCTGTGACTTTTCCAAAATAATCAAGATGTCCCAAATTGCTCGTTTTTTTGGGAGAATCTAATTTTTTAAGGAGACAAAATTATTGTCTTAGAATTCCAAAATTATCATTCAAAACTGTAAAATTTAATAAATAGTTTTAAATTGTTTATATCTTTCAATATGGATCTCAAAAAATATACAATATAGATCTTGTTTGATAGATCTCAATTAGTTGTTTTTACAAAGTTTTACAAATCATGAAAAGCATTTGCTGTGTTTGGATGGATTTTAAAAAGAAAAATTTTAATAAGAATTTTTGAGATAGTGTGTGGTTGGGTTTTTGAAAATGAAAATACTGCGATAATGGTTGAAGAGAAATAGAGAAAGCAATGAGAATAGGGAGGTAATGAGTGGATAGATAAATGTAAGAAATGATTGAAAAAATAAAGAATCTTTTTTGAAAATAATTTTTGCAGATGGAAAAAAAAGGAAAGTGAACAAGGCCCATCGTATACTAAAAGATATAAGCGATTTAGAAACATTATATACTAAAAGATATAAACGTTTAGAAATGACACGGATTTAAAAAATTGTAGAATAAATTGGGATGGAAAGAGTATTTTTAAGGGTAAAACTGAAAGTGTAACATATATTGATAGTTGTTTTTAGAAATAAGACTAACATTTTGGGACATCCCAAAATAGAATGAAGGATCAGCAATTTGGGACAGAAGGAGTTTGAATTTAGCTGAGTTTTTAATACTTACTATTTTTCTTCATATAAAAGTCAATTTATTTTCTATTAATTAATAGCTAAATTGTTAATAGTTAGTTTTCTTCTCACGTATTACTCTTGACCTTTGTACTTTCAGTAAACGAGAGTTGGGAGTTTAGCAAACGGAAAACTCAACCTTTGTTTTTATTTTATTTTTTTCGTGTTAATTAGTTTTGTCTTAAGTTTTTGTGATTTAAAAGTCACCCATTTGATTAAATCAACCTTTCCTCATTAGTCAAAATGATAAATGATGCATTAAGTGGAGATTTTATCAACATTGGCTTTTACTCTAATGCCCCGGTTGGATGGGGGGTTATTTTACGGGGAATAAATTATGGAGGGGATAAGATAAGAGGGGGTATAAATTTTGGAGGGTTGGCCCATATTGATGTGATGTTTATGGATGAGGGATAAAAAAAGTAGATGTTTTGGATGAGGAATTAAACAGAGGGGATAACTTTTGACTTGGTTTAGATGTTCTATAAATAAGAGGGGGTAAATAATGGGAAAATTTGTCAAATGACTCTTTTGCCCTTGTAGTGTCCCAAACTTGATTATGCATTATATTAATTATATAATTGCAAAACCTAATCTATTTAATTAATTTTGGGCAATTTGAAGCTATAATAATTTATTTCATTGAAAATTTAATTTTTTAATAATTTTATTTTAAAAAGCGTTTTTTTAGATATGTACATTTGAATAGCTATTTGTTTATTTCATATAAATTATTAAAACTAACTTATAATGGACTATCAAAATAGCTCTTAGGTGAGACTTTTAATATTTGCCTAGCCATTTGCTCAATTATTGTCTTCAATGGGCTCCTTATACAAACTCTCAAGGGTGGCTCCTGAGCATGGCTCGTACCACATTACTTAAATTTAGATAGTATTGTAATTAGATCCAAGTGGAACCTAAAATCTTTAAATCTTTATTTACCATGGAATTTTCAAAAAGATTTTTAACAAACTTTTGCTAGACCATTAAGTGTACATATCTTCTCTAAAATTAGCAAGATCTGAGAGTGAAAAATATACACCAATTAGCCTTATGTGTATAACATAGAATTCAACTCATGAGCTATTTTTGGAGAGCTCATTGTGGATGTCCTAATAAAACAAAAAGTGATTTTATCAACCTACCTAAAACTCAACTATGGGTTTTTCATTTGCTACCAAATGGGAAACAGCTCCTCAGACCTTGTTTCCTATAAGATTTCAACTGGTTCATTTTATAGAATTTCTCATTTTAGCACGTTGAAAATCAAGGAGCTAAAAAAAAAATGTTATAAGAAACTGTCTACGACGGGAAGAATTGACTTTCATCCTTTTTTTTTTTTTACTGTTAACACTTTAGATGTTCTTTTTTTATAAAGAAAATTAGGGAAAAAAAGCGTACTCAATTTTTTATTTTGCGATTCCTTTTATTGGGAGGAACCAATAAGTCTCAATAATTTGACGCAAAAATAAAAAAAGTGATTTTTTTAAGTAAAGAAAAATTTTAAAAATGACTTTCAAAACTTCATTTTTGGAAAACAAGTCTAAAAAGGCACTCAGGGTATATTTATACGAATCTTGCTACACGTACAGACGTGTATGCACAGAAAATAATGCACAAAGCACGCATGGGGGCCCACTTTTGGATCCCACACGAGTGATCCGAACCGTTCATTATTCTTAGAACATTTTTCGGAAGGGCCCCACAAAAATTCAGCTCAATCGGACGGTTAGAAGTGGTCGAACATAAGTTCGACCGTTTCAATTCAGATCACTCGTGTGGGACCCAAAAGTGGGTCCTCGAGCATCCTCCGTGCATTTTCTGTACCTATGGTTGGTACCCATAGGTTTTCCGATATTTACACAACCCGGGTGCTGTAGGGCAGTCCTATAGGATACTTTTATACAATCCATCTCGTTAATCAATGGTTGAGATATATTTGTTGACATTTAAGAAAAAATACTTCAGCGAATCCGGACTATCCAATGTGCAGATGCATGACTCAATACCACCTTAGAGGATTAATATATGCGGAGACAAATTCCCCTAATAGTTAATTTGATGAGTTGAAGGAAAAAAAAAAAAAAAAACACCAAAATCAGCCTCAACAAGCAACTCATCAGTTTGCAAAATTTGTAGCTTTGCTACAGTAAGAGCGTCAATATCAACATCTTTATTTTAACTTTAAAGTTAAAGTAGAGAGCAAACTCCTCAAAAACCAGCCTCACCAAACGAACTCACCAATTTGAAGATTTCTTAACTTTGCTATAGTAACTTAACAAATTTGGTGACCTACTTTTCACTCACCAAAAGAGGAGGAAGGAGGAAAGAGTAAATGTTTGAATAGAGAGTCTGATTTTGTGAGTTTTTGATAAAGTGACTTGCTAAAGTTTGAATAAAGAGTCTGATTTTGTGATTTTTTTGAAAAGTGACTTGGTAAATTACAAAAGGTATTTTTTGAGGTTAATTTTTTTTTTGGTGTATCAGATAAGGATGCCCTAAGGCATCAGTTTTGAGTCACCGCTATTCACAAGTTAACCAATTGTGCAGACTTGCCTCCCCCAGACTCGCCTCCGCTTGGAAACAATAGTTTATTTGGGAGTAAAATTAAAATAGAGAGTCTGATTTTGTAAGTTTTAGAAAAAAATGACTCGCTAATTTATAAAAGGTGTTTTTGAGGATAAATTTTGTAATTTTTTTTAGTCGTGTGATAAGGTTACCCTTAGAGCATCTCGAACACTCCTCTTCACTTTGTCTAGCCAAAAGGACAAAAAAAAAAAATACAATGTCTATTTTGACTATTCACTTTTCATCTATGTATTCGAATAAAACTCTCTATTTTGCTCTCCAACCAAAAAAATGAAGGGCTGAAATTCAAAACAAAAAAAAAAACTCCTATTTCCCACCCTTGGTGGTGTCTTTTTTGGAGAAGAGAGGGGAAATAGACTAGCTACTAGTAGAGAGGGGAAATGGACCAAGGCAAATAATTGAGCCTAATAGAGAGCCTGCTAGAGCATTGAAAAAATAATTCGACTAGCTATTGTAGCTAAGAGAGCCCATTTACTTAGTGCCTTGGATATGCTCTTACAAAGCCACCTGAGGGAGTGCTTACAGGGTCCCCGTTTCCTATATATACACCCACTGTCCCAGTTAAATAAACATGCCACCACACTTTCCCTCTCTTCACCGGCTCTCAAGCGGGAAATTGAAGTTGTCCACCGGAGAACAGTCACTCTTCAATCGGAAAACCACTTCCGCAAACCCAGAAAACACCACAAAACCCTCCAATTCCACCTCAAAACCGAACCGACAATGTCCAACTCTTCCCCTTCCACTCTAACTGGCCCCCCTCTCCCCCCCTCCGTCGAACAATTGATCCAAAGAATCTGTGCGGAGCAATGCCAGACGCCGCCGGACGCTGAGATCCGACGGCAACTCGGTCAGCTGGGGGAAGAAGCTTCTCTTGAAATTCTCCGACAGATCTCTACCCGAAAAATTACTAAAAGCTTGAACGGGTTCATAGCGTTCATGGTCAAGAAATATCGTACCGAAGAAACTGGAACTCCCCTTTCGTCTCCTGCGAAACGGATTGCTGTCAGTCCTAGCCTTAGTTCACCGAGTAAGTTATAAGTAGTACTAGTAACCCTTCTTTTTTGTTTCCTCGAGCTTTGGCCACTCGGATACCGTTACACTTCGGTATACTATACTGCCATACTGTTGAGAAAAAAAAATCACATGAAAAAATCACATGCGTATCGGCCGTATCCGATTCACATACTTGTTCATGATCCTTACAGATTATTTAAACAATTTAAAATTATTTTTCGTTGAAAAATTATTTTTGTAAATTCATGACCGTTACACCCACCGTTAGGTAATGTCCTATACTACCGAAACAATACACTCAAACCGTTACCATTATAAATCACGAAACCGATATTTAAAACCTTCGGCCTTTAAGCTTCTGGTACTGAATTAATTGTTCTTGGAAATTTTGTTAATACTTTTTGTGTGTGTGTGTGTTTGTTCAAGTTAAAGGCCTCAGCTTTTGTTTTTTTCCCAAAATGTTATGCATATGAAGAAGTTGTTTCAGTTTCCCGTTCATAAATTTTTAAAACAGTACAGTACATGCTTAGCTTGGAAAAACCAACATGTAACTCTCTATAGGGAAAAAACTGGAATTTAACGACTCTTTCTTTTCTTCTCTGTTCCTTTTTGGGAATGTTAAAACTTAAGTTTGTGATGATGGGATTTATATCAAGTTGTTCTTCCATTTGTTTCTATGGGCACAGATGGTTTAAATCCTCACTCACCAATCTCAAAGCCTCATCTAGTCTCGCCCTCTTCGAATTCAGGGACGGAAAGCATTAGCGGATATAGTCCCCAGATGTTGGCCTTAAGTGATCTCGAGTTCAGGAAAGCATTCTTGATACTGAGTTACACTGGGAGGTAATGTTTTTCAGTTTCAGTTCACTGATTACTATGGTCTATTGGCATGTACAGGACAAAAGATTTTAGGTTCCATAGATATTCGCTCAAGAAAGGTTGTAGAAAATATTGATGGCATGAGAAGATTGGTTTGACAATTATCTTTGATATCGTTTGAGCAGCTGCTTTTTGTGTGCAGGAAGCTGGATGAGCTCATGACAGTTGATGACATTATGAGGATCAAAGATCTTCCAATGAGGGATTTTGAGACGAAAGTATGGGATGCTGTCGTTGGTAAGGAGTTCATGGATGAGAAAGACCGGATAAAGGTGACTCTTTGATTTCATTTGATGTTCTAATCTGATGGTTTTCTCTGTCCGTTTGATGCTTTTAAGTTGATAAACTACCCTGATAACGTTGTTGTGTCAAGCAAGCAATCAGTCGAGAATTGTCAGTGCCTTATTCTCATGGTTTGTAAAGTCCGTGACAAACCTACTGTCTAGAACATGCCTGTAGAATTATATGGAAACTAATTTAGAGCGTAATTTTTTCATAAAACCTTTAATAGTTGTCCCTCTTGGGTAATAAAGGAACACGGTCGTTGGACTGTTGGAAATTTATTTTTCCTATTTTACCATTCAATCATTATATTGTCCAACTTTTTTAGAGCTACTAAGGTCTAAGGCCATGTTCTACTAAAAAAAAAATGGTTTTGTTTTAACTCAAGCCATTCTATTCCACTAACAAAAAACTGGTTTTGTTTTAACTCTAAAACCACTTTATTCCACTAACAAAAAAACTCTAAAAAAAAATCAACTACCCTTTATAGTAAACTATAACCAAAAAACCAAATAAAACTTTAGTGGAACAAGTTGTAGATTTAAACTACAACTAAAGGTCTAAAAAACTAAAAAACACTTTAGTAGAACATGGCCTATTTTCTAAATGAGGGTAAAAGTGTATATTCATTCATTATTACCCATTTATTAGTTTTGTAGTGGGACAATTTTTTGGGTCGGTAAAAGTGCTACCTGGGACTATAGAATGGGGTTGGTAAAAGTGTCTATTCATTCACAATTACCCATTTATTTTGGTTTTCTTTAACCAATTTTATGATCTTTTTATGTTGCTTTGTGTTTTGGTTCCCACTTGAGATCCCAATTTTTTAAGGGGACACAATCATTACTCTTCTAAATAAATAAACTCCCAAAATATCGTTCTTTTTGAAATGCAATGATTACTCTTTACACTCAAATTCATTCTTCCCTCTACTTTTGTGTTTAAATTTAAACACATGAATGAAGGAGAAAAAGGCAATGGCACAATTTTTTATCCTTGACTTGTCAAAATGGACAAGGATTTCGGGACATCAAAGAAGGAAAGATGGACCAAAATTATTACTTAGATACCATTTCCTGTTCACAATTATAAATGTAAAATTCAGTAAGTTTCCTTTCCCTTATATTATTGGTTAAAATGCAATCACTGGTTACGTGGTTCTGACTTCTTTATGTAAGTATCTTGAGATTCTCTTTGGTATAGCAAGTAAGGCTTTCATGCTTTTAAGCCTTGTCACACAATTCGCTCACCTAGGATGGCGTATCAACATTCAAACACAAATTGGCGCATCCATGTCGAAATCTGCCTAAACTCCCGAACTGTTTTCAGTGAAGTCAACTTGTTTCCACACATTTTGGACGAGTCTATGTTGGGCCAATCATTACATGACATGTTTACAATGTGCAATTGATTATGTGTTTTGTGTATTGAAATTATGCCGTCTCAAGTGCAGCACCTGCGCTTGGCACTCTCCTGCAACCGCCATGACACCACAAACTTGTGACTTAGTTTTTACGTACTAGCATATTGCTATTGTTTGATTATATACCGAACAACTTAGGTCTATTCTCAGTTTGGAAGTAATTTTTGGTTCAGTTTTTTGGAGTATTCAAATCTAGTTTAGATGTTTTTTTTGGCCAGATTGAACCTAGCTCTTTGGGAATCTCATGATCCCATCTGTGTATTTAAATTTGGATTTTCCAAATTACAGAGAACAATAATCAACACTGATTGGTTGATATATTTTCAAACAAACAAGAACGAAACCATGAGCCTATATGCAGCGCATCAGCAGGTGTACATTCTGGTATCGATTCATTAACTCTGTTTTGTTTCTATCTCTGCACTGCAGTATCCGAACTGGGATTCTGGAAAGACTCATCTGTACCACTGTCATGTTCGTCTTCAAGATGGCAGTCATACTTTCAAGGTAGTACCGTTGTCTTAGCCCTTGTTCACCACTCAAACTGTTATGTGAGTTAGCTAATCTTTGCTTTCCTTTTGAGGCCATCATAGCGAGTGCAGTTGTTTCTCCAAGCTTTATAGGCACCTTAATCATCAGTGATCACATCCACCATGCATGCAATTTACGTAGTACTCACGTTGGCTTAGATGCATAGTATTTAGCAGTTGTTCTGCTGGTTTTCATTTTCTCATTAGCAAACTCAATGACGTTTTGCGCTCTTATCCTGAGTTTGAGGGAGATTATGTGCGAAAGTGTAGTATGAACCTTATTGTATTTGTCTTTTACATTTAAGGGCAGTATAGTCTTCCTTAGTTACTCCTTCCATCTCCAATTTTTGGTCCCATATAGCACTTTTTGTTGTTCAAAAAAGAACGTCCCAGTTGCAAAGTAACCGGCAAAAAATGATGAGTTTACTCTTTTACCCTTACTTTTTGAAAGTAAGTACATGCCATGATGTTATTTTGAAGGGTAAAAGGAGGAATGAAAAAATGTATAAGTTTAAATCCCCTAAAGGGACCAAGAAATTGGGATGGAGGGAGTATTATGGTTTGCCTAATGTTATTGCTATTTGCCCATATAACCAAGCATTGATTTTTTAACTCTCTGTTAGTTACAAAGGGTGTTTGATGTGTTTTTCTTTGTGGCTTCAGTGTGTGATGACCAACACAGTAAATACTTCACATTTACCGGAGCATGCTTTTGGTGAAATAGTTCTCATTCTAATAGACCAATTTCTGATTTGTTTTGCATTGAACATCAGAACATCTCAATCATCACATTCATTGACTTCTGTAACCCAGGGACCATATCTGGGCAACACGAGAACGCACCTACAGAGGGCGTTAGGAGATGATAATGTCCTAATTGTGAAGTTTGCAGAAGAGGCCACAGATTGTACCAATAAGATGGTTGGTTCAAGTTATTATGATACTGTATTGGATGGGATTGCTGAAAAAGGAATTCGCATTGGCCTGAGGCGCTATCGGTTTTTTGGTGACTTTTCTTTTCATGCTCTTACTAAGCATGTTAAATCCTGTGTCTTACTTTTCTTTATCTTTCAATTACCATCTTTGTTCCTAATTACTGCAACATATTATCGAGGTGGGATACACCTTTAGATTTTATATTGAACAAATTTCGCAAATATGCTAGGACTGTACTGTGGACTGGTGATTTTGCACTGTTCTGCAGACTTGTTTGATTTATATGTTCTCAATTTACCTGAGGAGGCGGCTTAATATTTGTTTTCAGTGAGTTGTTTTGCCTGAATAAAGGCTTTGGTTTATCAAGGAATCAAATTCCATTAAGCTACTCTGTCAGATTAAGGCTTTGGTCCTTATGCTCAGAGAAGCCTTGACTGATTATAATCAAACCTAAGGAGTACTGTTGTATTTAACCAAAAGCCCAAGCAACCCATCTAGAACTTTTCATAGAAGGGTATAACAGTAGTCCATCCAGGTTTCTGTCATTTTACTTTGTTTTTGTAGGTCGTCCTAGTAGGAAAATGGAGAAGTGGGTGCGTCTGAGGTTTTAATAACTTCATAGCTATTCTGTTGATGTATTGCCTTTTAGCATTTATGTTCATGCTAATTTTATGAGATTTGTTTCGTGAAGGCATACCTATCTCTCTTTTGTTATTGATCAGTGTTTAAAGATGGAGGTAAAGAAGAGAAGAAGAAAAGCCAGACTTCATCATCTGTTAAATGCTTCTTTGTACGATTCGAGTCTCTTGCCCCTTATGAGGAGAGAGAACCTTACATATTGGCGAACAAATCAATTGATGAAGCGAGGTCTCTTTTCATGCATGTTAACATGGTCTCTACCATGGCCAAATATATGGCTAGGTTAGACCCTCAAGAACATCACCCCCCTTTTTTGGTTTGTAATTGTTGTTTTTATATGACTTTTTTTTTTGTAGTTATGCAGCTTCTGTTAACTGTTGCAAATGCAGGTTTTCCCTAATTTTATCTACGACCATAAAGCTTCAAGTTGATCTTGCTTCCGTGAAAATTCAAAGAATTGAAGATACTCCTTGCTGCGTATAACCTTTTGTCTTTCTTATCCATTGATATTCATCCACACATCCTTAGAATTTATGTTTTTCTTGTTTATTCCATTTGGCATGAAGATCGAGCGTCTTTTTCTCTTTTAATTGCAGGATGAAAATAATGATATTGTCTGCAATGAAGATGGGGAACCCCTCATACATACTGATGGAACTGGTTTTATTTCTGAAGATTTGGCTTTGAAGACTCCCAAAGAATTTTCCAGGGCCATGTACCTAAAGGATGGTAATTTTGAGGTAATGTTTTGTACTTGTTTAATCTGGGCATATACTTGCCTTTTAATCTGGGCATATACTTTACTTTTTTTTTTCTTTCAATGAGTGGCATATACTTCACTTTGTCAGTGCTTATATATGGAAACTTGTTTGCAAGTCTAATAATCTACTTAAACGAATAATTGGAGCTTCTTTCTGCTTTGAAGTCTGTTCATAAAAGGCTTCTAGTAGCCTAGCAAAGGAAAAAAAAACTTCTAGTACATATCGGTGTCTAATAGGCAGCTATTTTCTTTGCATTTAAATTCTTTAGTAAACTATATGGTTTTAACTGCTCCCGTAAAGGTTTCTTAAGCCAGTATTTGGTCATTAGTAGATCTAGTGGATATCCCGCTTTGGTGCCTCTCCTTGAAATCTGTTGACTAGAATATTCTATAGCTCGCTAAATAGTGTTGGCCATTTTTTTTATTACTGCTTCAGATAGGAAAGTGTTTACTGGTTACATAATTTTAATAGTTTCTTATGCATTATGCATCTAAGTTTGCTACATGTGGATAGGGAACTTGTGATCTTTTTTGTGTTTTATTGAGTTACTGCATCCAAAGAATCGGACGTGAACTTAAAATTCGCTGCAACTTGCTCATGGTGAATGATGATGCCTTAAAGTAGACCGTAAGCGAACCTTCCCTGAACTTGCATTTCCATCAAAGAGGCAGTATTTCTCGCCCATTGTTGGAGATGCATCATTGCAATACATACAACTAACATTTAATTGTAGGAGTCAGACTTCATTAGAAATACTCCTAAATTGATTTTCCGGCAATAGTTTTGAGTGAGGCCAGGCTGCCATTTTAAAACATTTAAAAAGGAGGAATTGCAAAGATTGCAGTTGATAACAACTCTAATTTGATAAATTATTTGAGCTAAACATGGAGTTTGTATGGTGGAGTGTGTAATTCTTGTATCTTCTTTAGAAATAGCACAAACAAAAGGCCGTCACTCCAAATCTAGTATCGTTTTCTCTTTTCCATCCACTCTTCCCTATATCAGCTCAGGCTACTTTTCTTATGATATTTCAATCTTATCTGGCTTCAAAAATTTTAATCTATAGAGTGTTCTCGATCATGTCAACTGTGAGGAGATATCACGAGTATCGAGAGGGTCTGAAGGTCATGCCAGGGAACCGGTACGTGTCTTTAAGATCTGCTGGTGGTATATGCTCTTGAGGATCATTTTTTTGTCCTTGTCCTAATCATGTGTTTTGGATGTCTCTGTTCCACTTTCTTCTAGCCTTTGCTGATGCAGGTCCGTTTGTTCTACAATGGGCTTGCTGTCAAAGGAACTCTTCTTGTCAACAAAAAGGTACATTTGACCTTTTTCCTATTCAAATCAAGCATTTCTTCCCCACGCCCCCACCCCAAAAACTGTGGAGGAAAATGAATCGTCATTGTTAATTGATTCTATAAGAGCTATTCAAAGGAAGTCACGAAATGAGAGTCACAGCAAAGTTAAAGAGCCATGTCACCAAAAAAACACTCCATGGGATGTAGCAAAAACAGTACACTATTTTGGTTAACTTTATCTCTTTTCAAGTTTGAGAAGAGACCCTTCAATTTATACCCCAGGAAGTATATTCCAATATAGGAATGAAGAAATTAATTCTTTACAAAAGTGGGTCCCTAAAAGTTAAAAAAAAAGCCTAAAAATAAAATTTTGAAGATTTCATTGTATGTGGTAGTACTTGTGTCTCTTCAACTTGGCACACATGTAAACAAACTCTATATTTGGGATAAGTTTTTGCTTCCTCTATTGAAGATGTTTTTTAGGCTCTGTAGTCCATACAAGGAAAAGACTTCCACCTTTAAAATAATTATCCCTTTGCCCTGAATGGTTGGTCCATCTTTCCATTTGAGGATGTAGTTAACTGTTGTATTGTTGCTATTGACTGTTTTGTTCTCACTCCTTAAGTACTGGTTGAAGTTCCTGGTACAGCTTTTTCAAGTTGATTAATTTCCTGTCTCTTCATATTTGCAGCTTCGAAACACAATTTGCATTAGGCCCTCAATGATAAAGGTTGAAACGGATTCAAGACTTCTTGATGAACAAACTTTTAACTCCCTGGAGATAGTTGGAATTAGGTACCATTTGCTCGAAACATCTGGTTGATGTTCCCGTTTTTTGAAGTTTTGCGAAATTGACTTTCCTCTATGTTCATGCATGATTACGAAAGTGCTTGACAGTGTTCATTTGACAATATTGCCATGATGGCATCCTTTAAGCCGGCCCAATGTAAAGTCAATATGCTTCTTGGATATTTACAATATTGAGATTTTGTATACATGAAATATGCATATGTCCCCATATATATATATATAAACATGATGTGCATAGCTTCTTGTGGGAAAAGTGTCAAGCTTTTCTAGCAAGAATGCTGTCTCACAAGTCAGCTGGGAATTCTTTTTTTTTCATTTAATGGGACCTTGACGAAGAGTAAAATGATGTGCAGGAAGTAGGCCTATATGCTAGGAACTTGTCTTCAAATTATTAGAAAAGTTTGCCTGCTTTTTTATTTTTTTTCAAATTATTAGAAAAGTTGGTACAGTTTTTTGCACATAAGAGGTCATAGCCTGGGGATGACGATCTTGCCTATGTCAACGCCGGAACCCTTGACTTCTTAGTGAATAAGAATTCCAGCCATGTAAGCTGAGCTCCAATAGTTTAAAACCTGTCCTCTTTTGTCTCCATGGAAGCCACATGTTCAATTTGGCCAACAATCTATTTTATTATTCATTCAGGATTGAGGAACTACACGCCAATTATTGCTACTAATATAGACTTATAGTTCATGATTAAGATTGACATCAATTTTACATGAGCAGTGTCAAGTATCCTGCACAAGAATTCCTTCTGTTGGTAGAGGTGACAGTTTCAACTTTCCTTTTTCATTTTTCATTCCAGCAACAAACCGAGGAGAGCGTTCCTTTCAAAAAACTTGATTGCACTTCTTAGCTATGGAGGGATCCCTAAGGAGTATTTTTTAGGTATACTGGCAAAGGCTTTGGAAGATTCTAGGAGAGCTTACCGGAAGAAGGGTGCAGCAATAAGAGGTAATTTTCAGGATCCCATTTGCTGTTGTATGGTTGCTGTACATTGTAATCCTTTCTGCCCATTTTCTGAAACCATATATGGATATTGGTTTGCTTGTTTGACATGAGAATGAAGACTTTCATGTTGATTGATGTGTTCTTTAATGGTTTATTTATTTATAGGGTAATGTTATCTTTTTTCCTTCTGTTTTTATTTCCTTTCCCTTCGTCCGTGAGAACTATACTACATTTCCAGAAAGTAATCCACTCTAGTCCACTTCAGAGTTTAGATAATTTGGGCCCCTGTTTACTTCATACTATTTTTAGTCCCACTTCACTGTAATGGCTGATCCTTTCTGAGTTGCATTTTGCTTGTGTGTTTATTGATACAGTTGCCTTGAACCATGGAGACATTGACGATGATTTTACTGTGGCAAGAATGATTTTATCTGGAGTTCCTCTAAATGAGCCATACCTGCAATCTCGTTTATCTGAGTTGGCAAAGGAAGAAAGGAAGGCGTTAAAAGGTGGCAGGCTTCCTATTGATGAAAGCTTCTACTTGATGGGCACGACCGATCCAACTGGATCATTAAAAAGCGATGAAGTTTGTGTGATCCTGTATGTACATTCATTGATGTGTAGTCCAATTTTATTAAGCAAAATAATTAGGGTAATGAGAAGGTGAGATGACAAAAAAAAAATTGGATGTCTTGAGGGCAGTTAACCTTAAGGATGTAGGTTTGAATGCGAGGTTACCTGCTTTCTGCATTAATTACCAATGAAAGGTCTCAACCCAATCTACCCTCCCGAGACCCCATTACTGGGGGCTAAAATGGGTGTACTTAAATGAAATATACTTTCCATGGGCCGTAACATATCAAATCTTTTTGCATCAAAATGTTGGTAGACAATGGTCGTACAAGAGTTAGATTTTTAATCCCTATGTGAGTTGTTACAGTTGAAAACTCTTGTAACTTTTTTATTCAAGTGCATGAGAATTCATAACTATAGAAAAGCTGATCATTTGTTCTTTTCCTGTTCTAATGTATAATCTTGCAGAGACAATGGTCAAATTTCGGGTGATTTGTTAGTGTACCGCAACCCTGGTCTTCACTTTGGAGACATTCATCGTCTGAAAGCTGTTTATGTGAAGGACTTGGAAGAGATTGTTGGAAATGCTAAGTACGGCATATTTTTCTCGACCCAGGGTGAGAGATCAGTAGCCAGTGAAATTGCGAATGGCGATTTTGATGGTGACATGTACTGGGTCTCCAGGAACCCTGAGGTTGACATTTATATTTTGCATGTGTGGAAATTATAATATCCTTGGTTGAGTTTCCTCTGAAATTGAAAAATATAACTGTGTTCGCTATTTGGCGTTTTGGTTTGCATAATTCAGCTGTTGGAAAATTTCAAAGTAAGTGAACCTTGGAGGCGTATCTATTCAACACCTTGTGTTCCTAGTAAAAAGCCAAGCGATCTTTCAGTGCAGAAGTTAGAACACGAGCTTTTTGAGCTGTTAAAAAAAGCCAGGTTTCAGCAAAGGTATGCAGATGTTGTGCAGTGCATACTTCATGGTGTCTGTAATGAGGGGATATATTTAAACCCCCCCCTGCCATTGATGGTTTAGTCGAAATAATTGTCAAGGGATTACCAATACCTTGTCTCCCATGGTATTGTATGTCCCTCATTGTGTGAGACTTGTTTTTCTTTCCTATCAGTTATTCCAGCATGATTAGTCAATTCTACTGGGATTATATGTCCCTTTACTATTACTCCAATAAAACAAATGGGGCGTAGAGTTTATCCATGTTGCTAATGTTTCCATGTACTTTCTGTTCTCCAGTAACCCGATGGGTGTGGCTGCTGATAGTTGGACCGCATTTATGGACCGACTTCTTACTCTTGGGGAGGAATGTGCAGAGGAGAAAAACTGCATGAAAAAGTCAATGCATCAATTGGTAGACACATACTATGATGCTTTAGATGCTCCAAAAAGTGGAAAAAAGGCGAGTCTTGAAACTTATATCATCCCCTGCAATCTTACGTGTACCTTTCTGCGTCTTGCCCAATTCTATTTTTTGCCAAGTCCAAATTTTAGACATTAGTTTCCCACCCTCATTTTTCCATTCGAATCCTATTAAAGAAAAGATTAAGTATGAAAAGAATCAGTAAGAAACATAAAAGAAAATTTGTTTGCATCTTAATGAATGGTGATGAAACTGTCAAACTGCTGTTGCCCCATCAAGATGGAATCTTCCACATACGAGAGAAGAGGGACCTTAGTGTTGGATCTGGGCGGTTTCCCTCTCGACTTTGGACTTAGGAGTGTGATCCTTCTCTTCTTTTGCGCTGTACTGTATCCTCATGATTGAGAGGCTTGATGTGTGAAGAAAGAAAAGAAGCTCATTCCAGAGTGGATGGGATCCTATTAACTATGAAGGATTACTTGGGACTTATGATATGGTAAACTCACACAAATAATAATATGTGAACTGGGTAAAAGAGGTGGATGAGATCTGGATCGGGAATCCGTAGTTAGGGTTGCCTTTAGTTGGCAAGAGGAATCGAATAAACTGGTTATTGATTCTCTTTACATGAGGAAGATTGAAAACAGCTTGGTCCATCTTTCATTTAGCATCAAGGGAAATTAGTATTAAGATTCTATGTTCCACTGACACGTATACGGGTGCTGGGTATGGGTGTATCTAGAGGTCGGAACCACTCACCTCCAGTTGAAGGGAATGTAGATTCCACACAAAAGTCTATCTAGAGGAACCACCCAAATCCTGTTTAAGCAAAGTCTATCTAGAGGAACCACCCAAAGTCTATCTAGAGGAACCACTCCGCCAAAAGGATCTAGTTTTTATATTTGTCATCTTCATTGGTGTAGTAAACGGTTTCTTTTATATAAATATATAGGTTTTAAGCAGGCACTTAACTTGGTTTACAGCAATACTGCTACAGAGTATATATGGTTTTTATAATGACTTTGTTAAATTCAATTTGCAACTGGTGCCGGATAAATACAAACATCCCTAGTTATGTATGCACGTGTCTAGTATATAAATACAAACATCCCTAGTTACGTACCCCTAGTTACTTTGTGTCAGAGAGAGCTGCATTGTCATTAACAGTACTACACAAAATTACCCTTTAAAAAGATTCCTTTAATTGTGTTCTTGATGTGAGCAATTCTTTCCCTAAGCCCTCTCTTTTCCTTTTGGAACAGGTTGAAGTTCCTTACGAATTGAAGGCGGAAAAGTTTCCCCACTATTTGGAAAGGAAAAACAGTTATCACTCGACTTCTATTTTAGGACTTATTTACGACACTGTGGAACAATCATTCCAATCTGAACAACTCCCAGCTGAAGGTGAGAGTTATGTCTATAGTCCTTGCGCTTAAATTCCTGGATGACGCTTTTTATTCCCGGGTTCCAACATATATTTTTTTTCATGCCTTGAATGTCCTCCTTACAAATGGGATAGGATTGAGGTGGTGGGATTATTTTTTTTCATGCCTTGAATGTCCTCCTTACACAACCAAAGAGTCCTACAAAACATTATGTTCTCATTGCTGTAGATGTCGAGGTCTCCAAATTACCTTGCTTTGATGTTGAAGTCCCGAGTCCCTGCTTGAACATGTGGGGCGAGAGGTATGATGAGTACAGAAAAGAGATGTCGGATGCATTGAAGTTGGATGCCGAAGCAAAGGATTCCGCTGCAAATGCAGTAACCGATAAATACAAACAGGTTATAATCAATTCCTGTTTTTTCCCATAACTCAATTTTTTTCCCCATGACTTCTAATTTAATTCCAGCTCGTTGTTGATTAACATTGTTCTAATTTAGTTGCTGTATGATGCCGCTGAGTTTGAAGAAAGTGCAAGAGGCGAAGAAGATATATTTACGGAGGCCCTTGCGATATATAATGTCGTTTATAATTACGCGGAGAGAATTGGAGATGTTAGGAGGTGTAGATTTGCATGGAAAGTGGCTGGTCCGGCCCTCTTTAAGCTCTATATGAAGAAAAATCCCGAAAAACTCGAGAGACCCATTTCTTGTTTACCATCTGTCCTACGGGAGTTGTTGAATAATTGAAGAACTATACCTGGTGTTCGTGTGGAGTAAGGTATATATGTGTTATCGGTATGTACGTATAAATGTATTTTTCTTCTGGTGTTGAGCAAATGTAATGGATGTTGTATTTTATGGTCATATGATGATCTAAGGGTAAATGTATGCAGCCTTACGCCTGCTCCATCCATCTGCACATTCATTTTCTTTGTTAGGTTTAAAAACTGGAGCTCTACAATTAAATCGAGGACTCGACTGAAATTCCATAAACATATAGGTAAATCCGGAATCTTTATTTTGAAGCGAGGTAGAAGGGACCGGAAGGTTTACACGTAGAGATTACAGGCATCACGGGGTCCCAATATTAAAGGAAAAAACATGCAAAAGTGATTTTTCAATTTCTCTTTATAATCTTCGAACTTTCATTCTTTTCGTACCTATGTGAGGTTTCACTATTATATTTTGAATGATTTATTTTTTCATATATGAATGAATGATATGGTAAATTCAGTGTCAATAATGTGAAGCATATCAACCCCAAAGACAACGTGCACCAATATATACTCTCAATAGGATATGCGTCACTGCTTCGGCTTTGGCCCATTCTTCTTTATTGCACCGAAAATTTGGCAAGTAAATACCACCACCACTATTATCTCCTCTCCTTTTTTTTTTCCCAAACGGCAAATGAACAATAGATTACTAATTCTAAAAATATGGGTTTTTAATATCTTTAGTCACTATTATAATAGGTGGTATCAAAGCAATGGTTCTACATATTGTTATTGTTATTAAAAAAAATCCAGAGTATGAGGCACTCACTATCTTTTACGGGGACGACAATCAAGGTTAAATGACTAAATGAGTAGGTGAGTAAAAAAATGAAAATAAATAATTAATATTTCGTGTCCGTAGGGATGACTAACACTAACATTGATGCCTATTATGGAAGGGATGAATGGGGTTGTTATAAGATTTTAACCTCTCGACCAAGAATATCCAGAAAATGCCAAAAAACAAAAAGAGGGGGTCCTGGTGATCGCCCCCTGGTGATCTCATCCAAGCCGTTCAAAAAACCTCCAGATTTTTCCACGGAAGAACTTCCATGGAAAAATCCGAACCGTTGATTTCTAAGACGAATGACCCGAATGCAATCACCCGCACCCCCGGATCCCAAAAAACACACATCTCAGTGCAATATTTACATTTTTTGCTCCTATATTTTCACGCACTTTAAAATCTTTTTTACACATTTCAATACAATTTTTAAACTTTAACGACAGCTTAGTGGGTTAATGTGTAGCCCCCTGCACTACAGCGTACTGTGCACCCCGTGGCGCGGTAGCGCTTGAATTTTTTCAACGATCGGAGACGTTCACCGCGTAGATCTCGTCAAGTACTACAAGTGTATAAAAAATCAACTCGATCCGATATCATTAAGTGTCTCATCGGAACACAAATACCTCAAAAAAAATGGAACACAAATGAACACAAACACTGGAACAAAACCGTTGAACCTATGTTTTTTAAGTTATTTGTGTTCCGATGAGGCACTTAACCATATCCGATCGAGTTGATTTTTGGTACACTTGTAGTACTCGATGAGCTCTACGCGGTGAACGTCTCCGATCGTCGAAAAAATTTCGGCGCGCCCGCACCACGGGGTGCACAGTACGCTGCTGTGCAGGGGGCTGCACAGCAGCAACCGCAAGTCCAAGATTTCCTGTCCGAAATCAAAGGCTCCAGATCCCCCGTCTCCTCTCCCTGTCCCATGCCTAATAGCCTGCCATCTGTCCATTTTTGTGTAGCCACCTGTTAGATTGAAGGCATTTTTAACTATACGATGGTAGATGTACAACAACTAACTCCAACAAGTCTCTAACACATTTCACACTCAAATGTGTGTGGGCTTCACATACCATGTGAGTGTATTGGAGACTTTCGTTGTACATGCATCATTGTTTTTTTTAACACTTCTTAACTCTATATTCTCAACACTTGACAATCTGCCAACCGCCATTTCCTCTTTCTCCACCTTGTTCTTCCTCCTCTACTTTATGTACCAGTACATTTAGTACTATTTTGGAAACAACTACTCCCTCCGTCCCATAAAGTTTGGTTCCTACGAAACTTTAATTTTTACCAAAATAATTTTTTAATTTTTTTTGCACCGTATAAAAGTTCTCGATGAGATCTATCAAACAAGATTCATATTGACTAAAAAATTATTTTCGTAAGCACGTTATTTTTTAGCTTGAAAATTACATGTAATTTCGTAGGGACCAAACTCTATGGGACGGAGGGAGTAGTAGTACACAGACTATGCGCAAGTTTTAGAGCCAGCTAATTAGAGATGTTGTTGGAGATAAAAAAAACAAATTAAAGATGTTCAGAAGTTAATCAGAACCTGATGGCTATTTGATTTGACGAAAAGAAGAATTAAAATAGGTGATAATCCACAAAGTTCTCTGTTCCTTCGTACTTTAGAGTCTAATGCGGCTTAACAATGGTTTTTATTACAGGACTTCAACCATTTTCCTAATTTGCATGTATTCAAAATCTGGGTTCTCCAAAAAAATCCTATTTCTTTGTCTCAATCGGATTAAAGTCGATATTTCTTCCATCTCCTTGTCAAATCAGACCCACGATCGAGTTGAATTAACACCGGAAAACATAATTAACAAGACTGTCTGATTTGGCTAAATTGAAAAAATTAATTTTTTAATATTTTTTTCGTTTTGTCCTTGCTTAAAAAAAAAATAGCATTTGTTAGTTTTGTGTCAAGATTTTGTGGTTTCGGGATTTATCTCGTCGAGACGAATCTAAAAAGTATAAAATTATGGTAAAAAAATAATAGTTTTTTGAATAAGGCAAAAAATAAACCAAAATAAACCAATTTTTTTGATTATTTTTCGTCTTTATTCACAAAACTTTAAGTTTGGTTAACAATTTTCGCTTTTGTTTGGTTTAGAGTTTTGAGAAGAATATTTTGAGAAATATTTTTGAGATAGTGTTTGAATGAATTTTTGAAAAAAGTACTCCCTCCGTCCCATTTTAAATGCTCCCTACGTATATCCGTGTCATTTTCAAACGTCTATATCTTTTTATTGGTAAGGTTTCCAAAGTTTTTAAAATTTTTGTCTAATAGAACTAATTGAGATCTATCAAATAAGATCCATATTGCATATAAAATACATTATAGAATAAAAACTATAAGAGTTTTAAAAAAACACGTATAACCGTAGGGAGCATTTAAATTGGGACGGAGGGAGTAATAATTAGAGAGATGTGTAATAATTGGAGAGAGATAGAGAGAGATATTAAAATAATAATTGGATAGAGGGGTATGAGTAAAGAGAGATAAATGCAATTGATGATGGGAGAGATGAGAGATGATGAAAGAATCTTTTTGAATTTTTTTTCAGAAATGTGAAGTGAATAAAGTGTTTATACTTTTTAGATTCCTCCCGTCGAGACAAACCAATAAATCACAAAAAAATTGACTGAAAATTAACAAATGCAAAAAAAAAAAATAATAAGGACAAAACGAAAAGAAAAAAAACTAATTTTTTTAATTTAGCCAAATTAGGAGGTCGTTTGAGAAAAGATTTATAAAAAAAAAAAAAAAAAAACTGGTCTAAAGGACAGATGGCAGGCTACTGGGCATGGGACAGGGAGGGACAGAGAAAAGGTGACAGGGATTCTGGAGCCGAAAGCACAAAGCAACAATGGAAAATGCACACAAAGGAAACCTTCTTACGTACACAAAGGAAAACTTCTCGTGTACCCTTCCTTGTTGTGTACAGTACTACAGTACTACTACGTATACGTTCGACCATGTACGAACACTATTCTACAAGTACGGGCACTATGGTACAGTACGTATATGTTCGGAACCATTTTACAGGTATGGACACTATGGCACCGATCGATCCGGACCGTTTATTCATATCAAAATCAAATTCTGAGCAGGCCGCAGGGGAATCGATGCAATCGGACTACTATAAGATCTCGATCCAAAATCACGTCATCTCATTCCAATTTTTTTTCAATGACATAGGGTGATTTTGGATCGAGATTTTAAAGCCATCCGATTGCATCAATTCTCCCGAGACGCACTCGGAATTTGATTTTGAGATGAATGAACTGTTCAGATCAATCGTTTGGAACCCACAACGGGCTCTCTGATGCCAGTCGATATGTGGTTGGTACCATGGCATCGGCACCGCTGGATTTTCTGATATGTTCGACATCGCAATATAGGGGTCCTTATGCTGATAATAGGGAAAGAATAAGACAAAAAAATATACTCCATTCCAATGTATTTCCTTATTTTTCCAACATACACTCCAATTGATAAAAATAGGGCCTGATTTGGCTAAATTGAAAATTTTGGCTTTTGGGGTTTTTTTTTTTCGTTCTGTACTTATTCAAAAAAAAATTGCATTTGTTAAAATGCGTCAAGATTTTTGGTTTCTGAATTTATCTTGTCGAGACGAATCCAAAGAGTATAAAACTATGGTCAAAAGTAATAGTTTTTTTAATAAAACCGAAAATAAATCAGTTTTTTTTTATTATTTTTCGTCTTTATTCACAAAACTTCAAGTTTCGCTAACAATTTTATACTTTTTAGATTCCTCTCATCGAGACAAGCCAAGAAACCCAAAAAAATTGACCGAAACTAACAAATGCAATTTGTTTTTTGAATAAGGACAAAACGAAAAAAAATAAATAAATAAATAAACCATTTTTTTCATATTAAGCCCAATCAGACCTAGATTTTAGCCCAAATTTTATCAAAATCATTCCTCAATTAATAAAAGCTAACAAGTGATTTTAGACCAGATTTTATCAAAATCATTCCTCAAATGATGAAATGTATTGGGTGGAGATTTTATCAAACTAGATGTTATCATTTGGGAAAATAATGTGATTTTTATCGCACCTCCATAAAACTCAACTAAAATGAAAAATCTAATTTTATCAATTGGCAATTTAGGCCTTATTTCAAATCACAAAAACTTTGTTTAAAAATGTTCTTTAATTCTACTTTTTAAATGTATCAATGAACACTTTACAAGGATAGTACTATTGGAAAACTAAGGATTGTTCCTCTAACAAAAAACTTTTTTTTTCAAACATCGAGACATGTCACTCTCTCATAACACATCACATAAAAACTGTGAAAAACCAGCTTATTTAAAAAACTGGGTTAGTGGAACACCCCTTAATAGTAAAATTAGACACCCTAAAATGGGAAATTGTCAATTATTTTGGGACGGACCAAAATGGAAAGATGGACCAAAAAAATGAAACGGAGGGAGTAATAGAGTGTGTGTGTGAGGTATGTATATAGTATATTTTGTAATGGAGTAGTGATTAATTTTTTACCTTGTTGGGCTGTGGTGATTTATTATTATTATTACCAATTAAGGTTTGTTCCACACCAATTGGCTTATTTATTTATTTATTTTTTTGTCTTTATTCAATTTTTATTTGTGTTTGTTTGCGTACCGTCAAAATTTCCGCGTCTCATTTGATTCGCCTTGATGGGGAAATCGGAAAGTAAAAAATTAGGGAAATCACCCCTTATTTTTTTAACGTTTTGATAAATATGTAACTAAAAGCCACCTTTAGTCAATTGAATCAAAGGACAGAAAAGTTTAACGAAAAACTAACAAATACAAATAAAATTGAATAAAGATAAACCAAAAAATACTAAGTTAATTGGTAGTGGGAAAACCCCTAAAAATCGAGGATAATTGGTCTATTAGTGCAAAAGCTCCTTTATCTGTGGGGTGTGATTTTGTTAAGAGTACTGCTATGGGTACCCCATAGTTTTGCACCGAAAATGCACCCCACGCCTTCGGAGACCCACTTTTGGGTCCCACACGAGTGATCCGAACCGTTCATTGTTCTTAAAACATTTTTCCGAGGGGGCCCACCAAAAATCAGCTCAATCGGACGGTTAGAAGTGCTTGAACCAAATTCTCACCGTTTCTTTGACTTGAAACGGTGAGAATTTGGTTCAAGCACTTCTAACCGTCCGATTGAGCTGATTTTTGGTGGGCCCCCTCGGAAAAATGTTTTAAGAACAATGAACGGTTCGGATCACTCGTGTAGGACCCAAAAGTGGGTCCCCGAAGGCATGGGGTGCATTTTCGGTGCAAATATGGGGTACCCCCAGGTTTTCCGTTTTGTTAATGCATTTGATAATTTGATGTACATTCTCAGGATGAGTTCTCCAATGGATTTTATAAAAAATTTGATAAAATCCTTTATAAAATCCATTGGAGAACTCACCCTCCGACTCTCAGTCATACCCATGGCTCCCAAACACCCGTAACGCAATAAAAAAAAAACATTATGGGTATATACTACATTATTTGATATACACTAAATATAAACATTTTGTGTGAGATTCATTTTGAGGACTTATGTAAATGATCGGAGCTGTTTAATTTATTTCCAATAAGTTTAAGAAGTTATTGTAAAAAATTTAACTCATTCAGATATGGTGAGAATTTAATCGATTTTCATCCCTGAATCTACTTGGATAAAATTTTGGATGAATTGATTAAGTTTTTACAAATATCCGAATAATTTACTATTTTTTACCATAAGCCTATAAAATAGTAATATTTTAAACAAATTCAACGGCTCCGATCATTGTGGGTTCCACACAAGTGCTGGGTACTGGTGATCTAATATAGTCTTGGATACGACGCGGCCGTTTGGCAGAATTGGGATTGTTGCTGTGCACCACAACAGTTGGTGTTGTGCACATTCGAGTCGCACACACGATAACGAATGGTTCGGATGCAAAAATGCCGAGGTGAAATATATATCGCCCATTTGAGTAACATACAGCTTGGATGTACATAGCATCTGCTGTATATAAGACTGCACAGCAGCAACTCCAGTCCCGGTCTGGGAGCCAAATTATTGGTTGAGTTTATCATTGCATTCATGGGGCCCACGACAATTTAAGGTGTGCTGGACACACCATTTCACAGTGATCTCGGCCACTATCTCTAAAGTCCTTCAATTATGATTGAAAGGATGGGCCTCGAAAAAGCAAGCTGACGCCTGTGAATTCCCATCGCCGTGAATAAGGATAAAATGATGGGTTTTTCAAAATAGTAATTCACATTGTTAAAAATTATTTTCAAAATTTGTTTTTATTCAGTTTTTTCCCGCATCAACTAAGGGGGTGTTCCACTAATTGGTTTTTTAGTTTTTTAGTTTTTTTTTATCTTTAGTTTTTCAAAAAAACCAACTAGTTCCACTAACAAGTTTTTGATTTTTTGGTTTTTTTAGTTGTGTTATGAAATTACAAATCTACCCTTCTACCCAAACAACTATTGCTCTCTTTTTTTTGAAGGGAGGGCAGATTCGTAATTTTACATGATTAAAACACATGTACTTGATTGTGCAATGATTTGGTTTTTTTTAGGTTAGTGGAATGAAGTGGTTTTTTTGTTGGTTTTTTGTGGGGTTTTTTTTAGTGTAATGAAGTAGTTTTTGATTTAAAACAAAACTAGTTTTTTGTTAGTGGAACATGGCCTAAAAATTATTTCCAAAATTTGTTTTTATTCAGTTTTTTCCCGCATCAAAATTTGTGCTTGGAGTACTTTTCGTGACTTAGGGTGTGTTCTTCAACAGATTTTTAAGACATAAAATCTCACATTTTATGACACTCCAATCTCAACACATAAAATGTAAAAGTGATTTTATGAGATTTTCATAAAATCCTCCTAATATCTATAGAAAAACCATTGCATTTTATCAGTTGGGAAAAAAACTCCATTTTATCACCTCTCAATAAAATGTTCATTTTATGAGATTTTCATAAAATTCACATAAAATCTATAGGAGAACAAGGCCTTATTAGTTCTTCACAACTAGAAGAATCAAAAAAGTAAAAATTTTAATTGTTGTCTTTTTTTAGAAAAGTGATCAACTTTTAGCACTTTAAACAGCCATTTTCCAAGGAAAATAGAAGAAATCATAATCAATTTTTTAATTATTCGATTTTTCTCGTCAAGATGAAACAACAAGTCACAAAAATTTGACTGAAAATTAAGTGACGCAATTTTTTTTATAAGGGTCGTGCTAGTACGTAGACTGGGCATATAATAAGTGCACAAAAAACAAACACACACTCCAACGAAACTTTTATACTTTTCAATTAATTTACACTTGTACATTTTTCATATATTTCAGCATATTTTTTCAATCTTAAGTGCCTATCATTTTCCCTTTTTATAATAAAGGCAAATTTTAAGAGTAAGTTTGAATGAGGGTAAGTTTTTAAAATAATAAAATCTGCTAAAATCACCAATTTTTTAAACGATAAAATTTGTTAAAATCACCAGTAAATTTTACGGAAAACCTGGGGTACCCCTTTTTTGCACCGAAAATGCACCCCACGCCTTCGGGGACCCGCTTTTGGGTCCCACACGAGTGATCCGAACCGTTCATTGTTCTTAAAACATTTTTCCGAGGGGGCCCACCAAAAATCAGCTCAATCGTTTCAAATTCTTGAACCAAATTCTCACCGTTCATTTATCCGAACCGCTTTAGAAATGCTTGAACCAAATTCTCACCGTTTCAAATTTAAACTTTTAATTTGAAACGGCGAGAATTTGGTTCAAGCACTTCTAACCGTCCGATTGAGTTTATTTTTGGTGGGCCCCCTCGGAAAAATGTTTTAAAAACAATGAACGGTTCGGATCACTCGTGTGGGACCCAAAAGCGAGTCCCCGAAGGCATGGGGTGCATTTTCGGTGCAAAAAAGGTACCCCTAGCAGTACTCGTAAATTTTATCAAACGGGAAAGATTTGGAAAACAAGGCAAAATAGGCATATATATATACTCGCAGACCCCAGTGTCCCAGTTAAGGAAAGTATACAACACCACTTTCCCTTTCTTACCGACTCTCAAGCGGGAATTTCAATTGATCACCGGAGATCATAAACCAACAAAACCACCACTCTTCAACCGAAAAACCCCACCGCCAAACCAAACAAACACCACAAAACCCTCCAATTCCACCGCAAAATCTAACCGACAATGTCCAACTCTTCCCCTTCCACTCCTACTCGCCCCCCTCTCCCCCCCTCCGTCGAACAACTGATCCAAAGAATATGTGCGGAGCAATGCCAGACGCCGCCGGACGCTGGTATCCGACGGCAACTCGGCCAGCTAGGGGAAGAAGCTTCTCTTCAAATACTCGAAAAGATCTCTGCCCAAAATATCAGAAACTTGAGCGGGTACATAGCGCACATGATCAAGCAGGCACGTGGTGAAGCAACTGGAACTACCCTTTCGTCTCCTTCAAAACCGATTGCCATTAGCCCTACCCTCGTTAGTTCACCGAGTAAGTTATAAGTAGTAACCCTTCTCTTAAGTTTCCTCAAGCTTCGGTGTGTTCTGGGTGTGTTTAAGCTTCTTCTACTGTGTTTGTTCTTGGAATTTTTTAGTGCTATCCTTTTATTTTTTGTGTTTTTTTTTTCCTTCTCTCTCGAGAAATGTTTTGTATATGAAGAAATTTGTTTCAGTGTTTCATAAATTTTTAGACTCCTTTTTTTAAAAAAAAAAATTTTAAACAGTTGATGGTCAATTTGGAAAAACCAACAATCCGATTCCTCTATTAGGAAAAATCTGGATTTTATGACGAGGCTTTCTTTTCTTATCTGTTCCTTTTCTGTGTTTGGAAGTTGTGGAAGAGAAGAGAAAGAGAAGAGAAAATAAAAAAGGAGAAATGGGAGAGAAATGGGGAAGAAACTTGTTATTTTCTCTTGTTTGGTTTGTGAAAGATTAGAAGAAAATTTGCACTCATGAAAGAGAGAAGGAGAGAAAAAAAGTAGTTAATTTTCTCATCTCTTTCTTTCTCTTCCTTTTCCTTTCTTTTTCTATTTGGAAACCAAACAAATGAGAGGGAATTTTTTAAATTTTCTCATCTTTTCCACTTCTTTCCTCAACTTCCAAACATAGGGAATGTTACTTAAGTTTGTGAAGAGGGGATTTATATCAAGTTGTTCTTCCATTTGTTTCTATGGGCACAGATGGTTCGAGTCCTCACTCACCAATCTCAAAGCCTCCGTTAGTGTCGCCCTCTTCGAATTCAGGGAAGGCAAGCATTAGCGGATATAGTCCCCAGTTGTTGGCCTTAAGTGATCTAGAGTTCAGGAAAGCATTCTTGATACTGAGTTACACTGGGAGGTAATGTTTTTCAGTTTCAGTTCACTGATTATTATGAGGCTCCATAGATATTCTCTCAAGAAAGGTTGTAGAAGACATTGATGGCATGAGAAGATTGGTTTCACAATTATCTTTTATATCGTTTGAGCAGATGCTTTTTGCTCGCAGGGGGGAGCTGGATAAGCTCATGGCAGTCGATGACATTATGAGGCTCAAAGATCTTCCAATGAGGGATTGTGAGATGAAAGTATGGGATGCCGTTAAGGGCGTCATGGATGAAAAAGACCGGATAAAGGTGACGCTTTGATTTCATCTGATGATTGTTTTCTCTCTCAGTTTGATGCTTTTAAGTTGATAACCTACCCTGATAACGTTGTTGTGTCAAGCAAGCAATCAGTCGAGAATTCTTTGTGGATTATTCTCATGGTTTGTAAGTCGTGACAACCCTACTAAGTGGAACATGCCAGTAGAATTGTCTGGGAACTAATTTAGATCGTAATTTCTTCATGACTCTATTTGTTTTTTCTCCTTGAATCCTTTCCCTGCATTATTTTCTTGTTTAACTAATTTTGCGTTCTTTTTATGTCGGTTAGAATTTTGGTCCCTCTTTGGATTCCAACTTTTTAAGGACACTATCATTACTCTTCCAAATGTATAAATTCGGAAGATACCCTTCTTTTTGGTCCAAAATTATGGGACAGGAGGGAGTTGTGTATATGTTTTCAACTACTATTTGGATCTCGTAGGATTTCCTTTTCTGAAACTTAGATACCATTTCCTGGTCAAGATCTTAAATGTAAAATTCAATAAGTTTCCTTTCCCATATTTTATTGCAATCACTGGTTGTGTTAGTTGCTAACCAGGCTATTGATGGGTTTGTCAGTACAGAAACTTCACCGCTGTTTATAGATTTTTGCAGAATGTTAGTATAGCTAATACAATCAGGAAAGAGTGTCACATACGTATTGATGAAGTTTTTGTATTATGTGGTTCTGACTTCTTTATGCAAGTATCTTGAGATTCAATTTGGGATATAGCAATTAAGGCTTACATGTTTTTAAGCTTCTTCACACAGTTCGCTCACCTAGGACAGCGTACCAACATTCAAACACAAACTGGAGCATCCAAGTCGAACTCTGCCTAAACTCCCTACCTGTTTTTAGTAAAGTCAACTAATTTGTTTCCTCACATTTTGGACAAGTTTTAACGAGTTTTACGTTGGGCCAAGCATTGCACTGACATGTTTACAATTTGCAATTGATTATGTGTTTTGAGTATTGAAATTGTGTTGTCCCAAGTGCAGCACTTGCCTTGGCACTCTCCTGCACCCCCCATGGCACCACAAACTTGTGACTTATTTTTTATGTAGCATATTGCTATTGTTTGATTATATATAGAAAAACTTAGTTCAAGTCTCTGTTTGGAAGTACTTTTTTTGTTCAATTGTTTGTAGTGTTTAAATCTCGTGTAGATGGTTCTGTATTTTCTCGATTGAACCTAGCTGTTTGGGGATCTCATGATCCCATCTGTGTATTTAAATTTTGATTTTCCAAATTGGAGAGGACAATAACCAACACTAATTGATTGATATATTTTTCCATCAAACAAAAAAGGAAACCATAAGCTTCTATGTAGAGCGTCAGCTGGTGTCCATTCTGGTATCAAATTCATTGATTCAGTTTTGTTTCTATCTCTGTATTGCAGTATCTGAATTGGGATTCTGGAAAGACTCATCTATACCACTGCAATGTTATTCTTAAAGATGGTAGTTATACTTTCAAGGTAGTACCTTTGTTTTAGCCCTTATTCATCACTCAAACTGTTATGTGAGTTTTTTAATCTTTGCTCTCCTTTTGAGGCCATCATAGAGAGTGCAGTTGTTTCTCGGAGCTTTATAGGCACCTTAATCGTCAGTGATCACATCCACTATGCATGCAATTCACTTCGGACTCATGTTCTTTGTGGTCTTATCCTTAGTTTGTGAGAGATTGTGTCCGTAAGTGTAGTCTTCCTGACTTATGGCTTGCCCAAGGTTGTTGCCGATGTAACCAAGCAGTGGTTTTATAACATGTTCTCGTCTCGTTGAGTACAATGAAAATGGGTTGATTTTAGCAAATGAGGAAACCATTTGCTAAAATCAACCCATTGATTTTATGAGATTCCCATTTTATCAAATGGAAAACTAGGCCTAATTATGGTTTGCCCAAGGTTGTTCCTTATGTAACCAAGCAGTGGTTTTATAAAATGTTCTCATCTCGTTGAGTACAATTACCACTGGCCTCTCTCTCTCTGGATTCTAATGGTGACATGATCATGCTATACTCTTGGTTTTGGATCTTGATTTTCTGTTTCAGTGGTTGTTCTGATAGTTTTTCATGCCCCTTCTCAGTTTAATTGTGCATAGTTACTTTTTGAAATTATTGAACAACATTTGTGCATGGTTACTTGACTCTTAACTCTGACGGGATAGAATCAAATTACTTTTCTTAGGTTTCAGTACTGTTAGTGACAAAGGTTGTTATGGTTTGTCTAAGGTTATTGTCTATATAACCAAGCATTGGTTTTATAACATATTCTCATCTCGTTGAGTACAATTACCACTGGTCTCTCTCTTTGGATTCTAATGGTAACGTGATCATGCTTTACTCTTGGTTTTGGATCTTGATTTTCTGTTTCGGTAGTTGTTCTGATAGTTTCTCATGGTCCTTATCATAATATTGGCGTTTAATTGTGCATAGTTACTTTAGTAAATTATTAAACAACACTTGTGTATAGTTACTTAACTTTGACCGGATAGAATCACATTACTTTCTTAGTTTCAGTACTGTTAGTGACAAAGGGTGTTTGATGTGTTTTTCTTTGTGGCTTTAGTCTGTGGTGACCAACACAATAAATACTTCCCATTTACCTTTTGTGGAGCATGCTTTCGAGGAAATAGTTCTCATTTTAAGACCAATTTCTGATTTGTTTTGCATTTAACATCTCAATCATCACACTCATTGACTTTTGTAACTCAGGGACCATATCTGGGCAACACGAGAACTCACCTACAAAGGGTGTTAGGAGATGACAACGTTTTAATTGTTAAGTTTGCTGTAGACGCCACAGATTCTGCCAATAAGATGTTTGGTTCAAGTACCTATGGAGCTGTATTGAATAGAATTTATGAAGAAGGAATTCTCATCGGCCTGAGGCGCTATCGGTTATTTGGTGATTTTTCTTTTCATGCTCTTAGTACTAAGCACGTTGAATCCTCAGTCTTACTTTTCTTTATCTCTCAATAACCATCTTTGTTCCTAATTACTGCAACATATTATCGAGGTGGGATACCTTTAGATGTTATATTGAACTCATTTTGCAGATATGCTGGGACCGTACTGTGGACTAGTGATTTTGCACTCTTCTTTAGACTTGTTTGATTTATGTGTTCTCTATTTACCTGAGGAGATGATTTAATATTTGTGTCCACTGTCCACTTTTCAGTGTTTTGCCTGAATAAATGCATGGGTTATCAAGGGATCAATAATTAAGCTACTTGTGTCAGATTTGCTATTATTGCCTTTTGCCTCTGAAAGCCCCTGTGTGGTCCTTGTGCTCAGAGAAGCCTTGAATGGTTATAATCAAAATTAAAGAGTACTGTTGTATTTAACCAAACCCCAAGCAACCAATCTAGGGCTCTTCATAGAAGGATATAAAAGTAGTCCATCCGGGTTTCCGTTATTTTACTTCGAAATTCAAATATTTAGTAGGTTGTCGTATTGGGGAACATGGAAAAGTGGGAATGGAAATAGAAAGTTGTCAGAGCTTCTCCGACTTTGGTTAATTATAGCCTCCAAAACTAGTATATGGGCACGGGCGGGCTCTCCACCCATTGCCAATTGATTTTTTGTTGGATGCTTAACATGGTATTAGAGCTAGGCTTTCAAAGGCTTTTGGACAAGACTCTATGCCGTTGACGGTTGGGACATTTGTTCGTCGTTGATGGTAGAGAGTTGTCGTATGTGTTGAATAGTTTGTTTACCTCATCATGTGCGAGTCAGCAGTCGCACGTGTAGGGGAGTGTTAGAGCTTGTCCCACATTGGTTGATTATAACCTTAAAAACTAGTATATCAGTATGGGCGGCCTATCCACTCATTGCCAATCAGTTTTGAGTTGGATGCTTTAGCAAAAGTGAAATTTCGTTGGAGAGAGTTATAGAATTGCTGCAGCTGAGTTGTTAATAGCTTCATAGGCTCATAGCTATTTTGTTGATTTACTGCCTTTTAGCATGCATGTTGATGCTAATTTTATGAGATTCCTATATTGATGGCATACCTATCTATCTATTGTTATTGATCAGCGTTCAAAGATGGAGGCAAAGAAGAGAAGAAGAGAAGCCAGACTTTGTCCTCTGTTAAAGGCTTCTTTGTACGATTCGAGTCTCTTGCCCCTTGCGAGGAGGGAGAACCGTACATATTGGCGAACAAAAAAATTTCAGAAGCGAGGTCCCTTTTCATGCATGTGAACATGGTCTCTACCATGGCGAAATATATGGCGAGGTTAAACCATCAAGAACTTCCTTTTTTTTTTTTTTTTGCAATTATTGTTTCAATATGACTCCCTTTTTGGAGTTATGGAGCTTCTGTTAACTGTTGCAAATGCAGGTTTTCCCTGATTTTGTCCACGACTATAAAGCTTCAAGTTGATCTTGCTAATGTAACAATTAAAAGAGATGAAGATATTCTTTGTCGTGTATGATCTTTTATCTTTTGCCCCATTGATATTCATCCACACAACCTTAGTAATTTATATTTTTCTGGATTATTCCATTTTCCATGAAGATCGAGTGTTTTTTTTCCCCTTTGAATTGCAGGATGAAAATGGTGATATTGTACTTGATGAAGATAGAGAACCCCTCATACATACAGATGGAACTGGTTTTATTTCAGAAGATTTAGCTTTGAAGACTCCAAAAGATTTTACCAGAGCTAAGTACATAAAAGATGAAAAATTTGAGGTAATGTTTTGTACTTGTTTTTTGATCATATACTAGTAAGTTGTAATAACTTACATATGAAAAGTTGTATGGAAGTCTAATAATCTACAGAAATAAATAGTTGGAGCTTCTTTCGTTTATGAATTATGAGTTGCTCATAAGAGGCTCTAGTACATAGTTTACCAATATAGTTTCAAGTTTTAACCACTCCCATAAAGGTTTCTTAACCCAGTATTTGGCCATTAGTACGTCTAGTGGATATCCCTCTTTGGTGCCACTCCTTGAAATCTGTTGATTAGTATATTCTATAGCTCTCTAACAGTGTTGGCCATTTTTTTTAATACTGATTTGAATATGACTTCTCAGTGGTTGCATAATTTATATAGTTGATCATTCATTATGCATCTAAGTTTGCTACAAGTGGATAGGGAATTCATGTTTTTTTTTTATCTAGTTACTGTGTTCGAAGAATCGGACACTAACTTTAAATTGGGCGCCACTTGCTCATGGTAAATGGTGATGACTTAGACCATAAACCAACCTTCCTTCACAACTTCCATTTCCATTTTCTCGCCAATTGTTGGAGATGAATCTTTGCAATACATACAACTAACTTTTAATAGCAGGAATCAAACTTCATTAAAAAAATACTCCTAGATTGATATTCTGCTGTTGGTTTCAAATGAGGCCAGACTGCCATTTTAAGCCATTAAAAAAATGAGGAACTGCAAAGTTTACAGTTGATAACTGTGATTTTGTAAATTAGTTGAGATAAAGATGGAGTTTAGAAACACCACGGACAGAAAGGCGTCACTCCAAGTCTGGTATATGTAATCTTGTTTCCATCTACCCTTCCCCATATCAGCTCAAGTTACTTGTCTTGTGTTCTTGCAATCTTATCTTTTTTTTTGGATCAATTTCTTGCAATCTTATCTGGCTTCGAACTTCTTAATCTTTAGCGATTTCTTGATCATGTCAACTGTGAGGATGTATCACCAGTTCTGAGAGGGTCTGAAGCTCATACCAGGGAACCGGTAGGTGTCTATAAGATCTGTTGGTGGTATATGCTCTTGAGGATCATTGTTTTTTCCTCGTCCTAATCATGTTTTTTGATGTCTCTCTTCCACTTTCTTCTAGCCTTTGCTGATGCAGGTTCGTTTGTTCTACAATGGGCTTGCTGTCAAGGGAACTCTTCTTGTCAATAAAAAGGTACATTTACATTTTTCCTATTCAAAGCAAGCATATCATCCCCACGCTCCACCCCAAGAAGTATAGAAGGGAACATATCCTCATTGTTATTTGATTCTATTAGAGCTATTCAAAGGATTCAAAGGAAGTCGTGAAATGAGATTCAAAGGAATCATATCCCCAAAAAACACTCCAGGGGAACTAGGAAAAACATTACGCTCTCTTTCCAAGTTTGAAAAAAGAGACAAGTACTCTTCAATTTCCAGCCCAACAAGTGCCTTCCAACACAACAATGAAGACTTTAATCCTTCACCAAAGTGGGTCCCTAAAAGCTAAAGAAAGGATAAAATAAAAAATTTGAAGATCTCATGGTATGTGCTAGTTCTTGTGTCACTTCAACTTGGCACACATGTAAACGAACTCTGTATTTGGGATAAACTTTTTGCTTCCTCTCTTGGAGATGTTCTTGAGGTCTCCGTACAAGGAAAAGAACTCTCACCTTTAAAATAATTATCCCTTTGCGACAAATGTTTGGTCCATTTTTCCATGTTGGCATGTCCTGAATTGTTTGCACTCTTTAAAAAGTCAAATTATAATTCACTTTTTCAGAATTATCGCTTCTGTAAAATCGAATGTGAATGAATTCAATGATGAAAATAAGGGTTCTTTCAATTTCGGAATGATTGCTTTGTAGCACCTCTAATTAATTTGTGCTACACAAAATTCTCACTATAATGACTTCAAACTGAAAAAAGGCTGAACCAAAATTCTCAAGCCAAACTAAAAAATTGTATAACATGGATGCATTATCGTCCTTGTTGTTTTGAATATGACTTTGCTAAAAGATCATTTGCAGTTAACAAAGCTCCTACTAGCAGTGGGGTCTGGAGAGTTAGTACTTAGTAGTAGGCACCCTTCCCCTTACTTTTTATGAAGAGGCGGATTTCAGTGAGTTGTACTTGTGCAACTGTGCTGGGTGTGGGTTTTTATGAGTGAAACTCAAATCAGATGATTGTCACACCAAATAGCAACCCATTCATAGATCCAGCTATTCCTTTTTTGGCATTTTTTGGGAGCGCAAGGTGCAATAGAGTTTCTGTTTGTGGAGGGTATGGGAGACGTCGACCAGGCTGAAAATCAAAATCTGTTGAGGACTCATAGTTCATGCAGTTAAGATTTTAAAAATTAGTTTCTGCCTTTTGTCCCAGAAGGAAAGGCTTGTAGAATTCCTGTAGCTAACTGTTGTATTGTTGCTATTTACATTTTTATTCTCCCTCAAGTACTGGTTAAGTTCGCGGTACAGCTTTTCAAGTTTAATTTCCTGTCTCTTGATATTTGCAGCTTGAAAAGAACACAATTTGCATTAGGCCCTCAATGATAAAGGTTGAAACTGATCCAAGACTACATGATGTACAAACATTTAACTCCCTGGAGATAGTTGGAATTAGGTACCCTTCGAAACATCTGGTTAATTATTTTTTGAAGTTTTGTGATATTGACTTTTCTCCATGGTCATGCATATTACGAAAATGCTTGACAATGTTCAGTTGAAATATTGGCATGATGGCATTTTTGTAAGGGGCGCAATGTAAAGTCAATATGCTTCTTGTATACTTGCAATATTCAGATGATGCATACATGAAACATGCATATGTCCCATTATGTATTTAAAAATGATGTGTGTAGTTTCTTGTGGGAAAAATTGTCAAGCTTTTCTAGCAAGAATGGTGTCTCCAAAGTCAGCTGGGATTTTTTTCCCCATTTAATGGGAATCCCACCTTGACGAAGAGTAAAATGATGTGCTGGAGGTAGGCCTATATATTATGGAATTAGTCTTCAAATTATTGGAAAAGTTGGTACATTTTTTCATAGGCGGTCATAGCCTGAGGGCGGGGATTATGGGAAAAGTTGGTACATTTTTTCGTACATAGGTGGTCATAGCCTGAGCATGGGGATTATGCCTATGGCAACACCGGAACCCTTACCAGCTTGGAAAAAGAATTCCAGCCATCTAAGATCCCAAACGGAGAAAAGTTCCAACTTGACCGACTGCCATTAGAAGGAGGCATTGCATTGTGAACTGATGCAGCGAAGCGTATGATTAAGATTGACGTGAAACGAGGACAATCACAAACAACGATTGAACCGGAGATACTCTCTCCTTGAACAACCAATTTTGAGTATAAACTCGTTTTCTTTAATTCATAAACAACTGAATTCTGCCATTAGGCTTACAATGATACTTATAGGGCCAAAGTAACCCTAATCCAACTAGGAATCAAAAAACTCTAGAACACTTCTTTCTAAAATTGCAAGACTTTCTAACAAAATTAATAAAATAAAATTAAGGAAAACTTAAAACACTATTTGTAAGTAATACTATTAAATTTCCAATTTACATCACTCCAATATGTTAAAATCGGTCCTTTTTTGTTTCTATGGAAGTCACATGATGAATTTAGGGTTCGGATTTTATGCCCCTTGTGCTTAATTTTTTTTTTTTTTTTTTTGGGGGGGTGGTGGGGGGTGGTTAATGTACTTGATTTGCTGGTCCAACTATCTATCATTTATTTTAATTTGTTCAACTATTTTAATTTGCCTTCAGGAGACTAAGTGGGTAGGGGAGAAGGCTAGCGAGATAGAAGACACAGGGTATAAGCTTTATTATACGGGTAAGGATAGGCATAGAAATGGGGTAGGCATCATAGTAGATAAGCACCTTAAGAACTCGGTAGTCACAGTCATGAGGAAAGGAGATCGGATTATTTTAGTTAAGCTTGTGATTGGAGAGGGCATAGTGAATATTATTAGTGCTTACGCGCCCCAAGTTGGCTTGGATGATCTCACTAAAGAGCAATTTTGGGAACAGATGGATGATGTGGTTCAAGAGATACCTTGTGGAGAGAAGCTTTTTATAGGAGGAGATTTCAATGGTCATGTGGGAGTGCAGAGGCAAGGGTATGAGAAGGTACATGGAGGATTTGGATTTGGTGACCTAAATGAAGGGGGTAGGAGGATTTTGGATTTTGCGGTAGCTGGTGACCTTATAGTTGCGAATACTCTTTATAAGAAGCGTGAGGAACATTTAATTACCTTTAAGAGCGGAGCCAATAGAAGCCAGATCGACTACTTCCTTGCTAGAGGCGCAGATCGCTTGTTATGTAAGGATTGTAAGGTCATTCCCGGAGAGTGCCTAGTGGCACAACATAGACTTTTGGTGTTAGATATTGGTCTCAAGGGGAATAATAGACCGAGAAAAGAAACTAGAAGCCCACGGACTAGATGGTGGTTCTTAAGAGGAGAGAAACTAGAGGTGTTCAAGGAGCGTATGGGCCAAGAGGTGGAGTGGGGAGGAGAAAGTGATAGTGATAGTATGTGGAATACAATGGCTGACGGGATTAGAAGAATATCAAAAGAAGTTCTTGGGGAGTCAAAGGGGAAAGGTCCAAGCTCTAAAGAGACATGGTGGTGGAACGACGAGGTTCAAACCATGGTAAAAGCCAAGAAGGATTGCTTTAAAAAATGGCAGAAGGACCGGAGTGTGGAAAATTTTCAGAGGTACAAGCAAGCTAATAGGGAAGCTAAGAAGGCCGTTAGTGAGGCTAAGTTGAGAGCCTACGATGATTTTTATGCTAGACTTGATAGTAAGGATGGAGAAAAGAATATATATAAACTCGCCAAGCTAAGAGAAAGGAAAGCTAGAGACTTCTCTCAAGTTAAGTGTATAAAAGGTAGTGATTCAAAAGTGTTAGTGAAAGATGAGGAGATCAAGGATAGATGGAAGATGTATTTCGAGAAGCTGTTAAATGAGAAACATGAAGGAAGCTTTGGTGAGGAGGAAGTTGATGTCCATAGCGAGAAAATAGAATACGAGTTCTATCGGAGGATACAAAAGTTCGAAGTGGCCAAGGCCTTGAAGAGGATGAAACCGGGTAAGGCCTTAGGACCAGATGCTATCCCCATTGAAGTGTGGAGAAGCCTAGGTGACTTGGGGGTGACTTGGTTGACAAAATTGTTCAACAAGATTATTTTATCTAGGAGGATGCCCGACGAGTGGAGGAGGAGTACCTTAGTACCTATCTACAAGAATAAAGGGGATATTCAAAGCTGCAACAACTATAGAGGTATTAAGTTGATGAGTCACACGATGAAGTTGTGGGAAAGAGTTATTGAGCATCGATTGAGGATGGTGACTACGGTGTCGGAGAAACAGTTTGGGTTCATGCCTGGAAGATCAACTATGGAAGCTATTTACTTACTAAGGAGATTGGTAGAAAGACATAGGTCAACGAAGAAGGATCTCCATATGATTTTCATAGACCTGGAAAAGGCCTATGATAGGGTGCCTAGAGACATTATATGGTGGGTTCTGGAGAGAAAGGGAGTGACCAGAGGCTATATTGACGTGGTTAGAGACATGTATGAAGGGGCAGTCACTGCCATTAGATCACCAGCAGGAGAAACGAGTGAATTTCCCATTATAGTAGGATTGCACCAAGGGTCTACCTTGAGCCCGTACCTTTTCGCGTTAGTTATGGATGAATTGACTAGGCACATTCAGGAGGATATCCCATGGTGTATGTTATTTGCAGATGACATTGTCCTTGTAGATGAAACGGCTAGTGGTGTTAACACTAAATTAGAAATTTGGCGGGAAGCATTGGAGTCTAAGGGCTTTCGGATAAGTAGGAGTAAAACTGAGTATATGGTCTGCAAGTTTAGTGATACCAGAAGTACGTATGAGGAAAGAGTGAGGATCCAAGATCAGGAGATACCAAAGAGGGACCATTTTAGGTATTTAGGATCTATTATTAGTCAAGATGGAGAGATTGCGAATGATGTGACTCATAGGATCCAAGTGGGGTGGCTCAAGTGGAGGAGTGCTACTGGTGTACTGTGTGACAAGAGGGTACCAACAAAATTGAAAGGAAAATTTTATAGAACTGCCATAAGACCAGCGATGCTTTACGGGACAGAATGCTGGCCTATTAAGAAGCAGCAAGTGAACAAGATAAGTGTAGTGGAAATGAGGATGTTGAGGTGGATGTGTGGTAAGACTAGACGGGATAGGATTAGAAATGAAACAATTCGCGAGATGGTACGCGTAGCACCTATAGAGGAGAAGTTAAGGAAAAATAGGCTAAGGTGGTTTGGGCATGTCTATCGTAGACCAGCGGATGCAGTAGTTAAGAGAGTGGATATGATAGCTTTGGGTAGAAACGCACAAGGGAGGGGAAGACCCAAATTGACATTAGATGCGGTAGTACGCAAAGATCTGAGTATACTAGGTTTAAATGATGAAGCAGCACTGGACAGAGCTCAATGGAGAAAAAGGATTCATGTAGCCGACCCCAATTGATTGGGACATAAGGCTTGGTTTGGTTTGGTTTGGTATCTATCTCATTATCCATTTGGGGCTGAGGAACTACATGACAGTTATTGCTACCATTATATACTTCTAGTACATGATTAGGATGACATCATTTTAACATGAGCGGTAAAAATTTCCTCCTGTTGTTAGAGGTCACAGACTCACAGTTCCAACTTTCACTTTTCATTTCAGCAATAAACCGAGGAGAACTTTTCTGTCAAAAAACTTGATTGCACTTCTCAGCTATGGCGGGGTCCCTAAAGAGTGCTTTTTAAATTTAGTGGCAGAAGCTTTGGAAGATTCTAGAACAGCGTACTCTGACAAAGGTGTAGCATTCAGAGGTGATTGTCAGGATCCCATTTGCTGTTGTATTGTTGCTGTACATTCTAATCCTTTCTGCCCCCTTTCTGAAACCATATATAGATGTTGGTTTGGTTGTTTTGACACGAGATTGAAGACTTTCACGTTTATTGATGTGTTCGTTAGTGGTGTATTAATTTTTGTGGCAATGTTGTCTTTTTTTCTTCTTGCTATTTTTCATTTCCTTTCTCATCTTCCATGAGAACTCGGCTTCTACATTTCCAGAAAATAATCCATTGTAGTCGGTCCTTTGGCAAAATTAATTTTTATCTTTGTTCAATTTTTTTTGGCATTTGTTAGTTTTGCGCCAATTTTTCTAGATTATTGAGGAATCTAAAGAGTAAAAAATTATTAACCAAACTAATTTTTTTGTGAATAAAGACTAAAATAATCCAATAATTTACAAAAATTTGGATTATTTTCTTCTTTTGCGAACTTTTTTAAATTTTTGATAATATTTTTTGACTTTTAGATTCCTCTCGTCGAGACGAATCAATAATTCATAAAAAATCAATGCAAAACTAACAAATGCAATTTTTTTTGGAATAAAGACAAAAAAATAATTCATTTAGATTATTTTTGCCAAATGACCATTAAAGATAATTTGCCCCCTGTTTGCTTCATTCTGTTGTTAGTCCCACTTCACTTTAATGGCTGATCCTTTCTGAGTTGCCTTTTGCTTATCTGTTTCTCGATGCAGTTGCCGTAAACCATGGAGAAATAGATGATGATTTTACTGTGGCAAGAATGATTTTAGCTGGAGTTCCTCTGAATGAACCATACTTGCAATATCGTTTATCTGAGTTGAACAAGGAAGAAAGAAAGGCGCTAAAAGGTGGCAGGCTTCCTATCCCTGAAAGCTTCTACTTGATGGGCACGACTGATCCAACTGGATCATTAAAAAGGGGTGAAGTTTGTGTTATCCTGTATGTATATTCATTGTTCTGTTATCTAATTTGATTGACCAAAATAATTAGGGTAATAAGAAGGTGAGACAACAGAAAAATTGGATGTCCTGAGGGCGGTTAACCTTGGGGCTGTAGAGTTGAACTTGATGGTACCCACTTTGTGCACCCAATCTACCCTCCTGAGACCCATTACTCTCGGGACTAAAATGAGTGTACTTAAATGAAATAAAATTTCTATGGGCTATCACATGTCGATTTTTTGGCGACAAATGTTGGTAGACGAGTTGATCAATGACACGTATTCATACCAGAGTAGATTTTTTTAATTCTAATGCGAGTAGTTACAGTTGAAACTCTTGCAACTCTTTTACACAAGTGCATACAAATTTAGAACTCTTGAAAAGCTGATAATTTGTTCTTTTCCTGTTCTAATGTAATCTGCAGAGACAGAGGCCAAATTTCGGGAGATTTGTTAGTCTATCGCAACCCTGGTCTTCACTTTGGAGACATTCATTGTTTGACAGCTGTTTATGTGGAGGCCTTGGAAGAGATTGTTGGAAATGCTAAGTACGGCATATTCTTCTCGACCGAGGGTGAGAGATCGGTAGCCAGTGAAATAGCGAATGGCGATTTCGATGGGGATGTGTACTGGGTCTCTAGGAACCCTGAGGTTGATATTTATATTCTGCACGTGTGGAAAGTACATATCTTTGGTTGAGTTTCTTCTGAAATTGGAAAATTAACTGTGTTCACTATTCGGCATTTTGGTTTCATTATTCAGCTGTTGAAAAATTTCAAAGAGAGTGAACCTTGGAGACGTATCTATTCAACCCCAAGTGTTCCTGGTAAAAAGCCCAGCGAACTTTTGGAGGATGAGTTAGAACACAAGCTTTTTCAGTTGTTCAAAGGGACCATGTTTCAGCGAAGGTATGCAAATGTTGTGCATACTTCATAGTATCTCTAAGAAAACATTTGTATGTAGGTAGGTATAGCATAATGCCACATTTGATTGGTGAGAATATAATGAGGGTTATATTTATTAACCTTTGCCGTTGGTGGTTCAGTTGAAATAATTGTCAAGGGATTATCAATACCTTATGTCCGAAGGTTTTGTATGCCCCACATTGTGTGAGATTTGTTTTTTCGAATCCTATCAGTTATTCCTGCGTGATTAGTCACTCATCGGATTATATGTCCCTTTACTATTACTCCATGTTGGAATTTGTCCCACATCGATTAATTATCACCTTGAAAACTATTTTATGAGCCTGGGTGGCCTCTCCACTCATTGCCAATTGGTTTTGAGTTGGATGCTTTAACACTCCAATAAAACAAACGGGGCATAGAGTTCATCCCTGTTGGTAATGTTTCCATGTACTTTCTGTTTCTCCAGTAACCCGATGAGCGTGGCTGCTGATAGTTGGACCGCATTTATGGACCGACTTCTTACTCTTGGGGAGGATTGTACAGAGGAGAAAGACTGCATGAAAGTGTCAATGCATCAATTGGTAGACACATACTATGATGCTTTAGACGCTCCAAAAAGTGGAAAAAAGGCAAGTCTTGAAACTTATATCATCCCCTGCAATCTTAAGTGTACCTTTCTGCGTCTTGCCCAATTCTATTTTTTGCCAAGTCCAAATTTTAGACATTAGTTTCTCATGCTCCTTTTTCCATTCGAATCCTACGCTCTTTTATGTTTCTTAGTGATTCTTTTCCTACTTAATCTTCTCTTTAATAGGTCCCTCTTCTAAGGATCTGGAGGATTTCCCTCTCGACTTTGGACTTAGGAGTATGATCCTTCTTTTCTTCTGCTCTGTACTGGATCCTCATAATTGAGAGGCTCCATGTGTGAAGATTCAATAATGAAAAGAAGCTCGTTACATAGTGGATGGGATCCTATTAAGGAATAAGGAGTACTCGGGACTTATCTTAGCTGGGTAAAAGAGGTAGATGAGATCTGGATCGGGAATCTGTAGTTAGGGTTGCCTTTAGTTGATAAGATGAATTGAATAAACTGGTAATTGATTCTCCTTGCATAAGGAAGATTGAAAATAGCTTAGTCCATCTTTCATTTAGCAGTAATGGAAATTAGAGTTAATTTTTTTTGTTACCCTGACTGGTGTGCGGGTGCTAGGTGTGTATCACTGTGTCTAGAGGTTGGAACCACTAACATCCAGTTGAAGGGAATGTAGATTCCACGGAAAAGTGTATCTAGAGGTACCCACCCAAATCCTGTTGAAGGGAATGTTGACTCTGCCAAAAAGATCGTATTTTTTATACTCGTCTTCGTTTGTATGTTAAAATGGTGTTTCATAAAACCGTATAGGTTTTAAGAAAGGCGCTTAACTAGGTTACAGCAACACTGCTGCAGAGTATATATGGTTTTTATAATGACAATGTTAAATTTAATTATGCAACTGGTGTTGGAAGGGAAGGATCAAACAGATATCATCCTACCACCTTGTTCCTAGAGAGGGAACTTACCCAAAACGAACAAGGTCTAATTAATTTACTTCGAAGAGTCCATGTAACATAGCTAAAGTATATTAAGTATACAAATCCCTCGTTGTGTATGATGACCATGTGTCTAGGCAACGGCTGTAACTCTAATCCCCGTACAGTTTTTATGGTTCACTCCAACATTGGCTACTTTGTGCTAGGACACGGGAGGGTTTTTGCAACGGAGTGAGTTGCGTTATGATTAACAATACTACACAATTACCCTTTAAAAAGATTGCTTTGAATGTATTCTTGATGTGAGCAATTCTTTCCCTAAGCCCTCTTTTTTCCTTTCGAAACAGGTTGTAATTCCAGATGAATTGAAGGTGGAACTGTTTCCCCACTATATGGGAAGGCCAAACAGTTATCACTCCGCTTCTGTTTTGGGACTCATTTACGACTTTGTGGAGAAGTCATTAGAATCTGAAGAACTCCCAGCGGGAGGTGAGAGTTATGCCAATAGTCTTTGTGCTTAAATTCCTAAGATAACGATTTTTTTTAATCCCGGGTTCCATCACTGGACATCTAGTTAATCGGGATCCGGATTATTTGTTTTCATGCCTTAAAAACATCCTCCTCACAACCAAAGAGTCCTACAGAACATTATGTGTTTTCATGCCTTGTAGTTTAGTGGAATGACCTCTATGTTCTTATTGCTCTAGATATCGAGGTCTCGAAATTACCTTGCTTTGATGTTGAAGTCCCAAGTCCCTTGTTGATCTTTTGGGGCCAGAAGTATGATGAATACAGAAAAGACATGTCGAAGGCATTGGAGAAGGATGACGAGGGAGCAAAGAAAACTGCTGCGAATGCAGTAATCGATAAATACAAACAGGTGATGGTCAATTCATGTTTTTGCATTACTCTATTTACCTCCAGCTCCTTTTTGATTAGCGTTGTTTGAATTTAGTTGTTGTATCATGCCGCGGAGTTTGAAGAAAGTGCAAGAGATGAACGAGAAATATTTAACGAGGCCGTTGCGCTATATAACGTCGTTTATAATTATGCCGAGAACAACAAACGAGATGTCGGGAAATGTAGATTTGTATGGAAAGTGGCTGGTCAGGCACTCTTAAAACTCTACGTCATGAAACACACCTCAAAACTCGTTTATTCTTCATCGGCTGTCCTACGGGAGGTGTTTAATTGAAGAACTATACCCGGTGTTTGTGTAGAGTTGGATATGTATATGTGTATGTATTTCTTCTGGTGTTGAGCTAATGTAATATATGGGATGTGTTGTATTTTATGGTCATATGATGAGCCAAGGGTAAGCCATGCATTCATTTTCTTTGTTGAGTTTAATATTTACTACAATTAAGGTAAATTCTCACCCCTCAAAAGAACCAAATTAAATTGAGAAATACTCCGGACACTTTATTTCGAAGCGAGGTTGAATTCACCGGCAGATTGACACATAGAAATACATATAAATTACAGGAGTCGTGGGGAATGATGGTCCTAATATTGAAGAAAAAACTTGCGAAAGTGATTTTCCGATCTCTTCTTTATGAACCTTACTTCAATCTTTCCGTATTTATGTAAAATTTCGGTATTTTGTATTCCAGTAATTTACTTGATCAAATATGAATGGATGACATGGTAAATTCATATGAATAATGTTAGCAATAATGAAACACCGATGATAAGAAAAGAGTAAAACTCTATTTGTTTGTCATATTTTTAGATAACGTGTGATTACCAATTGGAATTCACAAGCTAGTCCTCTAGTACAACGCCGCTACTACTAGACCGTCCAAAAAGACCAGCTCACACTCATCTAAAGGAGACATTATTTAGCGTCCCTTGGACACCGAAGCCTTTTATTACTACATATTTATGCAGAATTCATATATTTAATCTTAAGAGTTCTACAGAATTGTGTGGTGGACGTTGTGTGGTGGACGAGAGGTCTGGGGGACCGGGGCATTGAATAAATTATCGAGGAAGTACACGTCGACAGCATCTTCATCTTACTACTTTGTAAAGTAGTATTATTCACCTGCTTATTTGTACACATCGACCATGGAGGCAAGTGCACTCTTTTTTTAATGTTTCCTATTTTTATATTATTACTCTTTGCAGATTTGTTTTTTTTGGCGGTGTTTTAAAAATCGAGGGTGGCATGTGCCACTTCCCCCTCTTGGGCTCTGTCCATGTTGCAGAGGTCATTCCATCTATAGTTTTTTTGGTTTTTTTGGGTCTTTGGTTTTAGAAATAAACCAAGTTGTTCCACTAACTTAGTTTTTTTTTTTTTTTTTTTGGCTTTTTAGCCTTTTGAGTTGTGTTACCAATTTACCAATTTGCCCTTGGGTTTTTTAAAAAGTTAGTGAAATTGGTTGGTTTTTTAGGGGCTTTTTTGCTAGTGGAATGGAGTAGCTTTTGGGTTAAAAATAAACTAGTTTTTTTTTTTTTGTGGAGCACCCCCTAAATTTGGTTTATAAAATGATGTGACTATAGGGCTTTGCGGTTAGGCCTTGTTTGGGTAAAAAACTTAATCTGGTTTTTTGGTTTTTTGGTTTTTCCTCAAATAATCCAAAAAACTGGTTTGGTTTTTTCTTAAACTTTTAATTTGGCTAATAATCCAGATTATGGATTATTGGATTATTCGTTTGTCTTTATTCAAAAAATTTTGAGTTCTGACCATAATTTTATACTTGTTAAATTCGTCTCGTCGAGAGGAATCCAGAAACCACAAAATCTTAATGCAAAACTAACGAATGCAAAAAAAATTTGAATAAGGACAAACGAATAATCTGGATTATTAGATTATTGGATTATTAGATTATTGGATTATTACCCAAAGCACTCTGGTTTTTTGGATTAAGATTATTACCCAAAGCACTCTGGTTTTTTGTACCCCAAAAAACCAAAAAACTGGATTAAGTTTTTTACCCAAAGGAGGCCTAAAAGTTATTTGTATGTTGTGTTGGCTGTAAAATAAAAATATGTTTGTATTTCATGTTGATGTAATATGAAGTAATGTAAAATAAAATCCTTGTCAGAAGTAGTTGAAAGATGAAATGTGTTTATGTTTGTAGTAGGTGTATGTGGTGAAGTGTCCTTGCTAACAACTTTATGTCGGATGGCCGAGAGGTGCACAGCACGGTGCAAAGCACCCAAGTGCACAGCACCTCTCCCAAATCCCATTATCTGCCCCATCTTCGTCACGATCCCAGCGAATCATTACACATCTCTCTAATTATTACTTTTTCCAAAAACTCATCCAAACACTATCTCAAAAAATTTCTCAAAAAATTTCTTCTCAAAACTCTAAACCAAACACAGTGAATGTTATTTGTATCCTCTCTCTCCCGCTTTACGTGCAAAGTCTCTAATTATATTAATTGACTAATTTTATCTATGCATAAATGGATTTTGTTTTTTTAAAATAAATACGAGTAAAATACTAAATAAAAAAATTAAAATTTAGTTAAAGCTACGCATGTTTTCTAGTTAAAGCTACGCATGTTTCCCCTCACAAAAAAAGAAAAAGAAAAGAAAAATCCATGTCAAGACAGCAAAGTTACACAAATCATAGCGGCGAACGATACCCAAATATTCGGAACCGGGGTTCGGGGCCTGTAGTGAGGAGACTCATTGGTCTCTCTACACCCCAGTTACCGGGGTTTGGCGAACGATACCCAACGGCTTGGATTTAATCCAAATGTTTTTTTCTTCTTCTGATAACTAGATGTCCGGGTTAGTTTATGAGCAGCTCGAGTACTAATGCTGGTGCCCTGAATGTAATGAGCGGACATAAACCCTAATATCCCAAGAGTTTGCTGGCAAGTTTTCCTTCTCTTCTTGCCTCAACAAAGAAAAAAGAGGGGTTAGAGTACTGTAACGACCCAAATTTCTTACACTGTCTAAGAAATATACATGATGTGCCTATCTAAAAACCTTCAAAAAAAAAAAAAAAAGTTTCCAAAAAATCTCTAAATCTAACTTCCTATGACGTTTAATCTCCAACTCGGCTGCTACTAACTTGCTGTGTACCTAAAATATTTGTATCCTCGCATTTGACTCATCTCGGTAACAGGCATAGTATCCTCTAGGCTAAATCTTTGTGTACCAATTGGGCCGCGTAAAATCTACTCAGGACTCCCCGTGGGACAATCATTTACCAATTTATTTCATGTCTGCCAATTATTCTGTATGTTACGAATCATGATACCAAAGACGATAGTTTAGAGATCAAATGAGGACAAATGTAGAAGAATAAAAAAATATATATGCTTAATTTGCAAAGAAATTTAGTTAAAAATATATTGCACACTACCTGGTATCTCAAATCGGGATCACGTGCAACGAATACATGAATATCATCCTCACGATTCAATAACGACATAATTACAAACTTTCATGCTGACCGACACCAGAAAGCTATATGATCTGCCACGACAAGTAATCCTCTTCTAGCTAAAGCAGGTATATCTAGTGTTTCAGTTTGTTATTGTATATACTATGGTGGTCCACACTTAATAATTTTAATTTTTTACGGCGAGATTAGTCCAGACCAACTTAAGCACACTCGCCTATTCTCTTTCTCGGTGTGGTCAAATGCATGCTATCCACTCAAAGACTAAGAGATTTATAAGAAATTACTTTCTTGCGGCCTGACCTGAAATACCGAGCCCTGGTCAATTGTGTGGAGAATAAAAGTCACGAAAACTAGACTAACCACTACGCCAAAATGGGGCATTCTCGGCATTTTAATTAATGCCGGAAAAAGCCACTATTACCAGCATTTCAAGAAATGTTTTGTTTAAAATAATGCTGGCAAAAATCAAATTTCTAACTAAAACATTACTGGCATTTTTGTTAATGCCAGCAAAAACACTTTTACCGGCCTTTTATGAAAATGTGCAAGAAGTGCTGAATGCCACGTACCGTACACATTTACACTTTACACTACATTTGAAAAAAATAACTAAAATCTGTCTCCCTCCCGCCCTACTGTCATCCCTGTTCAATTGCGTAACGTTGCATCCTAGTAATTTGTAATAATTGATTATTTATTGTGGATTTTTTTTTTATGCTTCCTCAATTTGTAGAATTGACAAATACTCTCTTCATCTCGATTTATTTGTTCACTTTTAAACTTTTACACTTTCTTACATGTTTGTCCATTTGACTTTTTGACAGACCAAATGTTCTTTTTGCCCTTTTTTTTAAAAAAGTTGAAAGATAAACATTGGAAATTTGAATGTGTATATGTATAACCATTATGTTCCCCAAAAAAAAATTGAATTTTTTAAGAATGGACAAATAAATTGAAACAAAGTACTTTATCTTGTTTTTATCATAAATGATAGTAAATCGCCATCATGATCAAAAGTCAAGCGTGTAAATAATGTAAAATCAAGTGCTGATCTGAAATGACTTAAAGTCTCTCCGCTTGGTTCCTTTCGCCACCTATCCTTGGATTAAGCTCTTGTCCAGTTGTATACGTTTGTCCGTTCCAGCCTAGTTTCGATTTCATGTGCTCATTCCGCCTCACAAAAATTATCAAAATCATTCATCTCGTAGAGTTCGTCAAATACTTTAACCGTGAAAATAATACTATGTTGATAAATATAATACACATCAATGCCTTACCAAAATTTTTTTTATCTTCAAACAACTGGTGCCGGCACAGTGTGAGAAGGTAAAAGTTTTTGGGTACAATATTGATCAGTATTCAATGAACACAATTCTTTTACTACTCCCTCCGTCCCTTTTTGTTTGTCATTTTTTGATAATCGTGTCAGTTTTCGATAGTTTATATCTTTTAATATCGATCTCCAAATATATGCAATATGGATCTTGTTTAATAGTTTACGATTAATTCTATTATACAAAGTTTTTAAAACGGTGAAAAACATTATTGATTGAAAGATACAAGTAATTTAAGACGTATCAGAAAATTGAATAATTGACAAACAAACTGGGACGGAGGGAGTATTAGAATACTTAGCGAGCTTATTAATAAACAGTTTCAATTATTATTGAGATGTGTTTTGGCCTAAAAGTTAGCTAGCTTATTTTTTCGTTTTTATTTAATTTTTTTTCGTGTGTTTTAGTTTTGCATCAACTTTTTGTGTATAATTAGTTCGTCTCGACAAGAGGAATAAAAAATGTACAAAATTATGATCGAAGCATTTTTTTTGAATAAAGACAAAAATAAGTTAAAAAGACAGTTTTTTACACTTTTTTGATCTTATTCAAAAAATTGAGAGTTCTAGTTGTAATATTTTACCTTTTTGGATTCCTCTCGCCGAGCCGAACCAATAATACTAAAAAAATCGATGCAAAACTAATAAACACAAAAAAAAAATCAAATAAAGACAAAAAAAAGAGTTAAATTGACTTTTTAAACCAAAATACCACTGAGGGCCCCAGGTTAGCCCCCTAAATATTGAATTTAGATGGGACTACACAATACATTGACATTGTCCAGTCCAGTGCCGTTTGGTTTCAATATCACCTAGTAAACAACTAGACAAAGCGTCTCTCTCTCTCTCTCTCTCTCTAGATTATCTCCACAAACATCTCCTTGATTATAGGGCAATTCATTTCCCAGTAAATATAAAAGGAAAATTTATAAAATCAGCCCACTGCCCACAGAGTTACGGAGGGCACTATAGGTACAAAAGTTTTTTGCACAGAAAATGTATAATGACTTTTGGGGCTCATTTTTAGCGCCCACAAGAATAATCCGAACCGTTAAATAATTTCAAAATAATTTCTCCTAAGGCCCTGTAAAAAAATCAGCTCAATTGGATATGTGTAACTGGTCGATCCAAAATTCCAAGTTTTCATTCATACAATTTATTCGCCTGGGATCCAAAAGTGGGCCCCAAAAGCAATTGTACATTTTCTGTGCACTAAACAATCTGTAAGCATAGGTTTACCCCTGAGTTACCGTTAAATTTTAAAAGGCGTATTGAAATATGAGACAAGTGTATAGAACTATCAAACATTCAAACAACTAGTCAAAGCGTCTCTATCTCTCTCTCTCTCTATAGATTATCTCCACAAACATGTCCTCGGTCATAGGGCAATTCATTTTCCAGTAAATATAAAAGAAAAATCATAAAATCAGCCCACCAAGCTACCCTTTAAAGTCTAAAAAGTATATTGAAATATAAAAAAAATATATAAAAATACATTCGAGTATGTATTCATGCGTGTTTTTTTTTTTTTTTTTTCTTCTTATTGTCTGACTGGTGTGCTGTCAAAAGGACCAATACAAAATCCCTAATCTGTACAGATGTCTTCAAATTTAAGGATAACACACACATGTGCCTTGGGGATTTGGTGGAGTTTGTTAACGGAAAACCTGGACACCTCTGTTCTGTATCCACTTCCTTCAATCCACGACCGACACCTTTTTCCGGTACTATTTCCTTCAATTTTTTTTAATTTTGTTTTCCGACCAACGGAAAGAGATTAACCAATAATCGTACTTCTTTATGTCTTATCAGTTTTGGATATTCTGCAATCTGCACATACTAGGGTTATGCTAACGGGTGCGTGCACCCGTTAAGAGTACAAAAAGTATGCCTTTGTGGATTCCGCTTGTATAAAAAATACACTTTAAAAGTACACTTGTACGTTAAAGTACACTTAAAGATGTACTTTAAAGTACAAGTGGACTTAGACCCAATTTTCCAAAAGATTTTAGCACCCAGGTGCTAAAATCATGATTTTTCAAATAAAAAAATAAAGTGATTCCGTGTATCGTTTTTCGATTTTTTTTACATCAAACTAAAGTACAGGAGGAGTAGTACTTTAGTTTGGTGCGAAAAAAATCGAAAAACGATACACGGAACTATTTTATTTTTTGATTTGAAATATCATGATTTTAGCACCAGAGTGCTAAAATCTTTTGAAAAACTGGGTATATAAATGATAATTTTTTGTACTCTTTAATGGGTGCATTATGACAACCGTTAGCATTTTCCTATTATATATACACACACAACGAACCAGAGAAGAGGATAAAGGATCACTTCAGTAGTAGTGCATTTTGAAGATAAGACTGTATCAGTTGATCGGACTTTGAGATGGATAGTACGATGAAGGAATTGAGGGGTGGGAAGACGGTGCTGGATTTGGATCCCAAATCCACCGTAGGCGGCGGCGTTGAGGACCCTTACGGCGAGGATCGTGCCACCGAGGATCAACTTGTCACTCCCTGGACTATCTCCGTTGCTAGGTTTTATTCCTGCTTCCTACTTTTAAACCGATTCCTGTTCTTCATTATATATTTGCTGGTTGTTTAGATCAAATCAAACCACTTTTGATTGAAAATAGAAGGAGAAGATCAAAGAACTGAACTGATGTTATTTCGTTTGATTTCGGCCTTCTCCTTTTAGATCTTTTTTTTTTTTTGAACTGGCTTCTCCTTTTAGATCGACACAGACTCAGGATCACTATTTTCATCAATTGTGAGTTCGAGAATACCGAAAAAAATAAAAAATACGAAAAGCATTTTTATTGAAGCCTCAAACTAATCTCAACTAATTAACTTATGCTTGGTTTGTTTAGGAAAAGGAAATTTTCCTAAAAGAGGTTTGATACTAAATATGAAAACTTTTTAGTTTAAAAATTTCACGTAGTTTCGTACGGATCAAATTTTATGGGATGGAGGGGTAGTATTATCTACTTCTGAAAAAGGTTTTTGGAATCAACACTACTAGAGTCACATCTGACATCACCACTACTACTCCGTCCATACAACTACCACTGCTGCCGCGACCCACCACCGCGATCAGTGATCACTAGCATTTTAAGGGCCGGGCCATATAAATAGATATAGCCTTGTGAATCTCTATCCATTTTAAAAAGTAAACTACTACTGCTACCATAAAAGTAAAAGTATTCGTACAAATCTGAAGCTTACGCTCAAGGGAAGTAATTTTCTTGGGTTTTAAAATTAATACTATAATACTATAAATGTAAAACTATTGGTACAAATAAGATTTTTTTCTCAATATTGTTGGGCGGATGTTGAATTGTTTTAAATTGTTTCTAAAAGATGTTGGGCGGACAAACATGTATAACTTTAAAGTTATCCAAAAAAAAAAAAAAAAAACTACTATAATTTTGATAGAGATTTGGAACGGTAGCCGGGGTCATCCGCCCCTCGGTCTGTCTTATGGTTCATTTTGTTAAGAAATGATGTAGGGGCATGTTAATATGTTATTGGAGAAAGCTATGGTGTAAATTGGGGGGGGGGGGGGGGGGGGGGGGGGGGGAGACAATAGCGATGTTACTTTCTTATCATTATTTTGTTAAGTAGATTTTTTAAATGTAATTACAAATTAAGTAAGTACCGTAAAAAGTAAAGTTTTGCATATTTTTCTCAAGGTGCAAATCTTATGGTCAGTTATGATTATTTTGCTATATGTGTTGTGCATTTTTTTTTATGGTTGGATGTGTTATTCTTCTTGTTAATTTGTTACGACTTTTTATGGTGTTTGTTTTGTATTATTCTTATGGTCAGTTACGACTTTTTATGGTGTTTGTTTTGTAGATTTTTTTACGATTTTTTCTGGTTGGTTACAAATGAATGTTTACGGTTCACATACTGAAATTTTATGATTATTTTGGCAAGTTATGATTTTTTTTTTTTTTTGGGTGAAGTTTTGTAGTTGGGTTACACAGTCTCAAGTCATGGTTGCAACAAAAGCTTCTGCTAATTTGTGGAATTTAGTGAATTTGGTCCTGTTGTTGAAACTGTTGGAGCATTTTGGTCTTCTTCCCTTCGTCTCGAGGACTTTTGCCTAAGAACAGTATTTTCAACCATTAGAATTGGTTGCTAGTTTTGATAGCTATTCAGTTTTCCTCAAGTTGTCTCTGCTTATTTGTACTAGTGCCAAGGGTTTAAATATTGTCTGATAATAGGAATAAGAAATTTGGACCTCCATACTGATAGTGTGATATATTGGGTGATACTGCTGTCTCATATTGGCTGATACGTGGCTGTATGACTGTATTAGTGATGCCCATACGCATCCTGCTATCGCTATTTGAATGTCCCCTCTTGTCTTGTTCAATAGTCCCACAGCTTGTGTTCATCCACTGATTATGTACAGCTTCAGTGCTGGTCAACACACTTCATTACCTCTAACTTCCGGCTTATTATGCGTTCTTTTGATTTCTTCCAAGAAATGATTAATAATGGCTACGATTTGAGAAAAAAAGGGAGACTATTAGACTGATGAATTCATAGAGCAGTCTTTGCATTTACATACATATGTATGTCGGGCATGCCACATCACTACATTGCTGATGATTGTAGTGGTCTTCCAATTGCAAATTTATCTGATAGTTTTCCACTTCATTGTGTGCTCCAGCGGGTATTCTTTGTTGAGAGACCCACACCATAACAAGGGGCTAGCATTCACTGAGAAGGAGAGGGATGCTCATTACATACGCGGTCTGCTGCCACCAGTGGTTATGAGTCAGGAGCTTCAGGTCAGGCAAATCAGCTTTGTGTTTCGGATCTTCACACTATCACTAGTTATTATCCTTTTGTTGAAATTTTCCGAATTGACTTATCAGGAGAAGAAACTATTGCACAATCTCCGCCAGTACCAAGTCCCACTGCAGAAGTACACGGCCTTGATGGACCTTGCGGTGATTTTTTAACCCACATTGCTTCCCAGTTGTCGGTATACTGCTTAGAAGCTCTGCATGATTAGATTATGAATGTTATCCCACACACCTAACCCTATAGCATCTGATGAGTTGTTGTTGTCTTAGTTGGCAAGGATGAGCATTTACTTAATTTTTATCCTATATTTGTTGTGATATACCCTTCAATTTTCATTCCACTACTTTTTTCCCTTTCACTCGTTCTACTGCTTTTCGTGTGATTCACCCTGTTTCCCCCCTTTGGCTGTGTTGCTCTGTTTTTGAAATGTTCAAAAGTGCTGTGGGAATGGAGATTTTCTACCTTTCTATCACTATTTTGTTCTTGCTAATTGTTTTCGTTTACAGGAGAGGAACGAGAGGCTGTTCTACAAGCTTCTTATTGACAATGTTGAGGAACTTCTTCCAATTGTCTATACACCAACCGTTGGTGAGGCTTGCCAGAAATATGGGAGCATTTTCCAACGCCCTCAGGGCCTCTACATTAGCTTAAAGGAGAAGTATGACTTTGTTTAGTTGTATTCATGAGGCTCTTATATTTACCCTTTTCCAACATAAGAGGTAACTTTCTTCTGCAGAGGAAAGATTCTCGAGGTGTTGAAAAACTGGCCAGAGAGGAGCATTCAAGTTATTGTTGTGACTGATGGCGAGCGGATTTTGGGACTTGGGGATCTTGGCTGCCAGGTGAATGTGCATTATCATTTTCTTTATCTGCATGATTACTGACGAAACCGGAATTTGGAGTATCTACATGGCATATTTCTCAGTGCTTCCATGTTTTCATATAGATTCATTTGTTCAGTTATTAGTTGGGAAGTGTTTCCGTTTATTTAGGGTTTTCCGTTTTGGTTCATGTGCCCTTTTTTTTTTTTGTGGGATATGATTGTCAAGAAAGGCATTTATATGTGATGACATGCTTACAGCTTACATCGTTATCAGGGAATGGGAATACCTGTTGGCAAACTGGCTCTGTATACAGCACTTGGAGGAGTTAGACCTTCTTCGGTAAGTGTCACCCCCGCTCTTAATAGACACTCTCTTCTATGAAGATATTCACATTATCACATTCTTTAAGCCTTCACTTCATTACACACGAAAATAATGATAAAATGCATGTGGTCGCGTCCATTCGCACACTGGCATGTGAGTAGCTGGTACTGTTTGAAGAAAGTCAGAGGCCTTGTTTACTTGTTAGCTTGACAGCCTAATCTCGATTGATATTTGCCCTAGCTTCTCCTTTTACCATTTTGGTTAAGGCTTTTTAACTTTCCGGTGCAGTGCCTGCCCATAACTATTGATGTGGGGACAAATAATCAACAGTTGTTGGACAATGAGTTTTACATTGGGCTCAGACAAAGGAGGGCAACTGGGAAGGTCAAATTTTTTCAGCATTTTATTGTGCTTGGTTTCAGGCATGAAAACACATTATTTAACTCTCTTACCAAATTACTGTTTGTAAAATTGGTTTTCCAGGAATATGCAGACCTTCTTCATGAATTCATGTGTGCTGTCAAGCAGAATTATGGCGAAAAAGTACTTGTTCAGGTGGAGTAGGCTTTGCTGCTTTCTTAAACTTGCCTGGCTTTGATTCATGGGCTGATTTGTTTTCTTTACTCTACAGTTTGAAGATTTTGCAAACCACAATGCTTTTGACCTGCTAGCAAAATATGGTACTACTCATCTTGTCTTCAACGATGATATACAGGTATGTAATTATTGTCATGGTGAACCTTTTTCTGAACCTTGTGGAATCCAATATTCTTCTCTCACATTTCTTCCCGACTTTTGCAGGGGACAGCAGTTGTGGTTCTTGCAGGGCTTGTTAGCGCACTCAAGTTACTTGGTGGTACCTTGGGTGACCACAAATTTTTATTCCTTGGTGCGGGGGAAGTGAGTCTCTAATCTTCTTCCTTCTTCATGTTATCTATATTTTGGCAGCCTGTGAGGAACAGAAAAACAAAATAAATGGAGGTGGGAGAGTTAAGTGGATAACTAGTCAGCCAATTACTGTTTTAATACGAAAAGAACTATTTTGTTTGATGACAATGCTAAACCTATTGTTCTTTTTCACAACAAATGCTTCTCGATCTTTACCGAAAAAACATGGAAAGAGAGAGAGGATAAGAATCAAGTCAATAAAGTATGGGTATTCTAAGGGAACATATTTGCTCTGCCAATTACAAGTAATCTAGGGGAACTTGCTTGTTCATTCTTTACCATTTTTCATCTTCCACCTTGGGAGACGTTTTTTTTTTTTTTTTGTGTGTGCGCGCGCGGAGACTTTTTTCCGTGCAATGATTCTGATAAGAAAAATTCTTTAAGTTTACTTTTATCTCACTTTTATTCTTTGGAATTGCAGGCGGGAACTGGAATAGCAGAACTTATAGCTCTTGAGATGTCAAACCAGGTACTGATTTGCTACTACATGTATGTTTGCCGGTGGCTTTTATCAGTGGGTATAGTACGAGCAACATCTAAATGGCGGTTGGTGATTCTCGTCTTCCGTTTTTCTGTTTCAGACTAAAGCTCCAGTGGAAGAGACCCGCAAGAATATATGGCTTGTGGACTCCAAGGTAAGTCTAGTCTAAGTTTCTTCCTAAACGGTTGATTATATATTGTTAGATAACTATATGTTTGTGTCTGTGTTTAAATAAGTTGGTGATTCCTCTTGCAGGGATTAATTGTTAGTTCTCGTAAGGATTCCCTTCAGCACTTCAAGAAGCCTTGGGCTCATGAACATGCACCTGTGACGACTCTTTTAGATGCTGTCAAGGTTTGATGACTTCCATTACGTCCATACTCCATCACAAGAAGATAGTAGTTTTGTAATGGTTCCGTTGTCCATTTTCATCAGGCTATCAAGCCGACGGTTCTAATTGGAACATCTGGAGTAGGAGGCACATTTACAAAAGAGGTGGTTGAGGCCATGGCAGAATTCAATGAGGTAATCTCTCTCTCTCTCTCTCTCTCTCTCTCTCTCTCTCTCGTGTTTCAGCTGAAGTAAGATCATAAACGAATGACATGCAGAAACCTCTTATTTTGGCCCTCTCCAACCCGACATCACAATCTGAGTGCACTGCTGAACAAGCTTACACATGGACTCAGGTACAAAACAATATGCAGTTTCCCATCTCATATTTTTCTTGATAATGCTGATATTTGTATGCCAAACTAACATATTTTCTTTTTCTTTGCTCCTCCCCCTGTTTTGACACAAGGGCCGTGCAATTTTTGCTAGTGGAAGTCCGTTTGACCCTGTTGAATACAATGGCAAAGTTCATATACCAGGCCAGGTCATATAACTTGATAAAGTTATTTACGATGCTATATCTCCAAAATACATTTGGGCTTGACATTGACTGACTGTTACGATTTCTTCTCTGAACAAAACAGTCAAACAATGCATACATTTTTCCCGGATTGGGTTTGGGTTTGGTCATTTCTGGTGCCATTCGGGTACAGGATGCTATGCTTCTGGCAGCGTGTAAGTACACAACATTAAGACTTATAAGACCCATGTTGAATACAACTTGCTAATCCAGAACCAAATAATTTCTTCTCCTTTTCCGTGATTATATCTATTTAATTTCTTTTTCCTTTGCTTTAATTTTCTATTTTTCTGTCCATCAGAGGACACTTTGCTGCATTTATTTTGGTTTTGGAATTACGTTGAGTATCTAATGGACAGACAGTCAGGATGTCCAGTAAATGGTTTGAGAGTTAGACTTGGAAAACAAAAACTGTAAACTGGGAGTTTCTAGTGGTTTACTATTTTTTTTGCTTTACGTGCAATCGCGTGTCTGAGAATAATGCAAAAGCTAAAGCAAGTTCTGTTGAGTAACAGCCACGCAGGGACATGGTAAATTAGTAGATAGACGACTACGTATCCAAAAGAGAAAGAGGGGTATATTGGCTTGCACTCCTTTTTTAATGTACATTTTTACCTTTGGCAGCGGAGGCTTTGGCTGGGCAAGTAACAAAGGAGAACTTTGACAAGGGTATGATCTATCCGCCATTCACTAACATCAGAAAGATCTCTGCCCATATTGCTGCTAATGTTGCTGCTAAAGCATATGAACTCGGTGAGAAACCATTTCTTCCCATATTTCTTAATTCCCTTTAAAGACGAAAATGTTTCTCGTATCTGATAAATTGCACAATGTTTTCGTAGGTTTGGCAACAAGACTCCCTCGACCCGAGAATCTGGTGAAGTATGCTGAAAGCTGCATGTATACTCCCAACTACAGAACCTACCGGTGAAATTGTAAGTAAACCACCACTGCTGGTTTTACTTATTTGTGGTTTTAAGTGGTGCCCTTTGTGTTTCTTTATGAAATCTACCTCCAGGTCTCCCCTTTTGAGGATGTATTTTATGTAATTTCCCCGTGTGATTGTAATACTGGAATAATGTGTATTTATGATTTAATAAACCAGTGCCTGTGTTGAGGATTCAGTTTTATGATTTAACAAACCAGTGCCTGTGTTCAAGATTCAGTTTGTGTATTTATGATTTAACAAACCAGTGCCTGTGTTCCAAAAACTGCGAACGAAGAAAGTCGAGCCGCCAAGCTCCTCAGCTCCCATCATTTTTTTCAGAGCAATGCTATTGCTAGGTATCCAGCAAAGGAAAAAAAAGGCGAGGTGTCCAGAAAACTTATCCCGAAAATTACCCTGAAAGTGAAATCAGTGGTTTCGATTCACGTGGGTGTTTATCTGAACCACTGATTTTACTTTCGGTGTAATTCCGAGGGTATTTTTCGGGGTACTTAGCATTTTTTTTTTCCAGAAAAAAGTTTCTAGGCACACAATTACAGTTCGCTACATAGTTTTAGCGAATCCTATTTTTATTGGGGTAAGATTACTATTGGCTACACAACCGTGCTACTAAATTGATTTCTGGGAAGAGTCTATCAAGTCCAAAGAGTAGTACGAGAAATTTTTGAGGGTGTGTTCCGTAAGCACGGGTAATGCGCTAGTTCTATACAACTTACGACTGGCAAAGAAAAACCAATAAGGGTTTCACAAGACCAGAGTCAAGATTAGACAACATTCTTGAACATTTTGTGCTATGGCTAGTGGAGGTTAGATTCATTGAAGGAAAGAAAAGGAAAGGAAAGTAATAGGAAGTGACAAAAAACCAAGAACAAGAAAATTCTGCACGTATGCTTCACATTTAATTAAATAAGGAAGTGTTTGGAGAAGATGCTTATTGCTTTGTTGCTTTAAACTTGCTGTAAGCACACCAAATGGGGCAGATTCCTCACTTGGGTCCAAATTATGATTATATAATGGCACCATTTGACCAAGTGATGGTGAAATCTTGGCCCTACCATTATAGATTTTAAATTTTATACTACAAAAGGAACATGGAAGCGAGAGATGCGACTTCTGACTTGCCTAACTTAATAATCAAGTTAATAGTAGTATTAAATGGAGCTGTTGGGGATTGGGATTACTTTGGGGAATCACATCCACTTTGAGAAGTCCATTAAAAAAAACCATTGGAAGATGAACTATTATATTAAACATAAGGCGGCAAGCAGTTTCAGATCCATTTTGTCTTTTGTTCTTGACTACAAACTACTTCATCCTCCCCATAAAATAGTAAAATGCAGTTTCCATTGCCCCGTTCCACTAATTTTTTTGTTTTTTTTTTTGTTTTTTTCACACTTGGCAATCCTCACATACATCAATTCAAAAAATCAAAAAGCTAAAGTTAGTGGAACAAGCCAAGCATACCATAATATATGCAGAATGGTAAAGGACCCATTTGTAGGGGTTTTCTTTATCTCTAAACCTATCTACAACAGCCGCGCCTCGAGGGAGGCGCACTACTGCACCTCCTCCTCCCCTCCTCTCCTCCTCCTTCTAGCCATCTCTCTCTCTCTCTCTCTCTCTCCGTATCTTTTATTCAAAAACTATCGCAAACTAGTGGCGTTGGACGCTGGCTTCGGAGCAGTGGATATCATCGGCGAAATGGCTCACTTCCGGGTTTTCTGGGGTCTCTCTACCTCTTGTGATTGACTCTGCATGTGACTCTCGGTCGACTACACGGGCGACATCCTTAACGGGTTTCTGGCGAGGTCTCTCTTCTTCTTGTCTTCTCCTTCACCCCATCTATTTTTTTGACCCATTGATCTTAGGTTGTGGTGGGTCTTCCTGTTCATCTCTGCCATGGTTGCTCGATCTCTCATTCCAAGTGCATCTTCGGTCGTTTCTCTATAGGGAGTTACAGTTTCACTTAACGGCAAGGATCTGTGCGATGGGAGTGGTGATCGTCATGGTCTTCCACTATGAATGTTGGTGGGTCCTGTGGTTTTTGCTTAAAATAGCTCATGGAGCTTCCGAGATAGCTTTGGCTGGTTATCGTCAGCTTCACCATTTTGTGAGTGTACCAATGGTGGTGCTGTGGATCTGAGGTGGTGGTGGTTATCGGGTTGTGATGGTGGCTGCCAGGAACTTTGGCAGCGGTGGCAGAGGATGTTTTGCTCTTGGCTTGGGGTTTTTTTTAGGGGTTGGGCCTAGCCCACTGGTTTGGGCTAGGTTTTTTGTTCTTTATTGTTGTATCTGGGCTTTGTAGGCCTCGGGTGTAATTTTTAATGTTTTATTAGGGCTTTCTGGCCCAAAGGTGGAAGGGCTTTGCCCTTTGGGTGTTCTAATATTTGGTTGGATCTTGTTCTTTTGCTCGATGTAACCTTTGGCGAGCTTCTTTAATAAAATTTTTGTTGCCTATAAAAAAAATATGCAAATTAGTACAAATTTATGCAACTGATCATAAAAAATTAACTTAGGTGACTTTTTCATTCACTTTGTATCACTTCATCCTTTCCTTGTAATTTTTGAACATGACCATTCTTTGACCGGTAAGAGTGTATTTTTGCTGGTAAACCCCACTGGGCTGTCACTAAGACCATTCTTTATATTTTCACAGGTCAAAAAAATGGTCTTAGTAACATCCTAGTGGGCTGATTTCAAAATTTTCCATTTTTGAATGATCTATCTACGCATTCTTCACAATTGACAACTGTAGTACAATTAAATTGACACAAGTGCATAATTCGTCAAATTATTATTGTATAGCAATTATGGATAGGTGGAACTTGCTCTTAAAATTTTTCGTCAACACGCACTTAATGGGCTATTCATAGTAGCTAATAAGTTGTCCCTTATTTTTTATTTTTTGTCATTCGTCATTCTTAATCTATTACATGAAAAGAGGGGGGAACGGGACTCGATTCCGGAATACAGTGTGGGACATCCAAATGTGGTAGAGCTCTACCGCATGAGCTTGCCACCACTTGCAAGTTGTCCCGTATTTTATATGCCATTTAAATGATACTTGTACGAGTATAGTTGAGTCCCAATGGAAGAGATGACAAATAAGAAAGACTCCCTGCCTTCTAAAATCCAATATCTAAGGAGTAGTATTTAAGCTAGATTACCGAATAAAATTTTTGTCAAATATATACATTTTTAGATGAATATGTAAGGCGTGGCTTTGCGTTCTCCTTAGATTTGTAGTAATCAACAATCAAATACTTCCGTAACATCTATACGCGGGAATACAGAGTTCTTGTAGTGCAGGGGTGCATTACCACCATCCTCAACTCCGCCATCCATTTCAACCACCCCTCGACCATCTCGAGGTTAATGTCGAATTCCATTATAACATTCTCGAAGTACAAAACTATCTCAATCCCCATGCTATGCGCGTCAATCCCACATCACAAAATTGTACAGTAATTCACAAGAAATACATGTTAACTGGGAATTTTCTAAACTCAAATTAAAGACCACCGTTATGCTGATAGGATTGTTTTATTTTCCCAACTAATAAATTTCCTAAGTTTTCCACATTGATGCAAAAGATAAGTCGAAAGAGCAAAACGTTGACTTTGTTTTCTTAATTGCAAGTCGTCCATTGCTTGCGTGAAGGATTTTGGATATATGGTTACATTTTTTTGAGTGACGACTCAAAGGGAGAAGTCTGCGCACTTGACAACATCTTTATACTTTCAAATGCTTATCAAAGCGTCCGGTTGGTTGGTGGGTTTGCTTTCCACTTAATTCATCAGCATTCCAATCTCGGGGCCAGGTCGAAAAAGAGTAATTTCTTGTGAATTACCTAATTTTAGCGTGGATGACCCATATTTGACTGGACCGGAGATGAGATTACGAGTATTATTTTGGGCCTACGAGAGAAAAAAAAAATGGCCGACGACTTTTCAGGTCTTTTGGGGCGACAACTATATTTTATTCTCTTTCTTTTGGAAGAAAAAGAGGTTCTGGAAGTCATTGATCATAAAACTGAAAGAGATATCCACAAACGAATAGTAATTGTGTGACTGAATATAGAAAAAGAAATCATATAGTCTAGTCGTCGACCATATTAATGGAGATATAAACAAATAATCGGAGCCGTGTTAGGTCGTGTCTTGTAATTTCAGTGTTACAAAAAAACTGCAACGTAATCTGACGGTTGAAAATGTATTAGAACAGAGGTACAGAGGGTGCAACTGCCATTTCACGTCATAGGTACCTTACCGACCTTAGGTTAGATAATGGAAAAAGATCCAAACACTGAAGTGTCACAAAATGTTCGATGATGTACGTGAATCTCGCAAAATAATATGGGATCGGTCAATTGAAGTGTCTTGATCTGTGCATGAAATTTTTTGCCGATATAATCGAAGCACAACCTAATTCACATTGGATAACAATCAAGAGCAAATAAGAAAAACTCCTTTAAGAGCCAAAATGAACTCCCAAAAACAAAACCGAAAATTCAATCTCAATCTTGGAAATTAAATTCATTGAAGAAAACAATACATTAATTTTGGGTTCCAAACAGGAGATGAATCCTTTCCGGATTTGGGGTCCCAATCTAAGTTTCGGACTTGACAAGACAGTTCTAATTTGAATCGTCTATTTGTTGCAATTAATGATTTAGATTTGCTCAAAAACTCTAGCCCGAACTAGTTAAGTTTACGAGCAACTCTGAACCATTAATTTTTCCAACAGACTCTCCAAGATATGACTGTCTCGTCCAATCCAAATATGGACCGGAGAGGATCCGGACCCTCTCCTAAGCTCACCAGCAACCTCTCTTCACCAATACTAAAAAATATTGATCTCTTCAGGGCAAGCATTAAACGAACACGAACCTAATTAAGACTCAGAACATTTCCGGTGACCGGAAAAATTGCACCGGCAAAGAGGGCAAGAGTTATGGAGAGAGAGCCAGGTGGCAATACAATCGGAGTGGTAGACGTGGCCACATGGGATTTGATTACCAGTTGTACCCGATTGGAAGCCTTCCATACACACCGTACAGTTGACACCCACCGGAGCAATCACCGTCGCCAATATTAACTCTTCCGGTTGGAAACAATTGCTCGTACTCTGTTTCCGGTCATGCGTCTGTGAAGAGTCTTCTGGGCTTTTGATCCGTTGGCTTGAATAGTCCTCCATTGTTAAAGCTAAGTCGAGGTCGAACATCTGGTCGATTGAAGAATTTGACATGTTAGAGAGAGAGAGAGAGAGAGAGAGAGAGAGTTGTGCCAAGACAGGGGAGGTGGTGAATCAGATTTTATAGCCAAATTTTTTTATGGAAAAGGCCCACCGGAACTGTTTTTTACTGTATGAAACCTCTTGGGGTTTTCATTTTTCAACAAGCTACAGTATTTTGGTCAACTATAAACCCCCAAGGCCCCAACAAAGTTACTATCAATTTGATCACATTTTTAGTCTTACGCGTAAAAGATAATACTACGATTTTGTGCGTTCGCGCCTAAAATGGAGGTGCGTGATCTTTATTTTTTGAGGCACGCAAAGGTAAATTTGCAGACCAAATCTACATACGAACTATATTTTGCAAGTTGTTCGGTTTGTCTGTGTACGTCGATCTATTCAATAAAAGTAATAAAAGTAGTACCGAATTTTTGGGTGAAAATGAGTTGGTGATAAGGATGTTAGCTACTATGATCACCCTTTCTTGTCTTGATATATATAATAAATCCAGTCCAATTTGCAAATTAATCCTACAGGCACCAGAAGTAACATGGCTGCCAACATCGCACCAGGTGATCACTTGTATTCAGGTGCTAACCAACTTACTCCATCTAAAAGAAATTGTTGTTAGGAGAAGGCGGAACTTAATCTTAAAGGGCCGGGCCAGCGCAAAGCCCTGCACTTAATGGCAGACGAACATGAGGCGCTTCGCAATGTTGCACGTACATCACAGATGGGTGAAGGCGTTTAATCCTTTCAATACGTTTGCCCTGCGCCAGTAGGGGTGCCTCGAGTACAAGGTAGATGTTGGCTTGTCCCCATAAAGCGAACATCCCGGCTATTCGTAAGTGTCTTTTCTGAGATTTGCAGCTGAAATTAAACTGAATTTTTGATACAAATTAGACTCGGGGTCCTTGTAACGCTAAAGGCTCGTTACATGGTATGAACCTTGCAAAACAGCATAGTGTTGAGGTAGAAAAATAAGATACTTGATTTGCACCGAAACGACGGCCTTTTGTGGAGGCAAGCTGCAAAATATAGAAGCTAAAGTCAAAACTAATTATTTGTGAATTAAAAACAACAAAATTAATTGAATGGGTGATTGGCCCAAAACACATGGAGACGAACTTATATAAATTTAAAGTTTCTGAAAGAGAAAAAACTTTAAGAATTTGAAAATTGGATAGGACGGTTGTCCATGTAAAGATTTTTCGCATAAGATAATTCATGTAAGATCAAGAAATAAATGATCAAATATTGACAAGTTTTCGATTAATCACATTTGTTTTAAATAGCTTTGACCATCTAATTTTTTTCTTGTGGGCTTTTGCCCAATGGTGTAGCCAGAAAATTGCTCTAGTGAGGGAACAATTTATAAAGCCAGTACTTTTGTTGTGAAAAAAAAAAAATCTCTTTTTAAAGAATCTAACATATTTTGATTTTCATTTGAAATGAGTCTCGCTTGACTTACATTTTATAGATAGATGTTCCTCTTAGCCTATTTTGTTGTACCGCTTGGCTTCCAAGGGGGGTTTGGGGTTTGAGTTGGTGGAGGTCTAGGTTCCGTAAACACGCTATAGTTTCGAAGAAAAAATTTCACTTAATTAAGGCTTGTTTGTGAATAATTAGTTATATAGTGGTTCTGCGGCATCGCCATGTGATGCCCTAACACCCTTCTCTATAACTTATTAGTCTTGAGTCCCGCATAAATATGCGCAGGAGAATAACATTATAACACCAAGCAAGGACGCTCCAAGAACACTAATTAGTTTTTTTGTAAATATGAAAAAAGTGATGTATATTTTACTAAAAAAATGCAAAAAATGCAAAAATGCGAAAAAAAAATCCTTTCAAAACTCCAATGTGGGCATAGGCCCACACTAGCATGCATCTGGCTCCGCCACTGCTTTTGCCCGATTAGTTAAGTTTACGCGGTACTTGAACGCTATATCCGGGCCGTTCAAAAGCGTATTGGATTGCCCAGATCGAAATCCTCTCTCTGTCTCTCGTCCTCCCTCTCTTCTTTCTCTCTTCAAATCCGGATCGTCGAAACCAAAAATGGACGGCTGGACGTGTGCGCGCAAAACTCGTTCAGTTTATAGCCAATTTTCTTTTGGAAGAGGCCCACCAGAAGTATTTTTGTTTAAACAAAAAGTATCGGATACTTCTTGGGGTTTTCATTTTTCAACATGCAATGCAGCAATAGTGTCTTGTCAATTTTGAACCCCCAACAAAGTTATGGAGTACTAGTATCATTTGGTCACATTCAAAGTCTCACGTGTAAAAGATGATACCCCTCCGTCCCACAATACTCGCCCAAGCTTTTGGGCAATCTAAATTTTAAAGGGACAATGATATGACATTTATTTGGTTATGAATTTACCAATTTGCCCCTTGATAGGATAGATCATGCATTCATGTTAGGGGTGCACAAGAAAACCGATATACCCGCAAAACTGATTCGATCCGGACCGAACCGTACTATTTGGTTAGGTTATGCGGTTCATTGGTTTGGTTATGGTTCTGAAAAACTAAGAACCGGTAATTATGGTTCGGTTACTGGTTCCCGATTTAAAAACCACGGTTAGAACCGAACCGGACCGTATAGTATTAATATATATGTTTTTCTCACACTTTTGTACGTATGCGTAATTATGTATCTTGATTTGGTAAGTTAATATTTTTTTTCCCTGGTAAGTTATTCTTCTATGTCTATTTAGATTAGAAATCTATTTTGATAGGAAGTTTTTAATAAGGTATTCTTTTGGTTTCAAATCTTATAAAATCCTATAATTATTTTATGAGTTGTTTAGTGCCCCAAATTTGAAATAATCTTTTGAGTTCATGTGTCGTGAGAAAATTGTTCCAACGCTAATCAGGTAGAACCGGAACCGAACCATAACCGGTCCGGTCTTGCGGTTTGAATCTGGACAGGTTCTACAAGTATATTGGTTAGATTTTGGTTCTTAATTTTCTAGAACCGGTCAGAATGGTCCGGTTACTGGATTTCTTGAGAACCGGTCCAATCCGGACCGTGTGCACCCCTAATTCATGTCACAATATATGGTGTTTTAAATAATTTTAAAATTTTGTGTAATAGAATTAATTGAGATTATCAAACATGGTTCATATTGCAAATATAAAACATTATAAATTGAAGTATATAGATATTTTTTTGAGAGCTCCGTGATAGTGAAAGTGGTGTCTTATTAAGGAACGAAGGGAGTAAATGTTAGAAAAGTAAAAGTAAAAGGATAAGGTTACAGTAATTCCGACAATTTGAGAGGGAGGGAATGCCATGATTTCATACGTCCGTGACTTTTTTCTATCATTGGTCTGCTTCTGTGATCGATGGCTTCATTATTTCATCGGCTAACTTAGGACAAATAATTATTTAATGAAAGGTCCGCTATTAAATAGATGGCCAAATGTTTTTGTCCGTAAGATGACCATATTATGCACGATCTAATGTTTTATTTTATGAGCTATCATATGATGGTCTCACATATATAAAACATGAGATTTGAGTTCACATATGACGATTCCTCCACGTTGTAGTATATATTCAAATATATACCCATCAAATTCTACCATTAATTACTGGACACATACGATGCATGTGCTTGCGATTTGTGTGAGCGTATATATTTTTTGTTTGTACAAACTTGGCAAGAAAAAATTTGACGACAAAAAATTGCGACATGCTAGGAAAATATTAGAAAAAGCTAAACAAGAAATTAATGGGTGGTTCATATACACTATGCATGAGAATTACAACAAATTGAATCTAATCTACATACGCAAGGATGGAGCTAAGGGGTGGCTAGTAGGGGCTGTGGCCCTGCTACAATTTGAAAAAACCCTTCTATTATATTGAAAAAAAATATATACATTATCAAATTATAGCACCCCGCTCCTTCTCCACATAAATAGCCCGCCCCCACTACACAAAAATCCTGACTCTGTCCCTATACATACGAACCTTTTTTGCAAGTTTTTTTTTTTTTTTTGGTTTGTTTGTGTACGTCGATCTGTTTAATTAATAACACCGAAGTTTTGGGTGAAAATGAGTTGATGAATGATAAGGACATTTTTGGTATTAAATAGGTGGTCCACCTATCTACCATGATCACATGGGGGTGTCCCTTTCTTGTCTTGATATGAATCCAGTCCAATTTGTTGTCTTTGTGGACATAAATAGCCACTTTGTGGAACAATGCCAAAATCTTACAGGAATCAGAAGTAACATGGCAACATCGCACCAGGTGATCACTTTGTATTCATCTGCTCCTCTGCTTTTGTCCGGGTGTGATTTCAATTTTCAACTGTACGATTACATAAAAGGAATCTCGTGTTGGAGAAGACGTAACTAAATTTTAAAGGGCCGCACGAAGTCCTGCACTTAGCCGTATGCGGACATGAGGCGCTTCGCAATGTTGCCCATATAGTGCCAACGGGTGAAGGCGATTAGTCCTCCTAATACGCTTGCCCCGCGCCAGTAGGGAGCGACTGGAGTACAGGATGGATGTTGGGCACCATAAAGCCAACATCGTGGGTGCTTCAAGTGTGTTTTGTGCGACGTGAGGCTGAAATTAGAACTTTTGATACAAATTCGTAGAGGTGGCAATTTTAAACCCAACCCATGAACCCACCCAAATCCACCCACTCAAAACCCAACCTAACCTACCCATATTAAAATATGGGTTATAAATGGGTGAACCCATATTAACCCATATATACATGGGTTTATGTGGGTTCAAAATGGGTTGGACCCAAAATTAAAAAGTTATTTTCCAACTCTATTTTTCTCAGCAAAATTGACGGAACAAAAAGAGGCCTTTGACGATTAGGAGAGAGAGAGAGGGAGAGTGAAGATCTGTGAAGAAGGTGGAGATTCGTCTCTCGATTGAACTTTGAAGCCGGAAGACGGTGGTCATTTGTCGTAATCCATGGCGCCAGCATAAACAAAAACTTCGTTCAAGTTGAAGATCTGTGAATCTGGGAACCCAGGGACTGCAGGTATGATAAAATTAACCAAATATTGTAATTTTAATAGTAATTTTTATGGGGTCAAATGTCGATCTAAAATTTATGCCTTCAAAAATGTAGTAATTAAGACTTCTACAAAAGTGAGTAGAGTCCCTGCCTTTGCCGTTCGTATCCAGGCCCTGGGATTGATGCATGATTTTGGAGAGCATGATTCACTTAACATTGGCGGTTAATTCATAATTTACATTGAAAGATACACCCGTTGACGGGGAAAAACACGGTTTAGCTACAGCTCAATAAACTTTTACTAATTGAACACAGTATATTTGTGAGAAATCTGTCCATGTATGTATAATTTCTCCGTAGTTCCGGTTGTGCTGTCTCATTACAACAGCGCATACTCTTTTTTTTTTTTTTTTAAAAAAAAATTTGGGTTGGGTTGGGTTTGGCTTGACCCATATTCAACCCACCCATATTGAACCCATTCACTTTCAACCCATATTCAACCCACCCACATTCAACCCATAACCCATACCAACCCACCCCAACCCAACCCAACCCAACCCACCCATTTGCCACCTCTACAAATTCGACTTTGGGTCCCTAACTCCCTATAGCACTGAAGGCTTGTTGCATGGTGTTACCCTCGCAAAACAGCGTAGTTTTGAGGTAGAAAAATAAGACACTTGATTTGCACTGAAACGACGTCATTTTGCTTAGGCAAACCACAAAATATAGAACCCAAAGTCAAAACTAATTTATTTGTGAATTAAAAACAAAAAAAATTAATTCGATGGGTGATTAGCAAGAAACACATGGAGACGAACTTGTACAAATTTAAAGTTTCTGAAAGAAAAAAACTTCAAAAAATTTGAAACTTGGATAAGGCGGTTGCCTATGTATAGGTCATTTGCAGAAGATAATTCATGTAAGAGCAAGAAATAAAATGATCAAATATTGACAAGTTTTCGATTAATCGCATTTGTTTTTTTTGACCATCTAATTCTTCTGAGGTAGGAAGAATATGTATTAATGTACAGTTCATTTAATTTCTGAATATCTTAATCTGAATATCTTAAATGAACTTAATTCATAGAAAATGTTTCTAAAGGAATCAATACATGCAGTCCAAACAACTAAGAGCATCAATATCAGGTGTTGTAAAACACTGTGCAAGACAAATTGTTGAGCCAAACCCCCCAAAATTCCAAAAAATCAGTCTCTCTACTCTCCCTCAACAAATTGTGTTTGCTACAGTAACGTTACTTCCCTAGCGAGTTACTGTTCACGGGCTTAGCTTTTTTTTATTGTTTCTTTCTTTTCCGGATTTGTTTTGTGCGGCAAGTGGGGGGAGAGAGAGGAGTACGTGGGAAGGGAGGAGGGAATAGATGGCTGACGCGTGGACAGAGAGTCTGACAGTGACCAACTCCCAACGTGGGAGTTTAGTTTTTTAGGAGAAAAGAATTTTTTTTATTAGATTTGAGGGGAGTAGTTTAATATAGTAAAGTTTGGATAGAGAGTCTGATTTTTTGAGTTTTTGATAAAGTGACTTGCTAAATTGTAAAAGGTGTTTTTGTGGTTAAATTTGACTCAATTTTTGTTGAACCTGATGAGGATGCCCTAACAACTCAGAAGTCAGAACCACCAATTAAAACGAATATTATTGTTAGCACACCCGACAAATAAATAATACTATATATGAATGTTCGTTAATTATTCATTTGGAAATCGACCAACTTTATGCATTATTGATCAATCACTTCCGATCAAAAAATTATAAAGAATTCCTCAACAAACCTACCAATCACCAAATTGATTGTGTATGAAAATAATCGAGTCAACCCTTGGAGAGATAGAGGGAGAGTTGACCCGTTCATGCCGGGAGATAGAGATAACGAAACTTAACAAAAAAACAAAGCGATCTTATAATGTTAACGCTGAGTTTCTATAATCGTCTAAACGGTATTTTTGCTACTTTTATTGGGTATCTACAGCGTGAAGATAAATCATTATTGTTACGTACATTACAAAAATACTCCTACTATTTAGTAAAAACAATACCCACTATTACTTTTTGCCATTATTGGATGACGAGAGTTTACGTCATTAATCAATTGCTTTCATTGGAAGTAGAAAAATTTGACTAGTTTCTTTTTTTTTGATCGGGAAAATTTGACTAGTTTTAGTCGCAGTCGCAAATGCAAAATCTTTTGACTTAATACCTGTAGATGATCATATGGGTTCAATTGCCATTTCACATCATATAAACCGACATTAAGCTTTGATGATATCAGCTGCCGATTAATTAAGAGGCCGTGTGTCAAAAAAAAAAAAAAAATACTACTAGCTTTAATAATAAAAGTAAAGTCTTTTGGTTGTCCTTTCCAAACACAAACTTGGGAATCAACGTCCAATAAACAGACATTAAGATTTGATGAAAACTCGTCGCGGTCTATTGTAAAGCCCAACTTTTAGTAACTTTTACCCACGAACCCAACTTTTAGTAACTTTTACCCATGAGTGCGATAGTTTTGTTTTATAGAAAGGTTGTTACTAGTAATATGAGATTATAAATATATACATATGTTACTTTTTGCTAGTGTTGACGAGTCATTTTGTAGTGGATTTTTTTTTTCTTGTGTTTTCATGATGCCCACAATGTTCTTGATTCATAGTGTTCTTGATTCCTAGCTACGCCACACTAGGTGCAATTGCCAATTCGTAAATATATCTCACAAAATAATGAGGGGTACGTCGTCGCTCGTGCCTTGATCCATGTGCGAGAATTTGTGCATATGGCTATTATTTTCCAAGATAACAATCAAGAGCAAATAGAAACACTTGCCAAAAACAAAAAAAAAAGAAAACGAAAATTCAATCTGAGTCTTGAAAATTAAATTCATTAACGAAAACCAGAACCTCACTTTTTGCAATACTACAACAAAATATTGGTCCTCTTCATGGCAAACATTGAACGAACACCGACCTAATTAAGATTCAGAACTTTTCCGGCTGCCGGGAAACTTGCACCGGCAAAGAGGGCAAGAGTTATGGAGAGAGAGCCAGGTGGCAATACAATCGGAGTGGTAGACGTGGCCACATGGGATTTGTTTACCAGTTGTACCCGATTGGAAGCCTTCCATGCAGACCGTACAGTTGACACCCGCCGGAGCAATCACCGTCGCCAATATTAACTCCTCCGGTTGGAAACAATTGGTCCTACTCTGTTTCCGGTCATGCGTCTGTGAAGAGTCTTCTGGGCTTTTGATCCGTTGGCTTGAATAGTCCTCCATGGTTAAAGCTAGGTCCAGGTCGAACATTTGGTCTATTGAAGAGTTTGCCATGTTTAATTGATCGACAGAGAGAGAGAGAGAGAGAGAGAGAGAGAGGAGCTTGTTTTTGCCAAAACAGGGACTGCTAGAATCAGATTTTATAGCCAAATTTTTTGAAAAGTCCCACCTCTGTGTGTGTGTGTGTTTTTGTTTAATTTACCTTTGAACGTGATATTGTTTTCCAACAGAAAGTAATAGGATTAAGAAATTTCTTGTGAGTTTTCACTTTTTTCAACATACTACTTGTCAATTTTGAACAGTGAACACCATCATGTTTATTCAAGCTAATAGAGATTGTTTTAACGCGAATTATACATCAGGGATTGTTCCAATAAAAATTGTCTTTTTCAACGGTATTTTACTGTCTTTTCACGCTTTACGAGACAAGCTATTCTCTCATAGAAGTAAAACATCAAACCCAAAAAGTCCCAAAAAAAAAAAAAAAGTAAACGAAGATTCCTTGATTTCGTAAGCTTGTGAATCTTTTTTCCATTATTAGTCCATTTTTTTGATCGATGGCTTCACTATTTGATTTGCTGACTTAGAACACGAAATCATTTGTTAGAAAATATGTATACTCTTTTTTTTTTTTTTTGTACGAAATTAATAGCAACATGCTAGGACAATATGAGAAAAAGAAAAACAAGAAATGTAAATGACTCGTTCATAAACACTATGCATTCATTGCATTGAGAAATACAGCAAATTGAAGCTACATAGTATGATCTTTTTCGCAAGTTTTTATGTTTGTTTGTGGTCCGTAGATCTCTTTAATTCACAGTACACAAGTTTTCGGTGAAAATGAGTTGACAAGGACAATTGCTAATAAAAGGGTGGTCCTAGTCATTGCCTCTCATCTACTGCATGCTCTACCTAGCTACCAGAAAAAATGCTGAAAAATTTGGGTGCTAACACGTGATGATGGTACCCAGTGTGTAACTCGGTTGTTCAAAAATATTTTCACCGGTCATGATTTGAGAGAGGGGAGGGAGAAATCTGAGTCGTCCAAAACACTTTTGAACGGCCGAGATTGACGCTCGGGCACCACGTGTACCCTACCCTATTTGCAGTTTTGCATTCATAATTTTCTCAAAAAGATGATACAACGTTACCACACCCATTTACACACCTACACTCATAAGTGTATGAGCTCCACACACACTTCAAGTAACATACATACAGGACACTACAACCATGTGAATTCTCTTAAGCTGCATTAGAAGTGAGAAAATAGGATAGGGAATGATATTTAATTTGTAGTATGCAAAAGAATGAATTTTGATGATTCAAACCCTTCATTTAAAGTAAGGACGAGATTTCAACATCGGATAGAGAAAGATTGAAATAAAATTACAGTGTATCCAACTGCAAGGCGATATTAATTGGTGCTACAAATTGCAAGAACAATACTACTAAAACATGATCATGCAGGATTACATATAAGGGCATCCTTTGTGTAAAGGTCTTTCAAAGAAGATAATTCATATAAGGGCAAAACATGAATTGATCGAATATCAACAAGTGTTTGTTTTAAGTCTTTTTAGAGTTTAGCCCTGTTTATTAGGTTCGTCACTAAATTAGTCCCTAGCATATTATTTTCCCCCATATTAGTATTAAATTAGTCATGGCCCATTATTTCGGACAAAAATACCCTCAAGTCACATATATAGTTCATATAGTCCCAGTTCACATACATAAATAGTTCGCATATACAATTCACATATATAGGTCACATAGTTCAAATAAACAGTTCGCTAAGTTCTAGTCCACATATACAATTTAACAAAGATAAAAAAACTGCAGTTCAAAAAAAAAAAAAAACCAAAGATACAAAAACAGGTGGGGGGGAATAAAAATTACCTGCATAAGATTAGCAATGGTTTAAACAGTGGCAGTTATATATGTTTATCCAGATCTCGAAATCATCTTTCTAGCTCGCCGTCGACTTTATTGCTGAACTTGGTGGTGGTGGCGAAGGAGATTCCAGATATGGGCTTGGCGGAGGAGATCCTCGCCATCTACTTTGTCTAGCTAGTTTCTGTTGAGCAGAAATTAGACAGTGTCGAAGTGACGACGGGACCTTCAACATCATCACCTTCCACAGCTCCGATCGAGATAAGACGCCATCTTGGTTGAGTCCGAGTGACAAGAATTTTTCGTTGATGCAATGCTGATCTTGTTGAAGTGCATGGTCTTTGTTGCTAAAGGGCAAAAAAGTCATTATTCAACAGAACCTAGCCTACCCAAGTTCGGCAACAATATTTAGGGTTAGGATGAAAACAGACCTAAAAAGTGGGGCAAGACTCAAATTTTCGGCAAATTTTTTTTTAATTAAAAACTTGACAAGGTACATCGAGAAGATAAGCTGAAAAGAGCAAATATCAACACTAGAAGTAATCCCGGGATGGGACACACTAGCGTATCATATGAACCAGAACCAAACCGTAAAGTAAAACACATTAAACAATTAAGTTGAAAGAGGTAAAAATTACAAGTACAAGACTGGAACCCTCCCTTTAGAACTGAGCGGAAGTTTCCTAAATCGGCAAAAGTGCTAAACACATGAATTTCGAGACATGTCATTTTTCTCATATACATCAATTATTTTAAACATTTTTAGCACTTTTGGAAAACTCCCCGTTAATTGTATTGTTGCTGCAAGTTGAATATCAATAAATTTGACCATTTATTATTATAATTTATATATATTTTTTTTGCCAAGAAAGAAGAAGATTTTATTATTGCAAAGGAGAGGGCTCGGAGGCCTGAACATCATCTAATGCAATAGCAGACAACCACAAGGGAAAATTGGAATTTTCCCTATAATTTTTATATTGGACATAGTAATTTTTAGTATTCATACAAGACAATCCCTCCGTTTTAAATTCCTAGTCCCTTTTTCTATTTTAGAATGTTTCAAAATGTATGTCCATTCAAAAGTCAAACAAACAAGAAGAATCATTCCTGTTTTGCCTTTTCTTTTCTACCTTCTGGTTACTTCAATTTGCAACAGCATTAAAAGGAAATTGCTTTAGATTATCAACTTAACTCTTTTATGTTATCCACCTAATCAATTTTGGTTACAACGGCTAATTTTTAAGAGAAAATTACATGGGCAACTAAACCAATTTAGGGTATCTGTCTAACCAAGTTTGGTCAAATTCAATTTCATGCCAAATTTTAGGAGAAACTCCCTTTCAATTCTTAACGGATCCAGGGTGGGTGTTGTGCGATGTGTTGTGTTGTGCGGCAAAACTACGTCGTTTGCTTGATTTTTGGGCACATCTCTGAAGCTTCGAAGGGCTTTGTTTGGAGGAAGAAAAACCACTATAAAGTACCTAAACCTTAAACCAAAGTGCCTAAACCCACTATACCCTATCTTAAAGAGCTTAAATCCTCTAAAATTGAACCCCAAAATTGAACCCTAAAATTGACTCTCTAAACAGGACCCTTGGAAGCTTCAAAGGTTTGTAGCAAAATGACGTAGTTTTGTCGAACAACACCTATCGCACAACACCAAACCTGGATTCATTTTTAACAATGATATGGCGCCTAATTTTAGGAGAAAATTTGGCGGCAGCTTAACAAATTTTGGTTATCTGCCCCATCAGTTTTGGTCAAATTCAATTTCATGCCAAATTTTTAGGAACAACATTCTTTCTCAATTTTTTATACTGATATGACGCTTAATTTTTAGGAGAAAATTATGGCGGCAACTCACCAAAATTTGCAGGTTATTTAGATGCTCTCTCAAATTCTTTTTCAGTTTCATTGGTAATAACTAATTCAACTCATTTACATTTATGGCAGCAACCAATTGATCTTGTTGAACCATGTAACTTAAAGGAGGGATAATTTAGAGAAGTCAATACAAATTAATATGGAACGCTTTTACTCCTTAAAGAGTTAGATTTCCAAAAAAGGACCAGCATTTTGAAACGGAGGGAGTACTTAGAAAGCTCTGTATGAGTTAGCTATCTTATTGACAGAACTTTTGCTTGTAACTGGCTTGTGATAAAAAAATAATCATACTATTCTCACATCAAAGCTATGCCATAACTCTTTCAAATTCGAAATCCATCATAAACCTGAAAATATTTAATTGATATCCCTCCTCGGTCTGATCCATTTGTATCCATATATAGAAACAGAAATACAAATGCAATCTAAAATCATGCTAATTAATCTATTTATAAAATTCTTTACTTGCTACTTTGGCTTAAAAGCCAAAAACTGGATTATTGGATTATTCGTTTTGTCTTTATTCAAATTTTTTTTGCATTTGTTAGTTTTGCGTCAAAATTTTGTGATTTCTGGATTCCTCTCGACGAGGCGAATCTAACAAGTATAAAATTATGATCAAAACTCAAATTTTTTTGAATAAAGCCAAAATTAAACCAATAAACTGGTTTATTTTCGGCTTTATTCAAAAAACTACTACTTTTGACCACAATTTTATACTATTTGGATTCGTCTCGACGAGAGGAGTCCATAAACCACAAAATCTTGACGCAAAACTAACAAATGCAAAAAAAATTTGAATAAAAACAAAACGAATAATCCAGTTTTTGGCTTTTAAGCCAAAGTATCTCTTGAAAAGTTCGAAGTGAACGCAAACAAAAGACGTAGGAAGAATAATATATTCATATGTAGTGTGCAGATGCAGTTTATGAATATCTTACACCCACTGATTAGTATTAAATCAAATAAAGAACTTAATTCCTACTAAAGGAATCAATTCATGCAGTCCCAAGAACAATTCAGAAGCACGAATATGAACATTAACAAAGAGCAAGGGGAGACCTATTTTTATGCATTATTGAGATAGAGATAATGAAACTTAACAAAAAAACAAAGTGATCTTACAATGTTAACACTGAGTTTCCACCATCGTCTAAACGGTATTTTTATCGGTTATCTACAACGTGAAGATTAGTCATTACCCTTATATACGTTACAAAAATGCCATTATTGGATGAAGAGACTTTACGTCATTAATCAATTGCTTTCATTGGAAGTACAAAAATTTGACTAGTTTTAGTCGCAGTCGCAAATGCAAAATCTTTAGACTTAATACCTATAGATGATCATATGGGTGCAATTGCCATTTCACATCATACATAGGTACGTAAACCGACATTAAGATCATCTATCAGCTGCCGATTAATTAAGAGGCCAGTGTGCTGCAATTTTCGATTTTTTTTATAAAAAAAAATTAGTTTTTTAGCTTTAGAATAATAAAAGTAAAGTCTTCTGGTTGTTCTTTCCAAACACAAACTAGGCCTTGTTTGGGTAAAAAACTTAATCCAGTTTTTTGTTTTTTTGTCAAATAATCCAAAAAACCGGTTTGGTTTTTTCTTAAACTTAATCCAAATTATTCCCTCCTTTGGCTAATAATCCAGATTATGGATTATTGGATTATTCGTTTGTCCTTATTCAAAAAATTTTGAGTTCTGACCATAATTTTATACTTGTTAGATTCGTCTCGTCGAGAGGAATCCAGAAACCACAAAATCTTAATGCAAAACTAACAAATGCAAAAAAAAATTGAATAAGGACAAACGAATAATCTGGATTATTGGATTATTACCCAAAGCATTCTGGTTTTTTGGATTAAGATTATTACCCAAAGCACTCTGGTTTTTTGTACCCCAAAAAACCAAAAAACTGGATTAAGTTTTTTACCCAAAGGAGGCCTAAGGAATCAACGTCCAATGAACTTAATGGTCGTTAAAATTGATACTTGATGATCAACTTAATAATTAAATAGACGAGTGAAGAATCAGTGGCGCAACCGAATAGTGAACAATGACCAAGTGATAGCATGATTGCATATATACAGAAATGCATATTTCAAAGCATTTATAATGAAATTATCATGTTTTCAAAACATGTAAACTCGTCGCGGTCTATTGTAAAGTCTAACTTTTAGTAACTTTTACCCATGACTGCGATAGTTTTGTTTTATAGAAAGGTTGTTACCACTAATATGAGATTATAAATATTTACATATGTTACTTTTTGCTAGTGTTTCTTGATTCCTTACTACGCCACTGGGTGCAATTGCCAAATCAGAAATATATCTCACAAAATAATGAGGGGCACGTCGTCGCTGGTGTCTTGGTCCGTGTGCGAGAATTTGTGCATATGGCTATTATTTTCCAAGATAACAATCAAGAGCAAATAGAACACACTCAAGTTTTGTCATAAAAACCTCACAAAAAAAAAAGGAAAATTCAATCTGAGTCTTGAAAATTAAATTCATTAATGAAAACCAGTAACCTCACTTTTTGCAATACTACTACAAAATATTGGTCCTCTTCATGGCAAACATTGAACCAACACCGACCTAATTAAGACTCAGAACTTTTCCGGTAATCCGGTTGCCGGGAAACTTGCACCGGCAAAGAGGGCAAGAGTTATGGAGAGAGAGCCAGGTGGCAATACAATCGGAGTGGTAGACGTGGCCACATGGGATTTGTTTACCAGTTGTACCCGATTGGTAGCCTTCCATACACACCGTACAGTTAACACCCGCCGGAGCAATCGCCGTCGCCAATATTAACTCTTCCGGTTGGAAACAATTGCTCGTACTCTGTTTCCGGTCATGCGTCTGTGAAGAGTCTTCTGAGCTTTTGATCCGTTGGCTTGAATAGTCCTCCATGGTTAAAGCTAGGTCCAGGTCGAACATTTGGTCTATTGAAGAGTTTGCCATGTTTAATTGTGAGAGAGAGAGAGAGAGAGAGAGAGAGAGAGAGAGCGCTTGTTTTCGCCAAAACAGGGACTGCAAGAATCAGATTTTATAGGCAATTTTTTTTTGAAAAGTCCCACCTCTGTGTGTGTGTTTTTGTTTAATTTACCTTTGAACGTGATATTGTTTTCCAACAGAAAGTAATAGGATTAAGAAATTTCTTGTGAGTTTTCACTTTTCAACATACTACTTGTCAATTTTGAACAGTGAACACCATCATGTTTATTTAAGCTAATAGTATTAGAGATCTTTTAACGCGGATTGTACATTAGGGATTGTTCCAAAAAAACTCGTCTTTTTTAACATTATTTTATAGTCTTTTCAAGTTTTACGAGACAAGCTGTTCTCTTGTAGGAGTAAAACATCAAACCCATTGATTTTGTAAGCTCGTGAATCATTTTTCCATTATTAGTCTGTTCTTTTAATCGATGGCTTCACTATTTGATTTGCTAACTTAGAACATGTAATCGTTTGTAAGAAAATATGTATACTTTTTTTTACGAAATCGATAGCAACATGCTTGGACAATGTGTGAAAAAGAAAAACAAGAAATTAAATAACTCATTCAGTAGCGAACCCAGAAATTTGATGAAGTGGGGGCACTCGATTGATCATGTCGAAAAAATTTGTTTCATAATAGAAAAAAATGCTTACATCAGCCCCTAGGGTAGAGGATAATGTGTAGAAAATATACCGATATCCGAGAAACTTGTATTGATATCAGTGAAAATGTATTGATATCCGAACTTGTTTGTCATATTACCTTCTGCCTGACGGATGGGTATTAGCAAGAGTCTTTGTGATAAATAACAATGAGTAAGAAGTCTATACCCCAATCACACTAACAATTTATAAATTGACAATTGTAAATCAAACAACGTTATGGAAGAAAATTGATGCATGAAATGTGATAAATCCTCCAATTATTTTCAATTTATATATAAATGGTATATTTCAATTTTGGGTATTATTTATACAATTACTCAAAATATATAGAGGCACAAGTGAGATTTTCTCATTTTGAGTGGGGGTACGTGCCCCATGTGGGTCCGCCCCTGGACTCATTCGCATACGCTATGCATTGAGAACTACAGCAAATTGAAGCTACATATGATCTTTGTCGCAAGTTTTTTTGTTTGTTTGTGTCCGTAGATCTATTTATAATTCACAGTACACAAGTTTTCGGTGAAAATGAGTTGATAAGGACAATTGCTACTAAAAGAATGGTTCTAGTCTTTATGAGAAATAGTTGGAAACAGGAAAAGAAACCCAAAAACAAACCCATAAAGTGCATCCGATGAGCGTTGGATGCATTTTATGGGTTTGTTTTTGAGTTACTTTTCATGTTTCCTACCAGGCCTCTTCTAGTCATTGCCTCTCATCTATTGCATGGTCTACCTAGCTACCAGAAAAAATGCACAAAAATTTGGGTGCTACCATGTGGTGGTGGTGCCCACCGTACATCTTGACTATCCAAAAGTGTTTTAAATAGTCCTGATTTGAGAGAACGGAGGGAGAAATCTAAACCGTCCAAAAACACTTTTGGACAACAGAGATTGACGCTTGGACACCACGTGTACCCTATCCTATTTGCACTTTTGCACCCATAATTTTCTCAAAAAGATGATACAACGTTACCACACCCATGTGCACATCTACACTCATAAGTGTATGGGCTGCACAGACACTTCAAGTAACATATAGGGAATGATATTTTGTAGTATGAGTCTCTCCCAAAAGAATGAATTTTGATGATTCAACCCTTTCATTTAAAGTAAAGTAAGGATGAGATTTCTACGTCGGATACACAAAGATTGAAATAAAATTACAGTGTATGCAACTGCAAGGTGATATTAATTGGAGCTACAAATTGCAAGAACAATACTACTAAAAAGGTAATCGCAATCAAACTAATTAGAAAAACATGATCATGCACGATTACACACGTGTGTCGGATTTCAAGTACATGAGGCGGAGAAACTTATATACATTCAAAGTTCCTAAAAAAGATGGCCGACCAGCCTCTTCCACTCAAGCAGGTCGTAGGTCGTGTGGTCGTCCAGCCTCTTCCATTCATCCTTTGTGTAAAGGTCTTTCAAAGAAGATCATTCACGTAAGGGCAAAACATAAATTGATCGGATATCAACAAGTTTTTTTTTTTTTTTTTTGTACTTAACAAAGTTTTTTTTATAGGGCTTTTTAGAGTTTAGTTGGGATGGCAATGGGTCAGTTCGGGTATTGCCATATTCAATTATCCGAAACAAGATGGATACCTACAACCGAACCGAAATCCAAACGGGTAGGGAAAATTGAAACCATAACTGAACCAATCGAGGATCGGTTCGGGTACTTCCTATTAAATTAGAAAATAAAAAAAATGAAATAATTATGAATGAAATTCAAATATAAAAATTAGTTAAACTAAAAGGTACGTAAATATGTATCAATGCATTGAAGCTATACACATGCTAAACTTCTACACATGAAGGGTAATTTTGTAATTACACATATTTAGTTCGGTTCGGTTCAAGGAACGGTTCGGTTATCAGCTCAAACCAGAACCGAACCGAACCCTTTCGCTTATCTCACATCCCATACCATACCCGTACTCATGGGGAATATTTCGGTTATGGTTCGGGAAAAAAACCAGTTATAATTCGGGTACCCATTGATTCGATTGAGATTGTCATCCCTAGAGTTTAGCTCTACTTATTAGGTCCATCCCTAAATTAGTCCCTAACATATTATTTTTCCGCATATTATTATTAAATTAGTCCTGGCCCATTATTTCGGACAAAAATATACCCTCAAGTCGCATATACAGTTCATATAGTCCCAGTGCACATAAACTGGTCACTCAGTGATGCAGAATGGAAAAATAATATTATTTAAAATAGCTCTTTGAAGTTTTCCTTATTTCAATTTAGTATTTTGGTAGGAGATTACTAATATGGAGTTATTTCGTTTCTTAATTTTAGGTTGATTCAGTTTCCTATTTTATGTTTGCTTATTATACAAGAATTAGGGTTGCTAGCTAGTATTTTATTTCCTTTTTAGTTTTAGGGTTGCTGCTAGTATAAATAATTGATGTAAGCCTTACGGCAAGAGAGTTGTTTTTTGATTAATGAAAATGAGAGTTTTTTTCTAATCGTTTGTTCAAGGAGGGAGTACCTCTAGTTCAGACAAAATTCGTGATTGTCCTTGTTGCGTCACTACAACAAAATCAGTGTACTGCGAGGAAAGAATTTTGTCTCTAAAGTGCCATTTTTCCTCGCAGAAGGCATTAGCGAGGAAATATTTCCTCGCCCACTTTCCTCGCCTATACAGTGTCGCAAAAGCCTATTACGAGGAAAAACAATTTCCTCGCCAATTCTTGAGCATTTGTGAGGAAATATTTCCTCGCCAAATTTGTCGCTAAAACAAAAAAATCCTCGCCCAAACACCGCTTTTGCAAATGAACGAAAACGATAGGTGAGGAATAAATTCCTCGCCATTGATGAATATTACCAAGGACAAATTATTTCCTTGCCAAAGGTTTCTTATGGCAGACATTTTGAAACGAAGTTTTTCCTCGCTAATTTCATATAGGCGGCACGACAATTCCTCGTAAATTGAGAATTTTTTCGTCACCAATTTTCCAGCTTTATACCATTACTGTCATATCTTTTTTCCATACATTCCCTGCTCAGCTATAGGAATTCATCACAATATTTATATTTGCATAAACCATGCATGGATAACCATAAACTACAAAATAAGTTCTCTAATTAAACAAAGTGTCATATCTGTGCCACATTAGCCTAATCATTTACATCTATAACAGTTACATCATGGTTTTTTACCATCAAAATAAAGTTTAGGCCGTAGAAGCAAAAGATAAAGTTTACTACATGTTCCAGCATTCACAAAAAGCATCGGGCCGTTCCAAAATACTTCACCACCTGGATGCCAATTGTTGCAGTGTATTACTTGACATAACATCCCTCCCAGGTCCACGAACTCCAAAAAGGCCATCTTTAACACTGCCAAGGCAAAAAAAAATAGCATTTGAATGAGAAATTATTTGTGAGTGCCAATGTAAGCTCACAAGTAACGTTCCACATACAAAAATACAAAGCAACTCTCAAACATGCACTTAGCAATGAGCACATTAACCTAGAAGCCAAACCGAGCCTTGCAACTAATAAATCCTCAGCCAAAGGAAGTGCAAGCACCAACTGAAACAACCAGTTACCACTAAGAATTGCTTGTGCCTAAAGGCAGGACGCATTATGTTATGAACACAACTAAAATAAATCACCGTTTCCCTTCCAACCACAGTTTAGGTTCATAATCACGTTACTCTCAAATTAATATTTCATTTATGAATTCTATCATATTCTTTCATACGGTCCATTAGTCCACATTTTAAGCACTGACATAGCCTTGGCTCATGATGCATATTAACGAAAATGAAAACTATGCTGAACAATATATTACTAAAACACTAATTTTCCTCCTCAAAATATCATTTCAACTAATATTACTTAAACACTATTTTCCTCAATCTTTTTACTTTATTCCCAAAAAGAAGAAATCAAGTACAAACACAAAACTGACAAAAGGGTCATCCAATTTCATGAAGCAAAGTAAGAACGGCAGCATTCTTTTTTTTCCTTCTAAGGAACATGACTTGATAAGTGAACAACCAAAAATATGCTAATCATAGTTTTTCCCGTATTTCTCATCCTTCTTTGGAGGCTAAACAGGCCCTTGCTATAGCAAAGCAAATGAAGTGTATGTGATTGGAAGTAACTTCAAAAGTGACTACAATTATTCAACCAATCGAGGGTAACAAACAAGCAAGGAAAAAAACAAATAATTGTCTCTCGAATTTAACAATCTGACATGAAATGCAATATAGATGAGCTGACACAAACAGAAAATCAGATTGATCTACAAAATCTTTCATCAAATCCAACTTTATTTCGACCGAGCTTTTAGAAGGACTAAAAGGCAGGCAGGCAAATGAATGTGTGGCTCACGTCACTATAATGTTTCCCGGGTGATATTGCTTCCAATTCATTCTCGTGTAACTTGAACATAACATCTAAGATGTCAAAGACTCTCATATCACAAGTTGCAACACATCAAAGAAGACTGATTAAACCCGACCCCCAATAGAAAGCTTCTCAGACTATGTCTATAACAGAAAAGCTGAACCCCAACAAAAATGAGAAGAAAAAAAAAAAAAAAACTTTCCCATAGGTCTCCCACTTTTTCTTCCAAACTTTTCAAAAGACTTCAATCTGGGGTTTATTACAAATTCAAAACTCAATAGCCCCGTTTGCTTGTCCGGATTCAGCATCAGATTGTACTCACTATACATTCCCAAGGATGATATATCCTGCGTTTGGTTGTGGCGAGATTACATATCATTCCACAAGTAATCCCACAAAACATGGGATATATAGCTTGGGGCTGTAACTTAATACCCTCAAATGTTAATTCCATGGGATGACACCCTATGGCGCAATATATACTTTCACTTGGGATTAAATCATCTGATTGGACTACAAATCCAAGGGTACCATCTAGCCATTGAGTCTGAAAATTTGAATCTACAACTGAGTTAATGTGCCATTGAGTCTGAAAATTTGAACTCTGTTTTATCCTCTAAAGTTCACCGAAAAAAGAGAGGGAGTGTCTTTTCCCATAGCCATTTTCAACTTCAAATGGAACTCACATTGGCAAAGATGAGTTAATGAGACAGAGAACAAAAGGAGAGTCATTTGTGAACCAATGCACTAACTTATTCTGTCAACACAATATGAATACAGCCAATAAACTATACATTGATGTGTAGAATTTTAGGATTTCTTATCACATAAGCCTAATTTTCACCGAAGTGCCTAAATCGACTACATGTAGTGCCTAATGGATAAAGAATTCAACTTACCAGTCAATCATTGGATGATAATCCACCACTCCCAAGATGTCCAGTGTATCCCTTTTCAATGAGAAACTCCATGATGCTGGCATTTAGCACCTGCTGCTGCTTATTTTCCTCTAAAAGCTTCTCTATGGTCTCGTCTCGTTCCTCTAACTTCTTCTCGAGGCGTGTCACATATTCTATAGTTGTGGCAGATTCACATGTGGTTCTAAAAGAGGAGGAAGGCCTCAAGCCGAGTCCTTTTACGTAACCTGGTCTCTTTTTCAGCGCCGCAATGGATAACTCCTCTTGCGTTAATGGGGTCGCACCAGCTTGATTATGCTCAGCCTCAATTTGTTTCATTTTCTCCTGCCATTTTTAATAAATCAAAGCAAGATTAGTAATATCAAACCTATGCTGATTTTCTATCAAAAAAATTACTTGACATACGTACAAAGTTCGTTTGGCATTCTGGAGCAATCCACTGATCCTTGTCGCTATTATAGTGAGTGGATTTGTAGAACTCTGGTAAGTTTGGCAGTTCACCCTTATGTGTTAGAGCCTGGTTTATTAGTTTCACATTCAGAAGGTTAATTTATCATGTCAATTAGCTTATAAAACTTAAAAGAGACATGAAAACGCACGTATTCATTTACTCTAACAGGTAGAGACTTCGACCCGCATCTGTGCTTCGTCTTATTACTGGATCGGTTACTTGTATTTTTCAGTGATCGAAGCTACAAGCACCAACAACCAATGAAACAAAGAGAGGTCAACTCGGATCTAATATTTGACAAGTTTCGAAAAGAGTTCTTTAACTATTATGAGTGCCCAAAACATTGAAACAAGTCCCATATAGAATGGTAAAAGGTTTGGTTACCATCCAATCTTTGTTAGTCCACTTCTTCTCAATCAAACTAGTCCATTGCTCCATGCTAATTTTAGGAGGTGGGTGACTTCTCGCATACCCTTCTCCCTTGGACTCCTTAAGGCTTTTGAATTTCTTATACAACTTGTGGGTGTGATCACTCAATCTCCGCCCACACCTCGTTGCTATTGCCTTATGAACGTCAATTGGATCTCCTTCAAAGTGAAACTGATCCTATAAAAAGAAATGGCAGTAATCATTAACTATGTGCTAGCAAGTACCGAATGCAAAAAAAAACAAAAAAACAAAAAGTTATTGCAATTACCTTTAGGCGTTGAAACAAAGGTGCCTTAATTCCCTCATCCACAGCCTTCCAACTTTTAACACTCAGGTCATGTACACGTTCGCGAACCTCAACTCCTTCAACTCGTCAACCAAAGGTTGCATGTAAACATCAATATCAATCCCCGGTTGCTTATCTCCAGGAATTAATAATGACAACATGAGAAATGGCTCTTTCATAATTAACCAAGGTGGTAAGTTATAAGGAACGAGAATGATAGGCCATATACTGTAGGAGTTATCCATGTTTCCGAATGGGTTGAACCCATCAACGGCTAGCCCTAACCTCACATTGCGAGGCTCCAAGGCGAACTCAGGATGTTGTGTGTCGAATTCCTTCCACTCGTCACAATCAGCTGGATGCCTCCATTCCCCATCATCCACACGCTTGTCCTTATGCCACCGCATATCCTTAGCTCTCTTCTTATTCATGTATAGATTTTTCAACCTCGGAGTCACAGGGAGGTAACGCAAAACCTTACGAGGGATTTTTTTGCCCCTCCCACGATTGATTTTGTACCTAGATTCCTCACACTTTGGACATTTATCCAACTTTGCATTCTCCTTCCGAAAAAGAACACAATCATTTATACATGCATCAATAAGCTCATATGACAAACCCAAGTCACGTAGTATTTTTCTAGTTTCATAGGTGGACTTGGGAACTAAGTTACCCTCTGGTAAAAGTCTTCTCAAGAAATGCAACCACATGTCAACTGCTTTATTGGTCATGTGATTTGTTACCTTCAAATTAAGCAACTCAATAACAAAACTCAATAAAGTAAAACTTGAGCAGTTTGGGTACACCTCACTCCTAGCATCATTTAATAGTCTATCAAACCTTTTTACTTCCTCTCCCTGGTTTGTATTTGTAGAGTCCCCTCTTATTTGGTCTTCTACCAATGCATCAATACCACCCCAATCTCTATCCTCATTGCCAACCATTTCATAGTGGTGATGAACCTCATCTGACATATAAGGTTCTCCATGCATATGCCAAGTAGTATAGCTTTGCATAATACCATACTGGAGCAAATGTATTTGAACGTGTTTAGTCAATAGCCTACAATAGTTTACACACTTTGTACATGGACACATAATATATCCGTGTTGGTCCACAACTTTCATAGCAAAATGAAGAAATGACATTACACCATCACGATATGGCTGACTCATCCTCCCATCAGCAGTCCTAGCTAATGCCATCCAGCTCTTGTCCATGTCTAATGACAAACATAATCTATTAATGATAGTTTACAAATGAAAAATTCAAGCTTACTATTCTTTAAAAGGCGCAGAATAAAAAACATGATACTACAGGATGTGTGACTATCTAAAAGTCTAGATGTAATTTTCAAGAATCTCAACGCTACAAATAAAATGTAAACAAATTTTCCATGTCTCCCACCCATCCATTTGTCTTAACCTAAATGCCATTCTATCCATACATAAGAATACGTGGGCATATACAAAGCTTACAACATGAAAGGGGGAGATAGAGGTAGAGAGTGCTCACTTAAAGTATCAAACTTGGTATTGAGGGCCGAAGGCACGGTAGTTGACGACGAAACCTACAAATGCGTCCTAATCCCTGTAAAAATACAAATGACATCAACATGTTTGCATATATGGAATATGTAACATAATATCTACTCATCTCATAGCGAAATATTTTTTCAGAAAGTATACTTGTCAGGTTTGTGTAATTTTTTGATTAGAAAAGAAGAATAAATAGATAAGGAAAGGATTACAAGAGGAAGCCCAAGGGCCAGTGCGACATTATAATTATAATGGGGAGAAAACAACCCAACAAAGTACCCCAACAATCATAGCAATTTAACATAGACAAAGGCAAATGCAAATTAAAGAGCAACCCAAGCAGCTGTGGATAAGAGATTTGTCAAAAACAAACAGCGCCAAGAAGCAGCAACATGAAAAATAGGATTGCATCAGCAGCAGGATTAAGGCAGCAAGCAGCAAAAGCATAATCAACATCAAAAGTATCCAAAGGAGGTGTGAATAAAGAGCGTCCCAACAGCTAAACAAAATAGGAGCAGCCAATCAAAGATCACGCATTAAACTTTCTAGAAATTTTAAGAGAAATCATATTAAGGAAGTTTCTCTTAAAATCATCCACAGAATAAGCCTGAAGATCAAAGTTAGCTCTTTTCTTTTTACAAAGTTTTGTTTAAACACAAATATCTAACTTATAGTTAATAAGTACGAAACTTACTTGTGGCGTATTTTTTATGGTTAAAAAATGAATAAAATACGAAACATGGAGTGCCTAAATAATCTTCTTGACTAAATTTTACGCCATGAATGGTTCAATCATCAAAATGGAGCCCAAAACTCCGAAACCAACCAGTCTAATTTTCTTCTAATTAACATTGCATACTATCGAGAAGGTTCTACATGTGTGGTGATAAGTTTTACCCTTCTCCTCTGTTTTTTTTAAGACTCTTTTGAAGAAGAAAAAAGAAACACCCAATTCTCATCAACTCCTTCGAATTCTCCTCTGATCTGATTCACAAATCCAAAAAATATCTCCATTTTTGAAATATTCTTTGGTTGTAAAAAACTTTTCTAGTGTCACCTACACTAGATTATCTCCCACCTTCTTCAACCTTGAACTCCTGTTCTCCAACAAAACAGAATTCATATTTTACAATTTCACCAACATTGCCCACCCGAGACCCCTTCAAAAATCAATTGATATGTTTTCGGAACGCATTTGTGTTAAACAAATCAATTGATATGTTTTCGGAACACTTTTGTGTTAAACAAATAAATTGAAACACCGAATGAGAACTCTTTCTTGCACATAAATTATCTACGAAAACATACTAACTGATATCCGGTGAACATGATTTTTTTGGAATGTTTAATTTCCCAATGATCTATATCTAAAAAAAAAATGAACGATTTCGACGATTGAATAAGAGGAGGAGACACTGATTTCTACACCCGCTGCCACTATCTTTAAGAACAACTGCACACGAGATAGAAGAAGGAAAAAAATTCAGAGTTCAGTTTGAATTCTAGGAAATACCAACCTATATAGGATGCCTGTTGCATACAGGCAATGGTAAACTACAATGAAGACAGACAATAGGGGCCAATTGTTCTTTCTTAAAGTAGCAACATCACTTTTTTTTTTTTCATCACAGTAGTGGTCCTACCCCTGAAGACTCTTGGCCACATATTGGTGAGAATGACACGAGAACTCACAAACAAACAATAGCACAAACTTTACCCCCCAAAAAAACAATAGCACAAACACATCATAAAATACGGAATCCCAAAAGTCATAGCATTATTTAATTCTTGACAGTGCGTTCAAGCCCCACACATTGAGTTCGCCGCCACTCGGACCCCTTTTTTGGGGATTTTAGCTTGTAAGTATAAAATTGTTTCATCACTACCAAAATCAGCTAAGACTTTTGCTTTTCAATTACTTTTTTGACTCTCACGGGAACAATGAAGGGCTGAAAATACATATTGTATCATACAAGTTCCAGACTTCCACATCAACCAATTAAAAGGAAATATATTCACACAAAAAATCAACTTTGTCTTACAAATCAAGAGATAGGATAAGAGAGGCGTGGAGATTAACCTTGATTTATGAGATCGTCCAGCGTCCGAAGCTTGCGTTGTAGCCCAAATGGTCGACTTCGTAAGTTAGGGCAAGGACTACTGTAGTTGCAGTTTAGCAAAGAAAGAGAGGAAACCAAAAGAAATTGTTGGAGAAGAGTGACGGAGAGCTACGCACAGCAAAGAGGGAGAGACCAATGGACTTCTAGCGGAAGACGGTCGAGAGCCATTGACGTACACAAAATGAGGAGTATTTGGGATTTTTCTTTTTACTGAAGTTAAACCCACCTAAGTGACGTCATTTCACCCTTTTAGTTTTAGCAAGAAATTTTTTTCTCGCCATTGAAGTCGAAGTCCCGCCAAAGCCCCAAATTTTTTTGGAAACAACGCCAACTTCCCGGTTAAAATTTCGGAAATTAAGCCGACGAAATGTTTCCTCGCCCTTGGCAAGAAAAACTTACGAAAATATTTTTAGTAAAAGGGCGACAAAAAAATTTCCTCGCCTATAATAAACTAAATTGCGAGGAAATATTTCCTCGCCTCTGAGTCCTAAAAACTTCGCGGCACAAAATATATTTCGCGGGATTCTTTTTTGCGAGGAAAAATACAAAATTCCTCGCCGTAAGGGTCTTTTGGCGAGGAAAAATAATTTCCTTGCCTATTTTGATCAACTCATTTCTATTCTACGACAAAATTTCATTTTCCTCGCCATTGACCAACCTTTAGCGAGGAAATCAAATTTCCTCACCATTTTTCCTCGCGGTAGACAGATTTTGTTGTAGTGCGTGTTCTTATTTCAACACGCCTCCCTGCATCAGTTGGTATCAGAGTCTGCGCTTGATTTCGGATCATGGCGCAACAAGGAGTTCGTTATTGTCGTTATGCTGTTGCTGAAGATGTGTATGAACGAAGTAAAGCTGCACGAGAAGCATGAATAGAGGCGCGATTCCAACAATTAGAACAACATGTGTCAGACTCGATTGACGCCCTAGCCAACCAGATTGTTGCCCTAACTGTTGGGGGGAATCCACCTCGCCCGTCGTCTTGTTATACCTCGGTTTCCGAAAGAAGAGGAGGTGTCGGATGACGTTTCTATCACCAAATCTTTGGCAGTAACTATCAACCAAGGGGGAGGACAAGAGGGGCTACCATTGAGTGACCTTTCACTTCAAATATTATTTCAGATCCAGTAGTGGATTGGAGTAAGCCACCAGTTTTTTATGAAGAACTGGTGGAGAAAATTACAGAAAATCAAAAAAAGTTGCAAAAAAAATTGTTTCTATGTTGGCGTTGTTGGAAACAGATGTAGGAGAATCAATTAAATTTGATTCTTACGAAAAGCTTGAAGATGGTGAAGTTGACGAGAGTACTAACGAATATGTTGATCCGTTTTGAGAATTTGTTGAAGACACTAAAAGTCCATTTGTTTTGATTGAGAAGGACGGTGAATTTGCATTGGTAATGAAAATTATTCCTTCAAAATTTCAAGATTCCTTTGTGAAATTTGGGTTCGGAAAAATCAACTTGAAGTACAAGATCAATGTGGACAAGATTCGACGACTTCTAATGTATAAACTCAAGGACGAGTTTCTTTAAGCCGGAGAGAATGATGCAGAATCGAAAAATAATATTATTTAAAATAGCTTTTTGAAGTTTTCCTTATTTCAATTTTAGTTTCTTAATTTTAGGTTGATTTAGTTTCCTATTTTATGTTTTCTTGTTATACAAGAATTAGGATTTCTAGCTAGTATTTTATTTCCTTTTTAGTTTTAGGGTTGCTGCTAGTATAAATAATTGGTGTAAGCTTTAGGGCAAGGGAGTTGTATTTTGATTAATGAAAATGAGAGTTTTTCTCTAATTGTTTGCTCAAGGAGGGAGTACCTCTAGTTCAGACAAAATTCCTGATTGTCCTTGTTGCAAGTTCTTATTTCAACACGCTTCCCTGCATCACTCAGACTCTTCCATTTGTCCTTTATACAAAGGGTCTTTCGGGGAAAATATAGCTAATTTTTTATCTGGTTAGAATACACGAGGGATCATTAAATTGGGATGGTGGGAGTGTTACATAGATTCCTATCAGTCAAGTAACATACTATATAGGAAACTACAACCATGTGAATTCCCGTTAGTCGAAATTGGGGATCCTGTAGTGCCGGAGTTGCACTGCAATACTACAGGGTCGTTGATTGTGCAATCAATATTTAGGCTGAGGAAATGAGATTTTGTATGACTCTCTCCCAAAAGTATGTATTTTGATGATTCAAACCCTTCACATTTAAAGTCAGGATGAGATTTCAACGTCAGATTGACAAAGATGGAAATAAAATTAATATATCCAACTTGCAAGGCGATATTAATTGGTAATACAAATTGCAAGAACAATACTAAAATAGTTATCGTAATAAACCTATATAACAAAAACATGATCATGCAGGATTACAGACGTGTGTCGGATTTGGATCCGGGGTGAGTGCTATGCGGTAAGTGTTGTGTAGCAAAACTATGTCATTTTGCTTGATTTTTGTGCACACTTCCAAAACTTCCAAGGGCCTTGTTTGGAGGAAGAAAAAACCATTACAAAGTGCCTAAGCCCAAAGTGCTTAAACCCTAAACTTGAAATGCCTAAACCCAAAGTGCCTAAATCCAAGTGCCTAAACCCACTATACTCTACCCCAAAGAGCCTAAATCCCATAAAATTGAACTTCAAAATTAAACCCCACACTTAACTCTTCAAACAAGGCCCTTGGATATATTAAGAAAATGAGCAAAACGACATAGTTTTGTCACACAACATGGCGCACAACACATACCGCACAACGCCTCCCTTGGATTCGTCGGGTTTCGAAGTTCCTTAAAAAATTACAATTGTTGTGAAGAAAATCTGTAACTTAAGCAGGGTGGTCACCCAGACTCTTCTGTTTGTCCTTTATACAAAGGGTCTTTCGGGGAAAATCATTTGCAAGGGCAAAACATAAATTGGTAGAATATTAATTAATGATTTTTTGATCGGCAAAAGAAAATTTTACTCCTATTAAAGACTCAACGATGGCATGGCCGGCTCAAGGGTTTGGAGTTCCCTAGGCCTGGTCTAAAAAATGTGCTCTAAGAGTATAACACTTAATTTTTTTTCCCAGTACCAATCACAATACTACAAAACCAAGACACTATAAAGTTCTACTAATCATTATATAATAACAAAAAAGTCAAAATACAAAGTCTCCAAATACATATCGAACGCACGATTATCACTTAAATATTACTCGTGTTGCGTTTTTAGAAGCAAAAGTATAATTACACTTGTATAGTTGTATAATCCATCTCTTCTACCAAGTCATTTTATCATGGCATCGAAAAATGAATTCATCGGCAAAGAAAATTCCATTATTATGGCATCAAAAAATGAAGCTATTACACTAAAAAATAGAATCCATGGAGACAAGTTCAAAGAGTATAAAACTCTTCGACATATGACAAATCTATAAATCAAATGTAAGAAACAGTAAACCCACAACTATGAAGATGAATTTTTTTCCTCTTTCCGGATTTTGAGAGAAATTGAAGCATTCTAATTTTCCTTTAACTAATCAATCACATAATCATCCTTCAATTAACTAATCATTTTTCAATTAAAAAAAACCTTTGCCAGGATACAATACAGATTTTGCTTTCGGGATACATTCAACATGGATTTTACAAACAAAATCCATGTTGGGCCTTCTTTTTTTTTTTTTTAACTTATCTTTGAGCCTTTTTTTTTAGATTGAGCCACAATGGTCTGGGTTATTTTGTAACTAATAATGGTTTTTTTTCTTCTTTATTTGGGTAAAAAAAGAGTCCTAGTCTAGCTCATTTGTAAAAAATGTTGGAGTGCCCCAAAAATCAGCCTTTTTTGGAGTGTCCTAGGCCCAGGCCTTGTGGGCCGTGGGCCTGAGCCGGCCATGAATGAGGGTACGTTGAAAAGATAAGAGGAAAAGAGCTGGCTAGTATCAATGCTAGAAGTAATCATCCCGTATCATGAACCAGCGTGCACCAACTAAAAAGGAAAAACACATCTAACAATTAAATTTGAGTAAGAGTAACTTCATTCATAATAAAGATTCAATCCACCATATGTATGTTATACGACTGGAAAAAGACCTATTGCACATGAATATTACATATTCATATATAATGGCGGAAACACCAACGATAAATTGATCAAACAATTAAATGTCGGTCGGAAAAGCGCGTGCAATTGAACATCCAACAATCAAGTTGAACGAGGTAAAACTTACAAGCAAAAGACTGGAGTACTACCTTAATTACTTTAGTAGAGTACGTATTCGTAAAAGAGACTTGAAAGCTGGCATGAATTGGTAAACTCATTGTCAAAATTTTTGCGTGAAATTTGCTTGTGACAAAAAATGATCATATTATTCCTACATCAAAGCTATGCCATGACTCTTTCAAACTTGAATATAAACCTTTATTTTCATCTGCAGTATCCTTATTTATTTTTAACACTTTTTTTACAATTTTTAATACACTTTCATACACTTTTATTCACTTCTCATATATTTCAATACACTTTTTATCCTTAACGACAGTCTATGGGCTGATTTTATAATTTGTCTTTTTTTAATTACCCCCAAAATATAATAAAACTGAAAATATTTAAATTTTTTTCCCGGAAACATAAAGAACTTTATTACGAATGAGAGCGGTCCAAAGACCGAACATCAGCATGGGCGAGACTAGCGAGATATTGAGGGACTGGACCCCCCACACTCCAATCTAGCATCTAATAGGGCTTGCTTACCTAGAGAATTAGATACTTTGTTACAAGAGCGCTTTACATGAATAAAAGAGCAAGATGAAAATAAGGGTAAAAGCACCAAGCAATCAACAAGAATGGAACGTCAGTCCGAGAAGAATTTTCCATCTTGAGTTAGTGCTTGAGATCCACTTGTAGCGAGTCACCTTTGACAATGAACTTCGAAAATCCATGATTGGCCGCAATAACTAGAGCTTTGTGAAAGGCCAAAGCTTCGCTAGAATGTGGAGACATAAGCTCGGAAAAAGGAATATCCCTCTTCTTATCTATTTGTAAATTGTATCTATAGAAATAGAAAACAAATAAAATCTAAAATCATGCCAACCAATTTGTAAAATTCTTTACTTGAAAAGTTCGAACTGAACGCAAACAAAAGAGGTAGGAAGAATAAGGTTGAATATCTTTTGTATTTCAGTTGTAGTGTGCAGATGCAATTTAAGAATATCTTTTTTATTTTATTTTTTTACACCTACTGATTAGTATTAAATCAAATAATGAACTTAATTCATAGAAAACCTTACTCCTAAAGGAATCAATTCAAGCAGTCCCAAGAACAATTCAGAAGCACGAATGTGAACATTAACAAAGAGTAACGGGAGACCAGCTTTATGCATTATTGATCAATCATTTTCACTAAAAATATAAAGAAATTAAAAAATTTAAAATATCATTAAAAAATTGAATGGGCGGAGATATATAGGAAAAAAATCAAGTCAACCCTTTGAGGGAGAGGGGGAGAGTTGACCGGTTCAGGAAGATAGAGATGATGAAACTTAGGCTCCCAGTTTTCCAAAAGATTTTAGCACCCAGGTGGGTGCTAAAATCATGGTATTTCAAATAAAAAATTAAGTGTTTTCGTGTATTATTTTTTGAATTTTTCACACCGAATTAAAGTACACGAGGAGTACTTTAATTTGGTGCGAAAAAATCGGAAAATGATACACGGAACCACTTCATTTTTTTATTTTCAAAAAATAATACTCGAAAACACTTAATTTTTTATTTGAAATACCATGATTTTAGCACCTGCTGAACTCATTTGCTAAAATCTAGGTTGCTAAAATCAAATGGAAAACTAAGCCTTAATCGAACAATAGTTGGATCAAATCCTTCTGAGACTATACCCTAGGAGTAACGTTTAATGAATTAATAAAATTGATTCATAATTTTGCCGATAGAAAAAAAAAAAAAAAACCAAACTTTATTCATAATCATAGAAAATGTTACAATAGGAAATGATACAGATGCAAAATGCAGTTTATAAAATAGGAGGTATTTTGAAATGAATACAGTCCCTGGCCCAAATCAGCGCATGGCCCACGAGCCGAAGTCTGATTGGATGGCCGACTTTATTCATTATCCAATTTGGTGTCATCAAAGTCCAAAAATTAGTTAAAAAGAATCCTTTGGCATGGTGATCAAAGACTTACCAAACTTGCTTCATTTTAAGATAGGAAAGGCTACAATACACACCTAAAAGTGTGTACTATGTGCATCTATTATATAGTTCATATTGTGCCACCTTATTGGCTATCGCAACATTTTTTCAGTGTTTCATAACTTTTTCGCAATATGATTCGTAACATTTTCTATGATTCATAACATTTTAGTGTGTCTCGTAACTCTTTTTTTTTTTTTTTAAAAAAAATTATACTTTTGGAAATGGCTACAATACACACCCCTTAATTGTGTGTACCATATGCACCTATTGTATGATCCAGATTGTGCCATCTCATCGGCAATCGTAACATTTTTTAGTTTTTCATAACTTTTCGACAATATGATTCGTAACATTTTGTATGATTTGTTACATTTTGGTGTTTCTCATAACTTTTATAAAAAAAACCCGTAACTTTTACAAAAAAATTCGTAACTTTTATTGGGGTGTGTATGATACACACCCAAATAAGGGGTGTGTATCATAGCCTTTATACTTTTTGTAGGGGTGCGTATGATAAAAATACCGAAATAAGATGTGTGTATTGAAGCATTTCCCTTTTAAGATTATTAAGATTTTAGGTTCGAAAAATTAGAAGTGCTATCAATTACTCTTTTAAGGCCACTAAAATTGTTCTCGATCTTTAACTTCAGGACCTTAGGATTATTCGAGTGTGTAAAAGCATCTGATTATAAAAAATGAATTTGTATAGACAGGTGATAAATTTGGAGTCAACCATTGTTCTCTCTCTCTCTGAGAGAGAGAGAGAGAGAGAGAGAGAGAGAGAGAGAGAGAGAGAGAGAATAGTTGACTAATTTGGACAGACAGAGATGATGAAGTTAACCAATTAATGGATGAAGCAAATTCAGATTACACCAAGTTTTCAGTCAAGTGGGAAACCTAAACTTACGTAAGGAAGCAAATTCAGTCCAAAAAGCGGTTAAAAGATAGAGATATGGACATTGTTTTTATCATGCTATGGACATAATTAATGTTGGATGACCTACTTTATGCATTATTCAACGGGTACCATTTAATTATGAAGAATTCATAAAAAAACACTAATCAGTCACAAATTGGATCCATGTATGCAAATGGGAAAAATCTTCAGTCAACCCTTTCACAGAACTTTGGCTAAATTTAAAAAATTGGTTTTTTGATTTTTTTTTTTCGTTTTGTCTTTATTCAAATTTTTTTTACATTTATTAGTTTTGAGTCAAGATTTTGTGATTTCTGGATTTATCTCGTCGAGACGAATCCAAAGAGTATAAAATTATGGTCAAAGTAATAGTTTTTTTAATAAAGCCGAAAAAACCCAAAATAAACCAGTTTTTTAGATTATTTTTCTTCTTTATTCACAAAACTTTATGTTTGGCTAATAATTTTATACTTTTTAGATTCCACTTGTCGAGACAAGCTAAGAAACCACAAAAAATCGACCGAAACTGAAAAATACAAAAAAAAAATTGAATAAGGACAAAACGCAAAAAACTAGTTTTTTCAAATTAGCCAAATGCCACGGATTATCAGGAAAAAAATACTCAATGTCCATAAGGCATGGTAAGTAGATGTCCCAAATTCTCTCCGCACTATATATTTGTGGGGTGCCCGCCATTTAATTATGTGGAGCCCATACAAATGTGCGGTGAGAAAGGAGTTGGGGCATCCACCTACCATGCCCCAGGGCACTGAATAATCACTCCATTGCCAGTTAACCCCAAAACGGCCGACATAACATTTTCGACTACGATGTTGTTTGAGAGGGGTAAGGTTTTTTTGGAGCTATAAGTATGTGTTGGTGATATAGGATTTGTTTATTGTTTGGAACTAGTGGAAAAAAAAATAACAAATCAAAAAATTAATTAAGCGCAGTAAATCTTTCTTTTCTTTTCCACTGTGCCGTGGTTTATTTTAATGCTAAAAACATGGCTGTTTGTGATGCAAATTTATTTTGGATAATTGTGTAATACCCATTGTGATTTACTTGATGTAAGTGGATGATTTATAATCATCAAGATTAATTATTGATAATAGATGTGGCTGTCGTGGAGAGAATCAGAAACCGTGCACTAAAGGGTTGTGTATGCAATCTAAGCCGTCCAAAAGTATTTTTAACGGTTCAGATTTGTTAAAACCATCCTACGTGTTAGATAATTTATGTTGTTTGAAATCTAAACCATTAATTATAGAGATGAATGGCTCAGATGGGCACTACACCCCTATAATGCACCTTTGCACAATGAATTTGGCAAAAATTCAAATTTGGCCAAACCATGTAGAAATCTTTATAATTTATTTCTTGACCCAATATTTATTTTTGGTAAAAACCACCAACAGTATTTCTGTGTCGCAATATTATAAGCTTTTAAAATTAAAAATTGGTGACATATCACAATCTTAAGGACTGTATAATCCAGTGTAAATACAAGTTAATCCACGCCTTCGTGGAAAGTGCTTTTGTTGTTTTTTCTTCACTGTATCTAACAAGATGACACAAATATACTTATCTCAATTAGATTTTAGTTGAAATATTCACTATGTTAATGCATCAAGATAAGTTAAACTATCTGAAACAGACGTAAAAGAATTTAATATATATGGGTCTTTACTCTTTACAGTTTTATTATAAATTCCTGTCGTAATCTCGTCCACTGCATGAGTAGTTTTTTTTTTTAACTCAAGTGTTCTGACTAGCTTACGCTCACCTCGATTAATCTTGAAGGACTAATCTCACCGTCCACTAATAGGAGACCGAATTAAATAGTGAAAAGTAGGTCCAGATGTGATTTTGGATTCTCATTATGAATTCTCAATTTTCAATGACTATTTTCCCTTTTTAAACAATTGGGTGTCACAAAATATAAATGTATATTCACAGATACAATCATGATCTCCTAAAGACTTCCTCACGGATCTCCTCCGTGAGGACCACCCATTTTTTGATTGTTCGGACCAAATTTCGACGATCCGAACCGCTCAATGTCAAAGCATGTTTTCCAAGGCCAATGCGAGGAATCACCAAAAAAAAGAAACCCGAAAGTGCTTCATCCGAGCAATTTTTCATAATAACCGTACATATATAGTTTCTTGAAAAATGCTCGAATGAAGCCTTTCCGGGTATTTTTTTTTTTTGGTGATTCCTCGCGGTGACCCTTAAAAACACGTTTTAAACATATTGAGCAGGTCGGATCGTCGAGATTTGACCCCAATCCATAAGGTCCTCACGGAATTTCCGTGAGGGAGTTCTCATTAGATCATCCTCCTTCACCAATAAATGCATATTCGTTTATGTGTTCATTATACAGCAGATACGTAGGAGTATTACACTCATCATATTATACATATTTATTTATACGTACTTCTGTACACATTTAGAGCAAATCCAATGGGGGATGGATATCCAGTTGCATTGCCATTACAGAAGAAAAATTTGCAAATCATCAATCCAGTGCATAGCTATAATCAGTTGCAAAATGCACAAGTTGCATAATTGGTTGCAAATATAGAACCAAGGATGGCTAGAGCCATCCTTGCCACATTATCAATCTCAACTGCCATCTTCAAGTTTAGGGTCCGGAGACTACCTGAATCATGCCGGAAAGTGACCGGAACCTGCTTCTCTCGCCGGGAAGTCGCCGGAGTTGATGCTGGGACATGCTCTAACCATAATAAACTTTGAAATCGACCAAGGTACTCCAAAATCGACTATGCTCTGACCGTGGTGGACTATTTTGGCCGTTCTATGAGGGTTTTTTTTAACTGATTGGCTTGTTGATGGGTATGGCTGATGGGTTTTGTGTGTGAGAGAGAGAGGGGTTTCATCGGAGAAGGGAGTATGGCCGATCGGTTTAGAACCAGGGAGTAGGGTCGATCGGTTTGCATTTGTTTGCTTTGTTCATCTGATCAAAGGGGGGACTTGGCACATGTGTTCATATGAGAGATGAGAGAGAAAAGCTTTTCTCTTTTCTCTTGGAAGTAATGACAGTTGATGGAAAATTTGCCCCCAATGGGCAAATTTGCTCCCAACTACTCACCAATTATTTCTTCTTTCACCATCATTTTCCCTCAAAAAAACTAGAATGGGGTTGAGAATGGTAGATTGAAAAATATCCGAGATTTTAGGTAGAACGGTGGTTGAGAATGGTGGATCCAACAAATATCCAAAAAAATTGTTCGAATAGGGGTTGAAAAGTTAGTTGGAAATGGGGGTTAAAAAATTAAAGAGCAACACTACATACCCAAAAAAGTTACCCAAAAAATACCCAAACACACACACACAAGTGTGGCTCCCACACACACTGCAGTTGTGTGTGTGGGAGCCACACTTGTGTGTGTGTGTTTGGGTATTTTTTGGGTAACTTGTGTTTGGGTATGTATCATTTTCCAAAATTAAATCACAACGGAGTTGAAAATAACGTAGATAGTTGAATTGGGGTTGAAACAGTAATTAAAAGTGAGGTGGTGGGAAAGTTAGTTAAATTTGAAACTGTTTAGTTCTATTTTAGAACCAAGCACCGGAGCATGGGTTCTATTTTAGAACCAAAAACCACTTTTTGGTGCCAAAATATAGCAATGGCTATAGCCATTTTGCATTTTGCATTGGATTTGCTCTTACACACCAAAGATGCATTGGCATAAAAAATGTGTACGGGCACAATAAATAAATATGTTACAAAATATAAATGTAATAACTCAATACATGCATGTGCATTAATGCACATATCCATGGTCAAATATTCACTCACAATTCCGTAATTTGATTATACTCCAAAACCCTACACATCCATAATTTTATTTTACGAACTTTCGCCATACACTTTCATAGGTTCTGTTTATAAGTTTTTCATAATCCGGGGTCGACAATCTCTTATTACTTATTCCTAATCTAAAATTCCCCACAATATTATGCAGTAAATCCTTCTCTTGACCACGCTATTATTGCAAAAATTGGTGATTAACTTGGACAAAAAACAAGCTAAGGGATACTGTGTCAAACACCCACTATGCATAGCGAAGGTTGGCAAGGTTGTAGAAGGCGCCGCGTCTACTCTTTAGCTGAGCAAAGGTTCCTTGTTCCACGACCTTCCCGTCGCCAAGAAAAGCAATGGAGTCGAGATTCTTGATGGTGTTGAGCCTGTGTGCCACCACCACCGTAGTCCTTCCGACCATGATCCGGTCCAACGCTTCTTGCACCATCTGCTCCGACTGGACATCAAGAGCTCTAGTTGCTTCATCTAGTAACAAAATAGTTGGTTTCCGGATAATTGCTCTTGCTATAGCAATTCTTTGCTTCTGTCCTCCTGATAGGTGCACTCCCCTCTCTCCACATTCAGTTTCATACCCATCTTTTAGTGATCTGCAACAAAGGAATGGAGAGAAGGGAAAGTTATTTCTTGAGCTAGGAAGTAATCCATCATGTCTGTATTTATAGTTTCAGTATTGGTCATGACCGATATTCGGTGATAAAAGTTTGGATCCACAAGTAGTACCTGTGTCAGCCAATACGCATAGGTAAATTTCTTAAACCAATATTCTTTTCAGTACTATGTCCACCCAAAATACTTTTGGAAGTTCTATAAATGAAAATGCGTACCCAAACATAACTATATTGGTCAGATTTTGTAAAATCTATGCCAAATAGACAAAATATTAATTTTGGGCTATGTTACTCGGATGTCGGGTGCGGATATGTATCTAGGTGTCGGATTCAACCATTTCTCATTTCAAGGATACGGGGACACGTCAAAATAATCAAATTTGTTTCTATTTTTTGTGTATTTTCTTACTTAAAATGGTGCTTTAAGGTTTTATAGCGCATTTCATGGATAATAAGAGAAGTTTATGCATACTTCCATGATAAACTCGAATTACAATTAGGTTTTCTATAGAAGTGTCTTACTAAACTTATCGGACACATATCCCACACCCTTATCCGAGTGTCGAGTGTCCGACACGGGTACTTTATACCATTACGAGAGTCCGCGTAATATAGATTTTGGGTAACCTAGGACCTGCCCTGAGAATGCAACATAGGACCGATTTTGATACAGAAAACTCAATGGCACACGAATCCACTCACAAAAGAGTCAAAACATGTCCATCATGGCATTTGATGGGCTTTGCCAATGATTTTTCATACATTTACGGTTTCCCCCTGATTCTCAATGTGTATGCATCGTGCTAAAACATGTAAGAGTCATGGCACAAGCAAACTTACGAGATGAATTCATGAGCATTGGCAGCCATGGCAGCATCCAAAACCTCATTCTCTGATGCATCGAGCTTCCCAAACACGATATTGTCACGAATGCTGCCAGAATAGATCACTGGTTCTTGGCTAACAAGTGCCATTTGCCTTCTATACCTACTGATATCGAGAGACCTTGTGTCGGCCCCATCGACCATCACTGTCCCCTTCTCACTGTCATAAAATCTCTGAATCAGTGCAATAACTGTAGATTTCCCACACCCACTTTTCCCCACGAGTCCAATGCTAGCCCCTGGTTTCACTTCCAGGCAAAACTGGCACAACACTAGGTTCTCGGGCTGTCTTGGGTATGCGAAATCAACTGCTCTGAACTCTATGCCACCAGCCATTTTCTCTGACTTGGTTCCATCCATGGCCTAAGTGAGACAATTTAAACCACTGTTGGAAACAATACTAACTAAACAAAAGGTAAAAAGTGGTTTAGCCCAAACACAATGGAAACTTACAAAATGTAAGAGTGTGTAACATCTGTTAGGCACAACTTCTTCCTTCGGCTTATGGGCTAGAAACAACTTTATAAAGCTGTGGAAACTTACAATCTAGAAGCTTCATTATAACATTGGTTTAGCTCCAACTAATGAAGAAAGAAGCGCAGAAACTTTTTCTGGAAAAGAACTTAGCAATTTAGTGCAATCTAACATGTGGGCTATATGTTCTCCTTTGAACCAGATGAGGGTTGTGTCTGAGCCAAACCACAATGGCTGAACCGTGACTACCCAAGAAATTAGACCCACAACACAACAATTAAAAATGTTACTTACAGTGTAAATTAGTGATTGTCGATCAAGAATAGCAAACACGGATGTCACAGCAGTGGAAACTTTGGCTAGATCAGAGGTCATGCTCCCAGCATCAGCTATTACTTTTCCAGTACTCACCAATATAAAGAAAGTCTTGAACACTTCCCCACCTGTTATCTCCCCTCTAGTCATTAGTCTCCCACCATACCAAAAATCCAATGCCCAACACATGTAAGTTATACACTGGGCCAAACCCATCCCAATTCCGGCTAGCCACATGCCTTCTTCGCCCCCTCCTTCCTCAGCTCATTCTGGGCCTCGTTAAAAAGCGCAAGAACTTTCTTGATGCTTCCAAACGAAGTCACAATCCTATGGTTGTACACTGCCTCAATAGCAATTTGAGTACTTATATTCTGAGCTCTTACAAATTTTGTCGAAACAGAAGATAATACAACTTTCCGCCCATAGAAACAAAGGATTGTGAGAGGTTCCACCGCGATCATAACAATTGCAAGCTTCCATGAGACAACTAATCCCATGATTACTGCCAACACCATGGCTGAAATGGTCTGGACTAAAAGGGAAACTCTGTCCGCGACAAGGGATTTCACCATGGCAGCTTCATTGCTCAATCTGGCACATAAGGCTCCGTTGGAGTTCTGCTCGTCATCGAACCATGCTGGTTCAAAAGTCAAGACTTTCTCTAGCATTTTTGGTCTGATCCTTTTCGTCAGCTGCTCACCCATGTAGGCAAAATGGTAGTGTTGCAAGGGACTCATAATCATTGCAATTACAGCGAGGGAAGAGAAAATTAGACAATATTTCCGGATGCTAGGGAGCATTTCCTCATGACTAGGCAAGAAAAAGGCAAAAATCATGCTACTGTTGGTGAAGGCATAGACAGGTGTAATTGCGCCATAGACTATAGCAGAGAGGCTTCCAATTAGCCCTTGTTTCCACTCTACAGAGTTCCTACTAATGAGCCTGGAAAAGGAAGGTGGAGGGAAAGATATGGTATGTGGGTTCAGATCACTGGGTAGCGGTGTAGCAAAGACAGCTGAGCTTGATCTGCCAGAGCTCAGCCTACCGGAACTGATTCTTGCCATGGATGAAACACGGGATTCGATGTGTTGTTGGTCTTTGTCATTAGAGCTGAACTGTCTTTATAGTTTCGCCAATTTGCATAAAGCCCATTTTCTCGGTTGATTAGGTCATTGTGTGAGCCTATTTCACTGTAGAAAGCTTGTGGGCGACAACCTGATCAAGTTCAATATTAGTGAAAGAATGAATATTTGACAATATACAACGGAGAAAGAGAAGAAGAAAAAGAACATATAGCTTTCTTGTAATTAAGCTATAAAATTTGCTCAGGAGAAAATTTATAAAAAGAAAAAGGAAAAATTGACTAGTCTCTAGATGCCATTAATCTCGCCTAGCACCTAGCGACTTTTAGAATGTTGATTCTTCCTGATCCCATGATCCAACAAACACCACCTTACATTAACCTCATTACGGGACAATTGATTAAGGAGTTGGATTACTGTTTAAAGAAACCATATTTCCCTAGCAAAAGGGAAACACTACCAGTGTGGTTCTTTCCATGGAGGCTTGATCCAGGGCATTTTGCACAAGTGTCTCTGATTCCGAGTGAAGCGCGCTTGTTGCTTCGTCAAGTAGAAGAATGACAGGGTTCTTGATAATGGCTTGTGCAATTGAAATTCTTTGTTTCTGCCCGCCTGATAAGAGTGCTCCACGTTCACCAACCTGTTACATCTGATCTCATCAAAACTACATATCCCAATTTTGACCAACAGCAAGTTCAAGAAGTCACGAATAATCCCGTGACGTTCTATTTTCATTTTCATTTTCCTGTTTTTAGTTTTCGAAAAACCCAAATAAGTTGTTAGCAAACTGTTGCTCAAAACTATTTTTGGGAAAATTTTCCTAAAACAATGTAGGGATGTATCATCTTTCAGAAAAAACAAAAAGATGTTTTTAGTTGTGTTATGAAATTACAAATCTACCCTTCTACCCAAACAACTATTGCTCTTTTTTTTTTAAGAGTGGGCAGATTCATAATTTTACATGATTGAAGTACATGTACTTGATTGTGCAATGATTTTGTTTTTTTTAGGTTAGTGGAATGAAGTGGTTTTTTTGTTGGTTTTTTTTAGTGGAATGAAGTAGTTTTTGATTTAAAACAAAACTAGTTTTTTGTTAGTGGAACATGGCCTTAGTGTGTGCTGACTTGTTGATAACTATATTTATGACCAAGAAAACAATACCAAAAAGCGACCCCTAACTAGTAAGAATAGAAAACTAGTTGGGGTAATGTCAACATGGCCTTAGCAGTTTCATCAATGTCAGTTATACCATAGAAAGGGGCTAAAACCTTAATGTACCTTGGTCTCATACCCCTCTGGAAGCTGCCTTATGAAATCGTGAGCATTTTAAGCCTTGGCAGCATTCATCACTTCATCCATCGGAGCATTCATCGTTTCATTACAGGGGATTTTTGGATCAACCACTTACACACATCCGATGGAGCTGATTTCTCGTGGGGCCCTTCGGAACATTATTCTAAAATGATTGAACGGCTCAGATCGTTCGTGTGGGACCCAAAAGTGGGTCCCCGAGACCTATCTGTGCACAGCCATCTGTGCACGTTGTTTTACCGTTTTAAAATCATGCGTGTGTTAGTTGACTTCTTTTATTTTTTTCAGAAAAGAAAAGAGAAGATGGTGAGAGTATTTAAATTAAGAGCTGATTGAGTTCATTGATTTTAAATAAGCTTAGGTGTTTGGGTTCATTGATTTTAAATAAGTTGACTTTGAAAAGTAATTAGTAAAAACTTTTACTTATGGATTTTTTTGTTTATATAAACTTTTCTCATAACTTAGAGTAACTTTCTTGTTTTTAGCACCCATAACTTTTAGCAAAAAAAAATTTCCGATATACCAAAAACAAAAATGATTATTATGGGTGCTTTTTGGTGATTGATTAAGGACTATTTGAGCCTGAGTCGGGGAGCTGGTTTTGTGGAAGGTGACAAGGCTGCATCCAGCCGCGAAGTGCAAGTGGTTGGATGTTCAGAGGTGATTATGGACGGAATTTTTTCAATCAGAAGTTTCCCGTTATCATGGTTGCTCAGTTTTATGGGCAGTTAGGTGTTGCATTAATTGTAATATTGGGAATGAGCGTATTGGGCTATGGGCACTAGGATATAGCTCAAGGGGTGAAATTTGGTGTGAGCAATGGGCTCTGGGTGTTTTTGGATTTTGACATGTAGTTTTTAATTTGTTTTCTCACCTCTTCTTTCTTTTCTCTCTCCTGTAATGTTTTACAGTAATGATACATACCACGGAAAAATGACCCCGAAAATGACCCAGAAAACACATCCAAGGGGTGAGATTCACCCAATACACTGTTTAAAGTTTATACAGTGTATTGGGTGAATCTCACCCCTTGGATATGTTTTCTGGGTCATTTTCGGGGTCATTTTTCCGTGTATGTAGACTTATTGAATGTTTTATTGTTATCAATAAAAAGTAGCACTTTTTAAAAGTTTTTCCTATGCTTGTTTGTGTAGTTGAAGAATCTACTAACTTATAACATTCAAAATATTGTACATTGGGACCTCATATGATACTTCAAGAATCAATTCTGATGACGCATTCTAAAAGATCAATTCTTGATGATCAAACACGAATCAACTATTATATTATCAGTAATTTTTTAAAAAAAATAAACAACAGCAAAAAGTCAAAAACTTTTAGAATCAATAACCATTGACCCACAAATTCCCATCCCACGGGTGATACATAGGAGTATAATAATTGTCCACTCTCATTATATTTCTAGTGGTGGTTGAAAAGCTCTTTGTGATCTTCATTTTGTTAAGTTTTTATGATAGAGAGAAACTATAAATATTTCTAAAAGAAACTTATAGACTATTTGAGAAAGCTGAAAACTAAAAATTAAGTTCTGAAAATTGAATGTTGAATTTGCGAATAAGTTGTTTGATATGTAATGGATCTTAAGCGCTGAAATAAATAAGTTGTTTGATCTGTATAAGGAATTGAAGTATTAAATTTACTATTTTTTTTACATTGCCTTCCATATATTCATACTAGAATGCATAAATGAAAAAAAATACATTTATCAAAACAATAAAAATATGTTAAATATTGGCAAAATTGTGATACATCGGTGGTGGTATAAATTCACTAATTTTTATTCTTTGCCTCTTATATATTCATACTCGAATGCAAAAATAAGACCAATAAATGAAACAAAAGCACATTTATCAAAATAATAAAAATATACAAAATATTGGCAAGATGGTGGTATAACGAAGGTAGTGGTAGTGATTGTGAAGTGGTGGCATCAGGGTAGTGGGGGAGTGATGGTGGGAGTAGTGGTGGTTGGAGTGGTGAAGTGGTGGTATGAGTGGTGATGTCTGTGGTGGGAATGGTGGTGGTAGTGGTAGTTGTGGTGGGAGTAGCGGAGTGGTGGTGGTATAGTGACAGCAGTGGTGGTGGGATTGGTGGAGTGATGGCGGTGCAAAAGTACTTGTGGTAGTGGTAGAGTGTTGACGGTAGTGGTAGAATAGTGGTACTGGTAGTGGTGGTGGTGGTGGTGATGGTGATGGTGGTAATTGTAGGGTAGCGAAGATGTTGGTGTTGGTAGAGTGGGGGTGGTGGTGACGACAATGATAATTTTGGTCATGTGAAGGGTAGTGGTTGAGGGAAAAAATGATTGAATGAAAACCCTCGTAAATTCAGCCAAAATTAAATAGCTCAACATTTTAGTTTACATTTTAATTGCCACTTTAATCTTTTAAGTAATGTAAAATGTGGATATCAAACCTACTTAATTACTTATTACTTAATTCATTCAGTTTAAGTGATGAATCTGGATTATCAAACAAAACCTTATACAACTTCTCGAAAATTGAGAGAGCCTCGTTCGTTTTGGGTTTCAAGACCCGGTTTTCTCAATTATTATCCAATTATTACCGTATTTTCAAATATTATTCTCATTTTTCTCTCTAATCATTAACCCCTATTTTTAATTATTTTTTCTATTTCTCGCTCCAATCATTAATAAAAACCAAAACCAAAAATCCAAACTAAACACAACCGAGTACTCGAGCTTAATAAGTAATGAATCGATCCATATGGGACCAGTATTGTTTGCTTATGATGATATGACGGCATGATATATGACCTCAATGGGTTGATCTCACCACTAGTATTCAACTTCCCGAAAATTGCCACGTGCCTCAACTTTAATCCAATGGTTGAAAATACTTCGCCTTCTTAAAAGTTACCTAAACGGAGATTACGTTCTGCTGATGACGTTAACCTCCTTTGTCAACGAACGCGGCTACGCACGCTCGCGTACACCATGTGCACGCAACTCATCTCAATTGTCTATCTCAAAAATCAATGGTCCGGATTTTAAACGTTCAGCTACAATTCAGTAATCTGAGATTCCAATACGCTACACTACACATCCATAAATTATGTTTCAAACTTTCACCAAACACTTTCCACATGTTCTAGTCATAAATTTTTCATAATCCGGAACTGAAAATCTGCAATACATAATCTGTAATTCACCACAATATTATGCAGTTAATCCTGCTCTTGACCACGTTATTATTGCGAAAATTGGTGAAGATAAACTATCATTAGGACTCTCATGATCCTTTCAAAAAACAAGTAAAAGGAGTACCATGCCAAACACCGTCTATGTATCATGAAGGGTGGAAAGTTTGTAGAAGGCACCTCGCTTGCTCATGAGCTGAGCAAAGGTTCCGCGTTCCAAAACCTTCCCGTTGGCAAGAAAAGCGATGGAGTCGAGGTTCTTTATGGTGTTGAGCCTGTGGGCCACCACCATCGTGGTCCTTCCAACCATGATCCGGTCCAAGGCTTCTTGCACTACTTGCTCCGAATGGACATCAAGAGCACTCGTCGCTTCATCTAGTAACAAAATAGTTGGTTTCCGGATGATTGCTCTTGCTATTGCAATTCTTTGCTTTTGTCCTCCAGATAGTTGCACTCCCCTCTCTCCACATTCAGTGTTATACCCTTCTTGTAGGGCTCTGCATCAAAGGAAAGAAGTAAAGGAAAAGTTATTTCATGCACTAGGAAGTAATCCATCACGTCTGTATTTTTACTTTTAACTGTACGTATAGGTAAATTTCTCAAACCGATATTCCTTTCGATACATTAGCCCAAATATTTTTGGAAGCTCTATGAATGAAAATGTATATCCAAACCCAGCTATATTGGTTTAACTTTGTGAAAATCTATGTTAAACAGACGGGAAAAAAATTATTGGGCAACCTAGGACCTGCCCTGATAATGCAACATATGACCCATTTCGATACAGAATACCCAATGGCACGCGAACCCACTCACAAAAAGAGTCAAAACATGTCTATCATTGCATTTGAGGGGCTTTACTAATGATTTTTATAAACTTACGGTTGCCAGCTGATTCCTAATAGGGTATGCATCGTGCTAAAACGTGTAGAGTCATGGAACAGGAAAACTTACGAGATATATTCATGAGCATTGGCAGCCTTGGCAGCCTCCACAATCTCATCCTCCGACGCATCAAGCTTCCCAAACACAATATTGTCACGAATGCTGCCAGAAAAGAGCACCGGTTCCTGGCCAACAAGCGCCATTTGCCTTCTATACCAACCAATATCGAGAGACCTTATATCGACCCCATCGACCTTTACTACCCCCTTCTCAGGATCGTAAAATCTCTCAATCAGTGATATCAACGTAGATTTCCCGCACCCACTGTTCCCCACGAGCCCAATGCTTGCCCCTGGTTTCACTTCCAGGCGAAGCTGGCACAACACTAGGCGCTCCGGCCGTCCTGGGTATGCGAAATCAACTCCTTTAAACTCTATGCCGCCGAACATTTTTTGTAACTTGATTCCGTTCTCGGCCTATGCATGACAATTTAAATCAATGTCGGGAACAATACCAAAAGAAAAATACGGGGTGACAAGTGGTTTAGCCCAAACACAATGGAGGCTTTTGCTATGGGTCAGAAGCTGTGACCCATCTGTTAGGCACAACTTCTTCTTTCGGCTTATGGGCCCAAAAAACAACTTAAAAAAGCTAAAGCAAACTGATTTTTTAGAAGCACCAGTATAATGCTTTTGGATTATCATTTTAAATAACGATCTTGCGATTGAGTGCAATAAAACGAAGAAAATAATACCTTTCTGGGAAAAAACCATAAGGGACAAACCAACATATGAGCTTTATGTCCGTCTTTCAATCAGATGAGGGTCAGGTGCAAAACCATAAGGGGCAAACTGTGACTACCCAAGAATATAGAATCGCGAAGAAACAATGAAAAAATGTTGCTTACATTGGAAATTAGTGATCGTCGATCAAGAATAGCGAACACAGATGCCACAGCAGTGGAACCTTTGGCTAGATCAGAGGTCATGCTCCCAGCTTCACCTATAACTTTGCCAGTACTCACCAATATAAAGAAAGTCTTGAACACTTGCGCACCTGTTATCTCCCCTCTAGACACTAGCCTCCCACCATACCAAAAATCCAATGCCCAACAAAGGAAAGTTATACACTGGGCCAAGCCTATCCCAATTCCAGCTAGCCATGCCTTCTTATCCCCCTCCTTCCTCGGCTCATTTTGGGCTTCGTCAAAAAGCTCAAGAACTTTCGGGACACTTCCAAACGAAGTCACAATCCTATGGTTGTACACTGCCTCGATAGCAATTTGAGTACTTATATTCTGAGCCCTTACAAATTTTGTCCCAACAGAAGATAATACAACTTTCCGCCCGTAGAAACATAGGATTGTGAGGGGTTGCACCGCAATCATAACGACTGCAAGCTTCCATGCGACAACTAATCCCAAGATCACTGCCAACACCACTGCTGAAATGGTCTGGATTAAAAGGGAAACTCTGTCCGCGACAAGGGATTTCACCAAGGCAGCTTCATTGCTCAATCTACCACATAGGGCCCCGCTGGAGTTTTCCTCTTCATCGAACCATGCTGGTTCAAAAGTCAAGACTTTCTCCAGCATTTTCCCTCTGACCCTTTTGGTCAGCTGCTCACCCATGTAGGCAAAATGGTAGTGTTGTACGGGACTCATAAACATTGCAATTAAAGCGAGGGAAGAGAAAACAAAACAGTCGTTCCGGATCTTATCCTGCATTTGATCTCTAGGCAAGAAAAAGGCATAAATCATGCCACCGATGGTGAGGGCATAGATAGGTGTAATTGCACCACAGGCCATAGCAGAGAGGGCTCCAATTAGCCCTTGTTTCCACTCTGGATAGTTCAAACCAAGGAGCCTGGTAAAGGAAGGTGGAGGGTAAGATATGGCATTTGGGTCCAGATCACCAGGGAGCAGAGTACCAAAGACAGATGGGCTTGATCTGCCAGTGCTTATCCTACTGGCACTGCTTCTTGCCGCAGAAGAAACACGAGATTCATTGTAGTGTTGGTCTTGGCCCTCAGAGCTGAGCTGATTCTGTAGATTCGCCAAATTTGCATAATGCCCATTTTCTTTTTTGATTAGGTCATCATGTGAGCCCATTTCAATGACACGACCGGCACTCATGACTGCTATGACATCTGCATTTCTCACTGTAGAAAGCTTGTGGGCAACAATCTGATCAAGTTCAATATTAGTAAGAGAATGAAGGTTCGCCAATAACCAAAGGTGAAGGAGAAGAAGAAAAAGAACGGACAACTTTCTTGTAATTCAGGTACAGGTTGGAATACAAAATTGGATAGTTGCACATCTATAAATTCCTTATTTCTGTTCTACACTAAGGCTTCTCTCTTTTAAATGGAATTTTCTCTATTATCGTTCTCATTTTACTCATCTATTTACTTATTACCAAAAAAAGAAGAAGAAAAAGAAGAAGGAAACCCAAATTACAAATGCTGCCAAACTTAAGTAATCATGTTGATTTTTCCCCCTTTTCCATTGGTACCTATCCCATGGAACTTTTTACGGTAGTAACAACTAGTAACAGTGAATCAGTGGTTTCCACTTTTAAGTGCTTAATGGTAAACAAAAATAATCTATTCTTTCTCATTGATCCCAACACCCTATCAACACACGTTTTCCTATTTCTGATTCACGTTGAAGGGATTAAAGGTGCATGATATTTCAAATTTCTGCACTCGTATTGAAGGGATTAAAGGTGCATGGTATTTCGAATTCCTTAATTACAACATTCACATATTACAGTTTATGAAGTAATCTTTAGAATTTGAAGTTTGGTTTCCTGACTCCTATTTTTCAAATGATGATAGGGGAACTCCTAAATGGTTAATAGTTAGTGCCAAATAAGTCTTTCTTCATGCATGATCACAAGTAATATAGAGGACACGAATTTGACATGGGATAAAGTACGAGTTCTGTTCTATGAAAAGTGATTCTTTTGCTTATATAAACATAATTTTGAACTACTGTACTTTGTTTGATTCTTTTGGGAGTTGCAATTGAAGTATTAGGGACCGTACAATGGGATTTCACTCAATAATATTATAAGCTAAGTTTACTAGTCTTCGACCCAATAAAAGATTTATTTACCACCTTCCCGTGCGATGCACATGCACGAGATATGGCCTATATTGCATGAGTGTGTGGTCGGTCAAGTGTTGGAATTTGCATGTATTCTGGATCATCCATTAGAGGAGAGATCAATGGCAGAAATGGAAAAGACACAGGGAAAGAGGCAAAATCTATTTAGTTGGTTTACCAAGACCCATCCTCTCTAAAGCCATGATCCAAACACGAGGCTAAATTATCTGTTCAAAGAAACCATATTTCACTAGCACTAGCACAAGGGGAGCACTACCAGTGTGGTTCTTCCCAGGGAAGCTTGCTCCAGGGAATTTTGCACAACTGCCTCTGATTCCGAGTCAAGCGCGCTTGTTGCTTCGTCAAGTAGAAGAATGACAGGGTTCTTGATTATGGCTCTTGCAATAGAAATTCTCTGCTTCTGCCCACCTGATAAGAGTGCTCCACGTTCTCCAACCTGTTACATTAATCAAATCAAAACTACACATTCCAAATTTGACCAACAAGAAGTTCAAGAAATCACTGCTAAACCTGTGTGGTATTGTTTTTTCATTTTCTGTTTCCTATTTTTAGTTTGTTGAAAACCCAAACAAATTGATAGCAAACAGCTGCTCCAAACTCTTTTCGGAAAAAAATGTTTCTGAATTTTCATAATATATGGAACATAGAATGTAAAAGAAATATAAAATGTATAGTGTGGGTGAAATTGTCGATAACTTAATGAGGTTGAAAACAGTACAAAAGGCATCCCTTGACTAGTGAGAATAGAAAACTAGATGGGGTAATGTCAATATGGCCTTAGCAGTTTCATCAGCACCAGTTATAGCCATACCGCAGAATTAGAAAGGGGCTAAAACCTTAAAAATATACCTTGCTGTCATACCCTTCTGGAAGCTGCTTTATGAAATCGTGAGCATTTGCAGCCTTAGCAGCATTCATCACTTCATCCAACGAAGCATTGAGTTTCCCAAACTTGATATTCTCCTTTATTGATGTCCCAAACAGTGCATGGTCTTGACTAACAAGCCCCATCTGTGCTCTCAACCATTTCAACTGAAGTCCCTTTATACCAACACCATCAACTCGCACAACTCCACCATTTACATCGTAAAACCTTTGGAGCAAGGCAATAGCGGTGGATTTTCCACTCCCACTTGAACCAACAAGGGCAACGGTTTTTCCTGCTTCAATTCTAAGGTTGAAATTATTTAGAACAACGGAATCGGGCCGTGAAGGGTATATGAATCTGACATTCTCAAATTCTACTTCTCCACGTATATTCTCTAATACAATTCCCTTTGTATCTTGACCGTCAATTACTGGAACTCGGCTGATTCGATCAAAGATATGTGCGGCAGCTATTGAAGCTTCTGCCAAGTGCTTAACTTCAGGGAAGGCCACTCCAAGGGATCTGCATAACAGTTGGAAGAATTTGATTGAATGGAAAGAATTATTGCGAAAAAGATTAAAGAGAGTAGTTAAGCAACTTCCAATTAGAATGAAAAATTGTGGTTCAAATGAATTGTGATGCATTTACAGAGAGTAGAATTTACGCAACAAGTGCGTAGGTTATCTGATGTTTTGCCGGTGAGACCTCCAATGACAACCATCGTCCTCCTCCCTCGCCGCCGTGTCCACGCATAGACCACGGCCACCAGCATAGATCGCGTCGGCGTCATCATCATAATCATCATCATCATCTCTCTCTCTCTTTCTCCGGCTTTTTGCTCTGCTGTTCTTCGGCTGTCTCCTTCACTGACGGGGGTAATTACAGAAAGTCGACTTGTTTCCCTCTAATTAGGCATTGATCCCTCTTTCATGAAATCTACACTTTGGTCTCCAAAACTTCTAGAATTACACTTTGGTCTTAGATTTTGGTTCTCTTATTAAACTTTCGTCCTAATGAGATGGGTGCGAGACTTGATTACCTCTGTGTATCTTTGACTTTATTTGATGGCTTAGTTTTTAAGCTTTGCTTGTTTCCTCATCAATTTCGTGTTTTATCTATCATGCATCCCATTAAATCCATGGGAGACCTATAAACCACTCAAACTAATGTAATGAAGTGTAACATATACTTATTTTTGAGATCGACAAATCGAGAGCATTCTATAACCACGAATCGCGAATACAAACACAAACACGAACACGTACATCGTCTTCTGTTCTCACCATGTAAAAAATACTACTACTAAAGTATGCTCCAGATATCTAAACTATAAAACCTAGGACTTTCAGATGAAAACAGAGAATGATATTTGACAGGAGACTATTTTTGAAAAGAAGGAAATAAATAGAATTCTAACTTATTGCTCCTTGTGTGAATCCCCATTTTTGGAGGACTTTTGTTATACTCAGTCCAAGAGTTTGAACTCATTTTAGTCATCCCTAATGGCATAATCAAAACAAAAATATGTTAACAATGCAATAATCAAAATTTACACCATTTTAACCAATAACTAAATTTTGGCCTTCGCATAATCAAAGTCAACAACCTTTTCACAATAGTCAAATTTAATGGATCTTAAATCTCCTCAATTAAGTACGCTCATTATTACATAAAAACTTTCTTTATATTTTCTCTCTCTTTTCCAACAATGTTTTCAAAAAATTATTTCAAAAAGACTTTTTTTTTTGAAAACTTTTTTTTTAAAACTTTTTTTTTTCAAAAATTGTTATTTTCAAAATTGTTATTTTTTGAAAAACTAATTATTTTTTTCTAAAACTTATTTTTTGGAAAACTGTAATTCAAAAAGTTTTTGAAATGAAAAAAATTTTGACTTTAAAATAATTTAATTTTTTTTTAGTTTGAAAAGGTAATATAACACTGATTTTGATTATACCTTTGTAGACATCTAAATTGTTAACTTTAACCATCCTCTAAATAGATAATCAAAAGGTAATGTGACAATTTTTGGTTATTCAGTTTGGATTATACCATCTTGATTGGAAAAAGCAAACTACAAAAATCTACTATATGAAAAACGGATAAATGCTACAGTACGTACATACCGCTACTTGGGTGTGTACCCCTTGAATTCATAAAATGTTGCAAAAAGATTCATAAATTTAAGAAATTAATCCAAAACATCAACTTTCAAATCATAACATCTTAAAAAAAAAAACTCATTACGTACAAATGTTATGTATTTCTATAAATTATGCTATGTATTGAAAATTATTCAAGAATTGTATTTTTATACACAACTAAATATGTGTGTGAGTGTGTGTATAACTGTAGTGTAACAGTTGATGGAGAAAATTAATTAACTACTTACTGTCCAGCTGTGACGATAGAAAGGCCGGCTGCATAAATTTGGCCTCCATGGGCTCCTTTGTGCACGACCAACTGACTCCCATACCAAGCAACTAAAGCCCATATCGCGTACGTAAGCCCTGAGCTCCCAACCGCAAGGCCCTTCGCAAGACCTTTCCTCAGACCAAGCTTCGTTGTATTACTAAGGTATGATTTGTATCTTTTGACTATATTGTCCTCTGCAGTGGCTGCATATACAGTTTTAATGGAACTAAGGGCCTGCTCAGCTATTATGTTTGCTTTGCTATATTCTGTGAAGGATTTGACCGATAAGTGCATAAGGTATTTGCCATAAATAATTCCAGGAAGTGCCAAGAGAATGAGAGATGGGAATGCTACTAAGGAAAGTCTCCATGAAAAGTAGGTAGCGAACGAGAGTCCCGAGAAGAACTGTGACGTGTTCATCAAAAAAAGTGGCACCTGCAAGTCCCGAGAGGAAATTTATTAATCATCGAGAAGGTTATATGACTTGCTAGTCATATAATTAATCCATAGGGATCGATCCTACATACCTTCTCACCGAGAACTTCTTGAATGAGAGAAGTGTCTTTTGAGATGCTATCGACGATTTCGGAAGTAGTTGCTTCTTGGGAGTCAAAGAAGGCCACTTCTTGGCTTAGAATTGCTTCCAAATACAGGTACCGCATCTTCAATACCTGTCTCTCACTGGTTTTACTCCAACAATATCCTTCTGCACAATTTTTTTAGTGTTTGCTTAGTGAAACAAATACCCACGTTATCAATTTCAAAAATGAACAAAACAAAATACCCACGGATCGATTAGGGAGTCCTAAAACTAGTTGAAAGTAGGATTTTTTTAGGGTTTTAAGTTTTAACAAAAATGAACTCCTTTAGCAGTGGCGGCCCCATATAGGGGCAAGGGGGTCAAGCGACTCCGCTGGATTGAAATTTCGTACTGCCGTGTATATAATTTTGGGTATTTTGGTTATTTTGCCCCCATACCCTATAGATTATTTTCTAATGTTGCCCCAAGTAACAAAAAATAAATATAACTATGCCCAAATAATTTTTCCGGATCACCTCCAATCTTTTCCTTTTTTTGGTAGTTCCAGAACTTTTTAACTTTCTCTATGATGGGATAGTCACACGGCCACACTCAATTATTTTTCTATTTTACACCCATTGCTTTTGCCGTTTAACTGGTTTCTCTTTCTCACTGAGTTGCTTATTTGTGTTGCATGTCTTAATCCATCCAACTCATTTGCAAGTTTTGACAAGCAAATGTTGAATCGTTTTGCTAAATTTTATCCTAAAGACTTCTCGGATATTGAGCTTTTGGCACTTTCGGATCAACTTGAGAATTTCATCATTGATGTGCGCTCTAGTGTTGAGTTTTCGTGCTTAACAGAGATTGGCGATCTCGCTAAGAAGATGGTTGAGACCCAAAGAGATATCGGATATCCATTGGTATACAAACTTTTGAACTAGCCTTAGTTTTACCAGTTGCGACTGCTACAGTGGAGAGAGCATTTTCTGCAATAAAGATTGTGAAGAACTGACTTCGTAACCGAATGGGTGACTAGTGGATGCAGGATAGTTTGGTTGTGTACATTGAATGACAGATTTTTTATACCATTTCAAATGAGGCTATCATGAATCGGTTTCAAAATATAAAAAACTGTCGAGGCGAGTTGTAAACGATATGATATGTTATGGTTGACATACCACTTTTGCTATATATATATATATATATATATATATATATATATATATATATATATATATATATATATATATATATATATATATATATATCTTTTGATTAAGTATTATATTGGATCTACTGTATACTTGATCCCGCTAATAGTAAATCCTAGGTCTGCCCCTGTCCTTTAGACTTGTCCACAGATCGGTTTTGGGCGGATCGGATCGGTTTTCAAACTGATCTGCTCCTCTCAGATTGTCATATTCTACATCCGCACCCGTCCGTAAGTGAGTGAGGTATGGTTGTGTCGGTTCGGTTGCGAATTAGGCGAATAAGGGGAGTGCAGAAGGGCTATTGAGCGGATAAACTAGAATATTATAATCCGCATCCATCGATTTGTAACATATCTTAGATGGGCTTGCAAATATAATTCAGTTTAGGTAGATCGGTTGACTACTTGACCTGCTGGGCACCCTAAACAAAATGACCTGACCTCGGGAACACCCAAACGGTCTGTTATTGTTTTTAACAAGAATAAATCAAACCAAGCCACGTGGTCTGTTCTTGTCTCAATCAATTGGGATCGACTACTTGTTTAATTCTTGCATCCACTGTTTAAAAAAAATGCAAGCGAATAAATCTAGAAAAAAAGGAAAATTACCCAGGAATGCCGCCACGAGGACTCCTGCTGCCAGGTATACCATGCTCGACGTAACCTGCAAAGGCACAAAGAAAAAATTATAATGACCCACTTTTCACTGATGTATTAACTTAAAAAATATTTACTCAAAAAAAAAAAAAAAAAAAACTTGAAAGGGGTTTAAATGGATTTTGTCCGAGTTTTTTCGGCCGTCACGTACTGGTTTTTTGGACCTTCAATACCCACTATACCCCGCTCCACCGGCACTGCTCAAAATTCACAGTTATATCTGCAGATTTCCGCTTTGTATTCGTTTATTCTGACTTTTCGCTTGCTACACGACCGCTATAGCCAGTTCAGGTGCTTTGGCGCTAACTTTTTTCTAAAAAAAGCTGTGAACCGCGATACCCGGTTCCCGCTACATGTCATTCGATACTCTCACTATCGTTACATTCTGCTCATGGAAAATACTTCTGTTGGAAAAAACTTGATTTTTATCATTTTTAATCAATTATTAAAGTGGGTCCCACACGTCCACGTGGCTGGACCCACATACCGTTGTGTTCGTCTTAGTTAGGAGATTAAGATTGAACCCTTGGTTGGCCAAAATCAAGTTGAGGTGAATGCGAAATTGACCTTTAAGGACAGAGTATTTTAATACTTGCCCCGGTTCGATTCGAGTCGTCTTTTACCAAATTCCGGTGTACTGAATTTGGTCCAGTAAGTTTCTGTTCATCTATTTATCTCTGTTATTTGTTGTTTTTCCAGATTTTCGCAACTGAGTTTCTAACAACTTCTTCTAATCTACCAACGTGGGACAAAGATTATGGTGTTATTTCCTGGTTGTGACTCAGTTGTGCTATCATACAACTCTCTAACGATTCAGTTTTTACTTTCTAACTTTCTAAAATTTCAATGGTTGGTTAGGTGTTGGATTATTCAAAAAATGTTGGGCTTACATAATCTTGAAATTTTAGAATAAAAACCCTACTATAATTCCAGTACAGTTATCGAACGTGAGCAGGGCAATCGCTAGATTCATTCGCCCCTAGGTCCGTCCTTTGGTGATGCAGATTGGGTCGCATGCCGGTACTTGGAACAGCTCGATAGAAAAGTGGGAAAAACGGCCAGTGGCGGATTGATCCGCGGTTCTTAGGCCTCCGAAACATCAAATTTGCCGTTTTAGGAAATAATCAATCTGCTAATTACTTGGTCTATCCAACTCCGTTTTGACCTAGGTTTTTGGCAGTAGCTATCTTTTTTATTCTAGTTTCCGTATTTGAGCCTAACTCAAATATTTTCGTTTTTGGTAATTTTAGTAATTTTCTTTATTTTATGTTAAGTCGGCAATTGTTGCCTTTTCCCGTTTATTCCTAGGGTTTCCGTAGCCTATATATTGATCTTGTAAGCCTTCGGGCTAGTCAGTTGTTTATTGATTAATAAAATTTCGAGTTTTAGAGAGAGTTTCTCTAATTCTAGTTCGTGATTGTTCTTGTTCATCTTTTTTTATACGCTTCCCTACATCATTTGGACAGACAATTTAGGGAACTAAAAATCCCTTAAAAGCCCTTAAAAATGATAAGAGTTCTTGAGAGAGAGAGAGAGACAGAGAGATAATGATTTAAAAATCGGCTGTTACGCTACACCCCGATATATCAATATGAGGGAAAATATATAACATGCATATTGGCCGGTTCCAGTTACATATATATCAGTTCGTTACCGATTCATGGTTATTACGATGAATTCGGCACTTAATTTTTTTTTCCCCCCGAAACACGATTTAGAAAAATCATGGCAGTAATAACCGATTTTCGTTACGTATGTTCAATACTGCTGATCGCATTACACCTCAATCGTTACCATTACATGTCCCGAGAAGATGGTGATTAATGCTTACCTGATCAACCTTATGCATGAGGGCACCACTTGGATCGCCCAAGCTATTGAAAAGGTGGCTAACAAACAAGAGCAATGCAGGTAAGGCCATTCCATCTCCAATAGCTCCCACAGTTCCCAACGCCATCAGCATATAGTCCGTTGAATCAGCGCATCCGAAAAGCACAGAAACACCCACAGGTTTCTGATCACCCTGCTGGGTGTCTCCCTTCTTGTCTCCTGGTTTCACTTTGCTCATTTTGCCTGAAAAAATGGAATATGATTTTTTCTACAATGCAAGAGGTGAGAGAATTAAACGGAGCAGATTGCAAATTTTGCAGGCCTATTGATTAAGGACCCATGAGAGCGTATTGATATCTGTGCGAATATACGCAGTATTTGTATAGGGGACGAGTGTCTCATCAATTAGCGTTAAGGTCGGTTTTTAAATTAACAGTTTTTTTTTTTTCTTTCTTTCTTTATAGAGGTTTTCTCTCGGAAGCAACCTCTCTGTTTCCAGAGGTAAGACTGCTTACATAAACCGTTTTCTGAGTTTTATTAACAATTTTTTTCTTAGTTGACTTTGTTTTGAAAGGGAAAGAGAAAGAGAAGACAGTGACAGTAAGAGCTTAGTTGATTGGGTCTGTCCTTTATTGAAGGGAACTGCTCCAATTGGAAAGAATGAAGGAACTTGCAGTTTCGTTCCAATATTATTAGTAGCAGTATTTGTTAATTTGCAGAACATGTAAACTGTTCCCAAAATAAAACAGTTGCAGAAACATAGATAGGGTCGACAACAGAACGAAAAAACAGAACTTTTACGATAGCTTTTTCGTACACGTTCGCTTACATCACATACATAAGTGCTCTTTGAACCGTGCAATAAGTTTACCTATGACACGGCCCTCTCACTTGAGTTACCTTGGCCCCAGGCCATGCTATTCAATATTATTTGAAAAATGGCAGCGTAACAACTAGTATTGAAAGCTAGTCGCCTTTTGAGGGCGACGCACCTTTTGCATGATGGGTCAGCGAGGAAATGAGAACATCGGCTTGAGTCAACAAAACACCATCGCATAGTTTCTTGGCTGTTTTTTTTTTGCACATGGTAAAAGTGTAATTTTACTTAAAATACTTAACTCGGCAATTACTTACTAGTGAGGGCCGGCACAATTCTTGGCCGTCTCTTTCAATTTTCAACACCGAAAGTGTGTTTTTCACCGCAGAATTGTTTCAAGGATTAATTTAATTTACTGATGCACTTTAATAGATCCTTCAAACACTTTGACCACTAAGTTATCAAGAAATTTGTAATATATTAACAAAACACAAAGGACATGCAATAAGAAGAAAAAGGTAAGATTCCCATTTTTACATTTCGAATATACCGCTTATTCTTTTTAAAATTTGAACGCTGTGATTGTATTCGAACTATCTGATAGAGCAGGCTAAAGGTATATACCTTTTGTTTGTTTTTGTTTTTTTTAATAAGCCGGATTTTATTCTCTTGAGTGGAGTATATCAAACTAATAAATAAAATGATAAACTACATCATCATCTAAGAATTAATAATCCCAACTTATTTGCCACATACCACCCGACCAAATGTGTTTACCCATTCGATCACAAACAAAGTTGGCATATAAAAAGGCACAAACCAAAAAGTTGGCCAAAGCAAAAAATTCACATTACATCAGAAAATCCACATTACATCACCAACAGATATATAGATGGAAGATATTCAACGGACAAAGCAACAAAGGATAAACTATTTGCAGAAAGTACATACATGGAATCTCCGTCGAGAAACACCACAATATACACTAGGGCTGTTCAGCGGATCATTCGATCCGTCAATCCAACCAATCCGAACCAATCTGAACCATCCGTGAATGTTCGGTTCGGTTCCGAATCGAGAATTTCTTATTTGGCGGTTCCGGACCTGGATCGGATCGGATCCGCTCGATCCGCTCAATCCGCTCAATAATCCTTCTTTAATCTGTCAAATCCGCCCGATCCGACCCAATCCGATCTGATCTGTAACCGATCCGTGAATGTTCGGTTCGGTTCCGGATCTTAAAAACCATAATCCGCTTTGAGCGGATCGGATCGGATCCGTGTCCGATCCGTTCGGATCCGATCCGTGAACACCCCTAATATACACTTTTATTTGCGTGTGTATTATATATACTTTCGAAACACCACAATATACACTTTTATTTGCCTGTGTATTATATATACTTTCGAAACTCTTACGAGTTCTTAGATAAAAGATATAATAATGCTATAGTCACAACACCAATCATAACAGCTTACGTGACACTGTATGATTGGAGGTTGTAAAGTAGTTTCAAAAGTATTTGTTTTTTCATGACCAATCATGCAGTACCACGTAGGCTGTTGGGGTTGTTATTATGTTCGGATATTGTGTCCCTAGCATTATAGTCACAAATGTGTAATGATTTTTAATGAAAATATTATAAATTTTATTGCTGAAAAATTACAAGAAGCAAGTATATATTATGATTCGTATTGCTGAAAAATTATTAAGTTTTTAGTATAAAAGTTTTCAGATGAATCAGAATATTATGAATCTTTTATGTGGTGGAACAATTTTAAAACTACACATTTGATATTTGGTGTTAATTTCAAAGTTGTGATGGAGACGTTGGATTGACAATAGCGAGTATTTCTATGCAAACATAAAAGATACGCGACATTACTTTATACAGAATGTCTTTGTCTAAATATTGTCACAATATTTTCTTTCAAGTTGAATAAACACTAAAACAAAACTCAATAGGTTATTTAAGAATCTAAAGAAAAATAACAAAACTCAATTGGCTATTATTTATTTACAATAAGGCCGCGATCAAATGAGAAAAATCTAAAAGAATATAGTTTTTGATAGAATGATTATACTTTTAAGTAGTGTTTGATCGGCAAAGATACTTTTATTTAAGGGGTATATATGAGGACACGAAGCTTTTACACATTGAGAATTCAGGAAAGGGTTGACACATGCAGCCTTAGCCCTTGTCCCAATGAGTAAAGAGATGCAGCTTTCGAGAATCAAAATTCTCAAATTGGTTACGTACTCGACTGTAAAACTTAAATAATATTTGACCTCTCTTTCTCTGATTTTATTTCTTTTTATCTTAATTCCCTTTGTCCTAGCTAGATATATACTTGAAAGAAATGAGGAAAAATTATCAAGACTCTCCAACGCCGAATATTCATGGAAGGGGGGGCCTGTAGTGATGAGCTTACTACAGAATGTAGTGAGTTCGGTTCGGCCGTTCGATCGGCCATTGACGATCTGGATCATCTTACACTTTATATAAATGTTTAACATATAATCTAAGGCCTATTTATTCGAACCATTGATCGCTGATCGGACAATCGAACAGATCTCATTATACCCCTGTAGTGAATTCGGCTCACTACAAGTCTCCGCTTCCTCAAACGCATGGTACATACCTCCTTAATTTGCTTGTAGATTAATTTGTTGTCTCATTAATCCAATCATATAATAGAGGTACTTGTACAACGCTCTGTTCTTTGCTAGCCGTCCCAACTCTTAATGGCTCTAAATGACTCTAAGTTGCTTTTCTTAATTACTTATATATTTTTGTATTTATTGACCTCCGAGTATGATAAAATCATCCGATAATAGATTCTAGGCCGTCTTTGGCAATCTTATAATGATATCCCGACAATTTTTTTTTTTTTTTTTTGTGTTCTGATGGGAAAATCTCAAATTTCAAAATTTAACATGAATCACTTTCGTTCATAATTTTCTTAATTTTTAACTTAAAGCTACTTATTACTCCTATTTCTTTAAATTGGTGTGAAAATTAAACAACATATGTGGCAATGTATTTTATTTTTATTTAGAAAATTGCACAGACTTTAGTCTAAGGCCTTGTTCTCCTATAGATTTTAGGTGTATTTTATGAAAATCTCATAAAATGAACATTTTATGAAGGGGTGATAAAATGAAATTGTTTTCTCAACTGATAAAATGTAGTGGTTTTCCTATAGATTTTAGGAGGATTTTATGAAAATCTCATAAAATTACTTTTACATTTTATGTGTTGAGATTGGAGTGTCATAAAATGTGAGATTTTATGTCCCAAAAATCTGTTGAAGAACACACCCTAAGATTAAGTTTTGGGACGAAGGGGTATTGTATTTTTTAAGATTTTGCGACTGCCAAGTCGAAATGAATATATGTCGATTGGTTACTTTTACAAAATAAAGTATTATTTTAAAAATAAGAGAATCAAAAAGGTATTTATATTTAAGAAAACAAATATACTCCATCCGTCTCTTTTTTATTCTTAATTATTCCATTTTGAGATGTCTCATAATAAGTGTGTTATGAAAAATTAATGGTTAAAAGTTTGTACAATTATTATTTTCCCCTTTTGAATAGGTAGTGGGAAAATTGTTAATGAGTAAAAGTGGAGGACAGTTTTGAAAAGTGAAGGTAAAAGTTGATGTAAAAGGTGTAAAGTAGAGGTAAAAGTTGATGTGAATAGTCTAATGATGATGTCTCTTAAATTAGATTTACGAAGTAACATACTTAAAAATGGACGGATGGAGTATATGGGATGCATGATTGTGTTTTTCCGAAAAAATGGTGAATATATATCTCACTTATACTATTTTTTTTTTGAAGTATTTGTCTCTTCTCTCTTTTTCTTGATTTTTGGACTTCTAAAATATGGATTTGGGGGGTTGCTGTGCACCCAACGGCCGTCCAATCGTGTTTTGCACGGCCCAGATGCATTCAACAATTTTTGATTTAATTTTGATTCATTTTTACTGGTAAAAAATTATCACACATCCGAGTCGTCCAAAACACGATCAGATGGCCGAGTTGTGCACATCACGGCTATGCACATCACCCTCCCTTCCCAAAAAATACGCATTGGTTTGCTTGAACATATATTGAAACGTCATCAAGTAAAAGATCTTACTTTTAAAGCCGACAAAATAAAATATGAACAAAAATATCTTGATTTTAATTTTTTTAAAAAATGCTAAACATTGACTAATAGAAAATGAAATGCAAGATTTCAACCATTGACTCCAATCACTTTAATCTAAAATCAGGAACACGTACCAAAATGATCTTAGCACATCCCATGATTTGCGGTATGAAGAGAAATGTGACGTACGTATATAGTCCAATCCGATACCCACATCCAGTCATATATAAAATGATGCATCAACATCATGAAGCGGGTGTCTTTCCTCTGATTTTGTTTGCCTTGATGTACCCTTTCGAGTTATCAAAGTACATATTTTTTGCCGATCCAAAAAAAAAAAAAACAAGAGATAGTATGCATGTACCCCTTTCTCCTTAGCGTTTATAATATTGTACTGATTAACATTCCATTTTCTATGCAGTAAAAATGTCCATTTCAGTGGTTCCAGCACTAAAAGAGATGGACATTGAAATGTGACCAAACCTCACACATGGTTCTAATTTAAAATTTTCAAGGAGACTATTCCGGCCATTAATTGATAAATTCTGGTAGTTATTTCTTTTTCTTTCGTACGTTTCTTCTTATTACGAGAGGAAAATCATTTGCATAGAGATGTCTTAGGAATTAATTATGATTTTTTTTTTCTTTTTTGAAAGGCGTCTTAGGAATTATGATGGTGCCGAAACGATGATGTCTCATAGAAATGTAAAATCCCTGATGCAACGTTAATAGCAACTACATAAAAGAATAACTAGAATAATGAATAAATTCACGATGTTGTGTCCTCGAAATCATTTATTTGCATTTCATCGATCGATCTCATGTTAGGTTATTTCATTTTTTACATCTTTGGAGAAAAAGAAGTTCTCCAACTATTTTGACGTGGTTTCCTAATTTGTCTTTTTATTTGACACCATTAAATTTATGTCTGACCTCAATAATTTCAGTATTTTACCTTCAAAACAACTCCCCATGGGAACCGGGACCACAGGAAGTAGCATTTTTTTTCTTCTTTAAATCATGTTTTTTATTTGTGATTTTATTTGACTAACAGCTAGGGTCAGGGGCAGAGCCACATGGAGACAAGAGGGGTCAGTTGACCCCCCTGACCCCCAAATTTCTATAGAGATTTTACTAGTATACCTCACAAAATTGCTAATTGACCCCTTTTTGATTTTTTGTTTTTTTTGCCCTCCTTGAACCAAAATCTTTGCACCCCCTGAACGCGTTTAATTCTTGCCCCTCCTGAACCAAAATCCCAGCTCCTCCCCTGGCTAGGGTTTGCAATTTTTGATTTGAGAGACTGCATCGTAGAATGACAATGCATTCGTATATTCAATCAAATAATGACATAACATGAACAATACACATATGTATATGCGAATGTCCATGTTTGGTACCCTAAATTTTGTTTGGATAGGTGATTAGAATTGATCCCATTGACAATGAATAATTCTGGATTCGTCACGGTTTCAGTTGTACGCAAATATATATCAAAAGCCACTGTCATTATGGTTGTTCCGCCAAATGATAATTGCAAAAGTGGATGTACGGGTTTTTCAAGTAGTAGATTTATATATTGGGATGATTATCGCCAATAATTGGAGTATAAAGTTGATGTAAGACATGATTTGGAAGATTTTATATCCTTACTCTTATAAGTAGATTTTTTACTAGCTAGGAATATTTTTGTAATTAGCTTTAAGAATATTATGTTTTCTTATTTGAATGAAAGTTACTAACTGTTTTCCTGTTTTAATAGGATCCTAAATCTACAAGAAATGAGATTTTAGTTCAAAAAATGCCTTTAATGCCGCTTATTTTATTAGTTTTTTAACTGCCATACGATCAGCGCTTTACGAGAGAGAGTGCTGGTCTATCAAGTAAAAACGAGTAAGATAAGTGTAGTTGAAATGAGAATGTTGAGATAGATTTGTGGTAAGACTAGAAGAGACAGGATTAAAAATGAAATCGTTTGTGAGATGGTAGGTTTAACACTTATAGAAGAGAAGTTGAGAGAAAATAAACTATATCTATAGATGGAGTAGTTAAGAGAGCGGATATGATAGTTTTGGCAAGTAATGCTAGGAAGAGAGGAAGACCCAAATTGACATTGGCTATTGTATTGCACAAATATATGAGTCTATTAAGTCTAACTGAACAAGTAGCCCTTAACAGAGCTCAGTGTAGGAAAAAGAATTTATGTATCCAATCCCAATTAATTGAGTCATAGGCTAAATTTGGTTTGATTTGGTCTAATTTCTTCATTAGCAAGGACTTAACTAATTCGATTCCAAACTAAAATTGGATTAATTCTGGACCTATATAGAAGATTTAATTCAATCATCCAATATTATTCTCAAGTACGTTTCTTAATTTTTAAATTCCCCACAAATCTCAAGTTCGATCTAAGGCGATGGCAGCCAATAGGGCATAATGATTTTTTAATCATCTAAGGAATAGGACAATCAATGGCTAAAATTCAATTTGTGAAGATTCAAGGGCCATCAAGACAGTGATATTGGCCCCAGTTTAGTTTTAGTTTTAATTTTGATGACATCATCAATTCCCTCATTTCTCTCTCTATGTCTCTCCACTCATTACACCTTATGACGTCATCAAAATTTAAAACTAAACTAAACTATCTAACCAAATACAGCCATCATATCTCCAAAATAAGAGGGACAAAATAAAAAGCTTCCACCATAAAAAAAAAAAACCGATAAATTGATAGTTAATTGTCCAAACTTGGTTTGAAACTAATGATGGCAATTCCAACTAATCCAATCTGATTCTCCGTTGCCCATCCCATTCGGGTTGGAGTTTCAGAGATTTTTTCGGAGATTGGATCAGGTCGGATCCGATTTGGAGCAAGGATTTTGTGGCTTGTTGGCTGATACATATTGGTAAATAAATATCTTAAATTTATATATTTTTTATCAGCAAAGAAAGTGACATATTATTGGTGACAATAAAACATTACAAGAGAAATAGGAGAAAGAAAAAGCAAAGAAAATAGGCCGGCCTTTTAAAACTAAATGATTGTCCCAAAGGTATAACAGCTTAATTAAAATATGCCTTTTTAAAGGATCCGGGGTGCATGTTGTCCCTTTGGGGACAGCATGCATGTTGTCCGATCTGAGCCGTCCGTGCTCGGCGATGGACGGCTCTGATCACATCTTGTCCAAACACATCCGAACCGTCCGCTACCAAACACATCCGAGCCGTCCATTGCCGGGCACGGACGGCCCAGATTGGGGACAACATGGATGCTGTCCCTTTAGGGACAGCACCATCCCCCAATTCCTTTTTAAAGGATTGAAATTACATTACGTACATTTGTCAATGTTAGATTTTATATTTGGCCTACAATTACGATCAAATAAAATAAGAGAAAAGAAATCGTGAAAAGTGAAATTGTGTTGTATTGTGTTGTGTTGTGTCATCGCATATTGGAGAAAACGATTGCCGTTGATCTGATCTACCTCTCCCAGTTGATTTCAATGGCTTCGGTTGAATTGGTATATTTAAAAACAAAATGTTTTGCACTCATACTATTTTTTTTTTTTTATCCACGTATTTGTATTATTGTACTATCATTTTACGTTCACCTTAAACTACCAATTTAATCAAATCTGAAGTAATCAAAAGGGACTACTTCAAGATTTTTTTAAAGGGGAACGTATACATTAAACACCCCTAGCTAAAAGGTGTATATCATATGCACTTAATGTGTCGTTCAAATTGTGTCACTTCATAAAAATTCATAATATATTGGTGCGTCTCGTTACTTTTCAGCAATAAATATTATAACATTTTCAGTACAAATCATGACATAATGGGGCGTATCGTGACTTTTATACCAAAAAATCAATTGAATTGAATAACATGTCACCTATCGTTTTAGTATAGTCAAGGTTCACCTAAAACTACCAATCTGAAAGGGTTTTTTTTTTTTCTAGTTACCATTTTAATTAAATTGAATAACATGCATGTTGTCACTGCACTCGTCTATCATTTTAATTAGTCAACGTTCACCTTGAACTACAAAAAGAGATCGATTGAATCACAATTGTCACTGCATTCTACTAACATCAAACTCGTGCCATGTACGATATTGCAACACATGGAAAAATAAGCTATTAATAAATACTTTAAACCGTAGAAATGCTTTCAGCGTTAATTTTAAATTCCAACATGAATGAGCATATCCATTGAAACATATCTAATACAAAGAGATATAAATCCATTTATGTTTTTGTCAAAATTCAGTCATTAAAAGAAGCATTTTGTCTACTCTAATACAAAAGGATATATGCAATAAAAAGATATAACCATGCATCATCACCATAATATTCTTGCTACTACTCGCTAAACCGGGATGTGAAAAATATTGTCAAACCCACCAAACCGAACTGTGACAAAATCTATTGATTGAGACGAGGGATGGGCTGGGGTTGACGGATAAAAGATTAATTTCAAGTGGGTTGGCATGAATGTGAAAAAATTTAGCTTATTACCCATCCCGATCTATTGTATAGATTTTATTAGGAAAATTCTCATGTAACTTAATAATCCTACCCATCAAACAAAAATCAAACATACCCAAAATAGCTCATCCATTTCTTTCCTCTTGTGCTCAGCAATAGGGGACCCTTTTAAGTCTTACATTAAATTTTTGGAATGAGAGACAAAAGAAGGAATTTCTTTTGACCCATACACATCCTTGCACCCATCCAAAATAATAATGGATCCTAAAAAATGAAACGACAGCACATCTGTTAATAAGAATACATAATTTTTGGACGAACTCTATTTTTATTATTGTATATCCACTTTACAAATCAATATCTATATATTGTTCACCAATATTAAGTCTTATCGAAATAGATACATACGTAGATAGCTATATATAAATAATTAGGAGATAGAGTATCGGCCTAAAGTACTCCATCAATCCCATTTTGTTAGTCTATTTTGGGATTTTTAATTTTTCAAACGCTTGTCCCCTCGAAAAGTTGGTTTCGATTTCCATGATTGTCCTTTAATTTTCACTTTTAAAATCATTTTAAAACATTTATGAAGGTTAGTTTTGAAAATCTAACTAAACACTTATTTCTTTTACTATTCAAACAAGACTAACATTGTGGGACATTCAACAATGGCACAAGGGACTAACAAAATGGGGCGAAAGGAGTATTAGATATGGAATAAAAGAAACGATTTTTGAATTTGAATTGAAAATGGACCTATATATGCAATATTTTGTAAGAATGTGTGACATGAATCATTTTAAATTTCAATAACAATATCCAACCAAATCATGCCACTTGTTGCTTTGAGAAACCTCCTCAGCACACCCTTTTGCTTTATATATATAGCAAGTATGGATACCCACGGTCCACATTTTTCGTTCTCCTCTTTTCCTTCCATAAATTTTTTTGAAATGCCATTCCACAGCATCCATATTATAAATAGAGCAGAAAATGTCTAAGCGTATAAATAACGGCACCTTATTAGCCGTCCGTGCCACATTTTTTTATTGAAGTGTAGCCACGCGACCAATGATATTCAAAAAGGAAATTTTGTCAATACTCTCTCTCTCTCTCTCTCTCACACACACACACATTTTTGCTAATTAGTTTTTTAAGAAAAATATCTACATGTTTGAAATATCTCTCTGCAGTCTCCAGACTCTACACACTAAAAAGCCAATTAGCCATCAACATACGTTACTAGTTTTTTGGATATGTTTTTCTAACATGTTTAAATTAACTTGGCGAAATAGATATTGGAAATTGCTACTTTTTTTCATTTCCTATTGTGCTTAACTTAGAGGATGAACTAGATGATAAATATCACTCCCTCCGTTCCTTTTTAAGTGTAGCACTTTTCATTTTGGATTGTTCCTAAATAAGTGTAATATTGAAAAGTTAGTAGATATTATTATATTGATAAGGGTAAGTAGTGGAAAGTAGATGTAAAAGTTGATGTGAGAGAAAATAGGTTAGAATTACGAAGCTGCACACTTAAAAAGGAATGGAGGGAGTAGTTCCAAATTCTCTCCAGTGCAAATGTTGAACCTGGGGGAGGCGCTGTGCGGTATGTGTTGTGTGGCAAAATTACGTCGTTTTGCTCATTTTCTTGGTACATCCAAGAACCCTGTTTGGAGAGTTAATTTTGGGGTTCAATTTTAGGGGATTTAGGCTCTTTGGGATAGGGTATAGTAGGTTTAGGCACTTAGATTTAGACACTTCTGGTTTAGGCACTTTGGGTTTAGAGTTTAGACACTTTGTAGTGGTTTTTTCTTCCTCCAGACAAGACCCTGGGAAGCTTTGGAGGTGTGCACAAAAATCAAGCAAAACGAGGTAGTTTTGACGCACAACACCTACAGCATAGAATCCACCCCGGATCCGCAAATGTTAGACTGGACAAGATAGTTCTCGTCTACATCATACATTGGTAATAACTAATGATGCGGATTTGCTAATCAACACCAACCGATAAGAGTTAATCAGTCAGAATTGATTAGTAAATTTGAACTATTACTTGCAGCAAATATATGGTGTAGATGAGGACTCTTCCTCCAATCCAAAAAGTTGGACTAGAAAAATTATCCAATTTTATGCATCTTCCATTGTTGCTTTGCACTTGTGGGCTCGCAAACGGCCTCCTAAGCAGCTTAACAGAGCCCAGTTGCGTTTACAACTATTTTGACCGCTACGAGAATGTTCCTTGGGCCCAATCAAACCAGATTCGAGCGAATGTCTATGCGTCTAGCCCAGTTAAAAGTAAAAAGTTTTGCCCATTTTTGAAACTTTACTCCTATTTTTTGTCGTTAGGGTACAAGAAAAGTTTTCTTGAAAATGTTCGGAAAAGAGAAATGAATGGCTCAAATTCACACCACTATGTATCTGAACCGTTCATATATTTTTCCTGGACATTTTTTGGGAATTTTTCCTGGATCGTAACATTTTCCACATACATTCCCAAGGTCCACCTTTTTTGTCTCTCCCCAATCCCTTCCCAATTTTTTTTTTTAATTTTGATTTTCAAATGCAAAATTTCAATACAGAGATATGTTTTCCTTATATGTTCAAAATAAGATTGGAAAATTGACGCCAAAACTTGTTCTATTTTTCCTTACACGCAAAGAAATGCCACTATAGCACAAAGGTATGCAAACGCATGTCCTAATTAATTTGTTAGTAAATGAAATTTTAAATGAGGTTTCTAGACCAGCTTAGCCACACCTACTAATATGACAACGAAGACACGAAAATATACATAGAAAATACTAACGAAGACACGAAAATATACATAGAAAATACTAACGGAGAGAAGCTTTAATTTAAATCAACCTTCCCTTTTGGCTTTATAAAGCAAAAAGACGAAAAAGTACCCACATATGAAATCATGTTCAAAGACCATTGGTAGTCACATGATCAGACACATTTTTTCGATAGTGCATTCTTCAGAAATCATGTTGTCGGTCTGTTTCTTTAAAATTAATATTACGAGCTATTGTGACTATCGATGAACTCTGAACTTATACACTGTTAATTTTTTACATGAATGATTACTGAACAAACCCTACAATATAAACTCTTCCATCAGGATAATATGCTCGAGTAGACCCCGCCGAACCAGACTAGAGGTTCCGCGAAGCTGATTTTTTGTTTTATTTTAGGATCCCTCTTCATCCCAGAATACTATCATACAGAAGTTATAATTGTTAATATATAAGTGTTATGCATTATGTATTCTGAAGGCTGCCAAGGTTGAAGAAGGCGCCGCGCAAGTTCATGAGCTGAGCAAAGGTTCCACGTTCCACCACCTTCCCGTTGGCAACCAAGGCGATGGAGTCAAGATTCTTGATGGTGTTGAGCCGGTGAGCCACCACCACCGTAGTCCTTCCGACCATGATCCGGTCCAACGCTTCTTGCACCACCTGCTCCGACTGAACATCAAGGGCACTGGTCGCTTCGTCTAGCAGCAAAATAGTTGGTTTTCGGATTATTGCTCTTGCTATTGCGATTCTTTGCTTCTGCCCTCCTGATAATTGCACTCCCCTCTCCCCACATTCAGTTTCATATCCATCTTTTAATGATCTGCAGATACGCACACACACAAAGCAAAGCAAACATTGTATTCATAAGCTACGAAGTACTCCACGATCACATAATTTGTCAAATAATCACCAAATTAGCAGTGTTCACATCCCAAAAATTGTTCAAATCCGCATACTCAAAGTTGAAACCTTCGATCTGTCTCAAGTTTAGAGCCTCCGAGTAAGATACTCACAGATACATAGTTGCATTTTGCATCCAACCGATAAATTCTTTCCCAATCATGCTAGATACGCTTTACCTAGAAAGTTGTGATTCTATGTCAAAAGTTTTATTTTAGACTTGAACATATATGTTATACCATTTAAAATTAAGGTTTAAAGAGTCAAACACTTGTTTTTTTATTGACTGGGCATATTCACTTTCTCGCGGAGTAATTAGTCAGTGCCTTTTGAGTACCGCCACGTGATGTTCCAAGTCCCGTCTTCACCACACATTGTGGTGGGATCCATACTATTTCTCATGGGTTTCACAACAATATGCACTTACAATAGGTCCAGGGCACAACGTAGCAGTGTCCCGGGGGTATAGAATAAATGAGTTTCACCACATTTATTTGATCCTTTACCGTAATTTAGAAGTTGGAACTTTGGTCGCGACTAGTGTTACAGCTACAAGATTGTGGAAAAAGATAGATGTACAAGAAGAACTTACGAGACGAATTCATGAGCATTGGCAGCCCTCGCAGCCTCGACGACATCATTCTCCGACGCATCAAGCTTCCCAAACATGATATTATCGCGAATGCTGCCGGAATATATCACCGGTTCTTGGCTAACGAGCGCCATTTGCCTTCTATACCAGCTAATACCGAGAGACCTTATATCGATCCCATCAACCTTCACTGCTCCCTTCTCAACGTCATAAAACCTCTGAATCAGTGCAATCACTGTAGATTTCCCGCACCCACTTTTCCCCACGAGTCCAATGCTTGAACCTGGTTTCACTTCCAGGCAAAACTGGCGCAATACAAGGCTGTCCGGCCGTCTTGGGTATGCGAAATCAACCTCTCTCATATCTATCCCGCCGGCCAGTTTCTCCAGCTTGGATCCATCCCCCGCCTAATGGTAACAACAGAAATCAATGTCAATCACCAAGCTTTATAAATTGTATCGGGTTACATATCGCGACATCGACCATAATTAATATACAACTATAATTAATATACAATTAACAAATATTTGTACTCCAAATAACACCAACGAACTAATAAGTTGAAATTTTTAAGTCTCTCAACTAGGATTTATCAGGCTACCTTAATCAAAGATAGAAAAGAAGATCCCTAACAATATTCACCCAGAACACGGTCGAAGTATGGTTTGTCTTCTATTCAAGTCCAACATTGAGGTTAGATATCTTTCGAATAGTTTGAATGTTGCTCAAAAGACTTAGATTAATGCGTTTGAGATTCTACTTCTTATAATAATCATGGGCGACCCCACCATAGTCGAGGTTGCTTGACGAAATTTGAATCAAATTGTTATAGTCCAACAAAAATAAAATTAAAAAAGCCTAGCCCAATTATGAGAGCCCAATATATAGTACATATTTAATGATAGTGGTTGTCTGGCATTTGATTCAACATGAAAACACTAAAAAAAAAATAAAGGGTATCAAACGGCTCCTCTTTTTTCTTTTTTGTATACAATTTTTCATCATAGACACGCTGTGTATTTTTGTTGACGCTGGATGAAAATTTTGGAGACGCCCCTGAAAATAATATCCGAATTTCTTACATTAAGTAATCATAGAATATGTACTGAATAAGGATATACATAAAGGTTTTAAATAGCGGTATCGTGATACATAACGGTATCGATGATACGGTCAAATATCGGTATCGGTCCCTTGAAAAACCGATACGTCGCGTATCGGCTGATATTTAAATCCTTGACACATATATATTGTAGGACACGCGATCCTAACCATCGTAACGTAAATTTTTTATACAAAAGGGATACGGGATGGGATACATATCGTTTTCTTAAAGAGACATACGAATCATAATATGCGTATCCCATATCATAAGATTTTAATAACAATGTCACTGCAACACCTTTGGTTTAAATTGAAGCAAAATATGTTGACAGGGTAGAATCATAAGCTGTAACTATTCCAGTATTAAACCAACAAAAACTCACTTACAGTGTAAGTCTCTGGAATTAGTGATTGTCGATCAAGAATAGCAAACACAGATGCTACGGCAACAGACCCTTTGGCCAGATCAGAGGTCATGCTCCCAGCTTCAGCTATAACTTTTCCAGTACTCACCAATATAAAGAAAGTCTTAAACACATCTCCAGCTGATATCTGCCCAGAATGTACTAGCCTCCCACCATACCAAAAATCCAATGCCCAACTCATGAAAGTTAAACACTGCGCGGAACCCATCCCAATTCCGGCTAGCCACGACTTCTTCCTCCCCTCCCTCCTTGGCTCATTCTGTGCCTCCTCGAAAAGCCCAAGTACTTTCCTTGTGCTTCCAAACGAAGTAACGATCCTGTGGTTATACACTGCCTCCACAGCAATTTGAGCACTTTGGTTCTGTGCCTTCACAAATTTTGTCGAAACAGAAGATAATAAAACCTGTCGCGTGTAGAAACACAGAATTGTGAGGGGTTGCACTGCGATCATAACAAGCGCAAGCTTCCACGCGACAACTAATCCCATGATCACTGCCACTGCCACGGCTGAAACGGTTTGGACTAGAAGGGAAACTCTGTCCGCGACAAGGGATTTCACCAAGGAAGCTTCATTGCTCAGTCTAGCACATAAGGCTCCACTGGAGTTCTTCTCTTCATCGAACCATGCTGCTTCAAAAGTCAAGACTTTTTCCAACATTTTCAGTCTGATCCTTTTCGTCAGCTGCTCGCCCATATAGGAAAAATTGTAGTGTTGCAAGATACTTACAATGATTGAAATTACAGAGAGGGTTGAGAAAATTAGAGCATATGTCTGGATTCTAGCCTGCATTTCCTTGTGACTAGGCGAGAAAAAGGCCGAAATCATACCACCAATTGTGAGGGCATAGACAGGTTGAATTGCACCAAAGGCTAGAGCAGAGAGGCATCCAATTAGGCCTTGTTTCCACTCTAAAGAGTTCATAGGAATAAGCCTCGAAAAGGATGGTGGAGGGTAAGATATCGTATGTGCATCCGGACTACAAGGTAACGACGTAGAGGAGATGGCCGGGCTTGATCTACCGGTGCTAAGCCTGCCTGCGCTGCTTCTTGCCACGGAGGAGACATGGGATTTGATATGTTGTTGATCATGGCCATCAGTGCTGAACTGCCTTTGTAGTTTTGCAAGTTTTGCATAATGCCCATTTTCCCTGTTGATGAGGTCATGTTGCGAACCTATTTCAATGATACAACCTCCATTCATGACTGCAATGACATCTGCATTTCTTACTGTAGAGAGCTTGTGGGCAACAACCTAATCAAAACCAACAGCAGTAAGGTAATGCAGAATTGCAGATAAATCTGCTAATCTAAAAACAACTGCTGATTTTAGCAAAGATTATGCATTTGCTAAAATCAACGGCTGATTTTAGTAAATGTCGATTTTAGCAGATTTTATCAGATGGGAAACTCGTGTTAGAGATTTATGGAGGGGAAAAAAAGGGCAGGAAAGGGGCAGAATCTACTTCATTAATTATGTAGTGTACATACCTTAACCTATGAATTTATAAGGCAGGTTTAACTGAAAAAAGGGGTAAACTACCAGTGTGGTTCTTCCCATCGAAGCTTGATCAAGGGCATTTTGCACAAGTGTCTCTGATTCTGAGTCAAGTGCGCTTGTTGCTTCATCAAGTAGAAGAATCACAGGGTTCTTGATAATGGCTCTAGCAATGGAAATTCTTTGCTTTTGCCCGCCTGATAAAAGTGCTCCGCGTTCACCTACCTGTGAAAGTTGACAATACAAGAATAATGTATCATCAACCTTACCAACAAATAAGCTCAAGAAATCCGTAAATTTAATAACCAGCTTTGTATTCCTTTCATTTTTGGTTTTCCCTCTTTTGATTTTTGGAGAACGCAGAAGGCTTCATAAGCAATTTTTTTGCATAACTAATTTAGAAAAAGTTTCTGAAAACAACTCAATTTTCAAGATTTCAAGAACACTTCTGCACAAAAATGACATCTGAAAACAATTTAGTGTGAAATCAGAACTTTACTTAAAATAAAGAAAACAGAAACCATACAAAACACTTTGAAGTGCAGTAGTTGAGAGGTTGCAATGGCCTACTATAAGCAACGTTACGAACCTTGGTCTCATACCCTTCTGGAAGCTGCCTAATGAAATAGTCAGCATTTGCAGCCATAGCAGCAGCCACCACTTCATCCATGGAAGCATCAAGTTTCCCAAACATAATATTCTCCTTTATGGATGTCCCAAACAGTGCATGTTCTTGACTAACAAGCCCCATTTGCCCTCTCAACCATTTCAACTGAAGTCCCTGTATACTAACACCATCAATTCGCACAACTCCACCATCTGCATCATAGAACCTTTGGAGCAAAGCAATCGCTGTGGATTTTCCACTCCCACTTGCACCAACAAGAGCCACTGTTTTTCCTGCTTCAATTTTAAGGTTGAAATCGTTTAGAACAATGGAATCAGGCCGTGAAGGGTATGTGAATTTGACATGCTCAAATTCTACTTCTCCGCGTATTCTCTCCAATACAATCCCTTTTTCATCATCACCGTCAATTTGTGGAATTCGGTTGATTCGATCAAATATGTGTGTGGCTGCAACTGAAGCTTCCGTGAAGTACTTAACTTCAGGGAGGGCCACTCCAAGGGATCTGCATAATAGTTCGTTGAATTTGTTGCAAAAGTTGTGGCAACTAATGAAAATAACATGGCAACTCATAGAACGGAAAATGGTGGTCGTTCAAATGAATTTTGATGCAGTTGCATGGAGTAGTGTTTAAAGAAAAGAACGAAGGTATCGAAAACTTGATCAAAAGACCAGTTAATACTTACAGTCCACCCAAAACGAAAGCAAGGCCAGCTGTATATATTCTCCCTCCACTCTCTCCATTGTACATAACCAAACGGCTCCCATACCAAGCAAGAAAACCCCATATTGCGAAAGCAAGGCCCGTGCTCCCAACAGCTAGACCCTTTGCAAATCCTTTCCTCAGCCCTATCCTCGTTGTTTGATCAAGGATTTGTGAATATCTTTCGATTATATTCTTCTCTGCAGTTGATGAATACACAGTTTTGATAGAGCTAAGAGCCTGCTCTACAATGGTGTTTGCTTTTCCATATTCCTTGAAGGACTTGGTGGATAAATAGAGAAGGTATTTTCCATAAAGGATCCCAGGAATAGCTAAAAGAAGGAGAGTCGGGACTGCTACTAAAGATAGCCTCCATGAAAAGTACATGGAGAATGCAAGTCCTGAGATGAATTGTGATGTGTGCATCAAAAATTTTGGCACCTAGAAAGAAGAAAAGTTGATAAGATGGTGGCAGCAAAACTACTTTTCCAATTCCATAGTGCCCTTCCTATATCATACTGATAAGCATATTTGGTACAGGATACTCTGAAATATGCTCAGACAAGCTTTGTGTCAATGATTGATGAGAATATTTGAGAGAATAATGAGGCTATTTTTGGATCCTGGATGTATGAAAAGATTTCTGAAGAATCCATGACCATATTGCAAAAACATCCTTGGACAATTTTGTTGATCTTATGTCTCAATTATTTTTCACTCTTTCTTTCAATTACCTTGGCCCTTAACGGCATATAGTAAAACACATATAGTCCGTCTATGTAAGTTCTTTGATGTTAGATTACGGCATTAAACAAGTTCAAGAAACCAGGGATTAAATTGCTAGTTGTGAACAAATTTCAAATCATACATAAACCGTATTGAGACGTACCTTCTCACTAAGAACTTCTTGTATGAGAGAAGTATCTTTCGAAATGCTTTCAATAATCTCCGAAGTAGTTGCTTCTTGTGAATCAAAATACCCTACTTCTTGCCTTAGAACTGCTTCCAGATACTTGTACCTCATCTTCAACACTTGCCGCTCGCTGGTTTTACTCCAACAGTAACCTTCTGCAAAATTTGAATTTGTTAATTTTCTCATTATGCTTCTTGGTTTGGATACAAATCTGTTTGCTTATCAAAAGCCATCACTATAGTTCCGGAGCTTTGATACTAATTCAAAGTATGGCTTTCTTAGTGTGCTCTTGTCTTGTTATTAGAGTACCAATTTTTTGCGTCTCAAATGCCGCTCAATAAGCTCTAAGGGTTAGTCCGGTCGGTCGGTAGTTTACTCCACATACGATTGACAAGGTTTGATTCTTGCGGTCCACAGTGGGATTAGTCAAGGTGTCTATAAGCTTGTCCAGTCACCTTTTGACCGCTGTAGTCGGTCTAGAAAAAACAAATGCCGCTCCATAGAATGGCCCTGATCCCATTCTAGGCAACATCTGAAACAGTCCGCAACCATAACAAAAACACACAAAAAAAGAAAGAGAGCAAAGAATATCAAGAAAAGTTAAAAAGGGAAAAAACTTACCCATGAATGCCACCACCAGGACTCCTAATCCCAAGGATACAAAGTACAAACTGCACTGAAGCAAAAAGGAAGAAAACTCAAAAACACTGTATGAGGGAGAGAGAAGTAAAATAAGAATAAATGAGTGTTGAAATCATTTTTATCAAACTCGGATGTCCAAGCCAGCTTGCATCCAGCTCGACTAATCATGTGCTCAGCCCACTACTCACTTGGGGGCCCCCAATTAAAGCCGAAGCTGAGCAAAACTCCGCATGGACTTCCATAGCACCTGAGTCCTGAGAGGCTTGGAACCGGAGAGCTGTGACCATATATGGGGATAAGTGCTTACCTTGTTGACCTCGTACATGAAATCTCCATGATTTTTAGAGGTATTTCCATAGCCCAGGACATTAAAAAGGCGGCTAACGTACAAGAGTAAGCAGTTTGTGGACATCCCATCTCCAATAGCTCCCAAAGTACCAAACAACATAAGCAAAATGTCGACAGAATCAGCGCAACCAAATATCATACCTAGAGAACTCCTCTCCTTATTCCCACCCATGTTGTCCCCTGGTTTCATTTTCCTTTCTTCTTTGAACGTACGTGAATGATGAGAAAGTACTAATGACCAGTTTGAGAGAGAGAGAGAGAGAGAGAGAGAGAGAGAGGTTTCTGCAAAGCAAGAGTGAGAGAGAAATGGACCAGCTTGTAAAGAAAGTCTTGGTTTGCTCAAATTATTAAAGACCCAGATAAGTGTAGCTATCTAGAAATGTAGCCAGGCTCGACAGCCTCCAATTCCGAATCCTAAATTCTTGAAGTTTTGATTTCTTTTTCAAATGAGAGAGAGAGAGAACTTGAGGGAGGGGTTGGGAACTGAGAGGGACAGATCGTTTCAATGCCCAGAACTCATGTTACCATCACAAAATGTTTTGTGAGGAGACGACACAAGTGTGCTATAAAAAGAGTTGAGGCACCACGTGTGCATGCTCTTGACTCCTCGGTGAGAAGAGGGACGGAGGAGTGGTGATTTTAAGTAAGAGATTTTTGGGAAATGGGAGTTAAGCTTTTTATGTAAAGAAGATAAATGAAAATCATGCTTTTTAATTTTTGTTTTTTTTTTGTTTTATTTATCTAACTTATTTCATAAATTAATTTGAAGTTATTTTACTCATGTAGAATCTTTAATTCATAACGGTAAAAAAAAAAGTTTGTCACACATCCAAGTTTACATCTCTCACAAATAATAGTGGGACCCTCTAAATAGTATATTATAAGTGGTAGTCTGGTACCATCAACTGTGTTTAGTTGTACAAAGAATATGAAAAAATTCTATGCTCTAATCGTTTGGGTGTAAAACATTTTTCTATGAAATGTTTTTTTTTTTCCTCCATATATATTTTGGTGTTTGGTTGCATGAAGTAAAAGAAAAAAGATTTCATTTAAAGTATTTTTCACCAATGAAAGGAAAATGACTTTTCATAAAAATTCAGATAAGTCATTTTACAAAGTTGGGATCCCAATACTTTCTTCCCTCTTCACCGAAAGGTTTTTTCAAATTTCCCCCTAACCCACCTCGCTACCCAAAATTTTGACCACCCAATCCTGTCCGGGTGGGTTTAGGGCGAATTGTCATCCCTAGATTTCTGCGTGTGCATGGGGTCAGGTAGATGTTACCCCGCCCCCGTTGCCTGCCCTGTATATAATATTACCCTAAATTTTTACCATTATACTAAAAAGATTATTTTTACTTTTATATTTTCATTATTATATTAAAAACCTTATATATAATTATTTTTCAGGGCGGGAACAGGAATTCCCAATAATTAATCGTCAGAACAAGGTATGCCAAAACCGGTTCCGTTCCCACTGGAAACGCAAAATTAAATAATAGTAAGAATTAATTACTCTAATTTTATTTCTCTCTCACCCACACCCCACCCCACCCCACCCCACCCCACCCCAGGAACACGTAAGTAATAAAAACTATTATCTGTCATTATAGTTGAAACAAAGTCCAACAGATACAATTTTCTTTTGCTGGCTGTCAGTTTTCAAAAATAATAGCCCTTTGGTGGCCTCTTTTGAATATTTCCCAGTTATTTATGAATTGGTGTACTGATTTTTTTCACACACACATATTTACCGCACCTGGGTCGGAAAGGTCTAAAGAAGACCTAAGGACAGGAAATCATTGAAGGAAAGAAAGTAATTATCCATTAAGAATAATTTCACTAAAATAAGTTCAAGATCAAACGAAAAATCCAAAAGAAAATACAAATTTTCTAACAAGTATTTGAAGTTATTTTTGTCAAAATTTCTGAAGCCGCCTTTGTTTTCAATTATTGAAATTCTTGAAGTGTTATGGGCTACATGCACTAAGCTTTAGCTCCCATTGGGTGCCTATCAAATTCTCTTTACAGAAAAGCACTTTAAAATATTGATTTTTTTTTTGTGCTTCGGAAACTTTCTTTAAAATATTGATTGATCCACCATCTAGAAACCCCAAAAAACAAAATCTAGAAACTGAAAGAGGAGACAGTAGTGGTATGTGGAGTCATGGACCCAGGGTGACAAACTAATAGCTGCTAATATCGCCCATGTTTCATCAGAAAGCAACAAGATAGCATCTTCTCTAGACAACTTAATCAAAAGCAGCCAATTATGAACACCAGATTTATGTGGAAAACTTTAAATGGAGAAAAACCCACGGGAATAAGTCAAAGATACTATACACAAAGTGTAATTAAGCAATCTTACCTTATTATTAGAATCCTTACAATCGAGCCTAAGACGTACTTGCCGAGTCCACGTTCACCATACCTAGTGATTTGACTGCCGCTACCTTGAATCAACAAGCCCTTCCATTTGCATCTCGATCGGAATTCACCGAAGGACTTTGTACTGCCTAGGAATCTTCCTTAGGTCTTCTATCAAAGCTGTAGGTGTGTAGTTGTTGATGGATGATAAAACTCCTAGAGATATATTAAAGCTTCATGATCCAAAGATCGTATATGTACTCCAAGTACAATAGAATAAACACTCTACAATAACCCTAGACATGTTTCTAGCTCTTTTTCGCCTTTGGGAGAGGGAGAACGGTACCTTAAGTAATTCTAACCTAATTGACACGTATTTGTAAGTACTGAAATCTACCCAGGTTACTTGAGTACATTGCTGAAATACGTAGATAACACACTGCATATCTAATCTCATGACTTACCTTAAAAATAGATATCTTGACACAGAATAAAATTGAATTCATTCCACTTCTTAAACAAACATTCTTAAAAATAAAAAATGAAATAAATTATAACTCAATAAATCAGGATACATAGAATATGTATTTTGTCAATGAAATTACCAACACAAAAGAGCTCGACTTTTTGGAGCTTACAAGTTTTAAACATTACAAAGTCTATGTTCTAACTTGGTCATTTTGTATACCAGGTATACAAATTTTAAATGAGCTTTTAACGAACAGAATACTAGTTACTCCCGAGTAATATTATAAGAAAACTAAATTAGATGATCAATTTTTAAGTTTCTTATGTTTGGGAAATAAACAAGCTTCTGACTTGACACCATATATACTAGACAAACAAATACTGGATCAAATCATGAAAAAGTACAGAATTTAGTTTTTCTTTGTCAAATGTAGCAGTATCATGCAAAAAAGCAACTTTAGAAAAGGAGTTGATGTCCTCTCATAAGTACAACTACTGTCATACATCACTACATGCTGTGATGATAATAGATTATGGTCATGCATGCTAGTGATTAAGTGTAATGGCCCGATTTTTATTAATTACTCCTTTTGTCCCCAAATTTTGGTCCCTCGTTTAATTCTAACCGGATAAAAAACTAGTTATAACTTTAAATCGGTAATGAATTTTATATTCAATATGGATCTTGTTTGATAGATCTCGATAAAATCTATAAGACAATGTTTTTAAAATCACGTAAAACAACGTAAATTACGAGATATAACCAATTGAAAAGTGGAACGAACTTCCAAAAGGGACAAATAAATGGGGACGGAGGGAGTATATTAAAAGGCTTTTAATCATTTTTTTATTCGCAAAACAAAAGATATTTATAATTTGAAATTATCCTTAACTAATGGATAACTATATAGTGTAAATATAGAGATAATCTTGTAGTGTATCTACTTGTGATTTAATCCTATCTCTTCTCCCCACTTTCCTAGTGTCCCTAAACTTCTCTACCAATTCCTATCCTAATTGATTCCTATTCTTAAGTCAATTGAAGCCCCTAAATCTCTCCCTCACTTTCTCGGAAATTCTCTCTTCCACAGGTAATCAATATTTTTTCTTCTTCTTCTTTCTTCATTTTTTTTCTTTGGCTCCCTTTCATTTTCTCTCACAAAGGGAAAAAAATAATAATCCTTTGGATTATATCTCCTCCACCATTGGTAAATTCCTCTCTTTTATCACGGAGTATATTTTCTTTTACTCACACGGATATTTAATTGCCTTTGTACAGATTTCTCCTCGAAGTTGTGATTTTTCGATCCTACCGTTTCGCTAGCGTGCTAAGTTTGTCGGAGGAGAGGTAGGACACCTTTAACCTAACTTTTTTTTAGTATATTTTTTTTGTATAGTTGTGTGTACGTGGAAATAAGTAATTTAAATTGTTGGAAGTCGGATCATTATCGTATGGGTAGTAGAAGTAAACAAGTGATGATGTCAGAAAATAGAGATTTTGCGCACAATTTCGTTTCTACTATTTTTCGATTATTTCTGTTCAGTTCCAGAGAAAACTCAAAACAGTAAGGTTGTAGATCTCGAAAAATTAATTGGAGTCCATGTAGAACTCGTCTTAATCCGAGTTACGTAGAATTTAGTACGATTTTTCGAAGTTTCTGCTGTAGTGGAAAAACGAGACAGAACACGATTTACTTTTAAAACCCGTTTTCAACATCTTAATGAAGGAATTGGAAGTCGAGTAAAACACATTATCTGTTCGTACTGTGAAGTATAATATCCCTGTAAAAATTCGTGATTTTTAGAGTTAATTTACTATTTTTAACAAATCGAGGAAGTTGCCCGTTTCACATGTCGTATTAAGTTTTTTTTTTTTCTTTGATGCATGAATTCACTTATTAAGCACGTTTGATCGAAACGTTTTGTGTGTAAGGACGAATGAATATAATCACGATATTTGGGGTTGGGACGCGTCCGGTATGGGTCGTGAGCCATGCGTAGATTATACTTTTAGGTAGCTTTGCTGTGTGATTGGGCGCCGGAAGTATACTGTGGGTGGGAGCCGATGCCCGATGGAGATTGATCAATGTGTGATCAATCGTAAGCCTTGCACAGTATACCCCGAGGTGGCTTTGTTGTGTGATCGAGCACCTAAGGTATATTGTGATTGGAGGCCGGTGATGGAAAGTATTTGTCGGAAATGAGAATGAGAATAGTGAAATTTTGAGAATCGATGTGCTGAGTTATGATGATAAAAATCTGAGTATTTCATTCAAATAAAATTTCAGTTATGTGTGCATTTGTTGCATGAATATCTTTAGTAAATGGGTGGTTTAGGGCGCCCTACTGAGTGTAATTTTACCACTCATGCTGCTACTTTTTTTTGTGGCCCTGGTGTCCCCAACGCCAGGTACAGAGAGAGATGAGGAGTCGCCTACTGATTATGAGGCGATGGAGCAGCTCGATGGGGATCAAGTGGCGGACCCATGGCTTTATCAGTAGAATTAGCTAGATGGCTCTGTCATTTTATTTCCGTTGGATTTTTTTAAAATAAATGTTTAAGTTTTTTTTTCAGACAGTGTTCGAATTCAATTTATTTCAGTTGTAATAAGTTAGTTTACTTTTAATTTTCGCAAAAAAAATTATTAAGTATTCTTTGGATTTTTTTTATGAAGTTGGTATTTTATTTAAATAAATTTTGAAATTTATTTTTTTAACGTACCCAATTTTCGGGGCTTTACATTAAGTGATTATTCAGTGTGCTAGCTCTACACGTACTAATTGTTAGAGGCACTCTCAACTCTCTCTTCAGCCATTTTATGATGGACCCATGCAAATATGTATTTCGTGAAACGGGGATGGTGTTGTCCTTTTGAGGACAGCATAGGTGCTGAACCCATTACGACAGCCCGTGATCGGTTATGGACGACTCAGATCTACTTAGTATCAGACGGTTCAGACATATCTATTCCTGAGAGGAGTTGACATCAGTGTTCAATGCCCCGGGGCATTGAATAGTGATCCATGCCAAAAGAGTAATCACATCAAATTTAAAAGTAACCTAATTAACAAAAAAAAAAAAACCAACCACCTCAAAAGCATCATTTGCATGTTCTTTCCTGATCAAAGAATACATCTAAGGTTGGTTGGATTTTCTAGTCAGCAGAACCTACTTAGGGTGGGTAAGTGGTGGATGGGGAAATCCCATCAATTTCATTGGCTTTTGTGGGTAAAATATATATGAGGACCGCAAGTTGATCAAAAACCAATATTAGGAGCAAAAGAGTTGCATGTCGTTAGATTCGTAAATGAACTGAGTCGTTCGTAAATTATTCGATACTCGATATGGTAAAGGATTGCTGGAGTTCGATTCGATTCGATTCGAATACTAAGCAAACTAAACTTGAACCTCAATTTTAAACTCGTTTAATAAACGAGCTAAACGTAAACTTGACAAGATTAGGCTCGCGAACTTGGAATATATATGTATACGTTATAAGAATTTTATACATAACCTTGAATATATATAAACTTTCACATATAAATAATGAAAATTTTATAATTTGTACATGTATAAACTTATAAAAGTATTATAAATTTATATTTTAATATGTTCTTATAATTTTATAAATGTATGGACTTATTATGTACAAAAAAAAAATTATTTGAAATTCTAGACTTGTATGAGAGGATGAATATCTAATATTTAGACTCGTTAAGACTCATGAACAAGTTCGAGTTCGACTAAAATCTAGTCAAGCTCGGCTTGTCAAATTTTCATTGAATACGAGCTCAGCTCGAGTTCATTTAAGAATTTTGCATTTTAAAGCTCAGCTCTATTTGATTCGTTTAGAACCCTACATGTGGCCTTATTTATTTGGTGTTTCCGTAATAGTTTTGCATGTTGGGGTGGTTCGACTAAGGGATTTACGAAGTAACACTTAAAAAGGAATAGAGGAATTTTTATCCATTATTTTATTTTTTAAAATTGTCTGCTGGATCATTCGGCCGAACCCAAAGGAAATGATGATTACCTTCGATTTATCAGTGAATCGACAGTATAACTCAATAAAATAACAATAAACATGTAGATAAAGTGTTTTGTATATAAAGTATTTTTATACGTTTTTGTTATTGTTGACCTAAAATGATGAGCCCGCCCCTATTTTCAAGATGCCTTTTAAAATTATTTGCAAAACTAAAATTTTATATCAATACAAATAAAAAAATCTCTAAATTTTTTTTTTTCAAAAAGAAATAAGTCCTGGCTGGATCCTTGATTGATGAAGAAGAAGGTGTTTTCATAAATATTCCTCCACTCGTGTTATGATCCGAGATAGAGCGGTATTTCGACCGAAACGGTACATAGGATTGAGCATTCCGTTTTTCTTTCGGTACGGGACATCTCAGCCAGTACCAGCCGGTACAATACAAGATTCATTACTTTGGATCCAACCATATACTATAACTATCTGTATCAAGCTTTCTGATCAACAATTAGTAGATTATATAGTTAGTGGGGTGAGATAATGTGGAGTCATTAACTAATCTCAATTGGAATTAAATTAATTAATCGTAATTATCTGCACGTTTCATCATGATTATTGAATGATCCACATAATCTGAAAAGTGGTCAAAGACTTTCAACCCGACAAAATTTGTCCCATAAGTTCTTGCTTTTCTGTTTTTAAACATTATTAAAGTAATATGTGCTCCTCCAATTTCTAATTAATTAGAAGAAAAAAAAAGGTGATATAAAAATACGCGCAAAGGGCAATTTTGTAGTTTAGAAAATTGATCGGACACATAATTAGTTAAAACATTTTCCAAAAGAATTTCGTTAAATAAAAAGCCAGCTATTTAAATCATAGCAGAAGCATAGTTTGATTTCACCAATTTGGTGAAATAGATTACATTTCTAACCAAGATTAAAATTTGATTCAAAATTTCTAAAAAAGAACAGAGCAATTACTGATAGGGAACCTAAAATTCGACCGATTCTCTGTAATGGATGCCGTCTTCGCCGGCTAGATATTGCTCTTTCGCTCTGTCTTCTAAACTTGACGTTTAATGCCATGGTAATAAAAATACCATAAGCGAATGAAATTTAGTAGATAAACTCCTACCCTTCTAACAATTCAATCAATAATCATAAGAAGAATCTAAGTAAATAGTACACATGTATAGGGATGGCAATTTTTCCAAACTCAATGGATACCCGCCCCACCCCCGGCTATTTGGAGGCGGATATTATTCGATTTTTCATCCAATAGGAGTGGGTATGGTAGAACTTAACGAATCCCCGGTTGAAAATGGAGCGGATATGATTTTGTGATACTCATCTCTGAATACCCGTACCCGTCCCGTTTCAAATTGTATACATATTTTTATGAATATTGTATGCATATACGCAGGCATATAGTAGTGTATATAGTAGTGTATAAATGTATATGTATGTGTATAAATATAAGTATGCATATTGATATAATTTATGTATATTGTTCCGAATTAAAACTATATATGGTTAAGTGTTAAAAAAAGTTTAATGATGGCAGTTTTTAAAATTGTATATAATCTTGGTAGACTATTATTTCTTCGCAACTTTCTATTCAATTTTGTTTTAAATGGTTGTTTTTGTTAGTATAAGACACATAAATTAGATCTTATCCTCTCTCTCTTTTTTTTTTTTTTTGTTCAACTAGTTTGGATATAGATTTACCCAAATATACCCCATTCCCAATGAGAGGCGGGTATGGTGGATAGTCCACTATCCCTTTTGGGTATGGAGGTGGGGATGGGGAAGAACTTCCCAATTGGGGATCGGGGGTAGAATAGGGTCCCCCGATCTATACCCTACTCGTTGCCATCCCTACACATGTAATCTGATTTCTTTAACTAGCCATTAACTTACGTGAATCTATGAATCTCAACCTTCAAAAACTTTCCTGTTAAATTAACCACCGTATTTCGACCATCACATGATTACAACATATTTCCTCCGAATGAACATACAGTACATGAGATTACGAGATTACACATACGGCGTATTCAGCAGACCCAAGGAGGCAAATTCAGTCATTTATCTCCATGGAAAAGCACTTTAAAATGAACCGTTCTATATGCACCGACCACGTACCGACGGCATCGCCGACGCCGGTGTGGGTCCCAACCGGTCGATCCGAGCCGTTCATCCTTCTCAGAATCAAATTCCAATTTTGAATGAAATGGGGGTGATTTTGGATCGAGCTCATAAAGCCGTCCGATTGCCTCGATTCCCGCGTAGGCCCACTCGGAATTTGATTCCGAGAAGGATGAACGGCTCGGATCGATCGGTTGGGACCCACACCAGCGTCGGCGACGCCGTCGGTACGTGGTCGGTGCATGGTGGTCAGTGCAAAAATCTTTTCCGTTAGAAAAATTGAACATGTTGTAAAAAGAGTAAATCACCTAGACCCCCCTATACTATACCTCTTTTACCCAGACACCCCCTGAACTAAATTAACCTACGACGACACCCCCTCAACTATCGAAAAGGTTTAAAAGCCCTAACTCCATTAAAAAAAGAAGATGAAAGACATTTATGCCCTTCATTATATATCTCTTCCCCTACAGCACTTCAATCGACCCCTCCACTTTACTTCCAAAACAACAGAGGCTCCACCACATAGTGTCGGATCAACTCGAATCTCGGGTTCCCAAAATGGTGCATCACATTTTCCTTCCGACCCGTAAAGAAATGATCCACTACGATCACACTATCTCTTCTAGCAATCAGATGGTCCACCTGGTGGCTCCCCCAGAACCTAGTCCGATGACCACGATCCTCAACCCCTTCGTCTTCAGTCCCAACGGTATCTTCGTGCCCGCATGAATTGACCCGAAACCGCATTGGCTCTTGTAAAAGACCCAGTGAGTTGAATCGGAAGATGGGAAGTGGGAGTCGAAGATCGGGTTGTAGATGCGATGGGGGTTAGGAAAGGAGGAGACGAGTAGGAGAGGGCGGGTAACGAACCATTGAGTAGTGTATTGCTTGCCAAATTCACAATCTCTAGTGCATTTACCTGCTGGAAAATGTTCTCTTGAAACGTTCCGTACAAATTCGAAGAACTATAAATCAAATTCGGGAATTTTACAAAGAAATCCAGTAAATCCACGGCTTTTGGGGTTTGAATGTGTACAAGGGTGATGTGGGTTGGGTGTCGTGACCTCTGTAGATCAACACTGCCCCCATGTCTCTCTCTCTCTCTCTCTCTCTCTCTCTCTCTCTCTCTCTCTCTCCCTCCCTCCCTCCCTCCCTCTATATATATATATATATATTGGATTTACAGTAAGGGAAATTAGATCGAATAAAAGCAGCATAGCCGGAAATTGCAGTGGTCTTCTTCTCCGACGGGTGGAGTGTTGGACTAAAAAAATATTTATTTCGCAGGGCGAGGGCAAGTTTGGAAAAAAAATATTTATCTCACCAAAAAAATTAACAGAACTGGACGGATTGCTAACGGAAGGGGTGTCAGGGATAACATTAAATAGTAGAGGGGGTGTCGTCGTAGGTTAATTTAGTTTAGGGGGTGTCTGCGTAAAAGAGGTAAAATACAAAGGGTGTCTAGGTGATTTACTCGTTGTAAAAATGTGTAATAACTTGATTTGATTATAACCGTTAGACTTTAAACGAGATTTCGATGAGCCGAACACGAGTTTCTCACGAGTAACATTATAAAAAAAAAAAAAGAAAAAAAAAAGCTATATAATAGTATTATTTTTACATTTGAAAATTCTTTATATCGGAACCAGAGAGCCTGTAGTGGGCAACTCACTACAGGCGTGTAGTGAGAATCTTGGCCATCCATTCTTATTTTGGACAATCGAATTTTAAATAAGCCTGCAACGAGCAACTCACTACATGCTCGTAGTGAGAATCAGCCTACAACGAGCAACTCACTACATGCTCGTAATGAGAATCTCGGTCATCCATTCTTGTTTTGGACGGCAAAGATTTACTCACTATAGGGCCCCGCTCCCCTTGATATCAGCGTTTTGTTATTTTTAAGCAAACATAGTGTTCTCATAACTTGAAAACATCTACTCTCCAAAATGAAATAAATCCGATCTAGAATCTAGATCCTTGGAAAATGTAGAAGAACCAATGAGGTTGTGGTAATAAAAGCATATTCCTCCTTAATTAATTTGCTTGCAGATTTGTTGTGTCAGCTCCATTGAAACAAAGTACATACTAACTTAGCTGTATTTGTTTGGCACTCCGATCTAATTTGTTGAACTGTCCCAGCTTTTGTTGGTGGAATCTCCCAATTTCCTTGCTACATTATTGACCTACATATATTCCAATATCTCTTGGTGGCAATAAAAAATGGTACTGTAATTGACTTTTATATTATCCTTTTTGTCATCTTGCGGTGTGGATTTACAAAATTAGTCTTTTATTTGTGTACTCTTTCAGATTTTGAAGGACAATATTGTAAATTCACAAAAAACAAAAAAAAAAAAACAAAAAGTGTGGCTGTAAAAAAGGAAAGTGTGAAGATTCTCACTACGCATATAATCCTACACTTTTCACTTTACTTTTGCCGCGAGAGTAGTCATTCTTCTTCATTTTTTTTTTTGAGAGTATAGTCTTTAAAAAATAACAAAAGCTAGGCTATCTTTGTGAATCATGTAAATATCTACACTAAAGTTGTCTTTATAATACAATAGTATTACTAGCAATTAGCAAATACCCCCATGGCTAAGCCTAAAGGCACTTCTCAATATAAATAGCTCTTATATATTTACGTAATCATCCTTTCCTACCATTGACAAACCTTTTCTATTCTAGAATTCGTCTTTCAAAGTAGTCTTTACGTAGTGCCAAGGATCCCGGAGTAATAGAATTTCTCATGGTATCAAACAGAATAATTGATTTTCTTATGTCAAATGTACAATCCCATTTTTACCAGCATGATTCATTTTAATTGTTTCCTTTCAAGTTCATACAATCCCAATAATCGGGATCTGGCCGGGACCCTGTAGTGTCCCAAAGCACACTACAGCATTGTAGTCTTGCTACTGTGCTCGTAAAGTGTAAGGTGGTTGGCACCGTAAGCATGAGTCGATTACCTGCAACCTGTCGTTTTGGATGAGGCGGCACTCTACTTGCAATATTTGATTCGTGTCCCAAAAAGCTATGGCCAATAGAGCAGACGGAGAGCCAATTTCTTAGTCAATCGTATTTTCGTTGTTTTCCTTTGTCTTTTTTTTTTGTCTAAAATACATAATTTCCTCAAAACAATGGGATTTGCAAACATAAATATTTGTTAGATCACATCTTGATTACAACATGCATGAACCTCTAACAGGGTATTAATATGGTACAAGGAGTGAAAACTTCATAAATGGCTAAGTATACGCTGTCCGCCGGCAATTAGACATTCAACAAATGGATATCATCTATTCTTTTCTTCTCAAAATTTTGGTTTTTGGAGCTGCAATACCAACTTTCCTAGTCCTCCGTCGTTTTCAGAAGAAACCACCATTTTCCCACGATTTTGCCCCTGGTTCTCCGACAATGCGGGAGCACATCTCCAGTCGTGTCATGGAAAAGAACCTACACTACCACCGCTGATAAAATTGAAGACTTGCCTTAAATTTCCTCTTGATGGCCGAGCATTTACCGCAAACTTACATATAAACACCAATCGTTTCCGCATCTCTAACTTTGTAATACGTGTGTGATCAAAAGATTTCCCGTCATCAAACAATCCTGTCAAAAATGTCCGAGACAGAAAAACTCAGAACATCAACACGAATCCAAGTTCTTTTTGTTAAACATGCTTTTTCTCTTCTTCTAGACAAAGGAAAAATTGAGATTATAGCGTTCTCACAACACGTCACTGGAAGTTCAGGACTGAAACTTAGAATCATTTCTTAGATGGAGAGCTGAGACAAGGGAGTACCTTCATCTGTAAATAATGATGTCAAGATTGCCAAAGAAACACATATACTAATATCTTCACCTGCAAATAGAGAAAACACAAAGAAATCAATCCATGAAAACCCGATTCTGGGACTAACTGCTGCTAAAGCACAATGAAATTCAAAGACATATCCTACAACAATAACAACAATAACATAACCCATTTAGTCCCCAATAATTGGGGGTATGGGCGGGGGAAGGATAGGAGACAGACCTAACCTTTGGCAATAAATGCACAAAGTGGCTGCTCCCAGAATACCACTGAAACAGATGGATTGGAGACAGACCTAACCTTTGGCAATAAATGCACAAAGTGGCTGCTCACAGAATACCACTGAAACAGTGATCCCCCTATACCGTCGCGTTTGCTGCGGAATCATGCCCTCAAATCAAAGCCAAAAGGCATCAGAGAGGGCAGACCCAAGAATCATTTTGATTTATGTGCACATTACCATGCTTCTTTCATTCAGCATCCAGAGCATTGGCGTTGCACAATTTTTCAAAGACATATCCTAATTACTTTAAAACCAAATATTAACATAAACATTACTCCACGGAGGCAAGACTGTATAGAAAAAGGTTACGCTTACCACTATTACAGCAAAGTAGAAGTCTCTTCCCCCTTCTTAGGTTTATCTTTGCAAAATTCAGAGCAGAAGGCATATTTCTTAACAAAGAAAACCGGTCCAATTTGGAGTTCTGGCAACAATTGAAGACAAAAACCAATTAAATGATAAATACCATTACCATAAGGAGGCAGATAAAGAGTTTCAACATTTTGAGCAATGAGATCCCAAAGTCCTTCAATAGTTACATTATGGGCACACAACGTACCATAATTGGCAGGCGTAAATATTTCTCAGGATTGTCAAGAGAGACGGAGAGTGACTCAGTACCACAGTTCAATATGCAGTCAACATCGGGTACATTTGCAGCTGTATCAGAGAAAGTAGAAAATGAATTGTTTCCTAAATGAACAAGAAAGGGGAAAAAAGGATAGCCTAGAGATTATTTCGAATTGGAAAAAGGAAGCATCAAGATATCAGCACAGGGCCACAAGACAATCAACAGTTGTGAACCATCAACCACATGCATCAACTAAGAAATCCATGTTTGATGTCTGTTTTCCATGGACAGAAGTGTTATTAGGGCATCAAATTTCTGATCACTGGCTTTGATGCAGAATGCAACGTGGAAAAGCAGCCAGAGCAGGTAGCCTAGTAGGGAGCAATGGCCGATGAAGCAGTGCCATGACACATGATCACAAAGCTTACTATTCAGTTACTTTGCACTGCAGTACAATGGGAAGGGAAGTCCTGAAGAGTGAAATTATAATATCCTAATTACTTTTGTGTGGAAAATAAACATAAAATGGACATGGTTGGTTTTAGTTCATTCTAATCACTACAAAGCTATAGACATCAAAGGACTTCCTACTTCTCATGCAATCAAGATTCCTCGTGTTCATAACTTTCAACCAGGCTGCTGCACTCATGACTCACCACAAACCATTACCGCCCTCAACAAAAAATCATTTTTTCTATGCATGTATCTACCAGCACATGATCTCTGGCGCTTAGCCGTTTACCATGGCCAACCATTCAATATGATCTTTGTATGCATCAATCGACCAACAAGACCTCCAGCTCAAAACTGCAGTCTGGCATGTAAATAGCTTGAAAGACCTCCCTCATATGGGTATTCAAGAGAATAATGAGAATTCAACGAAGTAAATGAGAAAACCTACAGTTTCCCTCCAGCCAAATCTAGGTATATGTAGTCACTAGCTCATATTTGTTTCCAAACCATTGCACTTCTTTCCATCAGTGAGTAATGGGCATAAGTAGCAATGACATTCAGGTTCCTTTAAGACATTTCCGAGACCTAATTTAGCAAGATTGCAAAAAGAAAATGAATAGAAACCTTAAACCAGCCTTTTATGTTCGAATGTGAAGCAAACAAGACAAGGAAACAACAGAAAAAAATAGATAGTCCAAACAAAAACTAAATCGAAGTATTCAGTCAAAAAACAAGGCCATTTGGCATACCAATTTGAGTTGCACTCACTGCAAGATTAGTTGAACCTAGCCAGAAAATCTGGCCATTATCACCAAAAGACTTTGCCTCATTTGCAATGCACGGAATCCCACATTCCATTTTCAGCTCTTCTGCATAAAACGTACTAAATCCCCCTGACAACTGCGAGTGCTTGATGGATATCTGAGGAGCATTCTGCCCCCTTTGTGCCCGGTATACTCTGTCCTTCTCAACAATATCCGCCACTTTCTGGTTGCATGACTCCGGCCCTGAGTTTATAAGATCATAAACATGATTCCAGAAAAGGCTTGGTGATAAACCTCTAGCCCAACTTTCTTCATCATCTCCAGCTCCAGGTATATAATTCCAGCTAAACTCTGAGGTGGTCCTGTGCTGAAAATTGCCACTAGAGGAGGATGCTGAAACAAGAATGATAGGTGTGAAATCCCAAGAACTACATTCAGGCACTTCGTTTAACCAGATGACAGTTTTTTGTGAAATCCACAGAGGACGTAATGGCTTCTTCAAGGACGATGCAAGAGAGAGAATATCAGCTCCGCTGGATTCCAATTGCTTGGTCCAAACATCCAAGCGTTCCTCAATAGCAGTTTTCTCTGTTTCAGAAACCCAAAGGGGTAGATGCAGCGAACAGTCCCAGTCAGGTAGGACTTGTCCAGTATCTTCAGTATGCTGACAGTAAGTGTTTGATTCATGCTGAAATGGATGGACATAAGAAATATAAATGTGGTTGCAGGATCAGTTCAATGTGACACTTTGTCAACTCAGCAAATTAGCACAATGTAATTGGGTAATGTGCGTGGCTTGTGCAGATTTCATCACAAAAATGAAGTTGCAACGTGAATGTTGATTCCAACTCCAATAAAACCATAATATTCAATACCAAAAACAATTAACCATGCCACGAGCACAAGCTAATCCCCATCGTTTCTCTTAAGATGCAACATATGCATTGACCATAAGAAACTAAAAAAACAAAATATAAAACAACTTAGAACAAGCCAGCAATAAACCATTCATTAGAATAAAGATGCTATTCATCACTTACTCCATGCACTTGTATTCCAACTTCATGCACTCTCATGCGGTGATTTTTAATCGAACGGTTCAACACACAGGTCCAAATTGGTATCGTCTTGGACATACTGTCCGGAAATCTCTTCCCTTTCCGAGTTGAATCAACGATTATACACCCTCCCTTCTGCCCTACCCATCAAACAACAAGGGAAAGAGAACCTTTAAGCATCATCCCAATCAAAGCTCAGCTAACACAAGCAAACATACAAAATTCTTTTAAAACAAAAGGTGATAGACACATAGGACACTAAGAATTGGAAAAGACAGACAAACATCTGTTCTAAACACACAACCAACACAAAAAAAACTGACGTTCTTCATGTCTAAACTGCTCGAATATAATCTAAACAGAGAGGATATTCCCAGATTCGATACCAGAGGTGCATAGTTAAAATTGACAAAAACACTAACTTTGAACATAGACATGGGGATCACAACATTTCTGGCTAAAGCAACACACAAATGGGCGCGCGCGGAAGTCCGGTTCCATAGACTATCTTTAACACAAATTTTGACACTCCATCTCAACCATTGAAATTAATAAACCAAAACAAAACAAACCGCGCCTTATGTACCAATCAATTGGGGTCGGCTACATGAATCCTTTTTTTTTCCCATTCAGCTCTGTCAAGGGCTACACATTCACTTAGATTTATTATACTCATATCCTTACACACTACAGTAACTAAAGTCAATTTGGATCCTCCTCTCCCCGGAGCATTGCTACCCAAAACTATTCTATCAACTCTCTTAACTACTGCATCTACAGGTTGATATATCCAAACCACCTTAGTCTATTTTCTATTTTCTCTCAACTTCTCCGATATAGTTTCTACACCTATCATCTCACAGACCGTTTCATTTCTAATCCTATCTTTCCTAGTCTTACCACACACACACCCATCTCAGCATTCACATCTTAGCTACCCCCATCTTACTCCCGTGTTGTTTCTTGATAGGCCAACATTCTGCCCTGAAAAGCAGCATTGGTCTTATGGCAGTTCTATCAAATTTCCCTTTCAATTTTGTGGGTATTGCAATCATAACGTAGGATACAAAAGTATAATGGGATACGTATCGTTTTTTCAGGTATCGCAATCGCATCGTAAAAGATGCAAAAAGTATACTGGGAGAAGATACAAATCGTAACGCAGGTTAACAACTATGCTCTCAAACAGCTCCGTTTTGCACATTAATTCAGAGAAAAAGCACACATTTTTACGATAATTTATACGGTATATTTAATTACACGCACGCAGAGAGAGAGAGAGAGAGAGAGAGAGAGAGAGAAGGGTACCTGCGAGGACGGCGACGTGAAGGTTGAGACGAGAGGTGTTGAAGGACCAGTTGTTGGTATGGCCATCGGTTGATTTGAAGTAGCAACTCGATTGGAATTGGGAAGAGTACCACAGGCCGCACCGGAGATTGGCCAGAAGCGGGAGCTCCGGCCATAACTGCGCTATTTCTCCGACGAATATGGAGTCCTCGTAAATCGATCGAAGTGCGTTGTACAGTGAGTTATCTCTTCGCTTTATGGTTCTCGACGCTCTGTATATGCTCAGCCTCTCGTCTTCCATGGCTTCAACCGAAACAATAATGGTTCAGATCAGAATCTCCTTCACCGAAACAATAACGGTTCAGAAGGCCTTAGAGCTAAGCTAGGTTTCGAAATATGCATACAACTCGGTTATTTTTTGGGTTCGTGATGAAACAATTAGGCCCATGTTTTGGAGGCCACTATTTAATAGGCATTAGGCTGAGTTTTTCAAATTAAAATCAACCCAGATTTTAACAAATGAGTTTACCAAGTGCTAAAATTTGGGTTGATTTTGATTAAAATTTGAGGGTTGATTTTGGCTAAAATCTGAGTAGCACCTAGTAAACTCATTTGCTAAAATCTAAGTTGATTTTAATTATTCAATTGCTAAAATCAAACGGAAAACTCAGCCTTAGTTTCAGTCTAACTTATGGACTTTTGAGTCCAATGAGCCGATTGAGCCCTAACCAATATTTTTTTCTATTTTTCCAAATGATCCCATAAAGTTTTTGCGACAATATTGCCACACTAAATTACTTTTCCCTTTTTACAAAGTAGGGATGTCGACATCATATTAAAAAAGGGAAAAAAAAAACAAAAAAACAAATTGTGATTGAATCATTTCAACAGAGCGAGCATTTTTAGCCGTGTAATTAGTAAAGACTAGATTACAGAATAGGATAGAGGACGATTTCTTTACAAGTTATATGCTCACTTAGATTGAGAAAGACACTTTTATTTGATAACTAGATATCTAGGTCAGCTTGCACACAACTCGAGTAATTCCAGGGCCGTAGAGGTAACAACCGGTATAACTCCAAATGGCCCCAAGAATTTTGTTGGCAAGAGAAATCGAACCTAAGACCTTATTAGGTGGGAGCAAACCCATAAATTCCAAGTTAAGACCACTTCGGCTCTTTGATGGTAAAACATCATTATAAATGCTTTTTGCATCATGAAAAAAAAATGTATATTTTGGCGGTAATATCGGTGAGCTATTTGAGTCGGTAAAATGAGTTTTTGAGGCGGTAAATACCCTCACGCAGATGGAGGGCAAAAATTGAACTGTTTTTGCAAATAGTGATCATTGGCATTGGGAATTGCTTCCGTTGCAAAAACTTAGACGCAAAAGCTATTCGCTGTGTTTGGTTGAGAGTTTTGAGAAGAATTTTTTGAGAAATATTTTTGAGATAGTGTTTGGATGGATTTTTGAAAAATGTAATAATTAGAGATATGTGTAATAATTGGAGAGAGATAGAGAGAGAAATGAGAATAATGATTGGAGAGAGGGGTATAAGTAGAGAGAGAAAAGTAATTAATGATTGGAGAGATGAGAGATAGGAAAAGAATCTTTTTGAAATTTTTTTTAGAAATGTGAAGTGAACAAAGTGATTAATTCTCGTAGTGAGGCCATTGCCATACTAACATTGGGGTGATAAACGAGCTAAATGAGTTGAGCATGTGGTAAAAAACTTATTGAGCTTCTAAAGTATGCACGGACTTAGCTTGTTTATGAGACGAACCGATCTCAAACGAGTTTCAATCAAGCAAAAAACAAGAAGATCTCAACTCTCGACTAGCTTGAATTTTTTATACATCATAACCCAAATAACTCGTTCAAGATGAATTTAAAAACTTATCGAGCTTAAAAAAATGTTCAAGCTTGATTTGTTTATGTACCAAACCGCCCAAAAAGGACAATTCTCTTCTTATTCGTCTTTGTGGGAAACTATTGCCAATTTTTAAAAGGTTGCATAAATAATTTACAAATTGCAGTTGTTCTAAGGTTTGAAACAATATGTGGAGATACAAAAATTATTTATGAGATTAAAATTAGGTATTTTATGAGCCTAAGTGCAAAAACAAAAACAATAATCCCAAATTTAGAGGGGGCACGTGCCCCCACTGGGCATGGCTTGTCACGCCCTCAAAAAAAAAATCAAAGGATAATACACTAAGAAATTCCATGTGGACAAACCACAAGTCCACGGCTCACGGCAAAGTCTAAGTTTAATAGTCAAAGATAACATCAAGGGGTGCAATAATCTATGGGTACCCATACCCCAAATCGAAGTACACAAGTGTTAAAGTTATTACAGATCCAAGTCAAAAGTTTTCATAAGAATAAGTTACAAAATCATCTCGTCAAAATTATAAACTCAAGATGATGAGGTAACTCCTCTTTAAGCTTTCAAAAGATGTATGCATTCACTTCATGCACATCCAAGTCATGCTCCATGCTGGGTACCTGAAAAATGATAGGTTGAGCTCACTAGCCCAATAGAGAAATGTCTACCAAAACTAAACACAATGAAATATAGATGCGAGATGAGACGTGAGGATGAAAGCTAAATAAGATAGCCAAGAGTTTAAGGGAGTCCTACGAGACACACATAAGTTTATAATCCCTTATTATCACCCTCGTATGTCCAATGCGTACCCGACACGTGTTCTCTCTTATAAGTGTCCGATTCGTTTGGTATGCCGTGTCAACCATTTGTTTAAGTTAGATCTTTAGAAATTCCTCGCGACACGTCCATCGGACGGCCCGAGTATCATTCCGGGCTATCTTTCGACCCCGTATAATCTTCCCCTTGGCCAAGGCATAATTCCTCGTGACACGCCCATAGGACGGCCCGAGTATCATTCCGGGCTACCCTTTCGGTCCCGTATAACAAGTTTCAAGTTCTCACGTCAATTCACATTCATTGATTTCGCACAAGTGTCATCATGTCCCTCCCAACCTCGATTCGTCATTCAAGTTCACGCATTTCGCCAACGTCACCTAATTCACGCATAACAAGTGTTTGACCATGTAGGTGTCGTACAAAAAATCAAACCGAGTCACCAATTATACTAGGATAGGCTAGGGACGAGTTATTCAACGAGTATTGAGGTATAAGAGATGATTACGCCAAGTATTAACACGAACAAGCGACCGAAATCGACGAAAACAAGTTTTGGTGAAGTGAAGGGGGGAGTGGATTGATCCACTGTGGGAGTGGATCGATCCACTGCGCGAGTGGATCGATCCACTATGGTTCAGAGCAAGACAGGAGGTTGTGGATCGATCCAAGTGATGAGTGGATCGATCCACTGTGCGAGTGGATCGATCCACTATGAGAGTGGATCGATCCACTATGGTTCAGAACACCATCAGAAGGTTTTGGATCGATCCAACCCAAAAGTGGATCGATCCACTGGCCATCTCGAGCAGATTTTTGACAGCAAAGAAATAAGGGGATTGCAATGGGCTCTAAACCAAACATGTTTATGATCAAAAATCAACATCACAAGCTACAAGAAGGTATTACAACAACTAGTTTACGTAGGACAACATCAACAAGCATTAATCCATCTCCAATCAAAATCAATGGAACGAGAAAATGGATTTTTTTCAAGAACATAAGAGGGATTGAACAAAGATGAGTATAATCTACACATCACACACTTCAAAACACTTAGTAATGGTAGAAATCCCCCTACCTCAAGGTTTAGAAGCTTGTGAACAAAGGATGAGCAAAACCCTTGCCTTCTCCCCAATACTCCAACCGAAACTCCTCCTTCCGGAGTGAAATAAACCAAACCCGGGCTTCCAAAAATGCGTAGGAGGCTATTATTGGTGAAGGTTTTGAAGGAATTTGAGATTTGAAGTGGGATTTGAGGTGGAGGTGGAAGAATTTTGGAGAGGAGCAAGAGGAAGAAAACACCGGTGGTTTTTAGAGAGAGAGAGAGGTGTTATGTTTTAAAAAAAAAACAGCCATATACTTGTATATACAACCCCCCTTTATGCACTTATACCCCCTAAGTTTCAAATGCATTTTAAAAACACCCCCAAGCATATGCTACCATCAAATTGGCCCACTTTACTCTAATTTCAATTCCTCAAAATTTTCCAACTCTATTTTAAAAAAAATAATAATAATAATAATTAAAATCTACGGGTCTTTACATGGCTTCCCTCCGCCAATGCTTGTGTCTATATATTAAACACAACATTGTCTTGTTTCAGGGTTTTAACACAATAGTTAGAGCATCAGGGATGAGCCGTAAATCCAGGCATCCTGAACTCAAAACTTGGCAACCTCTTGGGTCAGGCTGCAAGAGAGAAATCTCTTGTGCATCCCCTGCTCCTGGTGTGGATGGTCTGCCTTTAACCGAAGTGGAGAGGGGAATAGTTAAGGTGTACGTAAGCTGACGCGGACACCCCTAACTGTCGAACCAAAAAATTAAAACACAATACTTAGACAAACGGATTACAGAGGACAGGCATTGTTTTCACATCATTCTGTTTGCTGATATTGTAAACTAACATTCCATGGGCATCTTCAAGAATAGTTCTTGCTTTTTCTTGCATTGTTAACAACTCCTGAAGTAACAGTGGATGCTGGATTGATGGCTTTCCTAATCTTGAACACATTCCAAGCTGTGCCAGCACAGTGCCCTGCTGTTGCCAGCACATGTTCTGTTGCCTCTCCTGCGCTCTCCCCAAACCTGTTGCCATGAAATCCCAATGGAAATTTAGAAGAAGAAAATTTATTATAGCGATAAAATCTTGCTACGTCTACTAATAACAAAGGCGGAAATACAGAAAAAACCGGGGTAGTCCAACGGTTCATTTGTAGGGTCTTGTATGATATTAGTACTAGACACCTCACCTCACCTCACCTATGCGGATACAACTCAATGTTGAGTTCGCGGGGGTTGGCTACTAATCTGTACAATTGTAATATGGTAATTCGATGCTACAAACCCTAGCATACATAATGGTGGCTACCCTAGCAATCAAATTTGTACTCTTATTCTTCATCTGACATTGTTGTGAAAGCTAGTGTGATCCGTGCACATGAACAATTTTGTAATACTGATAGCCCATGCACCTGTATGTCTGTTTTCTTCTTGCTATCAAATTCTTGTTCAAGTTGTGGTTGTCTGGTTGAAAGGTCAAGGAGGACCACAATGTGTGAACCCATCCTGGGCATAGTCCCACATCGGTGGGATGGGAAAAGATTGAGTAATATATAATAAAATATCACAAACTACTGTATAACTCGAGGTTAACCTTTTCAGTAAGCTGGTTAGGCTAAGGGTTAACAAGTCAAGCAGGGGCGGATTGTTACAGACAGAGAGCCAAAAAGTTCAACCGATAAATGATAATAGCTTTCGAAATAGCTTGGGAAATTGGAACCAGTATAGTGTAGAGTAATAAAAATGCTAAAGTAGTTCAGAGACTCTACCTTCGACTAACCATTCTGGTTGCAGCAGCAGAAGTGGAAGAAAATGCCTGTTTCTCAGCAGCTTCAGCTGCATCCAGGACTCTATCTGCAGTTTATATAGATAAAGTTGATTACCTCATTTTTCTTTCCTCGGATCCCATTTTTTTTGCATCAGGGTATCCAAATAGTCTACAACAAAGGAAGTAATCACAGAAATGAGACTTAAAATGCAGTGGTGGCATCACCATATTCAAGAATCAAGAGCCAACTTATGTCGGACAAGCGGGGCACTCAACCCTACTGGACTTCTAGTATTCCTACAACATGTAACTTAGTCGTACTCGCTTGACGATAACTATCTGCTACTAGGTGGCCTTATGTGGCACAACTTTTACCTGTTGCGACTGGCATAGTCTAGAGATACAGAAATATGAAAATTTTGAAGAAGCTTCATTTTCAAATGAGTGATCCATGGATTGTAAACACTTGGTTATGAGTATTAATCATAACGAAAAATTCAATAGCATTTGGGCAGCGGCCTCTGATTGCATTCGTTACGGGGGGGGGGGGGGGGGGGGGGGGGGGGGGGGGGGTCTGCACTCTATTATTCTGTGTTTGTAGATTTAGTGATTTACATTCAAAAGCAGTAAAATTTGAAGGGAATGCATAAAATTGTGGTTTTTTTTTACTTACTGACACCATCCAGTGAAGCCAAGAGGACCTCTCCGGGGACCATGGCTAGGAATGCCTTCCCGGGTTGGGATCGGACCACTGGAGCCATAACCGATCCGGCAACAAGCCCAACTCCACCAAGCATTACTTTGCTCATCTTCTCTGTCATCTTCGACAACTTTCTCACACTACAAAATCAAGAAAAATAGTAACAACTCAAGTATTGAATAAAATTGATGTTTTAACTTAATGCACTAACATCTCTTGCCTTATCACGGCTATTATTCGGAAGAAGGAGAAAAAAGTTTGATCATTGAGCTACCGTTTCAGGCTTTTATTCAATCCGCTTTTCTTCGTCGTGCCACCACCTTTGTTGGCCTTAGTTTCTATTGCTGAAGTACTGGATTTCTCCTCTGCAGCTTGAGTTAGAATCATTTCTCCTCCCTTTTGCACCTGTTTCTCTCTCATGCACTTCATAATTTTAGCAACTATTGAATGATATAAATTACAACAAAAATGTATGCAAAGGGCAAAAACATTCTAAGACTTCTGCCAATAGATTCAAAGGTTTTGACTGCCATAACCAGAGGCCTTGTTCCACAACAAGTGACTTAAAATTGGCTTTCGGTATCACTTTTACGTAATGACAACAAAAAGTCAGCATGTTTCTTTGGCATTAGAGAATGCATTCTTCTCGTGGAACAAGCTGTCTTTAGGCGTCTTTGTCAACCAGTAAAGACAAACAAGGCCTCAGTAAGAACCAAGGTGAGGTTTGAAGAGCAGCGTTCGAGTGCAAAATGTAATTTATCCAAAACTAAGTTTTTGTTTTTGCAGTACTGAGACAGACCTGGTTGGTGTAAGAATTACTGCATTTGAAGATCCCCTTGACAATCTGACCAGTCCCTCCAGCAATTGTCTTTGCCAAGAAATTGTTGTAATCTCCAACTGCGGGAGCATACTCCTTCCAATTCACACCCTTATTTCGATTCGAGTCCGATGAACAAGAAAAGCAAGAGTGCTTTTTCAAGAATGAATCCAACGAGGCCAAACTTCCACCACCACCCGGAAAGCTCACCCCATAGCTCAACGGCTCTTCACCATCTTTCATAGGCAAAGAGAAAAGGTAGTGCAAAGCATCAATTTTCACTACTGGCTCATCATTTGTTAACGGCCATTGGAGCTCATCACCAACTTTCACTGTGGTTGCAAGTACAACGTTTTCTTCGGATAGACGGATGAGAGAGAAGTCGCCATTGGCGAGTTCTACAGCTTCTCCTTCTTCCATCAGATGAACTTTGCATCCGGGTATTCGTAAAAGAGTTTCATGTATCACGTTTCTGGGTAATTGATCTTCTTGGTCTGGTATTTCCGGCGAGTAGGCTTTTGTCGGAGACAGGGTTCTTGACCTACCACAACAGCTCATTTTCTTAATTGGTTTTAGGTTTCAGGCTTTCAGTTTGTTTGGTTTTGAAGAAGTGTTTGACAGAAAGGAAAGGGAAGGAAAGGGTGGAAGAAAAAGGATGAAAAGATGGGAAAAGGAGGTGGTTAAAAGAGAAAGTGGTGCTTTGATTGATTCCCTGTTTTGCGCAACTTTATTCTATTCTTCTTGACTTAGCTTATGCTAAGGTAATGTGTCTTTCGGTGGTGGATAAACATACGCGTGACATCCTGTGGTCAGTGGCGGATGTAGGATTTTTATCGCGCGGACCAAATCATACATATTCGTAAATTAACATCAAAATATCTTCCTTAGATATTCCTATCCTGAAGTATCCGAATCTGCCTTCTTCTTCTTCTTCTCTCTCTCACTGTGTGTTGCCAGGGGTGTCGGTAGGAAAGTGGGGAGGGGTGTTGTGAGGTGAGAGAGAGAGAGAATGCCAGATTGAGGTGGGGAAGAGGGAGAGCAGAGAGCTAAGGTGAGATGGAGAGAGGAGTGAGAGTGATTGCAACTTTAATGTCTAATCTCAGCCATCTATCATGACCTTTGTGGGATGGAGTATTTGACTATCTTCCTTGTTCGAGGGATTTTAATGGCTGAGATATCGTGTCAAAATTTGTGTTAAAATTTGTGTTAGCGAAACCGGACTCTATATATTAATAAAATAATTTTGAGGGACCTTTCTTCATAATTTTTACAAACAAAACCTGAAATATAATAAAAAAAATTGGGATAATTGGCGGTGATCCCTGCCTGTGATGGGGGAGCATCACAGTAGCTCTCACTAACGTTTGATCAAGTATCAAATATCAAATAACTGTGATCGCCTACATTCGTTTCTTGGACAAAATTGGAAAAGAATAAAGCAATCTTTTTCTATACACTTGTACAGAATGTAAAACCAAATCATATTCGCATCGATTCGAGAGCTGGAAGGGAAAAAAAAAAAAGAGCACGTAAAAATCGGTTTCGGACAGGCCTCAATAAAGAACATGTATAATTGCACAACTTTTTCTGTTTTACACTGGAGTTTTGAATGCATAATCAATGAGGGGAAGCATTACAAAAAAAACTACATAAAGCAACCTGCCAGGGGGGAACATTGAAGCTGAATAATCAATTGATTGAATGGGTAATGAACAGTGAAATGAATGATGGCACAAAAAATAAATCATGGATTGGATTCGCCAAATTATGTGCGGGGATATGAATAATCCTGAGAGTTGTTGCTCCCAAAGCCATTGCAATTCATAGGTCAGTTCTTGGTTGTTAAAAGCCCGGTTCTACACGTCAAACTTCCTGGGCTGGCGCCACTGTGTCAGACCTCTTGACCAAAAGCCGAAGATGGAAGAGTTGGGCTGACCTCCTCTCTTCCCGTATAAACGTTTTCCACCCAAATCTGTATATTTCGGTCCTTTATCCTTGCTTCTGTCAATCTGTAATAAAAAGTAAAGCTCTGCTGTTAAGAAAATGGTGAAGGTCGCAAGCAGAACAAGGTGTCCCCCCCACCGGTGCGGTGGATCAGGCTGGTTTCACCCAGCAGTAATTGGCTGATTGCTAGTCTTTAGACCAAAAATAAGTACATAGCATATGGCCAGATTCACATTGTCAAAAGAAAAAAAAAATCAGTTCATTAATAGAAACTGTAAAATTTGTCTCCCATTAAAAAATGGCCGAGATTGCATCTGTTGAGTCGTTGAGAAACTCGTTAGTACAGGGAAAAAGCCATAGTATGCCATGTATATTACATAAGCATGTATTTTGTAAATAAGGTGTATACCATAAAAAAGGAGTTATAATACCATAGAATAAGGGGAGTACCATAGAAAAAGGGGTTACGAATTTTTACAAGATCTCTTTATTCTGCGGGAAACATAGGCCTTAACAAGCGTACCTGACTTATCTTTCCATCCTTCAAGTGGTATCGAATGCCAGACCAATTGATGGACTGACAAAAATGTGAATAAAATGCGGAGATAGGGTACAAGAAATTATCCACCAGCGTCGCAATAAATACCTGCTCCATTGAGCATTAGATAAATTATTGATCACAGTCAATGCATCAAAAACGTAACAAACTACATGACATCGCGGGTACATTTTGCTCATCAAGACTATACTTTTTAACAATAAATAAAATAAAAGAACGAGAGGTAAAGACATAAAGTGAGTTTTTGATGAGGCTGTCACTTGAAACTCTTGCGCTATACCGCAGTAAACATTACAGAATATTTTAGTTCCATCAAAACTGAATTTGAGACTAAGGAATGGCAAAAGAAAGAAGAGATACTTACAAGGCACCAGTTGTAAGAAGCAAGGGACAGAGGAGGCGCCTCAGGAGATAACATGTTGCACAGTTGAACTTCTATTCTGGTCAAGTTCCACATAGAGAGAAGTTCTAGAAAAGTGCATATAGCTAGGCAGCCTGCAAGTGACAACCCTGAAAAAAAAGGTCGATGAAAATGAAAACCAGAATTGTTTGAGACCTTGGAAGAATGAAATAAAAGGCCCGACACTTAAACATCATTCTCTATCTTAATTTTTGTACTGTGCGGACCGTGCCAATGGGATGTCATCAATATCTGCACTCTGCAGGAGTCTGCCAGACACTAAATTTTGTTTGTAATTTTAAAATCAGTAGGACACCTCTGCAATCCTGTGAGGAGTCTAATTATCTTCAACAGGCCAATGTATAAACATACATGTCTTACCCCGAGAAGTAAAGGCAGTATCCCCAAGTGAATTCCCTAGAGAATAAATTCTTAGTGCTGCTGCAACATGAACGACAGCCATAAGATATGGCGCGACAAATCCCCATGATAGGTAGCAGTGGGAAGAAAATAATGCACGGTTCATTATCCAGTTAACCTTTGTTGTGTATGATTCCAGAACAAATGTTTGCTTCCTCAAGTAATTCCAGTACCTTCACAGATCAAAAAGTCGAAGAGTAAAAAGCAAGTTTATTTGAGATTTAATGTTTTTCTTCGAGTACAAATACTTTTGATCTCTACATTACAAACCTTGGGAAACTAAGATCGCTTGCGAGGGGATGAGGAAAAACAGCAACTGGTGGTGATGTGATTAGCCTCTTATGAGCCCCTGGAAAATAAGAGATTAAATCATTAATTGCAAGTTAGATATCTATTAGCTACAAAATGAAAATTTCAGAACATAGAATTCCTTTTGATGGTACAAGTGTACAACACAAAAGAAATGTATGGGCATCTCTGGTGCACTACCTAAAAGAGTACCCCAAAGTGCCCTACCTAGCTAACTAAGAAAAAACTCAAAAAATGCTCTCTAGTGCACACAAATTGACTCCCTAAAATCCTAGGTGGCACCCTTCACTCCCTAAAGTGCCCCAAGTCACTACCTAAATTTGGGAAAAAACTTAAGGGGGGAGAGAGAGAGAGAGGGAGAGAGAGAGAGAGAGAGGGGACGGAGGAGAGAGAAAGAGGAGAGAGAGAGAGAAAAACTTTAAGGAAACAGGGAAGAAAGACTAAAAGATAATGAACATATATATTACTCCTTAGCTAACTAAGTTCTTAGCATATAAAATAGGGCCCCACATGTACTTTGGTGTACACTTTAGCAAACATTTTTTAGGTAGGGTACTAGAGATGGCCTAAGTGTAGAGTTCTGTCAACCAATAGATGAAGACTGTGATTTCAGCTACATCCTATACCAGTCGATTTACAGAACTTCACTACCATGCAAAGGTACTTCCACCTAGTACTAGGAAAGCAGCCATTATGTAAAGGAGATCATCAAAACACCATACCAATAAATTTGATGACAACAAACGAGCATTAAAGCATTCAAACTAACCTACAAACCGTATTAAAGGTTGTGCCCCACTGGTTTTTATATATATGGCATCAGAGCTCAGTATCCCGGCCACCCCAATCGGTTCCGAGAAACTAATCCAACGACCAAGCAAAACCTCTAGTTGCCCCCGAGGAGACTCAAATTGGTGACACCTTGAACACAATGCCTGGGCCTTTAGTAGCCAAGCTAATATGCAGTTCTTCTTAGATATACATCGTTTGTCTCAACTATCATGCTCATTAAAAAATTTCCATAGCAGGGTCCCATTTGATTTAGAGAGAAGATACAAAAGACCAAAACATTAACTAATGCTCCTTCCATTTCAATGTTATTAGTTGTGGACACGGACCATTGCTTGATGAAACAATAAAGCAGCAGGCAACAAGTGTAAGAATGCAGGTTCAAATTTGAGATCATCCACTTCATGCTATTTGAATGAAAAAAGGAAACTGACGTAAAATAATTACACTATGTTTAAAATACAAGCATCGGTAATTTAGTGCAAAGTTCAACCTGTTTGGCTGAGGATAGGTGGGGCAGTGCAGTGCCGCAGTAGTGATACAACTTGTTGCAATATCCAGAAAAATATACTTGACGAAACAACTAACTTGAACAAGGTTACGCAGGGAAATCACTGATACAATACCTGCTATGGCTGCAAGAGTCATGTCATCAGAGTATCCCCCATCTCGAAGGTCTGAAACCACCCCATGACGGTTATTTCTGAAATCATCTGCGTGCATCTGAAACGAAAGAAAATTAACGAAAGAACCCCAAACTATTTCGTTTAAATAATTAGCATGCAACAGTTCAAAAAGGAAGAAGCTGGTACTTGCCATCATGCACCCTCCCCACAGGAAAAATGTTTTGCCACCAGTGGCAAACCCCATTGAACAAGGCTGCAAAGATAAATTTCTGTTAATTCACCATTTTAAAAATATTTTTAACAAGTGAAATAGTAATATAGTATAAGAAATTCAATGACCTTTATGTTTGGCCAGCTAATATATGTTAAACAATATCTCTCAAAAAGTAACCGTTGGTTCATTTATTTCAGGATCATGCAAAATTAACTTAGCTCAATGAGACCCAATCAGCTAATCCTGACTGCTTCAAATCTCTTGGTAGACAAAAGCAGCAAAGAAAAGTTGGCCGTCATTTAATAGACATAAGGAGAGAAGAAAAGTTGGCCGTCAATTAAACCAAAAGAACTTACTCTCAACTGCACTATTGTTACTTCAAGCTGATAGATTTTTGTGCTATCAAATCAGAGATTTTATTTTGTCATTCATCATTCTCCTAATTGCATATCTTATTCACTGTCCCATATGCAGCATCCAAGAGATACTTGACGAATCTTGAAAGGTTGCATTAGAGACATACACATAGGCACCAGAAGATGTATATTTGGAAAATACACAAGCTAAAATAAAATCCAGCGTAGTTATTTGGATAAAAAAAGCTACATGCTGCTGATTTGAAACAAACACCACAACACTCAATGCTTGGACATTATTTGTACGAGTGCTTGGACAATGAAACATGGAAAGAAAATGAAAGCTTTGTGTAACTGTCATACCATATGGTACTCATAGATGCAATAACTTCCCAAACTTCCAGAAGGTAAATCAAGAGGGTATCCAGTTTGAATAAAAATCTGCACACCATTAGCACCACACTAAGGTTACCACAGGAGGCAGACAAATCACAACAAGAGCTAACCAATTCTGTACCACAAAAATCAAACCATTTGCAAGTACTTTACCATACCTCGGGATTTTTTTCCATCTCGGCAGTGAGGGCTCCAATTGACCCAGGATGCAGCCTAACATCATCGTCAAGAAACAACACATACTTGCTGTCTTTATGCATTCTCTCCACCCCAATCTGCACAATTGCAACATGATATACTTGATGAGCAACAGTAAGAGACATACATGTGAGCGACAAATCCTCAATACCCTCTGCGCTATAGGCAGATAAATATACAAATGGACTCCAGTCTGCAAACGAAAGATGGTCTTCACTTTGTGTACCAATTGTAGTTATGATTACCTCATAGTCAGAATGAAATTCAACCCCCAGTCCACCAAATTTAACCAAATTCATGGTTGTAAGGTTTAAGTTTATCAGAATAAAGGAACACCACAAAGTATACAATCACACTTATCAGAAAGGGAGGAAGATGCCTAACACTGAACTGTTCTTTTCAGTTTTTATGAAGAATAAACATTGTTCATCTAATAGGCGTTGACCACAGGGTTGTAGACTTGTTACCTACCAACTGATTGTGAATTTTTTGACTACAAGTTGTTGACAACCCAGCTACAATAATCTTTGCATCAATGTCATCCTGCACGAAACATTGGAGCAATTCAGGAGAGGAAAATAACTAGAAGAACCAAGACATATTCTGAGAAAAAAATTAGGACGTTCCAATAAGCATAATGAAGTATGCAGAACACTATGACAACTTAAGAAGCTAGCAAAGGACAAGGCAGTATAACTTGGCCAGACCTCTGAGTCTCTGACTCACTAAAAGCAGGCCATTTTTAATACTTGCCAGATTACTACAGTCTGCTCAACAGAACTTTTTAGTTGCTTGAATGTGACGCTCAAAAATCATGGTGGAAAACAAGGATCGCAGATAAAAAGCAAGCCAAACCAATCTAAGCTTTGTGTCCCTATCGATCGGGGTCAGCTAATACAACAGTTTCTTCAACAATCCGCTTATCAGCACCACCGAAAACCAAGTACTGATATGGAAATGACAGGCAGAAAATGCTGCATTCTAGATATCAGATAAAACCTCATTTTTTTCCCGGGAGAATTTTCATCAAGCATAACAGGTGAACAGCAGGAGGACATAATATCCTCCCCGACATTCAACACCTCCAAAATATAGATACTGCATACATTTTCTATTCTTGATTGGCATATGCTATATACATGAACCAACACATCAAAAACATGATAGGACAACTTTACTTTCTCGCCATAGCTGAGTCCCTAGCACAATCAAAGGCATGAACTGTACAGGTAACTAAATCATCTTATGACAAAGGGGACCGGTTGTGCAATATATACCTTAAAATCAGCTAGTAACCGACTTAGAGCATGGTAAGCAGGATCATCAGTACTCTCCACCACAAAATGGAATTCCAAAGGACCACCATATAAGGACGTGATCTGCATTTGATGAGTAATGAACCAGAACCAAAATCATGACCAGAGGATATTTCGAACCTTCAAAAATTGATCATACAAGATCACACAAGTTCCGAAGTTAGAATTAACCTAGTGAAATCAAGGCATGCAATGTTGCAATCTAGATGAATGAGTAGAAAAAGTTGTTTTAAGAAGTCTAGCATGAATGTAACACTTGAATTTGAATTACAGAAGAAACAAACCACCTGTCCTAATAAACAGTTGAAGTGCCAATCCTTCTTCCCTTTGTCTTATCAAATTAAAAACTTATGCAATGAGAGGAAGCATCTATAGTGACCCTTCAAGGAGGGTGAGTATCCCAACATTTATTTGCTAAAATAACTGGAGTGAATATCATGAAACAAACCACCAAAAAAAAAATAATCAAGGAGAAATAATCATTTTCCTTCTAATTTCAGCACTCCAGCGGGGGTAGTGCGTGGTTTTCGCATAGTTTACCTGAGTTCTCCAGTTATGTAGATTGTGCTCCCCAAACCCTTTTAATGGCATTACAACAGTCACTCTTGGTAGGTTAATCTGCTTAGAGTGCTCGAGGTCATTAATATCGTGACTCAGAAACGCAAAGCTGTTGCCATCTTTCATGCTATCTTTCATTCGTCTCATCTCTCTACTCCTGTGAGAAGAAAGAAAAACTGTACATAACTCTGGTGTTTGTAGTTTTCCACCAAGGTTAGTTGGCAGAAGAGAAGCCAGTACTTCATGCCACTTCATCGCTAATTTTTTATAATCCATAGCTTGGTACCTGACATAAGCAGCAAAAGCCCATCCGACAGCCAGAGTAAAGCAAATTAAGTATCCCTGCATAAAAAGATATCCAACAATGTTTTCATCTATTGGGGTGGGCTATACGAATCTTTTTTACCATTCTGTCCAGGGTACAGATTCAATTAACTATTAAATTCACATCCTTTTTTTTGCCAATTGCATACTTCTTCTAAAACAAGTTGAGCAATAAAGCTAGTAGGATTAATGGTTCTAATTGTCCTCTCCCTCCCTCTCTTACATATACACTTTCTCGTCAAACAAACGAGAGCCTAATTCTGATGCCCGAACCGTAGAACCAGAAACAGTCAATAAAGCTTCATCTTTTTCTAGCTTATGGACGAAGAAACAAACAGAGAAAGTCAAAGAAAACCGTACCTGGATCTGAATAAATATAGCGAAAGGGCTACAAAAGGCTCTGCTAGAAGAGATAAGAAACGCATCAAGAGAGTCGAACGGCGACATTGTCTTTCTTACTTTTATCTCTCCTCCTCTCTAAATGCGTTAGGGCAAGGATGAGACCTCCAAAAAATGACCTAGATTTCTACTAAGAAAATTACAGTTTTTCCGCCCCCCGCTATCCAATTGCTTCTCTCAGATCGCCATGGATGTGGAGAGAGAGAGAGAGAGGAATGAAGAACGGGGGGAGAGAGAGAGAGAGAGAGAGAGAGAAACGTGAGAAGACCGCGTAATTTTATATTAGCCGCGCACCTAAGCCATACAAGATACAGCAGGAGAGAGAGAGAGACAGAGAGAGGAGAGAGAGGGAGAGACCGTTAGATATAGGGTTGTTAAAGAGGCAAGGAGAAAAACTTGGGTACAAATACGGTAGGAGCTCACGTGGTGTCCATTTGGCACATTCGGTCCATCCAAAGTGTGTACACTAGGTATCACGTGGTGTCTCTCGACACATCTGGACCGTCCAAAGTGTATTTGAATGGTCCAAATTTAAAGAGAGATACAGGAGAGAGGAAGAGGAGAGAGTGTGTTTATGTTCGGACCGTCTTAACACATTTTTGGACGAATCGAATGTGTGCCGAAAGCACACCACGTCAGGTCACCCAAGTTTTTCTCTTGGCTGAGGGTGTTTTAGTAACTTCAGTTTTAATTTCCGAGTTTCATGTGAGGTGGCACGTGCGGAGGGGTGTGATCTTAATTTCTGGTATTGGGAGATTCGCACTTGTTGATCCGAATCTTTCCAATTCATTGTCTTCTTTAATTTCAACATTTTCCATGCGTCACACAATCAAACACCTTAAAAAATAGTACACGTTAAAAAATAGTACAATCAATATTCCAATAATTGGATCTTCTTTGTACCCACCTTTTTTTTTTCTTTCTAATTTTCTATTGCTACTTTTAAATTTGAAGTAATTTGTAAAATCCAGTTTTGCCTTTATTGGGGAGAGATTTAGTTCGCTGGAAAAAATTTAGGATAGAGATGAAAGTCTAAGAGACAAATCACATATGAGGGAATCGAGACATATATGGGACCAACCCACATTTTTTTTTTTTTTTTGAACTGCAAAAGGGTGGGAGGAGGCGACCAGCATAGCAACCCCCCTTGGGCGTGACCATAGGGGCTCTCGGCCCACTGTGGAATGTCCGGTTCGAGCCATAGCTACTGTCCGGGAAGACAGGCCGTCACCACAACACCACCAAGGCGCACAACTGGTACAAGGCCCTCCACGCGACCCTCCAGCGCATACAAGCATTGCAGCTGGAGGGGCTCGAACCCGAGTGCACGTGGAGGAAAGGCCCTATGCCCCATACCCCGACCAACTGGGCCACCACCTTGGTGGTAACCCACATATTTGGGTAGCCAAAGCCTGACCCCAAGTATAATTGTCAATTTATTAAATCATAAAAATAAGTTTAATTGACTAGATAACTCCTATATATTATCTAGTCCGGGATCGCTAAGTGCGGAACTCATAGTTTCGGATCAAATTTTCATGATCCGAACCATCTAATGTGTTTAAAACGTGTTTTCAAGGGTTCCCGCGAGAAATCATCCAAAAAAATACTGGGAAGGGCTCGATCTAAGCAATTTTTCATAAAATTATAGATGTATAGTTTTTGTGAAAACTGCTCGGATTAAGCCATTCCCCTTTTTTTTTTTTTGACGATTTCTTGCGGAAACCCTTGAAAACACTTTTTAAACACATTAGACGGCTTGGATCATGAAATAATATGTTTTAAAACCTTTGAAACATCAAAAACATCCAGTCCGGGATCTTGGACCAAATAATTGGCGTATAAGGGCTCCTTTATATGAGCTACGGTGCGGGATTTTTCGTTTGAAATCAAATTTCGACGATCCGAACCGTTAGATGCGTTTAAAATGCATTTTTAAGGTCCTACACAAGGATTTATAAAAAAAAATACCCAGAAGGGCTTGATCCAAGCAGTTTTTGATAAAAATGTACATCAACAACAATAACATAACCCATTTAGTCCCCAATAATTGGGGGTATGGGCGGGGGAAGGATAGGAGACAGACCTAACCTTTGGCAATAAATGCACAAAGTGGCTGCTCCCAGAATACCACTGAAACAGATGGATTGGAGACAGACCTAACCTTTGGCAATAAATGCACAAAGTGGCTGCTCACAGAATACCACTGAAACAGTGATCCCCCTATACCGTCGCGTTTGCTGCGGAATCATGCCCTTAAATCAAAGCCAAAAGGCTTTGATTTGAGGGCATATACATTTTATTAAAAACGGCTCGGATCATGCCTTTCCGGGTATTTTTTTTTATTACTAATCCTCGCGTTAGACCTTAACAGCACATTTTAAACACATCTAACAGTTCGGATCGTCGAAATTCAATCCCGAACAAAAAAATATATATACAACAAATATCCAATAAAGGCTCATTTACTTTCTACAGTGCGGCATTTTTTGTTCGGGATCGAATTTCGGCGATCCAAACCATTAGATGTGTTTAAAACGTGTTTTTATGGTCCAACGGTTGGATTTGTAAAAAAAAAAATACCCAAAAAGACTTGATCCGAGCCGTTTTCGATAAAATCTGTATATGTACATTTTTATCAAAAATGGCTCGGATCAAACCCTTCTGGGTTTTTTTTTTTTTTTTTGACGAATCATCGCGTTAGACCGTAAAAACACGTTCTAAACATGTCTAATGGTTCGGATCGTCGAAATTCGATCCCGAATAAAAAATCCCGCACCGTAGCTTATATAAGGGAGCCCTTACTAGAAATGCCTCAAATATAGCATGTTTTGAAGCAAAATCTTCAGTAAGTCAGTGTACTTTTAACTTATTCAAAAACTCATTTTTAATTTAGGTAATAGCCAATCTCACTCTATCTTTTTTCGTGACATGGAAGTCCGAAGGTAAATTTTTATCAACTTCAATGTAGAAAAACTCATCTCTACTGAAGCAATTGTAGCCGGTATAGTCAACAAAATTCGCTTATCAACCCATATCATTTGGAAATCACCCTCGTCCCAATAAGACCTTATAAATCAAGGATGTCAATCGATTTGGTCACTTCCCTCGGCAATATCACCATATTGGTTATGCTATCCCCATAATATAACCAATAAATACGTGAGAACGTCTAAAGAAATCAAATGTTAAAATACGTGAGAATAATTTATCCCCGCAAATATCACCATATTGGTTATATATGTTCCAAGAAAATTGGTTGGGCCTCTTTGTCAGAGTCCATCTTGGCAATTGTCCCACATAGATGTGGGAAATTGAATTGATGTGCTATATAATGGCTAACGAAGAGCTACTATTAACTCGAGGTTTACGTTTCTAGCCACATAGTTAAGTTAAGGATTTGCAGGTCAACTGGCGAGATCAATACATTTCTTATTATAAGTTTTTTTTTTTGGGGGTTGCTCGAGCCCAAGGATTGCTGGTATGGAGTTTGAACTAAGCCAAACATATGCATGGCTACATTCATTTATTTACTTGAGAGGAAAATTGAACTCCAAGCACGGGGACATACTAGGGGCCCGTTCCTCTCATACTTAAAAAAACACATAAAAAAACACCTCGATCTTTCGGGCCCCATTGTGATGTTCTGAATTGTTGATCTTATTTAAATGAGTAAAATAAAAGGTCCTACAAAATTACAGTTCAATCGGATATCGGTAAGTGTTTGGTCCAAACTATTTTAAAAACACTAGTTCCTGTCACAGTTTTTGCAAAACTGTTTGGATCAAGCACTTACCGATATCCGATTGAGTTGAATTTTTGCAGGACCTTCTATTTTACTCATTTAAACAAGATCAACGGTTCAGAATATGACGATAGGGCCTGGAATAAAATCATGTGTTTTTTTAAGTGTGAGAGGAACCAGCCCCTATATATATATATATATATATATATATATATATATATATATAAGAGGATGATCTAATGAGGACTCTCTTATTAAAATTCCGTGTGGACCTTATGGATCGGGGTCAAATCTCAATGATCCGAACTGCTCAATGTGTTTAAAACGTGTTTTTAAGGGTTACCGCGAGGAATCGCCAAAAAAACATACCCGGAAGGGCTTCATTCAATTTTTTTCGATAAACTATATACGTACGGTTATTATAAAAAATTGCTCGGATGAAACCCTTTCGGGTATCTTTTTTTGAGCGGTTCGGATCGCCAAAATTTGGTCCCAAAAAAAAAGGGGTGGTCCTCACGGAGGAGATCCGCGAGAGAGTCCTTAGGAGATCACGATTGTATATATATATTGTGTGTGTGTGTGTGTGATTAGGCATCCGTACTATGAATTGAAAATGTTGAGGGTGTGTGATTAGAAGAGGTTGGTCCAAAAAAAGAAAAAAGGATTAGAAGAGAAAATAAAGAGAATTTCTATAAATTCTACAGCCGCGTTGGATGTTAAAAGGATAGATGAGACAAATCTTTTACAGAATCTGTTTGGCAAATTTACTAGAGCTGCAAATGAGCCGAGTTGCTCGCGGCTTGGCTCGTTTACTAATCTAGCCGAGCTTGAGTTCGAATTTTAGAATTGTTTATTAAACGAGCCGAGCTCTGCTCGCAAAAACTCGGTTCGTTTCATGTGCTCGGCTCTTTTAAAGAGACTCATTAAATAAATTAGTCTGGCTCGACTCGTTTACGACTGAGCCGAGCTCGAGATCAAATTTTGAGCTCGTTAAGCAAATGAGCCGAGCTTAAACACTACAAAGCTCGACTCGGCTCGTTTACAGTCCTCGCAAATTCACTTGGTCTTGTGTCCGACTCTCCCAAATAAACTGGGTAATTAGTGAATCCAATCGGGGTGGATATCAAACTCAAGTAAAACTTGAACTCGAGTGTAGTGCGCGTCTCCGTGGGTTCAACCTTTGTGTAATTACAAGATCGGATACCGAATGGTACTTGATCAGCAAAAATTTATATCGCATAAACATTTACATATGGGTTCGAATTCAGTGAGAACGATATTTATATTTCAGTATAAATGTGTACCAATCATGTATCAATTGGTATCAACCAACATCAGTTTCTCAACGAAATCTAAATCATAAACGGCTCCGATCATTGTTGCACTCTGGGATGAGCTCAAAAAATTGCAAACTTGAGAGGGATCGGAGAGAGGGAGATTGGAGAGATCTTGGTTCCTTGAGCAAAAGAAGGCGACAAAGGGCAGACAAATGGTAGGACCGTAGGACTAACATCACATGGTAATATGGAATTGCCAGCTTTGGCTTCGAGTACATTGTAGGCTTCAATAACACTCAGACAATTATGTGAGCCTCTCAAGTCTCATCTGGACCTTTCATCTTCAAATGAAAGAACCCAACATTTTGAATAGGACAAGATCCAACCCTAATAACGTTAATGGATTGGCCTGGTGACCAATCAAAGCCTGAGATTTGAAATTTGCTCTCTTTTAATATCTCTGATTTGAAACTTCACTCTAAATTAATTGAGGTTTGCATAACTTTGTCCAGATATGAGTTATCAAAAAAAAAATAAAATAATAGAAAAATCCTAACCTAATATTCTCTTCTAACTTGTGTACCCACCAGAGCTGACCCTAAGCTAAAACAAGTGTTGCGACCGATTTAGGCTACCAAAAAATAAGAATTTTAAGGGCCTCCATATTTTAGTATCACTAGGTGCTCCTAGGTATCTTTTGTAATAAAAAAAAATAATAATAATAATAATATATATTCAGGGAGCATCTCCCAGATTACCCCTGAAACAGTGGACCGTGTAGCCCATCATTTCTTGAATTTAGAAGTTTGGCTGAAGGAGGAACTGTTATTCGATTGACTGGCTGATAAATTCCCAAACTATCTTTGCTTGTTAAGATTTTGAAAAGGCCTCCTTTTAGTTTTTGCTTTAAGCCTCCAAAGAGTTAGGGCCGGCTCTGGTGACACATCAAGAAGATGATTGCTACCTTCTTTCCATGGTCTCAATGTATTTCAAATCAATAGAAATATCAGTAAATACTATCTCTGTCTGTGTTTGTTGGTCTTTTTTTTGGAGTTTGTGCCATTTTTCAAATGTTTATGTCTTTCAATTTATAATATTTTTCATAATTTTGAAAACTTTGAATAATAGAACTAAATGAAATCTATCAAACAAGATCAATATTACATATTTTTTTATATCCGTATTGAAAGATATAATCAATTGAAAAGTGGCACAAACTCCCAAAAAGAACCAACAAACACAGACAGGAGGGAGTATTACAAGTATACTCCTTTCATCCATATTTGTTAGTCCATTTTGGGAGTTCGTGCCACTTTTCAAATGATTATAGTATCTTATAATTTATAATGTCTTATGTAATTTTCAAAAATGGTCTTTTAGAACTAATCGAGATCTATCAAACAAGATTCATATTGGACATATAATTATTTACCAATTTAAAGATATCACTAATTTTTTATCCAGATGTAATAGAACGAGAGACAAACAAATTCGGACGGAGGAAATACATCATTTGACAACGAAAGAAAGTCAACAATCCAACATGGTCTGTCTAACCACATATACTCATAAAAAGTGCAATCACACTGAGCTCAGGGACCTGCCGTCTGTTGGCAAGCCCTGCCAACCTAATCTCCACCATCAAAATGTATTTTGGACGGTCAAGTTTGAGAGGCGTCGAAGGATGTTTTGGATGTGAAAAAAGGGCATTAGTTTGTTGGTTATTGCTTACTTACTTGGTTAAACCTCTGTTAGACTGTTGTTAAGCAATCTTGTATTGTTCCGTTAAGTGGCAGTTTAGTCTTGATTTTCTGGTATCTATTCTGTTAGTTGGTTTGTGCCTTTGTGCTCAAACCAATTAACATATAACATAGGCTCTTAGCTTCTTCCTTATGTAATCGATCAAGAACATATCAATGGAAAGACATATTACATTTCTTCTTCATTTCTCTTTCTAGGGTTTCTCAATTTCTGATTTTCTTCACAGTATCAGAGCGGTTCCATTCCACCCTACATTTTAAAAATCTCAATCCACACTCCACAATGGCAGATCCAGCAAAAAGGTTGCACGATGATAGACCCAAAATGAGGCTACATGTGACAGACCTCAAATGTGGTTGCATGTAAAGGGGGATGTTAAAGTCATACAACCCCACATTGCTTGAGTATGAAATGGGTGATCACTTAATAACATGAGGGACCTCTCTACTCATTGTCAATTGGTTTTGAGATGGATGTAAAGTTTTTCCACTCCTACCAAATCTGGGCCGTTCAAACATATTTTGGATGGCCAAGATCGTCCATAAGGGCATGTCATCCCTAAGAGACGGCAGAGTCCCTGGATCCACAATCACATTACGTAGCGCCAAATGATTTGAAGAAGACTTTTAAAAACATGTCCCATTTCATTGTCAAAGCGCAAAGCCCAAAGCTACACGCACAAATGGTCTGTGCACAAACCGTGCATGGATCGGCATGCGAGACCCACTTATGGGTCTCATACAAAATGAGCCAATCAGTTCGTTAATTTTCCAATAATTTTTCAAGTATTCTTGCAAAATTTCAGCTCATCCTCCAATTTTATTTTATTTTTACAATTCATTAAGAGTTGAAGATCCTGCTGAATTCTGAATGAAACGTGGGAGAATTGAAAGAATTGAATGGAAAAGATCTGCAGGTGAAGGAATACTGCTGCAACACTATTAAAATCTAGAAGAACAGACTATGCCAAGCAGGTTGAATAGCAATGACGCATATATCACATGGACGCTTCAACTAATAATACATCACATGGACGCTTCGACTATAAGTTTCTACTATCGAATTTTTGTTTTTTGGGTATTGTTGACGGGTTTTTTCCCCAAGTCATTCTCCTCACTTCATAAAAATACTATTTAGCAGAAACAACACACATTTTTAACTACAATGGAAAGACGGTATTTTTAGTGGAAACTCAGCCTTCGTCTCCTCTTAGAGTAGCGGTGTCCACGAGATATGACTAGCAAGGAATATAAGTCCAACACTTGTACCCAAATTGACCACATGGATCCTAGGTTTTTTTTTTTTTTTTTTTAATATTCGAGGAAGGAGATGGTCCCACTTGATAGAAAAGAAAATAGCCTATCACATGGATGGATGATAGAAATCCATCTTCCACGTTAAATTTCTTACAATTTTGAGCCCATTCCGAACTGGTAATCGTAACTTATTGTGTCAAAGTGTAATACTAGTTATACAACACACATTATATTGATACAACACATCTTATACTGATGTTCATGACATATCCACTTACCCGTACCCAATTTTTGGATACATTTTCCCGAATACTAAGCTTAAGGTTCAAGGAGATCGAATGCTTGGACCCATACACGCCCCAATATTCATATCGAGTCCATACAGAAGTTATGCACATAACATACTTTATAGGACCATAATTTGCTGTTCCAAGCAAGCAGCAGTTCAAAGCAAGCCTTGGTCATCCACTCGCAGTTACGAAAAGGAAATCATCTCAACAAGAACAAGTGGTGTGCTAATCAAGTTTGTGCTGGTTAGAAACATTAACGTTACGCAAATACTCGGAAATAAAAAGTCAATGTCGACCATAACAGGTCATATCCATTATCAGTTTATGCCGCAAAAGGTATGGAGAAAGAATTCAAGAAACTCATAGCAGGGCAAAAGCATGTAAACTAGTTCAAGTGTCAATAAAGATGGAAATATTATACGAATTACAGTAGAAATTCAGCATGAAAGCTAAGGGCCAAGTAAGAGAATTGAAGAACGTATAGGAATGACCGTAAAAACAAACCTGCAAAAGAAAATTCAGTACTGAACATAGGGTCCGGTTGATTTTGGATGAATTAGACATGAACTGGTTACAAAACCCGGTCCAACAACATCTTTGGCATGTGAAAAAAAAATTAGTGGCTCAGTCCCATTCATATTAGGAAAAATATGCAAAGCAAGAAAGAACAAAATACTATAATAAGGAGAGTAACAGAATTGGAGTAAAATCAGAGAAAAAGCCTATTTGCTATTCCTCATGTCAATTCCAACTAAATAACATGAGATCCAACCCCATGTAAGAGCTTGCGTGTACAGTAGTGTCACATGGACTCTTCTTTTTTGTAATGGTACCCGTGTCCGACAGAAATGACAAATGACATGGATTAACAGCGTCGGATTTGTGTCCGAAACTGGCACCAAATTTTGACCCACATACTCAGATGAGAAAATCATATGCCAGAAGGTCACAGAATTTCATGAAAGCGCAGAACTTTGCCCTTGACCGAATGCAAAGCTAGTTCCGTCCAATTAAGTGACGGAAAGAGAATTAGAAAGGCAAGCCTAAATCCATTATCATTGACAAATGCAGCAGATGCCTATGTAAAATGGAAAAAACAAATTACCGAAGCCAAAATCAATAAGGCAAGTGCCATGAACTCATTCAAGTAAATCACCTTCACCATCTCCTGTTTGGACACCACTAGAATTGCTACCAATCAAATGATGAAGAAGCACGCCTGCCGCAACACTGACATTCAAGCTTTCCACCGCCAGAAAGGAACGGTACTCTTCACTTGAGAACCCATGATCCGTACCTACACTTTCCCCGTCTTCATATCCTGCACTCGTATCCACTGGAAAATTTCCAGGTATCCTAACCAACTGGGTACATGATCTCTCTACCAATGGCCTCAACCCAGTGCCCTCACTCCCTAATACAAGAATCGTGGGTGCATTGGGCTCAACGTCAGTCAGAGGAATGGCCCTTGAAGAAACTGACCCTCCAAGAACCCTCCAACCATTTTCAGCAGATGATACTAAGAACTGCATCATATTCTTACAGGACCTAAGCTCCATTAGTTCCAATGAGCCTGCACTCGCTTTGCTTACAACACCACTCAATGGCGCTGAATTCTTCGCACACAATACCACTCCTGAAACTCCAAAAAAGTAGGATGATCTAATAATTGCACCTAAATTTTGAGGATCCGTAACCTCATCCAAGGCAACCCAAAGAGGAACCTTCTCTTCCTCCATTGGAACGGGGTCCAATTCCTTTATCCCAACCATTTCCAGGGGAGAAGCATCTAGCACTAGACCCTGATGCGGGCGATTATCAACTACCATATTGAGGTCATGCTTTGAAATTTCTTTTTTGCTTAAGCCAATCTTTTCAGCAATCCTCAAAACTCGCTCAAACCCTTTCTTGTCCTTCTTCTTCCTATTATTTCCACTCAAATCAAGCCCCTCCTGCACATACAAAGCATAAAACTCTCTTCTACCAGCCGACAATGCAGCCAAAACGGGTCCCACACCATAAACCCCTTCACCAACCATCTTAGGCACTGTCGATTCAGTAGCCTCTTTCCAAGTCTTTCTACCCCAACTTTCCTGCTTATCGCACGTCTTGTGATACTCCGGTCTTTCAAACCTGGGCTTTGCATCAACAATCCTGTTATATCTATTCTTTATCCTGTCCCATCTCGGATCATCAACGACCTCAATTTCTCCCTCTTCTTCTTCCACAACCCCTCTATTCCCATTGTCGTTTTCCCGTTTATCCACTAAACGACTGACCCTATTCTCCGCGTTAGATGTATCACTTTTTGAAAACTTCTCTGCTGATTCCTCCCAAGAAGACCGACTAGTTTTCGAGTTTGTTCCTTTCTCTACCCTTCTACTGTCCTTAGTCCTCTGTGATGCTAACCAAGGCAAGGTTTTCCCACTCTTGACTTCTGTATCACCATCTTCAGAAACTTTCTGAGTGTACGAGCTCGAAAAACTTCTACCCCTAATCAATGAGTACTTCCTAAAACCATGTATTGGGTGAAACCCACTTGAAAAGCGTCTGGGTCTTGCTAGGGCTACATGGTGGAAGTCAAATGACGAAGTTGTGAGTTTCAGAAAAAAGGAGTTTTCTAGGGTTTTATGAAAGCTACCAATAGAGAAGCCTCTAATACTCATTGTGAACTTCTGTTTTGAGGGTTTTTAATTAAACCCAGCAACTAAAGATTGGGGCTTTGACGAATGCTATGATTGGTGGCTGTGAAGAGACCTTAAACTGCCTCTTTGAACAATAAATAGCAGAAGTATTCCTTACAAATCACAAGAATATGTGAAAGCTTCAAATTCGAAGGAAAGTTGAAACGAAACCTGGATTAGAGAATTGAGGATTTGAACATGCTGTAACACTTCCCATTTTAGATTAAACCATGAACCGCCGCAGCATCTACTTTCGGAAGTGAAGACAATGGAGCATCGATTTTCTATCTCGCGCAATCCATCCGGACTTTCGTTTTCGATTAACAAATAAAAAATCTCCTAGCTAGCACGACTTCTATTAAAATCACAACGTTGCCATTCTTGCCACTTTATATGGCTCTAAGAATTGAGACATTTCATTCTCACAAATCACAACGGTGTGTGTGAGGTAATAAGACAATTTAGTTATTTAGGGGAATGAATGCCAATCCACCTTCTAATTAAGTTGTTATTGCCTTTTCATATAGTTGTGATAATTTTTTTTTTTTTTTTTGGAGAAATAGAAAGAAATTGCATTAAATCAAACCCAATACACGACAAAATCAAAACAAACAAACTCCAAAACTAAGCAAAATAGAAAAAAAAAAAAACAGAAACGAAAAAACAAAAAAGAATGAAAAATAAACCGCCGGAGCTTGTCGTCGCCGCTGTCACGTCGGAGCCGCCGCCGCCGTCGGTGTCGGAACCCAGATCTAGAAACCCCGAATCTGGCTCCCCCTGTTCCAAAAATCAAGATAATTGTGATAATTGACGGATACTATAGTTGTGATAATTGATCTTCTACTTTTCAAGAAAAAGAAAAAAAAGATAATTGTTCTTCCATGTTATACTATATTTTTGCTAAAAAAAAGGGATAGAAAATAAAATGACGGATACTGTTGTCATTATTCATGGAGGTATATCTGTATGAAACAAAATTTATCTTAGTGGGTCTTTTACAATCTTCATTTTTTGGAATTATATTTAATGAACCGTTATGTTCCTATTTTGTTTGGTTTGGGTTTTGAGGGAAGTTTTTTGGGTAAAGAGTAGGAAAAGAGATAGAGAAATGACAGTAATAATACCAGAGAAAATATATTGAGGACCGTGCTTTTTTTTTTTTGGCGGTTGATTTTGGAAAACCCAAATGAACAAATAATGTAGTTTCAAAATTGGTATGTGATAATGAGTAAATTCAATCAGAGGACAATGAAAATTTGGATTTGATGATCCGATTTCAGATTATGCTCTTTGTTGCTTGGGTCATATTTCAAATTTTTCTCTCATTCATGCCAAAATGTGTATATGTCCAGGTAGCATGTTGTAAGAGAGGTTTTTTTATTTCAGGCAACATTCAAGAAGAATAATATGAGCCGGAGAGGTGAGAATGGTTAGTGTATAGAATGAGAAGATGAAAGATTGATTTGGCGGGGTGAAGGAGAAGGCAAACAGTTACAAGAGACCTAGGTAGAATGCAAAATCTCTAGGTTATCTCTTGTGGGATGCCCTCACTTTGAGACTCTCTCTCTCTCTCTAAAGGAGATAGACTCTCTCTCTCTCTCTCTCTCTCTCTCTCTCTCTCTCTCTCTCTCTCTCTCTCTCTCTCTCTCTCTCTCTCTCTCTCTATATATATATATATATATATATACACCCAGCTTCACCTCCAAACTCCCGGACCCTCTTAAGTTACGGACCTCCACTTTTCGGACCAAATTTCGACGATCCGAACCGTTAGATGTGTTTAAAATGTGTTTTTAAGGTCCAACGCGAAGATTTGGCAAAAAAAAAATACCCGGAAGGGCTTGATCGGAGTAGTTTTTCATAAAAACGCTAATAGCGGTTCGGATCGTCGAAATTCGATCGGGATCGTCGAAATTCAATGAGGTCCGTAACTTAACTAAGTTAAGGGAGTTTGGATGGGAAGTGGACTACATATATATATATATATATATATATATATATATATATATATATATATATATATATATATAGAAATCTGTCTCGAAAGCTTTGAGTATTGTGAGAGAGGGTGCCTTGTATTTATAGACATCTTGGGCCAATACTCAAGCGCCAGGTGGCCTAGTAAATACTCGACACGTGTGCCTTCCGTACTATACGGCGGCGAGGGTGTGGTCCCGCAATGGTCTCTCGACCCGTCCCCTTTCCACAACGATCCCTTCTCCTCAATCCACTAAGCCACTAAATCCCCCCTCCATTTCCGTGTGGGGAAGGTTATAGCGTGTTCGGCCATGCCAATACCGCAAAACGAGCGACTAAGGGCCCCTCAAGTCCTGCCTCTTGACTTGAGGAGACGATGTCTGGGTTGTTCTTTTGCGCTCTCTGCCATGTTTGGACTTGGGCTATTTGTCCTGTTCGGACTCATACTGACTCTTATCTAAGTCGCTCTCTCACGCTACTCGTCACTCGCGCTAATCTTGTCTTCTCGGGCTCGGGAAGCTCTCCCACCTTCAGACACATCTTATCTAGGGGTTTGCGCACCTTTTTCCGTTGTTCGTGGGGGATGACATTTGCGGGGTTAACTTTCACAGGGCTACAACTGTTGCATTCTGTCAGCAAGCTAGGTGCTTAGCAGAATTGCAGTGAAAGGGAGAGTATCAGCAAATAACAATGCTCTACATCTCGGATTGCATATTGTTTCTTGTGGTTTCAACTGTTACATTCTGTCAACGGTTCATGTTTTGTTTATTGTGCAGCCATCGCTTTGAATGGTAGAACTCTTGTGGTCATACTATTTGTTCCAATGTTTGAAAGACAAGCTCGGTTATTCTGTATTGTGTGTGCGTGACAGTTCCATGCCCTAAAGTAAGTCTGCAGTCTGCATCATGAGTTACGAGGTCCCTATGCCAAAATAAAAATGCTATGAGCAAAGAAACTTACACAGGACCATACACAGAATGTGAGTGCTTTTTCAAAAACATGTTTTGCAAAACACGACTTCATGTTCTCCCATTACTCACATTCTGTGTATGGTTCGGAGTAAGTTTCCTTGCACATAGCATTTTCCATGCCCAAATTCGAAGTCTGAGTTGAGAAAGAATAAGGGCTTCAATTTTGAGATGGTTCTGCAGTTTCTACCTTACCTTCTGCATCCAGAACGCACCGTAACTCAAGAACTTAGGATAACACATTCGAGTATTTGCAACATTGCCCTTACAGGAAATTTGCTGTGTTTATTTTCCTTGACCACTAAAAGTTTCGCATGAAGAAGATGATCTCGTAATGAAGTTTTGCATGGGGTCTTTCTCAGAAGCAGTTCCCAGTTATAATAGATAATCTGAATGAATGGAGATTGTTCGGGTCAATTGCATGTTTGACGGGTCCATTGAAACTTTGAAAAAAGTCGGATGAAATTTCGTGAGAGAACTTCCGTACTTAAAACCAAACTTCTTAGCAGCTCTCACCATTATTGTTCAGTAAACAACATTTGAATCTGCAAACTAAAATGAGTACTATTTAAAGAAGAATGAAACGTACCCATGTCCTAGGACGTAACAATTTGATGCATCCAGCAGTATTTGCACCCGACACTGTGAACGATTCCATGACACTGAACGATTCCATGCAATACACACCTCTCAAAAGAAATCTACACTGTCAACAACTGGGAGTACAAAACCAAACGTATTGATTCCTGTGATAAATAAACAATATCTTTATTTGCGTTGGTATGACAGAGTGAATCTTCTGCTAAAAGCAGATACTCAAAAGAAAAGCCGAAATTCCCCATTTTATTCTCTATATAATGAGAAAATGAAGTTACAATAGTGCTCACACACTTTTCAGCACTTGCAAAAAACCAGAACAAGGGACCAACTGAGGCTTGTTGGCGGAATACAAATCAAGGATTCGCTTGGACCATCACTTGACCGAGGAAATAGATACAAACCCAGTTGTGCAAGAAAGGGGAATAGAAATTCTACAAATAAAAAAGACAAAAAAAAACAAAAAAACAAAATTTTCAATCTTCTCTCACCCTCTCCCTCATTAAGATTCTTCTAGCTCGAGATATTGGGAGTGTGAAGCGGCTAGGAGGGCAGCTCCGATGCCAGAGCCATCATTGGAATGCTGTATCACAATGGTTTCCGATGCCTCCCCCAGCAACTCCTTGAGAGTGCTCTCCAGAGAATTTCTGAATAATGTATAGTGCTCAAAAAGTCCACCATCCAATGCTATCACTGACTTCAGATTCTCCCCCTCCTTCAATGTGTCTCTTCCCAATTTCTTGAGGATGCCCAGAATCCCAGCCGCAGATAGGCGGGCTCCACGAACTGAGACTATGTCGCAGACCTTTACTATTGCTTTTCTTGTTCTCAATGAAGTATTCGATATCTAAAAAGCATGGGGGAAAATTGAAGCAAATAAGGAACCCTTAAGTTTGAGCTCTTTTAAAAAGAGAACATTAACACTAATGGCCTATTTGTTAGTGGGATAAGTTTTGGATTATGGCATCTCTGTAAATAATAATAGCATTTCAGTAATTAATCCAGGAAATTTCATAATTTAGGAACTGGATACATAATGGATGGGGCAAGGCCCCAAGGGCTGTCCCAAAAAAACGGGTGTGGCTGGACTTGAATATTCCCTGGATTACAATAAAGATCCATATCCAGCTCGCAAACACCGGTTATGGGGGTCGGAATTACTTTCCAGACAAAAAAGCAAACACCACGGGCGAAAAGGCAAACCCCATTATATCAGGCTAACAGACAGGCTCTAAGGTGTCTGGCTTCAATCGTTTCTAGACAAACATGCAAACCAACAATGTTGGACAAAATATAAAGCATGGTTTCAAATGAAAATTCTCCTATAACCCTTGCTAAAACTCAAACCGTTTAAAAGGAAGGAAACTATTATACCTCTAGAACATCCTTTAACTTTCTCCCAACCACTCTGAGATCAGAAGATGTGTCATGATGCATTGCAGACATATCAGGGGTCCTGAACATGTAACCATAGGTATGTCACTGTCTCGCAAGCTCTCACAAAACAAATCAATGCAAGTTCTATACATCTATGTCAGGCACATAAAATCTCCAATATCCAAATACATTAAATGGATGCAGAAATATAAAAATGCTTCATTGACCAATGTAAATGCACATGCCATTCCTTAAAAGGTTAAGGAAATGGAAATGCACTTCGCACATGATTATCCGGAATCCATGAGAGAAAGTCTTGCACTGCTTGAATTCTCTCACACGAATAGAAATGTAAGTGTTGGTGCCAATATGTCCACTGTATCTGATTCTGAATAGAACAAACCCAAGATGCCCTCTAGGCTCTAACTACAACGTTGCTAAACCAGATTGAAAAGAAAATGCACATTTTCGAATAACAAATGGTAAACACTATCATTGTTTAGGCAGGTTGTTTGGCATCTGCTTGTCACTCCACACATGAAGCAAGGAAAACTGACCAAGGCTATAGCAATGTAAAAGAAAAGTCAAACTTTTATAACATGTCACCAAGATACTTTAAAGCCAATGAAGTACCTTAATATAAATGGAATTTTCAATTTTGGGGGTACTGTATCACCAAAAAAGGAAGCTTCTTCAGCCATCCTACAGAGAACTCTACGAACAATTTCTCCCAAATACATGCCAGAAATAATCTTCTCAAAAATCTGGTCAACTCGGTCAAAAAGATGGAATCAGATGTTTATTAATTTATCAAAACCTAGATGGCTAACGAGAAACAAGGCAACACGGCTACCTGTTCGCCAGGGTTCAAGCTCTCAGCATCCATGGCTTGATCATATTCTGTTAATGGAAGATGAGACGATCTGAAGTTGCCCCACTCCATGTTGATAGCCTTCAAAGAGACAGATATGGCTTACCACTACAACAACAACGACAATAACAGAACCCCTCTAGTCCCCAATCATTGGGGGTATGGGCGGGGGATGATTGGAGACAGACCTAACCTTTGGCAATATGCACAAAGTGGGTACTCACAGAATACCACTGAAATAGTGGCCCCCCTAAACCTCCAAGAACCGAGGAGCTACAGGGACGTTTTGCTGCAGAACCATGCCCCCAAATCAAAGCTGAAAGGCATCAGGGAGGGCAGGCCTGGAGACAGAGATAGCTTACCACCAAGTTCGATAATAGCATATGACCCCGGTCCAATTTAAAGGACTAATGCTTTTTCCCCAGTGAATAAAGGAAGAAAGCGAGAAAAAAGAGGAAAGACAAAAAAAAATTAATTGCAAGTTTAGATGAAGACTGAAGGTTGAAAAAACAAACTAGTAACGGCTAACCATCTCTCCTGATTTAGGTAGTAGACCATGCCACTTGGGAATTGCATGGGCCCTCTCTACATATGCTGCATTGGTTCCAGTACCCAAAATCACAGCAGCAATTACATTTGAGTCGTAGTATCTGCCTCCTGCCAATGTTCCAATCGTATCGTTGACCTGAACCAAATCAACAAGTTTTGAGTTCTAGTTTGAGAAGAGGTTCACCAAGTCAAACATTGAGAAAGCCCAGCAAAATGAAAAATGTCAATTGCCAGCACTGAACTGTCGAAAAAAAAAATTTCCCAGAATAGCTTCTAAAAGGAGAAACGAGGAATTACCAAAGCAGTTACACGCATGTTAAGGCCAACTCTTTCCAGGGCTTTTGTCAACTCTCCAACCACATCTTGTCCAACCTATGATGGAGCCAGCCAAGGAAAAACAAAAGTGAGCATTCAAGGTGGGAAATGGACATGTGAACAAGTTAAGTCACTGAATCCACACATCATTAAGATTATGCTGAGAATATATTGTCCTCAAAATTCCAATTATCACGGTTTCACAACAACTATGCCAGACACACGACCTCAACTGCTACCAATGAAGAAATTACCTAGTTAAAGTATCAACCACTAAGACACAACGGAGACTAGAGCGCAAGTATATCAAAGTAGAATTTAAAACTCTAAGGGAAAACATAAGGCTCACATGTACACAGACACACACAAACAGAGAAGGGAAAACTACCAGTTTACCCTACAGTCTAAGGGTCCTTTCGTATTCCAATATAAAGCAAAATGTAACAAGAGGCTCATTCATCAAGAACCTGAAAGTGATAGAAATCTGCAAAGTAGATAAAGAAATGGCTATTTGCTTCAGCTACCATAGATGCGAGACACTGAGATAACATAACCACAACCAGGACTGCTGATATAAGAACTTGTTATCAGTTTCATCACATGGTTGATGTCCAATGCATTGGGTCCCTGAGTTCCTCAATATATAGAGGTATAGGAGGGCCATTATTTCAATGATAAAACTTTCTAAGAGCGTCACATTGTGCATATATCAAGGTTCTAAAAGACGCTAGTTGGTCCCAAGTCGGTCGGCTGCCGACTAGCGACTTTTGGCCAACTAATCGCTGACTTGACCGACTAATCGCCGACCTTTGGCCGACTAGTCGGATTTTGATCAAGTCGAGGGTCCTCCGACTAGCGACTCTGGGCCGACCGGCTTGACTGATATTTAGAACACTGGCATATATTGATAGGGTTAAGTCTGTCCCCGGTCCTCACCCTCCCATACCCCCAACAATTGGGATTACAAAGGTACTGTAACAATTGTTGGTTGATATCCACCTTTTTGGACCTCAGTACTCAAGTTACCAAATACACATAACGATGTTCATCATATTTCCAGATTATAAGTCAAGGACTAAAGGTAATTGAGGCTAACCGCATCTTCTATAGAGAAGCCTTTGGTCCATTTCATAAGAGTTCCCGAAGCAATTGATGACTGCTTGATTGGGAATGAAAAGGTGAAACCTAGCTCCCTTTCTCTACCAGGTGACAAATGAAAATCTTCACCTTCCGTATCGACAAACTTCTTGAGTGCTTCAGCAATAAAATCAAATAATGCCTGGAATCACCATAGTTAAAAGCTTTCAGAGTATGTAAAGAAATCTTATGCTACTAAACAACACAAATCTGGGAGAAGAGAAACTCACATCTGAAGTTCCAACCATCAAATGCGGAGGAATCGAAACTTCTTCAAACTCTTGTTTACCCACAAGGTGGTCTTTACCACCTAATTGTACACGAAGGACACGGAAGTTTGTGCCACCAAGGTCCAATGCATAAAACCAACCTTTCTCATCTCTACAGAGGCAGACCAGAAAGAAACAAGTAGGTTCAGCTGAAATTTAATAATAAAAAAGCCACACAAAACACAAAGAGTATTAGAGAACTAAAAAACTCTAGGATCAAAATATTGATGGCCAAACAAATATCCCTACTGTTGGTATGCCAAACTGCAAAGTTTTGAATCAAAAATTGGTTTCCATAATAGTTATTGTCACTGTGCAATCATATTTAATCATAGTAATAGTTATTGTCACTGTGCAATTATATTTAGAACACTAGAAACATCCTCAGACTTGGTTATTGCGGCTATGAGTCCAGTTTTTTATAGCAAAGATTTAACAATAGTAAAAACAAAACATCCGATCTGATTAGCTAGAAAATCACCAGCCATACGCTCTGTTGTTTTTTTTTTACTCAAACTCAAAATTTGAGTAAATATCCCTCAAAATCCACTCCAGTACTTGACTCAAACCTATACCAAATTGAGTTTTACAAAAAAAATTGTCAAATCAAGGGAGACTCAATCTTTTACTCAAATTTCGCACGACTATTTTTCCCAAACCAAATTTACAACCATGCCATTAATGAAGCTTTTACTCAAATTTGTGCTTAGATTTAGGTTGTTGCATTACACTCTTTGAAATCAATTCCACCAAAAAAAAAACAAAAAAGAACATGTTGGGTTATTGTTTTCAGATTCAATTTCCCACAACTCCATAAAGCTGTTTCTGAAACATAAATACGGTAATTATTCCAATAGTTTGAAACAACCTTTTCATTTTCCTTTAAAAGTTGACTTTTTCACACCCCAACAGAAAATTTCTCATAACCATAAGTTTCGAAAGAGAATCGATCACGAAGACAAGCAACAAACAGGCGATCAAGATTCACAAACACATACAAAAATACAGATTGTTCAGCTTCAGAATTATATTAAACAATTTGGAATGTATGTAAAAAAGTGAACTTCGTATGTATACCCTGTGGGGAGATTGTCGACGTAGCTGATGATCATCTTGAGCTTGCTACCGCCTTCAGATGCGAGGCCGGCGTGCATTTCGACAGCCATGGCATCGGCCACTTGCATCAGCTTCCCAATTGGGGTCCCACACTTTTCATCCAATTCCCTCACTATCGCCATAGCCTTCGCCCACCGTCCAGAGCTCCGCATGTGGTGGCGCACCACCAGCGCCGCTGCCACACAGACTGCCGTCGCGCATACCGCCGTTGCGCACACCGCCACCTTACCCATCGATCAATAAATTCGTTGAAACTTCCACCCCTCTCTCTAAAGATCTCTCTTCTGCTGTCTCTCTCTCTCTCTCTCTCTCTCTCTCTCTCTTCAAAGATCTCTCCTGTTGATGTTTTCTGATTTGGGTTCTGAAGGGGATTGAGGAAATTTGTGGATTGTTGCAAGTGGATGGATTCGTTCTTGGGGCGAGGGAGTAAAAACAAACTGGAATTTTACACGATTTTAAGGAGAAACGAGAAAGAGGACATGATGAGGATTAAGGGGGTGTTTGGGAGCCTACTTTTTAGCTTTTGATTTTTAACTTTTTGGTTTTTTGGTTTTTTGGCTTTTGGTCAGAATGAGTTTTGGATGTGGGAGGAGTGTTTGGGAGAAATGTGCAGAATGCGTTTTGGAGAGGAAAAATGAGAAGTAGAAATCAAAAAGGAGCTCCAAAGCTCTTTTTGACTTTTGGCTTAGAATTTGCAAAATGGAAAATGAGTTATGAAAGAATGTGTTTTGGGGGTTGTCATCCAAACACCCAAAATGAGAAAAATAGAATGTGAAAAGTAGAAAAAGAGGGGGCCAAACACCCTCTAAAAAGACAAGGTGGATTATGGTTGGGGGACTTTTTCATCACTTGTATCTCTCCTATCTAGTTGGGGGAGTTTTTAGAGTAAAAAGATAAACTTTGCATTATCTAAAAGTTGGAGATAAATTATTTTTTGGCGTGCATCTTATCCATTTTGCTAAAGGTAAATATCATTAACACTTCTTGAGGTTTACCTCAATAACAAATACCTCTTCACATATGAGAAATATTAATAAGTTACATGTGATTTCATATGCGTTTCACTGACACCCGCAACCAACAATTGTCTTTTGAAACAAGAGAGGGGATAAATCAAAAGTGACTTATATCTACATATTAACCCTTTCTAATAAAAAAAAGTAATAAAAAATTATCAACTCTCACTTTATCTAGAATTTATTTTACCTATCGAACGAGCTGTTTTTATCAAAAAAAAAAAAAAAGAAAAGGTAAATTTTTTCAGTAACTGTTTATTTTTAACTACTCAAAAGAACCTTTTTTTTTTTGTCACAAATGAAAATTTTATTACTTTTGGATAAAAAAAAATTGAGAATAGAGAGCTTCTATTACATATCCTATTCCTATTATTAAAAAAGAAGAAGAAGAATTCGTCAATATAAGCCACTTCGCACTAATTTTTTCACGTCTTTGGTCGAACGGTTATTGGTTGGATATCAGTGAAATGAACATTGAAATCACAGGAATTTATAATCATTTTTTCATATGTGAGGGGACATATGTCATTAAGATAGACCTCAGGGGGTTTCATTGTAACCCTTCCATTGATACACTTTTATTGACAAATAATGCAGTAGAACATCTTATATATCCTATATATCAGTTTACCGGGGGGGAAAAAAAATCTTATATATCTTATCTTATATATTATTGCTGAATGATTTTTGGTGAGGAGAAACGTGGATGCGACAAGTGTACCCTATTCTTTACATTTTTAATTTTATTTTATGAGATCTAAGAAAATTTCGTAATGGTATTATTTTCTAAACGGAAAGTTTTTTATGGAGTTATTACATTCTCTAATACCAATACAACCATGAGAAGGAAAGTTTTAGTATACTTCCATTCCAGTCTTGCATACCAGCATAACAAAGAAAATAAATATTTTAAATGTCTGATTTATATGGAATCAATGGAGCAATATAAAATCTAATTGAATTTACTTCTGTTGTTACAGAATGATTTGTTTACAAAATCAACAAGGATGGATTTTTTTTTTCATATTCTCTTCCAAACATAAACCCTAAAAGTTTTATATAGAATTTTATTATCACACCAACTCTCTGTACATTGGGAACGAGGAAATGTGTAGCTCACGTTTCTTGCTCCGTATGAAGGTTAAACTTATATCCTGATTGTTTAATGTTTTTTTTACTTCATTTTTGTCGCTTTACGTGAGTTCGATAATTTTTCTTAAGATAACCCAGTTGCTGATTAAATATATGGTGATCTGTGTAGCTCCATTGCTGCTCCGAACAATACCATCTCCAAGCAACTACTATATATGGATTGTGGACAAAAACTTTTTCCTATTAGATGCTCCATTGCCATTGTAACTTGATTATATATAGTGTTCATCATCTGTTGAAATTTTTTTTGTTTCTGGAATTCCAATATTTATTTATTATGTTGAGTTCATTGCATGTCTTCATTAAGTTAATTTTTGTTTTCAGTATGTATTTTGTTTTTATTCTTTTATTCTTTGTCGTTCTCTATAGGAGGTGATGCAATTCTCTTAGTCTTAAATTAAGGAATGAGATCAAATTCGGGTGAACCCAACAATATATGTGAGTTAATTTGATTGGTTATTGTGAATGGCTCCATTTTTCTTAAATTCATTTACTAAACTTGGTTGGATGCATGGGTCCCGAAACTTTGGTTAATAAATAAATTTTGAGAGAAGTCAGGTTTATTTTTTAGAGTATCAAATAGTAAGGATTATGTTTGCGTCTTTAGGTAGAGGCAAGTACTTAGACTTCACAGTAACCTACAAAATAACTCATAAGAACCAATAAAAATGCCCAATAGGAATTCACTTTACAGATGGTATATATATATACTAGCAAAAAACCCGCGCTATGCACGGGGTGAAGTGATGTTTTTTTTTTTTTGATAATCGGATCTCCGGGCCAGCTTACATGCAGCTCGACAAATTCCAGGGCCCTGGAGGATGGAGGTAACGATCGGACATTACCCCCAGTGGCCCTAAGGGTTTAGATGGGAGTAAATCCATAAGTCTCTAGCATTGAACCCATGTTATGCACATATAGCATGAAAATTAAAATGAAAACAAATAAGAGAAGGTTTTAGGTTAATTTAACATTTTCATTGCAAGTTGTCAACTTATAAATATCTATATTTTTTTTATAGGCCTCCAGTGTTGCATATATAATCCTATGTTTTTACAATTGTGGAGAATAATTCTTCCTTTCTATTAGATTTCTAAGGCCGAATAATTAATTATTTTACCAGTGCTTTGCACAAACTAAATTGGTTGTGAGTTTTTTTTACTATTAAATTATTTTTTATAACAAAAATTTTATTGCCTAAATCACTTATAGCGGTCAAATACATGATTGTAAACCAAAAACGGATACGTAATGGGAACCAACCAATACGCATGCAATTTTTCTTCTCACCTATATATTGGGGTGCAACGGTATCCCAAGGTAGTCCGTTAAGTATCGCCGGAAACGTCATGTAACTGCCTGTTTTTAAAACCTTAATTGCTTCAACATGATCAGAAGAACTCTATGTTGTTTCCATGATCATTCAATTTGTTGCACACAAAAGAAGAAGAGGCATGGATCTTCTATGTTGCGTCATATGTTGCTATCATTTGGACCCATGCGATGCACAAATTGAACAAATTAAATAAGTGTAAGTCAAAAATCAAAATAAGTGAAAGCCAAAAAAGACTACGAATCAGCATTCAACAATGAAGTGTCTACGATTAAACGGAATATGGTTTGAAGACCAGCACTTATTTTTCTTCAAGATTTCCGCTCTTCAGTATAACTTATGATAAGAATGTCTATACAAATCACATTCCTTGACAAATTCTTCAAAGACCGGATCGAGATTCCCGCACAATGTCACCACCAACTCCTAGTATTTGCCTTCAAGATTTTGCACACATTCTTTTTTTTTCTTCTAATCTCTTTGTTGTTTGAGAGAGAAAGTGGGAAAAGGTGAATGGACAATTACGGGTGTTGTAGTTATATGTGATTCCTTCCATAGTCTTTCGAATTCATACAAAGATTTGTCAAAATTATGTTTCTAACTTTCTATATATTTTGGTTCTAAGATCACAGATCCATAAATAGTATAAAATAAGTAATGAGAAATTCAAATAGGAAATTTCTTTGTATGAGATGGACAATTTCCTCTACCAACCTATAACTTCAGGAATAAGGGTTTCTAATGGTTTCCAAATAAGGGTTTCTTTTTTGGATTAGAATGCCTTACATACAAAAAGAATTCTACAATCGTGAGATTGATTTGCCACTAATAGGGAAGGAAGGAGTTAATTGATCAAAATTTTGAATATACATTGTGTGGACGGTCGACCTCCCACGCCGGTTTCGTTTGAAATTGATATTTTGAAAATAGAGTCGCCACCCGGGTTTTTGGAAAATGATTTGGGACCCGAGAAACCAATTTGAATGATGATTGAGAAAATGACTTTAGAAAACAATTTGAAAACCAGAGATTCGTTTCGGGTTCGGGAGCCAGGTTACGAACGGGGAAGGGTTTTAATGCACCCCGTTCGCTCGATTAAAAATCGGTCTTTACTAAACATTTGTGGGATTTATAGAAAACATTTTATTGCCGAATTTTGAGTAAATAAACAATAAACAATTATATATGACTAAAAACAGCAATGATAACCAAGAAACCAACAAGAAATAACCATACTGTTACTGGAAAATGATTTAAAAATTTTGATTTTCCAAGTGTGCCGTACGGCACACTAAGTGTACCGTGCAACACAGAAGGAGTGCCGTGCAGCACTGTTTACTTCACAAACAGTTTGATATTTGATTTTTCGAAAAGAATGAAATGTAGGCACATTCAAGGCATGAAAACTTGATCAAAACTAATTACTTTGAACTGGAAGATGATATGTTTGAATAGAAATTGTTCCTCCTCATTAGGTTGCTCCATACGATGCGTAAAATTCACCGTATGACGCAACCGGGAGATCACGAATCAAACTGATTTTTGATGTAACATGGGCATACCAAATGTGGAGATGATATGGAAGATCATTCCACACTTGGTACCCCTCCCCTCAGGATACCAAAGCTAAGAAGTTTGGCGAAACAGGATCATACCTCCGGCGGGAAACTCACAGATTGAAATTCCTCTGGAACTCCTTGAACGCAACTTAGACCTCTTCTGGACTCAAATTCCCTTCTGCTGTAGCAACAAGGTTGGTTGTTTGATGGAGATGAGTGAATTTGAAAGAATGGGCTCACGGGTTGGGTTTGGAAAACAGGGGATTGAACTTTGGATTGAGTTTTGCTTTGAAGAAAGTTATGGGAGTGATGTCTGGGGCTAGGGAGTATTGGTAGTGAGTAATTTTGATTGAGGGTGGAATTAGGACAGAATTTGAGAGAGGTTTGTGGTGATTTTTCTTCACCATCTGTTCATCCGGAACATCTCGGCATTTATAGCCGAGATCAACGTAACCTCCAAGCAAGTGTGTCGGCCAAGAATAATGATGAGGAGCTACTCCTCCTAGCCTTTTTCCTCTCCGAGAAATCATTATTGAAGCTGGGTAACGAATGTCAACAAAAGGGGCTGCTGGAGATTCTGCAGAAAGTCGGTTTATGCATGACAGTGCCGTACGGCACACAAACTGTACCGTACGGTACACCAACTGTGCCGTACGGCACACTTCCACCGCCAAAATTCAAAAAGCTGCCGTACGTGAATGGGGCTATGCCGTGCGTGAGAAATGAGTACCGTACGGTATTGTTGACTGAGTTGACTTGGAGAATTTCAATCCGAGAGGCTTTCCGGGCGTTTCTTTTCATCATTGGGGATTAAAATGTGTACAAATGTCTCATTTTGGGGTGTCTACACATTGCTATATTTAGACACATTGGAATATCAATAGGTCACATGTACCATTTAAAGTTCTAATGACAACCCACCCATTTCATGCCACTTGTCGCAACCGTAGCCCTCCTCACTAAAACACATTCTGCAATACTATATTAGAATATACATTGCTATATTTAGACACATTGGAATATCAATAGGTCACATGTACCATTTAAAGTTCTAATGACAACCCACCCATTTCATGCCAATTGTCGCAACCGTAGCCCTCCTCACTAAAACACATTCTGCAATACTATATTAGATATATATATTTTCCAACTGAATGCACAATTTTATTTGCCAAATTTAAGCTCTGAAATGGAATGTGAGACAACTCACCTAATAGTCAGACATTATGCGTGACACCTATACTAGCGTAAAACCCGTGCTATGCACAGGTAATTTAAAATAACATTTTCAACTACAAAATGTGGAGATGCTTAATGTCTTAATCCAAATGAGAGTTGTTGAATTACTTTTTTGTTGAACTATGAAATTTTGGATAATGCTATGGATATAGAGGATGTGCCCAGAAAGTGTACAGATCTGATGTGGCCAGTGAGAGTTGGCAAAATAAATGGGGCCCACTCTCTTTTTTTTTTTTTTTTTTTTCAAATTTAACCCCAAATCCTTGTCTACTTACTCATGTGAGAATGTTGTTTGTTATACCAATTCATGCATACTCTTGATTGCTGTAAAAAATCAAGGAAGAAAAACCAAAAAAAAAAAAAGGCCAGGAAGAAAGTAGTTTGCCATGGAATCCTTCAAAACTTCAAATTAGAGTAATTTTTTGAATTAAAATCAAAAGCAGAATCATAAAAATTTAAAATTGTCTTGCTCCTTGGCATTAATTAAACTTCCCTGGCCCTGTAAGTACTTCCCAATTCAGGGAAACACAAAAATTAAACCCAACCAACATATTAAAGAACACTATTTTTTGTTTGCCAGGTTCTTCCGGATTTTGTGGTAGGGTTTTCTTTGGTTTTTATAGTTTCGGTGGGCGTCTTGCCTTCTGGATGCTTTTAGGTCTCAAGTGGCTTATGCCGGTGTGCCCTTGATCATTTTAATTTTTGTATCTTTATGAAGCTTAATAATTTTTTTTTGTTGAGCAAAAAAAAAAAAAAGAAGTAATTGAAGGATCCCGGATGCTTGCAACTTAGCTACTTTGCTTTTTCTTTTTTTGACCAGCAAAAAATTTATTAAGGAAAACTTGACAAATGATACATCAAGTTGGGGAGAGAGGGAGGGGAGGAGACTCCAACCAAGGGTTGCAAAAATGGCATCTCCAACTTTGTTTAAATGTCATCTCCGTTGTTCATCTTGAAATGAAATTTTACGTGAAGGATCTTAAATGTGCGCAATTTAATACCTAAGCATGAAAATGGACCGAACAACATCAAAAGGAGCTAGCTTAAGACTTCAAGCTCAACTGTTAATTAAGTAAAAACTTTGGCGTTCTTGTATTGGTTAATATCCATAAAATATAAAATCATACGACCCTTCCCAGCATATCCAATATTTTTGACAAATCCAGTAAATTCGATATTGTAGATAAAGCAAGTTATACTTTGTTTCCTATGACAATAGTCTTCAAAATAGTTAAGAAAATTAAAAGTAGGGGTTCCTTATAGACTGAAACTTCCGCACAAATTATTAAAAAATTCCCATAGCATGCTTGGTAGTCAGTCCTTGATTCTTCACAAAGAAAATGCAAACGGGTTGTGTTTTGGGGAGTGGGGCCTAGGGTTTGGTGGTGAGTGGGGTTTTTATGGGGTGCCATACGGGTTGTGTTTTGGGGTGTTTGTGTGTGGGTTATCTTTTGGAGGGCTGGTTCTCTAGCATTTTTTTTGATCATTTTGTTAGGTGTATTTGTTGAGGTCTGTTTGATTTTCTGAGGTGTGTTTAGGTGTGGCTGGTTGATCTCTTGCCAACCTTCCATGCCCCCTTTTATTGTATCTATTCTATATGGAGCAATAAATTTTCTTTTTGCCGTGAAAAAAAAAAAACAGAGAAAATGCAAACTGGACAACTCTAGTGGGGCAGTGTGCCAAAGAACATTTCGATATAAAAGAAGGCAAAAAAAATTAAAAAATAAAAGCGGTAAGAATTATGAATATTGCGGTATACTACCATGAAGGAGATCATAAAAATACCTCTTGATTCTTCGGTGTTCAGGATGATCATGACGATGAATTGATTGGACACGTTGGTTTTCCATTTCTATTTTGCTCACCAATCCATAAATTTTAATATTAAGTTGCACATAAATACACTATGCAAGTACTTTCTTCCTGTCTATTCTTCATCACCCCTCATAAGTTCTTACAAAATGTCGATCTATTATCTTCCATCCGAAAATGAATCACACCACTTGAAACCTAGAAGAACGGCCTTACAAATGGTAGAAACTAAAGAATAATGAACCAATTAAAAACTTAGTAGTACCGTGATGCCACAGAATAAGAGTGAGAAATCTTTGTTTACCCAATTGTTACTTTTCCAACCGAAAGACAATCCTAAAAAAAAATGAACATTCATATGAGATTGAGAGGATTAGGAAAGATCTCTTCAAATTCGGAACACATAAAAAGATGTCTGTCAATATTATACCCATATGGTTATCTTTCCAAAATACAGTATAGAATACTTATATCATGTTATGCTATGAAATATTAGGCAACAACTCTTTCAAAAATTTAATAATCAGATCCAACATTTGAGAACACATTAGAAAACCTTGAATCTGCCTACTCTAATTTTACTTGAAACTTGTGAAGAATTTTACGGAAGATATGAAAACAGAGATTAATTAATTACAAAACGTAATGAAAAAATTAATTACTACCTCATTTGCGCTCTCTTCAAAGTGTGAATCGCTCCTTCAATCTTTTTTGGGACCTGAGAAACATGCATGCACAAAAAAAATTTAGAAATTCACAAAAAGTTTGTAAAAATTTCAACAAAACATCAAACACAGTTAAAACCACGAATGAAGAAGAAAGATAATATCGAAGGACAGGGTAAGATAATATCGAAGAGAGAAAACCCTACATGGATCAGCAATGCTTAAAGGGATATGAAATTCATGTGTAGATGCAGAGGGAAAAGAATGAATACCTTAGTTACAGCCATTGGTTATGGCTCTGATGGCAAGCAAGGGGAACAAATTAGTTATTTGAGGAACCGAAAAAAATAAAAAAATAAAAAAATAAAAAAGAATCTTATAGAACTCATGGATAGCAATCTTGATGGGGAAGTACAAAACGTTTAAATTTTAATATAGATTAGATATAAATTATTATAATATAAGGAGTACAGATAGAGTTATCGTTAACTAATGAATTTTAATTATTTTGTTTCCGTAACTCTTTTTTTAAATTGGTATAGTCTTTCTGAATTTTAATTATCTAGAATTGTGTTGATATATTTTGGATTTGAATCTTGGGTGATTTCTCAAATTAATGGAATTCTTGAGATTTGAATTTACCTAGTTGATTTCCTTCGCACAACTTGTTGATTGAAAGGAATTTGGAATCTAATATTAGCTATTGATTATTTTCTTTGTAAATTTGGATTGATTCTATAGATTACCAGATATGTTTGAAGTTTGGAATTACCTAACTAATTATTTCCATTACGAAAAGGATTACATAGAGTGCCATTTGTCGCAGCCGTAATCCTTCTCACGAAACCCATTCTGCAATACTATATTAGATGAAACATTTGAATATATTGCCAGAACGAAATATATCATTAAAATTTTTCTATCATTTTTTTTCCTTCAATTGTCTGTGCATAGCACGAGTTCATGCTAGTCTTATATATTATTGTAGAATGACTTTAGTGACAAGGAACGTGGATGCGATAAGTGGCATGAAATAGTTGGCCAACACAATTGACTTCTTAGTTTTTAAATTTACAAGTTATATATTTGCGTTACACTTAAAATTAACGTTTGATTTACGTGATTATTTTCTACAAATATAAAAACATTTTGAACAAATCATAATCCATATGGTAAAGATTGTGAGGATTTTAATTTCAAATTTGGGTCTAGTATTACTTATCTATCATTCTAGCTATTTACGGATAGATCATAACAATTGAAAATAGGAATCCAATCACAAAAAAATTTCCCTCAATTTTAGGCTAACGTATTTTAAATAGATCAACACAACACTTTCTCATTATATAGCTAGCTTTTACCAAATATACAACCCTTATCAATTGCATTCTTTCAATTATGGGCTAAATACCATTTCAACTTCATCGATGATTTGATCCAGTAATAGATGGGCTTTTTTACTAGAAATTTAATTCATTGCATACCACGAGTTCACTATTAAATTAATACGTTATATGCTCAAGCAAGTATATCAAGACATGTACAAAGCTTTTGATATTGCATAACATATGTTGATTACCATAGGAACGGGTTTATTCTACGAAAAGCAGTCAACCTGCGCTCAAAAATTTTATATACAAGACTATATATATAGCAAGGCAGTTATAGATTTTGATATACTAGAGTTTATTAGCATAGGATGAGTTTATTTATCATATTACACTCCATATGTATTTTATTTTACTTAATTTGATTAGTATGTTATTGATTTAGCAGATGTAATGTATATTTCAAAACGTTAAATAATTAAGTTAAGCAAGTACCTAATTATTTTCTAAGATCCTCCTGTGCATTAGTGCATAGCACAGAAATTTTGCTAGTATGGTAAATTTCTAAATTACCACAGATTGAACATAAACTTTACACTCACACCAAATTTGATAGCCTCATTAAAGGGTAAAAAATGCCAACAAAGAACTCTCAATCATGGTGACAAAAAGTCAATCATGTTTGGCAAAAATTTGATACCATGAGCTCTTATTTGGAAGCGTGCAACGGTAACAACCGGAATTGGTCAACCTAGTTATTTATTTATTTATTTTAAATAAATACATGTACTTAAAATGTACCGCGCTTTGAGAATTGCACATTGTTTAATTTTAATCACTAAAAAATAAATTTTGAGATGCATTTATAAAACTGTAATTCGGGAACATCATTTTAAGCCTATCTCTATCTTATGTTATTGCGCAGCTGGACGAGATTAATTATCCAAGCCGTTTTTCATAAAAACGCTATAAATGCATTTGTATGAAAAACTGCTTGGATCAAGCCCTTCCGGGTATTTTTTTTTGCCAAATCCTCGCGGGGGCCCTAAAAAACACCTTCTAAACACATTTAACGGTTCGGATCGTCGAAATTTGGCCCGAAAAGTGGAGGTCCGGACCGTAACACGGTCCGGGATCCTTGATAGGAAGTTTATACTATATATATATATATAAAAGACTAGGCAAGTGGAAAAGTAAGTGTTTTTCTATCTAAAGGATGGAGTTAATAATGAGGGGAAAATAAATGCTCATAATTTCTATGGATTTCCCCGTTGCAATTAAATAGAAAAAATGATGATTGGGTCAGAAACCATCTCCAAAGAAGGAGAATAATTGAGAAAAAATGAAGTTCCATAAATTAGGCCTGAAGGGAGTGCTTGTTGCATAGTGAGAACGGAGGCCCACCATTTCCGAAACGGAAGACTCCATATTAGGAAGAAAAAAAAATTAGTGTTGAGCATGCACCATCCTACGTGGTACCCGAGTGTACATCTTGACCGTCAAAAATACTTTTGATTGCCTAGATTTTAGAGAGAGAGGAGAGGAGAGAGAGTGGGCTAAATCTGAACCGTCCAAAATACTTTTGGACAATCGGATGTACACGCACGTGCACGGGCACCACGTGGTGCCCGCTCGGCATACAAATTTTTTTCCCATATTAGTTAGTTTTTGAATGAATTTCGAGAGGCATATTAATGCTTTTGGTTTTTTTTTTTCAACACTATATACATTAGTGGGGATTAGAGAGGAATTAGTGGGTTAATAACAAAAATAGTTCGACGTCTCGCCATAATCTCAAACTCCAGACCTTTTCCTTGGAAACCGAATGATACTGCCACTAGCAGATAGGTTAAGAATCACATCAGTATTGCCTTTAATTGCCGAGTAAAGCTTACAAAAAAAACTCACAGTAATCTATTTTCTTTTTAAGAATCTAAAACATATGATTAATTTTTGTTTGTACAATTTCTTCAAGATACTTGTTTAAAAAAAGTGTTTTACTTCCACATTATCTTGAAGTTGTTACGAAGATAAAAAAATCAAATGTTTATGATTGCATAAACACGTGATAGTTTGGAGGTTAAAATTGAGTGGATGAAAGCTTGGTTGTAATTATTTAGTGGTCATGGAGAGCTGTCGACGTGGCACCCTAACATCCTTCGGCACATATTTGAGGAAAATCATATATCTAGAATTGAGTCTCACATGAATATGGGACGCGCGGGGGGTGCTGTGCGCATCTGGGCTGTTCATTGATGCGCACAACACCCCAATATGTGTTAAAGGCACCATGTAACGGCCGGTGTCCTAGAATCATACAATTATTTTCCATTTATGAAGTTGCTACAAACAATATTATTTGCAGTTGTAAAAAAAAATTTACTCCAAAAATCCAGTGTGGGCATGGGCTGACACTGGTCCTCAGCTTCCTCCGCCACTGGATAAGAGGATTCGGGTACCTCCTCTACCCAATCATCTTTACCTTCACTATCTACTCTCTCTTTTGCATTTCGCTCATGAACAATCCAGACATCTTGTCCTACTCTCTCCTTGACAGCTTGCTCTTGAACAACTGGGACATCTTGTCCTACTGTCTCTTTGGCTTTCCACACTGCAAGAGGTGGAGCTTTGGACTTAATTGTGCAAGTGTTAGTAGCATGGCCAAAGATCATCCAAACGTTGCAGGCTTGAAGTTTCCAAGGAACCTCTACTCTAATTTCGTATGGCTCACCGTAACTCAGATTCACTACTAAGGACTTGGGAATCTCCTTCGCCGCAATCAAAGTGTAATTTGCTTAAGGTATTTGAAACTTAAGTATCTACTAGGAAAGTAGTTGGATCAATATGTGTAAGAGAAAACCCATGGTTTATTCTCATAATGTGTAAGATATCAAAGGGTTCAAAAAAGTGTGTTTTTCCCTCTTTGGAGGGCCATGCTACCTTGTATTAACTTGTAACGAGAGAGCAAAGTTCCCTTTTCATTCCAGGTTTCAAAAGATCCATTACTATCTTTTTTGGGTGGAAAAGTTAGCAATTCAATGGATGAATAAAATAGTTTACAGGAGAAATCAATACATAATAAAAGCTACACTGAAAATGTACGTAAATCCTGCACTAGCTCTATTCAAAAGTTGAATAATAGTATTGCCGGAGTTTGATAAAAACAACACTGTATAGCACAAATATAACGTGTCTCTAAAACTCCGGCAAAAATGGCTTAAAATCTTCGATATGCTCTAATTAATCACAAAGTGCTGTTCACAATCTTGTGATCGTCGTAACGATAAAAAGAAGGGAAATAACGAAGAGGAGGGTTTTTACAAGAAAGATTTGATAAAAAAGGGGGGTTATATATGTTGGTAGAATTTGTTGTTGATTATAACTTGATCCATTCAGAGCCATCTATGAAGCCAAGTGAAATAAAAGGCTTAGCTTCCTCATCAGTGAGTTCTCTTGACCATGACACCCTTCCTGCAAAACCTGCCCCTGCTCCTGTGCACTTGTATTGCCCATAGAACACAGTCCTGCCTCCACAACCAAAATACAAATGACAACACCGTCCATTCATATCAAACTTTGTCCCTGCTTTAAATAAGGCTCCACGGGAGTGGAAAATAGAATTGATCCCCAACAAGTAGTTGTGGTGCACGTAAGTTGGTTTGGACACCGTCAGTTTTTTTTTTAAAAATCTATCAGCCAACTAGAAGCGAAGGCTTACTTAAAGTAGAACGCACGCGTACGCTAGTGTAACCTAATCTCAAATCCAATCTATAGGTATATCTACAGAAGCCTTATCCAACCATAGCACATGCATGCAGTACATTGTTTGTTCTTTCTTTAAAACCTACAAGCAGAACAGACATAAGAGGATTTAGGGCTCCAAGTCACCACTTTTGTATTGGCTACCAGAAATGTCCTCGTTACACACCTAGACAGTCGAATAATTGGTGGTCCCAGAGGTGGGGTAGTTGGTCATTTACTTCATATAGTGTGAGCCCCAAGGGTTAGTCCGGTTGGTTGGTGGGTTTACTTCCCACACAAATGATTTCGAGGCTCAATTCTTATGGTCAAGCTGCAAGAAAGTAATTTCCCGTGAATCTCCTAGTTCTGGCATGGATGATCTGCCTTTGACCTGACGGGAGGAAATTCGTCGGCGTGCGCAAAATCTGGCCCAGACGACCATCGAACCCAAAAAGAAAAAAAGGTTCATAAAGTGTAACAACCTAGATTGGGAATGTGCAGCTAGTGCACCTGTCGAAAAGGTAAGCAGGACAATAAGTTGAAAACCAAAGCCAATACACAGAAAACAAGCTATGGATTAGAATGGGGACGGCACCGTCCAGTGCCCACTATAGATTACCGGTTGAAGACGTAATGTTATCTATTCCTGCACCATCACTTTAAGTGGGCTAACCTTTTTGGTGTGTTTGTTTATATGTGCTTCCCTTTTTTTTTTGCAAGGGGAAACTATATAAAGTGGTTTCAACCCCGGATCCCTTGGATGTGATCAACACAAATGCCATGCGAAAAAAGAAATTACAAATGACGCGGCAACGATAATCGTTTATTTTATTTTATTTTGATAACCGGATGTCCAGACTAATTTGTGCGCTCCTTGACTAATTCTCGGGCCCTAATGTTAACATTTGGACAACCCTCCAGTGGCCCAAAGTTTGGAATGTTTTGGTTCGAATTGAAAGCACCCAGTGGCGGACGCAGGATTGTTGCTGCGGGGAGACCACTTCATAGCAAATATACAGAAAAACTGAAAATGTACACTAGTAAGAAGCTTGGGGGGTTTGCAGGGACCAAAACCCCCACTTGCACCCCCAAGTCTGCCCCTGAAAGCACCCCAAAAGACATAATTTTCTATGAAACTTTTTTTTTTTTTTTGGAAATACTTTTACGAAACTGTTTTTGAAAAAGAAAAAAAAAACTCATTGTTTTAACATGTTACTTAACCAGCATTGTTATCGAGCATATTGATATGTTTTTGAAGTTCTGGAAAAATGAACTTCGTTACGCAAATCAGTTCCAAAAATTGTTTTGTCAAACGAGTTCACTTTCATTCCACAAAATGAAGGAGACGTAATCTTAAACCGGGACTCAAATGAGGAGATTACAAGAGCGAGAGTGAGAGAGAGGAACTTACATTTCGCGATTAGGGTCACCCCAGTTATACCATCCTTTCGGCATGATAATGTTGTCCATGTAAGTATAGGCGAAGACAACCCTAGAGAAGGGGCCCCATGCCCTACCAAGGTAGAGAGCTCCGGACCCCGTGACCTTACAGTTGACAAACGAGAACCCTGTGTCTTCCAATATGCTCCCTCTCCCTTGTGCTGTTACTGCCCCTGTAAACTGTGCTATTGCGTGAACATGACACCCCTGCAACACCAATATTTAGTACCTTACTAGCCCCAACAAAAATCTTAACATGAAGAGTGAGATTCTTTCCAACCAATTGAATGCCCAAACAGAATTGGTGTTGCAAAGTTTGTCCATCATTCAATTATGATTCGATCCTAATTCAACATCCAAATATCAATGGATGAAAAAACACTAAAGAAGTACCGGAAAAATTACCCAAATTGCTATAGACGCATTGAAAATCTATGAAGTACAAGCATTGGACTCGGACAGTTGAGAAAGGATAAACTTGAAGTTGGACATTCCATTAGGACACACATTTAGCATACAAGTTTACTGCAGAATTATGCATAAAGCTGTCATACTATGCATGAACTAGAAAATAAAGCAAATGCATTGAACATATATGAATCCTCAGGATATTCCAGTGCATGTCTCGTTACCTTTGACGTGAGAATTAGATGAGTTTAAGGTCGCGAACAAACTTGAAAAACTGGGATCTGACTAAGATGACAACATGGTGTCGCACATCACCCCGCCGGATGAAGTCATTCCTCTCCTTGATGTGGATATGAGAGGAGTGGCTTTTGATAGAGTATAGTTTGGTTTTCTTTTCTAGGCAAAGTGGTCTTGTCTTGGAACTTTGGGGTTTGCTCCCACCTAAGGTCTCATGTTCGAATCCCCTTGCTAGCAAACTCTTGGAGCCACTGAAGGTTATGTCCAGTCATTACCTCCAGGACTCCAGAATTACTCGAGGTGCATGTAAGCTAACCCAGACATCCGATTATAAAAAAAAAAAAAAAGATAAGTTCAATACGTAGACGTACATCCAATGCCCATACCTGAATGATCATAATTTTTTAACCTTGCTAATGTGAAGTTGGTGAGTCGAGAGGCAGGGGAAAGAAGGCAGGGGAAGTGGGAAGTCAGTTTATATGTACAAGAGAAACTAATCAATAAAAGTACCTCAAAAAGGGAGAGGCCATTGCCAAAGATGAAGTCCACAGAGCCTTCAATGTAGCAATCCTTGTAGTAATGCCTACCCGAATGATCATAGAGTGTGTCCTGTGCCCCAAGGAATCTGCACCCTACAAAGGCTGCTGTATCTGCTGATATTCTAAATGCCACTGCTTGCTTCCCTACTGATCCCGGTGCCGGTACTGGTGTTGTGTTCTGTTTACCATACACATGTCTAGCTTAGTTAGACAGATTACAGATAGAGATACACTTTGTGTTCGTGTTTCTCATTTTCTAAGAAAATTTATCACTGTTCGGTTTATGTTCAAAATGAACTCTTGTTGAACGATTGTAGGTACCTTTTGAGGCATATGGACGTAGCGGAAGTGAGTCGTAGCTTTCGTGAATTTGTCAAAATATTTTTTTAATTTATTTTTGGCACAAAGAGACTAGATTACCTTGAATGTGATGTTCTTGGCAATGAAATATGGAGAATTCACAGCAAAAGTTGCAGAGCCAAAGGTCCCCACGGGCCGCCCATTTGGCCCAAGTGTTTGAGCTGTGTCTCCCCACTGAACAATTGTCTTCTCTGCCCCTGCTCCTTCTATGGTTATAAAAGATTTTAATGTAGGTATATTAACCTTCTCCCTAAAAAAAAAAAAAAAAGAAAATTCGCATTTTTCAATTAAACCAATTTCCTATACTAAGAATTAAAATTACACCCAACAACAAAGAAAGCATGGGAAAAGATGAAACAAAAGCCTACTCATGGACCACTTGGTACTTTTGGTCACATTACCAGTTTCACAAGAGTCTCAATATTGACAAACTCCACATTCCATGACTTGACAGAAGTCACGGATGTGAACACGTTTGGCCTAACTGAAAGAGCAATAATTTAAGGGAGAAAAAGAAGAAAACTAGTCAAGGAAGACTATGAGGAATTGGATCTTCTCCGGTCCTTAATTTCGACTGGACGATATAGTTCAAATCTGGATTGTCTATTCCTGTACTTAATTGTCGGATTTGCTCAGAAACTCTTATACCGATTTAAACTGTCTCATACAATCCAAAACTTCGACTTGAGAGAATCCAAACCCAGACAGTTAAGGTTACGAATTCAAAGTACTACCCATTTTCTTACTTGAACCATTGAACTTGGCGTTGTCCTAGTTTGGTCCGAAAACTACTACTACTAGATTTCTAGGTTCTCTAATAGAAGATACCAAGAGGCACTCAACTAAAGGGGCAAAAATGAGTGAGTGTAATAGTTAACGAACAAAATCAGAATGTATAATACTTGAAGGGCTAAAGTGAGGAAGTTTCACTGCAGTGCGTCCAAGGCAGTTTCTGAGATGGACCAAATTGAATAAAATTTGATATCCAATGGACCCAAGAAGAAAAAAGTTTCAGATTTCCCGACCAAAGGGAGAAATGGGTCCGTAACTAAGGGACGCTATTTCTCGCAAGGCCTTTCTAGAAATAGAAGATTTTGAAGATGAGGATTTTATATTTGAAAGGTGCTATAAAATGGAAATTTTAACAGTCCGTGCACTGAATTGACAAAATTTAAGCTCTAGTGGCCGAAATGAGAATTGAATGAAACTTTGGAATGCAAATTTTGTTGGATAACTTGAGCTGTCTTTGACAGCTTACTAACACCTCGACTAATTCTCGAATTTCGTTGGAGTCCCATTTAAAATTGGATTGAAAATGCAAAATACAGAGCTCAATTATATGCTTACGTGTAAACTCCTGCATGAATCCTGATCACAACTCTCACCAGATTAACGAAAGGGAGAGAATCAATGGCATCTTGAATCGTCGTGAAATCTCCGGCGGCCGGGTTCTTATCAACGGTGAGAGTGTATGAAGCAAAGAGTTTGTTCTTTGCAGTTTTGAAGCGGGAGTGGTTTAGGCTCCCAACAAAATCAACCCATTTCAGGAATTGCCGTTCTGAGAATTGGACTTGGGTCATGTTTGTTGAAAGCTTAACTCCTGATGGAGATTTCTTGGGTCTAATTCCCTTAGTGTGACATTGGGTAATGGTTGCATGTTGCAGAAGAGTGAGAGTGAAAATAGTACATAAAATGTGTCTAAAACAAGACATGAGTTTTGGAAATGAGAGAGAGAGAGAGAGAATGTGAGGAAAGGAATGTTGCTCTGAAGTGCAGTGGTAGCTGGTTTATGTAATAATGACATGATAAGGACCTATCTAATTTAGGTAGCGAAGAGTGTATCGATGAACAAGACTAATTTCTCCAGCCAGTTTCCGTAGACCTTTCCACGCAGGGGCGATTCCAGGATTTTCATCTAGCGCTGACAAAAATACATAACGTGTACACTCTATGATGAAAATTTATATGCAAAAAAAAAAAAAAAAAAAATTCCTGACTAGGCGAAAGAGATATATACATACACATTATATCGTTTGACAAAAAGACTATCATATTATAACATCTTGCGACGAGTCGTCATATTTTGGAGAATGTAAAAAAGACCTCAGAACCTATTTTTGGCTTAATCTTTTTAAATGCCAAAATGGAAAACTCATTCTCGCGAAATTTGTTTTGAGGAGGGGTTGCCGAACATACAAAACTTCAAAAGGAGAAAATGAAAAGCCAAAAATAGGCTCCCAAACACCCCCTTAAAGTTTAACCAAATGCATTTCCTATTTTCCTTCCCAACATAAGTTGTAACTAAGGTTCAATAGACTATTTTGAAATGTGTAATACCCCACTATCCTTAAATAGGTATTATATATTAGGCTTTAGGCTTGTTTTGTTTGTTAGGGCTATAACAATTTGGTTCAAATTTAGTTAGAAATATTTTTTTTAACCCTGCACGAGTAAACCAACGCTGACAATACTGAAGAAAAATTAATTTATATTTGAATTTTTTTTTTCAGTGCATTTTTTGAACCCAGCGAGATTGCTTGACCTCCTGGTTTCTTGGTAGAGTCGCCAGTGTTTCCACGCATTTGTGTGTGTGTGTACCACACATGCGAAACATGTGCAAGTAATGAAAAATCCATGATTAAACATTAATGGATCATAGATACACCATACTGAATTGAAAAAAACATAAATATCGTGATCGTGAAGGTTTCATGTTTTGGGTAAATATTATGGATACCTAACACTGATGTCTGTTTCTATTTCTAGTACGTTTCTATTTCTAGTACGTATCATATTCAAATTATCCTCAGGCCCTCCTCTATGCACATATGTGTACAACTATTGTGTGTGTGAGCAGTTTAAATCCATACCTATTTTGGTAAGAAGCAAAATTTGAGCCTAACATTTTCACATCCATAGGGTGTTCCCTTTGTAACAATTATTGACAGAGTCAAATCTCCATTTTAAAAACCGAAATTCAATTTCCATGCGAGCCTTACAAGATAAACGGTTCAGATTACTACCATAAACGCACAGTGGGCCCACAATGGTGGTAACAGAAAACTCACAGTTTCCACCGCCGGCGGAAAGAATTTAAACTCTTCGTCAAGTAGTTTGCAAAATCAAAGAAAAATCTTCGTGTGTGTTTGTTTCCAACTGAGTAAATTAAATTAACAAGAAGGGCCATGTTACCTTGGAGAAATCAGCCAAGAACACACCCACTACTAATCAACAGGCCTCTAAGGAAGAAAAGCCAAACACAGAGACACAAAACCACAACAAGCAACCATTATCCAGTATCCTTATTGAAGGTTGTTTGTTTCATAAAGATATACCATAATTTACCAACTTCATTCGTTTTCTGTATGTATTATTTTCTTGTATAGAACTTCTACCTATGTCTAAAGTTATGAAAATGCTTGCACTGTGTGGCTTCGTCGTTCGTACATCCCACCCTTTTTTTTTATAACTAGCTCAGGTTTTCGGGTCAACTTACACGTTCCTTAACTAATGACGAAACAAAACACCCCACCTTTTCTATGGCGGTTGGATTTTGCAAAATATAGAAGAAAGCAAAAGTGGAAAGGCGTAGAGGATGATTCAAGCAATTGACAGGTGTTCAGGGCAGTTTTATAATTGCCCAAGTGTAGAAGTGAAGTGCAAACACCAGCCGTCCACCCCTCCTCTATTTAGATGAAAAGTGGATGTCTTTTTTTCATTCCATTGTGATATTTGTGGATTGTACAACGTCTATAGAGAAGGATGACGTGGGAGTGAGAGGGTCACGGGTGCTTCCACTCACATCTATGATCTATGGAGAGAGAGAGAGAGAGAGAGAGAGAGAGGGAGAGGGGGATCACAACTCACAAGCATGCAATGTAGGCCACAAGACAAGGTACCCATGAATGACTTTTGAGGTCATTGGAACGTCTGTTTGCAAGTTTGCTTCCTTTCAGTTTTGTTGGTTTGGTGCCCGTGAGCGTCTTTCTGTTTGTCTGTGATCGATGGTGAATATATTCTCACGATAATACAATGACGTGTATGTTTACAATGATTTGTGTTGGAAATACTTTAAAAATAATGGAACCATTTACCTCAGAATCTGTAATAAGTGAACAGAAATACCACAGAAAGTTGGCTGCTGTTTTGGGTTGAGTCGCGAATTAGGTCGCTTTCTTTAAGACGTTTCGCTGCTCCGCCCTCTCTGTGCGAGCAGTTGTAGCCACGCCACCTCCAGGATAAAATAGCCAGAATACAGCCTCTGTCTCGATCTTCTCTGCTCGAAAAAAGACCGAAAATGCAAAACACAATTGGCCCTTTTCTTGCTCTCTAAATTTCTGTAGTGAAATTGTTTCTTTCGGTGTGTGTAAAAGCCCTTTTATAGCCAAGATGAAAAATCGTTTTCGGAAAGCAAAATTAATCACTTTGCCGTGATTGAATCAATTTACCAAAAAATTATTTGTGCATGTTTTAATCATTTCTGTAACGGCTGTTTACACACGGTCAAAACACGTTTTTTTTCATTATGTAACGGTAAGAAATCCACAGCCCCTTTTATAGCCAAGACGAAAAATCGTTTTCGGAAAGCAAAATTAATCACTTTGCTGTGATTGAATCAATTTACCAAAAAAATATTTACGCATGTTTTAATCATTTCTGTAATGGCTGTTTACACGCGGCCAAAACACGTTTTTTTTCATTATGTGACGGAAAGAAAAAATACTTTAACAGAAACATGGGCTAATTTCGTGCAACGCGCACTCGGTTAACTGGTTTCCGGATCAGTTTTCACAAATTGGCATGGACCTTGGCCCAACCTGTGTGCGCGCGAGGCCTCTCTTGGGCCTAACTCATCAATAGTCGATGGAACCTCCACACATATAAAGAACACAAATGTGTTCTAGCTAGCCAATGTGGGACAAGTGGTTTTGAAGAAATCTTTTGAAAAAATACACAGCCCCAACAATCCTCCACTTGTATTTTTTTTAAAATATATTCATCGAGCAAAAAAGTATAGAGCAGTGCGTAAGTAAAGGTGTCTACCAACTTGAACCATTACATAGTGTAGGTGCTTCAATAAGATACTAGAGTGACTTGTGGTCTTGAACTCTAAGGCTGAATGCACCACACACACAACTCTACTTTGTGTAATGTTCTTAAGCCAACACTTTATGGCCATGTGCTTATATCCCCGTTTCATGAATTACCTAGAGAATTTGCCCCAATTCTTTCGAGGAGCGGTCACACTCTAACATTCATATAGATGAGTCTATCAAGAGTACTCATGTGGTCTAGGTACTCCACTCCACATAGAGTTATAGAACTCATTAAGTGTCATAAAATAACACAATCTTTTTACGCTACAGGATGTCATGCTACTTAGGGATTGAATTAATTTTTAATTTAGCATGATTCTCAACATATCACCCATGTGACTCGTTTTTCCCTTTGAACTTGTTTCTTGGGATCTCCAGTCTATAGGTTGGGTATCCATCACAAATGACTCACTTTTCAATGGGCCTCAGTCCAATCCCTTTCGAGGTATACCACACCTTTTTCCCAAGCTAGTCCTTTCATCAAAGGATCAGCAATGTTCTCTTCTGTCCGGACATAATCCACTCTAACAACACCAATAGTGAGGAGTTCTCTCACCGTACTGTGCTTACGACTTATTTGTCGTCTATTGCCGTTATAATAATGGTTCTGAACTTTTGCAATAGCCGCGGTACCATCGCAGTGGATTAAGATCGCCGGTATCGGTCTCTCCCATAAAGGGATTTCTGACGGAAGGTTTCTCAACTAACCTGCCTCTTCACTAGCAGTAGCTAGTGCTATCAACTCTGACTCCATCATAGATTGTGCCAATATTGTTTGTTTCTTGGATTTCCAAGAAACTGCACCACCAGCAATATTGAACACATATCCACTAGTCGCTTTGGAGTCATCCGAGCAGGTATTCCAATCGGCATCACTACATCCCTCTAACACAACGGGATATTTAGAGTAATGCAATCCAAGGTTCATAGTCCTTTTTAGATACCGCATTACCTTCTCAATAGCATGCCAATGCTCCATACTAGGTCGGCTAATAAACTTGCACAATACACCCACAGCATATGCAATATCTGGTCTAGTACAATCAGTAGCACAACGAAGACTACCAATGATACTTGCATATTCAAATTGTCTAACACTATCACCAGTGTTCTTAAATAATTTCACAGCAGGATCAAAAGGGATGCAAACAGGTTTACAATCAAAATAATTATATTTCTTCAAAATTTTCTCAATATAGTGAGTCTGATCAAGTGAGATGCCATTATCTAACCTAGTAATTTTGATTCCCAAAATAACATCAGCTTCTCCTAAATCTTTCATGTCAAAATTCTTGCTAAGCAAAGATTTGGTTTCATTCACAACAGACAAGCTAGAACCAAGTATAAGCAAGTCATCAACATACAAACATATCAAAGTGCAAACTGAATTCTCAAACTTGTAGTAAATGCACTTATCACTTTCGTTAACCTTGAAACCATTCGAAATGACAATATTATCAAATTTTTCATGCCACTGCTTAGGGGCTTGTTTAAGGCCATAAAGAGATTTAACTAACTTACACACTTTTCGTTTCTGCCCGTGGACAACAAACCCTTCGGGTTGGTCCATATAAATCTATTCTTTTAAATCACCATTTAAGAAAGCGGTTTTAACATCCATTTGATGTACCACTAAATTATGGATAGCAGCTATGGCAATCAATACTCGGATAGAGGTAGTCCGTGTCACGGGAGAATAAGTGTCAAAGAAATCAATATTGTCGTTTTGCCTGTATCCCTTAGCTATTAGTCTAGCTTTGAATTTATCCACTGTACCATCAGGTTTTAACTTCCTTTTAAGAACCCATTTACAACCAATTGTTTTACAACCTAGTGGTAAGTCTACTAGTTTCCATGTTCTATTGGTTTCTAGTGAGTTCATCTCATCATTAATGGTTTATTGCCAAAAATCAGCATCTGGGGAAGACAAGGCTTCCTGAAGTGTAGTGGGGTCCTCTCCTAAGGAGAATGCCAACTCAGGACCGAAGCCCTTCGAGACGCAAGCCCTCTTGCCCCTTCTCGGTTCAATATCAGTGTCCCTAGAGTTCACGTTTCTAGGTTCTTCTAATCTAGGTGTACTACTACTAGATTCAAGGCCCCCACTATTTCTAGATTTAAAAGGAAACTTATCTTCATAAAAGTCAGCATCAATAGACTCTATAATCACCTTATTGTTGATATGAAAGAATCTATAAGCTTTACTGTTTACAGCATAACCAATAAAAACACATTCATAAGCTCTACTAGCTAATTTTGACCTTTTACGGTCAGGAATGCGAACATAAGCTAAACAGCCCCAAACTTTGAAATAAGAAACATTGGACTTCTTGTTTTTCCACAATTCATAAGGTGAAATCAAGGACTTAGAATTAGGAATTCTATTCAACACATTAACATAGTAGTAAATAAAATTTCACCCCACCAGTATGAAGCTGCACCCAAACTAAACATAATAGCAACTACAAGTTCACACAAAATTTTATTTTTACGTTATGCCTTTCCATTCATTTCGGGTGAGTAGGGAGCGGTCTTTTCATGAATAATGCCAGTAGAGTTATAGAATGCAATAAAATCATTTGAGTCATTCGGTTCCTCTATCACTACGGAGTCTTTTAATCTTTCTATTAAACTGATTCTCAACTTCAGTTAGAAAGATCTTAAACATGTCAAAAGCCTCACTTTTATGCTTCATCAAATAAACAGAGGTGTAATTTGAATGATCGTCAATTATCGTTGTGCATTTCGAATGAGAACTCCGTCTAGTTCACAGATGTCAGAGTGCACCAAATCAAGCAATTATAATTCCTTATAAATTGATTTATGCGATTTCTTAGTAATTTTGGCCTGACTACATGATTCACATTTCTCAAAATTATTTAAGGAAATGTTAGGAATAAAACCTAAGTTACTCATGTTCTTAATCAATTTCTTGTTAACGTGACAAAGTCTAGCATGCCAAACATTCACAGAACAAACAATATAAGAAGCAGCAGCAATTTTATTCATCTCAACGTTAAGTTTAAACATTCCATTGGTAGCATAACCTTTACCGACAAATCCTCCATTTTTGGTGAGCATATACTGATTCGCTCCAAGTGTCTGAGTAAAGCCGGCCTTGTTGAGGAGGTAACCGGACACAAGATTCTTTCTAATCTCTGGAGTATGCAGGACTTCTTTCAGAGTGACAATCCTTCCAGAGGTGAACTTAATATCAATGTCACCAACACCAAGAACCTTAGTGGTGTGGGAATCACCCAACGACACTTTCTTATCATCAATTTCAGAATAACTCTTAAATAAGGAATGGTCATAACAGACATGGCGAGAAGTGCCGGTGTCTATCCACCACCCTTCTGAACCACTTATCAGATTGATTTCTGATATCTTAGCCACAAGTGGTTCATCATTCACCATGTTCGCCTGGGGACCAGTGCGACACCTGGCGTTCTTGTAATTTCTTGCCATGTGACTAGGCTTGTTACAATTGTAACACACAAATTGGACAAAGTCCGTTTTTCGAGCCTGGCCACCTGAAGGGGGTTGGTTCCTGTTCTGATGGGACTTCACATTCTAAATCTCGTGGTTCTGGTTTGGTTTCATAATCTTCCCTTTCGGCTTAAGCACAGCCGAGCTCTGATTCCTTTTGTTAGCAACAGAAAGAACCACATCTTTCTGATATTGTTTCCGTGCCTCCTCCTCAATCCGAAGACGGGCAATCAAGCTCTCCGTCGAAAACTCCTTTGTTTTGTGGCGGAGATCTTTCTTGAAATCTTTCCATCTTGTAGGAAGTTTGTCGGTGAGGACTGCAACCTGAAACTGTTCATCAATAGTCATACCTTCAGACAAAATTTCATGAGTAATTTTCTGTAACTCATGGGATTGGGCCACCACAGATTTTTCATCGACCATCTGAAATTTCAGATATCGACTCACAACATATTTTTTTGATCCAGCCTCATCAGTATCATATTTTTTTTCTATAGTGCATCCCAAACATCTTTGGCGGTTTCAAAAGTGGAGTAGTAGTCATATAAATCATCAGACAATGCATTTAGGATATAGTTTTTGCATAGAAAATCATCATCGGTCCATTTTTGAATTTCTTGACGGTTTTGGTCAGTGGACGGATTAGAAGCAGTGGGTTTAACGGCAGAGCAGTAAGAAGCCAATTTCTGGGTAGTGAGGTAAAAGAACAGCTTCTCTTTCCACCGTCTATAATGCAAGCCTTCAAATCGAAATAGCTTGTTGATATCGGTGGGAGCAGAAACCAATTTGTTCTCGAATTCCATTGCGGATAAAAACGTCTTAAAATCCGCCCTCTCTGTGCAAGCAGTTGTAGCCACGCCACCTCCAGGATAAAACAGCCCAGAATACAGCCTCTGTCTCGATCTTCTCTACACGGGAAAATACGGAAAATGCAAAACACAATCGATCCTTTTTTTGCTCTCTGAATTTCTGTAGTGAAATGTTTTTTTCGGTGTGCGTAAAATGGCTATGGAACAACCCCTTTTATAGCCAAGACGAAAAATCGTTTTCGGAAAGCAAAATTAATCACTTTGATAAACACGTTTTTCTTCAATTTTTTTCATTACGCGAGGCTCCGAATTCAGGGATTCGTACCCCCCCCTCGCGCGCGAGGTTTGCAACGCGCATCCGATTATCTGGTTTCCGGATCGGTTTTCACAAATTGGCTTGGACCTTGGCCCAACCCGTGTGCACGCAAGGCCTCTCTTGGGCCTAGCTCATCAATAGTCCATGGAGCCTCCACACATATAAGGAACACAAATGTGTTCTAGCTAGCCAATGTGGGACAAGTGGTTTTGAAGAAATCTTTTGAAATACACAGCCCCAACAATTTGTACTACTGTATATGATCATAGATGACAACAGTTCAGTTCGGTTCGGTTCGAGTAGTGATAACACCAAGATCGTTGAACAAAGATCTCGTGACGCTCCCCCCTCTCTATGATAAATACTGTATTGTGCAAGCACGAGTCCATAATATGACTCAGACCAAAACATAATACTCCGGATCAAGTAGCTGGGAGTTTTTCTTTCATTAATCTCCAAAATTCGATATATTGGTGTAGATAATTTTACTTTGACCGAAAATAGGAATAAGCTTAATCGAGCTGTATGTAAACTAATCTGAACAAGTTGACTGCTAACCAAAAAAAAGGGAGGGAGTCATTTCCCAAACCATCCCCTTTTGTCTTTGCTCGTTCAATAGAGTTGTTTCTTCGAACAGAGGGTGGGAAAGTCTAGCAAATTCACACCATCAGATGGGCCAAATTCTAGCATTTCAAAATGGATCCCATGTCAGCTGATCGGCCCAGCAGGATTTCGGCTTACTCACGAGGACCTATTAATGGGCTCTCCCTATTAATTGGGCTTTCTTGGATAAATAGAGGCCTTCGAGTCTCGGAAAAGTGTAGTTTTTTGTTCTTAGCTGAAAGTTTTAAAACTTCTAAAAGTAATTAATGTAAGTGAAAAGAATGCCCGACTCGAAGTCCGTTTCTAGGAGTTTTAAGATTTTAAGAGATGGAAAACTAGGCCACATGTGATAAGACCTGCCAATTTTTTATTAATAGCCCATAATGTGGTGCATAACATCCCTTTGTGGGGCCCACTTTGGGGTTCTCACGCAAGTAGTTTAAACTCTTAAATAATTTTATCTTTTCGAGTGACCCCATGAAAAGTTAGTTTAATTGGAAAATTTAAGTGTTTGATCCAATCTATCATTTTTTTTCATGAACTTTTTCATGGACGCGGCTCAAACAGGGGGTTTGCACCATGCAGATCTTGGCCATCCACTCTAAGATTCAACAGCTTGGATTGGAGCCTTTTTTTTTTTACATCTGAAATGCAAGGGGAGAGAGAGAGAGAGAGCACCGCTCCGAGCTGTTGGATCTTGGAATGGACGGCCGAGATCCGTGCCGAGAACCGGGTGGCGCAAACCCCCCATTTGCACTGCGTCTAAGTTTTTCTCTTTTTTCACAATATTTGACCTCCACTTTTTTTTTTTCCTCAAAAGAAAACTTTAGGATAATCTGTTAATCATAAAAAAAATTAAAAAAAAAAAAAACAAATGGAGGTCCTCTTGAAGGGACTCGACCCCTGGTATTCATCATAATTTTTATGATGAATGAAAATACTAAATATGTCGTGATCAGGAAAAATGTCGACTGAAGAGATACATCCGATCTCACCATTTTGAAAGTCATTAACTCCACAATGTCAACCATATTTTACTACCATAATTTTTTTATCGACAGTAAATATCCAATGTATGGACAAGAAGACAAAATTTAAGAGAAAAACTTGGCCGCATATAAGGTACGACGTGGCGCCTTACGTGGTACCCGTAACGCCCCATCACAATTGTTCAAAAGTATTTTAGACGGTTCGGCAACAGTTCAAATTTTAAATACACTCCTGCCAATAAGAGTGTATTTAAAATTTGAGTTGTCTAAAACACTTTTGGCAGGAGTATCTAAAATCTGAGTTGTCGAAAACACTTTTGAACAGCCGAGATGAGCATTGGATACCGCCACATAATACTCATCCGGCACCCATGGTTTCTCAACAGTTAATATTAATCAAGATCAACAAATTAAGAAAAACTAAGTAAAACAATTGTATTTTATTTCCACTGACCATATTCATATATTTCCCCAGAGCTCTTATGGTGGAAGGGTCCCATTTAGAGGACATGATCACATGATTGAGGTATGCACTTCTGTCACCATCATATTCAATGGAGAATAAAGACAAACAGATACATTTCTAAGAAAGAGTGTGGCTCTATTGTCGGGGAAAATATCTAATGAAGAGACATAATTGCCCTCAAATCAAGGTTCTCTTGTGCATCCTAGAAGGGAAATTTGTTCAAAGCTAGGGCTATTATGGTCATAGGGTTTCCCAAGAGAAAATCCTGAGAAAGAAGTAATATTATCATATAGCCCAGAAGTTGTCTCCACACAACACTCTTAGGCCTTTTCAGCAGGGCTTTCAGTATTTTATCTTTTGACAGGAAAATGACATACTTGTATCTTATTTTCAGGTTACTCCAAGCCAAAGAAAAGCCTACTAGGATTGAGAACCAAATGTTAGAAATTTAATTAATGACAAATCCGCAAAAGGTTGAAAAGATAATGAAAGAGTTGACCAAAAGATACCACACACCCACCTCCACTGATTATTAAAAATTTTCTGTTTGTGAAAAGGACCTCCACTTAAGAAAAGGAAAAACCCAGAATAGATGAGAGTAATTATTCAGTGCCCCAATACCCTTCTTCTCCACAATGTCACGAGTCCATGCACTTAGTCATAGGCCCCACATTGGGGTGGAGAAAAATAATGGATCGGTGCCCCAATATCCTTCTCCTCCATAATTTCATATTCATGCACTTAGTCCTAGGCCCCACATTGTGGCGGAGAAGGAAAATGGAGCACCACTTATCGGTGTCACATGACCACCCAGGCACCCAATAATTTTCCCCGTAGATAAGGTCATAGAATTATTAGGTAATAATTAACAAAGATTCCTGCTCTGTCTACTATATCTCAGGCTGGTGAGCTTTTTCTTGTTTACTCACCGGAGCCACGCCAAACCCTCCTCAACCACCACCAAACCCTCCTCAACCACCATTTTACTTCCCAATAATCTCTCTCTCCATCCCAAAATCAAGTCCTAAATGATTAAAACAGCAGCCATCACCTTCATAGCCATAGCCACCTCACTCTCCTTCCTCTTCTTTCCATCCCCTCCAAAATCTGCCTACCACAACCACTTCATAGCTCTATCAGATAATACCTCAATCTCAAACCACCTCTACACCCTCACTCGCCGACCACACGTTGCCGGCTCCGAAGCAAACGCTGAAGCCGCAGCCTATGTTCTATCCACTCTCAGTTCCTCCGACATCCAATCACACATAAAATCCTATGAAGTCCTCCTCACCTATCCCATCTCCCGTTCCTTGACACTAACTCCTCCTGCTCCGGATCCACCAACCTCGTTTGATCTCCGCCAGGAGATTTACGAGGGGGACCCGTACGCTGACGTGGCCAATCAAGTTTTACCGACGTTCCACGCGTATGCCAAGTCGGGTACGGTATCAGGACCCGTGGTGTATGTGAATTATGGACGCGTGGAAGACTATGTGACATTAGAGGAAATGGGAGTGAACGTATCGGGAAGTATTGTATTAGCAAGGTATGGAGATATATATAGGGGGGACAAAGTGGAGAATGCTTATGAGGCAGGTGCTGTGGGGGTGGTAATATATACAGATAGGAAGGACTACGGTGGTGGGGGAGGTGGCGCCAAGTGGTTTCCCGATGACAGGTGGATGCCGCCAAGTGGGGTCCAGGTGGGGTCGGTCTATGGTGGGGCTGGTGATCCAACCACGCCCGGTTGGCCTAGTTCTGGGGCCTGCGAGAGGTTATCAGAGCATGAGGTGGAAAAAAGAGAGGATGTTCCCCAGATACCTTCATTGCCCGTGTCTTGGGCAGATGGTGATGCAATCATGAGATCTATGGGTGGAAAAGTAGCGAACGACGATTGGCAGGGTGGCATAGATGCCCCAGTTTACAGGGTTGGACCAGGTCCTGGAATTCTACATCTTAGTTATACAGTAAGTTTCAAATTTGTACACCATGAATATAGACAGGTACAGCCATAAGAACGAAGCAGTACTCTCACTAGAAAATCTAACTATAGCAAATTACTATGCATTTTGACGGTGTTTTTCAGGGGAAGCAAGTCATAAGCACAATCCAGAATGTTATTGGTGTCATTGAAGGAGCAGAAGAACCAGACAGGTATGTCGAAAATCTTTTACATGAGCAAAAAAAAAAGTAATCTAGTATTCATAGGTTCAGAACAATAAACATCTCTTAGGTCCAATATGCCTATGCAGTATGCAGAACTATAATAGGATAAATCAGAAACTCGTCGTCTTTTGACCTTGTCAGAAGCTACTGATCTAGCCTAACCCGCATTAAGTACCAAAGACACACACCTTATGGTGATTTTTTATTATTTTTTACAACTACCTATAGATTTGTCATTCTGGGTAACCATCGGGATGCATGGACATTTGGAGCTGTTGATCCCAACAGTGGAACTGCAGCCCTGCTTGAGGTAATTATGTCTCCAAGTCATTCCTTCGGAAAATTTGTACTTACCAGTGAAGCAAAAAACCCATTTTCAGCTAATACAGGAACAATTAGATATTTACCTGATTTTCATGTGATGAAGCTTGCGCAAAGGCTAGGGAAGCTGCAGAAAAGCGGATGGAAGCCCCGTCGATCAATAGTCTTTTGCAATTGGGATGCTGAGGAGTATGGCCTGGTCTCTCCCTCCCTCTCTCCCTTCATATACATACACAATCCCCAACACAAGTTCAACTAAAATAAAACACCTGCAATTTTCAGATAGGATCAACGGAATGGGTTGAAGAGAACAGGGAAATGCTCGCTTCAAGGGTTATTGCTTACCTGAACGTTGATTCCGCAGTATATGGAGCAGGTTTCCATGCCTCTGCAACTCCACAGCTTGATGAACTAATCAAACAAGCATCTCAACAGGTATGTGCAATGTGGTAGCTTTTGGAAGTAAAACAGCCAGCAGAAAGCATAAGCAACAAGCCAACAATCACCTCATGTTAATGAAACATCTTTTTCAACCATAATAATGCATCAGCAATGGCACCATTCATTATTACCTACAACAAAGTGATAGCCACTGCAAATTCTAAATTCCTATAGTGAAAAATGATGCTGTTAAAAGGGATTCTCGATTTCATTGTGCTTCGAGTTAGTTATTTCATCTTCTCAGTAATCTTACTCAAATTCATAATTACTTTTGAAGGTTCAAGACCCAGATAACTCATCACAAACAATCTATGAAGCCTGGATTGGCTCAAGCAACAATTCCTTGGTAAGCATTTTGAAGTGTCTTCACTGCCCTTAGGAAGAGATGTCAGCAGAAAACTTGCAAGGAAGTCCTAGTTCTAATTATTTACCTGACTTCGTATGTGAAGATTGGAAGGTTAGGAGGTGGAGGATCAGATTATGAAGCCTTTGTCCAACATATAGGTGTACCATCAGCTGACTTCTCTTTTGGAGATGATGGTAAGAAATAAATAACTTTTATCGGCAAGAAATATATAACTTTCTGGCATTACGTTTCATTTGGTACAATGAGCACATACATACAATGGGAGACATGCACCTGCATCTGATGTTATTGGCAGGAATCTGAATGTCATTGTAAGAGATAATTACCATCACATAAAAATATCTAAAAGTAAAAGTTTGGAGAGCTAAAAACTATGTTGATGCCACTAAAGCCCTTTGTACAAAGGATTCACCAAGATCTCCAAGAATCATCCGGACTTTATGAAAGATGCTGAGAAGGCAATTGTTCATCCTTAAGGAGCCACCACCTACACAAGTCTTGGTTGCTTCAGCCTCATGCTGGATCCTTGATTGCTGCATAAAACTTAACAGATGGATACCGATTCCCAATGAAGCCTTGGCATTCCCAAATTCTATGATTTGACAGTTGGATAGATGGCTAAGAATGATTTTTTAAAAAAACATGCTGTGAGGCTTATCTGATTGAAATCATCAATGGCAGGTTACCCAGTCTACCACTCAATGTATGATGACTTCATCTGGATGAAGAAATTTGGGGACCCTATGTTTCAGAGACATGTAGCAGGTTTGTTCTGCGTCTTTTATTTCCATGAAAATGATCATAGGCTAAGAAAATGAAGTTGAAGGCATTTCCTTATGATGGTCAAATAAAAGAACAAAGGTATCCTTAATGATACTAATACTCCTCTATTTCATTCTGCCTGCGCTTCTTAATGGGATAAATGAATAAACAAAAGATCCAATCAAGGTTATCTAACTACGAGTTATTTCACTTTTATTTGAGTTCTTCAATGAAGTATTTCTTTTCCCTTTTTTACAAGTAAATCATTAGCGGAGTTTATCAGTTTACCCAATTGTCCCAGTCTACTCTCATTTCTTCAATGTGGTCATACAGTCCAATTTCTTTTTTGGAAACAGTGGCAAACATTTGGGGACTAGTAGCTCTTCGACTTGCAGATGAGGAATTTTTGCCTTTTAATTACCTCTCTTATGCAAATGAGCTCCAGGTATGTCTAGCACTGGGATACAATCACCAACTCTTATTCTGAAAAGTATACAAGGGCATTTGGTTTCAGTAGCAAAGTTAAACGCAAATGATTCAATTTCTCATAACAGAGAAGTGCAGAAGAGTTAAAACATGAAGTATCAGACAAGGGTGTAAGCCTTATTCCCTTATTCAAGTCTATTGAGGAGCTCAAAAAGGCAGCCAGCAATATAAATAACCAAAGAAAGGTACTCCTTAAGTTTCTTGACTCCATGATTCCATAAATTGATTTCCACGTATGAATTTCTAGAAATATCATTCATTAGGAAATGGAAGAAAACAAAGGTTGGACATCGATGCGGAGGAAGGACCATTGGAAAGTGAGAGAACTGAATGACAGATTAATGATGGCAGAGCGAGCATTCACAGATAGAGATGGACTCTCTGGAAGGCCATGGTATAAGCATTTGGTAAGTTTTCCTTTGAAGCAGCTTGTGAATTCCTCAGTTATATTGAGTTGATTGTTCTTTATTTCATATGGGTTATTCCCTAACAAAACCAACTATTCCCGTCTAAAGTTCTATCTATAAATGCATCAAACTCGAGTACTAATTTGCATTTCTCAGGTTTATGCACCGTCAAAGCATAATGATTATGGATCTACACTCTTCCCTGGGATTGCTGATGCAATTGAAGAGGCTAATAGTCTTAACACGGCAGACTCATGGCGTTCTGTACAACACGAACTTTGGAGAGTCTCAAGAGCTGTCACACATGCATCACTAGTCCTCAATGGACAACTGACATGATCATGGCAATATATCACCCACCATTGTTCATAAAATCCAATTTGAAAGTTGAGAAGGCCAGAAATTTCCTACAAGTTCCACAAATTCCCATTATGTAGGATTTGCGCATCAATTCTTGCTCCGCATTACAATTTATTGGCAGCTAACTGGATTTGCGAATCAATATTTTCAGAATGGACATATAACTTCCTTCTGCTGATAACAAAAATGGATTGAAGGTCACATAAACCATAACATGGGATGGTACAATGTATGGGAAACTGATGTAAATTTTCTTGTGGGAACAGTTAAAAAGTCTAGTTCATATTTGTTATGGAAACCTAGCTTCGACATTAGTATGTTATTGACAGTGTGTCTACTAGCATCAGAACTAAACAGGTAAAATAAATCATTAACAAAACCCTGACAGCCCATCTCTACAGCTTGATATCATAAGTTTCTGGTTCAGTTTCACAGAAGGCAAGAGATAACAGAGTCACAGTGACAACGTGCAGAGTCAGTAGGAGTTCCAATATCTACTTTTGCAGTCAATTTGGTTGCCCCAGGTTGCCTCTTTGTCTCATGTTGGCACCAAACGAGGAATACTTAATCCACAAACTCTAATCACTTGCGAGTACACTGAACTTGGGAAACTTTTCAGGCAAAGAGAAGAAAGTTCTAGTGCAAAATACAAAACAGAATGAGCACATAAACTGATTTGGATCACTAGGCCGCTCATAAATTGATTTGGATCTCTAGGCCTACCCTCTCTGATGCTTTTTGGCTTTCATATCGGGGCGTGATTGTGATTCTACAGCAAAGCATCTTTGTAGCAAAACTGAGAGACAAATCTCTCAGCGAAATTTACCCAATTCTTAACACTTTTTCAAAAAGGTTAAATATTTACCAATGTTGTGCTTTGATTTGGAGGCATGGTTCTGCAACGAAACATCCCTATAACTCCTCGATTCTTGGAAGTTTAGGAGGGCCACTGTTTCAGTAGTATTCTGAGAGCAGCCACTTTGTGTATATTACTTGTTAAGTCTGTCTCTAATCATCCTCCTGTCATACTTCCAATGATTAGGGACTAGATGGGTTCTGGTTCTATTATTGTTACATTATTGTTAAAGATTTACCAAGTAAGTGACACCAAATTGTATTTTTTTTAAGCAGAAATTGGTTGAAAATCCCTCAGATTAGTTTCAACAAAGCCTAAGGTGAAGGAATAACATCTTTTGAGCTCAAGTCCATGGGATTTTTTCATTTTGGAAAGCGGAATGGATACTTGACATTTTCCAGACAAACAAACATGACTATCATAAAGCTCCACTCGATTCATGTGCAGCCCCCGGGTAGGGGAGCACCAACCCAGTCAGAGCCATGCTCTGGGACACAACTGCTGCTTGATATGGTTACACAAACCTCAAATTATGCTAACCAGATAAATTTCAATCTATTAGAACTTCCAGGAGGAAAAAAAGAACACTCCAAAGTAGATAAGTGCCTCACTTGGAAACCATAAAAAGACTTCTATAAGCAGAATACAGAGACAAGACAGTTCAACCCATGAAGAAAGCTCAATCTTCAATACTTTTCAGTCCCCAAATACATTCTGTTCCCACAAGTAATTTGCAAACACTTCAGGTACTCATACTGGTCTTTCACTGCAACCATTTCAATAGCAGGAAAATAGATGTGAGGCCATAAAGAACGGAAGAAAGACTTGCATTACAGATGTTGCAGAACAAAAAAGGCTTACCAAAGCAATTAACAACTCTGTTCAATGAGATAGTCACCGAGCCTTTCAACAATCATGTTGCACTGGCCTGGTGTCATTGGCTCATCATAGATACCGATGATCAATGCCATATTAGTCTTTTTAACAGTGACACCACCAGGTCCCTGAAACAAAAAGTACAACCATTAGGGAGAAAGCTTTGATGGAGGCACTAGTTGAAGGCTAACAACCACGGACACACATCGGACACATCTAGACACCTATCACACACGTCCAAACATAACCTACAACTTTGGGAAACTTTCTCGACTCTGATAGACAGAAAATCTTCAGACTCCCAAAGAAAATTTGCCCATCGCTTACACACACACAAAACTCATGATTACATGCAATCTTGGAATCCAATGTTTGTCCTAAGACAATTATGTACGCACAATCAATCTTCAATTAAAGAGAGAATGTATCATAACAATACAAACGAACTTAATATTTCTATTAGGGGTGAAAAAAAAACCGACAGGACCCGAACCGACCGAAAAACCGAAAATTCGGTTCAGTGTTCGGTCGGTTTAGCCTGGAAAAAAACCGAAAAAACCGAAATGCATCTCGGTTCGGTTTCGGTTTTTTGGAATTTTTGTCAGACCGAACCGAACCGAACCGAAATACCCTAAAATCATCCCGCCGAAACCACCCCTATTTGGACCGAAAACCACCCCTATCTTGGTTTCCTGAAATTGACCCCGCAAAAAATAACAAATCACAGCCGTCCATCTCAATTTTATCGCCGGACCGAAAAACCCTAAAAAAAACCGAAAAAACTGAACTACCCCGAACCGATCGGTCCATTATTTTTTTCGGTTGGGATCGGTTCCCGGAAAAATCACCCCGAACCGATCGGTTCGGTCCCGAACACCCCGAAAACCGAACCGAACCAAACCGACCGATTTTCACCCCTAATTTCTATCTTGCTTTTTCCCATCGAAATCCCATTTTATGCAAATTCTTCTCAAGCATTTCTAGGGATGACATGTTCTTGTGAAAGGGACTTGAACTGAGCCAAAGAACCAAGAGGCAGATTTTTCAAATCTTGTAACTTGGCAGCAGCCATGCTCAAATGAATCCCACAAAATACATTGTTAGCACCACAACACTTCCTAAGTATGTAAATCAAGCCTTCCAAATCGCAGACCAAAGCTCAAGAAAGTGATGTATCTCTGACACTGGTGAACCTTTTTATGCACAATCAATAAGTTGTCTAGGTCATTTATTGATCAAAGACAACAGCTAAATAGGTTATGTCATGCATGAACAAAAAATAGTTCAACACAGCAACGTGACCAAAATCAGATGGGAGTTCATCACCTTCTTCCCTCGAATGACAGCTCCAGCTTCCCCTTGGATCACCATGTATTTCGTTCCTCCAATGTATAAGCCAGTTGGAGCAAGAGTACCCGGCTCAGCAAAATCATTCATCATTGCAGTTACTTCCTCGGGCTTAATCTAGACAGTTTGTGCAGATAAGTCATTAGTGCAAAATCATTAGAAAATATAAGGCAACAACCACAGCTATTGAAAAAGCCCTTACATAGACCCTGGGATTAGTCGACGTGCACGCAAGCTGGCCCGGACCACCCAATTATTAATAAAAAAAAAAAGCCCTTAAGAGTGTGCATAAGCGTGTATACATGATCAGTTGAAACCATAGCTCCCTGACTGCATATGCTTCCATGCTCAATTAAACTTTCCATAGCCAACCACATTAAGTATAACCAATTTAACTGGAGATCAATCATCGCTATTGATGGTCCAATTCATTCGACATAGAACAAACCAACCACAGGAATGTGGTACATCTGAAGCATTATATGCAGAGGAGAGAAATTCCTGGTAAGGGTAACCATTACCCCAAAATAAGAACATGTTGATTAAATTGTAACCCACTTTATAAAACCGAATTCCTGATGACATTAAGTCAATTTAACAATAGCTTCTCTCTCTCTTTCTCTTTCTCTTTCTCTTGTAGAATCAATTACTACTAATAAGACAAAGACCACATAGAAACAACAAGAAAGTCCATCTTTTTTACCGTCAACCATCAACTACGATCCCCCATAAGGCCCAATAGAATCAAGTTGGAGAGGAACATTCGTCATTCCCGTAGCGATGACCGAGAGTCATTGCGTATGGCCCAATAAAATCCTCATAAAGCAAAGTGGATGGCCAGACAAAAATTAACAAGGCCCAGCCACTAAACAGCCCCTTTAGATTGAGTGATTTGATAAGAAAAGAAAGGATTAAAATTTCTTGCAAATCACTTATTTGGATCCAGTAATTTGGCGAGAAATGTAGAGAATGGTAATTGGCTACTCCCATATCTTATCACACACTTTCTCACTATCCAAATCCAAAGGGGCTGTAAAATTGATCCAAATCGAATCAGATCCCACATCCCACCATCAAAACCCAACACATAAGTGACATCTAGTAATCAAACAAACAAGAGAAACAAAGCTAAATCAACCAGAAAAGGTTAAAAATTAAAACCTGAGGAAAACTGGGGCTCTGGGCCCAGACACTGCCGTCGTGGCCGATGATGGCGGCGGAGGATAGGTAGTTTCCTTCGATTTCGCACATCAGATGGTCGTCCACGTACAGCTGCCACGACGACATCTTCTCTTTACTTGGGCTTCTTATTTGCTTTCGGATTAGCTTTTTGCTGGTATCTACGGATTTTGTGTGAAGGGCGTGACGTTGTTCAGCTCAGCTAGAGAGATATATATACAGAGAGAGACCTGTTATCGTCTTCAGCTAGAGAGAGCGATGATAGCGTCAAAGCAACGTACTTGGGTTACCGCAGTGAACTCATAGGCTCTGTAAAATCTTAATTTGAGATTCGGAAAAAATAAGGGAACCGTGGTGCACCGATGTGCACCAACCGGCGTCGGAGACCCACTTGTGGATCCCAAACAGAAAATCCGAACCGTTAGATCATCTTAAAATCGTTTTCCGAGGGGCCCTACGCTAAAATCGAGACAATCGGACGGCCCTAAGTGCTTGATCCAAAATTATCTCATTTCATCGTCCGATTGTCTCGATTCTCGCGTAGGGCCCCTCAGAAAACGATTTTAAGATGATCTAACGGTTCGAATTTTTCGTTTGGGACCCACCCGACGCCGGTCGGTGCACCATCGGTACACCACCGTCGGTGCATATAGAAGAGTTCTTTGAGATTGCAACCATTCGTTTTTTAAAAGGAAATTGATAGGTACACACAAAGTTTGTACCCACAAAATACCCAAACACACACACACAAGTGTGGCCCCCACACACACTGCACCTCCAGTGTGTGGGGGGGCCACACTTGTGTGTATGTGTTTGGGTATTTTGTGAGTAACTTTTGTGTGTATGTAGTGTTGCTCTTTTTAAAAAGTATTCAGCACATTCTGAGTACAAAAATTGTGATGATTGGATGTTGACCATCAGACAATTTTGTCTAAATAATATCCACCATCTATTTTCATAAAATAAATGATATCTGACAATATGATTACCAAAATTTAATTAATTTTATTTTTTACTTGAATGATTTGTTCACATTTTTGACAAATTGAATAGTTTCGATCCCAAATATAAATTATAGAGGACCCACAATTGAGTTCACTATGGGAGGACTCTAAATCCACAAAGCAACGGAGATGTGAATTCCACTATGGTATTGTTACGATATTTTTACAAGTTTTTTTTTTTTCATTTGCACCACAAAAATGATATTTTGTGAAAATAACAGTACGGCATTTTTTTAATAGAAACTCGCTTGAAAGAGAATTATGAGCTTCAAATAACATCACCAGCCCTTAACCATTTTTTTCCCCCAATTTTGGTTGAATTTAGGTTAAAAGTAGGGATGTCAATTCAATCCGCCCAGCCTTGAACCCATCTCGTCCCGCCTCGATCTGTTAGATTTTTCGGGTATAGGGTCGAGGTAAGGGTAGAATTGAAAAAACCCAACCGGGTTAGGGTGACATCACTCCTCCTCGATACCCGCCCCAAATTTTTTTATGCATAAAATTTTATTTTTATTCTTATATTTTTTTCCCTTAGATCTAGAATCTCATATAATATATAATTTATTTTTTGTTTCATTATAGATAGTAGATATTGGTTAAGCTACAATTGTTATTTTTTGAACTTTTATTTTTTGTGCTCATTAATTTTGGAATCAAAAACATATTTTTTGGGCCACTTAAATAATCATCCTCTAGACACCTTGAAATTATGTTTTAATCCTATGTTTTTTTTGGAGTTATGTTTTCATCCCGACATTCAAATAAATCCAAAATTGCCCTTTATTATATAGGTTAAAAAATTGAGGACTAAAATGAATGTTGCATATAGGAGGGGAGAAAAGTGGACCAATTTCAATATTTTAAGGTTCTCTCCTGCAATTAAGGGATTTTGGGGATAATTGTTAATCCTGATATTACAGCATTATAATAGCAAAACCTTGTGTCCTTATTCCCCACCCCAGACCAGAGAGAATAACAAGACCAATTACAGAAAGATCAAAACCAATTGAAAAAATTCATAAGCTTTACTTGTTCGCCCATTGGAACAGCGACGCGAATGTCACAGTGACAGCTTCCCATGACACAATGAACACGCCACGATCTCGTCACCGTCACCAACGCCGTATCCAAATAACAATCAGCCTCCAACACAGCCTCGTTCATCTGAAGCAGAATCAACGCAGGCGGACTCTCTCTCCTCGCGGTCCCACCATCGTCATCCCACCATTCTCTCTCTCCTCGCCTTCTCGCCATCATCTTCTCTCTCCTCGCCGTCAGCGTCCCAAATCGGTCCCACACCATCGCTGTCCAACCGTGATCTGAAAATTTCACCAGCTGGAGACAAATCGGTCCCAAAACATCCATCTTCGCAGTCCCAATCACACCTCCTCCATCAGCCTTTCCTCGCCGGCCTCCTCTAGTAGGACTTCCACAAAATGGATATTTCCTCCTTTTTTTTACATGGTGGGAAGATGAGAAATCTTTGGGCAGATTTGATCCAAAAATCAGAGTATTAGGTGATGGATCGGTATGGGTTTGCATCATGCATTTTGTGCTTATGCTCGTTTAGGTTTGTTCTTTGATTTTTTTCATGTTGATAATTCAATTTTGAAAATGATCAAAGAAATTATTGAAGTTATACAAGTTTTTTTTTTTTGGTAAATCTCATACATGTATTTCACATGAACAACTACTTGATTGTTTGGTTCGATCCCAATTCTTCATTGATTTTTTTAATTAGTTACATTTGATGTTAACGATGTGTGTGTTAAGGAATGCAATGAGATTTTGAAATTTTACCATGTTCGTCGATATATTCAATGTGCAATACAACCAATTTATCTTCAATTGAATTTACCATGTTTACTAGTAGGGACGTATTTTTTACCATGATTCCAGGGTAATGAATCGGATTAATTATATTTACAATGGATCATGTCAATTATACTCACTATTAAATATGTATCTTTTACCATGATTCCTAGTGTGTCAATTATGTAACATTTACCATTATTATTAATTACCATGTTCAGCAAACATGGTAAAAAATGACAACATATGCCACACATATTTTTACCATGTTTCTTAAAGGCATGCTATATTTTTTTTTACCATGTTCTGTTTATTTTACCACATTTGAACATATATTCTTTTACCATGACTGTACGAAATTAAGGGATAAACTTTTTGTGGCTTTTTGAATTAGGATAGCTTTTTGTATTTTTTTTTTAGTTTAAAATTTTCATCTGTTTAAAATGGAAACCAAATCAATGGAATTTTCGCTATTTTGAATGTTTGAAATTTTTGATGATTAAACTGAGTCCCCCAAAATAGTGAAATCGAAAGAAAATTTTTTTTGATGATATATCCAAATCCCACTAATTTAGGAAGTCAATATACACTTACAGATGGATATCTTATTAAAAGGCCAAGATAGGTAATTTACACTCTGAGAGGATGAAAACATAACTGTTCAAAATGACCGGGATAAAAAGTTACATGGGGTGGCAAAAGAGGATGATTATTTAATTACCTCATTTTTTTTTATTATGTAAAAAAATAGGAGCGGGCCGAGACGGGTAAACCCGTTAACCGATGGGGCAGGACAACGGGTAAATTTCACCTTGGGATGCAAGTATCTGGAGTGAGCACGGGCGCCTGGAATTGGGAGTCCAGGCGCTGGACTTGGGGGACTACATAACATATGAAACTTCACGAAGCCACTCCGGGTGCTACCGTACTTCGTTTTGGGCATGGTTTAAAGCGTTGGAAAGCTTGTCAAGTCTACTTTCTGACCCAAGTAGTTTGAACCCAAAATGATTTGTACATCAAAATCTATGACCATTTTACCCTCAGGAGGTTGGAAAAACAAGTTATTTTGGTAAAACGTGCATATCTCCCTCATTTCAAAATGGATTGGGACGTATTATATATCAATAAAAACTACCCCGTCAAGACTCAGGTTAGGGGCAAGGGTGGGGATAGATTTTAGGGGGGACGGGAGCGAGGTATTGCAAAACCCGCCTTGCCCAGCCCTATTGCCTTTCCTTGTCAAGAGCTTAATTTGGGTATGTATTCTTCAATGCTATTCCCATTTTTTTCATTGTAATCTAGTTTTTTCTATGCTTTCTTAAAGATTCGAAATTGTTGGACTACAACAAAGATAGTTTGAGGAGAAATGGCGATTTATGCGATTCACCTTCCCATCCCGCCGCCGCTACCATCCTTGGTGACCTCCATCGTCCGACCAATTCCCTCTATAACCTTTTCTCTCCGTCAATCGTTTTCTCCCCATTCGTTTTTCCCTTTACCCTTTTTCTTTTCTTAGACCTATTTGCCTCATTTCTTTCTGCCTATTTCTCTACCATAGTCTCCATCTTGCATCTTGCATCTTTCATCCTACTTCCTTCGAAGCTGCTCGCCGCCGGTTCCGATTTCGAAGCTGCTCGCCATTTTTTGGATATCGTTACGTTTTAGCCGCTGCTTTAAATCTGTTTGGCCGCCATATCTGCATTAGCTATTTGGGTGTTCTCAAATCTGCAAATTTTGTGGTATGTTTCTGATACATTTTTTGGTTTAAATGGAGAGGGACAAACATGAGTTGTTCACTCCTTTCATGGATAACATTCCGGATTCGAAGAATCAGTCATGGCTGAAAATTCTCTTCTCTAGCTATCGTATTGTTAAGGATTCTGTCATTCCTGCTAAAAGGAGTAATAGGGGGAGTAAGTTTGGTTTTGTGCGATTCGACTGCTCAGTTTTAGCTGGTGTCGCCATTTCTAGGGCAAATGGCTTGGAAGTGGAAGGTTTTTATCTCTTTGTTAAGAAAGCCAGTTTTGATTTAGAAAATAAAAGGAAAACGTCAGGTGCTATGGATTGAAGCAAACCTAGAGAAGTCAGCAAACAGGATAACATGGGTTTCAAAGTGGAGAATGAAAAATCGTATGCTCATGCTCTTAAGGGAAGGGAAAATCATGGTAGAATTCTGGTTCATCCTATAGGGAATGGATGGCTGTTTAGGAGTGCCATGGCCAAGATTCATAAATTGATCTCTACTGAAGAATTGGAGAAACAATTCAGATTGGAGAAAGTCTGTGATGCCCAAATCAGAGCCATTGGAGGTAGATATGTCATTATAACTTTTCCAAATGAAGAGACTAGGAAGGCAACAATCAAGAAACGATGGGTTATGAACTTGTTCGATGATGTCAAACCATGGAACCATGAACCGGCCAAAGATGAGCGCTTTGTGTGGTTATCCTGTTTTGGCATGCCTCTCAGCGCATGGTCCTCATAAACATTCAAAGAAATTGGAGGTATATGGGGTCACTTTCTTAAGGTTGATGATAATACACTAACCTGAAAATCATACGAGAAAGGAAAAATTCTTATTTCTACTGAGCAAATTCAGAAGGTGGAGGGGTATGTAGAGGTCATTATTGATGGGAGAAATTATTGCATCAGAGTGGAAGAATTCAGGACAATCGCGTCAAGCACCTCTCTCATTGACTTAGAGATGGATGTTGCTAAAAATAATGTTGATTTGGTTCAGAAATTTGACGTTGTAAAGCGAGGTAAGGTTGATTTGGAGGCTAACAATGATGTTGTGGATGCCTTTTCCGGAATGGTTTGGCTGGGTATAGCCTTAGATCAAAACCAATCTATTCCAGATTGCCATAGTAAGGAGTTTGGAGTTTGCTATAGACCTATAGAAGAGGGATATGATGAGGACATCAAGTGTTTAGAGAGGTCTTCCTTTGTGGTCCCAGAGACCCAAGATAGCTCCAGAGAGAAGGTTATGAATGAGGAGAATGCTTTAAAAATTGGAAACTCTTTGGATGATCTTGAACTCAACCGTTATGTATTCAATGATAATGGGTCTAATATAGACCCTCTTGTGGACAACTGTAATCCAATTCAAGCTGATGACTGGGATCCTGTATCGAACTAACCTCTTATTAAGTATGTGGAGTGCAAATGCCATAAGAAGTCACACAAGTCCAAGAAAGTTTTTCACAGGAAATCTTTATGGAGCAAAAAATCCATTGAAAACAATGATGTTTTCTAGGACGGTCAGCCGAGACAGTTTAAGGAACGCTTCAAAGTTGGGATCGAAGAATAGAAGTTTCGATGGAAGTCTCGATGGTCCCACTCTTTCGATCCAAGAGGAGGTTAGTTGCGACATTCGTAAGAGGAATGCAATTTTTATCAAGGAAGCCTGGGAGAACATTAAGATGAGTGTTAGTTTTGGTGTAAAATTTCATGGAAGGTAGATCTATAATATTAAAAAGATGTTAGAATAAAAGCGAGTCGAAATTTTAGAACAAGAAATTAAAGCGGAACTTAAAGCTCTTGACACTTTGGAGGGGTGATACCTCCATTTCTGTGGAGTTCTAATTTTCCGCTTGTCTGATGCTGGGATCTCTATGGCGCTGATATCGTTTTTTTTTGTTAGTCGGAGGTTTTGTCATTTAGGGGTTTTTCGATTCTCTGGTTGTTATCAATGTTTCTGGCTTTGCTTGCTTTTGGTTGGCGTAGGGGAAGAAGCTCTTTGATTGTTTCTTTGTTTGATGTAGTTTTTGGGGGGTTCTGATTCTGGTTCTTACCACCCTTCTTTTTTGTTTTTTCCCTTGGGCCCGCAGCATTTTCAGTCTTAAGTCCCTTTAATATTTGTAATTCGTTTTCAAAGATTAATAAATTCTTTGTTTAGCAAAAAAAATGCGAACATAATAGACCAACACGAGATGTCGGCATAGGGTCTATTCAAGATTTAGTAGGAGAAGATCCCTAAGAAAAACCCAGCTCAAACTCTAAGTAGAAAATGCAGTTCAAAAAAAAAAATCTAAGTAGAAAACACACATAAAATCATTGGCTAACACCCATATAGAAATGAAAAGAGTAATGCTACATACACACCCTCCCATTCCAGGGCCGGCCCAAAGGTTTGGAGTGCCCTAGGTCTAGTCCAAAAATTGTGCCCTTCAAGTACAACACTTAAATAATTTTTCGAGTAACAATCACTATACGAGAAAACCAAAACAATATAAAGTTCTACAAGTATTACATAATAACGGAAAAATCAAAACACGAAGTCTCTTGATACATATAACGGATGAGTATCACTTGAATATTACACGTGTTGCATTTTTAGAAGCAAAAGTATCAATTACACTTGTATATAATCCATAGGAATAACATAGGGAAAAAATTGAATAACATAGGAATTGTAATATAATTTAAAAAAATAGAATAACATAGGAATTGTTTTTTTACCATTACTTAAACATCTACTTGCAATACGATTTTAAAAAATGGGGAAAATCAAAAACGTTTTCTTAGCATTGTTTTCTCACATTGAGATCAACAGACAACAATGTTTGTCATTTACGAAAAGTGAAAATTGTGGTTGTGAAATAAAGCCAAGGCATAAATGATAAAGCTAATGACTGGGCTCTTTTGATACTGGGTCACAATGGTTCTTGGGCCTTTTTTTAATATTGGGCCACAATGGTTGGGCTTTTTTGTAACTTATAATGGAATTTTTTTTTGATTTGGGTCAAAAAAGAGTTGTAGTCAAGCCCAATTGTATAAAATGGTATAGTGCCCCAAATAGTAGCCATTTTTAGAGTACCCCAAAGGGGGTTCGAGATTGTGAGCAGCGGTGTGAATGGAAGGGTATGTATGTAGCATTAACGGGGTGAAAAAACCCCCACATAGTAGAGAATAACCCACAAGGCCACACAGGAGAAAGAAAAGGAAAAATTAGTCAAAAATATAACATTTTTTTATCCTTTTTAATCCAGGACACACTACTTTTTTTTTCTTGATGAAGGACACGCTACTTTACAAATAAGCCAAGAGGACATTTCTACAAATCATCTACCAAAAACTTGTAGTGGCCCTAGATAACGGCGTTGAAGAGAGAGATTTACTGCCATGGATAGTGGTATTTATTGTTTTATCTCTTCTGTTTTTCCTGCTTTACAAATTTATGCCAAAAAGTACATACATGGTTGTACCCTCGAGGTGGGGTTGGCGGTCGGCCAAAGGTAGGAGTTGATTTTGTTGATATTTGATTTTTTTGAATTTTATGTTCGAAATTAATATTTTTAAAAATTAGTGACATCTCACTAATTTTTTTGGTCGCCGGAAGTGGTCGCCAGAGGTGGGATGATGGTCGGCCGGAGGTGGGGTAGAGATTTTTTTGAATTTTATGCTCAAAATAAGAATTTTAAAAAATTATTAACATCTCACTAATTTTTTTGGTCGCCGAAAGGGGCCAGAGGTGGGGTGGTGATTTTTTTAATTTTATGTTCAAAAATAGAATTTTTAAAAATTAGTGACATCTCACTAATTTTTTTGGTCGCCGGGAAGTGGTCGACTAGAGGTGGGGTGGTGGTTGGCCGGAGGTGAGGTGATGATTTTTTTGAATTTCATGTTTGAAACTAGAATTTTTAAAAATTAGTGACATCTCACTAATTTTTTTGTCCTGGAAGTGGTCGGCCAAAGGTGGGGTGGTGGTCGGCCGGAGGTGAGGTGGTATTTTTTTGAATTTTATGTTCGAAATTAGAATTTTTAAAAATTAGTGACATCTCACTAATTTTTTTGGTCGCCAGAAGTGATCGGCCAAAGGTGGGGTGGTGGTCGGCCGGAGGTGGGGTGGAGATTTTTTTTGAATTTTATGTTCGAATTTAGAATTTTTAAAAATTAGTAACATTTTACTAATTTTTTTTGTCTTTATGTTCGATAACAAAAGTTTCTTGTCCTTCCCTTTAAAAATGTCAAATATTTTTTGTTTTTATGTTCAATTACAAAAGTTCCTTATCCTTCCCTTAAAAAATGTCAAATATTTTTTGTTTTTATGTTCAATTACAAAGTTCCTTATCCTTCCCTTAAAAAATGTCAAATGTTTTGAATTTTTGGCTAAGTGGCCCAAAGAAAAAACAAAACAAAAACAGAACAACAGCAATAACAATAACATAACCCATTTAATCCCCAATAATTGGGGGTATGGGCGGGGGAAGGATAGGAGACAGACCTAACCTTTGGCAATAAATGCACAAAGTGGCTGCTCCTAGAATACCACTGAACAGATGGATTGGAGACAGACCTAACATTTGGCAATAAATGCACAAAGTGGCTGCTCACAGAATACCACTGAAACAGTGATCCCCCTATACCGTCGCGTTTGCTGCGGAATCATGCCCTCAAATCAAAGCCAAAAGGCATCAGAGAGGGCAGACCCAAGAATCATTTTGATTTATGTGCACATTACCATGCTTCTTTCATTCAGCATCCAGAGCATTGGCGTTGCACAACAGAAAAAAAAAAAAAAAAAAAAAAAAAAAAAAAAAAAAAAAAACCTCCTACTATGGACGTTGTCACGGGGCCCGCCACCATACGTATTTTCCTCGTTAGTAGTCGAAGTTGATCACCCAATGTTCGGGGTTAAATCTTCATGGTTGCTAAATATACTCGTTCATGTCTTGTAACACTGCTTGTAACACGCGATAGACAGTTAGTTTTGACCCAGAACAGGTGCTGTGGGAGGGCTATGTAGCTCTTACTGTAATTTTCTAGTATATGGATTAGCCTTCCATATCCCTTTTTAGCACCAGCGGTGTCAAATTGATTGTCCATTCGGCCATGGCCTGCGGCACACGGTTTCCATTCCAAACTACAAAACTAAAATGGTGAGCCAGTTAACCTGTTGGAACGGTTAGAATTTTGGACATCACAGCTAACCGAACGCAATTAAATGAAGCTACTCAAGTTCGCCTCGTGTTTGGGTGGATGATAGACAGATGGTAAGCGAAATGAATGTTGTTCATTCTGTTAGTAGCAATATTGTTCTTTGTATTTTAGTTTTTGTTTTTTCTCAGGAAGGAAATAGGGTGAATAGGACCCAAACAATGATCTGATTATGGAGTATTCCATCCACCGAGTACAGTACTCCTTATTTGATCTAGGGTTACAAACTGGAAATATGTCGCCTCCTCAAATGGTCTTGTAGCGCACCCTCCGCGTTACAGGGTGTAGCGCCCATCTTACTCGTCCATCTTTACTATTAATAGTCCGGATTTAAATAAAACTTTTTCCTAGAAAGAGATCATTAGATAGCTAGAATAAGGCGCTACACCGTGTAGCGCAAATAAGAGCGCTCCGCGCTACAGGGACCTGATTTCCTCCTCAAACAGCTAACGTGCAATCCTTTGCCAATGATGTCGCATTGACAATCGTTTAACATCTCCACTAGAGGGCTTTTTGAGGGCTAGAGGGCTTTTTGGGGCTAACTTTTACAGTAGATTTTGGCATAACTTCAACATAACTTTCGTTCGGCTCGACCATAGAAATCAGAAAAGCATACAAATATGTACAAAAGTTGAAAAGGCATATAGTTCGAATGAAAATCCCTAAAAGTCGACTTTTGGATCTTTTTGTTGTCTTATATGAGTTTTTTTCGTTTATGGTCTATATTATTAATACTTTTTTCGTTTCCTCTTGTCGTGACAAACAATGCAGTGTAATTTTTTTTTATCCCAATATAATAACAATTAAGAGAGAGGAAAAAAAAAAAAGAGAAGACCATATCAAAAAGCCCTAAAAAAATGAACCCAAATGGGGTTTAAATTAGTTAACTCCTAGCACACCCTATGACACTAGAGATGCCTAATTGTAGTACAAGTATTTTCCCTTGCGAGCAATTTTTTAGTGTGGGAGGGTACCATGTGCCCTTGGCAAATCTAGGCCGTCCATTTTGGTTTTGAACGTTCTGGATTTGGAGAGAGAAAAAGGAGAGAGGGTGAGGAGAGAGAGTGTTTTAATCTAGGCCGTCTAATACACTTTTAGACGGCCCAGATGCAACATTTGGATACAACATAGGCTCAGTCACGTGGTACCCAATAGGTACCCAAAAATTTTCCCTTGCACACACTACTATAGCTAAGTTCACAAGTGATGATTAAGAGTATCGATTTCTCGAGTCATCTTAATCAGATGCTCTTGCAGTACTGCTTCAACGTGATTGCTGCCAACAAAATTGCAATCCTGCTGCAACTTCAGTCCATTTCTCTAATTCTCTTGCCTCTCCTATTTTCAGTCCCCTATTTTCAATCCTCTCCTTTCTTCTGTTTATTCACCACTGATTTGTCCTTTACGCAATAATTTCAGAGGGGTGCGCAAACCTCCGGCTTTCGGTATACCTGTTTGTTTGCGTAACACTGTATGATTGAGGATTGCAAAGTAGTAAGCACAAGTGCACCAATCACTAGCAAAAAATGCTAATGAATAGTGTATTTTTTCTATTTTACCTACTCATATTTTTTCCCACACTCCACCAACACTCTTTATCTTTCTCTCTATCTCTATTAAATATTAAAAGGTAATGTGTAGTAGGCCCCATAGAAGGAGAGTGTGTGTGTAAGGGAAGGAGAGAGAGAGGAGAAGCAATATAAAAAAAACCAAAGGCTTGTGAATAGTGCCTAGCCAAACTTACCTAGCCTCAGCCACCAAAGGTAAAATGCATTTGACTTTACCTAGTCTAGTGCATGCCACATTTTGTGGTTTGGGGGAGCTAAAATAGCCAAATAGAGTGGATAGAGAGCCTTGGTGCACATGCTCTTAACGTGCTTGTTTGCTTGTTACCAATCATGTAATGTCACGCATACGGGTGTAGTTGGGTGTGTGTAGAGAAGTGTGTGTCTAGCAGTATTGTTCCATGAATTAGGAAATACAATGTGATCGATAGCAGCATCACGCAGACGGGTGTGGTTGGGTGTATGTAGAGATGTGTGTATCTAACATTATTGTTCCACAAATTAGGAAATACATTGTGATCGATAGAAAATCGAGCTTTGAGTCAGGGTACAACGTGGTAAAAAGTCACTACATTCGATCAACCCAGGAAGTGTTGGTGTGCGATCCTGGTGTTCAAATTCAAGCCGTTGATTGGATTTCATCTTGACAATGAACGACTCGGATTTGTAAAGTGCCGAGATGAAATCAAAACCGTTAAAAACACATCTAACGGCTCGGATCGAATGCCGCACATCAGAGGGCAGAGACCAGCACTCCCCGTGCAACCTTCGAAGGGTGTGCAAAGTAGAAGGGAAATACTGTGCTAATATTAATGCCATTACTCTGTTCCCATGTGATCATGCACATTGTCTGTCACTAGCCTAGCTTAGTAACCTTTTTTTTGAACAGCGCCTAGCTTTAGTAACCTGTATGGGTTTTTGCAGACAAACCTTATAGGCTATAGCCCAGAAGACTCACACAAACAGACAACACTCTTCAAACTTCCAAGATTTTTTCTCCACATATTTAGCATGTGAGTGTCCATTACTTCATTAAATATACTCCTATATTGTTTCCTTCTTATTATTTTACGACTAAGGGGTGTTCCATTAACAAAAAACTATTTTTTTCAAACGCCGAGACAGGTCATTTTCTCACAATACCACATAAAAAAACCGTGAAAAATCAATTTATTCAAATAACTGAGTTAGTGGAACACCCCCTAATTTGGTAGTCAAGATATGACTAACATAATATACTAGAAATAAAAGAAGCAAAAAATGGAAAAAAAGGGTTAGTCTTTGAGGGTCCCCACACTGCAATTAATCAGGATTCGATTTAATATTCAATTTTTGGAGTCAAGTTGCAAGAAAGTTTTCTTGTGAATCCTCTAATCTGAGTGTGAATGACCTATCTTTGACATAACAGGAAAATAGATTAGTCGGGATTCGCGTTAATTGGCCCAAACATATTTGATAGTAGAAAACAAGAAAAGGAAAAAGAAAGATATAAGGAAATGACTAATAAATCAACTTCCATTGACATGTCTTATCCATGGCAGATTCAGTGACTCTATCAAGAAAGAAATACTGAAAGCTCTTTAATTTTTCGCAGTTGATGACAGCCAGCAACAACCCAACTGTATTGCACTCTCTCTATCTCATGGGCTGGGACTGTTGGTCTCTTGAGTGTCACCCAAAGTCACCCCACAAGTCAGAGGCTTAGCTGCCGGAATTCTAAGGCAACTCAACCCACTCCCAGGGATCCCAGAACAATCCGGTTGAGGCCTCTGCATATTCCTACCAGGAATACAATTCAAAGAGAAATCAAAACCCACATTCCTGAAAAACAACCTCTCACATTCTTGATCAAACCCAGAAAAGAAATTGTAAGCAACAGTCAAATTCATAAGGCTCTTCAATGAACAAACCAAATCTGGGAGCACCCCTGATAGCTTGTTGTGCCCAAAATTCAGGACTTGAATTTCTTCCAAACAAGAAATGGAGTCAGGCAGATGACCCATCAGTGAATTGAAACTCAAATCCAAGACTTGTAAATCTTGCCACAACCCAACTCCCTCAGGGACACAGCCAGTTAACTGGTTGTTGAGAAAAAGAATCTCCTTTAGTCTTGGACCAATGTACCCAAAACTAAATGGGATGCTACCAGAAAACTTGTTGTTGGCTAAATTTATCACAGAAGCAGGTGAATTCCCCAAATTTGAAGGGATTTCCCCTTCAAAAAAGTTGTTGTTGAGGAAAATGGCATCAAGTTTTCTATTGAACAGATCTTGAGGAACTTGGCCTGAGAATTTGTTGTACCTTAAGTCTAAGTAAAGGAGGTTTGGAATGAGGAGAGTTGGGGTTGGGAATGGACCAGAAAAGAGGTTATTACTCAGGTCTAACTCAGTGAGTGAGGAAAGATCTTTGAAAGAGTAAGGAACTGAACCAGTAAACCTGTTGCTGTTGAGGTGAAGCAGAGAGAGATCTGTGAGCACAGAAAGCTGACTGACTAAAATGCCCTTGAGGTTTCCACGGTTGAGATCAATCCCTGCTATTACTTGTCCAATTGGGTTACCCATTGCATCTTGAGTTTCTGCACAAAAAACCCCTTTGTAATTACACACATTTGGACCAACCCAAGTGGTTAAAATCCCCGAAGGGTCCTCTGTGATTGCAGATTTCCAAGCTTGGAGAGCAGAGTAAGCATTGTCATTAGGGTTTGAAGTTGATGACCCAGATGGGGTTGTTGGGTTGTTGATGCCTCCACCAACCCACACTCCTCCTCCTCCACCACCACCACCACCGCCTCCGCCACCGCCACCAACTCCAATGCCGACTCCCACACCACCACCGCCGCCAACACTGAAATCTGCTTCTGTGTAGACTGTTTGGAGGAGGAGAAACGCTAGGAGCCAACTGTTCTCCTTCATAGTAATTTTTTAGGTGAAGAAATGAAGAGGCCTGTTTTATGGGGATACTCGTGGGTTTGTCCAAATATGGGACAACGTTTTTTGCAGCATTGAAGAGAGAAGGTGGTGGGGTTGATTGATTTTTACTCAATGTGCTTTAACTGCTTTGGACCCGACTAGGGGTACAGAGGCAATAGTACAGAAAACCTATCGATCGTGCTTGGAGTTTCGTTTTTGGGTCTCACACGAATGATCCGAACCGTTCATTGTTCTTAAAATATTTTTTCAAGGAGCCCCAATTCCAACTCAATCGGACAGTTGGAAATGTTCCAACCAAAGTCTCATCGTTCCAACCAATTTGGAGCACTTCCAACCGTCCGATTGAGCTGGAATTTGGTGGGGCTCCTCGGAAAAATGTTTTAAGAACAATGAACGGTTCGGATCACTCATGTGGGACCCAAAAGTGGGTCCCTGAACGCGATCGGTACGTTTTCTGTACCATGGCCTCTATACCCGTATCTTTATCAAACTGGTTTTACTTATTTCTGAAAAGTTTTTAGATTCATTTTGATCCTATATTTTCGGGATGGTTCAATAATGCTAATTCTTTTGGCAAAAAAACTTAATCCGTTTTTTTTTTGTTTTTTCGTTTTGTCTTTATTAAAAAAAATTGCATTTGTTAATTTTGTGTCAAGATTTTGTAGTCTCTGGACTTCCTCGACGAGACTAATCTAACAAGTATAAATTTATGGTCAAACCAAATATTTTTTTGAATAAAGCCGAAAATACTTGGATGATTAGATTAATTTTGATTTTATTAAAAAAAATTGAGTTTTGACCATAAATTTATACTTGTTAGATTCGTCTCATAAAGAGAAATCCAGAAACCACAAAATCTTAATGCAAAACTAACAAATACAAAAAAAAAAATTTGAATAAAGACAAAATGAATAATCCAATAATTCGGATTATGAATTATTTGCCAAAGGATAAAGACATACTATTGTACCACACCACTAACGACACCAGCTTGTGTGCCACTGTATAAATTATGATTGGTGGTTGCAAAAGAGTTTTAAAGTTTTTGTTCTTCCATTACCAATCATGCAGTGCCATGCATTGTGCGGTTGGTAATGTGGTGGAGTGGTGTGTCATATCGGCGACCGACGGTCCGAATAAATTAGGGTTAAATTAAATATAAGGCTATGTAGTTTACTTGTTTTACTTATTTCAATGATGCTAGAGATACATTATTCCACCACACAGCCATGCATTATTGCTAAGGAATGTTTTTGGGGAAACTAGTGCCATATCATTCAAAGACAATATCCGAATAAGTTTATGCACATATTTAGTAGTATTAATCTCTAGGAATTTAATTCTATCGTCTTCGGAGGGAGCCTCGATTATAGATATATTTGCATGGTTTTCTATGCTTTCTCATGATGTAAATTTACCTTATTCAATTATCCACTATGGTGTCTTAAACCACACATGCTGATATGAGAAACTTATCTTATTTCTTTGTATATTCTTAATCCGGATTTGGACTATGAATTTATGAAGAAGTTTTAATGAAATAAATGAAAGGAAAAACCAAGACAACAATGAATTACCAAAAGCTAGTTTCCTTCTCCTTCCCTTTGGTAGGGTTAGTAAAAAAAAATAAAAGAAATGAATAAACTAGTTTTGGTTTATTGTTTATTAACCAAACCAAACCAAACCAAGCTTTATGTCCCAATCAATTGGGGTCGGTTCCATTTATTGTTTATTCATTTCTTTTATTTTTGTCTTAATTCAAAAAAAATTGGGTCAAATTTTTGTGGTGGTTCGTCTCGATGAGAGGAATCTAAAAAGTATTAAATTATAATAATTTTTTTTAAAAATAATTTCACTAAAGCCATAAATAATTCTTTTTTTTGTGGTTTATTATATTATTTTTGTCTTTATTCACAAAACTTTAAGTTTGATTAATAATTTTATACTTTTTAGATTCATCTCGTGAGACGAAACAAGAAACCACAAAAAATCAACGTCAGACTAACTAATGCGAAATTTTTTTGAATAAAGAAACAAAAAAAGCTACTTGACTTCTTTAGCCAAAGCAACCCTTAGACAAAAATCTCTGCTGTTTTATAAAATTAACTACTCCACAATAAAGATGGATATGTTATTATGTATAGCTGATTCCATTTGTATTTTTACTTTTTTACCATTGACAAATAAAAAACATAATCATAGCCTTGGTTGAGATTTTCCTACATTGAAATGATTGCTAAATAGCCACTGACTAGTTGTAAATTACACTACTGTTTTCCATGTAGTGAATGAAGAAAATGGATAATTTGGTAGAGAAATTTCTAAAATCAGTTCACTGGATTATCGTTAAATTCAAAAAATTTTATTAAAATGTGTAAAAATTTATATAAATTTTAAGAAATGTATACAAAAGTGAAAAATATAAATTAGAATAAGTGTTTTTTTTTTTTGTCATTCTTCTTGTTTTATTACGAGTTTACTGAACTGTCTATAGAATGAACTATCTATTGTAAGAGTAATTTCAATAAAGCACGCGTGCAAAAAAATCAACTTTTTTATTATATGGTTGCTAGCATCCATGGACCATGGTCCATGGTTAAGGGCTCAAGGCTAAAAGATGCCACAGAATTTATGGAGCTCTTTATCTGGTTGGTGAGATTTCAAATCACGACCCCCCAAAAAATCTATCAGTTACACTAGTAAAAAATGTTTTCCAATTTTGTTCTTAATAAATGCAAAGGAAATTGAGTTAATTTTATGGGAGGTGAGATTGTGAAACAAAAAATTTGGAGCAAGGCCACAATGCGGAGTAATTTCTCCGTAGTTCCAAAGCACAGCGACGTGATACTTCAGAAAATTTCATAATCACCACCTATTTATGTGACATTCATACACTTAATCGTAAGTCGCACAAGAATGTGCGGTGTTGAAGTGATTCGGAACACTACGTAACTGTACTTCGGAATCACTTTAGACCACAATGTGACAATGCGCGTGGCCGACCTTGTGCATTATTTCAAATGTAAAGATTTTACATCATTGCTCAGTTTCAAATTTCATCTCTCTCTTCTCAGTCGAGATATAGTGGTCTGCCTTTTTTTCTAGCTGCTGTTGATTGGTAAGTCTTAATGTCATGTTGTCACCCATTACCTCTCTCTCCCTCTCCCTCTCTCTCTCTCTTCTCTCTCTCCCCAAGAACCCAGCATGTTTTAAAAGTCTCATTCTTTCCCTCCTCTAAAAACCCACCAGCTTTGTTCGGTTTAGGTTTTTCTTGAGGTAATGAGTAGAGAGATATAAAAAGAAAATTTTATTGAGAACTGTGCAGGGTGGCCCAAACTGAACAAGGTTTTCTCTAGCACACGACGATCTACCACAAATTTTTATACACTTTTCACAATTTATCACTCTCTTACATGCATATACTAGGGTTCAAAATCAGATTCCGTTGCATCCACAAAAAAAAAAAAGACATTATATAGCGTCAGCCAAGTATAAAGACAAAAAATACACAAACTCTAATGTATTTTTTACTCTTTTTAAGGTATATACATATACTTTTACACATTTTTTCACTATATTTTTTAAATCTTAATGACAGCTCACTGATCTGATTTTAGAGTTTTCCTTGAATTCATCTTACTTGCACAATTAGAAATGGCCAACCAACTGTCAAATTTTTTGCCCAAATAGCGTATCCATAGCACAGAGAAACAAGGGTTTTTCGGCACAGAGGATTTGAGGCCCCTTTCATTGGGAATATTTCATTCTCTCTTCATTTTTGATAACTCGGAAATTCATAAATTAATTAACAAGCAATAGAGTTTTTGCATCAGGAGTGCAAGCATTAGTATTTAGTAATACGATACAGACCAAGAACCAAGAGGCTAAAGCAAAATTCAGTCTAGGACCTGCCTAATATTTAGGCTATCTCTGATCATGAATTCTCTTATGGAGAGGGGGATTCACAGATACGATTAAGTCGTGATCTTGTTCCTCTCCCAACCTAGCAAGATGATCGGCGCATTGATTTGCGTTGTGGTAGATAAGGCCTAGAGCCGATCCTGTGTGATCCAGGAGAGGTTTTGCATCCTTGATTATAGCAGAACAAATAAAACAAACAAGTGACGCTTTTGATGCTAAAAAGGACCCAAAAAACAAAAAGATCAACTTCATTATACAAGCCAAACAAAGCCTTCGGAGCATCAAGCAAAAGAGAGGGCAGAGCAGAGTGGAGAAAGAGAGAGAGAGAGAGAGAGAGGGAGTGGGCGATCTGGGCCGGAGAGGTTCTCTCCCCTCCGCCGCACGTTCCCTCCCCCGCCGCCCCTTCCACCTTCTTCCAGCCCCTCCTCTCCTCTCCTTTTTCCTTCTTCCCCTCATGAATTTGCCGATAACTCCCCATGCATGACTGGATCTGCTCTCCTTTCAATGTGAGCGGCCGGAATCTTAATTTTTGGACCAAGGAGAGGCTGATCTGGGCTTCCGAAACCTACGGCAAGCGGCAGCGACGTCGTCACAACGGCAGCAATGGCACCGGCAATTTGTCTTGTTTTCCAATTTATTTTTTTTGGTAGTTTTAGGTTTGTTTTTGATAGTTTTAAGGTTGTTTTTGTTTTGATCTGTGTACGTGGTGGTTTGATTTAATGGAATTTTTATCTCTTCATCAAAAAAAAAAAAAAAACCGTCGACTCGATTACATTCACGGACCCAAAACTAGTTCAGATAAGACCCCGAAAAACCTCCATTAGCGAAGGGCGAAAAACAAAAATTAAAAATGAATCAAATTTTCAATGGTATCTGCTAGAAAAAGCCGCCCGTCTTCCAATGTCCAATGATTTGCGTAGAAGGCTCAAGGGAGGGACCAAACAACAACGTATATATTTACAAGTACCAGAGCATAGGGAGCTTCTATTCGCAGCCCATTTTGCCTCAATACAACCCATCCAAAATAAATACCAAAACCTTCCTTGTGAAAAGACCATTTAACCCCTCAAATTACTTCATACCAACCCACCCCACTTTCTCCCAATTGCTACATACAACCCAGTGCACTTTCCTATCTTCTTCTTCCTTCACTTCTTCCATCGTTTCTCATTCCCACAGTGACAAAATCTCTCCTCCTCCTCCAGCCATTAACCCCATTGTCCTCCCCTGCCCCTCATCTCTCCTCTCTCTTAATGGAGAACCATCTTGAATCAATGGAGGGATCTTCTCCCTCACTAGATTTGGGAGAAGAGCTCCAAGGAGTATTGGAGCAATTTAGAAGTCCAAATTCACCAATGGATACACAAATCCAGACCACGGAGGAGTTAGAGGAAAACATGGAGGTGGAGAGCGAGCCTAATATCTCGGAGATGAAGATTTTCGAGCAAAAAACGACCCAAGAGGCAACCCATTGGTTTTTAGATTTCTCAGTCGCTGTTCGTTCGAAACGGAACACACAGTCCCGAAAATCTCACTATATTTTGGTAGTTAATTCCCGAAAGTGTTACAATTTTTTGATAAATTTATGTCCGAAATAATTTGCAATTTCCGGTAGTTATGTACCGAATATTAGACCTAATTTCGGGATTTTAAATCCGAAGTGTAAAAATTCATCAGTTTGTATCCGAATTATGTGTATAATTTCGGGAGTTAATATCCGAACCTCAAACTAGATCGAGCAGAAATTGGTGATGGTAGTTAATATCCGCAATTTTTGACATAATTCAGCAGTTTGTATCCGAATTATGTGTATAATTTCGGGAGTTAATATCCGAATGTGCGAAAACCAGAGAGCTGAAATTAAACATACATAACCAAAGTCATACATAACCAATGTGCCAAAATTAGATATTCCAAATTATCAAATGTGCCCATCCAACCACAAAATATACATACATAACCAAAGTCATTAAATTTTCATAGTCTAACCATATTGACAAATTGAAAAAACTCTTTAACAAACTCCCTATTCCAAATTGCCGCTGCCACATGTGTATCAAAACTCTTTAACAAACCCCGGTCCAGTGGGCCCCCCTGAGGCACATCTTCTCCATCACGTATACCGACCCCGCTAGACGCCGCCGCTAGATGAACCTCCTCTTCGGGCTGACCCTCTTTAGAATGCTCCTTAACCTCCTCCTCGAATTGGCCCTCCTCGGCCTGCTCCTCAACCTCCTCCTCGACATCCTCCACATGAGGGGGCTGCTGTCGGGGGAGGGCAGGCAGAGCACGAGCACGCTTGGACTTTTGGCCCGTAGCTTGACTAGCCTCCGAGGCCATGCGCCGCCGAATAGAAGCTGTTTGCCGTTCGCGGGCCATATCTGTTTGTTAGACATACAAAACTTCAGTCAAGTAAAGTAAAGTAAAATAACAAAATAAAATTCCAACTCTAAGGCAAATAATATTTCATGTTGTCCCTAATATTTCATGTTTATGATACAAAATTCATTCCTTTGCCAGTCAAAATGCATAGTTTGATTCAATAATTACGGGTAAAGTTGACTTATTCCGTCCCTGGAACTTAATTAGGATAAATACAAATCAGTAAAACTGGAGGGTAATAACCTCAGTTGGAGAATAAATGTTTGGGATCTAAAAGCAGATAGGCATAAAACTAACGATCACACGAAAAACCAACGGGCATAAAAGTCGTGCTACGCACGACGTCTTGTACCTAGTTTTAATACTAAGTCATGGAAGAGATGTTATTACAACAGAAGAGATGTTACACTAGTAGCAAATTGGTAAAGATTCAAAATGAAAAGAATTATAAGTGTCAATCGCAACAATGCTCATAAAAGTATCATCCCATTAATTTCAGCTGTAGCAATTAGCAATTGGTCTGCATGAAGTTGAACTCATTTTTTAGTAGTTAAGCAGTGTTGTACGACGTCACTGAACTCATTTCTTCTTGTATTAATATTTCTTTAGAATTTTGATCCGTAAAAAATACATTATTGACTCGTAACATAACATGGTACACAAAATGCCCATCCAAGTTACTAAAATCATGAATCAAGTAAATGCCCATCTAAGTTACTAGCATTTCGTCAAGAAAAATTATACTTGGTACACAAAATGCCCATCTAAGTTACTAGCATTTCATCAAACATATGGTGTGCACAATAATCAGTGTAATCATGTTTGCATTGGAGTGAATGTGTTAACAATCAGTGGTTCTCCCAGTATATTCACTGTTGTTTTCTTCAACAAATGCTCATAGCATACGTACCAATACAAGCACAAACTGATATGGTAAAACCAGGCTGTGAATCATGCTTATAAAAAGAATCATTTAAGAACTCTAAAGACTACAAGTGTTTTCTTAACTAAGTTGAATCAGCCAAGATTCAATTCAAATAAAAGTCGAGACTCACTTGTCAATTTCTCTGATGTTACAAGGCTTCAACCCATCAGCGACAAAGAGAGATGATGGTTCTTCATCGGTGACAGTTCTTCGTCGCCGGTTCACCAGATCTGATCGGACCTATAGTGGTTCTTAGTCATCGGCGATGGGATGAAAATGGGAAGAATAATCGCCACTGGGATGAAGGCGGGCCAGTTTGGTGGCGGAGAGAGAGAGAGAGAGAGAGAGAGAGAGAGAGAGAGAGAGAGAGAGAGAGAGAGAGAGGAATAGTACCAGAGGTGAGGAGATGAGTCGGCTGTGGTGAGATGGAGGTCTGTATCGATTAGGGTGTGTGAGGAGGGAAGAGAGAATAAAGGGTTTTGAGTGAGAGTAAAGGGTTTTGAGTGGAAGGGGTAATTTTGGAAAAATGTCGGGTTACATGAAGCAAATTTATTGATTTGCCACGTCAGCAGGGTTTTATTTAGTAAACGGGCTGTATGAAGTCCAAAATGGGCTGCGAATAGAAGCTCCCCAAAGCATATTCTTTGCCAGAAAAAGACGGGCGGCTGCACATTGTGATATGGATGGTTACATGACCACCCAAACTAAAAAAATTCCTTTGCAATACGTGTAGAAATTTTTGGATAGTCTATTGTTGAACACCCTACCCAAACTTAATTGAACACCCAAGCCCAAAAAAATTGAACATCTTGCCCAATAAAAAAGACCAAGTATTGAACACTTCCGCCAATAAATAAGCTCAAGTTCAATTCTAATTGAAACCCAAAAAACTATTGGGAGGTTGTTTGTCTCTACACACTTATCAAGAGTTGCCCTAAAAAGTAGGACCATTAACTCTCTCTCTTAATCTATTCCTTGTTATTTTAAGTGATTAGGTAATTTCGATTGTAGATTTGTAATTTTAAATGTGCTACTCTATTGGTTTTTGCGAAAAATTTATTACATTTACAATATAGGATGATATGGACAGTAAAATGCTTGTTGATGCTTTTTAATTTTTTGATAACGAGGCTATTATGCAACGGTTTCAAAGTATGAAAACTTGTTGAGGGCAATTGCAATATACTTTATCTGTTGTTTTGGGGTGGCATTGTTGATATTAATGGAAAACTTTTTGTCTACATTTTGTTGTGGTTCGTAGAGGTAGTAGAGCATAAAAATTTATGAACACTCTTCGAAAAATTTCTTGAGCCGACACTGGAAAAAGAGAACAAATTTGAAAGATGTGGGAGAGACCATTCATGCAATGGAAAGCAGAAACAGATTCTGCAATAATACTTTCTGCGAACATGAAAAAATTGAAAATTTCTGTGTCAAACAATACCCGTTTGTTTGTACAAACCACGAAAAAACTGATCAGACACCAAGAAACAAGCCATCAGGTGAATCAAGAGGCAAAATTGTGCCCGCTAGATCACCATATTATTCGTATACTAAGTTAATTTCCTTCTTATTATACACAGTAATTAGCCGTAAGTCACCAAAAAGGTTCAAAATGGCAGGAAGCAATTTCATTTTGAACGGAACTTGCTGCTGACTGCATCGTAGCTTGGAACATGAATGACTGCCAGAAAAGGATAGAAAATTAGCAAAAACTTTACCACAATATACTGATGAAATTCAGAAAAGAATATCAGGATGAAACAGGGACATACTATCTCCATGAGATGCCATTGTAAGAGGGGAAGAAATCAGCTTTTGAGCAAGAGAAGCAATATCCTTCAATGAAATTTCATCCACAAGCTTCAAGAAATGCTCCACAGGTTTCCTAGGAAGATAAAATTCATCGAAACTTTTAATGAAGGGAAGATGATATACTTAGACCATCTGCAGCAGCATCTCTATACCTCCGGCAGCAACAAAATGGCGAGCCAAAACGGCATTTCCGGCGCTCAGCAGCGTCGCCATCTGCCTCGCCAAGAAAATTTTCACTACAGTGACTCGCTGGGGTGGGCGAGTCACTGTAGCCCTCGCATTCTCTCTCTCCCCGCTGGCCAAATCGCGGCCAAGAAGCCAAATCGCGGCGAAGACTAATCGTTCATTCTAAAATTGTTTTGATACCAGAGGGATGCACCCCTCGTCAAGATAATTCCACTGGTGCAAACCTCGTTGCCGGAATCGTACTGTGGTGGCCACATGCACCTGAAGAAGAAGGCGCGTGCCGGTGAGTGAGATCTACTCACGGCGCGTGTATTGCACGAGCCCGTGCGAGGGAGAACAGCTGACGTCTTTTTTTTTTTCTTCTTTGAAATGGCTACACTGCTGGGTGATGGAAATGTTTGAGGCTAGCCAAGTGCACTTTTTCTCTCCAAAATGGAGATAGAGATAGCTAAACTGATGGAGATGCTCTTACATGTCAAGTTTAATGTTTTCTAGGGTTTGCTCCCACCTAATATCTCAAGTTCGATTCCCTTTACCAGCAAACTCTTGGGGCCACTGGGGTTATACCCGGTCGTTACCTCCAGGGCCCCGGAATTAGCCGAGGTGCACGCAAACTGGCCCGGACATCCAGTTATCAAAAAAAATAAGGTTGATGTTTTCTTTTTTCTTTTGAAAATTTTGAGATCAGCTACTTTAGAACTACAAAAAAAGAAAGATACGCAAGGAAGAACGGAAATTGGTACTCATCCCCAGTTAATCTCCCAAACCTAAAGTTTCTGTTGCTCGATGATGTAACACCACCTGAAACTTTTTGAAGCCAATCCCAAAAATAGACTGCCACCCTGTTTGTCTCCCCAACTAAACAGTGATCAAATTTTAGCTAAAACACCAGATTCAATATTCAATGAGGTATACAGGTCCTTGCATGAATGTCCGTGTCGATATAACAATCAAATTCGCATTCAATAGCCTTATCAGCAACCTAGATTCTGTAGGTTAGCGTAATCTCACATCTCTCAACCAAATAACAGATCATATAGCGTGGATGCATATATCATGACTTTGTACTAACGTGTCTCATTTCTACTTCCAAAAAACTACCTTCTTAAATACACCATTATATGCCTTAACCATGCAGATAAAAATTGATTTAAGTGAATTGTGCAGGGTAATCAAATCCACAAGTCACTACAGAGAAGCACGAATTACCTGTCTCCGTGCGTCAAAATTTGTCTACCAATATCTTCTGATGCAACCAACTGCAAGATAAAAACTCAATTGTGAGCTGGTCAGAAAAAATCCAAAACAAAAATAATAAGCATGCATCAGATGTACGGAAGAAGTTGTTTACTCTGGATTCGAGGTTCATAAGAATGGTGGACTTTGTCGACTGTTTGGCACGATCTAACTCAACTTGGTCAACTGCCAGCCGGTGGAAATGGAAAGATGAAGAATAGAGGCAAAAAAGGGAGATAGGGAAAATGTGATTAGAAATAAACAGATGAGAAAACTAAAATTGTCATTTCTCTCTCTGATGTTCTCCTAAAGGTAACAACTGAATTCCTCCATAGGTTTAGGTGAAAGCACAAACTTCCAGCCTATAGATGTTCCTTTCATACATTTTACCACTTAATTAAAAAAACAAAGAAAACACATTACGCCACCTTAAACAATCTAAATGCAAGAGATGGAATCCCTAGAACCAAAATAGATAGGATAGGAGCAAGTAAAGGTATAACAGCATACCTTCTCCAGGTGTGGTAACTGCAATAAGTTCAGTCACGGCTATATCAATGGCCTTTGACACAAAATCAGAGCCCTGAATTTAAAAATCAAGCACCATTAGCTTCAGACCAGAATAGCTATGAAAACATAACAAAATGTTATGTTATATCTTTGTTACTTTGAGCCTATCAAGCTATGCATTACATGCTCATAGAACTTCCTCTCTCCAAAAAAGAGTGACATTTTCAGCAAGCACTAAGTTCAAGAAGGAAAGCCTATACGCCTGTCAATTCTGTAACACCCGTTCCAGATATTTAGAGTTTAATTCGCAATTTAGAGTGGTGGTGTGGTGACACCCAATAATTTTCCATGAGTGGGTGCATAATTAATTTTACTTTTCGAGAAAGATATTGGATAAACCGAGATCGGGGTTAGTTTCAAAATAATTTATTTGAGCCATGGTTAAAATTTTAGAATTTTCTGAGATGGAATCTGGACTGCATGGTCGAAACGGGGCTTGTTTCCACGGTCGCGGGAGTTCCAGCCGCCTGCTGGAAGTGGAAAGTTTCTTTATATGGGAGTGGGCTCCACCCCACCCCCATAATTCGTCCCCTCTCTTTCTCTTTTCTTCTTTCCTTTTGTTTTTTTTCTTCTTTTTCTTTTCTTTTGGTGCTGGGCACAATCAGAGGAGAGAGAGGGAGAGAAAGAGGAGGAAAGTAGAAGAAGAAGAAGAAGGAAGAAGGAAGAAGAGGAAGGAGAGACCGGAAAAATTGGGGAAAACCCCAATTGAGGTACGAATTGGAAATTAATTTCCGGAAATATTGAGTTATGTTGTTGTTTTACAAGTTAATCAAGTGTTTTGCATCTCATAAGAGTGAATTGGGGTTTATTTTTACGAAAATTCGTGGAAGAAACGTAAGGGTGCTCACTGACAGTTTTATGAAATACAATCCGCCATGGTTTTTGGCGAATTTTAAGACATGGTTCCCGAAATCGGAATTTTCTAGGAATTTAACTGGAGGTACCCATATGAGTTCTAGACCTTGTGTTAAATTTTCGTGATTTTATGAGAAGTACAGAAAATATGAAAATTCCTGAACGAAACTGATGTCAGGTTCGTGTTTGAGTAGACTGCACTGTCGCATCTTACGGAAACGGCCATAACTTGGTCTTGGAAGCTTGGAATTTCAATCCGCTTGTTGCGTTAGAAAGTAGACTTGTAAGGCTTTCAGAATTGATAGGCCTTGTAGTTTGATTATTTTCCAGCGATAGCAGTTTTTGACTTAAAGTTGATCGTGAATTTGTTTGACAGGTTCTTGTTGTGAATTTGGGTTCATTTGTTAATTATTTAAAAATGGCTATCGGGTACAGAAAATTCTGTATTTTTAGTATGTTGTCCATGCTTGGGTTGACGGTCTATGGTGAGAATATTGGAACATTTGGACATGTGGATTAATTCTATAAATTCGTGGTCCGAAGGGTGTCGAGTTGTCTTAAGTTTGTTTAAACATATCGTTGTAATTGAGCGTGAATCTTTTGGCTACTTTCGGCCTTATTTATTATTTTATTATTGATTGTGAATGGTTGTGAGCTAATCAAGGATAAATGGTACAGAGGAAGGTACGGGCACATCCGAGATGCCGAATACGATAGTCGAATCTACCTTAATCTTTGGAGATCGAGGTGAGTGTTTGATTCACAGATGTTTCTTGATATTGAACTGTGGCTTCGTGCCGTATAGACTTCGTGTCGAACTGTGGGCTTCGTGCCGTATTTGGCTTCGTGCCGTTGGCTTCGTGCCGTATAGACTTCGTGTCGAACTGTGGCTTCGTGCCGTGGCTTTGTGCCGTATTGGGCTTTGTGCCGTGTGGGCTTTGTGCCGTTGGCTTCGTGCCGAATTGTTTAAACATTTCTATTGATCTTGTTATATATTGATGTTGTGGCTACGTGCCGAGTTTGGATGTCGTTTAGGCTTCATGCCGAATTGATTATACATTTCTGTTTAATCTTGTTACAGATTGTTTTGTGGTTGTGTGCTGTGGCTGCATGCCGAGTTGGGCTGTGTGCCGGGACTGGCTATGTGCCGAGTTTGGTTGAGTGATGAGGTGGTATGTCGGGATTGGTTGTGTGATGGGTTTGACTGCGTGTCGGGGTTAGTTGTGTGCCAGGGTTGGCCGTGTGTCGGGGATAGACTGTGTGCGGCGATTGTGTGTCAGGATTGGCTGAGAGTTGAGGTAGACTGTGTGTCGCGGTTGTGTATTAGAGTGGCGCAGCAGAAGCGTGGTAGTCGGTGGGTTGTAATTGTGTGTTGTGGTTGTGTGACGGGTTAGGTTGTGTGTTGTGTCATGAACGCTTACTTCTTATGAGAGTTGAACATTAAGTTGATTGATTTATATCTATGTCTCACACACTCTCCTGGGACCCGTTCGGGTTCCAGTTTGCAGGTTGTTTTTAGGTGTTGTCCACTGCTAGTCCCATGGTGCGGTCGTGATCCGTGCAGGGTCCTTTGTCAGGTCGGGTTTGGACCCGCCAAAGTGCTGATCCGGGGCGGGTCGTTACAGTTTAGTGATTTAACGTTGGCATTTGTATTTATTTATGTGAAGAAGTTTTCCGCTGTGTTGTTATTCAAATAGTTTATTAAGTTGATGATGAGTTTTGTGTTGGAATGCCACGTGGCCGCACCGACTCGGGCCAACCACGGGTGCCGTTTGCGGGGCGGGGCGTGACAAATTCCCTCATGTCGGCATTGCAATCGCCATCATAAAATCAAAAAATTCTTTTTGTGCTATGCTTCTGGCATTTGTAATACGTTTTATTATAAATGTTACAATAAAAATGTATCGAGCAGACATCCATTTTTGGGCACCCAAGGAACAAAGACACTCACTTTGAAACAGTCAACAATATCCGTGACTTTACCCATTGAAGTTTCCATGCACTTAAGTTGCAAATTAGATTGCAACATTGAAACTTCCAAAGGAAAAGCATGAGTAACAGGTATAGTTCATGTAATACGGAGGAGAAATGACTTACAGTGGCAGCTTCAATTCCAAACAAGCCAGTATTGGTGTAAATGCTGTTGAATGCAGAAAACGCATGAATTTGCGGATACTGGTTCAAGACACGACTATCTACACGATCATACAAATACAACAATTGGACAATAAAATAAGAACACCGACGAGCAGATAGCTATATGTAAAAATCTAAAACAGTTTTATGACCATGCAGATATGGAAATGCATTTCAAAAGCATATCAAGCTTATTACAATATCCCATGTGCTGTCATATACACTTACACAGTCTTGAGAACATTCCTTTTCCAGGACCACCAACCGAGAAGGATCCACCTCCTCCCATTAGCATCTAGGCAGAAAAAATGTACGAATTATTGCTTCCGAAGGTCAACATCCAAACAACAAGATTGCAAAGGAGAACAAATATACAAAAAATTAGAAACATAATCTCTTGTAATTGTATCCCACTCATAAATGGGGGTGAAAAGAGTCGCAGCAAGCTGAACCACAACAAAGGCCCAATAATGAGATTAATACCTGAAGAACAGTAGAAGTCACTGCTTCCTTCTCCTTAATCCAGCCACCAGGGGCTTCAAAAGCAAGGGCAAAATGAGTTTTCTGGCCACAGAGGCATACCAAAAATTATTTCAGTCTTGGAACTAACTGATCCTATATCAGAAATCAATGTTAAAGAGTCAACCGTAACATATCCTAGACTAGAAGTAAAAAATCACGATTAAGTATGTAATTACACATACCCCTGAATCAGCTTGACAACGATAATCACCTCCGACGTAAACAGATTTTGGCGGCTCAGGACGAGGAACACTGGGTAAGTCAGAAAGCAATGGCTCCGCAAATTTTAACAGCTCATCATGTTCAACACCAGAAGCTGCAAGGACCATTCGAGGAGCGGTATAGTTTTCCTGCAATTTCCAAAGGAAAATAACGTATATGCAACACCCACAGAAAACAATAAACACGGGATGAACAAACTGATTTTGGTTATAATTTCAATTTCAAAATACTAACAGAGAATAAGGTTATAAATTTATAATGTAAAATCTCCTCCAAGCTGATTTAGGTTATAATTGCTTCAAAATTAATGGTGATGTAAGACAAAAAATGCAAAGTTTTGTTCAACTCACTGCCACAAATTCCTCCAAAATGGTACTATCCAATCTGCCAATTGCAGACTCGGGGGCCACAAGAGGATTTGCCAATGCACCAGAATAACCCACAGAGTGAATAGCTTCTAAAAGTAGGCTTGGTGGATTATTAGATGCTTCAGAGATCTCATCTTTCACCTTCAGAAGCTGTTAACGATAACATTTGTCAGTACAAGTCTACAAGAATAATCCAAAAACGACATGAAAAATGCACAGCAAGATGGTACCTGCTCATTGATCTCCCAATCTAGGAAGACGGGATTCCTCACACAATCAATAAGCAGTTCCACCATTTGAGGAACATAAGTTTTCAAATTATAATACGTGTAACCCATCTGCTCCCTCAAAGCTGAGGTTGTCACATTGCCACCGATTGCTTCCACTTCCCTCACAACCCGCAAGTTACTTCTGTTTCTCGTGCTCTTAAAGGCCATACGTTCCAACAGGTGTGTGACCCCAAATTGTTCTGGTGTTTCATAGATTGACCCACAATCAACATACAATCCAATAGAGGCTGCAGGATGCTGTCCAATCAACAAATTCGGTAGAATATAAATTACACTTAAAACAAATGGAAGGACCAACAGGAAACTAAACATATAATTATCCCATACATACCGGAGATGTTTCTGAGGCAATTTTGACACCATTAGGGAGCGTCGTTATCTTGGTCTTACCCGTTTCAACATGGTCAGGCAATGGTGGTGGAAGGGTAATTCCTTGAAGTGGGACTTGTAGAGGGGGAAGTGAACTCGACCTCCCCCCAGTTAGCCAGCTGAAGAAACCACCTGAAGAAGATGACTTCGTAGCAACAGCACTTGAACTCGCAAACCTGGTTAGTATCCTATTGCCCGTACGACCCTGCTTCCACGATTCAGATAACAAAAACTAAGCCACATTTCCAACTTCTCTGTCTAAAGCTAAATTATGCACGAACACCGAAGTGCTATTTGCGGGGAAATATTTAGGGCCCGTTTGTTTGACTGGCTATGAGCGTGAAACTGGAATATTTATCTAAGGGAACACATATCCAGCGTTCGATTAAAATTTTTGCTAGCCGGATTAAATGGACATCGATTATATTATATCCGAAAGAGTGACGCATTTAATAGCGTGTAGTATGGTATCATTAACCCCCATTATCACCATTAATCTCATGGGACATCATATCGTACTTATCATATCCTTCGGCTATAAGTCTCGTCAAATAAACGGGCCTTAAAATGCTAGTAATTGTTAATCTAACAAGTTAATAGTAAGTTCCACTATGGTACAAGTAATCCATAATTCAAATTCAAATCCAAGAACTTCTCTTTCGGAACTGTTGCAAAAACACGAAAATTACAGATACTCTGAGATTACAATCAATTCAAGACATCTCACAAAAAAAAAAAAAAAGACAACGAAATTCTCCAATGATTACGCATCATTCTAGCGCTCAAATCACAAATCCGAAATTGGGCAATACACACATCACCACTAATTATATGTGTAGAACCAGGTTTATGGGGTCGCTGACCTTGAGAGCCTTGAGACGTGAAGCTGCCGTTCTGTACATGGTGATCCGATCACAGAGGAAGAACCCTAGGATGTTTTCTCTCTCGAGGCCGAGGTTGTGGGATTCTGGCACCTACAGGGAAGAGACGACGGTTTCTCTCTCTAAAGAGAGGGCGTAACAAACACGTGGGAATATTGGGCTAGGCACGCGCGAGCTCTCGGTCCGTCGGGATTTTGTGATGGCGCGAGTTAGTTAGTAATCTGGTCCATCAATTGAGACATCATGCGCGCATCCTAGCCTTTCAAAATTAGGTCTCCAGTTTCCCGTCCAGAATCAAGTTTCTTTTCAAGTTACATGTGTTCCGATGAAACACTTAACGAAATTCGATCGAATTGATTTTTGGAAAACTTGTAGTACTCGACGAGTTGTACGCGATGGACATGTCCAATCATTGGAATGATGCCGGCACCACACCGACAGTGGTTGCGCAGCACCACCGAGTCCGTTTAGGATCTAAAGTGACCCGGGTTATCCTGGTTTGCTTGCGCACTGCCGCACAACTAATTCGAGGGTTTTGAACTCAACAACCGAGCAAATCTCTAGTGGCCTTAAAGATTTGGAATGTATAGGCCCGTGGGAATAGAACATGTGACCTCATGAAAACACATTTATTTTTTTCTCATAATCACTTGGCCAAATCCTGGGCGTTAACAATGAGTTCCCTTTAAAGCAAAATTACCTTCATTGTGTTGTAAATCCTACACACACACGCACACACCAATGTTCTAGTCCACTGCTCTTAAAGTCCACACCATTCACACATTTAATTTTCAGATCAAATTTTGATAATCCAAACCGCCCAATGCGTTTAAAATGTGTTTTTAAGGGACCTTACGAGAAAGCATAGAAAAAAAAACACGTTTTAAACACATTAGACGGTTCGGATCATCAAAATGTGATCGAGCAGGGCTTCGTCCGGACAGAACTATCCCTGGCTGGATAGTTCCTGTATATATATATTATGTGAAGTTTCCTTTACGTTGTTGTAAATCCTCTTGTATTTTCTGCATTTCGTGGTAAAAATTTCTTGGTTGATGAATATTTTTGTTAAGCTGCGTACTTGTTGATTGATGAAATGCCTCAATCAAACGCTAATTTCCTTTTTGGTTTTTTCTTTGGACCTCTCATGCCATATAGAGCAGGACACCCACTAAAGCAGTTATTTTTCAATTGCTATTAAATGTACTACCATCTTTTGAAGTGTCTATGAAACTGTGAATTCTGGCTTTATTGTGCTTTATTGGGCGGTTACAACTTGCAAGAAGTTCAACAACACGTTCAAAACAATGGAATTTCCCCCCTCTCCATTTGAACAATGGAAAGTGGGTTTGTCAGAAAAGTCATTTGTTTTACATAATTCCTTTGCCATGTTAGATTCTTGAAATTGTTTGATGAGTATTCTACCATGTTCACCCTGACGGCGCGAATTCGCATGCAAGAACAGCAACTCTAGGGTACTTCCCTCGCTCTTTTAAATTATAAGGTTTGTATCTACTAATCTGTTTTCGTAGAAATCGCCCATTCCTCCTAAATTTATGTTGTCCCTTTGTGCTTTAGCCTAAATCCAAACTTTCAATTTCAAGAATCTATGTCCAATGAAGGTAGCTGAAGGCTAGCTAGTCAAGTTTTGTTTCTCCGGTTAAATGCTTCCCACCAGATCCTTATATTTTTTGTTGAATTTAACAGAAGATCATTTTGCGCAAGTCCCTAGGGTAAAGATTTTTTGAATGAAAACATAAATAATCATCTTACATGTAGTCACAGAAGCAGTGAGGCGCCCGGGAGTCAACAATGAACTAAAAATAAAGTGGAGAGCATGAAATTGTTTATCGATATTGACCTGCATTCCCCTCCTCCTAATAACTGAATAAAAGAGTGGATATGACAATAAACTTGGTTGTGTAGGAAGTTTTAGTGGAACATTGCATGCCATATGACATCTTGGTTGTCTTCTATCTTCGAATTGAAGATAAAGAGAACAATAGCTAGTGGATGGAGTGGTTCAACCAAGGAAGAATAAGAACAGTTCCATGTATATCTGATAATCTTTCTATTTCAAAATCATAAAAATGGGATAGAGGAATATTAGTCACCCAAAAGAAATAAAAAGTTTACAGGGGCTTAAGAGGACAGTTTGTCATGTAGAACATCCAACATCCATAAAATGCTTATTACCAGGGAATATGCTTATCCTTTCTATGCAGGAATATAGATAGATAAGCAATACGCTAGTGGAAAGTTGGCAGTTGCTATCTGATCAGGGCAATTTGTTTTGGAATTTGTTGATACAAAATGTTATAGAGATGCTCAATATTACCTCACCATATCATACGCTATGGAGATATCAAATCACCATCTCTTTTCTCCTACTTGTCCTACAGAGTGATATACCCCTCGCATGTTGACCCTTTTCTTCTCTCTTACAGACCCATATGCATCCTTTTGTGAGGGCTGTATATATAGAGCAATGGAAGATTTCTTGTATCACTGTTCCTTTCCAAAACAACATTTTTAGCATCAGATATGGAGGCCTTACAATTGAATGGTGTCTGTTACACATTGTCTCGAGAAGCATGTATGACTACACGCACTAAAATATATGGTTCTAATGCATTGCCGATGAGTAAGATACCACTTTTCCTGATTCATGAAAGAGCTAATTTTACAGTTTTTGGCAAGAAAGAAATGACCTTTTGGGATTTCTTGTTTCTTTTTTCAGGTCTTTTGTGGAAACGAATTTCCTCCAAGTCATTTCTTGGTTCTCATGCATTTCCAAGGAGTAAGACAACACTCTTCCGGCATCATGAGATAAGCTAATTTTGCTGTTTAGCAAAAAAGAACTTAACTTATGGGATTTCTGTGTCTTGTTTTCCAGGTGTTTTGTGGAAGCCAATTTCCTCCAACCCATTTCTTGGTGGCAGTCATGTGCCCAAGAAAGGAGGAGTCCAAGTTGTGTCTCCAAATATTGCATCACCGGACTTGGCAGTTGAGCTCCTTTGTGCATGGGATGATGAATATGAGGGGGTCATTGTTGATCCGTATAGCTTACCCTTGAGCTCAAATTCTTTTGCATCCACACTACGTGCTTCTTTGTTGAACTGGAAGTTGAAGGTTAGACACGCTCTCCGCATACTCACAAGCATGTCTTGTTTATACATTAACCATGTAATCTTTGAGTCGTTTACTTAAATTGCTCCTGCAATCCTACTTCATGCTTGTCCAAGTAAAAACATTAACGACCTGCTAAAAATCCATAATGACACCATCATCAATGTGTGAATCTAAATGCTCAACAGTTTGGGTAGCTGATGTTAACCGTCAAATGGTTTGATAATTGCCTCTGAGGGGAACTCTAATCAAAGACCCCAGTAATAGTCCACTGATCTTGTTAACTCTTTCCCCTGAGAACAAGTGGAACCTACTTCAGTCTCACGGTAAAAATAAAGTTTGAGATACAGAAAAATGCCAAATTCCTTCTGCTTCTTATTTTCAAACTCAGTGCAGGGGAAAAGGGGGATATGGCTGAAGATACTACAAGAGCAAACTGAACTTGTTCCAATAGCAATTCAGGTAAGAGTTTCGCATCCCAAAACTGCAAATATCAATGTCTGAAGATATGATACTATTCTATAGGTCTCATGCCATATTCTTTCTACTAACATCGTACTCGTTCTGCTCTTTTGTTGATCTCTTGTTGAACTTATATATAAATCAGTCGCCTCTTCTTAAAACAGGTTTGCATAATGTATTTTAGAAACTGTTCTTGAAAATAACACCAAAAAAACTGGACCAAATAGTATGGGACCACCTTGTTTAACTCTACTTCTATTTGATTCATAGGAGGGTTTCAATTATCATCATGCTGAATCAGGGTATGTTATGCTAACATATTGGATTCCTGACGAGCCAGTCATGCTCCCTGCCGGCCCTTCCCATCAAATAGGCGTTGCAGGGTTTGTGATCAATGACAAAAGAGAGGTATTCTGGTTTGCAAACTTTTCCCATATCTCTTCACAATCTTATCTAACTTTGCCTGGCTGAAATTGTTTATGCCATTTAGGTTCTCGTAGTGAAAGAAAAATGCCCTTGCAGTTGCTCAGGGATATGGAAGTTGCCTACTGGTTATATCGACAAGGTGATTTTCTCTCTTTCTTCATACATTTATCTTCATTTAGATGCTCCTCTTATCGACCAAAATTGTTTCAAATTTGGGTAAGAACTCCTAGAGGTTATGTAAATACTGATTCCCGCATTTTGTTTCTCAGAACGAGTGACTAATACATGATTCTCTTCTTTCATCTTAGTCTGAAGATATATTTTCTGGAGCTGTAAGAGAAGTGAAAGAAGAAACTGGTGTGAGTACGAATTTAATTCCAACCATATTTTCAACACCATAATAACCGTAAATATTGTCATACTATCATCGCTTCGATCATTACAGTTTATGCCCCATCCTTCATCTTATTTGTAGGTTGACACAATGTTCCAGGAAATGGTTGCTTTCAGGTATTGTCGTCCTAAATAACTTCAGATTCAGCCTCTACGTAGGAGAGCAGTGGAAAAAAAGGAAACAAAATCCATTAATCGCAGTCAAAAAGTTATTTCAAGTAGGATTCATGAAGGATTTCAATTAGTACAATCACGTAATTCAAATCCATTAATCAAAGTACTAAAATGCATTCTTCAAACAAAGAACTGCAGCACAGAACTGGATGGGAGGGTATTCTTAATATTATGATGCCCTTTTTGGGTGTGCCAGTCTCCTTTTTGCTTCATGGTTTACATGTTCATGTTCTGGGGTTGCAGGCATGCCCATCTAGTGGCTTTTGAGAAGTCAGATCTGCTGTTTGTGTGCATGCTGAAACCAGTATCCTTTGAAATAACAATCGACGAAAAGGAAATTCAAGCTGCTAAGGTATTTGAGGTTTACAGAAAGATTCATACATCTGTTAATCATTCGGTTTTTTTCTTTTCTTTTCGCCTTTCTGTTTGGAGGTTGGTGACTTGAGTTTCGTGTTCTACTGTTTTCAGTGGATGCCTGTTGATGAAGTGTTGAAGCAACCATTTTACAGAGAAGATCACATGTCCAAAAGGATAATTGAGATCTGTGTGGCAACATATGAAAGAGATCACAGCACTGGATTCATTGCCCATAAGTTGACCTCAAAATTTGATGGGAACTTGTCCTACTTGTATTACAATGAAAACACTATTGTTTAGGCTCACACCTCATTGCCCATTAGGTCACTTTGGGCTCTTTTGGATCCAGCTTTTAAGTTGTAGCTTGAACCAGCTAATAGGGAAATGCTATTCTCTAAAAACATGTTTTTGGGCTCTTGCAATTTTCACCGCTGAACTATAATCTTGGAGCCGCCTTCATGAACCTCAATATTGGTCAACTCACCCACCAATACGCACAAGAAACTTATGAAGTTCTGCTGCCTTTTTCTGAGTTTTTTCGTATCCACTAGTATTTCTTTTCATGCCTTTATTAAAACGTCACGTAATCCCTCTGTTGACGCCACCTGCCACTCTCGGACCGGAAAATGATATTTATGTTTTACTTTAGCTTTCCATGCCATCACAATGTCTAAATAAGTACAGTTTGAAGCATGCTAAAGTGAAAAGGCAGAGTCTATAACTTGCATAAAATAAAATACGTGTAGGAATGGAAAGCAAATTTTGCGACTCTAATTAAATTTACTCAGAAAAATTCTAGAGTAATCATTAGTATTTTTTAATTGAAAAAAGAAATTTCCGGTGACGTTGGCAAGATTGATATATCTTATAGTTTAGATTCGTAAAAGCAATGACTTTAATAGTATTTTGGATGTCTCCTCTTTGTTTTTATCTTAAGTTATACAAAGAGTAAACTCGTACGTCGTCAAAATCAAGGTAAACTCTAAATGCCTCCTCTTGTTTTGTGTATTTGGGTATGGTCTTAGAATTATTGCCGAAGTGACTACCATCGTTATCTATGTGCGTGTGACCCACCTCTTTTGTGAGTGTGTGAGTGTGTATGTGTAGGGCGGGAGTGCCCTACAGAGTTGTAGTGCACGATTTGACCGTTCAAAAATATTTTCAATGGTCCATATTTTAGAATTATTGTAGAATTGAATACCATTATTGTCTCCTATCTATGGCCTTATTGTTTATATGGAAGATACTGCAAGCATACAAGGGTAAATTAATTGTATTGCTAAACATAAGGCTTAAAGCAACCTGCACGGAAACGAAAACCCATGGACTGACCCAACACCAACTTGGCTAAACCCTAGTATTTGTTTTCTGAATTAGGAACCTTCCTGGCCTATAATTACCATGTCCTTCAAATATTAAAGGCTCTTTATTGTTTTGTAATCCTTGGTTAAGAACCGCTGGTTTCCATCCCTAGTTTTGTCTTATAATAATAAACATGGCAACCAGGGACGGAGCTAGGATTTTACCTTTGTGGTGGCAAAAATATGTACTTAAAAAATAAAAAGACTAACTGCATTACGAATATTCATCCACTTTATGAAGAATTATAATAACATAAAAATCTAGTAGTGACGAGTCTATATAATTTTGGGGTAAAAATTTATTTTCTATGTAATAATTGTATTTTTTGAAACCCTTGTGGTGGCGGCCGCCACCACTTGTCCCTCCCTGGCTCCATCTTTGATAGCAACAACTAGGAAGAAAAAGACCAAGCTTTAGAAACTAATTTTTCAAGAACAAAATAAAAATTTGAGTTGATTATCTTTGTTTTGATCGTCAATAAATGATTTTCAAGCGTTGTGAGAATTACTTCAAATTAATTCACCATGTAAGAAAGTCCAGCAACATCTACGTATAAAACCAAACAAATACACCAAAGAAAAACATGAACAATTCTAACTATTAATTCCTTGACCTAAAAGTTTGAGTGTGCAAGACTGGCTATGGCAAAGTGAGGAAGAGGGGGCCCAAAGCACAAGAAACTATTGTGCCGCTTATACAGACCACGTATCAAACTCAAACACATAATTCAATCATTTATGTTGTAAGACTCGACGCGTTTGACGGACTTGTAAAATAAATTAACTTTTTATTGAATATGAACACCCTTAACTTTCCACAATATGGCTGCTTATGCGAATGTGCAGCAACTCATAACTAAAGTTGCAAAAAATCGTCCCATGTTTTCTAAAGAAGGGTTGGCATGTAGTCAATGGTCAATGAAATTAGTTTGACTTGTATAAGGCGTAAAAAGACAGAAACGCATTGCTGTGGACTTTTCTTGCAATAATGCCATTTTCAATAGCTAATACTGCCACCATCCCAAATTTCTAGTCTTGTTTTTGTGACATGATTGTCTAATTAAATTATTATTATTTTATCTACAATTTTTTAATGATTTTACTAATTTTATTTAATAAAAAAACTTAGTATATTTAAAAATTTATACATTTGACAATATAAGTAATTTTTTTGAGGCTTCTGGAATAGTGAAATGGACAAGAAATTTGCAATGGATGGAGCATAACCTAGTCCATTACACATTTATATTCAGTTCTATTTTTGCAATTCCATAACTAACATACCATGTCATCCTAATAATTGTTTACTGAAAGTAATTAAATAGTGGCATATATTTTCCCTATTTTTACTGAAATTACTTTAATTACTGCCACCGTGGTGCTCTTCACCTAAATATCATCGTCATATAATGGGACAAAAAGAAAAAGGAAGAGAAAACTATCATTTCTTTAACTTTGACTTTTCAACTTAGAAAAGTATTTTTACATACCAAGTACAATCTATTTTGTTCTTTATGCTTGTGCAAATTTCCAAAATTACCCGTTCCTTAATAAATCAAGGGGTGGGATGTTTATTTTTTTTTTCCAAATAGAGAGAAATTTTATTAATCCAACTGTTGCTGCCATTACATGAGATAAAGGTGTTAGCTACTGGCGAAGACCTAAAAGAAGCTAATTTGTCACGCCTTAACTTCAAGCCTACAGAATATAACACACTTTACACTTGACAAACACAAAACACATTGTTAGACTCATAACTATACTATCGTCAAAAGATATTAGGTCGACGTTAATTTACCCAAAAAAAAAATATTAGGTCGACGACGATTGAGCGATGGCCAAAACAAGGCCAAAGGAACATAGCATGGTGGAACAAATTCAGATAGAGTGGACTCTTTGGATGTCAACACGTAAAACCTATGGGAAGAATAACCACAATAGCACCTGCAAAAACAACAATTAGAGAAAACAAACCTATAACGATACTACTGTAGCATTCGTCTTTGTGGTGCGTGAAATACATGAGATAGTTGCTACTATCCTCAATAGCACGCAATCGTTTACGATTGTGCTTTTCATATATGTTTGAGGTATGATCGCGTTGAATATCATCAAGATCCGTGAGCCTTAGTGAGGGAGTACTTCTACACAAGGTGGGGTGGAAATAAAATTAAAGGTGAATTACCATTACGGCATTTTCGGTATTTTGTTATAGTTAAAAGTGGTTGTAATTTTACTTAAAATGGTGTTTTTGTGATTTATGTGAAGAGAATGACTTGCATTGAAATTTTAAAAAATTGGTGAAAATATCAAAATACAAAAAATACTGTATTGGAAACTTAGTCTAATAGTTTTTGCCAAAACTCTTGAGATCATTCAGCTCATCAAGAGAAATTCAAAGCATTAAAGTTTAGACTGGTAACCAAACCAAATCTAGCCTTATATCCCAATTAATTGTGATCGGCTATATGATTTTATTTTATTTTTTCATTGAGCTATGAAAAGGGCTACTTGTTCACTTAGATTTAGCAGATTCATTTTTTTTGCGCACAACAACATCCAATGCATCGCTTTAACAGAACACCCTAGCGTTTCTTGTAATGACAATAGAATTCATATCCCAAAGATATTTATTTTATCAATTTCAAGAAAAATGATTAAATTTTAAAATTTAATAAAAATAAAAATAAAAAGGGAAAGAGGATATACAAATAACTGAATTAATAAGTTCCAAACAATTCTCTCCAAATTACACCTCATCAGTCATCAATAATTTACCTGTCCAAATCTCAACTTCTGACCCATGCTCATGCTGATTCGAGGTGCGTCACCTGACCACGCGCATCGATGTCAACGCGGTAATTTCAAGACAATCCCAAGGCCATTATTTGACCCCTGCATCGCACAAACAGTAAGTCTAGGTGCTCCAAAAGAGGACCTAGAATTGCTCCGAAAGTGTAAATTAACGGTTCAGATTTATTCCAAGTAAATCTGAAGTGAATCTAAACCATTAATTTTCAAATTTTAGAGAAATTCGGAATGTATTTTTTGTGTACATAGCAGTGCTGCCTCAATTTTCACAGCAACGTAAAAACATATTCGTAATATATTCGCAGGAATCTAGAAATAGTAGGAGAAACCACTCACTTCATCCCTCGTATCGTATCGTGTCGGAAAAGCAGCGGTCCATTTCGACACACCTTCCTTTTTCCTTCTCCCATTACTCTTCTGTACACGTTCTGACCAAAACTTGTCCAAAACCGCCAAGAAACCTCCAAGAAAACCCAGCAGCCCACCTGTTTTCCAGACAAAAAAAACCAACCCGGGCACCTTTTCTCTGCAATAGGAAATCCGGCAAAAAACTTGGGCGAGGCTCCAATCCAACGTTTTCAACTGGACTACTTTTCCTTGTCTTTAATAACTTTTCTTGGTCGACGCTCTCTTCCTATAAATACCATAAACACGCCTATGCAGAAATGGCTATGTTTGTAGAACACGAAGTACACAATTCTCAGTTGAAGAAAGCTTGTTGTTGTGGTCTGTTTTTCAATGGGCTCCCTTTGTAATAGTACGAATCCTTCTCCAGTTTCTGCTCTAAAGTTACCTGGGCTCGATCGTTGTAATTCGAAGTTAGTTTGTTGTTCAAATTCGAAAACCGGTAGTGTCGTGCAATTGCCGATGGGAAGTTCTCCGGGTAATTCTCAGCCGAAGACCCTCACCGGGGAAGCCGGTTACGTTCTTGAAGACGTTCCTCATTTGACCGATTACCTTCCCGATCTTCCTGTAATCTCTCTCTCTCTCTCTCTCTCTCTCTCTCTCTCTCTACATGTATGTATGTGTGTATGTAGGTAAAACTTTGTGTGTGTGACTGATTTTCAAACATGAGAGTTGTGAATTGTGCTTATGATGACTGTGTTTGTGATCAGAATCAGTTTGTTTTAGTAGTTGAAAGTCTTTCATTTTCTTGGTTCTGTGCACTTTTGTATTTTTGATCAATCAAGGGTTTTTGTAGTATAAGCAAATAGATTTAAGGAGGACGGATGAAATGGAAAAAGTAAAAGTAAATTTTTTCCAACTTTGTAATTCTTTTGTTTATTTCGATGACTAGGATCCTTCCCAAGGCCTATTTTCGATACACGGAGTATGTGTCGGTAAAATAAACGAGTTGTTTTTGTTACTGATTTTAGTTTGTTAAATAAAATACACACACATTATCTGTGTAGAAACTGTATTTAACTGAAGTTAATAACCTGCATTTACGGAGTTTTTGTCTTCTAACGCGCGCAAGGTTCACCCAAGCAAGCAGACAATTGTGTTTTGGCATGACGGGTAAATCTCTGACATGACAATGATATACTACAATATTGACAGTACATTTTGTAATGTAGTGAGAGCCTATTTCGTATCATATGTACTTCTTTGAGGTGGAAAATCTTTGTCTGTCACTCTGTCGTTTTACAATTTGATTGATATTCTTCTGGTTGATGTTGAATTGGGGATTATGTCCCTAACTTCCGGTGTTTCTTGGTGTCAGACTTTTACCAATCCGCTGCAAGACAATCCAGCATACTCAGTTGTTAAGTAAGTTTACCAAGGCTCTCTTCCACTTGTAGCTGGTGATTTTTGTTCCTTTTTCCCCCCTTAATCTCAACAGAGCCAAATTAGTGCCTGTCGCTGAACCATTGAGACAAACTTCTGTTTTTACAGGCAATATTTTGTGAATGTTGATGACTCTGTTGCTCAAAAGGTCAGAATTTCGCTTTGAGTTTGCCTCTTTTTTTATGCTGTCTCAGAATATTCTTGCATATTCATGTACTTACCGAGGGAAAAAGTTCTCTTATTGTGGCAGTAGTCTCTATGGAAGTATTCTCATATTATGTATTAGTGGTTCACTGCATGAGAGCAAATGTGCCTCGAGAGGGTCTTGCTGCGCTTTTTCGGTACTGTCGCTGCTCAATAGAGTTGGAGAGGCAATACTGGGAAAAACTTCTCTTGATGGCTAAATTTAAGTTGAGAAGTTGGTGCCTGCATTTTCACGACCGAGCTCAGTTTGATCTGAAATTTTAAAGGCTCATCCTCCCAGAGCACATTGTTCTCATGGTTTGAGCTAGCAGGATATAGGCCCCCACTGGCGTGCGTAGATGTTCTCAGTTCATATCTCGTTAGGGGTTTTCATTTCCTGGCTTCTTCATTTACAGATTGTTGTCCATAAGAGCACTCCCAGAGGGACGCATTTTCGACGTGCTGGACCCCGTCAAAAGGTACCTATTCTTCGTGCCTTATGTCATTAAGTGCAATAGGTGGAATGATGTGACACAAGCTTGACATTGACACACTCTTGTCAAATTTTTACAGGTGTATTTTGAGTCGGATGAAGTCCACGCTTGCATTGTGACATGTGGAGGCTTATGTCCTGGTCTCAACACGGTGATTAGGGAAATTGTGTGTGGCCTCAACCATATGTATGGTGTTAAGAAAGTCCTGGGAATAGATGTAAGTGTCTTCTTCCTTAGAGTTCCAATTCCATGTCTCCAAAGGTTGTTTGTTTTCAGAAACTACTCTTATATTTTAGATATAACAAAAAGTTTGATATTACGTTTCTTGAATCTAAATGCGAGATCGGAGAAGTTTTTCTCCATCTTGACACACATTTCATGTTAGGAATTTCATTTACTGTTATTTAGCGGCACAGATTGTGGGGAAACCCATGCAGCAAGGGAACTGCATGCCTTTTGGCACTAGCATAAGTAGAAACATGCCTATCCTACTAGTTTTGAACTATCAATTCCCTAGACAACCGTGTCAATTTTTATAGAAGCTGTACTCCAACAGGAAAAATCTCTGATGCTTTTCCTTGGGATGGAGAACATTGAATCCTCAAACTAAGCTACGACAGCGTTCGTTTCTGTTGTGTTAGCCTGATGTTGTGAATTTCGTATTGAGGATAGGTCCATCTAAGTTCTGTCTCTTACAAAGAGATGCACCGCTTAATTTATAATGCATAATATTGAGCATCACCACTTAATTCGGTTGTTGGATGTGCAGGGAGGGTATAGGGGTTTCTATGCTCGAAACACAATCACTTTAACACCCAAATCTGTAAACGACATCCACAAACGTGGTGGAACGGTGCTTGGAACATCACGAGGTGGCCACGATAAGGGAAAGATAGTTGACAGCATTCAGGACCGGGGTATAAATCAGGTAAGAAGATGTTGATATACTCCTCCCAATTCAAGTGTCTTATTCATTCGTTAACGCGTATGTTAATGCACCTTTTTATTACTTATGCGAATCACTCTCCCCACTGCATATGTGAATGTATGATTCTTTATGTATCAGGTTTACATTATTGGAGGAGATGGTACCCAAAGAGGGGCATCAGTGATCTTTGAGGTATATTTGTCACTTTTCATATATTGCGGTTACATGAATTTTGCATTCTTGGGAGTCTTAAGTCTCCTGTTTGTAGTTTTTATAAAGCTACTTGTCATAATTTTTTACAGAATTCTTATACGCTGTTATTCAGGAAATCAGAAGGCGCGGTCTTAAAGTTGCAGTGGCTGGAATCCCTAAAACAATTGACAATGACATTCCGGTACTTCTTATGGAAGCTATAAACATATTATGGATTATGCTGAGTTCAATAAGATTACTGCTTAATACATAATTACAAATTTATTCCAAAATTGTTTGTTTGATTTGTATTTCCTTACTACAGGTAATTGACAAGTCTTTTGGCTTTGATACTGCTGTTGAGGAGGCTCAGCGTGCCATAAATGCAGCACATGTTGAAGCTGAAAGTAATGAAAATGGCATTGGCCTTGTGAAGTTAATGGGTCGCTACAGTGGTAAGTTCATAATTTTTTACTCATGTGCACCTTATTCCTCAAATCCTTGAATCAGTAATATAGCTTGAAAAGCTATGTAGTGCGAATTGAAAATTACTTCATGACTGGATGATGTGACGGTGTTATGTATGATATCATGTGTTTCTTCAATTTTTTCTTCTGTTACTAGTCTTTGGATCGAAGAGAAAAATCTTTGCTACCCGTTCTGTCATTCATCGCAATTATCTCAGTTCCACCTTTTACATTGGACTTCGATGTTACAGGGTATATTGCGATGTACGCCACTCTAGCCAGCCGAGATGTTGACTGTTGCTTGATTCCAGAGTCACCCTTTTATCTCGAAGGAGCAGGCGGACTTTTTGAGTACATTGAGAAAAAAATCAAGGAAAATGGACACATGGTTATTGTCATAGCTGAAGGTGCAGGACAGGATCTTCTTTCTGAGGTCTTGCGTTCTAGTGATCAACAAGATGCTTCAGGAAACAAGCTTCTCCAAGATGTTGGGCTGTGGATATCTCAGAGTATCAAGGTTTGCATTTTCACATGTTACGTTGATATATGCGCGTTTTGTTGAAAATCCATGTCTGTGTGCACATGGCGTATTGCCCACTCGTTCGTGTTTGCATGTACTACTATACCAAGTATCTAAACTTTTAGCTGTATTGAAACGTCAGCTAGCTAAGCTGGCTAGGTGTGGCTTGCTGTCGATTTCTTGAGTTTGAAATTTCGCCGGAGTTTGACTGGCCTCTTGAAACCTCATTGCTACTTCCAATTTGAAAAATCAAAGGAATGTACTAATTTTTTGTTTGACTCCCTTTCATCTTGACAACATGAAATTTTTTTTGCTCAATCATATTGCATGTTCGATTGAACACATATGTCAAATTATGTCCCCTTTAAATATGAAGCACTAAGATTGTCCACCTACGATGAGAATACCGCTCTTGTGAGACTTAGGTGGTTAAAATAAGAGGTAGACAGTAGTAAAACTTCGGAAATGTGGTTTATATTCTCCTGTTTCTTCCTTCAGTTCGTAGAAGATGTAATTTCTTTCGGCTACCTGCACAGAAATTTTGATATTGGAAGTTGAATTCATGGTTTAAATTTTCAGGATCATTTCTCAAGACAAAAGAAGATGACCATCAACCTCAAATATATAGGTTGGTACATTAGGTTCCCTGGTAGCATGAAACTTGAAATGACTGGCTTAACCGAATGCTGAAATTTTCATGTCCACCAGATCCCACATACATGATCCGAGCTATTCCAAGCAATGCATCCGACAATGTGTATTGCACACTTCTTGCGCAAAGTGCTGTTCATGGAGCGATGGCAGGTTACACGGGCTTTACAGTGGGGCCTGTCAATGGAAGGCATTGTTATATACCCTTCTATGTGAGTCGGTCCTTCCTATTAAACTAAACAGAACTGTTTTTTTTCTGCTTGATTTTCATGATTTGAGATCTGCAATAATCCTGATATTGGAAGAATTTTTTACAACTTTAAAAATGAATACAAAATTTCAATTCTTAAAATCTTTTTTAAAATAGGAACCATTGTTTCCCTGTTACGCTCTTGTTCCTGTAAAAATGGGGTTAATCTTGAATCTTGATGTTCTTGTGTGCAGCGGATAATTGAGAGACAGAACCATGTGGTGATAACAGACAGGATGTGGGCTAGGCTCCTGTCGTCGACCCATCAGCCGAGCTTTATTCCTGCTAAAGATGTGATTGAAGATACCAAAGAGGCAGAAGAGCAACCACAGACACCACGTACTCAGACCTCCGAAGACAACTCTTCCGATGACAAGTTATCGATGAACAAAGAGATGAACGAACTCCCAGTTATAGGATGAGATACATTTGATTATAGTTTGAGAAAATAGATCTGTGAGGCTTTCCATATGATTATAGTTTTGCAGGCCAACTTGAATCCAAGTTTGGTAAATGGTAATAATAGATGGGGGGGGGGGGGGGGGGGGGGAAGAGTCTTCTATAGCTAGATGATACGAAGGAAATTGTATTGAGGACCACTATTTTGATATGATTACAGATAGGCCTATCAGCCAACAGAATAAAATCACTACTCTTGACATGTTTTGAAGCCTGCCAAAATGTGATCCACAGTGTGCAAGTTTTTTTTTTGGCGAGGGTGGTGGTGTTCTTTATTGTGTTGCTACAGCCTACATACACTATACAACACGTGGAATGTTCGGTTTATGATGAAAATTGTGGCCAGCATTACTATATACCCAAAAAAATGCATCCAGAATTTTCCTAGAATTTGAAAATCAATGGCCCAGATTTATTTGGAGCAAGTCTAGGCCATTGATTATTACATTCTAGGTAAATTCTAGGTGCCCTTTCTGGGCACTTAGACTTTCTAGGCCATGCTACCCATGCCGTCTCCTCCATCCGCAATGGAGTATTACTCCGTCCAACATAGCACTATCTATTTTGGACATATCAACACTCTCTCTCCTCTCTCCCTTAAATGCGATCCCAACCCAACTCAACCATAGAAACCCAGGCCAAGAGTCGCCGCAGGAGACCACCGCCAGCTCTTCAGATAGCCCATGACACAACTGAATTTTTTTTACCATTCTCTGCAAGATCCGCCGGAATCAACAGAGAGAAGGAAACATATATGATAATAGGAATAATAGCCAAAGAACCTTTCTTGTTCGATTTGCCAAATATTAGCATTGCTTTGTCTTCTCTATTTTGGTGTTTCGCCAGTCTGCAGGCTCTTTACATTGAGTTTTAGTGATTCATATTTGCCCAGGTGGAATAAATTTTCACCACCCTCTCCTGTTGGAAATGTAAGCTTAATTGATGGGCTACAGTTAACTGTGGGGAGGGAGCAAAAAGAGATTTGGAATCAAACAAAGGGGTCCGAGCCAGCAACTCAGAGGGCTGGAGATTGGGTGGAAATCTGTAATTTTGTGTTGTGCTTGAATAGATTACAGAGAGAGTCTTGTTTGTGTGTAATCTCTCTGAATGCTTTAGCGCGAAAGAATTCCACTCAACATCTCTGACTCATTTCAATACTTACCACAACCTGATGCATTGTTCCTGCAAAAACAGAACACTACAAAAGAAAATACTTGAATCTTTCTCCAATGCTATGTTACGGAAATTATGGTGAAGACTTGAGAAATAACCCTGGAGCAACATCCACAAGATTACTTAGATAGAGTTGATTTAACAAGAGGAAATACTGCTCATCGTCAAGGGATAAGAAAACTACTCCATAACACGTATATATTCCTAGATATCAATTTTTCATTTGAGAAAAAATCTCGGTTACAGAAAGGAACATTAGAGAAAAGGTTGGCAAGAAACCAACCATTACCAGAAAACCAACTACTTAGAAACAATGAAAACTACATTGAACCAAGCACCCAACAAAAAAGCCCCCCAGCTAATCTGTAATTCTGCTTGAATATGCATGGCAAAAAAAAAAGCAGCAACCAGGAAAAACTATCTACACAGCATTTTAGTAGTACCCGAACTCAGGAAGCAAAAAAACAGCATCATATTTCATCACATCAGGGGAGAAATCAAAATAGCAGCACCAGTTTTGATTAGACCTAGGCATGCTGCCCCGGAAAAGCACTGAGCCCTTGGTGGTGCAACATTCCTTCCAATCAAATCCACACTTGCTTTTTATAGTACAAACCTTTTCTCCCAAGCCCTGTAGGAGTTATGTATAGGGCCTGTACATAACTCCTACTATGAAAACTCCAGAAGAGTGAACATTCCAAGCCATGCAATCTACTCTACTTTGATTAAGAACCTCCCCATTGGGCAGTTGTGATAATAGTTCATTCAAACTTTCCTCTTCCCGGGCATGTAGTTTGATCTTCTGAACATCAACTGCCACCCCTACTTCAGATTCATTGTTTCTGCACCAAACCTCCCAAATAGCTTCCCCTTGCTGGTGAGCAATTGTGTAAAGTGCAAAAATAATGCAGCTAATTTTGTGCTTCCAACCCAAACCTCATTCCAGAATGATATTGACTGCCATTTCCCACTACCAGCTGCAGATTAGATTTAAATAAGTCATATATAGAAGTGATTCTAAATGCCAATAATTTAATATCCCTCCAAATGACTGAAGCTGTGGCGTCCACCCTTTCATACTCTCCCCCTTTTAAAACACACCACCTTTTTCCATAGAGATTCTTCTCCACAATAACCTCACCTCCATTTCAATACCAATGCCTCATTCATGCGTCCAATCTTCCTTATACGCATCCCACCATTTTCCTTGCTCCGTGTTACGTTATCCTAGCTGACTATAAGGATTTTTCTCTTCTGTTCTGTACCACCCCATAAAAAATTACTTTGAAGTCTATCAATCACCTTTGCAACCCCTTCCAGAATTTAGAAAAAGGACAGCTAGTATATTCATAGGTTGCTATGGACAGCCTTAGTTAAAGTTACTCTTCCTCCCTGTTAGCATAATATTAAGAATATTATGTTACCATGTTTTCTAGATTTATTTTCTAATACTCCCAAAGACAAATACCTCTCCATGATGCTAATCTCATACGGATTTATCCACTTTACATGTTGAAAGGCGGAGCTTTAATCCTGCATTTCAAGACCACAGCTACATCCCTCTCCATATCCTCATAGTCTCAGACACCTGAACTCCACTAACCAAGCTCTTATGACAATTAATATTCAGTCCTGAAATAATCAAAATGAATTACGTCTGAACTCCACTAATCAAGCACATTGTAATTGTACAAGAGAGAACTGTAGTGCTAATTTGGCTATCAATAGCACCAACTCAATAGCTAAGAACTTCATTCCAAAACTCATATCAGAAAGAGCAAAAGTATGGACACCTGATCCAAACCAAAGGTCAGCACATCCATCAGAAGGCACCAAAATGCAAACACTGAAAACTATAATATCAAATTCCACGGATGAAGTAATTTGTAGCACTACATAAATCTTCAGTCCTGAAACAATCTGAAGTTCTTCAACCCTTCAGAATAAACTTTGCAAATCTAAACGTACAAGTCAAATTCGACCAAAAAGGTAGGGCTACCCATTCAGGCCATTCATATATACAAATAAAAACCGACATATTCTCCCTTTTGTTGGGACTTCCCTCCACTGAAGTTACAATGTTTGAAAATGACTGCAATAACATATACCTCAGCTTAGACTAATTTTATGCGCAGATATAAATAGCATGCACGTGAAATTAGGCAACCAATAGGAAGAAAACAAAATACATGTGATAATAATCTGTTGAGATATAAGATTATATGTAGTTTTACACCTGTCTAAAGTACATCAAGATCTGTGCCAACTATCAAAATTATACATCTCTCGTGTCCAAAGAAATCACCCAGGCTGAAAAGCGTAGCTTAACAATTTGCAAGGACATTGCACAAAAAATAATTGATGGGTGGGATTTCCTTAACATTTAGAAGCAAAGGCAGAGAAGCACACAAACTGGACTTCATTCACACCAATCATACTTGCAAATAGAATAAATACTTTCTCCCTCTTTTTTTTTTGGCTGAATTCCCACACATAATACAATTCACATACAGTCATACACATGTAGAGTAGATACTCAACTAGGATGGAGGAAAATAATGACACCTCTAAATCTGGACACATTATGACCCGCACAAACTGTGGAGGTCACAATAAAAATCAGGTTTAATTCTGAACAACAATGACCATTTCCCGGTAACAATTTCGTTTCTTTTTCAGTTTTTCCCATGGAAAAAACATTATGGGAACGTTACTAACTTTGTGTTTTTGAGTCATGCTTTTTAAAACAAACTCAACGAAGACATACTATGACTCTTACTAAATTAGATCACCGAGTAAAAATCTATATTGCTATGGGTGGGGTGAAATGTTACAGACCCGAACACCATTCCATGCTTGAAGATTGAAAATTCTATTGGAGCCAATTCAGGCGTGAATAACAGGTCCATATAAAGAAAACTGGACATGATACTATGAGAAACATTGGCATGAAAATGAACAAATATCAAACACTGTGGGTAAGTATGTTGGGAAATCTAGTAATCGAAGAAGCAACCTCACCGGGTTTCATTTGCAAAGTTGCAAGGCATTAAACCAAGGGGATAAGCTTCTCGTCCAAATGAAGACCAAGTATTTTGGGGCACTTCGAAACAACATAAGGAAGCTTTCTTTCTTGGATACCAAAATTTCTCAAGTAATCCCAGTTTTCATAGGCTTTTTCCCTTTGCACACTCTCAAGGCGCTTGCACTTTGTGAACTTTGCATTAATACTTTTATCATCAAAGCCTCTGCCCTAGAAAAACCACCTAATGCTACTATAGTAGCTGTTGTTGATTTCTATCTCCCCTGTAAGATATTGATTGAATTTATTCAAAATATTAGAATCAAAATTACTAATTTTCAGAACGTGAAAAAGGGTACCCATGATCTGAAACCAAAAAGGAAAACAAGCTTATACAATAGAAAACCAAGTGAATCACAGTCTGAAAGCATATGATTGTGCAACTACAAAAAGCACCAGCCTAAAGTACACTGTTAAAGTTTCCACAAAGCTGACTTCCAAACTCTAGTCATAAAATCATCTAATGTAAGATCCTTTCCACTAATCAGCTGAAGGATGTCTACGATTTTTACTCATAAGTAATCTTGTTCAGAGCCAGGGCAGGCCTTGACATTTGGGGGTTCCAAGGCAAATCTAAGAAAGCAAGGCCCTTTATCCATTTAACAACCAAAATGATAAAAGGACAGGGCAGCTTCAAGAACAAAAATATTAGTATTCAGCAAGATACAATTTTAAAATACGCATATCATTGCAGAAATTAACAATTACTTAAAAGATCGTTCTTGTTGGTTTTTTAGCTACAAAAATGTTAATTTTGCTTCATATGGTCATTATAATTCTATAGGACTACATTTGTGGAATACTACACAACTTTGTTGGCGCCAATCATTTTAGCAAAATGTTGAAGGCCCATCACGAATGCCTTACTCGCCTTTGCTCAGGGCCAGTACTATTCAGAACCTATTAAGTACAAACAAACATAATTTGGAACCCTCCCATTCTTCAGCCATAAAGCGTATAAAAAATATTCTCCCGAGAAGCTTACCCAAAAAAGGCCCAAAATCAAAAATCAAATATTGCATAAAATCAACAAGCAGAAACAAAGAAAAAGATAACCACATTGCTGTTCACCCTTCATTTCCTCCGAACTCCATTATCAGGGTCAAAAACTCGAATTTACGATTTGAATTAAGGTAAGGAAACAACCAAGTAGAAAATCAATCGTTTTTACACTTGTGTGATGAGTAATTTAAGTTTCATGGAAACTGATAGTACACGCTCAACAACAATAGATTCAAAAAGTGAAGAAAGCTACAACAGATTGAACCACATGCATCAATGAAAAGTAGATCGTACCTGCATTCAGCGCCATGGGCAAGAGAGCTCGGTTCAATTTCCCGCTAATCAGAGACTCTATTTATCGGTTTCTCTGCTAAAATGGGTCTGATTCAGTGTAGCGAAATCTATTTTCAGAAAAACAATTTCACATAAATCATCTTCGATTATGTACAATTCAATTCTCGATTGACATGATTCTTAACATAGTTTATCTTCTTGACAAGATCCAAAACATGAACTCTTTCGATCGTGTTAATAATCATGTAATGAATCACAATCGAGCAATTACTCCACCTCATTGTATTGTCCATAAAAAGGGTCGGATTGAATGTGGGCAACTCTATTTTCACCCAAAAAAATTCACACAAATCATCTCAGTACTAATAAGAACTAAATTTGTATAATAATTAACAAGATTTATCTAACTGACAAGATCTAAATGTTGAACAATTTCGATCAGATGAATAATCCCCGAATCAATCTCGAGTGACGAATTAAGTTCTTCAAATGGACAAACGAAAAAACGACGTCGTTTTGGTACGTGACCTATGTCCCGTACCAAAAACGACGTCGTTTCTGTATAACATCGCAACTCTTATAAACGGCTCATCTCAGGCGACGACGCAACCTCGCGAGCACCAGTCGTCGTCGGGAATACAATCTCTCTCTCTCTCTCTCTCTCTCTGTGTTTCGGAGATGGGGATCAGATTCATATTGATGGTGAACAAACAAGGCCAAACCCGACTCGCCCAATACTACGAGTACTTAACCCTCGAGGAAAGACGAGCTCTTGAGGGCGAAATCGTTCGCAAATGCCTCGCCCGCAACGAGCAACAGGCCAGTACTCTCTCTCTCTCTCTCTCTCTCTCTCTCTCTCTCTCTCTGCGTTTAGCTGTATGATACACACTTGCGGGCCATTGATTCCAGTGCTCATCGATTTGCGATCCGAACTTTATTAATAGTAGATCATTCAAATTAGTTCTTCATTGGCATTCGGCTTCAATTTATTTGTCTGTAATGATCTCAAATTTTATGCTTGATACAAATTGGACTAAAATTCAATTACTGGGTCAGACCTAATTTCTTGATTTGACTTGAAATTGGCCCACAATTTGGCTAATTATGATCAATTTGAAGTTAGGGTTGGGTTTATAGGGTTGTCAATTGATAGAGATTTTGTTCGTAATAGAAGATAAAGTTTCACATTTATCATAGGCAGTGGAAAGACCCCCCAAAATACGTAGGTATGATTTAAGAGAATCAGCTTGAGGATCTGATAGGTGATAGGAGCATTTGAAAGAGAAAACAAAGCTAATACGTAGGAATACTTGAGTATCTAGTGTTAATCACTTATTGAGTACGTGTAGAAATAAAGCAAATTGAGAAGCCTAATGTTAATGCGAGTTTACCTTTACAATCATGTTTGTGCAATAGCATCAGTAGACAGGTCTGTCTGCGATGAAGTTCATACGCACCGGGAGAATTTAACCAACAAATTGATTTTGAATCATGAAGGACTTTTAGCCTTCCCTAGTGCTTGGATTTGTTTGTAATGGTCGGCTTTCCTGTCTTAGTTGTTGCAACTTGCAAGTACAGGAATCTTATCGAGAACTGGCACCATGGGGAAAAAAATTTGGATAAATTTGGCAATTGTAAATTTCAATGTGTCATTATGACAGAAATGTTATAGTTCCTTTTGGTAATCAAATTCAGCTAAACCATTGTTACTCTGTTAAATGCACGCGAGGTTTGACCTATCCCTAAGCAAAACATTAGCTGATGGCTTTAGCTAATCATCTAATGGCTTGCTTTCTTAGTTCATGCATTATGTACTCGGCAGTTTAAAGTCCTTGATGCTGTGATGTGATGGAGTTCTTGAACACTGTACTGATGCAATCAGCGTAACATAGCTCCCATTGGAAGATCATTTTTAGTGGCACATAAACCATTCTGAAGATAAGAATTTAATGGGTTTTTGTGCTCACATTTCAAGTTAGGTTATATATATTTACATGCATTTCTTCTTCTTTTTCTTGTGAAAGTAAAGAAACTTGAATCATTTGCGTCTTCCATTTCCCTATTCAAAAAGAAATTGTTCAAGTAGTAAATGTATTACATTTGAATGCATAGGCTTTAGAGTGCCTTTCTTGTGAATCACTCAAAACAAACTGAGCTATTGCATGCTCAACGTATAATGGCTGTTTTGATTTCTTCGCCTCGCCATTCTTTTTACGGCATTAAGTCTGCTTAATTTAACATCCCTGAAATAGTGGCTTATCGCTTTGGTTGACTTGTTTATATAGCTTCCAGACCTACAATTTGTTTTCACATTGTTTTATTAGGATCCTTTCTGATTTCTTAAGAAAATGCATCAACTGTTCTATGAATTTGGCAGTTATTCATATTTTGTGCCTTGATGTTTTCGTCTTATGAAACAGTGTTCCTTTGTCGAGCATCGTAACTACAAAATCGTGTACAGGCGCTATGCATCACTGTTTTTCTTGGTTGGAGTCGACAATGAGGAGGTAAGTGTTTCGCATGTCCTCCATTTCAAAGAAGGGCGCTTGTTTATGAAAAGGTCAATCATAAGTTTCACCACACAAAGAGATGGCTATTCTTCTAAAGCTTGGACTTTATTCAGCCATTCCTTGTAGAGTGTATCTGGTTTATATGACTTCTTTTATCACCATGAATATTCCTTCTGATCACAAGTTGTCAAAGTTTGGTTATTTGAAGTTTAAGTTTTCAGAGCTGAATCTTAGGTGAAGTGAAATGAGGAAAAGAAGCTTTATTTGGTCAGAGAGTACATGTACATTAGACGTGCCCTTAAAATTCTCCTTTTTCCTAATCAATGAAAAGTACCATAGGGAAATGTGCTATTTCTAACAAATTCACAATTCCTGCTTTCCCCGGCATCATATATCGTGTTTCTGCATATTAACTTCTCACTCTTCATTGTGTTCTATGTGCAGAATGAGCTTGCTATTCTCGAGTTTATACACCTCTTAGTTGAAACCATGGATCGCCATTTCGGAAATGTGGTGAGTCTTCTGATCTGGAAAATTGCATAACTAAGAACCCTCTCTCTCTCTAAAATTTTGGGTGCCGGGCAGGCACCACGTGTCCATGCCTGCGCACTCAATCCAGCCGTCCAAAAGTGTTTTGAACGGCTCAGATTTATTAACACCCCCCCCCCCCCCCCCCCCCCCCCCCCCCCCCCCCCCCCCCCCCCCCCCCCCCTTTTCTCTTTTAAATCTGGACATTCCAAGAGTGTTCTGGACGCAGATTGGGTGCGCAGGCACGAACACTTGGTGCCTGCCTGGCACCCAAAAACTACTCCTCTCTCTCAATTCTTGAATGTGTGAATTTGCAGTGTGAGCTGGACATCATGTTCCATCTTGAGAAAGCACATTTCATGCTGGAAGAAATGGTCATGAATGGATGTATCATTGAAACAAGCAAGGCAAATATCCTTGCTCCAATACAACTGATGGACAAGGCATCATAATCTGTTTTTCTCTCATTTTTTCCTTAACTTTAGTTACCGTACGGCGCTTGAAGCATGTTATTCCCATTTCATTGATTAAACCTAAAGAAACTTTATTGTAAAATAATATTAGGTTTGTATTGCGATCACCTTCGTCGCATTGGTTCCATGGATTTTGAACTGTTCCACTGTTTATTTATGCTGCCCGTCTTTTTCTTCAGGCCTGCTTGAAATCCAAATCCTGAATAAAATGATTGACGGGCAACATTAAGCTTGTAGTCCCACCATTATGAACATCAATTACTGTAATGCTCCAAGTCCCACATCGGTGGGCAAGAGATTTGTTGTGAAATATATAAGGGTACGCGTCGAGCTACTGTATAACTTGAAGTTAATTTTTTGAGCTACGTGATTCAACCTTTTGAGCCACGTGATTAGGCTAAAAGTTAGAGGGTGTTTGGGAACCTCATTTTCAGCTTTTCTTTTTTGGCTTTTTAGTTTTTTGGATTATGGTCAAAATGTATTTTGAATTTGATAGAAGTGTTTGGAAAAAATGTGCAGAATGCATTTTGAAACAGGAGTAATGTTTAGGAGATATGTACAGAATACCTGCTGTAGGTCTTTTTGTTAAGCAATATGGGAAAAGTGAAAAATGAGAAGTCAAAAAACTCCTCTCAACCTATTTTTTACTTCTCTTCTCTAAACTTATCTCAACCTATTTTTTACTTCTCTTCTCTAAACTCAAAAAACAAAGACTCATTTTTGCGTTTTTCACTATGGTGTGCCAAACACCTAGAAGTAGAAAATGCAAAAATAGGTAGCCAAACACCCCCTTAGCAGGTTAGCTGGGGCGGGTCGTTATAGGTGGTACTAGAGCACAAGCCTGGTCTACATGTTGGGTGTCGCCTCTAAGATCTACAAGAGCCACTTCTTGAATCTCGGAGTTGGAGCAAGTGCCATGCAACGAGGGCATTGTTAGGCCAGTCCAGAGAGGACATTGCATCACAAGGTGAGAAGATTGTAATGCCTCAAGTCCCACGTCGGTGGGTAAGTGATTTGTTGTGATATATATAAGGGTACGCGATTTGTTGTGATATATATAAGGGTACGCGTCAAGCTACTGTATAACTTGAGATTAATCTTTTCAGTTACGTGATTAGGCTAAGAATTATTAGCAAGTCAAGCTAGGTGGGTCGTTACAATTACTCCTAAAACGCTATAACGCGTTATCCTTGTACTCTGAAATGCTGGAGCATCACACTCTAAATGTGACCGAGTATCCCACTATAAATGGGACCTATTTACGAATATCATGATAGTCAAAAATCACTGATGCAGAAAGTCCACTAACATACAACCAAGCTTATTTGTTCAAATGCAATAAAACAATTTCAGGAGAAAGATATAAAACAGCATCAACACAATTCACATTTTCATTTATCAGATGAAAAATTATTCATAGAAATCATCTAAATCTATTTCCCCTTGCATGAAGACGGGCATCAATATTTTCCATAAAACATTTGTCAAGTAACAGAGGATCAGAATTGCAACATTATTCACGAATCCTACATTAAGTCAAATGGGAACAATGTCCGCCCAGACCTGCCCCATATGGGGGATGATTAAATATCAAATGATAACTACGTATCAGACGGCTGCTGGCCTTTCTGTCGCTGCAATAAAAGTTCCACGAATATTGGGTCGGTACAAACTTTTCCATGTTTTCTGCCCTCGTAAATGGAGGTTCGAAGACTTGTACAAGAAGCTGGCAGATACCCCCTCCTTCCCTTGCCTGCAGTCCATGATCTCTCTATCGCAGCAAATGCCTTCTCTCGTCGAAGTGTTCAAATACAACCGTCATAGATTACGGTCCAGTGTTTGTAGAAAAGTACACCATATCTGCACAAAACCTAAGACTGCATCAATATATGGTTCGTTCAGGTTGTGTTTGAATCTTTAACATGGGGGTAGGTGGGACAAAATAGAATAGCAAACGTGTTCCAGCAATTCAATTAGCCCATGTAGACCTAGAGATCAATTTGCCGCATTGGAACCTCCATATAGCTGTCCACTATGTTTATAACGTGTTCTAAAGTAAATGCAAACGCTTCGAGGAATATCCCAATGTAAAAAAGTAAACGAAGAGGCCAAAAAGCCAACCACATCAATGTTCTAAATTACGAATGTGAGTTCTACTTATGTCCCTTTAAGCAAAAGCAGAGTACTATACCTTAATTAGGTGCAGAGACATATCAGCAAATACTGCACATTGGACAGCCCCAATTTCCTGATCCTCAACTTCGTACTCCACTATCAGAAACAGTAAATTTATTAGAACGCTAAACCATTCAATTATTCACGGAAATGTTTTCAAACTTTGTGTTTTTAATTAAAAAATGGAAAATAATTTTAAAAAAAAAGTTTAAATATATTACTAAGAGAGAGCATTCCCCCTCATGATGTGGTTGGACTAGCTACCTGTGGCACCTTGGTAAACATACAAGACAGATTTTGAAGAAATTATATCAGAAAGCAGAGCCTAATTGAGAAACCTCGCAACTCAAGTAAACTGAGAACGGATTGAAGTAAACAATCTTTTTACGCTAAGACTTTTTAACAGCATGGCAAAGAAATCCATTGCCAAGCCTTCATGCGAGCAACTGCTAGTGCTTTTAATGGACTTCCCACCCTTGCTGGACGCTCAAACTAGGTTAATTGCAAGCCTCCCTGCTCTCTTGATTCTCTTATAATCCACCGAGTTGCTGATTCAATGTAGAAGATTCATCACCAGGGACGAAACAATTTCCCGTATTGGAAAAATATGTTTAAAGCAATTACCATGGAAAACCATGTGCTTAACTAAGCGTTCTTTCATGAGTACAACCTTAATCTCCACTTCTTAACAACTAGAACACAGAAGTAAGGACTTCACTAATGTTGGTACAACATTACACCATGCGCAATTAGAGCTGAAAAAACAAAGCAGCAAAAACTTAACATGAAAAGTGGCATATTCCAACAATAATCTTAAAAATAATGGACAACTGAAGAGAATTCAATTCACTAACCTGGTAGGCAGCTGGTTAGTAGCATACAATTTGAATTAGTCCCCAATTGTACGGAATGTGGCTCTACTCTACAATTCATGCCTTCCATGAAGATGACAATCTCATAAGCTATTTTCATGGGCTCCCAGATGAGTCTTTCAAAAACCCACCATTAAGCACCTGTTTTTCTAGTAGCATGAAAAGTGTAGCAGCACCATTGAATGACAGTAGCAAGAAAGTATTCATTCAAATAGGCACAGAAAATGGAGATTGTGTAAATAAAAAGTACAGCCTGTACATTGGAGTAAACACTCCATTTGACTGTCAATACATGATATTCTCACTCTCCCTGTCTCTCTCTCTCTCTCTCTCTCTCTCTCTCTCTCTCTCTCTCTCTCCCTGCCAGCTATCTTTTCAAAGGTTTAAACGAATGTGGAGACCATAAATTAGTATTTAGGAAGGGGCCTATAATCACTCAATGAAAACCTTTCATGACTGCCAAAACATATCTGGGTCAGTTACTATACAATGTACGGTCTTGAATCTCTAGGTTAGCCACATGATAATTGATGAGTCGTGCTTGAATAGCTTTACACAGCACAAGTCCAAAAGGAAGCATCCACCATCCACTTTCATCCCTGCACACAAAAATAGGCAGCGTATAACATTGCCCAAAATTCAAATGTCAGATTATGACTAGCAACTCTTATTATTCACAGATATATTTCGGACAATGGAAGATCATTGTCAATTCATAAAATAAAGCTTCTTACATGCTAAAATTCCAGGGCTGAAAGTTTGGATGCTTTTTACTTGAATAATGACCAAATCCACATATGAAAGCAACTACCTGCCACAATGAAGGATACAACTAAGAATTCACAACATAAAAAGAAAAGTATTTGTTCTCCTCAAAATGAAAGGAAGAAAGGAGTATGACTCCATTTGGTACGTGTTCTATCAAACTCTACCAAACATCGTCCCACGATATCAGTTCTTATCCAGGGGAGCTCAAACCTCTCTGTCTACTCTATCTCCCTCGGAAAGTAAAAGAAACTACGATTCCCCAGACGTCAATAGTCGAGGCTTTTGGGAAGGGTTAACCAAAGACTATGCAAAGACCAACTTTTTGGCACAATTTTCACAAAGTAGATGCTTTTACCCAAAGCAAACAAACAAATAAAACCAGATCTGGTACCAAAAAATGAGAAGAAATGAACTCTCAAGTATATTTTCCAACCGTGTTACAATAGTCTGTATATGTATCTCTAGACATGAAATAAACTCCCCAAATCCTACCAACAAGAGGAGCTTAAGCTTTTGTTGTGCATCCAATCAGCTTTGCAGATTACCAAAAGAGGCAGTGATGGCATAATCATAGGTCTGAATAACACCAAACTTCGGTTTCAAAAAATTCAAACTTTCATCAACCTACCTTATCAGATAACAAAATTTGGAATACATTTTCCTGTTCAAAAAATTCATCAGCTTTGAAAAGTGACAATTTGGAGAAAGAAATCTTGCACTGACTGTAGAAACATGATAGTAAATTGAGAAAAAGGCTAGCACTGTTTGTCATTCACCTTTGAGTTATTATAAAGAAGGCCACCTTATGTGATGCAAAGTGTTGTGGACGGACCTTTGTCAACAAACCAATTGGTCCCAAGTTCAAGCCTCTACTTCAAATGATGAGTAAGGGGTAGAGAACAACTTACAACATTTACCAATGACATGATGTTCCAGAGAGCATAGAAACGTGCAAGACCCGATGCTCGCCTGGCTCCATGACTAAATAAAGCATTGATTCCAGCAGGGAATGGAAATAGTATCCCAAGAGGTAGAATAAACAAAAACAAGAACAAATCCAGAAGCGAAATAGAGTATAGCTGAAGTAAAGTAAGCAAGACTAAGCTAAAATCTCCCAGCAGTAGTATTGATATGACCAGACCAACAAGATCCTGCAATGATGCAGAAGTATATCTCAGACAATTGAAGTGAAGCATTTTTAGTTGTGAGATATCTGTAGATAACATTCTCGGAACAGGCCATATTACCTGATGACCAATAGGTTTGGCATTATGAAGCACAAAAGACAGAGGATAATAAAGAGTTTTCCTCTCTCCAAGTGTTTGTACGCTCTTAGTTTGTAAAATTCCTCCAACTACCCTTTTATGCGTCAATGCATCTATGGCCTTTCTTTCATGATTACCAAGTAAGCTGTGTATCAGATAGGAAAGAAAAATCAAGCTACCGTGCTATACTGTTGATTCCATAGAAACTCCATAATTAAATGGAAAATACTAGACACTGCTGTAGCCAAATTACCACGACTGTTGCTCGGCTGACAAAGATACATATGGCCCTTCAACTGATGGCTGCAAACTTTCATCTTCAACAGCACTTACAATAAGTCCAAACTGGTGATAACCACAAGCAGTAGGCTGAAAGCTAGCCAGATCAACACGTACACCATATGCACTTAAAGTAGGATTTCCATGTGTTTCAAGCCAGCTCATAATTGAACGAAAACTTGTTCTTAAATGTCCCTTGCGAACTAGACGCAATTGAGCATTTAGACCAGCCACAAATCGAAACCAAATGGTAGGAGGGACAGACTGCAATATGTGCAATAACAGTCAACAGCATTTTAGTACAAGAGGCCATGAAAAAGAGAAGTTATACACAAAAATTAATCTGATTACTTCGAGAGAGAAAAATATTCAATGGTAATCGAGAGCTCAATTACTCTCATCACAATTAGCAAACCTGACTCATGAGGCTAGTAAGGATATTGTCACTGTGCAGTGAGAAGGGAGCCATGTAACTTCCATCTCCTCCAAACAACAAAGACATTGGAAATCTTTGATGAAGTTGAGGAGGAAGGTCAGCTCTTTTTTCATCTCCACCAAGGAAAAAATCCACGTATGCCAGCATTAGATCAGAAGTTGCAGCTACCTGAGTGAAAAGATTAGCTGTTAATTCTAAAACAGTTGACCCAATGAATAAAAAGAATGGTAATCCTTAATCCTATCATGTACATTAAAATACTAGCTGATAATGACATGAAATGCATTGATTGAGACCCGTATTAGCCAGAGATTCGCTAACAGGAAAAGAAAAGAAAGAACCAAATCTTCCCACTCATTGAATTCAGCTCAGAATATTTCAGTTTCTGCTTTCTATGACTGAGAATTCTAAAACCCACCATAACTTTAAAACCCAGTCATTCCTCCAAATTGGCACCTTGAAACTTGTGCTTCTTTTGTTAGGAGAGTCAGAGGGAAGGGGGAGAACTGCTGAACCAACAAAAGTACATTTAATTCCTCAATCACATGGTTAACATGGACCTAACCACCTTAGTTATGAATCTATATCTAAATGTGAACAACGCATTCAGAAGAGAACTCAGAAGAATACCTTCAGCCCTTCATAGAGAGCACGTGAACGGCAAGAGCGCAAGCAAGCATGATCATATTCTGATCGAACAAATTCACGTAGGCGTTGTATTTTCATTTTCCTGCGCCACTGCAGCCAAGACCATGCAAGTGGATATGCAAGAGGTGAAAGAATGCTGTAGACTGATCCTTCCCACCACTGATAGGCAGCAAGCGCATTGATCTCATCCACGAATATGTTGAATGCATCCTCATATCTGCCTCGTCAACGAAATACTTAATAAAGAGTTCACAAGTGTTCACTAAAGTTAGGAACTTTTCCATATGCTTGATGTACCACTAACCAGCCCCTTTTATCTCACTGAACAATTTTACCACTTGGAGTCATTTATGATGAATCAACAAGAAATTCATTTGGCTTCCAAGATAATCACAGCAATGCGTAACAATTACGAATAAACATTTGGGTAAAGATATTTGGCATGAATATTTTTTGCACACACACGCACAGAGAAAGCGCACGTGCGCGCGCGCACACACACACACACACACACAGAGAGCTTACACGATTTCTATTATTTGTTCTGGAGGAGAGTAAGCGAGATGCCATGGTTCACCAAAAGCATTTGTCCCCATAAAGTACATTCTATGCACATGAGTTTGAGATTCCTCAGTTCTACTAGTTTCCAATACCTAAAGAAAACAGAAAATAATTTTCAGGATAATCTGGAGCCGTAGTAATATTGAACTAAGAAGGAATGTGAATCAGATGCCGGATGAGACAACATGACAAAGCAGAGAAATAGGAATATGATGGACCTCATTCAACGACTCCAGAAAGGGAAATGAACGATCTATCTGCAACCCACGTCGCGTTGGCACTAGACCAGGTAATTCATCCGCGTTGACAAATTTCATTCGAGCAACACTAAGCACCAGTGCTAGCAAAATTAGGAGAATTACCAGAATAAAACCAAATAACCATGGGCCCCCGAACGTGTATATCAATTCTTCGAGGGCTGTGTAACAGTGTGGCATGTGATATCTATCGGAAATGCACTTGTATGGACAAGGAGTATCAACAACACCACCTGTAAAAAACAATCAGAGAATCAGAGAATGACAGTACATCGTCTGCTACCTGAACCCTGAACAAATGAAGTAGTAACTAGATAACATAAGGAAAAGGGAAACAAATCAAAGTGGAAAAAATAGAACAATAAGAATGTTGCTAGAGAACAATGGCATCCCAAAAATGTAGGAATAAATCCAACATAAAGTTAAAAAATAATCTTTCAGTACAAAGAAACAAGTTAAATAATAAATCTTAAAGGTACCTCGCATTGAAACATATACGGCACGATGTGGGAGCTCATGGGATGGGCAATCTCTACAGAGGGCTCTATCAGACCCACTGACATTTTTAAAACTCCCAACTGGGCATTCCTGCATTAAATTAACCTAAAATATTAAAATTCTATTGGAGGGCATGGAAGCAATTCACCAAGTTGCATTCTTCGCCAGCACATAAGTGGTGGCCAGTAAATGAATGAAGTGAACTCATATACAATATTGAATATTAGTAACCAAACCACTTGCAAAAAAACAAATGTCAACTAAAGCTTTAGGCAAAAGGGCAAACAACATGTTAATGAAGTGAATACACTCCAACCTTGACTGTAACAAAGTCCTGACACCATACAGAAAAGTGCAAAGGACAGCAAAATATGCTGAAATAGCAAATAAACCTGACAAAAGATGCCGTAAAGCCCCTTTGGACAAGCTTTTCCAGTGACTGTTCCGTTCTCCCCAGCATAGTCTTGAGCTCTGCCCATCCCTCCCCTGCCCCAATAATAAAGGGGGGAAACAATGAAAAAATAGAGGCTCAAATTCCAAACACCTTGGAGACAGTTAAAAGCATAAATGATGCAAAACCACAATCATGTATGAGATTTGCCAACAAACAAGTGCACAAGAACTCCAGTCAGGACCTCTTGAGAAGCACGAGAATTTAATGAGAGAGAGAGAGAGAGAGAGAGAGAGAGAGAGAGAGACAATGAGGAACGAGTCCCACGTTAAATAAAAGAACATTGGCCTTGTTCGTTTAGTAGTTTTGGTTTAGTTTAGTTTTGAAAAAAGGTGTAATGAGTGGAGAGAGATAGAGAGAGAAATGAGTGTAATGATTACAAAACAAAACTAAAACTATAAAAACAAACAAGGCCGTTGTAATTGTGGAAGAATGTCAAGATTTCCAACTGATGGGTTCGATGACTAATAACACCAAAATAGATAACTCCTATTAGCACGATTTGTCCAATTGTACCCAAACCATCATTTTAGCAGTCACATGTTCACAATCTTACAAGAAGTTTCACATTACGCACAGCAGTAGGCAGTAGCACATTTTTAGTATATGATCCCACTGAAACAAAGAAACTCAGCTAAAAAAAAAAAATCTGCAATATCTAGCCAATTCTAGTGAGATAATAGTATGAAGGTTGAGAACGCACCCAACATGAATAGCCCCTTTTACCCTTGCTATGGGCATATAATCATCCCCAATGGGAATGTCTGCCCAATGAAAGTGAATCCTTCCACCACCACCACCGCCACTATAAGGACCCCCATGTCCTCCAACAGTTGAGACAGAAGAAGATTCACCAAGTACCAATGTATGAACAAATAAAAGAATAGTTCCGCCTGATCCTCCACCCGGACCAACGTTGGCAGTAATAATATCAGCCTGCTTTCTGACATTTTCCCCGAAACTTCCTCCGTCAGCTCGAAGTGAACCATCAATGGACAAACTTGACAATGAATGCTCCAATGAACCCATCACTGCTTGAAGGAAGAAAAATAAAATAAACCAATTAAACCATCTCTTTAGGAAAAAAGAACTTCGGGAAATCCCAAATGTAACATGGGCAGTAACATTGAGACTAAAGGCAATAAACAAATCGCCTAGTGATATCTAAAATCCAATGAATGAAACAGGGATCATATTGTATCAGAGCTTGCATATAACAAACATCACATCCGGAAAAAAAAGAGATGAATTTTATATTTTTCAGGGCAGTTAGCGGGTGTTATTTGTTTATTAGATGTTAATTCAGAATGCATGCATCTTGTCAACATTATTTGTTCCTACTTCCTAGACAGCTGTTGGTTGTATTTTAATTTGTTGTTTAATTTGTCGCTCCTTCATGTCTTCTTTCCTTTTTTCTCTTTTTCTTTTTCTTTTTCTTTTTGGTTTCTTTTATTATCTTGTGGGATAGTTTGGAGGCACGGCTATAAATTTTGTTGCCAGGAAGTTAGTAACGACACAAACCTTTGTTCTTGTCGTTCTCTTGCAGTACATCCCTATTTTTGTAACTATTTGATATGCATTCCGTGTGGGTCATAACAATATTACATGCAACAAACATAAAGAATTATAATTAACCCTGAGAGATGAAACAGTGCCCGAGGCAAAGGTGTAAAGACCATATTGCAAAGACAGGAGCAACGTTAAAACATGGACGAAAAACTTTTAAGGTCAAAGGCATGTACAATACAATCTGACGCAAAACAGAAACATAAAACCTGTCCCTTCCTCAAGATGAAATTTTATGTATATTGAAAGCTTTCCCATACAACAGATAGAGGGATGCTTGCACACACGTGCAATAACTAGCTTTTCGGCCACATGGTTGCATATTTGAAACATATATCCAAGATAGCAAGCATTACAGCATGAGACATTTGCCTGACAAAAGATCATTGTTCTAAAACATGTTCCTAAGCCGCACCTCATGTTGTTCAACTGCATGAACTAAACTCATCCATTCAAAAGCTTACCTATGATACCACCACCTGAAGTTGCATCAGGAAGACTATCATTTCCACTTCCACTACCAAGTTCACAAGGTAAATCAGCATTCCCATATGCAACACCACCCTCAATAGCACTGCCATCATAATAACCAGTACCACCTTTCCCACCATGTCCGCCTCCACCACCAAGACCATTGCTCAAAAATCTTCCTCTGCCCACCCCACCAGTGCACCCTGCATATTCGCCAAATTGATATTACAGAGGACATGCTTTTCACCCAAGAGGCACAATTTACAACAGAAAGTCAAAGAAAAAAGTTTTAACAAGGACAAGTGAGATTGAGAAAGAAAAAGGACAAGTAAACTAGTGATCGAGCATACCCAGTCCAGATGCACTAACTGCCCCAGATGACTTAACGTCTACAGTTCTAACCCAATGGAAATGGACAACAGATCCTTCTATTATACCCTCGACTCTTACATCTTCAACTCTGCAAATCTGCAAAGTTAACCAACCCCAACATTTTTTACATGCAAATAAGAGAAACCTCAAACAACGTAGTTCAATGTGAACTAACTCGACACCTCAAGAGTGAAGGACAATGAAGAGTTCACGTTGCAATCTTCAGGTGGATGAAGCAGTTCTTCGGGGCACTCCTGGAGGTCACAATAGAGCCTTGGTGTCCTACCGTTCATAAGAAATCAACTTAATAAACTATAGCAGCTTAAACGCAAACTGCGACTTTTCATATAGCCAGTGCTTACACATAATTACTGCTTGCATTCTCCAAGGGACCTCTCAAAACTGACCCAGGCCCAACCTTCATGTGATAAGAGAAGATTCAAATGTAAGTAGGTATATCAGTAAACCTAAACATGAATGCATCCAAAAGAAAGAACACGAACGGAGAATTTTTTAGAGCAAGGAAATGTGACTAGGAATACAAGAAGTTAGTAAAATCAAGAAAGGAATAACTAGAAGTTATGAGCCTTGCTAGTTGTTATTCAATATTTACGACGGAAGATAACCTGGAACTCGTGAACAAAAGAAGTTTCGTGAGTTCAAACTTGCAAAACCATAACGCCTATAACAATGGGATTTTAAAGCCTTGACAATAAAAAATTGAGAGGTGATATTGAAGCTTTTCCAGAGAAGTCTAAGAAATTCTTTGTGATATCATATAGGAGTTAAAAACCTACCGTAAGAATACGAATCCTACAATTCGTATGTCTCCTTCAAAAAATAATACATATCCCAACCCCAATCCTTTTTGTATAGAAATCATACGATATCATGGTGTATCCTACAATAATCAAGCGTATCCCAATTTGGTACGTATCCTACGATTACCTATTAGGAAAAGATCGGACCTTATCTTTAAGAATCGGAATACTGAACGCATTAATCAAATTATAGCGACATTCAAACCATTTGAAAGAAACAACCCAACTGCAATGTACTTTTGAAAGAACTAACCATACTTAATTGTGTTTTGCCTGAATCCTATACGGGCTCTTCTTTTCTTTCATGACTAAGGCAACAGGAAGCCTCAATGTGATAGACTCCAATTAGAAGAACTAAAATTTTTAATCTATAACTCTTTTTCTTTAAGTATATGCGGGTTTGGTTGTTTTATAAGGTATAATATTTTTTTAACTATATACTAATTATGATTAAAGTATTTTACGATATATGATACGTATCCCGATACGATTTATGAATTGAGAAAGACGATACACAATAAGTATCCCAATTTGAAAACACTAGATATTAGTACAGCTCTCTTGTTTAAACATGAAGCAATGTAAAATAAATCAAATTTGATACCCGAATTAAGTGATTATTGAGAAAGTACACATTTGTGGGGCCGGGGGCGTAACAACTTTCCACAAGAAATTACAATGGAAATGACAATGCAACACAAAAGAAAACCTGCAGTGAAAGCTTATTCTTTGAATAAGCCAAAAGGGGACAAATGAAAAATGCTTAATTAAGTAGTTAGTTAGACCACTTGGTTATCAAGAAAGAGATTCAACTAGTTACCCCATCCATCATCACAAAGAAAATAAAGGAATGAATCAAAATCCTTAAAGAGTACGTGTAACGACCCGCCCCAGCTGACCTACTAACTCTTAGCCTAACCACGTGGCTCATAAGGGTAACCTCAAGTTAGTAGTAGTGGGTAGGCCAAGCCTTTTGTACTACCTACACTTCTTTAATTAGACATTGTGGGACTTTTTAAGGGATGTCACAATCTCCCCACCTTGTGATGTAACGTCCTCATTGCATTGGCCCAACAACCTTCCCCAAGTGGATATGGTGTGGCACTTAGTTCTGCATGGCACTTTGCTCCAACTCCAAGATCCAAAAGGTGGCTCATGCAGATTATAGAGGTGGCTTTCACCATGTAGACCGGGGTTGTGCTCTGATACCACCTATAACGACCCGCCACTACCTTACACAATCTCTGGCCACCCAAGCTCCAAGGACTTCCCAGTAGGGTCACCCATCCCAGGATTGCTCCCAAGGCGAGCATGCTTAACTGCGAAGTTTCAAAGAACTTTACCGCTCGCACGGCTTTAAAAGGCCTTGTGCAAGTTAGGGCATGATCTATTCTCTTATATTACAGAATTCCGTTGCACCCAAGTGGGTCACGAGCTGTCACATTCTGCCCACCTCGTTGCATTGGCCCATCAACTTTCCCCTGGTGGCCATGGTTTGACACTTATTTATGCATAGCACTTTGTTCCAACTCCGGGATTCAAGAAGTGGCTCAGATTCTACTGGTAGCCCCCACCATGTAGACCGGGGTTATACTCTAATACCAATTATAACGACCCGCCCCAGCTGACCTGCTAACTCTTAGCCTAACCATGTGACTCATTAGGTTAACCTCAAGTTAGCAGTAGTTGGTGGGCCAAACCTTTTTTACTGACCCACACTTCTTTAATTAGACGATGTGGGACTTTTAAGGGGATCTCATAGTACGGCATTCACAAACAAATGAACATTTGCCATACGTGAAGAGCATTCAACTTACACTTATACCATAAAATAATGATACAACCAAACGCTGAGCTTCAATCACATCTCCCGGTCCAGACAAATTCAAAAACCCTTGCCCATGAACTCCCAAATTAGCATTAGAATGAATAACAGAGGATTCCTGCCAACCAAATACAGTAAACAATGTCAGACAAGAATGTAACAACAACAAAAGTAAGAAAAAGTTGGACTAGGATAAGCATGTATGAATTACCCTCAGAACCACTAAATTGCTGGCCTCTAGCAATGATGTTCCAACAATTGCATCCCCATCACCATCTATAAGGATTTTCGAATTCCACATCAACTGAATTTTGACTGCCATTCGCAAAGCCCCATATACCTAAAACGATTACGAAGTTAACCAAGATATTGTCAAGCCCCACATACCCAAAAGCAATTAGTAATTACAAAGTTAACCAAGATATCGTCAGCATATTGTACCCCCAATAATTATTATAACCGATAGGAAAAGCTATATTGCAGCTACTACATGAGGAAACAGGGACATTTAAATTCCACGTATACAAACATGATAAACTAGTATCATGATAAACATCATAAAGGAAGATTCTATTGATCGACAGGACTGATAAACTAGTATCTGCCATGCTTCAAAACCAATGAGACTGCAAACAGTAAAACAGAAGAGAGCTGGACATAAGATCATAGAGAAGTTTTGTAAACCGTAGTAATCTGGGAGAAATGGGAAACAATTTATTTTCATTTTATCAACAAACAAGCAAATATGAGATCTGAAGATAGCTAATACTAGTAGTAATTTAGTTAATAGGGTTTTAAAGACGAAGCATTAGCACATTATAAACTTTTCTTCAAAAAACAAGTGCTGAATAAGAATTTCAGTGACAATTGAATCATATGGTCGACAAGCAATGAGTGTATACTTTCTAAAAAAAGAATACATTATCATGACTCAAATTACTAACATAAAAATATAGGCACAATATTGAATATGTTCAGCTGTACAAGTAAATATTCTTGACTCGTGAATACAAAGTGACATTTTGAAGTTTTAAACAATCAATAGTTCTAGGCTTCTAGCATAAGCTTGTGTACTGGGCACAGGTGTTCAGTATCGGAAAAGAGTCACATTGAATAGCAAGTGAGAAAGTGGGAATATATGGCATTGGTAGAGTACATTAGAAGAATGATGCATATGCAGCTAGCCCAACGGAAGGACAAATCCAACTGACTGAGAAAACTACCACAGAACTGTCAACTGGATTAGGAATCAAAATTGTAACAAACTCTACTCAATAATCAGGCTTGAAGTAACATAATATGAACAAGAACAAAAGAGAGGCCAAAAGAGAAATATCAGTCACTTGCCTTGATTACTGATTCACTCATTAAGAGCTCTTCTGCCATTAACTCAAACTCTGAAAACGCGTAATGTACAAGCCCAAAGCTCAAAGTTGCGCCACAGGATAAACTAAGTTGTCCTTGAACCTACGTTTGCATCAGCATATCAATATCCTGAATAGATGTAAACCACCCCAATAGCAAATGCAGTATCATGCAGAATACATATGAAAACATCTAAAAAGTCAGAGCACATGATAGCAAAGCTATGTTTTCTGAAAAGAAATGCAAACTTTCACTTTGAAGAAAACCAAATGAAATCCATTTTTAACTTGTTAAAGCATCCCACTCAAACCAACGGACAATTAGCAAGCTAGCTTTCCTTAATCCCAGGGTATGCTTAGTCTGGATAAACAATCATATATATTCTGCAAATGAAAAAAAAGACCCATAAACGGTTTCAAGAGCATCAGCACGAGATGTTCATCGGAAAAAAGGATGGTCATGTATTGTGTTTGGATACCTCTTTTTTGGCTTTTGATTTATTCATTTTCTCCTTTTGCGTGTTTGGCAACTCACTACCATAATGAATCATCACAAAATGAGTTGATCAACTTTTGAAGTCAGAGAAGAGAAGTCAGAAGTATGGGGAGAGTAGCTTAACTTCTCATTTTTTACTTTTCCCATGTTGGTTATTCTATACATATCTCTCAAACACTACTCTTGTTGCAAATTTATTCCACACGTGTCTCCCAAACACTATTCAAATTCATAATACATTCTGACTTCTCACCATCATCTAAAAAGTCAAAAATGCAAAAAGTAAAAAAAATGAGGCTCCCAAACACCCCTGACACATCAGAAAATGATGCTCAGTTCGTGAATATGTGAAGCTATTAAGCTCTCAACATTCCTTTGTAGTGTCCCACATTGGGCATGTGCCCCCAAATGTTAACCATGGAGTGTCTAAGCCAAAGCAAGCGACAAGAGACTTTTAAGGTCCATATTTTCCATGGACGGCCATTTCAATGGCCCCCGACCGGTACTTACGTTATACCACAATTTGTAATTGTTTTGCAATAGAAGCCGGCTTGTAAGGTAGAACAGGTATGAGTTTATCCCGACCAGAACCAAGACCTGTCCACAGCCAGCCGTCTGCTTTTCAAAAAATTGGTCCCAATCATCAAGTTTTCACCATCAATGACTGATGAAGAAAGCGGCAATTCATAGAGGGCGGACTCGCTTGATAAGAATCCGTTTAAGAATGGGATTATAGGAGAGTAGGAGACAATAAAACTATCAATCCTAACAAGTACAGCAAACTAGCTTCCAACTCGTATTGACACCATTCCATTAGACAGTTCATCTCTAGAAAGAACACCTATGTGACTCATAACCATCTAGCACACATGACAATAAGCTTTCCCAACAATTAAATTCAGCTGCAACATCTACCTTGTGCCCTCAACATTTATTAGAAACGTCATGTTTCTGACCACAAAAACATGAGACAGAAAAGATGGCCACGCCAAAATGAAGGGGGTAACAAAAGTGGAACATGATAAGAATATGCTGTCCCAGTAGAACTCTTTTGGCCTCAACAACAAAATAACATTCAATTCAAACAGAGATAATAAAGGATGTTGACAATTCAATGACCTGCACACGACTCCAGAGCAAAGGAACAGTAGCTTTGGCATGATTTTGAATATAAACATTCGTCCAGAGTGGCTGATTAGGGAACTCTAAAAGAAGTGTATCAGTATCTGTAGACATGTTATGATTGCTCACAATAAGTCTACGAGGAACAGCATCATAGAATGTCCCTGCAGCACCAGAGTTTCCTAGACACCCGTAGCTTCTTCCCCCTGCAAGCAACAGGACAGACGTGGTAATTTGAAAGGGCCTATATTTAGTGGGATTGAATTATAAGAAATTCAAGGGTTACTTATATTGTCAAATATCCAAGGTAACAGGAGCTTCTAAAGCCTAACTGATAAGAGAGAGTAGCTCCATGATACATTGTCTAAGCCAACCTCTTGCTTTTGAAATCTGGGAAACATACGGATCCATGTTTATGGACTCTGGGACAAATGATGATGCAGGTACTTCTCCAAATGTCAAATTCATCTGATTCTCATGCTCCAAGACACCATGCATAAATTTCATATTCCCAAATATTTCTTTAACTTTGAACTTGAATGGTGCTTACAAACTAAGGCAGACTAGTTACATCAGAAATGCAGTTTGATGTGTTTTGCACAAACTGTACCAAATGTCTGTGACATGCATGTCCGTCAATCACTATCAGTGAGCTGTGTTGCCTCTTTAAGGCATACTATTGTAACAAAATGGCTTTTTATTCGTGCAGCCTAATCAAGAATTTTTAGGACATACAAATCAATCACTTTTGTACACACGGCAGATACTGTTTTGGGAACCAAAACATAAACCACAAACACTTTTGTCAGCATTTGAAGGAAGACAAGCTTTAGTCCACCATCATTCCAAAACTGATACTCCCTCTGTCCCGAATTTGTTGTCCATTTATGCGTGCTAATTTTCAATTGTCTATATCTTTCAATCTATAATTTTTTTACAATTTTAAAACTTTGTTTAATAGAACTCATCGAGAACTATCAAACGAGATCCATATTGAATATATACAACATTATACATTTGAAAATATCAACAATTTTTTGAGGTGCCATGAATAGTGCAAGTGGACAAGATGTTTGGACAGAGGGAGTACATCTCAATAAAACACCCCTAAACATTCGAACACATTCTCCATGTGATACCAAAAATACAAATAATTTGCATTCTGGAGTTCTAAGTCTGTATTACTAATATAAATAAATGGCAAACGCCCAACTTTCTTTGCAATCATCTAGATAAGCAAAAAGACTGCAACGTCTCAGAAAACCAAAGTCTTATTAACAAGTTCTTCAGTGTTACCTGATGAAATCCACTTTTTTTTTTTTTCCCTTTATACTGTATTGATCAAACTACATCAAAACTAACCCATATCATGATTGAAACTCAGCATTGCATGTCCTAAAATCGAAATAGAGGAGAGATGATTGAATCAAATCAAACACAAATTAGCTCTACAGGGGAGTGATAGCACTAATCATTGGGTAAAAGTTGTCCTTTTCCATGTTAGATATGGTACACGTCCAATGATCTCACCCCGTCTGCCTTGTATAGGCTAATTTTAACTTCTAAAATATTATTTGCGAGGGAGAAATGATTGAACTATATCACACAGTATTAGCTTTTCAGAGGAGTAAAAACACTTCTTATAAGGTAAAACTTGTCCGTTTTATATGTTTCATGTCCAATGATCGCAGCATCCTGCCTGCCCTGTGACGGTGAACTTTAACTTCTAACGTTCTCCTTGTTGGGCATTGTCACTGTACTGGGTTGTCAAAACAGCCTTACATTGCAAATAGTAAATGATGAGTTTGTAGAATCTTACCATGAATGAAGAACTTGGGGTCATCATGCCGGCTGAAAACATCAACTGAAACTCTTCCAGCACCACCTCCCGCAAAACCATTACCTCCGCAAGCACTTATATTGCCTTCCCCACTCCTGTTTTTCATAAAGAATAATAACCCTTGGGAAAATATAATGCTAGACTACTCTTACTTACAAAACAATAGTTGAAGTACTCGTTAGTACCTATATGTGAGTTCTCTGTATCACCTAGGCTACTCATTTCTTTTTTTGATAAGTACCTAGGCTACTCTTTTCAACACGATCTAAACATCAAAAGCCTCGCAAAGTGGATATCTGTCACCCAGATACACATCCACCTACCACACTAGTTAACCTATAACACCAATGGCCTTTGGAAAACAGCCAATATAAGGAAAAGAAAACCTTCCTATTTCCTGACAGGGCTGACAGCCAATCATAAATTTCAGTCCAAAGAATTAGCTTCTGCAAGTCTCTACCATAGTTAAGTTTACTCATCTTGTTGAACTCGTGTTGCAACTGCATCTGGATTCATTTACTTATCTCAATAAAGTGATTACAAACTACAACTCTTTGCCAACAGCAGTATGGTTGCCCCACCCATCCTGCACCCCCAAACATCAGGGATGCTTATCAAGTTATTCTTAATGAAACGGGAGAGCCATTCCACCCCAAATATTAGTCTACATAAAACAAGGATAAACTATCGCACGTGTCATTCTTATCCATAAATAACAATGGTGTAACTACTTTAGACATAGAGCCTCAATTTGCACCTTGTTAGACCCAGAGTACCTCTACAAAGTAAATGGCATGGAAATCACTCTCCTCTAAAGGAAACCTAATCATGGATTCAGTTGCTTGTGTACAAGTTTCACCAGTCTAGTAAAGATGTTATCACAAAAAGGCAACATATAGTTCACACTCTTTGCCTTTCTATGTGGCATCAATGACTAATCTACCTTACACTTTGTCCTAACCTCTGCTCTAACAGCGTTTTCAAAGGTCAACAAAGGTCAACAAAAAACATTTTCTGAGTCAACAGAGAAACCAACGGAAAACCAGTCACTTCAGGTGGAAAATGATTTCCAAAAAAAAGCTCTGGAAAACAATTTCTGAGAGATGCCCGACGCTCGCGACACCCCGAATCAAACTCAGACCCCAGGTACTGTTTACACCTCCACCTGATCCTGATTTGTTTTTTTTTTTCTCTCTTTCCACCATTCATTTTGACGTGAGATGTTGATTTTCTAAAGTTGCCCATAAGGTGTTTGAGAAAATCCCTCAACCAATTAGTATTAATTGTTTACAGATTATTTTCTTACAAAAAAAGCAAAGATTCCTGAAACTTTTCTAATGTATCCTGAATAGAGCACACAATCCTGCAGTTTGGGAAGATTCTCTGTGAGATTTTCTTTGCAAAGATAGAAACAGATAGGGTTTGCAAAACATAGAGCTACCAGTTTACGAGGACATCTATTTTTGTTATGTTTATGGGTTCTTTTAATGGAGTGGATTGGGTATTTGCTTCGCCTTTCTGGTAGCTGAGAGGATACAAAAATAGGAAGGAATATATTTGATCATTTCATGTTAGTGACTTTCCCTGTCAACCAAACAATAGGAAATGTGTTCCACAAAATATTTTCATAACACAACCAAACACCTGAAACGTTATATTTTCTCGAACAAGTCTTCCACGGAAAAGGTTTTCCGCCCGAAGCAAAAGGAGCATTACTAGCCATATCATCTCTAAACCAATAATGCAAGCAAAAACACTAAATCAAAACCATGAAAAGTGAAGTGCATGACCAAGTAAATTTACAGAAGAAAGATTTTACATTTTTGGGGCCTTGATTTTGATGCTTCCTCCAGACCCTCCACCACCTTTGATACCCCCTTCACCTCCATCAGCTAAAAGACACCCATGAAGTTCGATACTATTCTCAACTACAAACCCAATTCGCCCACCCCCTTTCCCACCATAATCCTCTTCTTTGTTCGTTGTACCGCCTTTACTACCGTAACTCCATGGCTCTGCCAATGAAGACCACGAATAAGCATCCCCACCCCACACATCCTCAGGCAACTTCTTATTGTCCACGACACAACTAGCACCTCTCCCTCCGTGTCCCCCGCCTGCCCCAGTCGCTCCGGTGGGGGTCCCACTCGTCTGCTCCGGGGGTGGGCCCGCCAACGCAGTCACATTAATCAAAGACCCATTAAACAAAGTAGCATTAAAAGCATCGACTAAAACAGTCCCAGCTATTATCTCAGCATTCAAACCTAACCTAAATTCACCACTCATGTTAAACGTAATCGAACAACCTTCAACAGGGCAACTCAAAACTACCCCTGGGAGAATATACAAACTCCCGTTTCCCTCTATATACACGTCGTCTGTGAAATTCAAGCTGTAACCGAGCTCGCACGAGGTGTTTAACGACCCAACACCATTTAAATCGCCCTCGCACGAGACCGAGGGCGGGTGAGGCGGCGGAAGAGGCGGGGGAGGGCTCGGCGGCGAGTAATCCCCGTGAAACGACAGCACATCGGCGAGTTCTTCATTATCGATGATCGAAAAATCGCTTGTTGAGGCAGAAGCAAACCCTAACCCCAATTGGGTATGGACAAAATTAGGGTTTGAGAAGAAGAGCAAACTAGCAGCAACTATTATCAGGATATGAAGAACATGTGGAGGAAATGGAGCCATTGGAGGAAAGACAAACTCATTAGCAACAGGCAAGAGAAGTTGGTGGGACTTATCAGAAGCGGTAGCAGCAGATGAACCCTAGAATTGAAGCTAGGATTGCGTCGAAACGTCGCATGGCGATCGAACAGGGGGGGTAAATTGAATTTTGATTTGGGAAAATTGGAGAGCGTCGGTGAAGGAGATTCTTGGGGTGGGGGGAATGAATGGTTTCCGAATTTGGACAAGTGTTAGCTGAATTTGTTGGTTTCGAGAGGGACAAATGAGGCAAAAGAAAACAAACGAGTGCGTAATTTTGAGGAAGGATTCTCGGACCGGTAGTTATTTTTTGTTTTGTTTTTTTAAAGAAGGTTGGACCGGTAGTTGAAATGGGGGTTCTTAATTAATTAAAGTATGAGCATGCCAAAAAATAAATATCTTGATTTTATGTGGTTATAAAATACATTTATGTTGAAATCAATAGAATAGATGAGCTCAGATTTGATGTCGCAATCATTTTGTAAAAATATTAAATGTGAAGGCATGGTCAATATCCTTAATTAATAAAATAAAGGAGTTTCAATCATTAAGATGGGCCCCATGAAAAATTCATAAATAGATTGAATTGGAGCATTAAACTAGTTGGAAGAGATTGGTAGTTGAAATGGGGTTCTTTTATGAGTTAAATGATCGGAATTGTTTTTTTAGTATTCGTTGAGTATATGAGCACGCCAAAAATTGTGTTGACCAAATTTCTATCCATGTGATTTTGGGTAAATTTCATTGACCTCCCCCTCAAGGTTTCTTAAAGTAAACTAACCTTCTTACTTTACAAAATATTGTCTAAATTTCCCCATTTCGTTAGCTAAACACTGACGTTGTGAAATTTTAGTACTAAGTGACTGAAATACCCTTCTTAGTCTTTTTCTTCTTTTCTGTTTTAGAATTACTATATATTGTCGTATTTGTATCTATAATAATTTGTTGATATTTGATTTATTTTTTTTGTTAGATCTTAAATATTGACAGCAAATTAAAAAAATAATCAATAACTTTTTTATACATTTTTTTTTCCAAGGTGTATTTTGCCAATTATAGGAGGGACATGTAGATTTCTAATCCACCAATAAAAAAGTCAAAGTAAATTTTTTATATGGTAGGTTAGGCATTTACATGTGTTTTTTATTTCTCAAAAGACAAGTAGGGGAGAAAAATAATAGACCATGATTATCAAAACATCAAATGCGTAAGTAATTTTATTAGTTCGAGCAAAATATTTAACTCAAGTTTAATACATATCTACACACACACATATATAAAATATGAAAAAGAACAAGATACATGAAGCAAACAAAAAAAATAATAATATTATGAAATTAATGTTTAAAAAAAAAGATGTAGTAGTAATTATCCAAATTTGATGAAATACAATTAACTTATTTTGATTTTAAAATTAAATATTCTAATTAGTAGAAAATTAATACTAAAGAGTATCCAATTGGTTAATTAGTTATTTTTTAACAAATATCCAATTAGTTAATGGATTTAACTAATTTCAACAGTATTTCGGTCATTTAGAAACAAAATATGACGGGTCCGGTAAGTGGTTAGCTAACGGAATGGGGGAAAATTGACAATATTTTGTAAAATAAGGAAGATCAATGCAATGTCAAAAACCTCATACGAGGTTTTGCATTTGTCAAAAACGTGAAGGGAGGTCAGTGAAATTTAACCAATTTAAAAACAAACAAACTTATCTTAAAATTAAGAAAATAAATGAGTTCTGATTCACTTATTCAGTGACAAAATCTTTTTAAAAAGTATAAATGTGTTTCGAAACGATATCAACTTATATGGCACTAGTGCATGCCTGTGCCTAAAGGCACAGCTTGAGCAATCGATGCACGTGTACTTACTCATGCCCGTGCCCATTCTTTAGAGAGGGGGAAGGAGAGGAGATAGGGAGAGAGAATGTGGTTTTAATTTCGAAAAGGGGAGAGGGAGAGAGAGAGAGTGGGTAGAAAGAGGGATAAAATGTAATATGATAACTGAGACAAAAACCGCTCTTCATTGTAATATAGATGGTCAATATCTTCAATAATTTTTATAAAATGAACAATTTCAATCATCAAGATGGGCCCTATAAAATCCGCACATGGATTAAATTGGATCATTCGATCAATTTGAAGAATCGGAGAGAGCCCAGCTCCTAATAGCAGTCTAGGTATCTATACACACTACTACAATAATTGACAGTTTATTAATGTCATTATAAATGAAATATTACAGTTCTTAAATCATTATCTATTGAGGTATCATTAAAAGTCTAAATTTAAAATGATGGTTTAAAATCGTCATTAATATTTATATCTATAAAATATGATGCTTTAAAAGTGTGTTTAAAAGTATAAGACGACAGGTTATAACTGTTGTCTTAGACTTTTAATTGCACCAACATAAGTGTGGTAAGGTTCCTTACAAGTCACAGATAATGATGTAGTGTGACCGTGATGGGGCAATATTTCTTGACGAGGTAGCGGAAAACCATATTTATGCTTCCATTTTATGAGCCAAAAAAATTTACTTCCTATCGTTTGCTTAAAATCCCGTGCATTGCACGGGTTATTGCTAGTATTTACATATGGAGACCTCACTTCAAAATAGAGACGTGTCCCTACAATAGTTTTGTGGGTATAACAATAGTTTTGTGGGTATAACAATAATAGCAATTACATATTCAATCCAAGTATTACAATATTCGTATTTTAAAAAAGATATTTTTGAGGCCTTCAAAATTTAATATGTTTCATACAAAGTTGAACATTCTTAATTTGAATTTTTTGAGTTTAAACCAATAATTTGAATAAAGATGTACTATTCATTGTAACTAGAATCTAAAACTCTATTTTCGTCATTGTTTGCAGCAAAACAGGACATTATTTCACTTTCCCTCAAAAAATTCAAATTAAGAATGTTCAACTTTGTATGAAACATATTAAATATGAATACCATTTTGAAGGCCTAAAAAATATATTTTTTCAAATACGAATATTATAATACTTGGATTGAATATGTAATTGCTATTATTGTTATTGGTTTTTCTATTGTCAGCCCAATGGGTTGACAATAAAACCGCCAAAAAAAAAAAAAAATCACGTACTCCAAGTGGTGGCTAGCTCGTGCGGTAGAGCTCTTAAATACCCCATACTGCATCTCGGGATCGAGTCCCACTTCCCCCTCCCCCCATGTAATAGATTAGGATTGACGAATGACAATATATATATATATATATATATATATATATATATATTTTACTTTTCCATACACTTTTACACATTTCTATACACTTTTCACACATTTTAATACACTTTTTAAGCCTTATAATCAGCCCATTGGGCTGATTTTAGAATTTTCCTATTATATTTTACATGATCTTAGGTCATCTATATTACAGCGAAGAATGGTTTTTGTCCCAGTCACATTTTTTGTCCCAATCATCGTACTACATTTTATCCCTCTCTATACCAACTCATTCATTTCAATCTCTCTCTCTCTCTCTCTGCACTTTTTTCCTCCACTAGCCCACCACACCCAAAATTTCAAATCACATTCTCCCTCTCTCATCTTTTTAAAATCCAAATCACATTCTCTCTCAATACCTCCTCTCCTTCCCCCCTCTAAAATTCGAAAGACGATAAAAAAAAATGAACACGGACACAGGTACAGACACGTGTGACGATTGCTCAAGTTGTGCCTTGAGGTATGGGCACGGATATGAGCATGCACTAGTTTTCTTACAATAAAAACTGGCACTGTTAGTGGCTTGCATTGGAGATGACCTCGTGGCGGTTTGTGGACCATTCAAAGCCCAAGCCCACCTACTGGTTTAGACACTGTATGGTATGTAGCCCAACAACCAAGGCCGATGAGATCCCAAGGTTTTTAAATCACCTGGGCTAAGGGCCCGAGAAGATCAAATGTGCGGAAATAATCCAGCCCTGTATCCAAATCGCCATTATTGTCTCCCTTTTAGTGGTAAGCTTATTAACTCTTCTTTCCATTTTTCAAAGACCATTTAACGCGGAGAAAATCCCGTCAAGGTTTAAAATGTTTGGCTTCCGTGAATTTCAAATATGCGATCTAATGAAGGGCAAACACTTTTTAAAACGTATAGCAATTATAAAAACCATTCTTACAAAATTTTCTCATTATTTTCGTCCTAGTTTTACCGAGTATTTTTCCAAATGTCACCTCTACCATCAACTTAATGACGAAAAATGCCAACATCTATAATAATTTTTTATCTAATTACTTCATTGCTACAGTTAATCTCTGAAATCGTTGAATGAATCTTAATTTGGTATGACGAATAAAAAAGACATAAATGAGAGCAACGAATGGATATTTTAACGACCTCATAAAAATATAGTACGATTTGAAAAAATTAAACATTAATTTTATTTAACTTTAGCATCTCTTACCAGAGCTCACTTTAAGAACCCCACTATAGGCTACCGATCATAGTGGTACCGACAGGGGGGGGGGGGGGGTGCGGGGACCATTTAGGAGTCCCGCACAAATGACTTAAACTGTTTAAAAAACGTAGAATATTTTTTCGAGTGGCATCGCGGGAAATCAGTTCAAAAAATACCTGCAACTAATTCATCCGATGTGCCCGTTGTAATCTGAATGAAAGACGGGTACATCGGATGAACTAGATGCAGGTACAAAGCTGATTTCTCGCGAAGCGAAGCCACTCGAAAAAATATTCTAAGGCCCAGTTTTCAAATAAAACCCAGGTGCTAAAATCATGATATTTGAAATAAAAAAATGAAGTGGTTCCGTGTATTGTTTTTCAATTTTTTTCGCACCAAATTAAAGTACACGAGCCTTTTGGGAAACTGGGCCTAAAACTTTTGAACGGTTTGAATAATTTGTGCGAGATCCCTAAGTAGGCCCCACAATATCCCATCAACACCAGTATGACGGGTCCCCTTAGGAATTTTCGTCACTTTAAAGTAGGAGTGTAACCGGTTCGGTCCGGTCCGATTCAGGGACGTTTAGAGATTTATGCAACGGCATAGTATGGACGTAGTAATCTAATGAAAAGGGCCGGATCATTACCTCGGAAGTCGGAAATATTTTCCCTAGGGATGAGGGAATATCAATGGATGTCTCTCTCATAGTTTTCCCTATGAAAAGCCTTCAATTAGGGCAAAGTTACGTGCACAGATGGCTGTGCACAAGTCGGCATACAAGAACATGCGCAAGTCGGCATACAAGAATCACTTACGGGCTTCTCACAAAAGATTCAATTAATTTTTTTGGGGTCAATTTATAAAAAGAATAATTATTCGATGCCCCTAGGGCAAAATTGAATACGAATCTAGACCACACAAATATGCGCAAAATTTAAAGGTTTCTGTTCTGACCGTACATGACACCTCAATTAATGGAATTAGTCTCTCAAAATTAGTCGAGCTGCGCGTAAGAAGTCCGGAAACCTGGCTATACTTGTAGCGAGAAAGGCATAGAATCCAAACCCTCCGGGAATGTGTTTCTGATTATGACAAATAATTCAACGGTTGCAATCCCATACCTTATCGGTATCAATTTCTTTTGTCACTTCAGCTCAATTGACATCTTTGAGTGAACACTTGACCTAACCATTTATGCATTGAAATTGTTTGTGAACTTTATCTTCATTTATAGTAGGATAATACTCCCACTCAAGCCTTTCATCATATAAACATTACATCATCGTTCTACTTTAACGTATCTTGAGTTGATTTTCTAGCCTTAGAGCATCACAAACAAGTCTTATCAGATTTTGAGTAAAAAATACGAGTGAACGGTCTTTTATCAACTCACATATTTTTCAACACTCCAACAATACTCCCACATATATATATATATACATATATATGCACCTCTTCGATATGTATATATATAGTACCTCGACAAGTGAGGTGTGGTCAAGCGAGGCACTGTAGCTGGATCTACAGAGGCGAGGCTCTTGGAGCCGGACTTCCCTCGATTGGCTCTCTTTTTGGGTGAAGCGAGGCAGAGAGGCGAGCCTTCTGCGCTTGCTCTTAGGTAAACGAAGAAGGTTTGTCCCTAGCTACTCAATTGGGAATGACTATCGGGTTGATGGTTCTATTACTAATTTTTGTATGATCATTTGAATCATTCCTCAGTTGAGCAGATACAAAGCAGTAGAGATTATATATGGCAAAAGAAAAAAAAAACATCGCACATGCAGTTTTGATCATGTTGCATGTTTTGTTTCTCCTATTTGTCTGAAATTTTTTGATCATGTTGCATGTTTTGTTATACTACTATTTGTCTCGAAAAACTGAACGGTCCGTGATCAATGTATAGTGTCGATTTGCTGCTGAATAGAAGAATATGGTATATTCACGTGAATAAAATTATGAGATTAGTTTTTTTTTTTTTTTCTTTCTTGATAAAAAATTATCAGATCTATTAATCTAACATTTTTATGGAACTAATCCTATTTGAGACCTGTGTAGATCGTGATGGGTAACACCTCCTTTATATGCCACAAAAAGTCAGAATAATTGGTAGGTTTCCATATATGATATAATTTCATATCTTGAAGAATAATTTAGGTTCTCTATGTCATCATTCCCCCAACTTTATAAGTTGAACTACCAGGATAAAATTTAATTCTGTAAAGGAGTAATAATATAAGCACTTCTTTTAAGGAGTTAGGTGTTCTAAGTCAAATCACTCCACAGTGTATGGTATACTATAAAATAAGTACTACTTTTAACTTATGCCAACTATAACGGAAGAGAATAGGATACTATACAGCAGCAGCAAATCGACACTATACATCGATCACAGATATCACACATGTCGAAGTAATCTCTCGCTCGATGTATTCTTCATTTGTTTTGGTTCTGTCTTATGTTCTTCTCGTATGCATTACGTATTTCTTTTATTGTTGTTGATTAGATGGGTTCAGTTATAATTGAAATGGAATTCTCTCTCGAAAGAAAAAAAAATAAAACAATTGAAGAGAATTAGACGTTTATTTATTTTTTTATTATTAGTAGTTTTTACTAATCAACCATTTATTTAATGATCAGTTGAGATGCACCTACTTTGCAATGATTTGGTCCTCTGTACTACATTTTAAATGATGTTAATCTTAATCTATTTGTTTTATTATAAAATAAATTCTAATGTAATGCGGAATTCCACTTTCCAGTACTTTCTATCCAGCAATGTGCCCTGGGTTCGGGCGTAGTCTTGAGCTTAAAAATGTGATCTAAATCATTTACTCTATAGACTTTAATGCTAACAAAGCATATGAAATTCAAGTCGCTTGGGCAACCGTAGCTTACTAATTGAATCAAATAGTCTTCCTGTGTATTTTGCAAATTGTTGAAGAAAAATGTGATTCGTTTATTGAGTTTATATCCAATCAATTTGATCTTTTACGGGACTGTTGCTTATATTAAGGTCTACAACGTCAATGTTTAAAATAACGGTCCTTCTCCGATAAACAAAGAAAAGGCCAAAAAAATATTTCAGTGTACATTTTAAAACACATTTACAAACTTTTATACACTTTTCATACATTTCTAAATACATTTTTCTAAACCTCGACAGCCTGTTTTTCTTAAAACAATGCCCCCTTTGTCCCATAAATTTAATTCTATATTCTAATTTGGGATGTCCTAAAGCACTAGTCCTGTTTAAAAAGTCAAGTAATAGATTTCCAAAAGTAACCTTCATAATTAATTTAAAATAAATTTTAAGTGGGAATTCAAGGGGTAGAAATGGAAATTAATTGTTAGTTTGAAAGGAAACATTCATTTATTGCATGTCCTCTTAAAAATTTAAACCCCTAAAAGAGACTAAGGCCTCGTTCTTGAATGAATTTTATCTCATAAAATCTAGTTTTGATAAAATCTAACATTCTTAACGGATTTTAGCAAAATTAGATTTTATATCACAAAATCATTTACAAAACACCTTTATCAACCCTGAATTTAATCCATTGAAAAAATAATGTCATTTCATCACACCTCTAAATAAAACTATATGTATCAAAATTAAATTTTATCTCATAAAATCTATTAAAAAACAAGGCGTAATAGAGATTGGTATTTTAAAACTCGGGACGATGCCTGATTGGAGGACACAACTAGCCCTGGAATTCCCAGGGAGTGTAATTCTTGTAGGTACCAAAATTAATCAAGTCAGTTGATCTCTTTTTTCTGTTGTCACCCATCCATAATGTTGGCAGAATCCATTACTTTGTGGGTCCCGATCATGAATTATTGTTCCCAATTCAAGCCCAACTGGACCCACTATGTTTGGGTAGTTTGAACTTTAAAGGCAAATTTAAGAAAACGGGGAAGTTCCATAAATGGATCTGGGAGGCGCTGTGCACCTGGGTGCTTTGCACCGTGTTGTGGACCTCTCGGCCGTCCGATCGTATTTTGGATAGTTCGAATGTGTTTTGATTTTTTACTTGTAAAATTAAATCAAAATTAAATTAAAATTATCGAACACATTTGAACCGTCCAAAACAAGATCGAACAGCCAAGGGATGCACAATACGGTGCAAAGAACTCAGGCGCACAACACCTCCCTCGGATCCTCCAGAAATGCAGATATAAAAACTGAATAACAAATACTGCCAGTGCCTTTCACTTCAGATATCTCAAATCTTGTTGACAGTGATAGGATACGGGGAGGTGCTGCATAGCGTGCCATGCGGTTATTGGTGGTGCCGCTCTGGCATTATCCCAGCGATCGGAAACGTCCACCGCGTAGAGCTCGTCGAGTACTAGAAGCGGTAAAAAAATTAACTAAATCGGATATCGTTAAGTATCTCATCGGAACATATATATCTTGAAAAAAATTGGAACACATAGAACTTGAAACACTGGATGAAAACCATTGAACACATTGTTTTCAAGTTATTTATGTTCCGATGAGTAACTTAACGATATCCGATAGAGTTGATTTTTGGGATACTTATAGTGCTCGACGAGCTCTACGCAGTAAACATATTCGATCGTCGGAACGATGCAAGCGCCACACAGAGCTGGCAGTACCTCCCCGCTCCCGACAGCCCAAGTGATTCCACTGTGGTTTTTATTTGTTCCTTCTCCACTAGACTGTAATTGGCTAACAGTAATTGACAAAACAGAAAACACACATAATTGAGACCCCTCACTTTAATTTGGATCACAATTACTAAGGTGGATTTCTCGAGATAATGGATGCCACCTGAATACGAGGTTATATTGAGTGCTCTCGTAGCTATGCTCCACACTCATTACAACACATAACATATACTCTCTCTAGCCCAATTTGTTTCGCCCTTATTTTTTTAGGAATGTCTCAAAATGTTTTGCTCATTTCAAAACTTTTCATTTTTGGACGTCCATTTTACCATTTTGCCCCTCATTTATTCTACATTTAAAAATATCTATGACCCACCAGTGAAAGCATAATTTTTGGCAAATATGGCCCACCAGTCATGCATCAAATTCAAAATTTAAAATTTTGATTTGTACTGAAACTTGATGTTCTATTTGAGCAAACATGGAAACCTGATGTATTTTCTCCATCAGACCGACAAACCCAAACCATGTTAAAGCACATTTATTGGCAGCAAACGTTTCGGGCCCACTTTTTTTTTTTTTTAATTTTGATGAGTACTACTGTATTCTTTTAAAAGGGTAAAAAGGTAAAATTATCAAAAAGTCAAAGCAATCATGATGTTTCCTTAAAATTTTCATTCCCCAATAAGGACAGATTAAATTGGGACGGAGGGAGTATGTCTCTTAATATATCCGCACAAAAGTCGTGGGTCTAGTAATATTTGCCGACGACGTGTACATGAACTTCAAGAGCAAATAATAATTTCTTTCCATGAATTGGCTACGTTGGCCAATCCCCTATTGTGAATTGTCCATCTTCTTTAATTAGTGATGATCAATCAACAATAAAAATCATAGTTGTTTAGAGATCTTTCATGATAATTTTTATTTATTTCTTGGAGGTACATGTTAACTACTATCCATTTAAATTAACGAAACTCAATAGTTTATTGCAGGGCCACAACCTATTAATTGTACCGTGGCAAACCAATTTGTGAACCGCAGAAAAATCTTGGCCCTCTTTAGGGTTTGTCTGGAAACTTCCAAATAATCTTTTATTGTGCGAAGAAGATGGGTATGGATATCGCTCTTACTCACTCGGTCGCTATCACTTATGTGATCATCCCACTTCAAGACTGGAAGAGCTTTCAGTACTCATCTTCAGAGTGTAAATTTTTCTTTGTTATGGGAGCTATTATTTGCTATGTAAGATCATCTCCGCTCCTACACCAAATTTTCGATAAAGATAAGGGGACCGATGGAAATATACCGATGAGGTACCAACGGCTTTGCCGACGCCGTTGTGGGTCCCAAACGGTCGATCCGTTTTGAATGAAATTGGGTGATTTTGGATCGAGCTCATACAACCGTCCGATTGCCTCGATTCTCGCGTTGGCCCACTCGGAATTCAATTCTGAGAACGATGAACGGCTCGGATCGACCATTTGGGACCCACAACGGCATCGGCGATGCCGTCGGTACCTCATCGGTGCACTTGGATCTGTGCATATAGAAGGTCCCCAAATTTTTACTCAAATTTGAGTAAAAAATTGGTCAAAAACTTGATTTAATATCACCCATTCCAATAGAAAACCCACTTTTTAATCAAATTCTAGTTAAAACTTTGTCAAAATTTGTTTTTTTTTTTTTTCATTTTGGCTCCAAAACTTTCTCACCACTTTGTCAAAAACAGTTTTTTTTTTTTCATTTTGTCAATTCCTTTTCATCTTCTTCTTCCTCTTCTATGGAAACAAGGAAACAAGTCTTCAATCGAACAAATAGAGCCGTTGCCTATTTGGTAAAGGATTTGGTGTTTGATCAAATTTGGTGAAAAATTTGAGCAAATTTGGTGAAGGAGTGGAGTGGCTTTTTTGGTGATTTTTACTCAAATTTGATTTTGGTGAAACATTTGGTGAAGGAGTGGAGTGGATTTTTTGGAGATTTTTACTCAAATTTGATTTGGGTGAAACATTAGTGTAGGAGTGGAGATGCTCTAGTAATTGTAATTCCTTATGAAATTACCGCACTAAGAAAAACCCATTTACTATTTGATGTGAAGAAAATAACTTCGCAGCAAATCCGTAACGAAAATCCTATGGGGACATAAGAAAAAGTGCACAGAAAATGTATAAGGGCTTTTGGGGTCCACTTTTCAGTCTCACACGAATAATTCGAACTGTTAAATAATTTTAAAATATTTTTTGCTACGGCCTTGTACATTTTCTGTACACTTTTTTCTTCTGTATGCATAGTCAAGTCCAATCCGTAAATGAAGGAATGAGATCAAACGAGTGATAGCCTGTTATAAGATTGAGCAACACCATGGCCGCTAAAGGAAGATTGTAGGCCAATACAACAAGGACCTTGCATCACGAGGGGGAGAGATATCTTGGCTGTGTTTAGTTAGATAATTTAGTTTAATTTGATGATGTCATCAGGTGTAATGAGTAGAGAGAGATAGAGAGAGAAATGAGGAAAATTATGATGTCATTAAAACTAAAACTAAAACTAAACTGAGAAACGAACAGAGCCCTTATAGTCCTACATCAGAAAGATGTGGGAGATAGATGTGATATAAAATGAATTCGAGCAATTATTTTGGCTGTGTTTGGTTAGATAGTTTAGTTTAGTTTTGATGATATCATCAAGTGTAACGAGTGGAGAGACACAGAGAGAGAAATACGGAAAATAATGATATCATCAAAACTAAAACTAAAACTAAAACTAAACTCGGAAACGAACAAGGCCTTTATAACTCAAAGTGAACATTTTGCTCGAGTTATACAGTAGATGATCGAATTTTATTACATTATGAGATTGCTCCACAAAATCGTCTTTTTTTGCAACTTTATTTTATTATCCTTTTACGTCCTAGACATGTTCACTTTGTTCACTTCACAATTCTAAAAAAAAATTCAAAAAAGATTTTTTCTCCATCTCTCATCTCTTCAATCATTAATCATATTTCTCTCTCCACTCATACTTCTTTATCCAATCATTATTCTTATTTCTCTCTCTATCTCTCTCCAATTATTACACCTCTCTATAATTATTAGTTTTTCTAAAACCCATCCAAACACTATTTCTCACAATACTAATCGAAAAGGGCCAAAACTGATCCAATCTTCAATACGGTCCACCCTTGGAAAACCCCTAAATACGGGAGTGGAATCCTAGCACGGACATCGAGGCCAAAGGGTACCACGCGTCAATTCTAAAGCACTTGGGCAGTCACGTAGGCTGCTGCTTCTGACAGCATGCGATTAAAGAGGCGACACGTGTACCGTCCAAAACAAAAGTTGGGGTACGGAACTTACTTCACTTGAACACGTGGCAAGGAAATGTACGAACGTCGACGTCAAACTTCTCCTATGAAAAAGCCAAATCTTTTGTTTTTCCTTCTTTGTTGACAAGTAAAAAAGGAGAGGTGCTTTGCACCCCCCCTCCCACTTGCCCACCAAGGGCCCCACCCCTCCCTCTCCCCAATTTGCCCCCGGCTCAAATTCCTTTTTTTTTTTTTGTTTTTTTTTTCGAATTTTAATAATTTAATTTACTATTAACTTTATTTATTTAATTACTCGTTTAATTTGGTTTAATGGATTTAGGCGTCCTTTGACCTAGTTTTTTAATTTCTATTTTTAAGACTTTTGTTAATTTTGTAGTGTGTAATATATTTTGATGAAAGAAGTTTAAAAAGTAAAAAAATTATGACCGAAAATAATAAAGTTCTAAACAGAAAAAAAATTAAAATAGACAGATCTTTTGATTGATTTCTCTCTTTTCGAACTTTTTGCAAGTTTCCTTCAGTTTGTTTACTTTTCTTCTTTCTCTTATCAAGAAGAATTTGTGTATTAGTCAATCTAAAAAAAAAAAAAAAAGTTAATTTCTCTTCAGCAATTGCTGCAGTTGCTTTTTCGTCTGAAAGCATTTACATAAATATTATTCGTTTACATGAGGCTAAGACAGTTTGGTTATTTACATAAATATCATTAGTTTGCCTGGGGGTGCTTTGTTGGCATCTTGTCAGCCTTAGGGGGTTGTTAGTCGTTAGTTTATTTTTATTTTTCTCCTTTCCCCTTTCTGATTTGTTACAGTTTATTTTCTTTAATGTAGAAAATGCAGCTTCACGTTAGTGTCAAACGTATATTCAACCTAGCTTGTGTCTATATGGAAGCAAGGACAGCTTTCCTTGTTCCGTGGTCATAAAGCAAAAAACAAAATCCACTAGGATGTTTTATTTCTGATTTTCTAATTGTCTCGAATAATAGTCCTTTGACATTTCTTTGCACGAGAAAATAATTTAATCCGGTTTTTTGGCTTTACTAAAAAATTTTTGAGTTTTGACCATAATTTTATACTCGTTACATTCGTCTCGTCAAGAGAAATCCAGAAACCACAAAATCTTGATGCAAAACTAACAAATGCAAAAAAAAAAAATTTGAATAAAGACAACGAAAAAACCAATAATCCAGATTAAGTTTTTTTGCCAAAGGAGCCCGGTATTCATTCTTTCCCTACGAAAAATTGTATAATTTTCAGATATTCTATGAGCAATTGGCCACGTACATTATAAGTAAAAGCCCATTCCCTAGTAATTAAATAATTAAATAATTGAATGAATTAATATAAAGAAAATAGTTAACTAAATAAAAGAAATAAAGTAATAAAGAAATAAATTAATAAATTACGCGCGTGACAGGGGTGGGGCCGGGGGGCAATTACTTGCAAATGTAATTTGAATAAACCAAATTAAATTAGTAATTAAATAAATAAAGTTAATAGTAAATTAAATTATTAAAATTCGAAAAGAAAAAAAAAAAAAAAAGGGCCGGAAAAGAGACGGGGGGCAAATGGGGAAAGGGTGGTGGGGCCGGGGGGGACGCGGGTTGTCAGGGGGGGCGGGGGGGCACGCAAAGCAATTTGCGTAAAAAAGAGAAGCCGTCCACTGTACTTGAAACACATGTTCTACCGACAAAAAACAGTTTTTATTTTCTCTAAAAATCAAGACAAGTTATTATCTCATAATACATCACATAAAAAATCGTGAAAAATCAACTTATTGAAAAAACTCCCTTAGTCGAACACTCCCCTTGGTTAAGTCGAGATAGTATTTATTTGTGCTTATTCCCAAAAAAAAATTTACGCTTAATTTAGTTTTGCATCGATTTTATGTTGATTACTATTGCTTTGTATCGCTGAAAGGAATCTAAAAACTAAAAAATATGAGCACAATAGTATTAAGAAAGTTCACTAGAGATAAAAAAAAAAAAAAAAAAAAAAAAAAAACCAAACCAAATAGGCCTTTTTGACTTATTTTTTCTTTATTCACAAAAAGTTTAGTTTGATTAATGGTGATATTTACTTTTTAGATTCATTCTGTCGAGACTCAAGATGAACCAATAATTAACTAAAAATTGACGCAAAACAAACAAACAAATTTTTTTTCCAATAAAGACAAATAAAAATCGACTTAAGTTGAGTTTCTCATTTTTAGCTAAAAATCCTAAAATTAGTCAAACTCTAAAAATAGTTGATATATGTGAGGAGAATGACCTGTATTGAAACCGTGTTTAGAAGTATTATTGATCAAATATAAGCCATGCAAATGCGTACTTGATCAAATATACTCCTTCCGTCCCAATATGTTTGTTCACTACGGTTTTGTGTGCCTTTTTAAAACTCTTATAGGTTTTAATCTATAATGTATTTTATATGCATTATACTGATCTTTTCTGATTGATCTCAATTAGTTCTATAAAATAATTTTTTTAAAAACTTCAAAAACACTACAAATAAAATGTTATAAACGTTTCAAGATGACACTGATATTCGTACCAAACAAACAAATTGGGATAAAGGGAGTACCAACTTTCATTCAGTGTTCGAGACTACATTAATTTTGAGTGAATCATTTTGGTAACTAGATCAAGTTCTCATAATTATTTGATTGAGCGGATTTTTCAAGGGACAACTCGGAAAATATTTTCAATTTTTAAACGGTTCAAATCCTTTATGTTTGGGACCTCAGAGTGAAGCCTTCCGCATCAATCTTTGCACCATATTTGTCGGTACGCATAGAATTATTCATATCTGTTAGGAGAATATCGAATGTCGGATAAAGTAACACCTATAATTAGAACAAATTCTAGTAAACAAACGAGGTCTTGAATGTTTACGTGAAATCATGTAGATCGACTTTAGGGATAGGGTTTATCCATAAAAGCATGAAGAAATTGGTAAAACCGATAAGGTTCATGTTAACGGGTGTCATATTGCATCTATTAAGGGTACAAAAAAATACACTTTTATGGGTCTCACTTGTACAAAAAAATACACTTTAAAAGTACACTCGTACGTTAAAGTACATTTAAAGATATACTTTAAAATATAAGTGTACTTTTAAATTTTATTTTTTTTACACTCTTAACGGATGCATTATGACACCTGTTAGCATTTCCCAGCCGACAGGAAATACCACGAACGGATCATGGTCTTTGTTCGTAAAAGGAAAAGGGTCATGATCGCGGTCACATGCCTTATGGTGCGGGCAAACCACCTGTTACATTCTTCGTCGTGGATAAAGTGACGTGACAGTCCAATCTCTAGCATTGGAAGAGGTATTATTATGTTCCTGCCTGCCATCGCGATACGTTTCGCAACTGGGGACCCTGCTGTGCCTAAAATGGACGTCGCCCCGAGCTAAAAAAATATTAGTACTTCATGTTCAATACGTAAAGTTTACTGCATGGAACGAATCTTTATAATATCAACTCGGTCAAGTATCGGTGACTCTGTGAACAAAGTATATATTATTTTGTCGAAACAAATATCTTTACGGTATCAATTATTCAACTCGATCGGATATTCATAATTCTACGAACAAATAAATATTTTCTACAGAATAATTTTTTGAACATTTATAACTGTCCAACAATGTTATTTGTCGATTATTTAGTGATATTTGATCGAGTTGAATTTTTTAAAGGTTTATTCTAAGCGTCAAACTCTACATAATGGACTGATAATTCCGATCATATTCTGTTTCAAGGCGATAACCGTTTTTGGGCACAACCACCCTGTTGCAGATGTTTGGTCCTCCATTAGTAAACCCTTTCTACAGGTTTCTACAGGTTCCGTTTCTTGTTTGAGGTGAGATTTTTCGGAAGTTTGGAAATGCTATTTGGGCTTAATTTTAGTGGCATCTTGCAAATTCATGGGGTGTTCCACTAACTTGGTTTTTTTGGTTTTTTTATTTTTTTGGATGTTTTAGTTTGGGACATTTACCATCAGGTCACCCTTGGATCCCATAATTATCATCAGGTCAAGTCCAACTCTGAAAAAATTCCCCATCAAGTCAAAGCAATACCATATGAAATTGCCTAAACTACTAAAACCCTATAATAGGAAAATGCACTCTAAACCTAAACTCTAGGGTACCCCACGACTAGGGTACCGTATAAAAGTGCCTAAAATCCTATGGTACTCTATGAAAGTGCCTAAACCACTAAAACCATATAATAGGAAAGTGTACCCTAAACCTAAACTCTAGGGTACCCCATGAAAGTACCTAAAATCCTAGGGTACTCTATGAAAGTGTCTAAACTACTAAAATCCTATAATAGGAAAGTGCACCCTAAACCTAAACTCCAAAAAAGAGTGACTTACCTTAGTGGTAATTAGACATCTCTTTTCTAGACCTAAAGGTAATAATCCCTTTTAGTTTTGCAAAAAAAACTAACTTGTTCTACTAACTAGTTTTTTGGTTTTTTGTTTAGCAAAAAAACTAACTTGTTCCATTAAACTAGTTTTTTGTATGTTTAGTTTTGCAAAAAAACTAACTTGTTCCACTAACTAGTTTTTTGGCTTTTTTGGTTTTTAGTTTTGCAAAAAAACTAAGCAGTTTTTTATTAGTGGAATGAGATAGTTTTTTAGTTAAAACAAAACTGTTTTTTTTTAGAGGAACGGGGCCTCAGTTTAATGATCCATTTTATATAGTTAGTTGAAGATATCAACTATTTTTTTTTGAAATTCATACTAAGATCTAATGGACTTATCGCCTGAACACTTGAGGTTAAGTTTTCCGTTTGATTTTGATAGCTATAATCAACTCAGATTTTAGTACTTGATGAACTTATTTACTAAAATTTGGGTTGATTTTAACAACTGAATTGCTATGATCATTTGAAAAACCAGCTTGAGTAAAAAACAAAACGACTCTGAGAAAACATCAACAAGATCGTGCATTCTATTTTTAAATCAGAGATGATACGATACCAATGTTTTTTTTGAGATTATCCTGCATGCTGGTTTTGGTCTGAGTTTATCCACGCTTTGGACCAGGGTGAAAAATATCAGCTACAGGGAAATCTTCTAATTTGAAGCTTTGTTCGCCTTGTTCGTTTTGGTTTTCAAGAACCGGTTTTCTCAATTATTATTCAATTATTATTCCTATTTTTAAATATTATTTTTATTTTTCTCTCTATCTCTTTCCAATCGTTAATACCTATTTTTAAATTATTATCCTTATTTATCCCTCTAATCATTACAAAAACCAAAACTCAAAACTCAAACCAAACTCAACCGTTATTTTCGACGATTTTCTGTGTTGGTTTGGTATTTACTACAATTTAGGGTCCGTCGATTCTGAACACAAATAAGGAAACTTGGATACTGATGTGACGAGTGGAATAATGAGTGCAAAACCAGGTGTTAGCTGCTAGTTCAAAAAAAAAAAAAAAAAAAAACAAAGAAACAAACTACTCGAGTTGTTTTGAATTTTCTTGTACGACAATCGAAAAATTATTATAAAATTGGTGAACAACTTAGATCATTTTTATACTAAAATTTTGAAGTGGACCCTACCGACTTATTTGTGTACAAATTATGCACTAGGATAACATCTCCCAAAAAGAGAAGGAGAGAGAATGAAAAGCGAATTGGTTAGTGGCCCCACCGGGAGGAAAAAGTGGGAACTGGGTTTTGCAAAACCCAATCCAACACAACCAATGGCCTTGCTCGTTTTGGTTTTCAAAAACCGATTTTCTCAATTATTATTCAATTATTACCTTTATTTTTTATTTTTATTTTTCTCTCTATCTCTCTCCAATCATTAATACTTATTTTTTAATTATTATCCCTATTTCTCCCTCTAATTATTACAAAAACCAAAATTCAAAACTCAAACCAAACACAACCAATAACTCTCTAAAAAAGTTCATGAACCGTACACATATCTATTACTCCTATAATTTGACATTTTTTCTATCAACATTCCAACAACACTCTCTATTTTACTTACTTTCTATTAATATATATATATATGTATATATTGAGAGAGAGAGATGTGTTCGTCGACAATTAGCCAAAAAGGAAAAGGGCAGTGAACAGTGTCTCTCCAAAAGTGGAGATATTTGTTTAGACATTGTTCTCCAAAAGTTGGGGTATTTGTTCACGTACCAAGGTTTCTAGCTCTGAATATTGTTGTAGTCTAACTACTAATATGCTGCTGACATCTTATTTTCAGACAAAAGACAGAGTCGTGTGGCAGCGCACATCACCCATTCATATCAGGCATTAGATAATTTTCCCCAAAGGGATCCTTTTCCTCTTGAACCGTTCTCTTGGAATAGAACTCTCACATTAAAGATTTAAGACCTTGTTCTCCAATAAATTTTATCAAAATTTAATAAAATCAAATCCTTAATTTTATTTATTGATGAAGATAGAGTTGATAAAATCTGTAGATTTCTGATTTTATCAAATTTTGATAAAATCCATTAGAGAACTTAGCCTAAACTGGTTTGTGCACCTGCTCCTTAATTTCAAAATAAATTTTAGGTTGTTCTAAAACTCAACTCCATCAGAAAATAGTTAGTAGTACTTGATTTAAATTTTCAATTTTTTTTATTTAAAATTTTGGATCCTCAATCTTGAATAACTTTTTGAAGAAAAGTTGGACAATGAAATTGAACACTTATAATAATTATTCAATTGAGTTGATTTTGACAAATTAATAAAAAACAATTGTTCATAAAACTAATAAACGGCTTGATTCATTAATGTGAGATTCTAAAAAAAGTGAATCCCGCACACCCATATGTGTACTATTTGTGCATTGAAGTCTGTACCTATAGGGCATGATTGATGGTGAAATTATAATCCCGCAATCCATAGTAGCAAGGAATATGTGACACCCAATGCCGTCTGAGGATTGGCTAATTGTAACGCCCCCAAGATTTGGGCACATTAATTATTATTACAAACCATAATAAAGTTTAAACCCAAACTTTAATACAAACAACAACGTTCTCAAACATTAAATAAATAATAACTAGGGTGGTTCTAGGTCTCCGTCTATCCCTGCGCCGGGTCGTTCCCCATTCCGGCAGCGCCTCCTGTTCCATAGGACCGGTCCCCACAGTATTGTTCCTGTCCATCTGGATAATCTGACATAATACGTCCGAGTCGCAAAGGCAACATCATGGTATTATGTCAGGGTTACACGAATGCAACACCGTGAGCGAAGCTCAATAGTTCACTACGCTAAACTTCTAAGTAGCAATTCTAGAACAATATATTCATGAACAACATTTATAACTTATGAACAGTAAGCCATGCATCATGCGTGTCCATGCGAATCAGAGTAAATATGCGCAGAAAGTGGTATTTCGTTGAGTATCTCAAAGCTGTGCTACGTGTCACTTCCTCAACAGTTCTCATTTCGTTTCTCAAAAACACATCTCATTTATCAACAGTTTTTCCAAAAATTCAGTTTTCTCAATACGGTGCCTTTCCCGGCATTCTTCTTCAAATTTCATTATCACCCACCGCTCTGAAAGTTATTGGTCCGTTTACGCCTCCTTTCAGCTGACGGTACCAACCTTTCTGCTCGAGGTCCCGGTTATCGTGCATCACCGAACTTAACAGCCTGTTTGCACGGTCCGTTCTCCCCGCGACTCACACGACACAATCTCGGCCGTCTTGCATCACCGAACTTAACAGCCTGTTTGCAAGGTCCGTTCACCGTGTGTTGTGCACGCTTAGCCCATCATCCTAGTTCTCTCCGCGAACTGGAAGTGGCGCTCTCGCTGCACTACCGCAATCAATACCATTCCTCCAAATTCTCTCCGCGAATTTGAGGTGGCAACAAATCATCTCATCACATTTCATCTCATTTCTTTTCCCAAAAAAAAAAAATCTCATTTCATTTCTCAAAAATTTCATTTCTCATTTCAAAACTCGTTTTCATTCTCATCTCTACTTTCTCATTAATAGCTATTCAATTTCGCGTCCGGTGACATAACGTATCGCGTATGTGCTCGGTGTCACATGCTCAAAATAATGCTCATGCAATATTCCATAATTTCTCTCTAAAAGTCATATTCTTCCAAATATACATTTCCCTCATAAAATCATGTATAAAAAATATACCAACTCTCTAAATATTTTTGTTTCATCTAGAAACTTTTCCCACATAAAATCATAAATTTAGTACACCAATTTTCCTCAAAATAATATTCCTTCTAGCAATTTCTCCGCATAAAATCATACACTTTAAAACTCTCCAAAAATAATATCTCCATTTTTCTCAATTTAATCCTCATCAAAAATCTCCAAACTATTTTATTTCTCCTCCAAAGAAATAAAATAAATCAATTTGCTATTTCTAAAAATAGTTTAAACCAATCCCTTGCCAACAATTCACCACAACTAATTGTGGACTTTCTAAAATATTTAGAACTCTCCCAAAAATATACTTTCTATTTTTTTTTTTCTAGAAACTTTCTTTCCAACAATCTCAAATAAAACATCTTTTTCATATCTAGTAAAATCACAATTTTTCTTTCTAGAAAATTTACCAAATAAACTCACAATATATTTTTGTAAAAACCTTCTAGAAATCAATATGAAAAATTCTCTCTTCATATTTATAGAAAATCAACTCCACATTTTCTTATCAAAAATGAACAATAGGTATTTCTTTCTACAAATCTCTCATAAAAGAAAATATTTCATTTATTTAAGAAATATCACATCCAATGAGCTAATCAACCAAGATTTACTAATTCTTCCAAGAAATATTAACAATATTACACAAGAATCTTGTCTAGTGAAACACATCTTCTAATTAACTACTAATTACTTCTAATCACTTCTAATCACCTTCTAATTACGCCTAATCACTTCTAATCACCTTCTAATTACATCTAATCACTTCTAATCACCTTCTAATTTCATGAAGAACTATCTAATTAGAACTTCATAAACATGCTTGTCTTTCTTTTTCAACATGAAATCCTCTTGCTAATCTACTAAGAAACATGCTTAGTAACTTAACACATGCATAAATTAAGTTAATCAAACTCTAAAATCATGCTTAGAATCTTAATTAGAACAACATAATTAAACTAGAAATAACTAATTAGAAGAGTAGTTTAGTAAACTACCTTAGTTTCCGGGTGTAAACCGGAAGCCGAAAAGCTATCCTTTGGTGTAGAAAACCCTTAAACTAACTAGATTACCCACTAATTAGCCTAGTAAGTGGCTAATTAGAACTAAACTATTTTGGTTAAAAGGTGGTAGAATAGTTGGTTTGTGGGGAATATAGGAGACAAACAAAGAAAGTATACAAAGGTGGGCCAAAAGGAACAATTGTAGGCCTATTTATAGCAAGATGGGATCTCTCTCCCTCTCTCTACCTCACAGCACACACACACACACTCTATACCGAAATTTTCATGCATGTATGGGAGTAATGGTGGAGTTAATCTTGCACATGGCAAGTACCAAGGTGGCAAGTCTAGGCCTAGGTAGGAATCTAGGTATCTAGGTCTAGATGCTTGGCTAGAATGAACTAAATGGGGTAAATACAATGTAGCTAGTGTAGCAACAATAGTGGGGGAAAAATACGTGTCTTGTTGTGTAGGTTTTTGCACGGTTATCTTTGTTACGAGGTGTTTTTAGGAGCTAAAATGAATAATTGGGCATGTGAAACCATTAAATGGCTAAGGGTAGCCCTAGCTAGCTATAAATAGGTGGGAATATTCTTCCTTAATTTAGGGAAGTTTGTCCCTAGCTTACTTGGAAGCCAAGGCCTAGTTTGGTTAGGCTAGGATGTGTATATTGTGCTCTAATGCATGTATTGTGTGGGTATGTGTAGGATACTCTAAAGATAGCAAGGCTTATTCTAACTAGTGTTGGTACAAAACCTTAAGCTTAGTTGGCCACCTCAACATTCCATTGCTTGCACAATTGTACAAAGCAATAACTCATGCATGTGCATGTGTACCAATATGCATGCACACAAGCACACACCTCACTCTCTCTCTCTCTCTCTCTCTCTACCGAACTCTCTCTCTCTCTCGGCAATCTCTCTCTCTCAAGGCACCAAGTTCCAAGGTTTGAATGACTACACATAGCGTACTATGGTTGATGAAATAAAGGTGGTAGGTTTCGGACATTAGCCAAGGTCTCCGGGTGTTACGGTAGTGTAACGGGTGTGTTACTCGGGCTCGTACGCACATACACATGGCTAAAATTCTCTTTATTCGAATTAAATGAATAAAATAATATTTTAATAGAAAAATATTCTGATAAACCGAAAATTAAAATAATTAATCAAATTATTTAACGAAATTTTTATTTACGAAAATTAGGGTCGTTACACTAATAACGTTTGTTGTGTGGGACTAACGTTTGTGCTAGATTAGAGGTCGCCTATTTGGTCATTTAATACCCTCTCTATGATATTATATCCAATAGCACTTAAGGGGTGACAAAGCTAAGAATTATTTCAGGAGTGAAGAATCTCATCAATTATTGGGGCTATGTTTGGTTAGATAGTTTAGTTTAATTTTGATAATGTCAACAGGTGCAATGAGTGAAGAGAGATGGAGAGAGAAATGAGGAAAATGATGATGTCATCAAAACTAAAACTAAACAGGAAAACGAACAAGGCCTGGATATTTTGTTCGCTTTGTTTTTTCATAACCCCTCTCTCTCGGTCTTCTAACAAGTTTGATCTCTATCATTAATCTCGTCTTTCTTAGGTGTGTTTTAACCTAAAAAGTTAGCAGACTTATTTTTTCGTCTTTATTTGAGTTTTTCCCCGTGTTTTTTAGTTTTGCATCAAATTGGTTCGTCTCAGTTAGAGGAATCAAAAAGTAAAAAATTATGATTGAACCATAATTTTTTTTAATAAAGACAAAAATAAGAAAAAAGACAGTTTTTTACATTTTTTTCGATCTTATTCAAAAAATTGAGAGTTCTAGGCATAATCTTTACTTTTTTGGATCCCTCTCGCTGAGATGAACCAATAATACTAAAAAAAATCGATGCAAAACTAACATACGAAAAAAAAATCAAATAAAGACAAAAAAAATAAATTAAGTTGGTTTTTTAGGCCAAACCTCACCTTAGAGGGGGTTTTCCATTTTTAGTCATGATGTTAAATGTTAGTTTTTGGTTCTTTATTTGATGGCAATTTTTGCTGAACGGTCAATACTTGGGATATAGGGTTTGCTTCCTCCTAAGATCTCAGGTTCGAAACCTCATAGGTGCTATCAACTCCTTTGCAGCCAGTCCATATAGAGCTTTGTTCTGGCTTTAAATGGAGCTCCAGCTAATGAACGGTGAAATTAGTCTCTCAAAATTAGTAGGATACGCAAAAGCTGACCAGGACACCTGATTATAAAAAAAAAAATTGCAGTGATTATTGAGAGAAATCGAATAGTTTGTCAAACAATATTTATTTCTGCAGGCCATTATCATCGCCTATGCTAACCTTCCACCACCTTCTTTTGGGTACTCTAGCGACGTCAGTTAGAGCATCCCCATTTGGCACCCTATTTTAACTTTTGAGTTAAAATAGGGAGCCAAATCCCTTAAAACACCCAAAAATCAGCCTCTCTATTTTTTCTACCCAAATTATTTTTGCAACACCCAAAAATCAGCCTCTCTATTTTTTCTACCCAAATTATTTTTGCTACAGTGCCTACTCAAATTTGAGTAGGCACTGTTCACACATCAAGTATTTTTTATTGTTTTTTTCGGCTGTTTTCCCGAGTAGTGCGTCAGGAGAGAGAGGGCGGGTGGGTGGTGGGGGTGGGGTCATGGACACTTGGCTACATGTGTATGGAGGGGGCAATATTTTAATGGCTAAAAGGGGGAGGGGAGGTCCACTTCTGCACCTCTACTGCACCAAAACACCACCATTGTACCGAAACAATGTTTTGCTTTTTTTTTTAATAGATTTAAGGGGAATGATTTAATATAGTAAAGTTAAAATAGAGAGTGTGATTTTGTGAGTTTTTGATAAAGTGACTTGTTAATTTATAAAATGTGTTTTTGAAGTTAAATTTGGTGAAAATTTTGGTGCCCCAAATACGGATGCTCTTACAAAAAAATCTTCATTCACCAAACTACTCTAACATGTCCGTCACAAAAATCCCCCACAAACCAATCAAACAACCACCCACCTATGAACCTCTACAAGACTACAACTGCAAACCAGAACACGTGTCCATTCATCACCACACCTTCACAACTCACCCCAAAACCACCCGTATCATTAACATCTCTCCATCATTCTAACCTCATCGGAAATCTCTACACGTCCCGTAATGGAAAAAAATTTGCCAAACGGGTACTACGTGGTGTCTGTGAGTGCACAATCGGCGTTTCAAAGTATTTTGGACGGCTTAGATTTATTCCACACTCTCTCCTCTTTCTCTAAATCGTAGTCGTCCAAAAGTACTTTGGATAATTGAGACGGGCGCTCAGGCACAACGTAGGATGTTGACCGCTCCACGCTGAAAAACTTCCTAAAATGGTTCTTAAACCTAACCATGGTTCAACCAACTCAACCACAGCGTTAGTCCCCCCTCCACCAGCAGTTTATAAACCACCCAACCCAAGCCTGTTTGGAACGACACAAACAACAAAGATGATGATCGGAGAACCACTCCGCCACCCAAACCCAACGGTCCACGTTCCTCCCTGGACTTTCCTCGACGATCCAACGCTCGATAACACGTCTTTCCCTTTCCCCGTCGGTGGCATTTCCGTCGATAACAACAAAAACACCGACGAACTTTTATTCTCTGCGTATGACGCTCTGTCTGCTCTCCGCCTGTACGAACCCGACCCCGACATCGACGAGTCGGGTTTAGAATCGGAATCCAACCATAATATCTACTCGTCTGACCAGTTCAGGATGTACGAGTTCAAGATCCGGAAGTGTACCCGAGCCCGGTCCCACGACTGGACCGACTGCCCTTTTTCTCACCCGGGCGAAAAGGCCCGACGCCGTGACCCAAGGAAGTTTCACTATTCCGGTACGGCCTGCCCTGATTTCCGTAAAGGGAACTGTAAGAAGGGTGACGCGTGTGAGTACGCGCATGGGGTTTTTGAGTGTTGGCTACACCCGTCTAGGTATAGGACCCAACCGTGTAAGGATGGGCCGAACTGTACCCGTCGGGTCTGTTTCTTCGCCCATTCGCCAGACCAGTTAAGGGTTCTGAGTCCGGGTTCGGGTCACGTGGAGTCGTATGACGGGTCGCCGCGTAGGCTGGCGATGGAGAGTGGACGAGGGTTGTCTTTGTCACCCGAGTCACCGCAGGCGAGGGACTCGCTGAGTCGCTCACTGGGTTCGTACTCGATCAGCGAAATGGTTGCATCGCTGCGTCTGTCGCAATTAAATAAGGTGAAGTCGATGCCCTCTTCGTGGGGTGTTCAGATGGGGTTGGGCTCTCCAAGGTTGGGCATGACCCGACCCGTTTTCTCAAGTTTGCCTTCGACTCCGACTGGGGCGATGAGCCTGAACGGAATCGGGTCGTTTGATGGCTTCAAGAAAGGGGGGTCCAGGGCAGGGTCCGACGAGGAACCCGTGATGGAGAGGGTGGAGTCGGGGAGGGATCTAAGGGCAAAGATGTTCGAGAAACTAAGCAGGGAGAACCCTTTGGATCGGGTCGATACCGCACCGGCTTCTTCGGCTACTGATGTTGGGTACTATCAGAACTGGTAAAAATGAGGTTCTGGTGGTTGTGGATATTTGTAATTTGTTGGTGGTGGTGGTGGTATTTTTATGTATGTTTTTTTGGGTGGTAAATATGGTGGTGGTGGTGTTGGTGGTATTTTGTTCCTTTCCTCTCTATCGGAATGCGGGGGCTCTACTCTACTGCCTCCAAGCAACCACGGGCCTTGCCAATCCATTCGAGCTGTATATTTTCGGAATCGTTGGTTCAGATTTGCTGATGAACTTTTACCGGTAATAGTTTATTCTAAGCGGCGGTAATAGTGTACAAATATATTTTATCTATTAATTATCGAGATGAGCGGTTAAGATTGCAAGTTGGCGGGTTCTGAAGGACAGCAGAGTTTCCAATTCCTATCGAATCTAATATGTGAATATTAAGATTGAGAGAGAAGCTTATGGGATGGTATTATTTTGGAAGATTATGTCCATATTTCAATGCGTAGAGATGTATTATTGGTCTTTTAAGTTATTTTGGGAGAATTTTGTGGGAGAATTAATGACAAATGATAAATGACTTAGCAGTATTTACTTTTGTATGAAGGGTTCTTGGATTATTCCGGATCATTGTGGATTAACTTTTTCTTTTGCTATTGTACAAATGTAATTCAGATGATTAATGAAGATATGGTTTTATGCAGTGTTCCGTTTAATTAAATGGAAATGGTTTTACTAACTACATTATTTTCGTTCCAAAAAGATTGTGTGATTGTTCGGTCTAAATATGAACTTGGAAAATGAAAATAAATTATGTATTTATGTTGAGAAAATTTATTTTATTTTATTTTGAAGGTTTTCATTTTACAGACCAAATAATCTTTTGGTTCATGCGTAAATCTTGTATGTTTTGGTGGGGTAGTATTTTACTATGGACTAAAAATGTGTGCATGGGCGGAGACCCCGCTTGCTCTCTCGCACACAATATTTTGAATTGGGTACATAAATTTTGACCTCCCAAAAAAATTTAAAGTGCCTCCACTTGCTTTTAACATCAACCTCCATGCAAATGAAATGAGAGACCATGCTGAGCGCTTCCCTCGGCAGGCCCCGTCAAACACATCTTGGCTGTTTAAATGCGTTTTGGACGGCCCAAATTGAGAGGTGCCCAAAAAACCTTCAGCACCCTACAAATCTGAACCGTCCAAAATGCATTTGGACGGTCTAGATGTTGCTCAGCAGGCCTTGCCGAGTAGAGTGCTCTGCAGAGCCCCTGGATGCAAATGTACTAGCGTTTCTTCTCTCTTCGCAAGTTTTATCTCCTCCAGTTTTTATAGCCTTGCAAATGTGGCTATCATTCGTCTTTCAACTTTCTTCTTAATTTAATTGTACGTTTCTTCCGATCTAACTAGCAGTAAAAAATTAGTTGCATATAATTCTAATTTTGATCCTAATATGTGGGAATTCTAGCTCCGCACCTGTATTTATATGTAGATATGTAATAGATATGAAATCGATCAAGCCTGTTCATATCGGTTGAGTGATGCGCTCGTTATTGATTGGTCTGCTTGGCCTCTCATCTCCAAGCATAATGGATAATTATGTACATTCGGATCTATATTTTAAACAAGACTTGCAGATAAGTTAGAACTCTCCCATGTACTCAAGAAATCAAAGTAAGTGTAAGTGAGAAACCTTCTAACCTTTCCTTTTCTTCAAAGCAGGCGGCTGGATCTGGCCCTTCCTCTCTCTCTCTCTCTCTCTCTCTCTACACCCTCTGTTTTATGTTCTTCTTCTTCCTTTATTCAAAAATTGATCAGTGGCAATGGTGAAGTTGGGCGGCAGCGTCGGAGCAGAAGGCGACAGCATCGTCATGGTTCTCACATCTGGTAGTCCTTGAGTCGTTTTTCCATTTGATAAGCTGCTCTTTAAGGGACTTTCGGTTGTCGACGAGGACGGCAGTGGTGAGACTTTCTTTTTCTCATCTTTTTCCTTCTTAGATCTGTTTTTGCCGACCCCCTGAGCTTAATGCCGTATGGGTCTACTGCTATTCTTTACCATGGTTTCTCGGTCTTCGTCTCCAAGAGCATCTTCGGCTGGTTTTCTGTTGGGATTTTTGGTTTCGGCTCAACGGCAATGGGTGTTTCGGTGGGGGTGGTGGCCGTCGTGGTCTCCCGCTACGGTTACCAGTGGGTGCCGTGGTTTTTGCTTAACGGCTAAGGGAGCATCCAAGTCAGCTTGGTTTGTTTATTTGTCAGCGCCGCTTTTCTTAGGTTATCCGGAGGTGGATCGGTGGTTTGGGATGGTGGTGGCTGTCAAGTTTGGTGGTGACTGTCAGAAGCAACGGTGGTGGTGGTGGTGGATGTTTTGCATATTGCTTTAGGGTTAGGTTTTGGGTTTTCTTGGGGTTGGGCTTTACCCACTTGTTTTGGCTAGGTTTTTTGTGCTTGATTGTTTATTTGGCTTTGTTGGCCTCGGGTGTGTTTTAATTATTGTATCAAGGCATTTTAGGCCCATAGGTGTTTGGGCTCTGCCCATTGGGTGTTCCAACTTTTGGTTGGATTTTCTCCTTCTTGATGTACCTGTTATCGAGATTTTTAATAAAGTTTTGTTGCCGATAAAAAAAATAAAAGTTTGGAACTCTCCCACGCTTCTTATAGCCACACGGGGATAACTACAAACAGTTCAACCTTATCGGGGCTTCATCTTTGACGGGATAGGAGGCCATCTTTGAAGGGATAGGAGGACGTTGGTTATTGGACTATATGAGTGTCTTCTTTATTAACACCTTACGATTCTACACTCTAGTCTCATAGGGAGACCTCCTAATAGCATACGGAGTATATCCTAGAGCTGTGCTATGTGCACAGAAGCTGTGCACAGCAGCCCTTTTCTCCCGTCTCGGGTCGCACAAAGATGATCGGAGCCGCTCATTTTGTACTTGTTTTACTCTACATTCTCCACATTATATACTGACGTAGGCAATAGGGGTGTGTTGGCTGACACTACACCTATGTCAATCTTTCTCAAGTAACTGAGATCGACCATGCAGGAAATAGACTCATCAATATGCATGTGTGCGCGGGGACTTGGAGGTCTGTTGGGCAAAACAGATGCTCTATGGATCGCTCATTCAATTGATTTGAATTGCTTACTTTGTTTGTAGGATGAATTTGTTGTGGATTTACAATTTTTATACATCATACTGTAGTAGTTTTTAGTAAATTTTGAAGACAAGCATGGTCTCATAATTACAGGATAACCGTTTATTGGTGTGAAACTCAATATACTGGAGTATGTGATAGAGAAGACCCTTGAGAATAAAAATTTTCTACGAGTATGCTTGTGTGGTACACACCAGTTAGTTGTGCTCTGAGTCCATGTGGGGTGGTAATTTGTCAGAATGTATGACACATTAGCTAGATTAGGTGCTACTCCCTCCGTTCTTAAATAATGTCCCCACTTTCTCTCTCTTACCTTTTTTCAAATCAAAAAATGAAGTACTTTCGTGTATCATTTTTCGAATTTTTTCGCACCGAATTAAAGTACTCGTCAAGTACTTTAATTCGGTGCAAAAAAATTCAAAAAATGATTTACGGAAGTAGTTCATTTTTTGATTTGAAAAATGGCACGACTTTTCGTAGTGGAACACTAATATGGAACGGAGGGAGTATATTTTTTATTTTCAAGTAGTAAGCCCAGAACTAAAATTCGATGTGTAGCAGCTTTAGACCCCCCAATAATTTATAAATTTTAGGACCTATTGCTTTGGTACTCTTTATTATACTACTAGTTCAATATAAATGGCCTTATATTTAAGGGTAGTGTTAATCTCAAAATTATTTTTGTTTGTGCCAAAATCATTTTTATTTGTGCCAAAAATTGCAGTGCTTAAAAATCTTGTACCATGTGCAAGGTACAAGCTTTTTATATACTACAGTTTTGACACAAACAAAAATGATTTTGACATTATCATTTCTCTATATTTAAAACTTTTCACTTTAAACCCAAAGCCCTTGGCTTAGTTTTCCATTTGATTTTAGCAACTCAGTTGCTAAAATCATGATTGATTTTAGCAAACGAGTTTAACATGTGCTAAAAATCATGATTTTGAAATAAAAAATGAAGTGGTTCTGTGTATCGTTTTTTGATTTTTTCGGCACCAAATTAAAGTACTCGTGTATTTTAATTCGGTGTGAAAAAAATCGAAAAACGATAAATGAAACCACTTTATTTTGTGATTTGAAATATCAATAATTTTAGCACCTGAACTCATTTGCTAAAATCATGATTTTAGCAATTGAGTTGCTAAAATAAAACGGAAAACTAAGCAAAAGTCACGACTGGCTCTCAATGGTGAGGGGTAATACCGTAGTAGTTGGGTCTGGGGTCAACTGAGATTTTTTTCAAAGTAAAAGCTTGAGAACGTTCTGGTTCTTATCCATCCCATAGTGGAGAAAATCTCTGTGAAATATATATAGTACATTCGTACAATCTCACAGTGAAATATATAGTACATTAGTACTCAAGTAGATTCTCCGTGTGGATTTTTTGTTTGGTTGCAGTTTTTTTGTCCCCTTCCTTTTTGGCTTAGGGATTTATTACTTTTAAGATAGGGTAAATTACACTGACCTCCCCTGAGGTTTCTGACTTGTACACTGGCCACCACTACTTTATCTGAAATAGCACTGACCTCCCCTGAGGTTTATATTTTCGTATCAAAAGCACCCTTCTACCCTTCCGACGGGTACCGACGGCGCCGGGAACCCCCTTGTGGGTCCCCAACGGTCAATCCGAGCCGTCCATTCATTTCAGAATCGAATTCCGAGTGGGTCTACGCGGGAATCACCTCAATCGGACGGTCCTAAGTGCTCGATCCAAAATCACCTCATTTAGTTCAAAATTTTTTGGATCGAGCACTTAGGACCGTCCGATTGAGGTGATTCCCGCGTAGACCCACTCGGAATTCGATTCTGGAATGAATGGACGGCTCGGATCGACCGTTGAGGACCCACAAGGGGGTCCCCGGCGCCGTCGGTACCCGTCGGAAGGGTAGAAGGGTGCTTTTGATACGAAAATATAAACCTCAGGGGAGGTCAGTGCTATTTCAGATAAAGTAGGGGTGGCCAGTGTACAAGTCAGAAACCTCAGGGGAGGTCAGTGTAATTTACCCTTTAAGATATCATATTCGAAACATCGTAAGTTTTTTATTAACTCTTTTGAAGTCAGTTCATCCGATGTTTTACTTTTGTTTTAATTGAGCTCCCAGTGAGTAGTAAGATTTTGCCCTTATGATTAATTGAGTTGCATGTAAGTTAGCCTAAACACCCGAGTTATAAAAAAAAAAAAAGTTTTGCTAATGTATGTCCAATGAGCACACAATCAAACAAAACAAACACACACTCGAATACACTTTTTACACTTGTTAATACATTTTCACATATTCTTATACACTTTTCACACATTTCAATACATTTTTTCAATCTTAACGTGGGCAGACACACGTTAGCATCCCCCCCCCAAAAAAAAAAAAAAAATCTTATTATTGTATGAATGGTCTGCGCCCCATAATCTCTGTACAACTGTATGGTAAGATCAGAACACAGCCACACAGGCATTAGTTGACAACGTAACATTAGGGTTGCTTTATTCACCAGTTCAACCTGATTTATCTGTCAACATTTGCTTTAGTCTACATTGGTATGGAATGTGGTGGCAGCAGGATAAAGAGATTGGCCCAGTGTTGTCAAAATGGATTAATACGTACTCCATTTTTATTGGTTTTCATGTTTTGAATCATATCGGTTAATCGGGATACATACGGCTTATCGTAAGATATATATTAATATCAGTATTAAGCGATTTAAAAATCTGGTGTTTTATTAGCGAAATCATCACACACAATAATAGAATACGAAAACTGTAAAGAAATCAACACAGAAATTTACGTGGTTCCCTAAAATCGGATACCTCTATGGGAGTGAGCGAGCCTGTTATTATGATAAAGTCAGTCAGGGTTTTTACAATAGAGAATATAACTCCACTCCGATCCGTTCGGCATCTAGCCTTCATTAGAACTTCTCGGTACCTCTTCATATGAGCCCCAAGTTCCTAACAGTTTTCATGGAAAAAAAAAAAAAAACAAGAAGTTTTTCGGATTCGAAATTCGAAGTCTTTCATGCAGAGTTTATCACTTTGAGGCTTCATGTGCCTAGTCAAGGAAAGAGTAGAAAACCATTATCTTCATGCAATACGCAATCAAGTACTCCATACAACTAGGAACGCATTTGGGGTTCTCTTCTTAATATTGAATTTGATCATTTTTTTTTAAACAAGTAATCGTATTACAAAGGTGATGATAAGAATCATGGTGGATTTCTAAACGAATTAGTGCATTGGATATATTTTTCCAAAGGCGATGATAACAATCACAGTGATACAAATCATAGGATACATATACAAATCATAGGCTTCCTATGCACTCTCTTACTTTGGGCATATTGAGCAAAGCCAGCTTTGACTTTTTGGGTCTAAAGCGAAACTTATATGTGGTGTTTTTTTTGTTGGATTATTACAGCTGGTGCGCTGTTGCAGTTGCTCGCGTCTAGATTTTGGTAGTTTTGGTTCAGTCCTGTATTTTGAGATGAAATCGTTTGCCTTTATGGCTGTGAAATGAATTGTCTTGCCTTGTTCAAAAAAAAAAAAAAAAATCAGGAGGACCCCTTCCAATTCGTAAATAAAAAATGATAGGTACACACCCTCTCAACCACTCCCCACCACACCCTCTCTCACATGTGTCGTGGGGCTCACCCGGTGGGTCCCAGTAGGCCCCACCACACATGTGAGAGAGGGTGTGGTGGGGAGTGGTTGAGAGGATGTATACCTATCATTGTTCTTCGTAAATTTGTGAAGGACTAAATTCGCTGCATTTCAAGTTTTAACTCTGAGCCGGCTGTGATGTCGAGACTATTAATATTGTATCTTCCCCTCAACTAGTCTTAGTTAATACTATGATATAACTTGTCGATGGTATATGGGGACGTGGCCTTGACCAACCGAATACAAAATGAAATGAAAACAATTATAGTATGCATTTTGTCAATAGCATAAGCAAGAGTTGGGTGAAAATTGTAGTGTGATTCACAGACACAATGAGGTTCCCGTCAACCCAAGTAACCGATAGAATAAATGAGTGAAATTAAGGTCCTTTTCATGGCCTAGTGAAACTAGGTCCTTATTATGGCTTATCCTTTTTGCCAACCAACTTATATGGATAACACTCCCACTAATATTTTATATCAGATGAATTACTCTGATTTGAGATCGCGGCAGGCCCGGTCTTGATATTTTGCAGGGCGGAAAACCGATGGGTACTGATCCACAGGTACAGAAAATATATAGAGCATGTTCGGAGATCCACTTTTGGGTCCCACACGAGTGATCCGAGCCATTCATTATTTTTAGGAAAAGTTTCCGAGGGGCCACACTAAAATTTAGTTCAATCGGACTGTTAGAAGTGGTCGAACCAAAGTCCCACCGTTTCAAGCAAAAATCTTTTGATTGAAATGGTGGGACTTAGGTTCAACCACTTCTAAACGTCCGATTGAACTGAATTTTTGTGGGCCCCCTCGGGAAATTTTCTAAGAATAATGAACAGTTTGGATCTCTCGTGTGGGACCCAAAAATGGGTCCCCGAGAATGCTCTGTACGTTTTTGTGCATACACGTCTGTACATGTAGCAAGATCCTTTGGACGGTTAAAGCGAATTTAAAATATGAGTCCCAAGTTTTTGTAAACTAGATTCAATACACGTGGTTAATATATGGTAAAATTAACTGTGGTATTTTTAGTTTCGTAATTTAACTAGAATAAACATTAATTTTTTTACATAATTAAAAAAATGAAACAAATTACCGCTCATACTATTGTCAACAATGATTTGTGTTTCTGAATTTGATATTACAAGCAAGATTTAAAATAAACTATAGTACAAAATAAAAAAAATTATCCAAACATTTATGGTGTGCAAAAAATTTAAACAATTGACTTGAATAAGTGTGTAATGATTCTATTTTATCTACACTAGATCCAACACAAAAATAAGACAAAAAATACATATACACGCCTTATATGGATAAGATAAGAGGCTCCTGTTTTTTGCTTTAGTTTTTTCACCCAAAAGTCGCTGCACCTCTGACTTCTAGGGGCTGGCCCTATATAGCAGGAGACACAATGTTTTAGGCTATGCTTGGTAACACTTCTGTTTTCTGTTTTTCGTAAAAAGAAAGTGAAAACAAAAAATATGTTTGCGTGAAATTATTTTCAAAAAAAAAAAAGTAAAAACATAATTATGAGTCGGTTGGAGGTGTGCCGGCGGGAGGCCGGAGGTGGTGGCGATGATGGTGGGTGGTGGTGGTGCGTGGTGGCTGGAGGTGGTGATTGGGGTGGTGGTAGTGGTGCGTGGTGGTGGTGGGTGGTGGTGGTGCGTGGTGGAGGGAGGTGGTGGTGGTGGTGGGTGGTGGCGGTGATGGCGGTGGGTGGTGGTGGTGGTGGTGGGTGGTGGCGGTGATGGCGGTGGGTGGTGGTGGTGATGGTTGGTGGTGATGGTGGTTGGTGGCGGTGATGGTGGTGGTGGTGGTGCATGGTGGCTGGAGGTGGTGGGTGGTGGCAGTGATGGTGGTAGGTGGTGGTGGTGCGTGGTGGCTGTAGGTGGTGGTGATGGTGGGTGGTGGTGGTGCATGGTGGTTGGAGGTGGTGATTGGGGTGGTGGGTGGTGGTGGTGATGGTGGGTGGTGGTGGTGCATGGTAGTTGGAGGTGGTGGGTGGTGGTGGTGGTTGGAGGTGGTGGTGCATGGTAGTTGGAGGTGGTGGGTGGTGGTGGTGATGGTGGTGGTTGGAGGTGGTGGTGGTGGTGGTGGTGCGTGGTGGCTAGAGGTGGTGGCGGGTGGTGGCGGTGATGGTGGGTGGTGGCTGGAGGTGGTGGTTGGTGGTGGTGGGTGAGAATGAGAAAACAAAAACAGAAAGTGAAAGTTGAGATTTTCAACTTCTCCAAATTTCATAAATAGTGGAAGTAGGAAGTAGAATTTGAAAGTGAAAGTGACACACAAACAATATTCTTTTCTTTAAATTATGAAAATTTTGAAAACAGAAACAGAAAACAGAAAACAGAAGTGCCACCAAACAAGGCCTTAACAAGTATTATCAATCTAGAAACACAAACAATAAATATAAAGAACTCAAGGGAAGCAAGAAACCAAAATACGCAAGAACACAATAAATTTACGTGGTTCGCTACACAGGCTGTGTACCTACTACACGGGGAAGGGACAAATCAATCCGCTGTAGTATTATGGAGTACAAGGTCCAATCTCCTCTCAATGTCTCTTTCAGTTTCTCTAGGCTTTTTTTTTCTCCAAAACAAGCTTAGAAAACCATAAAACAGAACAAAACACGCTTAAATAGAGCTCTTGTCGGTGCCCACTCGTCTGGACCAGTGATACTGAGAGCTCTAGTTCCCGACCGCTTGAGGTGGTTCAGACGCACACACACCACACCCACACATTGATTTTTTGTGATTCATAGCATCAGGATCCCGAATGTTTTGTTTGTTGGTGAGATTAAGCGCATAGTTCGATCTGACCAATAACCCCCTACAATACACACACAAATGTAATATGTCATATAGAATCAACTTTGTATCTCATTTATCAATATGCCATTGCAGCAATTGAAGTTGTCACTAGCAAGTGGAGTGGTAGGCATTATAAACTTCCATGTGTTTGACAGAAGTTTAATCTTCAGCAGCTATAATTAACAATGCTGATTTTTACTAGGAAAAATTAAATTTAAATTTGCAATACTGACTAATCTTGAATTTGAAGATCTTGTGCATAGCTCTTATTAGTAATGTCCGATTTATACTAGATACATGTGGCTTGAAAAGTTCTTTTTTTTTTTTTTTGAATTTAGGTATTCAAAAGATGTGTGGCTCTTTTAATTCTCATCTCAATCTCACCTTCCATTTATGGAAGATCTCATTTAAAGTTTCAATTTCTGTTGGAAATTTTAGAATTTTGTACGAATGAAGTCATGGCAGTCGGAGGGTCTCCCAAGGCAACTAAGGAGACCCATCCTGTGGTTCATCAATTCTGCTCAAGGGAGTTCATATGTGCGGCTTGTTAATGGCTGTAACCTCCCCCGTGATATAAGATTGATGGTGATATTCATTCTTGCCGTTTCGTTATTAATGGCTGCCTTGCAACTCAAGCGTCTTCACCATGTCTATATTTTGTGGATCTAGTGTTGTGTATGTTCATCAGAAACTCGAGCTTCTCATAAACAACTCTAAAATTCGTGTTTGTTGGAGGGAGAGACAGATAGGGTTCGATTGATCATCAAGCTGTTTATCGGAGATGTTGATGTTCATGGTTCAACTATTTTATCCTAGGAGACAAACGCCAATTCACCAGCAAGACCCTCGTTAGAAGACAAATCTGTTTTAAGAAGGCACTAGTTTTCACAGAACTCGGTTCCATTTTCCAATTCAATTTACTATTTGTGTATTTTGTTATTTCAATTACTATCTTGTAATTCTATGTATTTTGTATCAATAGAATTGCATTCTAAATTTGCCTGTTAATTTTTCCCAAACAATTTCTCGTATGGACGGGTTCATAAGAATTGATAATACCCAGGTGTCAAGTCGTAGCCTCAAAAGAGCAAACTCATAGGTTACATGTGACTTGTCACTATTTGGAAGTATGTGAAGGTCACATCTCTCTCTTCGTTTTTTTTGTATCATTACCCCTTGAACCTATGAATTAAAAAATTGTTCTGTCCAAAAAGTAGAGGAGTTACACAGGAAAAAGAGGAAATGGATAAATTTAAATAAAGATTGTGGCTTGTTTCATGGCATAATACGTTTGGTTTGGCTTTCCCGTGGAGTGAAAGGTCACTTAATGATAAACAAATTGATCATGAAGTTGTGTTCAATGATGCGAAAATGACTGAATTGACTAATAAAGTGTCATTTTTTAGTTATAGGCTTGAATTTTTTTATGAAAAAATAATCAAAGACTGGTACAAATTAGTGTAATGCTTACTATCGAGGCTGTGACACTCATTTGTACAACCAAAATTACAATTGATTTGCTGAATTATTATATAGGCTCAATTATATTGATGATTCACAACTTTCAATTTATAGACAATGTTGAAAATAATAATTATACCGAAATGCCTGATTCGAAAAAGAAAAAAATAAACTCACTCAAAAGACAAATGCGTTTTGGCCGCATCCTATAAGCCTGAATTTCGGTATTCTCATATTTACAACGTGCTCTATGAGGTGAACGTTTCTGATCATCAAAATAATGGAGTCTATGTGATAATGTAGCAAATCGGTCGTAAGTTTGGTTGTAAAAATAGACATGTCTAAACGTTCCCTTATCTTTTCACTATTTTTTATTAGTTTAGAAAAGCCAAGAAATGTTAGTGCGTTAATGGGGTACGAAGAGTTGAACTTAAGACTCGATGAACTTAGAACTTGGCTAGTTTGCAAGTTCAACTTTGTCAAATTTATTTTTAACCCCACTTGCGGGGCGTGATAGATGCGTCAAAACCAATTATCTTTGAATAATGATGCATTAAGGAAAATAAACCAGAATTAGGGAAAGTTCTTGAATGGATTATTTGATTTTATCATCTTTGATTTTATCATCATCTTTTACGAATAGATAAAAAAAGAGTTGATTTTATCACACTAGATTTTATCACACTAGATTTTATCTATTGGGAAAACAAAGTGATTTTATCACCTCTCCATAAAACACCAACTAAAATCAACTTTCGCATTTTATCTCATAAAATCCATTCAAGAATGGGTTTATCTCATAAAATCAACTTTGGTGGTTTCGAATTTCATCCGATAGGATGGGTTTCTCTCTCGCTCTCTCTCTCACACCCACACACCAAAATTTGTTATCTAAATTATTATATGTTTATGGAAGTGACTCTCAGGGCTGGTTTCCTCGTTTGGTAAAATCACTCACTTGATTTTATGGGATTCCCATTTAACAAATGGGTATGTCTAGACTTTCCCTTATCTTTTCTATTTTTTTAGTTTAGATTAGAAAGCCAAGAAATGTTAGTGTGTTTATGGGGGTACGAAGCGTTGAACTTAAGAGTGGATGAACTTAGAACTTGGCTAGCTCACAAGTTCAAATTTATTTTTAGCTGAGAATACTTATTTGTGGATTTTTCGCAGATAAGAGTCTGCACACCTAGATTTAACGGCCTAGATCAATGAACTCTCTTTCCTCATTAAAAGCCAAAAAAAAAAAAACAAAATATGCTCGTTTATCTGGGCAGTTGGATTTCAAAATGGATGGCGTAGATGTGCTCGGTGTGATTCAACAGCCCAAATCAATACACTCTCTCTCCTCATTAAAAGCAAAAAAAAAAAAAGAAATCCACTCATTTATCCGGGCTATTGGATCTCGGAATGGACGGCGCAGATGTGCTCGTGGTGCAAACTCCTTATTTGCGAACAGTCTGCAAAGAAGTTATTCTCTTATTTTTAACCCCACTTGCGGGGCCGTGATAGATGTGTCAAAACCAATTGTCTTGAATAATGACGCATTAAGGAAAATAACCCAGAATTAGAGTAACTTTGGTGGTTTTGTTTTTCATCCCATAGGCTGGTTTTGTTTTTCACCTCTCTCTCTCTCTCACCCAATTTTTTTTATCTGAATTATTAGGTGTAAATGGAAGTGACTCTCAATCTTATTCCCTCATAATTACGTTCTTTCTTATGAGTAAAAAAACAGCTTTTCATTTAAATAAATGAGGTGCAGATTAAAAAAAAAATCAGCATTTAATTTAGGGAATTTTTTGTCCGAGGTTATTTGGATTTCATGATTTTAATCAGGAGACAAAAAATCTAGACGGTAAGAATCAGAGGAATACAAAAGGAAGAGATAAAATGACATAATGAAAAAAAAAAAACATATTTCTTTAAGTTTTATGATTTTTCTCTTGATAATTGCTCCAGCCTCCAAATATAAGATAGCAACCGCCAGACTTTTTAAGAAATAAAAATGCATAAAGTTAGAGCTTGATAGAAACTTGAGACATATAATTTTCAAGGATAATGACTACCGTATGGTCCATTTTAATTGTCGTTGTCTTTCTTTGCAAGTTGCAACCAGTGCCGGTCTCGAGCTAAAGCACATGAGGCGGGCAACTTAAGTCCCCGAATTTTAGCCCAAAATTAGCGCCCCAAAGAGTTATAGCCAAATATGTAATATATAGTGTTTAATATAACATTTATACAACAAATGAGCTAGCTAGCCCAACAAAAATGCTTTGTTTTGTTATCGAATAGGTACATGGTTCAAGTCCTGAGGCCTCTCTTTTCCCTTTTGAGAATATTTTTTTCCCCTCACAAGTTTATCCTAGGCCCCGAGAATCTCATGACAAATCCTGGTTGCAACACATGTACAGAATTATAATTCAACCCACAAAAAAAAAAAAAAAAAAATCCCACCCACATTGGAACAAGAACCTATTTTGTTCTGTTGAAAACAGGGGTGGGATTAGCTCAGTAGAAAAAACACTCGTACCCGTGCCATGCAGGGTAAGGGAGAGAAGAAAGATAAAGGTCAAGAACTAATAATAAATTAAATTATTCCCTCTGTTCCTATTTGTTGGTCCTTCTTTCCATTTTGGGATGTTCCAAAATGTTTGTCCCATTTCTAAAAACATCCATCAAAACAGGGTCACTTTACAGTTTTACCCTTAAAAAGTATTTTTTCCATCTCATTTGGCTTGTCCATTATCTTTTACTTTATAACAGTTCTTATAATTTTGACAACTTTGTATAATAAAACTAATTGATATCTATCAAACAAGATCCATATTGCATATGTTTTGAGTTTCATATAACAAATTAGTCCCACAAAATAGGTCACAGTAATATTGACTGTATTTAAGGGCAAAATAGAAAAAACAATACAAAGTTTTCACACCCCTTAAAAACCCACTTCCCCAAAAGGGACAAACAAATAGGAATGGAGGGAGTATGTTATTTTTTTTAATTTTCTTTTTAAAAAGAGAGGAGAGCTTAGCACGAGACTACATGTATGTAGTTGCTATCTAAACTGATCAAGTGAGAGTATAACAGCAAGTAAAGAACATATATTTTTTATTGTAAATTTGACTTATACCGAAAGAAAAGAATTCTAGGTCAATCATTCATCGTTATCTTCAGAACCTTGGGACTAGTCGAGATCCACAGAAATTGATTTAACACAATAATTAAGATATAGAAAAATAGTGTATGTAGCTAAGCATAAAATTAAGGGTTACTATAGTTACGGGGCCGTTCCAGTAAAGTCTGGTATTTGGGGATTTTCAGTTGATGTACGTGAAAAGAATACCTATCTTAAATAAGGTGAAAAGTCCAAAAAATCTAAAAATCTCCTTAATGGAACATCGATTTCTCTTATTGTTTAAAACTGTATCGAAATTTAATGAAGGGCATTGTTGTAACTTTCAATAGTGACGAGTGTGAGAATAGCATAAAGAAGAAGTTACCTCCAAATTGACTAGTTGATCGAGACTTGTGACTTATAGGCTTGCTTTCTTCTACGTTCTTAATTTTGAAACCTCTCAAATGTTGCTAATTCTTTTGGGGTAAGTTCATACGGAGTGAAGATTCATCTTTATTATGCCCCCGCGAGTAAGACAGTGGGATTTATCCCCCATAATTAGTCGAGGTCTGCGTAAACTGGCCGGACACCTGAGTTGTTATAAAAAAGAGAATAATTGTTTTTTGTTTTGAACGGCAAAGAAAAAAAGAAGAATTTGCTACCATGCGTATGTCAATAATTTGAAATTGTTCCACTACACGTACCCATGCCGGCAAAGACTTGTTTGCCACTCTCTAGCAAAATTCTGCAATAGATGGCCTGCTCATTTACATAAGCACTGGTGAAAATTCCTCTGCAGATTCAAATTTTCTTTGCTCCCAGGAATTTTCTAACTTGATACCTATTTATTCGGCTGGAGACCCTCTGTTCCGGGTTTTCCTCTGTGCCGAGGGATTTTCGGCCGTTGGATCACTTAAAAAAAGGAAAGAAAAAAAAGAAAAGAAAAGAACATACAATCAACGGCCCAAACTCCCTCGGCATAGAGGCATGGAGAGTTTGGGAACAGGTGATCTTGCACCGAACCGTCCATTCGAGCAATCAACGGCTCAGATTCCAACTCACCCCAAACAATTATGAGCCATACACATTCATCTGCGAATATGAGCAGTCGAGTACTCAGATAGACGGCTCGGATGAACAGGACACTGAATCGGGACAGGGTTTTCGGGACAGCAGATCTACAACCTTTTCGGAAGCGGATCAGCTGTCCCAAACTTCCTGTCCCGTCCATCCGAACCGTCCATTTGAGCAATCAACGGCTCAGATTCCATCTCACCCCAAACAATTCTGAGCCATACACAATCATCTGCGAATCTGAGCAGTCGAGTACTCATATGGACGGCTCGGATGAACAGGACACGGAGTCGGGACAGGGTTTTTGGGACAACAGATCTGCAACCCTATTTATTCATAATTAGTTTCTGACCCCTCAAGCAAAAAATGTGCGGCTACTCGCTAGATCCATAATTGAGGGATGAATTTCCAAAAGAAACAAAGTTGTTTCACAGTAGTATGTTCTAACATGATATTACAGCTGACTTTCGTGAGGTTTTGCACAATACTCCATTTTCTTCATTGATTAATGTCATATTGTTTGTATCGAAAAAAAAAATAAATAAATAAAGAAAAGTTTACCTTAGTTAACCTTGATCCAGGCGGAATGGATCTACCGTTTACTTCGCCATACTTGCACGTCAGGGGTCACATATGCAGATAAGTGTTGGAGTTGGTCCAACATAGTGTCATTATCATTCGCGAAATTACTAAATTAACAATCTCAAGTAGGGGTGGGCATCGAGTCGTGTCGTGTTCGTGTCGTGTCATCTCGTGTTCGTGTCAAAATTCTCTCAACCCTAACCCAACCTGTTTAATTTTTCGTGTTATCGCGTCGTGTCATATTCGTGTTTCGTGTCAGAAATAGCTAACCCTAACCCGCTAACTTCGTGTCGGGTTCGTGTTCGTGTCATCATGTTTTTTCTATAAATTCCCGTGTCGTGTCGTGTTCGTCGTGTTATCCCGTGTTCGTGTCAGAATTTTCTTAACCCTAACCCGACCTACTGTTTAACTTTTCGTGTTCTCGTGTCGTGTCATATTCGTGTTTCGTGTCAGAAATGGCTGACCCAAAACCCGTTAACTTCGTGTCATGTTCGGGTCGTGTTCTCGTGACGTGTCAGAAATTTCCACCCCTAATCTCAAGCGAAGGTGACTCCCAAGTTACTGGCAGTTAATTTTGAATATGACTATGCAAGACTGTGCAAGAGGTGAATTTTGGATTGCTAAGTCTCTGGCAGAGAATATTTCTCTCGTCTATCTCTATCACTTCTACGTACTATTGGACTGCACAGGCGATAAGAGCACTGACACGCCAAGTAAGAAATAGACATTATTTTGCTCATTAACGATTGATTTTAAGTTTTTTTTTGGACGATTGATTTTAAGTTGAATGACTGGGAAGTCTTAAGAAATAAGATGGAAACATGAGTACCATGCAGGATAATTTGGGTCTTAGAGGAGATTTTTGTAAAGCAAGACCTCCAGTGGAAAATGATGCATATGCCAACTCAATCAGATTAGACAGCACTTGAAGTGTGATCGTGTTTAAAACGTGTAACATATCGAGTGAAAAATTTTACCTTTTCTAGTTTTGTCTTATCAAATAAACAAAGATATTGGATGTCAAATCACTTTATTATGGTAAGGTTTTTTTTTTTTTTTCTCTTCACGATCATGAGTGTTAGGGTTCGAGTTTGATTCACCCGAATCAATCTCTGCCTTACATTATCGACGAGTAATGTTGGAATTCAGAACGAGACTATTTACATAAAAAATTGTCAGTTGGCACGAAGGTTCTAATAATCCCGAGGGTTTTTTTGCTCTTGGTGAGAGTCGAACCTATGAGTTTAGATGAATAAACTCTTTTACTCATTCGCATGCTCCCATTCAAGCTAACCCATCGTGTTTAGGATTTCGCTAAGTTGATTAATCGTATAATTCACAATTCTATGCCTAATTCGATTCACGATTCACGCAAAAACGATACGAATCTTTGCCTAAAGCAACTTTTATCACAATAGTTCCATTCGGCGTATATGAAACTACTTTTGCGGTTTTGCAACGTATACTAAGACCATTATGTTTTTTAGGAACGAAAAACTTTATTCTCATGCAGAATTTGTTAATAATTCATTGATTGGGAGTACTAATTCTGATTTAGGACAGGGCTAAGAGCCCTGGTCTTACCCACATATGTTGCCATGTAAGTACATAATGAATCTTTAACATCTATATGCACGTATCTATTTTATTATAGCATGACCACATGATCATTAATTAATAATTGAAAACAAACTTCAATATTGATTTAAGCTTAAATTATTCAATTTTACAACATAACTTTATAATTATTGTAATTTGGCCTGCGATCCCTGAAGGACAACAAAAGTCCTCCAATTCGTTTACAACATAAGCGCGCTATCAGCAGACGATATAATAACGCAAATGGCCTGAAAATATACACAGAACATATGTTGGAGTCTACACTGGAGAGATTCCAGAGACTAGTTACATCTCACAAATCAGTCACTATTAGATTATCTGCTGCACTACTATTACACACCAACTTATAAAGCTCGAATGCCTCACAGACACCGTGAACCGTGATTGATCAAATTACAAATTAAATAAGAAGAAAAAGAAAACACACTCAAAGTGCCATTTCTGCCTGTAACGCAGCGAGTTCGTCTTCCTCAGCTGTGTGCTTCTGAGGAACAGGTCGAGCCGGTTGCCTGCCAGCTGGCACTTGCACCGGCGCTGCAGGGGCAGTTGTTGCCGGCTGCAAAAGCTCTTCCTCCAACTCAGCACCCTCCAGTTCCTCAAGTTCTGCTTCCAATTCATCCTGGTACGAAAAAGATGTTGAGTAGACTAGCATAACAACATTAAGGCTCAGTTTGGATAAATGGATTTCCATGGGGAATGAGAAAGTGATTCCACATTCTCCTGATTTCTACGTTATAGACAGACTGGAAATGAAAATATACTCCTCATAACATACGCAGCCCAGAATCACATTCGCAAACTAGTAGGAATTCGGTACCTTTCCTACCCCTAGTAATCCTAGATTCCAAACTCAATAACTAAAAGATAGAAATATTGGCTAATGAATTTCCAAAAAAAGTTTTATCGGATAAGATTCTCGAAAGAATCCAAACACTGGAATGAGATTACCACAGGAATTAAATCTCTAAGAATTTGATTCCTTGTAACTAAATGTCTCTTCATACTCAAGCTTATGGCATCCAAACAAACCCTAACAACTTCGATTAGTAAGAGAATAGACCCAGAATAAAGATTGTTGAATAAAGATTGTTTTGTATGAATCTAACTAGAGCTGGAAAGAAAAATGTAATTAGAGCTTTAAAGAAACACAGTAATTGGAGCTTTAAAGAAACAAAGTAATTGGAGCTTTAAAGAAACAAAGCAAAAACCTCATCAAAATCAGCTGCTGCACCAATGGGAGTAGCCAATGCTTCCTGTATCTGTTTCATGTTCTCAGTCTGCTCGTTTATTTCATCCATCGTCTTGTCCACATCATCAATGTTACTGCATATGATAGCATAGTAGTTCAAAAATTGTGTCAGTTTACTAAATCAAAGGGAAATTATGCCAGTTTAGACTAAGTTCAATACATTCTCCCTGCATTTAGTTGATAAAATATATGAAGATGATAAAGGCACAGATTTAGCTGCCAGATTTACTGCTATATTAAGGAACTTCCTAGCCTGAAGGAAAGGAACAGGCGTACACCCCAGAGGTGAAGCCTACAACATTCGGTAAACATAAATAAAAGAAGAAAAGAAGGCACTTGCGTTGCTTTCTGCATAGCCTTCATTGCAGATGCTCCACTTCTCAATGCATCAACTGTCTCTGTTGTAGCTTTTGCTCCTTCCAACATAATCATCTGCAACATATCAAGCGTGAATTGGCAAATCCCTCTATGATTGGAAATTTGACAATACTTGAGTTAGGTCGGCCATAGAGGATATTCTGCAAGCTAACCTGGTCGTGGATGCGTAATTGGAAGTTTCCAAGCTGCTCAATTTGTTGTTCATAGAGCCTCTTCCTCTTCAAACATTGTATAGCCGCTGTGCAATAACAATGAGGATTCAGGTTCCAATCAAATCGTAGTACATGGAACTCTTAAATGCGCCCAACTTAAAAGGAGTATCAAAGATACAGGAATATTAATTGGAAACCCTATAGATATGGTGATTGCCAATTTGCCATGTACCTTAATAAGGTAGCAGTTGAAAACTAAACTGCTGTGTGTATAAAGAACATACAGACTAGGGGCTAACTGCAAATCAATGTCGATAAATTCCTGTCTAACAAATCAAAATTATGCCATCAGAAACAGTAATGAAAGAAAGACAAGGCCAAGTATCCATGCTTCATGTTTGTGTGCGGGCGCACGCGTATTCAAATCATTGCTCCTCCATCTTTTTAAGGTACATTGCAATCAGCCAATCACCATATCTACAGGGTTTCCAATCAAGAATAGCAGCAATTTATTACACCAACAAAATGAAAAAGTGTTCAATAAAACCCGTATGAAATTAAAGCTGATATGGGAGAAAGCAAAAGGATGCAGAACCAACTATGACACAAGTAGCCTGTTGTACGATATAAGGAAATCAAAAGTATGAATTTTCAAACAAAAAATAACCGTACACCATAAAACTGGACCTCTGAAATGTTATTGATGGAAATTGGAAACCATACCCCTCTTGTTTTTTGCTTTGGTGAATTCCTTTGCCTTTTCAACTTCTGCAGCAGCCTTCTTCAGGAGTACTTTCTCCTTTTTCTCAAGCATTTCAAGCGTCTGCATGACAGAACCATAGACGGCTCAGATAAAGCCAACAATGGGAACTGACATAAAAGCAATGGCAATAGACACAGTGGCATTCAACTAAGCAGGAGGATTTGGGGGGAGTAATCCAGTTGAAAGGTAGAAAACTGACGGAAATTACAAAGTTGAAGAACAAGGTTGTCACCAAAATGTTTTTTTGATCGGCAAAAAAATTTATTAATCATTGAAAACAAATAAAAAGATTAAAAGGGACCGAGACTGAGAACGCCAAGGACCCAAAAGGGGGAAAAAAACAAGACACTGCATGGATGGTAAGATACCAGCCAAAGCACAGAAAAAAGACGCCCCAGGCAACCAAAAACACCTGATCCAGAAACACTACAGGCATGGACTACCACAAAACCACCTCCCAAAACCTACAGAAAGAAAAGAACCACCCTAGAAGCTCCCTCCTTAAGCCAGCTAAGAAAAGAGAAAAACCAGCAGAAACCAAAGCGAACCAAAATGTTATGATGCAGGTTTCATTTATCCGTTCCCAATTTATTTATCCAACTAGGGTTGGATGGGGGTTCCGAAAGAGAAACTTCATTCCTTCCAAAACACTGCTCTGCAATTGTCCCGTTATAGAGTTACAAAATGAAACTTTACACTCTCTGTATCCCCTGAAAAAATCAACTGCCTCATTTTCAGACCAGCAGTGTTCTTATTTTTAGAGTGTCAATCTGATAAAATTGACACTCTAACAATAAACTCAACAAGTAGTAATTCACCACAACAGTTACGCAAGAGAGAGAATCCTTTTTCCTTGGCTCCATCATGCAATTTGCGCAAGAAATACATATTTAGTTGTAACTGTAACCATTAAACTAAGCAACTAGTTAAATTTTCTACAATATTAACATCACTTGTCAACAAAAGCAGTTCTAATTGTGTCAATAAAAGCAATTCAAGATCAAGCCACCACTTTCAAAGCTCAATCGCAATAAAAATCACACCAAAAGAGAAAACCCAAATATCAATCATCGAAGAGCTCATGAGAACTAATTGTGGGATAGCAATCATAGATGCCCACTACCAGATCTCGCCTAGGCTGAACCAGGTCACTATTTGGACATACCTGGTAAGGGCGTGGAGGCCTAAAACTCGTGAGCCCCAGCTAGGGGTGCAAACAAGCCGAGCCGAGCCGAGTTTTGTAAAGCTTGAGCTCGGCTCTTTTAGTAAATGAGCCAAAAATTGACCTCGAGCTCAGCTCGTTAACCTCATTCGTAAACTAGCCAAGCCCTTAACGAGCCGAGCTAGGGTAATTTACTTAACGAGCCTCCTTAAACGAGTCGAGCCGAGGCCGTGCGAACGGTCCAGAAGGATATTAGGCCCAATCGAGGTGACAACTACTAACATGGCTCTGCGTGGATACTGAGTAGCAGGGCTTGGTGATGACTGATGTATAGTTTGTTTCCATGGCATTTGGTGCATCGTGCATGATTTGAGAATGCAATTATGGGTGACGTCAGCAGGCATGTGCCTAGCACAAGCTTACTTGGAGCCCACCTACACACTCTTTGTATAAGCTATAGAAATCCCAGAAAGGTAATGTTACTACCCTGCTATGCCATCTCCAATCCTGACCCATTCAAGACCCAAACCCAAAAATTGGGTTAAAACATCAAAAACCCATCTCCAATTCTTTACCCAAATCCATCCCCATTTTGGGTTTTACCCATTTCTTTGCCCAAATGGGGGACAACCCAAACTCATACCCATTTTTCCAACGGTTTTAGAGAGAGAGAGAGAGAGAGAGAGAGAGAGGTGGGACCTGAAGACCGCCAATTTTGGTGCCTTCAAGGTCCGAAACTGGAGCAAACATGAACGAGATCTGTACTTCATCAAGCTAAACTCATTCCGACGACGAGTAGCACGAAGCCCATCCAAAAACTCCAAGTTCCACTTTGAAACGATCTGCAAAAAACTAATTTTAGGGGGCATTGAGCCCTGCTTGAAAGCCAGGGTTGCGGAGCTTCGCAAGAGCGGCTCATCAATTGATTCTCTCCTCTGCTATTTACATGTATGCCATTGGGTATTTAAAAAATGTTAAATTTGGGTACAAAATGGGTTTTGCCATTGGAGATGCTCACACCCAAATTGAGTTTTTGCTCAAACTTTGACTCAAATTTGGGTGAAAAATGGGGTAGCCCCTTTTGAAACTGAGTTACAGACTTGGGCATCAGAGTGCCTTCCGACTGTGTACCCAAGCCTAAGGACGCCTAGGGGAGAGAGTTGAAATCGGATTGAACCCGACTAGAAGCTCCAAAGGAAGAACCGGACCACACACCCACAAATGCTAATCAAATTCGCTAAATAAATCACCGTGTAAAGGGAAACACCAAAAAACAAAAACAATAAGCTCATACAATAACAATCAAAAGACATCCTGAAAAACCAACCTCGAAAATCAATCATTGAACAGCTCAATTAGGACAATAATCGCATAACTGGATCAGATTAGCAAAAACCAATCACATAACAAATAATCGTACCTCGTTTAATTTGTCTAAAGTGGTAAGAGCATTAGCCTCCTGCTTCGGCTTGCCGAAAAGTCGAGGAAACATGGCGTTGATTCGATAGGAAATGAAACTCTAGAGATATTCTGAAGCAATCAATAGCAACCTCATATGAGCCCTAATTTTGATCTCTCAAACAGAGCAGAAAATAAGATCTAATTAAAGAATCAAAATAACCTGGTGATCCGATTCGACGGTTTAAGACGTCAACGATCGATCGACGGATTTCTCCAAAAAAGAAAACAGAGGTTGGGAATTAGGAAGAAGATTATGAAATCGGACGCGTGTTGGTGAGAGAGAGAGAGAGAGAGAGAGAGAGGGGTGTAAATAAGAATTCGGGTTAGTTACACATTTACCCACTATGTTTGTTATTTTACTCAATGCCCCCTTAAATTTTATCTCAATTCTGCGAGTTCACAAATACAGTACGTAGTATTTTAATGGATCGGTGGAGTTGATGATCACAAAGTTCTCTTAATTGGAAATTTGTTTAAAAGTTTGTTTTTTCATCTAATGTTAAAAGTTTTGTTTATATAATTGTATAGTGTCTGTTTGCAAAAATATCGGAGAGCAAATTATGAGATTCTAACTTTCAAAAATTTGCGGTGGAGTGTTTGTTGCAGATTCTAGAAGTAGTTTTTTTTAATTTATTTTAAGGAATGAGACAAATTTTTTTAGAAGTTAAGATTTAAATACTTTTAGTGAGAAGTTGCGATTAATATAAAGACAAAAACATTCATTGCTGTTTTAACAATCACCCGTTGTTCAGTGACAAAATAGAGGATTTCACAGCAAAAAGCTTAAATAGAGGAATTCACAGCAATAAGCTTATTTCGCAGTGTTTACATCTAACATTATTCTTCACCTTCCGTAATATTTAATCCAACATTTAGCTATAGTAAATATTGTTCATATATTCTCCAGAAATTGAAATCTATAATTTGAAGTAGAATCAATAACCTAAAGTCGGAAATAGCTGTCGCAAATATCCGAAAGAGTGTTCTTTCCCCAAAAAAAGATACATTAATAGATGAGAAATACAATTAATTATTCCGTATTCCCGTTTTCTCATTAATAATAGAATCAATAAAGACATCATTAATTGTTTTGTATCCCCATTTTCTCATTAATAATTGAATCAATAAACATAAATGTTGTTTGATAGTAAAGCAGAAAACTAGGAACTGAAAGATAAAAAATTGAAAAATTAAGTACTGAAAATTAAATGTAGAATATTTAAGTTGAAAAGTTGTTTGATATAATCCGAAGAACTGAATAAAAACAACGGATGCATGAATATTGAACTGTTCTCTCTTCATTTTACTAGTGGTTTCTCTAAATTTGTCCTGGACCATGGTGGAGAGGTGGTGACCCCCATGTGGTGGTGATGGTGGTTGTGGTGGCAAGTGTTGATTGCAGTGGAAATGGTGGTGGTAGAGAGATGGAGGTGGAGGAGTGGGGATTACGAGAACAGTAGCAAGTGGTGGTGGTAAATAGGTGGGTTGATTGCAACAATAAAGGTGGTGGAGAAATGAAGAGATGGTGGCGGTTGACGGGTGACGATGGTTGTTGAGCCGGTCAACTTGCACCTAGTGGTGAGTGGTGGTAGCGTTGCTGGGCTGCTAGTGACGTAGCGCAGCGTTGGTGGAGTGGCGGTTATGTTTGTGGTTGTGGTAATGGCAGTGGAGTTCTAGTGGTGGTGATGGTGGAGGATGTGGTGTACAAGCACTAATAAATTCAATAGTTAGCACTATACTATTTAATTTGTATAACTTTTTTTGGCCTACATTTTAAGAGGTACTCCCTCCGTCCCAATTTAATTGTTCCCTACGGTTATGCATGCCTTTCTAAAATTCTTGTAGTTTTCATGCTATAATGTATTTTATATGCAATATAGATCTTATTTGATATATCTCAATTAGTTCTGTTAGACAAAATTGTTAAAAACTTTGAAAACATTACCAATAAAAACATATAGAAGTTTGAAAATGGGACGGACATTCGTAGGGAGCGTTTAAAATGGAACAGAGGGAGTATTTCGTAGCAATAAGAAACCAGCAAGGGCTTCAAGTATTTCGAAAACTGTTCTGTTCGTTGTTTTGAGGCTCTAGTTTATTGGGAAATATGGCCCGAGGCTGAGGATACAATCGCCCTGTTCGTTTCCCAGTTTGGTTTTAGTTTTAGTTTTGATGAAATCATCATTTCTCTCGCTATCTCTCTCCACTCATTACACCTGCTGGCATAATTAAAACTAAACTAAACTATCTAACCAAACACAACCAATGTTGTTTTCTCACTAATTGATAAGAACCAAGCGAATTGAGGTAAGTAATAGCTTTGACTACAGTGCCATCTACAATGGACTAGAGGAAAAAGAAGAGCCGTAAATCATCGGATGTGTTTCAACAGTCCTGATTTCATTTCAGTACTTTATAGATCCATCCATTGCCAAGATAAAATCCGAATGATTGATTGCCGAGATAAATGGCTCTGATGCGCACACCAAGGCCACACACGAGCACCCCCGTGTCCGGAACATGTGGTAAATAATACTCCAGCTTTCTACTTCACAAAGTCAAAGGGCAAAACTAAAAATGACTAATAGTTCTATGTTGTGAGATTCCCTATGGTATATGTTATCAACATATATGATGTGTTTTGGCATTTTCGGCCATAATTACCCAATTGTCACTGGGAAATTAATCTCTTCATCAGAGCAAGAGCAATTGATTTGTGACACTAACTGGAGAAAACCAAGGCTGCAATGGTGGTCCCATGAATAATTCAATGCTTTCCAATTCATCCAACAGAACTAGGGCCTCACAACCGAAACAAAATACCCCTGTCAAGGAGCTAATGGCACTTGTGACAAAAAAAAGCAGGAAACCATGCCAGCCAAAAAACTGGGTTCCAAGATGTTCCCACCTATAGTGAGACTGCATTACTTAAGGCAGTGGCAAAAGGATCCAAAAAATGCCGTGAAACATGTGTTACGGAAGAAACATAATTCAACTGATGAAAGCCCTTCTCCGTGTTAAAGTTTGCCGAATACCGAAATTGACACTATCGAATACCAAAATTGAAACCAACACATTATTATAAGATTACTACCCAAAATTTTTTATCAAGTGCACAAGATGTCTTACTTAATTCGGCAGAAAACACAAATACAAAGAGATAGATCACACTGGGATCAGGACTAGGCAAAACTAATTGCTCCAATTACAGAAACTTCTCTCTCCACATTTGGGAACTAGCTGGGCTCAGACATATGTTCTTCTTCGACACTTAGTTGCTGCGCAACTCTGGGCGAACAAAGTCAGCATCAGCAGGTACAGAGATGTCGACAGTAGGTCTCAGGCTAGCACATACCTTGATTGCTCCATGCACAGGATCAGACAGGAAGTTGCTGATGAGATCTCTGTTAATGGGAGCACCATTGTCCACTGCCACCAAGGCCTGCTGGGTGAGAACGTAATCGAAACGCGGGGCCCACTTCCTTGACCCTAGCCTTGCTGTGGTGGAACAATTATCAACCATGAATGATACTCCACGGGCATGCATGAAAGGATTCAAAGAGTCCACAGCTTCAATAACACTTTCGTTGATGATCTCAGAGTAGGAATGTCCTTTCTTCCTCAGAACCTCAATCTGTTAAAGTTCCCATAAATGATAAAAGATAATGTCAGTCCTAACGATTGATGATAGACATTTGTTTCCAGATATTTACCATGGTTCCGAAAAACCAATATCAGAGCATATAAAGAGCACCATTATTTGATTGGGTTTAACGGAGCATCATCCCCATATTCAAGTTTCAGAAGACTAAAAAAAGCACCGTATTCAGTCTAACAGATCAATCCAATGAACCATGTTCCATACTCAGATGCACACAGACATGCCTCTTGAATAGTTAACACTTAAAAGAAACAAACCTATAAAATAAATCCCAGTTTGTGAAACAGCCTAACAATTGAACCTGATCTAGTGTTTTGTTTTGCTCAGTTGATGCTGATCTAGTGAAGGTGTGTGTAACCCACCTTGAAGGGTTTTGTAGTACAACTAATGCAACTTATAAGAAAATGACTAACACACAATTACAAAACCAAAAACACATTCAGTAACAAAATAAGAATTATGCAGAACATATCCAGAACGATTTGGCAGTGGTATTTGTGATGTTAGACATGAAAGGATCACAAAAAAAAACACCACTATCTATAGCGATTAGGTATCAAGATCACGCTTCCGAGGCATATTGGCATTACGCCATTAACCAACTTGGTAGTGTGAACAGTGCTTACCTGGGCCATCATCAATGCCACATAGACACCAGCTGTAAAGGGATACAATGGGCCTAAGTCACCTGCTGGACGTACTGCTCGAACCCTTTCACCTACTTTCCACATCCGTGTCTGATCAATTTTACCCATTGGGAAAGCTGGCAAACCATCCTTCTCCTGTCAGATTTGGGGGGAAAGGGAATATGTAAAAACAAATACTCAGAACACTGGCAGGAAATATCACATTTATCACAGAAATGTGCTTAGAAACATCATAAAGATGACAGGTTCACAAGCCAACAATATAGCATAATTTAAAAACCAATGGTTTAGAGCCATATCCTTATAGTTGACCCACAAGGGACTAGTACACGAACATACATAAAACCGACGCCCAGCCAAGACAACACTCCTGATCTCGCTACCGGCGGCTACATCCTCATAGCACTCGTACAATATATCCATACTGGGATAATAAGAAGCACTATATGCAGCCTCAAACTCCTTGTTGCCATCTTCAGACAACGAGTTATACAAGGCCAGCATACCCTGTTGGAGGGAGAAAACAAGTCACACAGTAGGTAAGAGTTTCAAAACAGGAAAAGATTTGTCACTGATCCATGCATGCGCACACGTGAATGGTGATGGAATACAGGATTGATCACTGACCTGAGTTGATATGGTTCTCGAGATAACCCCCGTAATGCACTCAACAGTATTCTTGTAAGCCAAATCTTCACTCATTCCATTTTCAGTAAACCTTCTAAACAAGGTCTCAACAATTCCGTGTACCGCTCCCAATAAAATACCTGATGAGAGAGAGAGAGAGAGAGAGAGAGAGAGAGAGAGAGAGAGAGAGAACCGTTTAGGGAGTTAATTAGCCCTAACACACCCATAACACTTATAGAGAGACAAAGTAACAAAGACTTAAATACCCTACGCCACTAATAGTAAAAATAGTACTCCTAATAATACCTATTAAACATAACAGGAAAATGTAATATCAATTTTTCAAGCAACTAACAGAGTTCGAGTAAGAAACTGCTATTCACCTCTCTCGCCAAATATGTCACTCTTGTATTCCTGCTCAAGTGTAGTGGCAAATGTAAACGGGACCCAAGGGCGACTGACCATCCAAGGGCAACATCAGTGGCTCTACCATCAACATCCTATCCATGAACATAGCATCTTAAGATCACACAAGAGAGAAGAAGAAAATGCATGAGAGAGAGAGAGAGAGAGAGAGAGAGAGACCTGGTGGACTGCAAAACTCGAATTGATTCCAGCACCATTTATTTGCTTCCCTTGAACATACAGTCTCCTAACAGACGGACCCATTCCCTTGGGACATACAGCTATCACACTGATGTTCTTGGGGAAATCAAGTCCCAGTGACTGCAAATGGCCAAGAAGAAACCCATGGGAGAGCCCCAAAATGCTGTTTGGTTTCATATGTGAGAATACTTTCTCGTAGTTATCAGCCTGCAAGACATGCTGAAATTAAGGACAAGAGAACTGAAATAGAACAAAGAACAGAGCAGGTAATTGCACAATCACCTAACTCACCACTATGACTACGGATAGTACACTAAATGGTGCACAGTCCACCCTAAGCCCTGTTATCTGGTTGTTGATATAATAGGTCACTTTAACACCCCCTGAGCTCCCACATGTAAGCATTACATGAAGGATTTTTTTACCTCTATTTCCCTTTAAAGTTTCACAGCATCCCTTTTGTTTTCTCCTTGGAAGGATCGTTCATCATTCTTCCCATGCTTTTCATATCTTGATGGATATTTGTTCATAAATAAGGCAAAATCTCATTAACCCATAAACTACATGAAAGACTTTAATATCAATTCTAAATTTTTTAACAGATGTCTCTGATGATCGCATCTTCTCTTTAAATAACTCACCAGTCCCCACTAAAATCACAAATACAGTGTGGAGATCAAAATGGATTGTATATCATCCACATAAGTTCACTTCACATTTCCAAAAACTTTTCCAAAAGATTCTTTTCCCATCTCTCATCTCTCCAATCATTAATCATATTTCTCTCTCTACTCATACCCCTTCATCCAATCATTATTCTCATTTCTCTCTCTATCTCTCTCCAATTATTACACATCTCTCTAATTATTACTTTTTTCCAAAAACCCATCCAAACACTATCTCAAAAATAATTTTCAAAATATTCTTCTCAAAACTCTCAACCAAACACAGCGAAGGAAATCGATGATGAAGAATACAAGAAATTGATAATTATCTAGATGATGCAAGAGAATAATAAAGGGAATAAATTCAGGGGCCATACTTTCTTAGACCCTGTAGCAGTAAAGGAGGGTTTAAGCAGGAAGATACAAAATATTTTTATTCTCAGGACACAGAAAGCAGATATGGACAAACCAATGCTTTATGCATGAATAAGTAGCGATGTTTTGTACACCAAACAAGTAAAGCCACAGACTCGCTGGAGTTCAATTTATATAGGAGAATTTGATTTTGTATGCAGCAACAAAGAAGCGCAATAAGAAGTTTGTTCTGAATTTCTTAATCATCCTCCTGAACACCCAAGAGCTCCAACCAAGGAGCATGGGATGTAGCAGTAAAGAAGTATCACAATGCTCAATTTAACTAAAAAAGCCTTGATAACAGTTAGTTGGGAGTCAAGCGAATGCATAATCATATAACCAACATCAACTGTTCGGGCAAAGATCTTGGCTAAGAAGAATTTTACTGTACCGACCTGTGCTGCATCAGAAATCAAGAGAAGCACCAGATCACTGCCAGATATTGTCTCCCATATGTCCCCGAGGGTTCCATTCTCTTCAGTAAAACCAGCAGCCCGTGCCTCGGCAAAGGAACGAGAACCCTTCCTGAGACCAATCTGCATAAGCAAAGAAAACATTAAAATCGAATATATGCCAAGAGAGAAACTGTCTACCACATGGTCAGCTATTCACAAGATCAAAATGGCCAAAAAAAAAAAAAAAAAAATACTTAATTTCATTCATAGCTTAGCCAAAAACTCACCAACAAATAATACATAAATATGGAGAAAAAAAAAGGTACCTTGACCACGATGTCTGATTTTGCCTCTCCCAAAGAATCCCTCAGATTTTGTGCTTGAGCAGGGCCCTACAATGAAATACAATGATGTTCACTCTGTTAATAGTGATGCATATTACCAATGTTCATCTTTTAATTATTATTGTCAATGACAGAGCCATAACAGAACAAATTTGGATGTGTAAATCCATAGGGAGTTCATTGACTCAAATTGAAGGAAACCCTTTTTAGGGTAGATAATATTTACAAAATATGCCTTCGTAAATGACAAGTCATGCAAAAACATTTCAAAATCCGTTCACCTAAAAATGAGTTCTAGGTTAATGAATTTGAGCACTAAAATTTGCATTAGTTTGTCAGAGTGCAAAAAATGATTTTTTAAAGCACCAGTATCTCTTCTTTGGTTTTAAACAGACAGAGGATCAGTTTATTCATGGGGCATGGGATAAATCTCCCTCTTCATCTCTCCCCTTTTTCATCTTTTCTTCATTGTCCTTAAAGAATAAGCACAGAAACCAGGACGAAAAAAAGAAGGATATTAGAGTAAGAACCAAGCCATCGAAACTCGAAAGAGTAGTTGCCTAAAATGGCTGGCTAAAATAGATCGAGTTTTAAAAGAGCTCTTAGTAGAGCTTTACAGGGCATCAGTTCATCTAGCTAGGCTTAGGCCGACAAGGCAAGGGCACGGAAACCACATTCTAAATTCCCAGCCCGACCTACACAAGTTATTTTAGAACCCACATTTTGTGAAAGGAATTTCTAAACGGTGGCAAGCAAAAGTAATTAGCTATGTAGAAGACAAAGAAGTAATCTTTGTGTGAATTGAGTTGTGAGTACGGTTGAGCTTGATTAATCAATCTGTGAAATTTTGAGTATTTTTTGGTCCTTTCCCAATCTAGATCGTAATGTCTATGTTAGGGGATTGCCTCTGAATGTATTGCAGATACTGCTTATCTTTTGAAATGAATTACACATTACCTACCAAAAACACATCATAAACAAATAAAATGCCACCCCTCAGCGATTATCAAATTAAAAATTGACATCCAAAAGAGAGAAACTTTATGATCCAATGTGATTCCAAGTAGAAAACGGATAGTGCTCAGATGAGGAAAAACAAATTTGTCTCAAAAACCCAAAGAGGCAAACATAAAGAGTAATCCATTACCTGTGAACCCCAGCCAATAACTCCAATTTGCTTAACACCCTTGAACGCTTCCGGTAGCAAAGGGAACAAATCCCTCGCTCCTCTCACAATATACTGCAGAAACTCTCAAAACAATAAATCCAATCCAAATACTTACACGAACGAAGAACCAAAAAAAACGAATACATCAATATCTCAATTGATGCATAAAATACCTCATCGTGACCCGCGAGAGTAATTTTCTCTTTGTTGAACACAGAGGTCTCGAAATCGATCATCGTCGGGGAAAGTGTTGATTGTAATGGAGATGGTGGTGGTAAAGAGATTGAGGAGTGGGGATGACGAGAACGGTAGCGAGTGGCGGTAGTAAATAGGTGGGTTGTTTGAACCAATAAAGGTGATTAAGAAATGAAGAGATGATGGCGGTTGGACCGGCAACGCTGGTTGTAGAGCCGTTCAACTGGCGCCCAGTGGCGAGCGGTGGTAGTATTGGTGGACTGCTAGTGTTGGTTGTAGAGTAGCGTTGGAGGAGTGGTGGTTATGTTTGTGGATGTAGTAACGGCAGTGGCGGTGGAGTGCTAGTGGGGGTGGTGGTGAAGGATGTGGTGTACAATTATCAATAAATTGTGGTGGTGGTGGTGGTGGAGGTGGAGGAAGGATGTGGTGTGCAATTAGCAATAAATTCAGCAGTCAGCACTATACTGTTTAATTTGTATAATTCGTTTTAGGTTACATTTTAGAGTCTTTCTTTGACAACGACATAATATAAGAGTTAATCTGAGTTAATCATGAAAATATGACACAAATTAATTCTTCAATGATAAGAGGACAAATCACATACACGTTCCAAAAATACCCTCGCTAGCCTATGAAAGTGCCTAAACCCCCCAAATCCTTTGAAAGTGCTTTAAACCCCCAAATCCTATGAAAGTGCCTAAACCCCCAAACCCTATGAAAGTGTCTAAACTTAAACCTAAACTCTAATACCATATAAAAGTGCCTAAAATTCTAAGGTACCCTATGAAAGTGCCTAAAACCCTAGGGTATCCTATAAAAGTTCCTAAACCGCTAAAACTCTGTAAATTGGAAAGTGCACCCTAAACCTAAACCCTAGGGTACCATATGAAAGTGCCTAAAATACTAGGGTATCCTATGAAAATGCTTAAACAACTAAAGCCCTATAATTGGAAAGTGCACCTTAAGTGTCAAACCCAAAATGCCTAAACCCACTATAATCTACCCCAAAGAGCCTAACTCCCCTAAAATTGAATCCCAAAATTGAACCCCATCCCAAAATTGAAGAGACAAAAAGTTAATTTAGATGTGACCCATGCATGAGAGAGAGAGAGTGACAGTGACAGTGACAGGTCAAGAAATGAAATTGAAGGCTCTCACTTTAAAGGTTGGTCAGTCAACAACAATAAATGGAAAAGTTATGGCAGAAGTTACGAGCTGGACCGCTGGACCAGCGTTTTTTTTTTTTTGTAATTTTTTGGTTATCATTAAGGGTATTTTTGTCTAGTATTGTTCTTGAATCCTCAAAAATTTCACATCAATGTATTAGAAGCATTAAAATAAGTTAGGCTGAACTAAACACCCTTTAAAGCCTCAAACTTACCCTTTAGACCAATTTTCTGTACATTTTAAGAGATACTTGTTAGAAGTAAGAAACTAAATGGGGGCTTAAGTATTTCGGAAACTGTTCTATTCATTGTTTTTTGAGACTCTAGTTTATGGAAATACAAACTACCTCTATCAAGGAGCTAACAGAACTTGTGACAAAAACAAATCAGGAGACCATGCAAGCCAAGAAAACTGGTAGGGATTGTTGGAAAATAATTGTTAGAATTTCTGTAAACACGTAAATAATTGGAGACAACAGCACAACTAGATAATAACATAACCATACTTGAATAATATAAATAAGAGTAGGAGAAAAACTTATATTGATTGAGGCACGGGTAAAGCGCTCTCCTAAGAAAAGATATGTCCCCGTTCGCACCGAGTTGTGTGACATTCCACTCGCAAAATACAACAATCATCCACGGAAGCTTTGTGTGCAGCTAAAGCTTTCCACACAAATCAAGAATCGTCTGTACACTCATTGTTTACGGCATCCTTATCAGGAGCTCCAAATTTTACACCAAATTTAACTTCAAAAATACCTTTTATAAATTTAGTAAGTCACTATCCAAAAATTCCTAAAATCAGACTCTCTATCCAAACTTTACTATATTAAACTACTCCCCTCAAGTCTAATAAAAAAAAAAAAAACTTCCACCGAGTTGTCCTTTTGTCAGATGCAAAACTCTTCTTTTTCTACCAAGTTCACTCTTTCCCCCACACCCACCTTGCCACGTGGCAAGGCCCCCCACCCCCACTTCTATTCCCCTCCGTTTCTTTCCTCTGGGAACCAGGGAACAAAAGGAAGAAATAATAAAAAAAAAGAGAAGTGCGTGAACAGTACCGCACCAAATTTGGTGCGGTACTGTAGCAAAGTTACAAATTTTACAAATTTGCTAAATATTTGTTAAGTCTGATTTTTTCATGTTTTGAGGTGTTTCCTCTCTACATTTAACTTTTAAGTGGGTTTGTTAACCCTAATATTGATGCTCTTAGATACTCTAAATTATGTCTCACTTAACTTGAAAAACAACACACAAGTAATACTTCATAATTTTGTGAAGCGAAAAAACTTTCTACTACTTGTAGTTTTCAACACCCATATATACAGGCCAAAATTTAATACTCCAATAATTATATAATATAAAAGCCCATAAATACCATCTAATATAGGGCATAAAATCCTATGATTATATGTGTGAGAGTTATAGTATTTATTCTCCGTAACCGTCCATTTAATAGATAAAGATAATTAACATAATGAATTATTTTCAATTAGTTTTTAAAAGTTTTTTTTCAACAATCCCCCACAAAAATTTTAAAAACTTTGAAACCAAGAATAATATAGAAAATACACATGAACATTTTTACTGTGCAATGGGTGTAGGACCTTTCGGGTTTGAACCTACACTTAGTGAAAGGCGCCAACTAAATGTCTTGGACTGGGTCCTTGACCCAAACTTCTGCTTACCCCACACATAGTACGGGCAATTTGTTTTGATTATAGTCAGGCTTGCGCGTTACGGTCATGCGCACGTATCCTGTATCATGAGTGTTTTTAGGGAGTAGCCTAATCTCCCACAATAGCGATCCTACTACTACACTCACTTAGGTGAGACCTTCAGGTTTATCTGTGACCTGATACCCCACAGAATACCTGCCTTGGACTCATTTAGAGCTTTTTGCCCTTCTTAACTCGTCACAGTGACTTAAATTATGTTTTTCATAACCCATTGCACCTATGAGCATTATCACCATAGAAATGAGACCAAAGACTATCCCTCAATAAAATTAGTGCTCTTCAAGCCAACCTACAGCTTCGTTGTTACCCATTGAACCTTATTCATGGGATCTCCAATCACAAAGGTTGAGTGTCCACTGCAGTGACTACTCTTTATAGGCTTCAGTCTCATTTCCCTCGATGATTATAATTAGCATGTTTGCTAACCTTTTGTATGCATACATCATTTAGTTTCCCTTTCTAGCATGCCTTTTTCCCGAGAGATGGATCCATAAAAATGATCCAATAATTTCACCGAAAGCAACATTGATTCGAGGTAAATGAACATTCAATCCAGTTCTCTCACTGAAAGCCACATTAATTCGAGGCAATATATATGCTTTGGATCTAGTATGCATACTTTGATACATATAAACTGAGGCAACATCGAACCCACATGTTCCAAAATCAATTAAGGCAACAAATTTTATTTTATTTTTTATGTAGGACTCATAAAATGAGTTTGGTCCTTTCTTTTGAATCGAAGCAACATCTATTTTGACCCATCAAATAAACTTGGTCTAGAAGGATCTTGACAATTTTCATCTTCGGTAGCCAGTAGCCCTCTACTAGGAATCACTAATTTTAGTGACCAGTAGCCTTCTACTATGAGCTATATATTATGGCCAGTAGTCTCAATAATCTACTAGGAACCACCAGTTTCATAAATCATTTTCTCGCCTTATGTTAGTCAGTGATATTGACCCCCACACGGAACATTTTTTTTTTTAATTTCATACATAGAAATGCACACTTTCAGAGTTCTTATATCTCTTTTCCTTCACATGACTAGTAGTCTAAGTATCTACTACTCCCTCCGTCCCTTTTTAAGTGCGTACCTTGGGAATACGTGCAATTTCAAACCCCTAAAAAACATATTTCCGTATATAATTTTTTAATTTTCTTTATACCAAATTAAAGTGCTAATTGAGTACTTTAATTTGGTGCAAAAAAATTTTAAAAATATTATACGAAAGTACATTTTTTAATGTCCACAAAAATACACGTTTCCCAAAGTACTCACTTAAAAGGGACGGAGGGAGTAACTATCATGTGTTTTCCTTGTATGGTTAGTAGTCATACGACTCATACCACTTCTTTTGTTTCATTCTCGAGGTTTTTTCCCAATCACAAGGTCAGTAGTCTTTTCACTTCTAGGAGCCCTTTCAAATAACTCATATAAGCCTTGAAAATAGGAGCTTTCTCTATCTTCTTTGAACCCCCACATTTAAAATTTTTTCTTAAATTTTTCAACATATTTGTGTGAAATTTTTTTTCCTAAAAAAAAAATTGCTTTGTGCCACACAATTAGTGTAGCAGATATTCACCAAAAGTTACAAAAGAGGATCATAACTTCCATGTTTCAAAGTCTATTTTCTCGCATATGGGTGGCTCTTCCGTGTCTCATATTGTTTTCAAGCTTTCGGTGGCAGCAACTATTTACTGGCTGTGGAGGAAACACAATTGTAGGATTTTTCAGCAGCAAAGCATGGACTGCAACTCTTTGAAGAGTATCATTATTCGGGATATTCGTGCTTTGTATGAGTTCTTGGAGAGGTATCAAAACCTCCTCACAGAATCTGTCCATTGCTGCAAGTGGGGGTATTTCTCAGTGTATTTTTTCCCCTTGATTGTTTGGGGTTAGTTTCTTGTTTTTATTGTTTCTCCCAGTGGTTTTCTGGGCGTGTAACTTGAGTAAGGGCTAGATCCTTACAGTTTGCTTTTGTTTGTGCTTTATGGAAATCGTAATTTCCCCAAAAAAACTTCTCAATTAAATCTGCATTTATTTGGAGAAAGTATAAATAGTTGCTTTTGAATAGTTAATAGGCACCCATAATGTTTATGCTCCATACGTTAAACTAGCATTTCATCACCTCCTCACTCTATTTAGCCAACAAAGAAACAGTCTCTATTTTTTAATGGATTTTTTTTTTATTATTCGCAATCTTTAATGGACTAAAAAACAAGTTTTAAGGAAAATAACTTTAAAATCTGTATATAACTAATCCCTACAAACAGTTTTGATAAAAAGGTAAGTGACCCATTTTTTTGAAAAGAAACTTCAGTTATTCCAATCCCTTTTTTTTTTTTTTAGAATGAAACAAACAATAGGAAAACTTTCCCCAACATATTGGATATTTGTTTCTCTTAACAAAACTGCTCTTTTGACTTCATTTAGAAGACTGCAATTACTAATTAATCATCCATCGATCGAAAACGTTTTAGTCCAATACACAGTTTTCTTTTCCAAAGAAGACAGAATCAGTTTTTTCCATTTCATTGTTTTCAATCATGAAAACTTGAATGAACAATAAATTCAAATTGTTTTTGAAAATACTTTTACCAAGAAATCCCAATTCTCCCCATTAGAGAACTGAATCTGGTATTAAAAATCATAGTAAAATTTCTTTGTGCTGTGTTTCCAGCGATAACAACTTAGAACTCTAGCACTAAAGTCAAATGTAACCAACAAGCTAATGTATATGAAGGTGCAAAACTGAACTGAAATCAATCTAATGTATATGGCATGCACAAATATACCCTTGACATATTGCACACCTCAACACTTGCACATATTTCACGTAAAATATTAATAATCAAATGGTTCTCACCTTGAGCATACTACATGCAAGAAGGATATAACGTATGCCAATCCAATCCAACTTATAATATTCATATTTATGAGAGCTTTTCATATCAAATGGTTATACACTTATACTATGTATTTATGACGTTTAAGTGTCATGTATCAAAATCTTTCGTCTAATCTATAATCTAACTTCACTACATTAGTCAAATGCTCGAGATAAAGAGAGGTTATAATTCGCAAAACTGCGTTCAGGTAATTGACCCAGAATTATCAATATGATTGTGCATCAATGAAATTGCAAGCATGTTGCATCAGACAAGTAGAAATATCTATTTTGTTTTTATGCCCCAGAAAAAATATCATTGTGACCCGTAAACTTTCCTCATATATAATTACTTATCTCCATGTCTAGGTTCACAGAAATTCTTTCCTCGTAATCCAAGTCAAGTTAACACGTACGGCACCCAAAAGGTCTCCAATTTTTACAGAAAATTCTATCATATCTTCTCTTACATTGTCGAAAAATAAGTACACTCTAGGTTGAAACTGGAGCTAAAGCTCTCTCTCTCTCTCTCTCAAGGAAAGAGGCAAAACGTCCAATAAGAATCAGGTTGATGTCGACTTTGGGTCAACTCTTATTTAATCACCGTTGTAATATGGAGTATTAAGATTTCTTAGAAGATAATAAGGGGTAGTTTTTAACTGTTACTAAATTTTCTTGGTTACTAAATTTTGTTCTACTGTTTTTGGTTGTCTCCCAGTGTTGAAGAGTGAAGAGTTTGATTTCAGTTCGAAGAAGAAATGTCTAGCCTCAAGGTATCGATGTTATTTCCTGTGTGATAATTTTTTAGATTAACATTTAACAGTATGTAGATGGTTTGGATGATAAAAAATCTTTGAAATCTCTTTTTAAGATACACCAACAAAATGAAACAAACATGGCAAGCAAATCGAAGTTGGAGAAGTATCTATTGGAGGCTAGTGAAGATGATAGTGAAAGGTTTGATGTATTGAAGTGGTGGAAAGACAATTTGTCTAAGTATCCAATTGTGTCCCAAGTAGCAAGAGATGTGCTAGCTATCCCCGTGTCTACGATTGCCTCCGAATCTGCCTTTAGCACAAGTGGACGTGTGATTGATCCATATCGAAGTTCTCTCGCTCCTAATACCATGGAGGCTCGTATTTGCACTCAACAATGGATAAAGAAACCAAGTAAAATCAATCTTAGAGAACAACTAGATGAGTTGGAGCAATTAGATTCAGGTACTAATTGTCTAGCCTTGTGTTTTCGTTTTCTTTATTTTATGGCAATTAATTACTTCTTTGTTTGATAAGTTACTTGTTTTTCTTTGTGTTTGTATTTTTTTAAGTTCTGGAGTCCGGTGGTAAGGCTAAGGCCTAAAGGTTGCTGACTTTTGTTGGTTGATTGTTCGACATTTGGTAAGTACTTTCACATTTAGAAGTTCCAGTTTCATTTTAACTTTTGTGGCTGCTGTTGCATTAGATAGTTGTTGCATATAATGCATAGGTTAAATTTGATTGCAGTTTTTTATTCTTTTCCAGTGTTATGCTTGCTGTGGGATGTTATGCTTGCTGTTGATCTACTGGGGTGCTTCTTGGTGGAGTTTAGGCTTACTCCTCTATGATGTTACTGTCACCAAGTTGAATTGTTATCCTTATGAGTGCTCTTATTGCCTTGTTGCTGCTGTCATTTTGCTTGGATGTTGCTGTTTTTGCTGTCATTTTGTTATGCCACAGCTCAAATTTTGGATTGATATGGAAACTGTTATGATGGTTGTCACACCCCACTCTGGCAGGATATAACCTGCACAAAGTGACTGGACACCTGTCACCACCTGTACGCCTTTTAGGCTACTCACAAAAGCTATTATACAAAGCTCAACTGCAACTCGTAACGAATGCAAACAAAAGATATTATAACACCAAACTCAACTGCCATAACCAAAACAGGTGTTCACACCTCCTCAACAACTGTACAGTCAAAATCATTTGACATGTACTCAACCACATTAACTCCACAAAATGCTGATTATCCGCATCACCCACTGACTGACAAAATCACAGAACACAACCTCTAGGAACACCTGACTAGCACTCTGGCACTGTAGTGGACCGACGTCTAGCTCAACTGGAAATCTGCAACCAAAAAGGTTACAGGAGAATGTACGTTAGCAACATAATAAAAAGAAATGTCCAAGCTCCTTGAATGAATCAAAGTTTAAATATCACACCAACACCTTTTTTTATAAGAACAATAAATCTCCAACAATAGGAGTTTTTCTCAAAATTCTCAACAAACTTTCTCAGCCTGCACAATTTATCTCAAAACACAGCCATCACATTTATTTCGAAAATATAGCCCACCGGCTTATCCAGAAAAACACGGCCCTCCGGCCCAACTTAAAACATGGCCCACCGGCCCATCTCAAAATACGGCCCATCGGCCCATCTCAAACACATTTTTATAGGATTTCAAAATTAGCAACATTCTCTCTCATAGCAATAAGTAATAACAACTAATTTTACCAAATGTGCCAACGAGTCGCCAACCTCACGACCGGGAGTTATGACCGTACCGTTACCTCGCTCACAGGCTCACATATAGTGGCGGTGACGAGGGCCATTCTTTATCACCAATGGTAGGTGCAATCCACACAGTAAACAAGAACTAAGCTTGCACTGCTCACATTTGGCACAGCCCACGAATGCAAGTTGCCAACCTTGCAAACTAAAATATTGGCACAGCCCACGCTACAAGATGCCAACCTTGCAACTTTTTGGCTAAAATGCTGGCACTCAGCCAGATGGCACAGCCCACGAATGCAAGATGCCAACCTTGCAAACTAAACATTGGCACAAAAGGCATAAAACATTTTCTTTCCACTCACCAAAAATCATTTGATTCATCCAACCAAAAACGTTGCCATCATATACTCAAAAATAATCATCAAAGGAGCTTTCAGGAACAGTAATAATCACACGACAAATTTGAAAAACAAAACATTTCTTATTTATTATAGAAGCTGTACATCCTCACCTGTCACAACAGGACCAACTCTGCCAAACACTCAACATCTGTGCACCGAAGGCGTAACCACAACCATCCTTATAATAACATCACCTATAATAACAATTATATATCACCCATAAGCTCCCTACCAAAAATTCATGCCCAAATGCAAGTTAAATGCATGAAAATGCATACTACGACCCAACAATGCTGCACTCTGCGAATTTCCAGAATTAATCTACTAATCCATTTCCCACGAAATTTTTACCACAACCTCCAAACTCATACTTAATCATCATATCAAAAATTCAGAATTTTCTGAGCCCTGTAACTATTTTTAATCAACCGTCAAACTAACCCAGAACTTGCTGAAAATTCCACGAAACAGATTTTTCTCCAACTTCAAACTAAAAACTGCTATTCTCTGGAAAGAATTGAGGCACAAATCATACATCGTTTCGAAGGTATACGAGTCTAGTTTCATAATCAAAAGACGGTGTGCCAATCAGATACCCACGCTAGAAGTTATGATCGTTTTCCCAGAACATGACAGTGCTGTCTGCACAAACACGAGCCTGACAGCAGATTGGTTCACGAATTTTCATATTTTTTTTATTTCGAATTAAACTCTGAAATTTGTACACCACACACAAAACATCCATGGGTATCTACTGTAAAAATTTCATAAGATTCCGACTTCAAGAACTCTGTCTTAAAATTCGCCAAAATCATGGCAGATCTGGTTTTTCACAAAACCAGTCAGTGAACACCTTTACTCCCTTCCACGAATTTTGTAAAAACAAACCCCAAATCATTCTTATGAGATGCAAAATACCAAATTAACTTGTATATGAACATCATAGCTTAAGAATTTCGGAAATTAATCTTCAATTCGTACCTCAATTTGGGTTTTCCCCAATTTTTCTTCTTCTTTCCTCTTCTTCTTCTTTCTTCTCCTTCTTCTCTTCCTTTCCCTTCTTCTTTCCTTTTCTTTCTACGTACTGATCTCTTTAAGGGGGAAAATATCCCCTCAACTGAATTATTGAGGGGAAAATGATTGGGTGTGGGTGAGAACAAGCCCCGTTTCGACCGTGCAGTCCAAATACTACCTCAGAAAATTCTAAAAATTTTACCATGGCTCCAATAAATTACCTTGAGACTAACCGCGGTCTCGGTTTATCCAATAACATTCTCATAAGTACTCCAAAATGTGTATCAAATATTTTTGAAATAATCCGGGGTGTTACAATGGTTAGAGTCCAAGACTTGGTTTTAGTTTGATCTTATTCAATATTTCATTTCGAATGGGTATCGTCATTCATGAATTTTGATTAATAGCATATCAATTGATGGCCAAGAAATGACCATTCCATGGCTTTTTGGATTCATTCTAGGAATTCATTTGTGTGGTTTTGGATGTTTCAGGGGAAGATTCTCAAGAACGCAACCATATCCGGAGCATTAGACTTAACCATAATGTTTTTCTCGTTTCTTTGTGTTCATCTTTTCGTATGTGTAATGTGTTGAACAATGTTGATTTGGAAAGTGTAAGTGACTAACTGTGTATGGATTTGTGTTGGTGGTTGAAACTGAAAATTAGGATGCACTGATGCTAGAAATTTGATGGAATTTTCTGCCCATATGTGAGGCATACTAGCTAGGCTGGGTTTTTTTTGTGTTTGACTGTGAATTAATGGATTTTCGGTTAATGTTTTGATTTTAATTTCAGCAGCAAGTTTTGTGGAAATTAGGTGAAAAAAACAAGTTTAAAAACAGTGGGTTAAGTTGGCCCAGTGGATTAAAAACAAGTGTAAAAACAGTGGGTAAAAATAGTGGGTTAAGTTGGCCCATTAATTTTTTACTAGGCCCAAGTTAGCCCATTTCGGAGGTTGGCCCATTTCGGTTAAAACCGATTTCCTCGAAAACCCCGACCAAACCGAAACACCCCAAACCGAATCAGTCCCTTCGTATAATCGGTCGGGATCGGTTCCGACAAACCTTACCCCGAACCGAATCGGTCCGTGTAACTTGCACCCTGAACCGACCGAAACCGAACCGATTTCACCCCTACTTCGTAAGTACAATTGCACGCAACCCTCAAAGGGCAGAGTTGCAATACGGTTCGTGGTTTGCCTACGTGCGAGGACTTAGGCCATGTTCCACTAACTTAGTTTTTTTGGTTTTTGGTTTTTTTGGATCTTTAGTTTTGTAAAAAAACTAACTTTTTCCACTAACTAGTTTTTTGACTTTTTGGTTTTTAGTTTTACAAAAAAATTAACTTGTTCCACTAACTAGTTTTTTGGATCTTTAGTTTTGCAAAAAAACTAACTTGTTCCACTAACTAGTTTATTGTCTTTTTGATTTTTTTTTTTAGGTTAGTGGAATTAAGTGGTTTTTTGTGGGTTTTTTTGTTAGTGGAATGGAGTAGTTTTTGAGTTAAAACTAAACTGTTTTTTTTTTTAGCGGAACACCCCCTTAATAATTTCCCAACCGTTGTGGAAAATTAGGGTCAACGAGATAAAATAAAACCAACTTTTATCAATGACAATTAACAAAAGTATGGTACAAAGGAGTCAATAACAAGGCTAAGGCTAAGCTTGGCTTGTTGAATGACAAGAAACAAAAGAACCAACGTGGTTGAAGTCTTCAACGTGGTTGAAGGGCTACAACGGGTTGAGGATCTTTAAGAGTTAAGTCGGGAGACTTGGATTGATTTAACCGTAAGGTTGATGGCTGTGGAACCCGTTTTCTTCCTTGAATTCTCCTATTTATAGGCGTCCATTCGAGAATGTTGAGTTTTGGCGCCAATTCCATCTTTGGCCGAAATGCTGACACGTTGCCCTCTTCATCTTCTGCTCTTATTTGGTGCTGCCACGTGTTCCCTGTCTAGGGATGGGCATAAGGAGGGTAGGGGGTGGATACCACTACCTCCATCTTGCATCCCCTAACATATATCAATCCCCATCCCCTCCCTGATCCCCACCGGGGATTTTATTTTAACATCCATCCCTGCCCCGATGCGGGGAACGGGGATCCCCACGGGGAATTGGGGATCCAAAAATCCATGCACTAGTCATATGTGTGAAAGAGGTATATATTTTTTTAGTTGGGACGTTAATTTGGCGCACCGACAATACACAGAAATCCAACCCCATATACTACAAGGGTTTTCAATCTGGTTGCCATTAAATTCAACCCCCACAATTCCATTCCATCCCAACCGAAGCCCTTCACCTCCAAGTTATGAACTTATTATCTGGGAAAAGAAATTTTATATAACTTATAATATAAATATATATTATACCTATACCTATATATATATATATATATATATGCGAAGGGGTTGCGGGGAGGGGCGGGGAACGGGGAGAGGCAAGGATCGGGTAGGGGACTGACAATACCATCCCCTACCCAATCCCCGAATTTTTTTAAAAATAATCCCCATCCCCTACCCGATCCCCGAAAAAATCCCCGAATCCCCTATCCATTCGGGGAGGGGACGGGTTGGATAGGGGCGGGTCGGTCGAGATGGCCATCCCTACCCGTCTTCATTTTTTCAGTCACAGCCTTGTGCCATGTGGCACCGTTCCCCCATTATCTTGCAATGAATTTAATCTTTACTTTTATCAAAATTTACTTAATACAGTAATTATCTTCCCTTCTCTTAGGAGAAGATAAACATTCACGGTTATTTTCATCTACACATTTCAATAACTGTTTTTAGGCCCAAACACGGCCTTAACATAATTCAAAAATCATCTCCGTCCTAATTCCGGGATATGGGCCCTTAACCAACATCCACACATTTTGACACACTTTGGATTAACCACATGGGCCTCATGGACCATGACCATTCGCAGGCCTTTTCGAATTCCAGCCTATTGATCTTAAATCAAGCCTCCCAGGCCTGTCCAGGACCTTGTGCCAAATTTGGGTGTAAACAACACCAACACATTATTATAAGATTACTACCCAAAATACAAATATCAAGTGCACAAGATGTCGTACTTAATTCGGCAGAAAACACAAATACAAAGAGGTAGATAACACTGGGATCAGGACTAGGCAAAACTAAATTGCTCCTATTACAGAAACTTCTCTCTCAACATTTGGAAACTAGCTGGGCTCAGCCATATGTTCTTCTTCAACACTTAGTTGCTGCGCAACTCTGGGCGAACAAAGTCGGCATCAGCGGGTACAGAGATGTCGACAGTAGGTCTCAGGCTAGCACATACCTCGATTGCTCCATGCACAGGATCAGACAGGAAGTTGCTGATGAGATCTCTGTTAATGGGAGCACCATTGTCCACTGCCACCAAGGCCTGCTGGGTGAGAATGTAATCGAAACGCGGGGCCCACTTCCTTGACCCTAGCCTTGCTGTGGTGGAACAATTATCAACCATGAATGATACTCCACGGGCATGCATGAAAGGATTCAAAGAGTCCACAGCTTCAATAACACTTTCGTTGATGATCTCAGAGTAGGAATGTCCTTTCTTCCTCAGAACCTCAATCTGTCAAAGCCCCCATAAATGATAAAAGATTATTTCAGTCCCAACGATTGATGATAGACATTTGTTTCCAGAAATTTACCATGGTTCCAAAAAAAACAATATCAGGGAATATAAAGAGCGCCATTATTTGATTGGGTTTAACAGAGCAACATCACCATATTCAAGTTTCAGAAGACTACATAAAAGCGCCGTATTCAGTCTAACAGAGATCAATCCAATGAACCATGTTCCATATTCAGATGCTCACAGACATGCCTCTTGATTAGTTAACACTTAAAAGAAACAAACCTATAAAATAAATCCCAGTTCATGAAACAGCCTAGCAATTGATGCTGATCCAGTGAAGGTGCATGCAGCCCACCTTGAAGGGTTTTGTAGTACAACTAATGCAACTTAAAAGAAAATGACTAACAAACACAATTACAAAACAAGAAACACATTCGGTAACAAAATAAGAATTATGCAGAACATATCGAGAACGATGTGGCAGTGGTATTTGTGACGTTAGACATGAAAGGATCACAAAAAAAAACACATCACTAACTATAGCGATTAGGTATCAAGATCATGCTTCTGAGGCATATTGGCATTACGTCATTAACCAACTTGGTAGTGCGAACAGTGCTTACCTGGGCCATCATCAATGCCACATAGACACCAGCAGTAAAGGGATACAATGGGCCTAAGTCACCTTCTGGACGTACTGCTCGAACCCTTTCACCTACTTTCCACATCCGTGTCTGATCAATTTTACCCATTGGGAAAGCTGGCAAACCATCCTTCTCCTGTAAGATTGGGGGGGAGAGGAAATATGTAAAAACAACTACTCAGAACACTGGCAGGAAATATCACATTTATCACAGAAATGTGCCTTAGAAACATCGTAAAGAAAACAGGTTCACAAGCCAACAATATAGCATAATTTAAAAACCAATGGTTTAGAGCCATATTCTTATAGTGGACCCACAAGGGACTAGTACATGAACATACATAAAAGCGACGACCAGCCAAGACAACACTCCTGATCTCGCTACCGGCGGCTACATCCTCATAGCACTCGTACAATATATCCATACTGGGATAATAAGAAGCACTATATGCAGCCTCAAACTCCTTTTTGCCATCTTCAGACAACGAGTTATACAAGGCCAGCATACCCTGTTGGAGGGAGAAAACAAATTACACAGTAGGTTAAAGTTTCAAAACAGGAAAGATTTCTCGCTGATCCATGCATGCGCACACGTGAATGGTGATGGAATACAGGATTGATCACTGACCTGAGTTGATATGGTTCTTGAGATAACCCCCGTAATGCACTCAACAGTATTCTTGTAAGCTAAATCCTCACTCATTCCATTTTCAGTAAACCTTCTAAACAAGGTCTCAACAATTCCGTGTACCGCTCCCAATAAAATACCTGATGTGAGAGAGAGAGAAAACCGTTTAGGGAGTTAATTAGCCCTAGGCCCCTAACACACACATAACACTTATATATTAAGAGAGACAAAGACTTAAATACCCTACGCCACTAATAGTAAAAATAGAACTCCTAATAATACCTATTAAACATAACAGGAAAATGTAATATCAATTTTTCAAGCAACTAACAGAGTTCGAGTAAGAAACTGCTATTCACCTCTCTCGCCAAATATGTCACTCTTGTATTCCTGCTCAAGTGTAGTCGCAAATGTAAACGGAGACCCAAGGGCGACTGACCATCCAAGGGCAACATCAGTGGCTCTTCCATCAACATCCTGTCCATGAACATAGCATCTTAAGATCACACAAGAGAGAAGAAGAAAATGCAAGAGAGAGAGAGAGAGAGAGAGAGAGAGAGAGAGAGAGAGAGAGAGAGAGAGAGAGAGACCTGGTGGACTGCAAAACTCGAATTGATTCCAGCACCATTAATTTGCTTCCCTTGAACATACAGTCTCCTAACAGACGGACCCATTCCCTTGGGACATACAGCTATCACACTGATGTTCTTGGGGAAATCAAGTCCCAGTGACTGCAAATGGCCAAGAAGAAACCCATGGGAGAGCCCCAAAATGCTGTTTGGTTTCATATGTGAGAATACTTTCTCATAGTTATCAGCCTGCAAGACATGCTGAAATTAAGGACAAGAGAACTGAAATAGAACAAAGAACAGAGCAGGTAATTGCACAATCACCTAACTCACCACTATGACTACAGATAGTACACTAAATGGTGCACAGTCCACCCTAAGCCCTGTTATCTGGTTGTTGATATAATTGGTCACTTTAACACCCCTTGAGCTCCCACATGTAAGCATTACATGAAGGATTTTTTTACCTCTATTTCCCTTTAAAGTTTCACCGAATAGCATCCCTTTTGTTTTCTCCTTGGAAGGATCGTTCATCATTCTTCCCATGCTTTTCATATCTTGATGGATAGTTGTTCATAAATAAGGCAGTAGATATTTTGCCTTTTCATTAACCCATAAACTACATGAAAGACTTTAATATCAATTCTAAATTTTTTAACAGATGTCTCTCATGATCGCATCTTCTCTTTACATAACTCACCAGTCCCCACTACAATCACAAATACAGTGTGGAGATCAAAATGGATTGTATATCATCCACATAAGACGATGATGAAGAATACTAGAAATTGATAATTATCTACATGACGCAAAAGAATAATAAAGGGAATAAATTCAGGGGCCATACTTTCTTAAACCCTGTAGCAGTAAAGGAGGGTTTAAGCAGGAAGATACAACATATTTTTATTCTCAGGAAACAGAGCAGAAATGGACAAACCAATGCTTTATGCATGAATAAGTAGCAATGTTTTGTACACCAAAAAAGTGAAGCCACAGACTTGCTGGAGTTCAATTTCTATAGGAGAATTTGACTTTGTATGCAACAACAAAAAAGCACAATAACAACTTTGTTCTGAATTTCTTAAATCTTAATCATCCTCCTAAACACCCAAGAGCTCCAATCAAGGGCATGGAATGTAGCAGTAAAGGAGTATCACAATGCTCAATTAAACTAAAAAGCCTTGATAACAGTTAGTTGGGAGTCAAGTGAATGCATAATCATACAACCAATATCAACTGTTTGGGCAAAGATCTTGGTTAAGAAGAATTTTACTGTACCAACCTGTGCTGCATCAGAAATCAAGAGCAGCACCAGATCACTGCCAGATATTGTCTCCCATATGTCACCGAGGGTTCCATTCTCTTCAGTAAAACCAGCAGCCCGTGCCTCGGCAAAGGAACGAGAACCCTTCCTGAGACCAATCTGCATAAGCAAAGAAAACATCACAATCAAATATATGCCAAGAGAGAAACTGTCTACCACATGGTCAGCTATTCACAAGACAAAAAAGGGAAAAAAAAAATACTTCATTTTATTCATAGCTTAACCAAAAACTCACCAACAAATAATACATAAATATGGAAAAATAAAGTACCTTGACCACGATGTCTGATTTTGCCTCTCCCAAAGAATCCCTCAGATTTTGTGCTTGAGCAGGGCCCTACAATGATGTTCACTCTGTTAATAGTGATGCATATTACCAATGTTCATCTTTTAATTATTATTGTCAATGACAGAGCCATAACAGAATAAATTTGGATGTGTAAATCCATAGGGAGTTCATTGACTCAAATTGAAGGAAACCCCTAATATTTACAAAATATGCCTTCGTAAATGACAAGTCATGCAAAAAAAAATTAAAATCCGTTCACCTAAAAATGAGTTCTAGGTTAATGAATTTGAGCACTAAAATTTGCATTAGTTTGTCAGAGTGCAAAGAAAGATTTTTGAAAGCACCAGTATCTCTTCTTTGGTTTTAAACAGACAGAAGACCAGTTTGTTCATGGGGCATGGTATAAATCTCCCTCTTCATCTCTCCCCTTTTTCATCTTTTCTTCATTGTCCTTAAAGAATAAGCACAGAAACCAGGACGAAAAAAGGAAGGATATAAGAGTACTGCTTATCTTTTGAAATGATTTACACATCATAAACATATAATATCCCGCCCCTCAGAGATTATCAAATTAAAACTTGACATCCATAAGAGAGAAAAACTTTATGATCCAATGTGATTCCAAGTAGAAAACGGAAAGTGCTCAGATGAGGAAAAACAAATGTGTCTCACAAACCCAAAGAGGGCTGCGAATCATAAAGAGTGACCCATTACCTGTGAACCCCAGCCAATAACTCCAATTTGCTTAACACCCTTGAACGCTTCCGGTAGCAAAGGGAACAAATCCCTCCCTCCTCTCACAATATACTGCAGAAATTCTCAAAACAATAAATCCAAATACTTCCATGAATGAAGAACCAAAAAATCGAACACAGCAATGTCTCGATTGACGCACGAAATACCTCATCGTGACCCGCGAGAGTAATTTTCTCTTTGTTGAACACAGAGGTCTCGAAATCGATCATCGTCGGGGATTTAATTGCGGGCATAGAGACCATCTGAACTCGAAGAGCCGAACCGGAGCTTGAACCAGACCCATTTAGGGGAAAGGCTCGAGCTTTGAGTGGCTTCGAGGCTGTTTTGGAAGAGAGAAACCCTAGAGTGAGACCTCCAAGGGTTTTGGAAGCTGGTATAAGGGTTTTTGATGAAGAAGGAGCTGGAGCCAGGGCGGGAGAGAAGGAGGTAGCAGCCATTGGTACTGAACACAGCAGCCGTGGAGGAGAGACAGAGAGAGACGGCTCTGAGAGATTTGCAAGCTCTTTTATAGGCACTGTGCACAACGTGTTTAGGGTATTGTATGCAAAGCACCAGGTGGGCCACTGTGCGGCACGTGTTTATTAATATTCAGTTTTTGATATTTTAGTTTTATTCACATCTTCTAGTAAATTCGAATAAAAAGATATGCGTGTTTAAAATCAATTTATTTATTTATTATCTAAAAGTATGAGATGATTTTCCAAATTTAAAACGAATTTATCAAGATATAGTTATGCAAGTTTACTAAATAAGTGTTAATTTTGTAAGGGAAGTTTCCAAAAAAAAAAATATTACTAGTAACAAAATATTTTTAATTTTGTAAGTGGTTAAACATGAAGCAAGTTTCCTACAAAAACAAATTCCAAATAGGAATCCTGATTTAAAAGGGCTTTTTGTGGGCAGGTCCTATACACAAGTCTTATAGCTTGTAAGGTCCGGAACAAATAATGCGCATAGTTTACTAGGTCCTGGATATAAGTTTTACACTTTTTCTTCCGAAATTACCCCCATTCTGAAACTTAGAATGTACATTTTGAAAATTAGAATGTACATTTTGAGTGTTAAAATGTACATTCTAAATTCTAAATATACGGTCTAAATTCTAAAATGTGCGGTCTAAATTCTAAAAATGTACGTTCTAAATTTAGGGTACCCTAAATTCTAAATATATAGTCTAAATTCTAAAATCTACGGTCTAAATTCTAAATATATGGTCTAAATTCTAAAATGTACGGTCTAAATTCTAAAATGTACATTCTAAATTTAGGGTACCCTAAACTATAGGGTGCCCTAAATTCTAAATATACAGTCTAAATTCTAAAATGTACGGTCTAAATTCTAAAATGTACATTCTAAATTTAAGGTACCCTAAATTGTAGGGTACCCTAAACTATAGGGTACCCTATGAAAGTGCTTAAAATCCTAGGGTACCCTATGAAAGTGTCTAAACGGTTAGTAAAAACAAAGAGTAACGATGAGGAGGATGGGCAAAAAGTAAAATTCCTAACCATATTTATGCCCCAGGACCTCTCCAGCAATAAATTTTAGCCCAGGACTTGGTGGGCCAAAATTCCAAATAATAGGACCTGCCAATAGATTTCCAGATTTAAAAGCAATCTAATTTAAATCGATAGGGAATGGATAGACTATCTCAATCAAATGGTAACATTCAAATTCAAAATTAGTCACGATTCTTGAAAATCATATAGTTCGATACAACCATGCATAGCAATACATTAAAAGGAGAAACCCCAGCTTCAGGAAAATGGGTAGAGATGAGTTGGTGTGGAGAGGTTTCATTCTGTTTAGATCAACCTGTAGCTTACTATCGGTAGTTTTAACTTGCCTATTATGTAGGGTTTTCTATGTAAAGAAGGTTTTTTTTTTTATATAAATAAAAATAATTAAATAATGTTTTGAAATAAGTTAAAAAAATTCATAACAAACTCCATCCGCAATGATTACATCAAAAGACAGGAATGAAACCAAAACCACTAACAATTAAATTGAGAACGGCATGGTAAGGCTTTCAAAGGCCACTGGCTCCCAGACACACCTACCGATCAAAAGTTAGCAGTAGAAAACTCCAACGGATACTGATGTCAAACTAGGCATGTCAATGGGTTGGATCTGATCCAAATCTGAATACGATATTCACCTTGCTGATTCGGATCCTATCGGATTTGGACTCAGGACTCAGGACTAGTATAGCCGATTCACCTTGCTGAGTCGCCCCACTGAGTTGGATCAAAAGCACCGAGTTGGACCGAGTTAACAAACCAACTGCTTCTCTGGAGTGAGAGCTAAGTTCCAAAATCCAGTTGCCTTCGGATCTGAAAACGTTATACCAACATCAGGGGCCAAAACACCCGAGTTCAACCCAATGTCAGATCTCCTCAAAAAACCAATACCATGCGGCGAAGAAGGAAGATGATGGCGGGGGCTAAGGGCAGTGATGGTGAATGACGGATGGTGGTGGCAAAAAAAAGAGACGGTGACAATGGGTGATGGGGGAAGATCGGCAAGGGGTTGAAAATAAATGGCCAGCGAGAGGAGAAAACTAGCGGGGGTGGGGAGCGGAGGCGGTAGCCCCACCTCAAAAACCGACAAAAGAGGGAGAGAAGAAAGGGAGGGAGGCGGACAAAAAAATAAAAATAAAATAACAATGGAAGAGGATTTTAAGTACTATTTGTTCGATCACTAGTGCCCATCAATTCATTAGCAGTTTAGCACCCCTCGATTGAAAAGCAATACATTAAAAGGAAAGGAGAAACCCCAGCCAACTTCATTTCTTTTGTACGCACACGCCCATCCAAACTATTAACCACAGCCACCACCCCCCTATCAAAAGAAGGTTGATTACTTCCCCTTGCTGGAAGTAATCCTCGAGGCAGCGTATACAACTTCTTCTTCAGTTGAATACGGTTGCCTCGTTGATTGCCTTGTTAACAGAGTTACGTGGAAAGAAGACAGCGAGTTATATATTAAAAATGAAAGAAAGATGGAATCAAACTTGCATCCTACGCATATGATCCAGACCCCATATCGTATTCAACTATAGCAAGCGATTACTTCCTAATTCTTATGCACATGAATTCCATGTTGTTCTCCACTATAGACTATAGCGCACGATTCCATTGCCGTTTACATAGTGAGATAGCGGGAGAAGAAAGTCATTATCCTTGATCCTGCCAAGCAATACTTGAAACCTCTATATCAATGCAAACATCAGTGAAGATTTTCTGCTTAAGAACATACAGGAAGAAAGAAACTTGAGAGAGAGAGAGAGAGAGAGAGAGAGAGAGAGAGAGAGAGAGAGAGAAATTGGTACATGAGCATGTAACTTTATATTGAATGAAGCCCAAATATAAATATCCAATTCTGCTGGTACACAACTTAGTTCTTTGCAATACCATCAAGTTGCTAATCTCACATCATAAACTAGTATCCAGCTAAAATAAATTTAAAGACAAGCCCTCCATAAGGACTATTTTCACAAAATGTTGATTCATGCAAGCAAGCATTGTAGCATAGACAGGAGTCACGACACAAATAATTCTGTATGTGAATTGACCTTTTCTTTTATGAGCAAGTCATAGGCCTGCTTTGGTTTCCATAGAAACGAATAGCACATAGAGCTTGTCACTTTCCACCTCCGTGGTACAATCTCCTTCGCCGGCTCAGAATCATTCGTTCAAGTGAGACAGCATTATTAAGCAAATAAATAGCAAGCTCCATCTCATTCAAGCAACTCTTTCAGTTGAAAATGTACATGTTTATTCTTCAGAGTACAACTGCTCTCTTCTTGGACCTGTAAAACGTATGACTTCTCTTAACAACAGTGCAACCATAAGAGCAGGAAATAAAAACTTGGAAAAACAGGCCATAAACTGTGCAAAATGAGACTAAAGCTGACTACCAACCAAGAAAAAATCACTTGACATTAGAATTGTGGGAATTTGTCCCACATAGGTTAATTATCACCTTGAAAACTAGCATGAGTCTGGACGGCCTCTCCACTCATTGCCAACTGATCTTGAGTTGAATGCCTTAACATGGTATCAGAGCTAGGTTTTCAGAGGCTTTTCTCCTTTATTTGTGCCATAATTGCACTTTGTTTCGTTGTAATCCGTATGTTGACCTCTACACGTGCGAGTTAGGGGTTGCATGTGTGGGGGAGTGTTGCAATTTGTCTCACATAGGTTAATTATCACCTCAAAAACTAGCATATGAGCCTGGAGAGCCTCTCTGTCTCACATAGGTTAATTATCACCTCAAAAACTAGCATATGAGCCTTGAGAGCCTCTCCACTCATTGCCAATTGATTTTGAGTTGGATACTTTAACAAGAATCTATACCTTTTGCTTATCAACTCATAGGTCTCAACATGTTCAATTATTTACTTGTTGCAAATGCATTAACATGTATCATTTATTTGCAAACGTCTCCGTGTGTTTATAAATGTTTCTCACCATTTTCGTATTTTTTTCCCCAAATGTTTCCATATCCAAGCTAAATGAAACAACACATCTACAGAGAAGTTGATTAATTTAACACAAGGGTGCACGAAAGAAATTAGAATAGAATTCAGGCTTGCACAGAGCCTCGCATCTACTTATTTCAGTCCAGCATGCAGAATTGTGTGCTGAAAAATAGATGGCACCAAACCAAGAGTCAAACACAGGATACTTGCTGCTATCAATGCAAGACCAGCTTCCTCACGGAAAAAACATAATAAAAACAAAAACACAAAAGAAGAAATAATCACCATTGACATAAATACACAATGAGAAGCACGAATTCTTCTACCAGCTCACGTATCCGTGTCACACACATATCAGACATGGAAGGACACGCAGATGTGTCCAACAAACAAAAGTATGTGTCAATTTTTTTGGTAAATTATTGTTATACACACTAGGACATGGGACACGTTAGAAGATCAGAATGCAATTTCAAAAAATTGGGACACGTCAATCCTTAGATGCTTGGTTAATGCACATTCAAGTGATTGTTGTTTTTAATAATGTCAATATATATTTGTCCTTGACGTACTAATAGTTTTATGTGCCTTGTGGCATACTTGTAGGTGTCGTAATTTTTTGAAATCATGATGTGTAAATGTTTCCATGTTGTCTCGTGTCCATATCTGTGGTTCTAAAACATTCACAACCAAGAACTATCTTCAGTTATTCATGTCTGCCATACTCAAAACTTCGTGTCGTGGCATGTCCATGTCCATATCTATGTTTGTGCTTCTTAGACATAAACAGCCAAAACATTGGTTTTAAGGGCGCACCTAGTTGAGAGGCGCATCCGGGTGCACATGCTGTGCTTAGTCTAGGCCAATGCTAGGCAAGTTGGTAAAAACGCACCATAGGCGCTGGAGGAGTGCTCATTTGGTAAAGAACAGGGCACAAGAGGTGAGTGTTTCTTTCAGAGTGTAGCCCTTCGATCATTTTCAATTTACAACAGTTGAAAGAGAGCCAAATGGAGGTCATCAAGAAACCCCAAAATTAAAAGAGTCAAAATATTACCCCTAAAAAATGTGTTCTCTGCTACCTAAGCGAACCAATCAAACTAGTCGATCCTCAAGGAAAGGCGAACCCATCCATGTTGGCTTCAAACCAGTCGAATGAGTTGGTTTTTTCAAACTCAATTTCCAATTTCCTGTTGTTTTAGAAAGTGGTCAGTTTAAGTGCACTCAAACTCTCTTTCTTTCCTTTTTTTTTTTGATAAGTAAATATGTATTAGAAGGCATCAGGGGGATGCCGCCCATATACAAGAAGCCTAACGGCTAGTCACAAAACTAGACAACGGCCCAACAAAAACCTATCCGAGAGAATCCACAAAATCCATCAAAGAATCAAGGGTCAGCATAACAACTATACAAAAAACGGCTTTTCTGCCGGGGAATCGTCTCCTCGTCATTAATTGGATCTTCAAGTGTTTAAGATAAGTGTCAAGGTATTGAACTATCAATTGGGAAATTGTGAGGCGATTGATGGGAGGACTAAGTTCTTGGGTAAGAGGAGTGGAAGAAGTGGGTCTTCCATGAAGATGGTGGTCACTACAATGGCTCCAGACCACTGTAGTGAATTTTCACAACCTTCAAACGATCTACTATTTCTATCCCTCCATATTCACTGCATAATGGAAACTATTACTAGAAGAATTAAAGGCTTGGATTGAGTACTGATCCCATGAAGAAAATCAAACCCCGAGTTCTCTTCCTTGATCATGAACATGAAAGGATGATCAGCTACGAAACTCATTTGGTTGTACCTTCGAGCTCTAGGGAAGCCAAAACTAGTAGCTGTTGCAGCCTCTGTCCCTTTCTCGTCTATTTTGGTAACAACTTTCTGAAACATATTGGTTGCAAAGCTGGGGACGCCCGCCTAATTGTCACCATCTCCGAAAAGTCTTCTGAATTTCCATTGAAGGGAAGACAATTCCTTTTTTCTTCATGGTTGCCGGAACATCAAAATCATACCGTATGTCAAATTTTGCGATCCATGATTCCTTGAATTTCACCTCCTCCAAATCAAAATAATCCTCTCGTGGAGAATCAGACAGCTTTTCAAGAAGATATGGCAACACGTATCGGCCATCAGGCAGAAAAAAGAACATGGAAAATTTTGCTAGTTCCCCTTTTCGGTATGGGATCTTGAGCACCTTAAAGTCACTAAACGATTTGCAGTGATATTTCTGTACACTAATCATGAGTGAAGTTGAAACAGTTCCTCCATTGAGAAGATGGAAATCTCTTTCAACCGTCCGATCTCCATTAAATATGTGCTCAGAATCCCACATTCCTTTGAAGTAGAGTGCATTTGCAAAAACAAGTCCAGTTTACTCATTAAACAACCTGTCGGGAACAAGGTTTTTAATGAGTCCTTTTGATGCACGTTCAACCCATGAGTTAATATCATTCGCCACTCCAATGGCCTATATGGATAGTCAATAACATGTAAACAATAAAATAGATAATTTCTAGTAAAATTAAGCTCTAATTAAGTGATTAAATCTAATTTGAGAGAGAGAAGAAATACAATTACCTTTCCTAGAAAGTCGACATTGCTTTTGACATAACAATGGAAGATCCGTCAAAGAACTTCCTCTATATAATTGGATTCCCTGGGTTCATCCATATCCATATCTCTGAGTTTGCGTTCAGTGGGTAGGGAACAGCCTTCGTCAATCCACACCCCGTTAACCATACACAATTCATTCCCACCCTTGTGTAAGATTAGGTCTTCCAACACCGTCATCATGTCCCTACACTCTGACAAAAACTCATCCACGTTCTCGGATCCAAGAAAATTGAGTATCTGCTCTAAAGCATTGCGTTGTAAGCCATCGGCCAACATGTGTAAAACAACATCGATTGATAAAGGAGATAACGCGAAATTCCTCAGCCGTTGATTATTCTGCTCAACACGGAATAGCACCTTGGCCATACGCGCGGAGTAAGCAAATGATCTACTGCTAAACGAGTTCTTGACCTTCCGGGGTTTCCGACTACTTCCCTCCTCCTGACAACCGCTTCTTTCCTTCAAGCCTTTTTTCTTATCCATTCTCTCTTCTGTAGTCGGATATCTAGTGAACGAGCGAGCGAGCAAACACAAACGGTGGAAAAGGGCTTTGGCGAGTAACTGGCCGAACCGTATTATGTCAGTCGGATATTGGGATTTGGTTCTTTTGAATGTTTGAAATTTTTGAAAATATATCCAATTCCACTAATTTAGGAAGACAATGTACATATACATGTGGATATCTTATTAAAAGGGTAAGATGGGTAATTTATACTATGAAAGGATGAAAACATAACTGTTCAAAATGACCGGGACGAAAATTTACATGGGGTGACAAAAGAGGATGATTATTTAATCAGCTCTTGTTTTAATGAGTTTGCTTCCCAAAAAAAAAAAAAACACGAGAGTGTGTGCACCCACTCCTCTCTCCCTCTTGCCCCCAACTCAAACTTAAGCTATGCTCCCTCTTCCCCTCCCTCTCCCCTCCTTCACGAAAACAACCTCCCTCCTTCAAACCCTACCTGCCGTCTCAGAATCCGCTCCTTGGACCACGAATCCCAATATCCGACTGGCATAATACGGTTCGGTCAGTTACTCACCAAAGCCCTTTTCCACCGTGCGTGCTCGCTTGCTTGCTCCTTCACTAGATATCTGACTACGGAAGAGAAAATGGATTTAAAAAAAGGCTTAAGGAAAAGAAGCGGTTGTCAGGAGGAGGGAAGTAGTCGGAAACCCCGGAAGGTCAAGAACTCGTTTAGCAGTAGATCATTTGCTTACTCTGCGCATATGGCCAAGGTGCTATTCCGTGTTGAGCAGAATAATCAACGGCTGAGGAATTTCGCGCTATCTCCTTTATCAATCGATGTTGTTTTACACATGTTGGCTGATGGCTTACAACGCAATGCTTTAAAGCAGATGCTCAATTTTCTTGGATCCGAGAACATGGATGAGATTTTGTCAGAGTGTACGGACATGATGACGGTGTTGGAAGACCTAATCTTACACAAGGGTGGGAATAATTTGTGCATGGTTAACGGGGTGTGGATTGACGAAGGCTGTTCCCTACCCACTGAACGCGAACTCAGAGATATGGATATGGATGAACCCAGGGAATCCAATTATATAGAGGAAGTTCTTCGACGGATCTTCCATTGTTATGTCAAAAGCAATGTCGACTTTCTAGGCAAGGTAATTGTATTTCTTCTCTCTCTCAAATTAGATTTAATCACTTAATTAGAGCTTAATTTTACTAGAAATTATCTATTTTCTTGTTTACATGTTATCGACTATCCATACAGGCCATTGGAGTGGCGAATGATATTAACTCATGGGCTGAACGTGCATCAAAAGGACTCATTAAAAACCTTGTTCCCGATGGGGTGCTTAATGAAGAAACTGGACTTGTTTTTGCAAATGCACTCTACTTCAAAGGAATGTGGGATTCTGAGCACATATTTAATGGAGATCGGACAGTTGAAAGAGATTTCCATCTTCTCAATGGAGGAACCATTTCAGCTTCACTCATGATTAGTGTACAGAAATATCACTGCAAATCGTTTAGTGACTTTAAGGTGCTCAAGATCCCATACCGAAAAGGGGAACTAGGAAAATTTTCCATGTTCTTTTTTCTGCCTGATGGCCGATACGTGTTGCCATATCTTCTTGAAAAGTTGTCTGATTCTCCAGAGAGGATTATTTTGATTTGGAGGAGATGAAATTCAAGGAATCATGGATCCCAAAATTTGACATACGGTATGATTTTGATGTTCCGGCAACTATGAAGAAAAAAGGAATTGTCTTCCCTTCAATGGAAAATTCAGAAGACTTTTCGGAGATGGTGACAAATAGGCGGGGGGGTCCCCGGCTTTGCAACCAATATGTTTCAGAAAGTTGTTACCAAAATAGATTAGAAGGGGACAGAGGCTGCAACAGCTACTAGTTTTGGCTTCCCTAGAGCTACAAGGTACAACCAAATGAGTTTCATATCTGATCATCCTTTCATGTTCATGATCAGGGATCAGTACTCAATCCAAGCCTTAAATTCCTCTAGTAATAGTTTGCATTATGCAGTGAATATGGAGGGATAGAAATAGTAGATCGTTTGAAGGTTGTGAAAATTCAATTCTAGCATTAAACGAGATTTTTTTTCTACCTTATTCTTTTTGTAATTGCTTTGGGTTTTTTAGGAGTATAGGTTTTTGGGTTCTTGGTCTGCTCTGTTTTCGTGTCACCCATTTATACCGGCGTATAGATGAGGAGGAAGGGATATGGGAAGATTGGGACTTTGGAGATTCAGACGGGGGAGAAGAAGAAGAATCAAAAGGATACAATGAAGAAGAAGGAAGATGGATTTGAAGTTATTGGTGTTGATGAGGATGATTTATGGGCATGCATGCATGGATCGAAATTAAATTACTATTATTAATTTTGTTGTCTCCAAAGATAAAACGTCTATATGTTAGCTTTTTATAGATGATATGTTTTGCTTAACATTTGGTGGTTTAAACATTGAAAGAGTTATGTTTTATGACATTTGGAAGTTTTAAAAGCATTTGCTTGTGTTGAAAGTTATGCCTATATATATTAGAATTTTGCTTGTTATAATAAAGTGCGCCCCGCTTTGATATGGCACGAGCCGCGCCGTGCGCTATGGTTCCAGGGGACCATTGCGGTTAGGTGCGTCGTGAATAAATGGATGTTTTTTTGTGGCATAATCACTACAAGCAATTAATAACAACATAAGAAATGTGGGCTAATGTATTGTGCAATACACAGATTGGCTTTGCAATCAGTGTATTTATGAAAACATTTGCAGCTGATTCCTCTGAAGTAAGAACAGAAAGGAACTTGGTATGGGAAAGCTGTAGGGGATGCTCCGGTATAATTTTTATATGGTGATGATATCTTGAAGATAACTTATACAATTCCTGTTTCCTAGTGAAGTATATGCAATCTAGTAATGCATATGTTTATATTGTTCATAAATGCAGTTACTAGACTACTTGATGAAATAAAACATGCTCTAAGGTACTCATATTCACAAGTTCTTGTGCTTTTGCTTTTGATTAGTGTGATATTGTTCGACCACATTTGCTAGTAACACCGACTAACGTGAACCCTTGTACTCAACCTAGACGCCCGAGCACACAGAAATCGTACCATGTAAAGGAGGAGAAATGAAAAATCTTCTATTGAGATTAATCCGTAATAATTCTGAGATGTGAAAGTAGAAAAGAGGGGAGGAGAAAAATTGACGTCAAAGTTTTTTTTTCCCTCCTCGTCTTAGCAGTTTCTTTGGGTAGTTAAACGGTTAGTTTAGGAAATTATAAGTGTAAGATTGCTTCACACCAAGAGAGGTGTTCCCTATATAATATTAATAGGTATCTATCGTTTCTTTAATGCCTGGTATTGAGCATTACTGCAGGGCTCTACAACATGAGGATCACATTGAATTTTATTCTACAGTTGTGTCTCATTGACAATTATTGACGGTTATATGTTGCAGAAGTTAACTGTAGGATAATAGGTAAAAAGTGTATCGATATCCAAGAAAAGTGTATTGACATCTATAAAAAGTGAATTGATATCCGAACTTGTTTATCATTATATGTTTATCATCCTCCGCCTAGTGGGCAGAGGTTAGCAAAACGGAATAAATGCAACTAACAAAAAGAAACTAAGAATGATAAATCTTTTAAACCTCCGAGTGGCCCCGGTAGGACGAGTGAAGTCTCGTGAAGGTTTTCAACAGTGACTACCCACAAAACACAGTAAACTCTTTTCACATGAAACCTAAAAACATGCAAGACAACTCATTGATATCTCAAGCCAAGAATATGAAGCATTGCAAAGATATAACAAGCATAAGCAGTTCTAAATGCTATCAAATGTAGAAATAAGCCATGGCACCTAAACTTAGCGTGTGTGAGCAAGGGCCTCGATCACAAGTGAAAAACAATAGAAAGCTCTCTCCGGACCGAGTCTCGACTTCAAATCTCACCGTGTCATGCACTCACAAATAAATTCACTCGAAACAAGGTGCATATAATGTACTCTCAATGTGTGCGGGTGGAAGTTATGAGACATGAAAGCAAAATAATCCGCACACGATGACACGAAAAGAAAGCTTTATATAGTGGACACACGATCTCATGAATGGAATGTCAAGTATTGGGACTCTCTCTACCATCAATCCACATCCCATCGCCCCTAAGATCAAATAGAACTTCAACTCGGGTTATAACGTTAGGTAAGGGAGTGTGTTTCAAGGTTAGGGTAAAATATCAAGTGTCCGAGAATAGGCTAACAACAACTCTTTTAGGGCAAATTTATCAATGTGTGCCATTTTTCTTTTTTCAATTTCGCCACCTCTCTTTGTACCCTTCAACAAACTCCCACACTTTAAACTACAATTTTTTCTTTTTCTTTTGCTTTCTTTCAACAAGTAACTTGGTGTCTCCCCTCTTAGCATTTAATTTTAACTTTGCATTTTTTATTTTTTTTTTCATGGAGAAGATCACCACCAATCAAGCTTAATTATATCCTCCACTTACCCCATCTTTTGTTCAATTGATATATCCCTACAAACGATTGATTAGCCTTTCTCAAGACAATATGGATAGTGGAGCTCAACAAAAAAAGGCATCATGTCCAAGGCTCAAATGGGCTCACAAAGGGTAAGTGCATGAAAGAAACACACGAACAGGCTCAAAGTACAAAAAATGGCCTATGATCATCTCCTAGGGGCGACACAACCATGCAATCCACAACCCTAGAAAAAGTAATATGCTTTGCATTAAATCCCAACACTCGACAACAAAGATAATGAGATTCAAAAACGAATTTGTTCTTTCGTGACAACAAGAGTTTACGTGACACCACTCCAACAAAAGATAAAGGCTCGAAACTCACATGGGCATAAGTCTCCACTAAACTAGCCATCAAGAACAATCAAATTGCAACTCACAAGTGACCAACGCTCAATGACCGATGTGCAAAGGTGCTAAACATAAGTGCCATGACAAATTTCTCACGACAGGCTAGCAAAAAGAACTACAATGCCCTATTAATATCGAAACAATGACTATAGCATCCCAAGCTCAATCAATCAAGAGCCAATCTCAACAAGTCTCAAGTCCCATGCAAAAAGAATCCAACTATTTTTTTCATTTTTAAAATTTTTCAATTTTTCAATTCCATGACTCTAATAAGCACAAAAATAAAGTGAGCCCTCCCCCCAACTTAAACCATTCAATGTCCTCATTGAAAGCATGAACTAAAAGATAGGACGAGAAAGTAAAAGAGAGGAAAGGTATCACCTTGGTAGAGGAGAACAAATAGCAGGGTAAAAGATGGCGAAAGGAAGACCCCCCAACTTGGAGTGTAGTACCTGCAATTGTTAGCCTCCACAACAACAAAATATACAAAAGAATAACAACGAACAAACTAACAAAAACACTAAAATTAGAAATCTAAAATACCAAAACTAAAAAGAAAAAGACTCAAGGAATGTGCATGAAGTACCAAAAGTTATATATGCATGCGTGCGTGTGAACCACAGACAACAAGGAATGTGCATGAAGTACCAAAAGTTAGTAGAACAAAATTCAAGACCCGTAACATTATTGCAACTCTATAATTTACAGCACTTATCTTTCCACACACACACACATCCATACGTCATTGGTTTCAAACCTTCAATTTTCTGAGTGCTTCTCACATCACACGTAGTGTTATAACACATCCATCATCCCCAAATTTGGTAAGTATGCATACACACAGTTATGTTCAGTGGTTACCCCACCGGTTCCGACACCATTCACAAAAATTATCCTTACCTTAAGACCAGGTTCTCACAGAAAGAAAAGAAATATCAAAGTGCTTCCAGGATTTTCCATAACATTTCACATATCATGTACCATGTAAGTTGCTCAGCTAAGACCCCCGGTATGTGTGACTCAAACTCTTCTCAACAAACATTCCGCACATGGGCGATTCCGTACTTTGTCAACCAATAGTATATATATGCAGAAATACATATGTATTCACCCAATAAATTTCTCAAGTGTCCATATAGCCTATACATGCCTAGGTGACCCACTAATATCCAAGTGTCCCACGTATCCCACCAATATCCCATACAAAGTGCAAGTTTCTCACCAGCCTTAATGCGTTTGGCAAATACTCTCATATTCCGCAGGCATCCGTTTATCCATTTCATAATCACATCATTCGTTTAACCACCCCTTCGTAACTAAAAAAAAATATGCATAATTCCCTCATGAGGTTTTATGATTTCCATAGGCCCTTCCTAATAAACATCGGTGGATAGCCCTAATGACTTACTTTATTAATTTAATATTTTGTTTTGCTTATACGTCCCAGTCTACCCCCTCTCCGTTCTCGTTGTTTCAATTATGTCTAGAATGTTCATCAAGTGCAGACATATTTAACCAAATCCCCAAGGTCAAAATCACATAGTTACGGCGAACGGTACAAACCGTGACTAAATGAGTCTCGAGGGAGACTCAGGCTCGCAAAAATAACATGTCGGGAGCAAGCTGACAAAACCGTACTGGTTTGAGTACGCACAGAAAATGCAGGCTGTTATTGAGTTCTCAATTAGCACTCAAAGAGTGACCAAAATCAGTCAAGTGCTTCATCTAAACTACTCGTAAACATTAGATTATGGGTGAATCTCAATCAAATTAAAAGAAATGTAAACAAGAACAAGATTGAACATCAAAGAGCTCACTTGAACACTAAAAACGTGGGTTCTATTGAATGACTTCCAAATTGTAAAATTAACACCCAATTTTAAGAGTATGTATCATAAATCAACTCATAACACTTAGAACTATGAGAAAGGAACCCCTACCTCGTGGATCCGACCTCCTTCAAGCTTTACATCCGAAGCCCTAGCCCTCTCCAACTTGCAACCCACCTAAAAACGAGTCTCCAAGCGAACCCACGCCCGTGTTTGAAACAGTGAGTACATGTTTATTGATGATGGATCTATGAGTGTGTTGTGGATTTGAGTGTGTTGCGGGTAATGGAGGGAGTGGTTGAGCCGAGTGGTGAAGGGAAAGAAAATGTGAGGGTCGGCTGGGCAAGGGGGAGAGAAGGATGAATTTCTCTCTCTCTCTCTCTCTCTCTTCTATCCTTTATATAGGTAGTACATATTGCACCCTACCCCCCTTAACTAGGTAGGGTGTTACAAGTAAGTCCAAAATTTAACTATTACACGCAATTGACCCACACCCAACACTTAAATGCATTTACGTGTAACCGTAATTAGAAATTTTATAGATATTTCAAAAAATTTACGGGTCTTCACAGGTGATAAAGTTGCAATTAATAGTGGTAAACAGTATTTACGAGTCTTCACAATTAGAAATGCTAATTGTTGTCTAAATTGCAATTAACAGTATTAAAGTGACAATTAACAGTCTTTTAGTAAGTGTGAATTAGCAAGTAACAGTTTTTTTATTTGATAAGTAATAGTGTTTTTTCGTAATTAACAGTATTTTTATTTGACTATTAACAGTGTTTTTTCACAGTTAATAGTATTTTTATTTGACAATTAACATAGTTTTTCACAGTTAATAGTATTTTTTATTTGACAATTAACGATTCATTCTCACAATTAACTGTGCTTTTTAACAGTTAACAGTATTTTTATTTGACAATTAACAGTATTTTTTCACAGTTAATAGTATCTTTATTTGACTATTAACAGTGTTTTTCCACAGTTAACAGTATTTTTATTTGGCAATTAACGGTGCATTCTCACAATTAACAATGTTTTTTCACTGTTAACAGTATTTTTTTTTTCCCGACAATTAACATTGCATTCTCACAATTAGCAATGCTAACTGTTTTCTAAATTTTCAATTAACAGTGATAAAATGATAATTAACGGTCTTTTAGCAAGCGCAGATCGACAATTAGCAATGCATTTTAACATTTAACAGTATTTTTTAATAATTAACAATACATTCTCACAATTATCATTAATTAGCAATGCTAATAGTCGTCTAAATTTGCAATTAACAGTGATAAAGTGATAAATTAATGGTCTTTTAGTAAGTGCGAATCGACAATTTAATAGTATTTTTTCATAATTAACAGTATTTTTATTTGACAATTGAAATTCTTGCTTTGCTATGATACGATTATTAATGCAAGCAATAGGAAATTAACAATAATCTACGAACACACAATTTACGTGGAAATCCCCGAAAATAATAAAAAAAACCACGGGAATGAATCACACACTAAAAACCATTGTGCGATTACAATCGACATATACTTACAATTGAAACTCTTCTCAATTAACCCAAGATTCGATTGTCGACCCCTCGTTCATCGCACCAAGTAGAAGCCCAACTCAACAACTTAAATGGAACATTGAATAACAGTTCTCGGAGTATAATATTTATTTGCTCAATCGAGTCAATCCTTCATCATATATGAGAACTTCAAGACCCAAAAACGCATGCAAGAGAAGCAACGTTCTCTGTTTGTAACGTCATAATATAAGGCTAAAATCTTTCCTTGTTGAGTAGAATTCTCTGTTTGTAACGTTCTCTGTTGTTCTGATCTCCACTGCAATTCTACTACTCCCCTTCTAAGATTAGGATCAATCCTAATCCTCGAAAACGAATTCAAATCCAGAAAAGATCCCGGATGAGTTTCACTCGAATCAATCATCGAAAATGAATTCAATTCCAGAAAAGATCCCGGATGAGTTTCATTCGAATCAAATTATGAATCCAAAAATGAAAATTCTGTGACGAATTCTAATCTCATCAAAACTGGAAGTTCGGCTTGAACAATTTTTACCCCGAATCGTTCATCGATTGGAATGTAAAGGAACCATTGGAGGTGATATACGAAGAGTCTACAACGTCTAGGTGAGGAACCAAAAGACGACGTACGAAACAAGAAAGCAGAGGCCACCCCTATTTCATCAATCAAAGTAATACGCTTTGCCAACGTTGTCCTACCCGGAATCAGACTCCGACAGCTCGTTTGGCGGCTACTTTACCGCTATCAGAGGGTAGGTATCAGACTCCAACAGCTCATTTGGCGGCTACTTTGCCAGTATCGGAGGGTAGGATTCGCCAGAGAATATGAGTTTCAGGTGGGGTGAAGAACAGAGAAGAGAACGAGCACGATGGTTCAGTTTGAGGAAGAGAATCTGATTGAGATCGTTAAAAACGGAAAGGATGGAGTGTCAAATATTGTGTTAAAAGTTGTGGTAGCAGAACCGGCCCCTAGAACCAATGACCCCGAAAACCCACCCAAAACAATACTAGATGGGCATGCAAGTATAAATGAAACCTGTAAAACCCCGCACAGGAAATTGTTATGAAGTAGAAAACGAAAAAAATCCCCGCCCTCTGCTAAACTGAAGGACATGCACATGATCTCTCTATTGGTAGTAACAACTATCCATCTACTTTCCCCCACCCAAAAAAAAAAACCATCCATCCATATTGAGTTCAAAAAAGAAAGAAAAACTATCCTTGCAATTTCCATATTTACCGAATCTCCAGCCATTTCTACCAATCCAGCCAGGTAGAACCATGGAAAACTCAAATTCACAACAAAGAGAGAGAAAATAATTCAACTTTTAACTAGAAAGTATCGCGAGTTGGACGAAGTTCAACAAAAAACAGAAAATTGAGTAGTAGCAAGCTCGGAGGATTTAGAACAATACTAACAAGATCTGGTAATCAACATTTGAAAAATACACACACCCAACCAGACTTCATCTACCAACTACACAATGCTCGAGCTTACTTCTCAGATGAGTTTGGCCCCCTCTTCTTCCCAAAGCCCACAACTGCAAAAAAGAATTGCACAAATAGTCAATAGGTAAGCATTGTTCAACCAATGAAAATGCAAAAAAACATGCATTACCAATTTTTCACCCATTCACGTATCTCAGATTACAAAGTTGAAAGTTCCACTCTGATAGAATCAGTTGATTCTTTTCTAGCCACTCACAAGCCCAGTTGAAGAATCAAGTAAAATGCACAAGGCATAGAATACTTAATTCGAATGTCATTTTCTTCATTTATCCTGTGTTTCTCAGCACCCAAAAAACTTTGCAAGTATATTCCGAGTCCTATGAATCCCACTGGTGAACCTATAAACTACTGGGAATAGATATTTGGATTTCTAAGCACGACTATACAATGTGCCATATGGTTCCAACAATTCATCTAATCAAATGCCCATACTGAGCCACCTAATCCATCTATTGTATTCTGCGCTCCCGCCCTGAATCTTGCTCTTACAAATTTCAGTAGTTTTGGATGTTTAAAAACACGTTTTCCCCTCTAGTTGACGCACGCACATTATGGTACTTGCAGCCCTTCGTATAGAGGGATTTGATTAAAAAAGAAAATAAAGGATTCAAATTCAACTTTCTTGCCAAATCACTCCTTTGGTACTTGGGTGGAAATGGGGAGAAAAGTATCAAATTTAATTTTTTTTAATTGGCTACTTTCCCTTTCTTATCACGCCCTTGCTCACTATCCAAAGGGGCTGGCACATATATACTCAGGAATAGATACAAATGGACATACATATACATATACATATACATATACATATAGAGAGAGGGCAGGGAAATTACCGGCGGTGACGAAGCGGCGGTTGTATTGCATGCGCTTGTGGGCACGGCCACGCGGCTTCTTCTTCTTATCCTGTTTGGCCACCTTTGGGGTTTGGCCTCTCACCTTACCGGCACGAGCCAGCGATCCGTGAACCTTTCCTGCAATAAAGAACATCAACCCTCATAATCAACCAATCCGGATCTCATACAAATAATTACAGATAATTCTATACATATTTTGAGCAACCGATTCGAAACAATAGACGCGGAAGAGGATTTTGAGCTCACCCATGGTGGATTCTTGGTCGTCTGAGCTCCGATTGCTGTTTGTTCTTCGACTAGTGGCTTCGTGCAACAGAGCGACTGGAGCAGATAGAGATTTTAGGGTTAGGGTTTTGAGTGTGTATTAATAGTAGGAATCGGTTTTATCTTTGTTCCGGCCTGTTATGAAATGGGTCAAGTGCTTTTAGGTGGGATACGGGCCCAGACTCTCGGGTTCCGACCCGCAAATTTATCGGTGAGCCCATAATGGCTAGTCAAGGGTGGATGTCCAAAAATTATTCGAGTCCTTTTCTGTCAAACATTCTTGTGGTGCCCAATACAGGTATGTAGGTCTCACTCAAATGTGCGGTGGAAAGAGGCATGGGACATTAAATAATCTCTCATTGATGTAAAACGTGAATTTAACGAATTTTAATTTTATTGATGCAAACTCTAATAGTATTTCTGATGGGATATTACCATTGCAAATACATTATTGTCCCAATTGCGACCAAAAAAAAAAAAAGTGGCAGTTTTGCTTTGGGCCGGTCCTTCGCAAAGTTTTTGCGTTGTTTAAGTGAAAAAACAAAGCCCAGCTTTTTTGGCCAAACAGGGTTGGCGTTTGCTTCAAGGACAGCCCTTACTTTTTTCAACAGGTTTTCAAAGACAAATACTACCCCACGCTTCTTTTTGGGAAGCTTCCTGTCCTAACACTGCATCGTGGGTTTGGCAAAGTATTATTGCTAGTCAGGAGGTACTCCAGAAAAGGGTGGCCATGGCGTGTGGGGAATGGCAAGAGCTGTAACATATGGACGGACCCCCGGATACCTCGATCATATTCTTTCAAAATCCTCACAAAGCCCAGTGAAGCATCTCTATTAATGCATTCGATATCAAAAGTTGCTGATCTCATTGACGAGGATGTACACAGATGGAAGGAGGACTAGATTACTAACCTTTTTGGGAAAGACGATGCCACGTCAACACTTGCTATTCCTGTCAGCAATCAGAGAGTGGTCGATAGAGGAATTTGGCATCATACATCGATCGAAAAATTTACGGTTAAATCGGCCTATCATCTTGCTAAATCAATGCTTTTCCAAAGAATTACGCATGAAAAGAGAGAAGCAAGTGTCAAATCCTTACCTCCTACAAATTGGAAAGCTATGTGGAGATTATCGGTTCCTTCTAAGATGCGGAATTTCATTTAGCGTTGTTTGCATAATGCACTCGTCATTCTTTTTAATTAAAATTGTCGTAATATTTATGTCAATCCCACTTGCAAAGCATGTTGCAAGGCGCCAGAAATGGTGGAACATGTCATGTTTCAATGTAAGCTATCTAAGAGGATATGGAGCTTGTCATCGCTACCTATTAATTATTCTAGTAGATGGTATAGGATGACCTTAAAGCAATGGTGGACAGCGTGTACTTCATTAGTGCAATCCGTTAGTAACTCCGGGAGGATGTGGGTCTGATGGCATTCATTTGTTGGGCATTATGGAAGGCATAGAACAAAGACTATTTTGATCATCTCCCCAGAAAACCTTCCACAGTTTTAGAGCAAAATGTATCTGGGTGGAATGAATTCACACATGTTAATGATACGAGGGGAGGAGTTATCCCTCCGAGTACCCCGTCCTATTCCTATTTGGAAGCCACTCGATGGGGTATTTTTTTTATCAAGATAAATGATGATGGAGCTTTGAGCGTGAATAACAACGCAGGGGGCCTCGGGCTAGTTGCGAGAGATAACGTTGGTAATTTACTCGGAGCCAAAATGAAATCTATAAAAGGTACCTTATATATACAGACTATTGAGGCCCATGGGATTTCGGCGTGTATTAGAAACAGTTTGGAATAGAATTATTCTCGTATTATAGTGGAAGAAGACGCTTTACAAGTGGTTCAAGCTCTCAACCAATTGAAGACTTATGCTGATTGTGACTCCATTATTTTAGATTGTCTTCAGCTTGTCTCATTTTTCCCATCTTGTTCATTTACTCACGCTAAACACGATTGTAATAGGGTAGCCCATTATGTGGCTAAGTATTCCCTGTCAGTCGTCAGATGTTAGTTTAGTCTGCTGGCAAGGGGTTATCCCCAATGGTTTTCCTCGCTAACTCTTGAAGATATTAGGGCCTTTCGCCCGTCTTCCTTGTAATAAAATGTTTGTTTCTGGTAAAAAAAAAAAAAGTGAAAAACAAGAGGGGTATACATGGTTTGTGATCTTATGTTTAAACTATATTTGCAATTGGAATCGTTGGATTGATCTCGTCGCTCATTGTCATTTCAGTGAGTTGGTTAGCGAGTTCACAAATACTTGCTCTGCTCCAACTCCACAACCAAAACCACGTACAGTCGTACACTGTTAGATTTGGGAGTGAAATGATCCTTGTCCTGCCAAACCCCTTTTAATGCATAATCTAATATGAGCACGAACAAGGTAAATATGTCATTTGTCAGTTTGTTACATCACCTACCTAATCTTATCCACCATTCTTATAAATTCATCTAAATAAAGTACTATCATTCATTAACATTACATCCACGTAGGCTCATCACTCATAAGTAATACCATCTCTATCTTATGTTATTTAATCCACACAATTCTCATCTCGCAAGCTATTACTATTATATCCACCTAAAATCGGATGCCGGGAATCGTAAGAATCAATGGAGCTTTATCACTGGAACAAAGAACTTTGACTAGTAGTAAAGCGCTTGCGAATCTGGACCGTTGAAAATTTTTTTGAACGGCTAAAAATACTACGCTGCACGATACAACGCTCTAAGTGCGTCCCTGGATCCCCTAAAATCCATCCTGCATCCAAACGCGCTGCTACAAGCCGCGAGTGCCAAAAATAGGGCATAGAACACGCATTCTACAACAAAACGACGCCGTTGCCTTGTACCGACAACAAATTCAGGGAATTATACAGTCCAGCGGGGAGAAAAGAGAGAGATGAAAGCGATGAAGAAGCTGGCCAGGCAATGGAAGAAATCAGGCGATGGAGATGGAGACGACCGATTCTCTCTTCCCACTCGCGACGATTTCCATCCCATGGACACCCAAGGTCTCTCTCTCTCTCTCTCTCTCTCTCTCAACACATCTACATGTATATATAAAAATATGTGCACGATCGCATTGGTATTGTATCCGTCAGGTAAAATGCGATAAGGGTTTTAACCGGTACTCAATTGAAAATATTAAATTGTTCGGTTTTGTTGCACCACAGAGCAAGAGGAGTTGGTTCGATCACTTGAAAGGAATCAAGCTCAACAGTCTCTTTTATGGAGGGTATGTTATGCAACCCACTTGCTCTGATTTATTCGGTTTGATACCTGATCAGAATTACTTGTAATTATTGATTTCTTTGGGTGAATACATGTAGGGAGTGTTTGCTGCTTTTCTGGGATGTTACTCTGGGTTTCTCATCTACTCAATCTATCAACAGGCTTTGTTTCCTTGGGAACTGGTATTCTCGAATTTTCAACCTTCAGCTCTACGTTAGTATGGATTTGTTACATTTTCTAGAGAGAGAGAATTTTTGGTGTGCTTTTAAAGTTTTACAAACCAGTTAAAGTGAAACATGTACCTAGGGTCTGATTGATTGTCTGGGTTAAACATGAGATGGGATTACAAAATCAAGGGGACTGCATTTGTGGAGTTTGAATTGCAACAACTAGAGAAGGGATTAGGGAGTTCAAAGGGCTATTCCTCCATCGATTGTCAGTCTTCTAATTTGGTGGAAGGATTGGAAATTGAGTATAAGAAGAAGAGCGATTTGGAGGTTATTCCTTTAGCAGTCATATGGACCATTTGGAACAACAGAAATGCATGCTTTGATTTTTGAAGCTGCAATGCCAGATTGGGAAAAAATCTTTGATCTTATTAAGATTAGAGTAGCTTTATGGGTGAAGGCCAAATATTTGTGGAGTTTGAATGAACAACTAGAGAAGGGATTAGGAATCTTTTGGACAACAATTCTCTATACATTTGACACATAATTCCTTGGGAATATAGCATTTAGTAGCACCTCGTTATTAGTCCAGTAAATGGAAGAAAGCGGAGAAAGGAGAAGGGAGGAAACAATGGATTAGGCAGGAATCAAGGAGGGGGAAGAAGGAGAAGGGAGAGGCTGCATCCCTTAACAAACCCAAAAGGTTTGCACAATTTGACCTCATTTCAGAATGAAAAATGAGTTATATTTGTAGGTCCTTTGAACCCTAAAGTGCAGAATTACCAAATGACCTTACAAAATCATGCCATCTATATAGAACAGATTCCATCGTTATTGCGGCGTACGGTAGATATCTTTGTCTTTTTTTTTACATAATGTAGCTGAAGTATGTTTGTTGTCCTTTTGGTGAACAGCGTTATCATGCTTACTTCATGAACGAGGTGAACTCATGGATCGTGATATCTGCAGGTTTATTTCTCCACTTTCTCCACTTGCTTAGTTTCTTCTCCACCCTGTCCTAACTCATCCACTAAGATGTAAAGGCATTAAGTTTTTGAAAATACTTCTTGTCCTCTGGGATTTACGTATTGCGAAAAAGGTTGAAATGGTATAAAAAGTTACTTATATGCTCCATCAGCTTGTTAAATAAAGCATTTAGCTTCATCTGCATGTTCAAAAGGCATTGGTTCACTCGTTATTTTGCTACATCTTTCATTTGGGCAGACCTCTATATCGTGACACAGTTCTCAGATTTTACTTGAATTGATTTGTCTGTTACTTCGAATAAGCATGATTTGGGGTTAGGAACGTCCTGTGAGTGGGAAGAGAAGAGATTTGTTTTTATGTTCCTATACCACTTCAGTCCGCGCTTCTAATCCATGTGAAGTGAATGATTTACTGGTTTTTTCTCCTCTTCAATTTCGTAGACATGGTTACAGGGATAACATCGGTCAGCAAATTTACATCTACGAAGTTTGAGTTTTTAGGATTTTCCTTCTCCTTCCCACAAGATGTATTTCCTTTTTTACTTTTTTTGTGTCCTTTCCTTCGACTGTGAACACAATCTGTTTCCATAGGGAAAAGGGTGTTAGTAAAATGATTATTTTGAGGTTGCTGACATAGTTGTGCAGTTGGGTGTGAGTGTGATACCATCACTTATTTAACTTTTTACATAAGCTAGAAGAGAGATCACTGTGCCCCAAACTGTTGAGTTGTGATATCAGAATCTCTGATTTGGCAATTGAATTGTGAAGAAATGCACTTTCGCTATGTTTTGAATGTATTGTTCTTAAAGTTGTGTTATTTGCTTCTAGTCAAAAGAGATGCCCCCAAAGATGTTATATTGTACATGGTGGTTGCAGTTATATCTTGCCGTATGTGTCTAACTAAATGCAGCCATTCTGACAGATTGGGCAGCTGTTGTTGTGTGTTCAATAGCTATCGCTGGGCTACTTAATGATTCAAAATATCACAGAAGATGGCTTTGGTATTCCTGCTTTGGTGGCATTTTTGTGGCAGTGTTCTGGCTGTATCACATGTCGAGGTAAATCAGTTCTGCCAAGAAATGGAGGGTTTTCCTCTTAACTATTGTTCATGGTCTCAGGAGAACTTTGCATTGCATTTGTTTGTGCAGATTGGCAAGGTTCAGGTGGGATGCAGTCTGGCTACCCTTGGGACCTCTATGGTACGTCCCCTCATGCTTTGCATCTCTGTTTTTATGCATAAGACTGGTTACAGTGAGTCATATTCGTACTTTGAAATTGCAGTGGAGCTGGAATTTGCCTCTATGTGGACCATCTACTCAATGAATCATCTGAAGAAGTACGGAAACTTCGAGGCTACATGTATGCTTATAAAGCCAGTTAAAAGTCCTCCAATCTAGAGAAAAAGGAAGAACATAAATAGATGCAGATTGATACTCACTGCGGTTGGGCAACTTGCCATTGGTTTATACAGCTGAAGGAACCTCTGTTCTCATCTTTAACTCCCTGCTTTTGAAGGCAGGCTAGTCAATTACCCTCATGTCAGATCAACCAAAAAAAAAATCCACTTATGTAAGTGCTAGTTTTGCTTCATTGTTGCACGGAAGTAGCTTTGGTACATAGGAAAAGCCAAAAGCTTCTCTTGAGAATAGAGAGAGAGATTTTGTTTCGTTCATGTTGAATTTTCCCTCTCTTCGACCTTTGGATCATTTTTAGCTGTGACCATCAACATCTTCTATTTTTATTGTGAAAATTGGTAGGTTGGGCCTAATACGCCAAAGTTGTGAAGTGCATACCGAACAAGGACAAGGAGGGTTTGCTCAAATTTTGGGCTTAAGAACAAGGATTACACTTGCTTGTGAATGATCCAATGAGGTGATTATGGTATTACTTAGCATTCAATGCTTAGTTGAGATTAGCTTGGTGTTACTTAGGATTCAATGCTTCAGATTGAGTGAATTTGAGAGCAATTCAACATATCAATGAGGTTGGCATGGGCACATAAATCATGTTACACTGTTGAATAACAAGCCTACCATTTTCATCTCGATTCTCAATGGAAGCACCAAAGTTCGTTTCAAACTCAGCAGATTAGAGGCGAACCTCTTATTTTCTGCAAGTAGAAAATTTTCCTTTTCAAACTTTCCTACCACAGAACCAAAACGGCATGTAACTTTGGGGAAAATGGAAACAAACCCCATGTACATTTCCATCAACAGTCTAGATGCCGACCACTGCACTTTCTTTAAAAACAAAAGTAGCAAGAGCAAAAGACGTATAGAGAATTGGAGACCTAAGGGCCCTGCAGTGAGCTTCCTTGGCAGTTTGATCGGCGACTAACGGTTCGGATCATCTTACATCTTAAAACAGTGGTAACAAATCATCATGCCAAAAAAGAACACTAAAATAATAGTATTACTACAACCAAATCAACGAAGTCAATGCCATATGCTCAAAGCAATAATGCATCAAATATCAGAAGAGGAAAACCAGTCTTATAAAACTCAACACTACCCAAAACTCTCATGTATCATTTAGCACTGGATATGGAAGGAAAGGAAAATCAATCATCATCTTCAATGACCTTGGTGCCAAGCCCCTTTAGCCCTTCTGCTGGGATTTCAGCGACAGTAACGAGAGAGTACAGCTCTTCCTTCGCATCTTCGTCATCATTTCTCTTGCGAGCAATGCGAACCCTAACCCGCCTTGGGACACTTCGGATACCCCTGCTCCAGACGTACTTGTTCAGCTTCACGTCCACTCTAACATCCTTTGTGCCCATTGCAGTCTGTGCAAATTTCCTGATCTCCTTTATGGCTTTAGGAGCCTTCTTCTTGAATGTGCTGTTATTTACAATGATAGCACATTAACAATTTAAACACATGAGATATGCCATCTCTTCATATCAGAGAACAAATCCTAATTCATGGTTCAAGACAGATCTTTCACATAATGCTTCAATGTACTCGTTTTGTAGTCATTTTTGTTAACCTAAAGAAAAGTCCCAATAAATACGTGGAAGCACACACAAAAGCTGCAAATACATTAAAGATAACAGTAATTTGTTCTGATTACAACCACCATCATGCAATTTCACTAGTATGCTCCACTGCCAAGCATAGTTTTGTGAAGTAAAGAACAAGAATCAATTAAGGCAAGGTTATTTCCGCAATAAAGAAGAAGAATCAACTATCATAAAGGCACTGTCTATCCCAGGGGAACATCTCTTCAGTCTACTAACGTGGTTTCTTATACACGGCACAAGCTTTTCAATGCAACAACCCGCATCTACTGATCTACAGAATAAATGAGCCCTACACTTGATTCAATGTCGCTAAGGACACAAAAAGTAGACACCAACAATGGTCAAAGCATGCCTAAGCCTCAAACTTCTAAAATGTTCTTTCTAAACAAATTATAGATGCGTGTCCAGTCATACCCCCAACTCCTAACACAGAGGAGTGGATCTCCTACAGACTAAAACAGCGAAATGGACATGTATGAGGTACATACTGCATCATATGTAAAACACACCAAATACCAAGTGATCACCTTGAGTTCATATGATGTTAGGACTCGTCTCTATTATGTGCTAACTTTTGGGAATATTGCTTACACTTCAGGTGCCCTACCTCCTTTTTGTAAGAGGAGTGTTTTATGCCAAGTTAACTAGTGTTAGAAGCCGTCGAGTTGCATTTTGATATGCGTCTATTGAACTTTGAACTTCATCATATACTCACTTTTTTGTAGATTAACAAAATTACTCAATTACAAAAATATATAAAAAAATAAAAAAATTTGAAAGTTTCTTCAACAATTACACAACATTTTATCTTTTATACAAAAAATAACAAGAATTGAGTAAAACAGTGAGCTACGTACTCATCGATGTTCCATATAAACCAAGCAGCCAACAAGGCAAGAAAAATCGAACTCAATTCATCCATACATATAGGCTCATGTACGTATACTATGCAAGCTGCGATGGAAGAGAGATTGGTAAGTACCAGCCGTGCAAACGCTTGTGGAGGTTGATGGTGTACTCCCTAGTCACCACCTCTTCCTTCCTTCCTTTCGTCTTGTCCACCATTTTCGCTCCCTTCTCTCTTAGAGCAGCCCTCAGCTATGCCTGTTGCACAAACGAGATAACATATAAAATTCAGCTGATTCACTGGCTAAATCAATTCAATGGGCATAACTTGATTCGCAATAGCTTTTACTCTTTGTAATTAACTTAGATCTACTATGAAATCGAAGAATCAATTTAGAAACAACGGAGAGAATAACTTCAGAGAGAGAGAGAGAGAGAGAGCAGACCTCTAGGGTTCGAAGGAGGCGACAGACGAGACCAACAGCGTTTAAGTAAAATGGAGAATATTGGAAACCCTAATCATATACCCTAGCAGTATTTGGGTTGGGTTTGGGCCTTATCTGGTTTTTTTTGTACCAAGGCCCAAATTCGGTTCCAAGGCCATATCTGGTTTTAATTAGAACAATTTTTTTTTTTTTTTTTTGTCATTCGTCATTCTTAATCTATTACATGGGGAGGGGAGAATGAGACTTGCTCCAAAGATGCAATGTGGGGCATCAAAGAGCTAGCCACTGCATGAACAATTTGTTTAGAAGACTCGTTTTCACTTTTTCATTTTCAATTTTTTAGTTTTTTGACTTTTTGAATTATGGTCCGAATAATTTTGAAGCTGGTATAACGTTTGGAAAAAATGTGTAGAAAGTATTTTACAACTGGAATAGTATTTAATAGATATGTGTATAATACATTTTGTACTCAAAGAAGGGTAGCCGAGTTTCCACTCGATAATACAAAAAGAAGAGAGGTCGCTAGTCCCATCTCTATATTTCCTCTGAACTGATCCTATATTCCCTTTATCTAGTCTTTATGGTGCCAGGAAGGTCAAGCCAGGATTGAATCTCTTTCTTCGCCCCCTATTTACGGTCATTTGATTAAACAACAGATTCTCTTTCAAAAGAGGTTGCAGAAAATGAACGGTTGATACCAAGGGAGTAGCGACAGCGGATAAACATAGGAAGAAAGGGTCCCTCAACCAATCCTCAGCCCATCGTTTTTTTATTAGCCAAAATAAAAAAAGTCAAAAATGAGAAGTCAAAAAACTCATCACATCCTACTTTTGGCTTCTCCTCTCTAATGTCAAAAAACCAAAACACATTCTCACAGAATGCAGTTTGTACCGAACAAGCACACGAGTTTCTTAAAAACGAAAATAGAAAACAATAAAAACAAAAACAACATCAAAGGTTACAATTGGGAGCTGTTTCGTTCGTAAATAGACATGTAAAAATGCATTTACGTAATCAATGGAAACTTCCAACCAATTTCACTATGACAAGCTTTAACATGCTAACATTACATCTTTGAAAGAGTGCCCGATCAAATGCTCTGCACTGCTCTAGTAGTACAAGGGAGATCATATCGTCTAAATCTTGTGAAGAGTACGATAAATTAAGAACACTGTTGCTCAAGCAATGAATAATACTTTCAAAACTTAATTTTCAAGTCAGTGCTGCTGCTCCCAATCCGAACGTCGACAGCATTCCTTAGCAGGTCGACTCGTATCAAATGCATGGATGTGTGCCCTTTGTAATGATGTAGTAGTAGTTTGTACGATCCTCCGTTGAAACATGTACTCTTACGATTTGAGGGCACTCCTCGAATATCTCCACAAACTAAGAACCAGAACTGTCAATCCGGCGATGCCTGCTAAAATCTGCCGCAACCACACATGAGCAAAGGTGTGAGAGATTGTAGATTTTCAGGAAATCAATGAAAGGTGCGAGAAATTGAGAGCGCTTAAAAGGTCAAAAATAATTCTAAGGAATAAGTTCTGGAAGTACTATTTACCAATGCTCAAAATATCTGACAAATATGTAAATGAAGAAGCCCATGGAAACGAGTGTGAGGCTAGGGAAAATAAGTTTTTTTTTTTTTTTGAAAATCAAATGTCCAGACCAACTTGCTCACACCTCGACTAATTCCGGGGCCCTATAGGTAACAACCGGGCATTACCCCCAGTGGCCCCAAGAGTTTGCTGGCAAAAGAATTCCAACTTGAGATCTTAAGTGGGAGGAAACCCCCGAGTCCCAAAGGCAAGATCACTTTGCCAACCCCTTGGCAAAGTTTGAATAAAGCGAAATCCCACATCGCCTGGTTACCGAAGTAATATGAAATATATAAGCCTGAGGGCACCCTCACTTCATGAGCCAGCTTTTGGGGTTGAGTTCTACTCAAGACCGTGTAACATGGTACCGGAGATGGGTAGGGTGCGTGTCTCTGGCCTACACGCGGCAGGTGCTGCCAAGTGAGCACGCTGCGCGTGAGGGAGGGTGTGAAGCGAAGTCCCACATCGCCTGGTTACTGAAGTAATATGAAATATATAAGCGTGAGGGCACCCTCACTTCATGAGCTAGCTTTTGGGGTTGAGTTCTACCCAAGACCGTGTAACATGGTATCAAAGCGGGGTACCAGAGATGGGTAGGGCGCGTGTCTCTGGCCTGCACGCGGCAGGTGCTGCCGAGTGAGCACACTGCGCGTAAGGGAGGGTGTGAAGTGAAGTCCCACATCGCCTGGTTAACATGAAATATATAAGCGTGAGGGCACCCTCACTTCATAAGTTAGCTTTTGGAGTTGAGTTCTACCCAAGACCGTGTAACAAACTCAAAAAGTTTTTTATTTTTTGAACGGACAAACTCAAAAAGTTGTAACATGAAGAACAAAAGAAAAGAGGATATTAAGGGGGTCTTGGGGTGGTCTACGCAATTCAATGAAGTACTCTTGCTACATGCGGCAAAGTGAGAATGAGATTTCCTAAAACGAATTAGTACACAACAATTAAAGAAGAAGCATATGAAAACTAACCGTTGCATCTCTACCATAATGGTTAGGCACAGAACGGATGAATGACCTTAACCGCTTAAAACGAGATGCCCAAGGCATCATAATCACTACAGTATACTGTTTTTTGCAAGGGAAGGGCAGTATCCGTTGTAATGCCAACTGGGCTGTTAATGGTGTCAGAGACTTTCTAACTTTAGAACGACCCTCATCTTGAACCTGCACCACAAAGTCATCAACCACAGAAAAGTTTACTGCTAGAAAGAATGAATCTTTTCTCCGCACAAGTGGGGAAAAATTGCTTAGAGGTGGAAAAACTTCTAAAAATGGCAATAGTAGCTAATGGAACATGACAAAGAATCTGCTCAAGTTACTTGCATCTAAACTGATACTTCAAATCTCCCCCAAAGCAATTTAGTCTTTCCAAAACGAGGGTAAGAATTAAGGGTAAAGCACTTCAGCCATGATTCATTAACAAGAACATGTACTGTAACTGTCAACCATCAATCCAGGCTTAGTTCCAAACTTCCAATGCACAAACTTGCATTTGTTTGGGGGAGAGAGAATGCATACAGGTGTTGCATAAATAAGAACAGAAATTGGATAGGCGTAAACTTAAAAGTAGAAAAAGCAACATAATAACGACAGATGGAAAGTTATCTTTTTTTTATCAAAAATCAAATCCCAAAATCTATTTGCTATGTTGATTTACCGAACAATGACAAACTGTTGAGTGTACCCTACTTTGTGTGCTGTAACCAGGCCTGGTTCAGTCGCGTAACCAGGCCTGGTTCAGTCGCAAAACCTGGATGTTTATTTTGGGAGTTGACCACTCATCACACCCCTAAATAGTCCGTAAAATTTCACCTTTGCTAGTTGAAGTTCACATTATCAAGAAAGGCAATTGACTCTGCCATAGCAGGAGTGAGATTGACAACAACAGAATAGCCAACATGGTACCGAATACTAAATTCATGCAGGTACCCAATTCGAAGCTGATGCAACAAAAAGGCAGTAGAAATGCAACACCTGGAAACTAACCTCAAAAGAAGTGCCAACGTCACCAGTATAGATCCTTGACTGGTAGCTGCGTAAAATCCTATCCAACCAGTAGTAATTCTCCTGCAAGAGCATAGCAAATGGTCTGCGAGTGACACTTTTATCCCACTTGCATTACGGGGCAAGGTAACAATGCATCAGCAGGTGAAAAACTAAAATGTCCACGAGTTCACTGTTCCCCCAATTGAAACAAGCACAAAAAAATGTAGCAGGATATTCTCTTCCAAACTCCCCGAGTCCCACTCACCAAACTCTTCTTTCCTTCGAATTTTTTATTTTTGGGATTGACACTGACCAAAACTCAGTCACCACTCCCTTGTCAACTCTCTTCCCTTCTTCCTGATTTAGGCATTGGAGAGCAATGAACCAGAGAGCAATTGATTTAGGTAGGTATTGGGTGTTGTGTGTGCCTATGTTGGTGGTGCATCAACCATCCATATACGAGGGTCTCTGGGATGGACATGCCAAGAGGGATGGACAGATCCGGGATGGAGAGGCCAGAAGGATCGAGAGGGTGTTAGGTTGGTTGTGGTAAATATGATTGTGGTATTGGTTGTAATGGGGGTAGTTGTAGTAATGATGAAGGATGAGCCTGGACAAGTCCCATTGCTCTAACCATGCCACATACCTCCTATGGTCCCGAGCGAGGTACCTAGTCCTTGTTCCTGGCCTGGGGTCTTGTGAAGGGTCGCTAGGCTCATTAGAGCCTTATTTATTTTATAGAGAGTGGGAGATGCCCTGAGCATGTCATGAGGCATCCTAAGGTGTTTAGAGACTCCACGGAGTGATAATACAGAGGAGGTCTTTATATGGAGGTGCTTGCATAATGTGAGGAGTCTATGATTACAGAGGAGCTCCGGCTGGTAAGTGCCATGTGGCAATATGCTCCTCCGGTTACCCACACCTATAAAACTGGTCAGTAACAGCACCAATGCAAACTTCTTGTTGCTCTAACAAGGTGTTTTGGACCTCTAAGAGCAGCAATCTCATACAGTATATAATCTATTACCATATTGAAAATTGTTAGTTTGTTGTTCGGCCTCCCAAGGACGAATCAGAGTATCACAGCAACACAAATGTGGGGTTAATGAATGATGCCTTGAACTTACCTCCTTTTACTTGGGAAATCAAATGGAAACAAATGTTCTACGTAAAGATATCGAAAAAACCTGCAATCCGTTTTCATGGGCCCTTTGCTCGATTTCAAGTATGGTTGAAACATCATCATCTGAAGGTCCTTCCTCTTGGAGACGTAATATTTCATCCAAAGCCAGATCCACCTGCGACAAAAGTTGCACAACTAATTTAATTATGCATTCATATGATTGACCAATAACAACAAGTACAGTGACATACCAGTGTGGTGGAGATATCTGGATCACAAGAGAAATTGACACCAATATCCCCACGAACATTACTAGTTCTTGAAGGTTTATTACCACCAAGGAATACAGAAACGCCGGCAGAGTATATCTGGGGTGTCATGCATGGTACAAAAATTAGCACAGATAAAAATGAAAATAACACAAAACAACATACACAATACACGGATGCACACCTGGCCATACTTGAAACGGAGAACCTGAATTATCTTAGTCTCTAGAAGTTTGCTCAAAAAACCAACAAAGTGAATATCTTCCATCTATCACATATGGAAAAACAGACAAGAAACAACCATCATTAAAGGTCAGAAAGTCAGAAAATATTACTGGAGAACCCTCATGAGTATCAATCGTTCCATTAGAGCTAAAAACTATAAATACCATGGTTTCATTTTGTAGTTCGACAGGAAAGCATATCTGGACTGAACATTGTGCCTCCACCATAGGGCTGCGAACAACTTCTCTACAAGCACAAGGAAGGGGCATCGGATGGACATTTCAGTTCCGTCATAAAGATTATGTACGTTGATTTCGCTATTCATACACGAAGAGACATTTACACACGCATAAAACGAAAAAAGGCTTACATAACATTGGGTGGGCAATCAGAGATGCAAAAGATGAATGGTTTGAGTCAAAAGTTTAAGCTAGAGAGAATTCCAGAAATCAATGGGTCCAACAAAGTAGCCCAGATAATGGTTTTCCAATAGAATAGATGAAATGCAAATAGAGACCTACCTAATTATAGTTGAAGGAAAAGTGAAAGGCAACCCTTTGAGATCATCGCGGTTGAACTGAAAAATGGGTTCACGAGGCCTTGGAATTCCACCCTACATGATGACAACAAACACACATAATAATATATCCTGGCAAACACTTAACCTAGCAAGGCTGATAAGGCAATACTAATATTGGCCAACTTAACGAGGGCATGTAACTCACCAAATACTGCAAGACTAGAGGACGTGCAATAGCAGGATCAATATTCCCAACAATCACGACCGTAAAACTTGATGGATCCTTAAAACAATTGTTGAAGTATTCACAAGCCTTAAATGGATCAACTTTTTTAATGTCGCTAATCCTGATTGGCTGGATAAGAAGAAATTACCATTATTGATATGGATAAACCCCATTGAACAAATGGAAACTTAAAGCAAGTGGATCAGGCATACTCTAAAGAAATAGGAGTTTCCATAATTGAGTTCCCTCACACGGTTTGCAAATGCCGTGTAAGGATCTCTCTCTTGAGCACGCACTGCTTCTTCTGCCATTTGCATCACTATCTTGATGTCTTCTTCCCCTGGTTCTACATCTGTTGTAAATAGTTGATAAACCAGCTGCCAGAGAGCAAAATGTCAAGAGCTCAATACAAATCATATGATATTAAAGAGCATTGGGGGAAAGAAAGAAATGCTGGATACTATTATCATCTAGAAATCGAACCTGCAAGGCAGTTTCCAGGTCTGAAGGTGAGCAATCACCAGAAAAGGTTCTCATATATGCCCCAAGTTTCGTCCCAACTTCAGCTCTCTTACCAGCAAGCATATCCATTAAAACTGATGGTCTATAACCAAAAATGCCAATTTCTCCGGCAATGGTTGAACCAGTTGAGCAAGAGAGGTACTCATTTTCAGGCAGCTCGGATAAGCCCCCATATGAGAATCCTGTGAAGAGAACCTATTTAAACAAACTGTTAATAATAATCACTTGTATGAAATGACTGATGGCAGAGGAGAGGATATTCACTCATAACATTGGCATGTGAGCAAAGAAATTGTTTGATAACAACATGGCTATATATGTACTAACATGCGAGCATATTGGGCCAACAAAAAATAATACCTGGTCATCAAAGAAGTCAGTCTTCTTATAGCAAACTCGCATGCCATTTGATAGAATTAGCTCAGTAGCTCCAATATTGGACCATTCAATCTGCTGCACTATATGGCTGAAGAAAGACATGTGACTGAGGTTCAGTGGACTATTCCAATAGAGACATGTGACTGAGTTTCAGGGCACTATTCCAAGAGTCCAAGGACAATAGATTAGAAGGAATAAGATATAGGCCCAAAATAAGAGAAATTGCTGCCTAATTCCTATTTGCTTCGGGGTTGCAGGAATTTTTAGAACACACATTAGAACAGACGCAAAGTACAAAAAGGGTGGAAGTTTACCCAGGATTTGGCTTCACAGTAACAATCTCTTCTGGGATGTTTTCATCATCCCAAGGAGCAATGCGTCCTTCTTCCTCAAAAGAATTGATCTTCAACACAACAGCTTTAAGATCATCCACTGTAGCAGTAGCCTGAGGTTCAATTGTTTTTACAACACAGCTACATGATGTTCGAAAATTCTCCGCATACTTGGACACCTCATATGCCGTTATATCTATTGCACGGAAATGTTATAAGAGCGTTAAAATATCTTCCTTCCTCTTTTCTTAAAGAGTCTGTAAACCAAAAATTTGACAATGCTACAATAACAGACACTCACAGGGTATAATAGATTTTTGAAGTTGTGCTTCGTATTCTACCCCAATGACGGGTTCATTACGGAGAAAATGCTGGGGGGGAAACAAAACAAAACAAAAAAAATGAGTAGAACCCCATCGTACTTAATAAAAACTCAAATTTAAAGACCTAAGAAATCAATTGTTTGTAGATACTTGTAAATATTCATCTCGCAGGCTAGTTGATTGCATTTGATCACGCTCCAAATAGGCAGATTCAATCTCCGACATTAACAAAGCGCGGACAACAGAAATTTCACGTTCAGAAAATCCATGCAGCCGAACCCTTGCAACCTGAAATGTATGGTATCAATAATTATAAAGCAAAGAAAAAACCAAGCAGGTCCCTGCCATAAAGATAGAATACAAACCTCAATGAGCATTGATTCTAATGCCTCAATAGTCCCTCTCTCTTTACAAGATGAAGTCATTATATAGGCTTTTACAGGACGAACAAGAACATCAGCAGCAGCAGAGCATGAAAAATATGATGGATCCTTTCTACGAGACATTTTAAAAAACCTCTGGTTCAAAGCATGAAAAAACATTGACTCCGCAAGTAAATTCCTGTAGTCCTTCACTGTTTTTAGCTCATCCACAGGCATCTTGCAGCTGATCATCACTGCAGACTGTCATTAAAAAATTGGGATCGCGTGTTACAACCTTATTTTTCACATCGTACTCTAATGCTCTTGCATGTTCATGATTCATGAATACGGGACAGTACAAATCTGCATTATTAGATGGAAAATCCATAGGACACTAACCCCAGCAGCTTCGGATTCAACGAAACATGAAAACCGTGGATCTTTATGAGATGGAACTGGAAAGTGCGGTATAAATGGAGGGTCAGGTGTTGAAATCTTATCTCCAAAATGTGTCTTTATTAACTCAACTACATTCTGCCATAGAAAGACAGATAGGGAAAGGGGCATAGTTAAGAAAATCTGACCACAAATAAACTTTGTTGCGTAAAGGAACATGTACGAGTTACAAAGAGCAACCTGTGTGTCAGAAAAATCTCCGACAGCTATCACAGCCATATTGTGTAGATTGTACCACTTCCCATAAAATTGCTTCACGGTATCAGCTGAAACTGTCCGGATTACCTTTTCCAACCCAATTGGCAAACGCTCAGCATACTGCAACAAAATAACGGGGTTACAGGAAGATCACAGTAAACAGAAGATAACAATAACAATATTAACACAAAAGGGAGCAGATATATTTACTACAGAAGATTCAAGTCACTGAATATGAATTTTCACAAAGCTCAAAGTCATGCTGCAAGATTGCAGTATGATGACTAAGTAGATAACCTAGCCAGTACCTCAGAGGTAAGACTCAACAAACCGATAAATTTGTATCTTAATTAACAGCATACCTTTGAACCTTCCATCATGAGAACCCAATGTGCATCCTGCATCCTTCCATTTGCATTCCTGTTCCCTCTATACTCCTCCATAACAGCCCCTCTTTCTTTCTCCAAATCAGCCATTGAGACTCGCACCTAAATGGAACAGGTCGTAAAAAAAGAGAGGGACAAAAAAAACTCAAAAGTTTATCCATATAACCAAACGAGGAACTGGATTTTTTACCTCCGAACTAAATTCTGCCAATACTGAAATGGCCTGAGATAACAGTTCTGGCTTGTCAACAGGCACAAACAACTCATAAACAGTTTCATCAGAAGATGTGACAGCATTCTGACAAGGGCCAAATTCTGCCCCTATACTTTCAAGAAATTTTACGATATCATGATTTGTGTATTTCTTTGTAGCACTGAATGCAAGATGCTCGACTATATGAGCAACTCCACGCTCATCCTCCTCTTCCAAAACTGAGCTGCCACATTCAATGGCTCAGAATTTTTAAGATACCAGATCACAGAAATATCTATAATGGAAAAACTATAGGCATTTAGGCCATGAAGAAGAAAGGGGAATGGAAGAGGGTAGTAACTTCATTGCTTAGCCAATTGGAAATTATTTGTACACTCACAAGAAAAAGCTGAATTTTTTTAAAGTGACAAGCTGAGCCTGCTTAAGAAATAACCTTAATGAAGGGGTTGGCAGTTTCAAGGCCAATGGGACAGGCTGGAAAAAAGAACAAATGTGCTATACTGGTATGAAGTAAAACGTATGTGTCTGATGCATTCTGTTTTGCAATTGAGTAACAAGTAACCCTGCTTGTGTGATGGGCCTAAGTCCTAACAACTATTTAACTTAGCATTTTGAAACTGGGAACCTAGTTAGAATCCTGTGCCTATGGCATTGGTATGTACTTGGATATGTTTTGTTTCAAAAAAGGTATGAACTTAACATTTCTGGTTGGGCAAGAAATGAAATGAATTCCTCCCGCTGTCCTTCAAATGCGCTATTTGGGGCTAACCTAGTAGCATCTGAATTGGACTAGCTGAATCCACGTGTGCTATGACAAAAAGAGGTAAAAGTGGAAACCAGTTTTGTGTGTTCAGCGTGTGTCATGAAATATCCAAATTTTATGCGGCAGGAGTGTTTTACAATATTGTGGGGTTATATGACACACTCTCAGCACCTCCTCCTCTCTCAATAATGTGCGCTACAGTTAGCAGTGCAGCTGACTTCTGACCAATGCCACTTAAACTGCTCTGCTATAGTGTCCGACGAAGCAAATTTGTTTAATGCCGGTAAGGCGATCGTAGCCTACTTCAGAGTAACGTATGAAGTTACCAGCCTTGAGCAAAGGCGAGCAACGCATTTGCCTTGGCCCAAAATTTTCGTAGAAGTTGTGTTGTATTCATTAAACGCACGTGTATAATATTAATATATTACATTCATTCAAAATGAGCATGTTAAATAAGTGAAAATTTAATTTATACGAGCATAATTAGCACTAGCAGCAAAAAAATACAAAAAAAAAAAAACGTGATCTTTAAGTGATTTTTTAAAACTTTTGCATAGATATGCATAATTTTGAAATTTTAGCTTGCTGTAAAATGCATAAAGGCCCCAATTTCTTGAATTTGCCCTGGGTCTCCAAAATATCAATGCTGAGTTCTCCGATGCAATAGAAACAAAATGAATGGGGACCAAAATGAAATAAGTGGAAAGCTTCAGGGATCATTTGTGTAATCTACTTTTTGGGGCTATCGAATTTGTTCAGCCATGCTATCAAATTCGCATTACTGAAAGACTCCCCAGTTCAATCGCACAAACACACAACCAAATTAGCTAAAAAAAAATAATCTGGAAATCGACATCGACGAAGCAGTCCAAAAAAATAAAAAGACATCGACAAAATTGAAGTACCGGAACAATGGACGCCTAGAAGTGCAGAGTAGAAGAGGCTTACCCAGCCTTGACGGCCAGTGCTAGGGCAGCTCTCATTCTAGGCTTGGAATTGGATCGAACATAGTAACAGAGTCCATTGTCGAGCCTCCCGTAGTCGACTCCGAACGGCTTCTCGGAGAGAGCATCGTCCATGTCAACGGTTACCAGTTTCAGCGACCGAAATCTGTGTTTCTTCTTGATCTGCGACGACTCCGCCGGTAGCAAGTCCATGATTCTAGAGAGAGAGAGGGTAAACACGGGCACGGGATATGGAGAAGACTGTATATATAGTAATTGCCCCCCTGTTTTGCTTCAACCGGAGAGAGGATTTCTTTCTAGTGTGGAAGATCTGCGGCCTACTGCGGAATCCCCTCTCAATCGTAAAATGCCACGCGGGTTGTAGTGGAATGTAGGGTCCGGACTTCAAGGGATGGAAACGAGCTGAACTGAGCTCGGCACGTTTACTAAACGAGCCAAAATTTGAGTTCAAACTCAGTTACATAAGAGTCAAGCCCTTAACGAACTGGGTCAGTATATTTACTAAACGAGTTGAGCCTATATAAATGCGTCGAACTTTTTCAAATTAAGCTTAGCTTTAAAATGTTAAAAATTCGAGCGTAAACTCTACTTTATTACTAAACAAGCCGAGTCTTGAGTTGTCCGTGAAGAACTCGAATCGTTTGCAACCGTAGAGAAAAAAAGGTATCTCGACATGAAACACTGTGTATAAAGCGAAATTATTCCTCATCACTAATAAGAAAAAAATAGTAGCAAATGTTTTACACAATCTTTTTTCTATATATTCCGCTTTTTATGTATAATCTTGCGAAGTGAATTTACAAAATGGACCTTTCGGAAGGATAACATTTTATTCATCTCATAAAGAGACAAAAAAGAAGTGTCGCTATTGGAAAAAAGGAGTGTAAAATAGACGTAAAGTACTTTTGATACTCCTCTGTTTGCTTTATTTTCATTCTCCTTATTTTTTTTTTGTCTTTTTTTATTTCTGTATTTTGTTCGCTTTTTTATATTCAAGTCATATTTTTTGGATTAATCATCCGTCTCGATGAGAGAAGTTTAAAAATAAAAAATTATGACCAAAAGAAAAAAAAAAATCACTGAAAGAAGAAAAAATATGCCAAATAACTGTCTTGTTTTTTTTGTTGTCTAAATTGTCATCGTATTTGAACTTTTTCAACTTTTGTCCATATTTTGATACTTTTCTAATTCCTTTTGTCAATATAAATGATTAATAAAAAAAATAACGAGGAAAAACTAAATAAAAATTATGAAAAATAAGAAATACCGGGAAAAAAGTCACTAGACAAAAAAGTTTATAAGAATGTACACAAAAGGATAAGTAATGTTTACATTCGTTTTATCCCTTTTAGTTTTTTTTAGAAAGTCAAGATTCATTTTTCCATTTACTAACAACCAAAAGTGTGCAAGGTTTTGTGGATTAGAGTAGATATTATTCTCCACTCCTGGGAATAATACTACTAGTTTTCGGTCTAAAAAGGGCCCTGGGAATAACTTCTGGGGATTTTAGCCCCAGCATCTTCATTCCACTCCGACTGCAGCTAGAAACATAAACTTGTTCCATTAAGCTAGTTTTTTTAATAAATGGGTTTTTTTATGTGATGTACTATTATGAGAGAATGATAGGTCTCGGTTTTTGAAAAAAATAATTTTTTGTTAGTGGAACACCTATATATTACTAGACCAAAAAAGGACACTATCGATCTAAAAATATATGGAAAAAATAAAGAAAAATACGGAAGCCGTAAAATTGCACAGTGGCGATGATGGAAACCACTAATATGCTCGGATGTGACTGGAGAAAGACGGCGGAATGATGTTAGTGTTCGGAGCCCCACATTTCTTCGTCCTAGGGGTGAGCATGGACCGGGTTGGTTCGGATTTGTAGTAAACCAAGAATCAAACCACTACCTACGGATTATGAATTTGGCGAACCAAACCAACCCCCAAAAGGCATCGAACCAAACCAATCCGAACCATTAAAATACAGATCGGATTCGGTTTCGAACCACGGTTTGCTTAAAATTGAGATATTATTTCCGTAAAATATTTAGAGCACTTACAATTTTGGTTTACTACGTTAGGTTTATATATAGAATACGAATAGATCCTCATATATATAAATTTAGGGTAATTAATCATGGTAATGAAGGAAATCATGGAATAGGAATAGGCTATGACCGAATCATGTATAGAAATTTGAAAAAATTGAAATGTGCCGTGGAGTCAAAATTAGAATAGAGAATTTCATCATCGAATTTATTTGCCATGACTAAACCACTATTGGTGTATTGGAATTAGGGGAATAAGTTGTGAATCTTAAGCAAAATAAAATCTTGTTAGAGAATGAATAATGAATAAATTAAATTAGGAAGTTAGTGGACTACAGCTTATATAATAATAATAATAATAATAATAATAATAATAATAATAATAATAATAATAAATGGTTCGGATCGGATTGGAATCGTAACCATGAACGTAAATCCACAGACCAAACCATTGACTACGGATTCTAATTTTTTTAAACTAGGACCAAACCACGCTACTAAAAATCCGAACCAAACCAATCGGTTTGGACTGGATTCACGGTTTGACGGGTTTTCTGCTCACCCCTACTTCGTCCCACAACAGTCAACTTTCAGACGCCACTACTGCAGCTGCTGGAAAAGCCTCAAATCCAACACCCAAGCTCAAATATGAGGGCCAGACATGCATGTCTTTGGGAGTAATCCTCTTTGTCATGAGATCAATTATCCGCACTAAGTAGAGACCGTGACTGATGTGTGTTGCACCAGCTCCGTCTAGGGTTTGAACTTTGAATTGTGCAGTGGGTTTAATTTGTGGCCTCAGTTATTAAAAAAAGGTCCAAATCGAATTCAGCCCAAAATAGAATTATTTCCCCTTGTCTTCCAAACAAACACACAGCCTTATTTCTCACTTTCATACACACTATCGTAGGAGAGGAAAGAAAATCAATGTTTATCCTAAAACCCTGCTCGCTTCTTCCTCCTCACCAACTCCCACGCATTTCACAGTTCAAATCATCTCTCCAATCAAACCAATACCCTCCTCCATCTCTAACCCATTCAGTTCTTCCAATTCAATTCCGTACTCAACCCAAGACACGCCTATTCACTGACAGAGCAAGAGTGAAAACCCAGAATTCAGAAACCCAAATTGAAGAAGAGAGTGTTAGTGGTGATGTTGATGGTGATGGGAACGATGAAGAGGATGAAGTGGATGAGTTTTCTCCAGAGGGTCGGTTCCGGCTAAGAGGAGAAGAAGAGAAGGATTACGACCGAGACCCTGAGTTTGCTGAAATCCTTGGAAGTTGTCTTGAAGACCCTCAAAAAGCCCGGTCCAAAGTAAGCTAATTACTGTTGAATTATTTGCGAAAATGTTAACGAATTTTTAGAGTCCTTTCGTTTGTTTTTGTTTTTATTTTTTTATTAAATTATAAGTACGATTCTTGTTCAAAGCCCAGACCAAGAAACAAAGCCCAAGAACTAAACCTGAGAAGCGAATTTAGAGTCGTGCATTAGATGGAATATATTCGCAGATACTGAATATTCAGTGTTTGGTTAAATTATTTATTATCCGGATTATGAATGAATTGGATATTCCCGTGTGAGACATACAATAACTAGTGGAGTGACCAGTCGCGGAGCTATAAATTTTTGTTCGTGGTGAAAATCTTAGCTAAAACTATGCGAATAATCGGAAAAGAATTTTTGTAAGAGAACGAATACAAAATCTACACTTTGATTTAAACAATCATCCATGATTTTTTTTTTTTAAAGTTTAATTACAATATATGAAAGTGTCATTCGTTATGCAAATTTTTTGTAGTGTTTTTTCATTATAGGCATGTAAGGTTTCATCAAGTGATTTTTGTTAAAATGCAAAACAATTTATTCGCAATGTAGAAGTAATATATATTTTTAAATATTCGAATGGAATGTTCTGGGCAATTTATACCTTATGTTAAATGTTTGGGGCAATATCACTGGGATAAATTTTGTACTTAACTTACAGACCTGAAACCTCTGACCTCTGACAAATAATAAGAATCTTAGAACACTGAGTACCCCTACTGGCTCCATCCTTGGGAGTGGCTCTGTGACTGCATATCACAGCCAATTATGCAAAATATGGGATATACAATATATGTGGTTCTGCCCCGTAGGATTGATAATCCTGTGATCATTAGTAGACCAACTAATCAAACTTGAGATATATTTGGTTTTCCAAATTAACTGGGTATTTCAAGGAGTTTGGTTCTGTAGAAAGAGTAATTTTGACCTATGCGTCTTTCGCATTCATTTGTTTTGTGTCCATATGTAATTTGATCTTTATGGTTTTTCAAATTAACTGGAAATTCCAGGAATTCAATCATTGTGAATAATATGAGATTTTGGATGTTGTACGTGTCACATGTATGTGAGTTGCATATATGTTGTTTGATGATGCATTTGGCTGCTTTTTTTTTTTTTTTCCAGATGGAGGGGAGGTTGAAGAAGAAGAGGAACAAAATTTTGCACACAAAAACTGGTTCAGCGACCCCCATGGAAGTGTATTTCAACAAGTATGTTTGCCTTGTAATTTTAGCCAATCAAGCATCCCCTTCCTGGTCGCAAGCATTAGTATATGAGTTTCATTACAATGAGCTGAGAAGAGGGGATGCCACTCATGTAGGCTTGGGGCATATTTGATGATAATGGGGTAGGGACCAGAAGAAAACAAATATTGAGGTTGAAAAAGGTAGTTAACACATCTGGACCACTTTTGGCCTTCAAAATAATTTCATATGGGGTTCAATAATAGAGAATAAGAATGGTATAATGGATTTAATTATGATTATCTCAGGATAAACTTACTTATAGGGCATGTTTGCGATTGCTGTGGATATAAATTTTAGATTCTAGCTTCAGACTCTGGATTTTATATTTTAGTAGAAGCAGATAAACATGTGTACCATTGCTATGATATTGTGATTAAGCTGCAGTAAAAGCTAGTACTGTTTACTACAAAAAGCTGAAAACTCAACTTTTATAAAATTGAAAACCTAAAACCTATCTGAAAAGCTCTAGAAGCTACCAAAACCCAGCTTCGGGATTTTTAGAATTCCCTAGCCTTTTTAGCTTTTCAAAATTTATAGAATCCGAGTATCTATTATCTATAAGTTTTGGTAAACACTCCAAACTAATTTTGAAAAGTTTAGAATCTCAAAATCTCCAAAAATAATTTTTCGTGAACACCCACTGTGTTTGAATAAGGGAGAATAAAGTGGGACGAAGGGACAACCTTTATTCTTTGAGAGTTGGCTGAGAAAGGAAATACTCTGGGGGGAGGGATTAAGTGTAACATGGGGAGGGTGGGATTACGTATCCCCTCTTTAATTCCTCAAATGAAACAATAAGCGGAGACATGATATTCATTCTGCCTTGGCACTCTAGTGCAAGGTGTGATTTGCTAGCCTACACTAAATATGCACATATTACCGTATCAATCCTTGGTTGTTTTACCCACAATATGCAGGTACTTCTCCATCTTAGGTGAATTCAAACCTGTTATGAAGACTTCTTTAATTGAGAAAAAAAAGAACCGTTATGCAGACTTCCTTTTGGAAGATGTTTGCACTTTGAATTGTGTTTACTCTTGAATAGAGACATTGGCTTGGATAAGTTAGCTCTTTATATAGCACGTCTCTTTCCTATGGGTTTTCTTCTTGATTAAAGATACCGTGTTTAGTCATGGTACATTTGGCCTCGCTAATTTGACAAATCCATGGAGTCTTACAAATGTGGTGTATCCTTTTTTTTGGGGGGGTGGTTTCTGTAGTAAGTGAAACAAAAGAAGAGGGTTATAAGGAATGTCTCGTGACATGAGATTAGAATTCTCATTTCTTACAGTTGGTGACCCATGTGCTTCCTGACTATGTTCGTGAAAATTATACCTAATGTTCAAAGAATATATTACCATTTTGGTTTTGCATTTTTTTTTTTTTTTGGCCAGTTTAGTTTTGCGATTCGGTAGCATCAATCTTGAAACCCTTTGTAGTATAGCATTGAATTTGTTTCAACTTTCATCAGTTTATGTAGACTATCGGCTTCCTCAAGTTTACCTAGCAACCCGAGGGGTGGGCTAAGAAAGTCGATAACAAGAGAATCTACTAACATATCATCTCGTCTCTGTAGTTGTGGAAGAGGTTGTGTTGATTGTCAGCTAACCTTTGCTTTATGGTTGAATTTGATCGTCATACACGTGGTAGTCATGAATCTCCGAGATTTCCAGAATCTTAAATTTGTTCAGAGTATGTCCTTTCGCTTGTGATTCTAAAGTTGATCAAAACCACTTCATCTAACTTCTTTTAGGTTAGCTATTTGCAATTCTGATGTTTTGAATCTCAGTAATTATTTGATTTTTGGTTCAAGTACAAACACCATGGGACCACAAATTATGGTGGGTATATGGATCTATTCTGTATTTCAGAGCAGTTGGCTACATACAAAACCTCACCGTTGGGTAAATTGAAGGAAAACATGTCACTTTTGGGTATTTTTCCGATGGGTAACCAATTCAGGTGGAAATTCAATTCTCCAGATGTTTCAGTCTTCCCTTGAGATACCTTATAAAACGATGTGGATAGATTTTCTCAAAAATTGTTATAGAAGTGCCTGCACACCATGATAATTTGGAATTCAAATCTCTTAACACTTTAGTGTGGGACATTTTCTTTTATCAAGCTTGAGGTTGATAAGTATGAAAGAAATCACCGTGGGATAAAATATTTGAGATACGAACTCTGCAATTTGAGGGGAAGTCATAGCATGCTTCTATAGTCAGTAAACTTAAAACTGTGGGAAAGATTTTATTAATCCTACTACATTAGGGATCCTGTTTTAAATGGATGCACCTGGCATTCACAGCCTTGCTGCTGCTAACTCCAAAGTTATGTTCCCTTTTGCATCTAGTGATGCAGTTATAGTACCTTGGTCTGATCTATTTCGTGCATATGCTTGGTTCCTCTTTTAAGCATTTGAGTAGTCCTTTTTCCTTTCTGAAGCTCATTCTTTGTGGCTGGCATTTGCAGATTTGATTTCTCAAACTCGTACATATGGTTTGAATTCTATAATGCTCCACTCGAGAAAGACATTTCCTTAATCTGTGATGTAAGTACCTTCTTTTTCATTTTCAATAACATCTATTAGCAAATGGATCGCTACCATATTCGATCTGATTCATATATGCAGACACTTCGCTCATGGCACATTGTTGGACGTCTTGGAGGATGCAATTCCATGAATATGCAGGTAAGTTGCTTTTTTTGTATGGTTCCTGTCGAGTCTTTTATTTCCAGTTCCAACGGGCAACTGCAGTTTTTCAAGGTTTTATTTGCTTCCTGTTGCTCAAATGCTCAATTCCAATGATTCCAGTTGTCTCAATCTCCTTTGGATGAAAAAAGACCAAGTTATGATGCTGTTCTGGGAGCAAATCTTGACCCAACTACTTTTTATAACATAGCAGATCTTGAGATTCAAGACAACTTAGCACGCATATGGTATGTTCCCATTTTCGAATCTGAGTTGGTGATCAGTCATGTTTTATCATGGATGGAAGGAATTATTTATTTATTTTTAAATTTTTTTTTCAGGGTGGATATTGGAAGCAACGACTCATTAATATTGGATATATTGATTAACGCATTGACACAGATAAGCTCCGAGTAAGCACCCTCTAAATTTATTCCCTTCATTTTCATGATTTGCCACACGAACTCGATCTATTTGAAACCAAACATTTTCATGTACTGCTGAACCTGCTGCAAAGCAGTTAATGAGCTTGAGACTTAGGAAAAGAAAATAAAAGAAAGGAAACAAGATTTCGGACAGGCTTCCTTCTTTATGAATCCATCGAGCATGCAGATACAAGTCTACTGTGATTGGGCTTGGCTCTGCATTCCTTTGCCATTGTGCTTTTGCCTTCTTCTTGTTTATTCACGACATTCTCTTTTCTTTTTGGGGGAGTTTTAGCTCATTGGGAGTGGAAGCATATATTCCAACTACACAAACTTACCTCAGCAAATTTTGATTCTTATTTTGCAGCCATGTTGGAATTAAGCAAGTGGTGTTCGGTGGATCTGAATTCGAGAGCTGGAGTCAGGACTTGATGACAGAGGATGCAGGTTATAGTGTTCATAAGATTTAGAGGATTGATATCAGCACCATGCTTCTGCGTTCTGTTTCCTACCTTTGTTATTTAGTTTGTTAGCATTAAGAAACCACAGGTAGGTGCAGAGCTTAAAGATGAGCCAAAATGTCTGCAATTTTGATATTAGCTGTGTAATGATGTGTGCTTCGAACTAGGACTTCATGAGAACACGTTCTTGTCGATGAAGTTTTGGAAACTGTGTCTGTAATGTCGCGAGTTTAAAGGAACAGTACTGGATAATGTGAAGATTTTCTTTTTTATTATTGGGTGCTTGTGTGGAATCAGAATTGGAAAATTTAACCAGATGGTCAGTGAAGTACGGTATTTCAAATCTACAAAAGCAAGGAAAGAAGAAAACTAGGGATACCGAATCCTTGCCCCATTTTTTCCAACAAAGAAATAATGAACTCACAGAAGTGACAAAGCAAGACACTGGTTTCCTCAGGCCTCAAGTATCGCTTTCTGCCACGGATTCTAAGAGCATCTCCTTTCCCATTTTAAGAACTAAATTAAAAATTTATGTGAAACATCAAAAACTCATCTCCCATGCATGCCCAATGTGTACCAATTTTCTAGTTTTACGGTTTTACCCATTTGCATCCCCGAATTTAGAGAAACCTAAATCCTTGCCCCAATTTTTTAGTTTTACGGTTCTCCCGGATTTCATAGAAGAGTTTTTTTTAAATCTGGACCGTCGAAAACATGTATGGACGGTTAAGACGAACCTCCCGTGCATGTTGCGTATAGATTGAGTTTTTGTTGAAATTAATGGACTCACATAACAAACGGAAGAAACAGAAAAACAAAACGAATCCACAAAGGGGAATTCTTCTAATAAGCTGCCATTGGGATGGAGCTCCAACAAAGAAGAAATATTAAAATTGCGTTTGTTTAGCATGAGTGGGCGTTTGGTCTAGTGGTATGATTCTCGCTTTGGGTGCGAGAGGTCCCGAGTTCGATTCTCGGAACGCCCCTTTTTACTTTTCCCATTGTCCTTTTCCTCCATCGTTTACTACTTTTTCCTTCAGGAATGCTTGACAAAGCTGGGAAGCACATGTCCAACCATTGGCTAGAGTCTGGAAACCTTGACCATTGGATAATTACACTATTTATTTCTTTTTATAGTTTTTTTCGCCCTTTTCACAAACTTCCTTTTATCAACCAAAGACATGTAAGAAAATATATATTTTTTATTTCTATTTCACTTCCTTTACCCTAACCCTAAGGTTCCGTTTGCGATTTGTGGAAAAGAAAGGAAAAGAAAGGGAAACGGTTAAAAAAAACGGAAAATATAGAGAAAAATATACCGTTTTCAAAATATAATTTTCTTATTTTATTTTCACTCACCTAAGTTTCCTTCCTTTTTTTGAAAAATATTGGGGCTGGGCATGGGCAACCAGTGTTGCGACTCCCTGGGTTATCGACCCACTATGGAATGTTCAATTTTGAGCCATAACTACTACGCGAAAAGGTGAGTTCGTTACCACAGCACCACCTCTATACTAGATGGACAAATGACCTCCTACGCAAGCCCTGCAATTGACGGATATTGATCTTAGATGGATTCTAGACGGGAAGGAGAAGCACTCAAGCCCACTCACCCTTGCCATATTGGCTACCACCTTAGTTGGCTATCTAAAGTTTCCCAACAACTCCTTTTTTGTGAGATTGGATGAGAGGAAGGGCCAAAAACATTTCATTTTTGTAGTCTCTCCAATGCTCACCAAAATAATCAATCCAAGTGAGTGTTTTGGCTAGAAACCATGGCTATGTTTGGTTGATAATTTTGAGAAGAATATTTTGAAAAATATTTTGGAGATAGTGTTTGGATGAGTTTTTGAAAAAAATAATAATTAGAGAGAAGTGTAATAATTGGGGAGAGATAGAGAGAGAAATGAGAACAATGATTGGAAAGAGGGGTATGAATAGAGAGAGAAATGTGATTAATGATTGGAGAGATGAGAGATGGAGAAAGAATATTTTTGAAATTTTTTTTAAAAATGTGAAGTGAACAAAGTGCATATCTCTTTCTTTTCTTTTTTCTTTTATTTCCTTTCCTCACAAAATCTCTCCATCCATCGAGAAGTTTTTCAGTGCCGAGTGGGTACCACGTGTTACCCTGCGGTCAATCAAAACAAGCTGTTTGGGCGTGGGATACTCTGTTCGGTGCAGCATGGCGTATGCCACATAAGTCGCGTGGACCCATTCGGTATCGTGTGGCGCGCTTCAATTGGCTGCAGAGTATGACGTCGGCGCAAGTCGCGCGGCACTTAAAAAATTTTCCCATCCAAGGGAAGGGGCTGTAAGAACAATTTTCGTGCATTGGCAACTGACAAGTTACGGAGAGGAGTAAAAAAGAAACTGAATAGGCTCTTTCTCGACGAGAAGCAGCAGGGAGTTCTCTCCTCGCCGTCGCCAGATACCGCCACCACGGCCGACGACTCGGGAGATGATTTCAACCTGACATACTATTTTTGGTCAACTAAAGGTTCGATTTTTCCCCTAAAACCTAGGAATTTGTTGTTTTTTTCCTCCCACTGTTACTAATTACCTCCATTCATGACCAAAAATACTGATTTCTGTAACCTTTTAACCCTAGAAATTTTGTTCCATGAAAACTCGTTGTTGAATCTTCATTGTAATGTAGTTCGCTGTAATTTTCACCTACTCAAAACCAGAGCCTGTGAATGAGGATGAGCAATTGAGCATGAAACGAATGAAAAGGCAATTGAGAAAAATAAACTGAAAAAGCATAGCCCCACCCCTATCTTCTTCACCTTCTCAACCGGTCGAAGAACTTTATTTTTTCATTTTAAACTGAACCAAAATCCCTCAATAATTTCCATGTTTTCAATTTTAGTTTTCTTTTCTTGCAGAAGAATATAAAAAATGGGGGAAGCCACGAAAGAACCGGTTCTGGAGTCAGCACGTGCGGCTGCCTTCAAAGCATCAGAGAGCCTCGAAGGCTCGTCGTGTATTGAGATCAAGGGCTATGATTTCAACCAAGGTGTTAACTATTATGAGCTACTCAGGTCCATGGTCTCCACTGGGTTCCAAGCTTCCAATCTAGGTGATGCCATTCAAGTCGTCAATCGAATGGTTTGTGTTTTATGTTTTTCCAAATAAAGCTGCAGTCTTTTGCTTTTCCAGTATTATGGGCAAATTCTAACTATGTTGTGTTAGGCAGTGTTTAGCCTCCAGACGTTGTGTAAATTCCTTGTTATGATATTAAACACGTGTACTTTGTCTAGTTTGTCTTTGAGTATAAGAAATGTGAACTGAGATGCTGATTGTTTTGGCTTTATCACCACCTCAAGTTAGCAAGGTCCTTTTTTTTTTTTCCCCCCCGGTTAATATGAAATTTATTTGTGGTTTATTTTTCTGATGAGTCTCCGATGGAGGCTTTCGAATCGTGTCTTGAAATATAGTTTTTTACTTTTATTTTTTTGGGAAATACTAACTAAAATGCATTTGGCGGTGGTTAGCCTCCATAGATGTGTAAATTTATTTATGATAGTAAAACGTGTGCACTATTTTTTAATGTGTCTTGAAATATAGAAAAGGTGTGTTGAGATGCTAATTGCTTTGGCTTCTTGACCAACTTAAGTTAGCAAGATCCTTTATTTTTTGATTTATATAAATACGGAGGTGGTTTATTTTTCTCCTTGGGGTTTTGAAGCTGGACTGGAGGCTGTCTGATGAGTCTCCGACCAAGGATTGCGGGGAAGAGGAGAAGGACCCAGTATATAGGGAGTCCGTGAGGTGTAAGGTGTTTCTGGGTTTCACGTCGAATCTCATTTCGTCTGGTGTCCGTGACACTGTTTGCTATCTTGTTCAGCATCACATGGTGAGGGAATCATATGCTAATGCCGTGTCTCTTTTCTATGTACTTATAGCACAAAATTCGTTTTCTGCTGTGCAATTGTGCTCAAATCGAGGTCATTTGGGAAGGAAGAACAAATGGGTTTTGTGTGGGAGTCACACAGGGTGTTATATATAACTCCCACGGTCCAATATTGTTTGCCCATTTTCTAAATCAATGCCATAATTCAGATAAAAATAAGATACTACCAGACATGAAGTTTTTGAACATTTTGGATCAATCAAAATATTATTTGAGATCCTTAAATTGATGCAAAAAATGTGAAGATTTATACAAGGAACTGATGGAAGTGCTTTAACTTTTTATCTGATTAATGGCAAAACTTTGAAAATGGACAAACAATATGGAACAGATGCAATATTAGTTTGTGCATCTTACGATTTGGTTTTGGAATGGAATCATTGTAACGCATTACACTGCTGGAATTATTTATCTGCTTTCAGGTTGATGTAGTGGTTACGACAGCCGGTGGTATTGAAGAGGACCTTATAAAGTGCCTTGCACCAACTTATAAAGGTGAATTTTCCCTACCAGGCGCTCAATTACGGTCGAAAGGATTAAACCGCATTGGTAACTTGTTGGTTCCTAATGATAACTACTGCAAATTTGAGGATTGGATCATTCCAATATTTGACCAGATGTTGGAAGAGCAGACTGCCAAGGTAGTGGGAAGTGCTCATGTTATGAGATTTACATGCATGGTATTTTCTAGTTTCTGCTGATGCATGATGATAGCCCCCTGACTTACACAAGGTTGTGTCCATTCTTTACATACTTAACTAATCAGACCTCTATTCCCTTTTTATTTATCTGTAGTTGGTATTATTTGGATCATGGAATGTCTGTATGTAATAGGAAAGAGAACATACATTTTCTCATCTGTCCTTGTTCCACCATTTTCTGCTAACATTGGTTGACTTCCATCCTCATCCCTGTTGGACTCACAGAAATTATTGTGGACTCCGTCTAAAGTTATTGCTCGCTTGGGGAAAGACATAAATAATGAAAGTTCGTACCTGTACTGGGCATACAAGGTATGTTTCAAACTTTTTACCAATTTAAGCTGAATATTGCAATTCTAGGCTTGAGTTTACTTTTATCCTTATGTATCATGAGCTTCAGCTATTATAGAACCATCATCGTTTTATTTTATTATTTTTTGTTTTATTTTATTTTTTATTTTTAGTGTGTGAGTATGGGTGGGTGGTTTTGGTTTGCATTTGAATTGAGTATCAAAATATAGTTTTGCTTTTATATATATTTTTAGTTCCTACAATGTTGGGTAAGCAGGTAGCTTCAATTGAGTTGCAGGGCATGCTCCTGGTAAATGACATTGTAGCATTTGCAGTTTTCTTAGGCTCGAACCTTCCTTTATTGGAGTAGGACCTTGTTCTATCTTGATTCCGACTGTACAGCATGCCCCATTGAAACTACTCTGCATGAACATCATGAGATCTTCATTTTCTGTACAGAAGCAGCTGAGTGTAGCCTAAGAAAGGTCCCCACTTACTAATTGAAGAGTATTCCTTGCTAACATTCCCAACAAGAGCCATTTTATACATTTTTTAATTTCCGTTTCGTAATTCAATGCTGAATATCTTTACTGTCAAACTCTTATTACAATTAACAACTAGGCATATCTATGCATGCACACACCCGCACTGCATTTAGGAGCATGCTTCGGTGGGGTACATATGAATCATATAGGACAAGGGCTTTACAGGGCCAGCTTGTTTCTGCTTCTGCTCTCATGTTGTGCCTCTGATGTATTGAACGTAGTTAGAGATAGAGAGTTCAAATCTGTACTTTGAAAAGTTTCATTGTGGAATTTGTACTTAGATGACTGATATAACTTATCAATGCATTACTTTTGGAAATGATGGTTGTAAAAAGGAAGTCTTGTTCATGAGTGAAATGGTTAGCACATGGAAAGCAAGCATCTATCTGTGTTGTTGTGTGAAACTGTTGGTGTTGACAATTTCTAGGAAAGTCAACCAGTGCTATTACTCGATTTGGTCATTTACGTTGATCTTGACAAATGCTTTGATACTGTTGGTTTCCCAGAACAATATTCCAGTCTTCTGTCCCAGCTTAACGGATGGCTCGCTGGGGGACATGTTATACTTCCATTCTTTCCGCAACCCAGGTCTAGTAATCGACCTAGTGCAAGGTAAATGTCTCCCTTCAGTGCCCTTTTCATACCCAAATAGGATGACTGGCAAAATTAACTGACAAATGCTAGCTCTGTGAACAGATATTAGAGCCATGAATGGTGAAGCTGTCCATGCAAGTCCCAGGAAGACAGGGATGATAATTCTGGGAGGAGGGCTGCCCAAACATCACATATGCAATGCCAATATGATGCGTAACGGGGCAGATTATGCTGTCTTCATCAATACAGCACAAGAGTACGATGGCAGTGATTCTGGTGCCCGTCCTGATGAAGCTGTATCATGGGGGAAAATACGAGGGTCTGCTAAGACGGTTAAGGTTCATCTCTCTCTCTCTCTCTCTCTCTCTCTCTCTCTCTCACACACACACACACACAGTTTCTGTTATTCCTTATACCGTCTTGATCTGTTTTCAAATCACACACTTTTGATTTTTGAGGACTGATTGTCATTTTGGATATTTGTTTGCTTGTTTTAACAGTAGTCACTGTATGATTCCGACCGTGTGTGTTCTTTTGATTGGTTTCAACCAGGTACATTGCGATGCGACCATTGCTTTTCCGCTACTGGTTGCCGAAACGTTTGCTGCAAGGGGGAACAGATCTGCTGAGATGAAGCCCTGAAACAAAATCTGGTAGGTTGCGTCTGCAACTGCATTGTCAATGGTAACACTGATGAAGAAGAGGTTGATGATCTAAGCTTTGTGGTTGAAATCGAAGTTTTGAAGAGGTTGATGATCTACCGTGTGGTGGTTATTTCAGAATCAGCTTATAATAACTTTTGGAACAAAATACAAACTCAAGAAAATTAATAATAATTTTTGGGAAGTCAATTTTTTTTTTGTTTCACTGACGTGGGTTCTTTTCAAATAATTTTTTTTCAAAAAAAAAAAAAAACAAGATTCAAATCCATCAACCAAACAAGTTTTCTAAACATTGTTCTGAAAAAACTGATTCTGAATAACAGCTGCTGAAGGATAACTTCTCTGAATCACAATGGGAAACCAAACTTTAGGGAAGCAATTGGACTACATTTCGTCGGAGATGATAAATTATTGGTTGGGATTGATATCCCCGTAACTGAGTGGTGTTGTAACTTGAGTGTCTGGGTCAACAGTGTGGACTTGTGTCATGCCAATTTTTTGGTAGTTTGAAACATAGTGAGCACGAGGATTGTGTTAAGGTTTATGCGCTTGAAGAAATTGTTGGCAATTGTATGTATTTACCTTTCCAGATTCAATTTCGAACCAGAAGATAATATCATCCTTTGTAGATCTGGTTAATTTGAGAAATGCCTTTTGTTTTAGAACTCTGGTGTCACAGCATTATCCTTTGTGCATGAGGAGATGCTTCCCAGCGAGGATTATACAGTGCTCCTGGGCCTTACCCCAACAACCCAATTATCGGGCATTTAAGGGTAAACGGTAAACCTCACACGATCAAGTGACTCTTAGAAGAGTCGGGCAGGATCGTGTGGTTCGAACAATGCAAAGACTGACAGTGAGAGAGACTGGAGACCATGTGAAAGAGATGACTGTTGGTCCCTGCAAGAACGGCAATTCAGCAGCCAAGAGGGGGCACTGGAGATACTAAGAATACGAAGAATACACGGAGATACTCAGAAGCAGAGAAGACGCCTTCTAATAACGAATGCAGATGATACCATGCAAGATAATGTGACTACCATTCGGGCCACAGGTTAGAATCCCATGTATCTGGAGATAAGGGGTCTGTATGTAGTTGGAGATGATCAAAAAGCCAAGGATACCCACAAACACACAGGTAAACCAAACAAACTCTATCACCAGTATGTGGTTAGTTCAGTGAATAAGCAAGTGTAAAAGCCAATCGGGATGAGAACTCTGACAATCACAAGTAGCAGTCACTTCCAAGACAAAATGACATAACTACACAGTTAAAACATTTCCGAATTTGAGGATTATTAACCAGACCGACCTCAGTATTGATTCCTCAACTTCCAAAAAAAATGGGAAAACTAAATCTTTCATGTAGAGTACCGGTGATTTAAATCACCCTAAATGTATGAAAGAAACCATACAAATATGAAATATCAATTTGGCAAACACTTTTCCCCAAGGGGTGGTGGTTCTCATGGATAGTAGCCAGTGAAAGTAAATCCCCTTCCGACAATCTCACCAGCGCAATACCATGCAAAGCACTCTAGCCCAAACAGAGCAGCGATGCCAGCATCTTCAACCTTCAGATCTTTCCTGTTCTTCCATGCATTCTTGACGTAATCAAGTTCCTTCCAGAATGACTCAGTCCGACCAGGAATACTGTTAGGAGTAATCAAATTAGTAGATATATAGTAAGGAGCAAGACAAATGCATGCATAGCAAAGGCACACCGTATTGTGCGAGAAGATTGACTCCGAGACACAAACTATAAAGGCTTTCAATTGTAGTGCCAAGTATTGTGATATGAGAAAGTTACTACAGTTCTTATAGGTGACATAATTTTCAGCTCAAAGAATGGAATGGAGATGATATTAAAAGCAATTTAACAATTCCCTATCAATATCTTTTTCGTGAAATGCAGCTAAAAAGTAAAAACAATTCTAGACCGCTCATCTTTATGTTCCTACCTTCATATTTTGCTTTTGAATCTTCCTTCGATTTTCTGTCAAATCCAATCCTTTCCTATCTTCTTGTCCATCCACCCGTAGAGGTTGACCAAAATTAAAAGATCACATCTCATATAATTCTTAAACTGAACCATCTTAAGACTTTCTAAATTCTAACTAGGCCATCACATCTGAAATACATAAATCCGAGCTCAACATACTACACCCTAGGGCAGCATACTTCATACCCCTTCTTTCTGGATACCAAACATTTACCAGGTATTAAAGACAAATCTCAACATGAAGCAGCATCCCACCCTCAAGCATCCCCCCAAAGCTAGACTAGACCCAACAACCAACAATTTATATAGCTTATGAAACCCTCAGCAAATCTGTGCTAAGTAAATAAAGGAAGCAACCATAGTTGTGCTAAGCATCAGGGAGTCGAGCGTCTAGAATTTTATTTACACAAATAAAGTTAAACTGCATGCTCAAGTACCAAACACATCAGTGATCCCTGGCGCTAGAAAACCATAAACATCTAGTAGACAACCTCACAAACAAGTTGTTACAGGTCATAAGCTCAAATCAACTCAACTTCTTGTCAAATGCAACGACTAAAAAAACACTATTGGTGTGTTTGCTCTCTGCAGATTTAACTGATAAGTGATAACACATTGCATTAATTTACAAAACAATAGCTAATGCCTAATGATCAATAACAAAAGAAGCATATCAAAAGTCATTAATTAACAAACTCTCTCCATACCATCAGTTTTAGGCAAGAGCAAATCACTTAGGCCTCTCCCACCTTCACAATTCTTCAACCACCATGTAATCTTTCAAGAACTAGATACAAGTACTTGTGGGAAAACAGATTTTTCTAAAATGGACTTGAACAGAAGTAATGCTTTTAGATAACACCAACGCAGCTAGGGATAAGATCCAGGAACTAAAAGGAAAGACATAGTAATGGACACAACTACACGAGTAACGTAACCCAAAACTTTTTGATCAATCAGGCAGCTAAACGTGAGATTGGACATCCAAATATCAATAACCTTCTTGCCTTACAAACAACCTATCTTTTTCACTTTTTTAAGAATTAAACACTAAACACGTCTAACAAACCAACTCCGCAAGAACTCACCAGTAGAACATAAATCCTCAATTTTTTTTTGGATAAGTAATGAATTTATTGAAAAGGCAGCAAGAGTTGCCACCGATGTACAAACTCAAGCAAAGAACAAATGGCCAAAAGCCAACAATACCAAAAAGAGCCTGAACAATAAATAGAGCCAATGCAGCTCCCCAAGCGCCTAAAATATTGAACGTGTCAAGGAATTGATCAATGTTGGTTTACACTCCGTCAGGCCTCGACTCCCAACTAAAAAAACTATAGAGGAAAAGACCCTTAATTTTAAGTACTGAAGGATTACCTAGCAAGTCGAGTGTAGAACAACTGCTTAGACAAAAGGTTGCATTTTTCCACCGTAGGTGGCTCCTGAATGTACTGTTTGTTCTGCTCCAGCAACTGTTTGTAGTACGTAGATCCGTGCTTCCCCAAAAACTGCGACGCTTGACATGCCTTGGATTGTAATTGCTGCAACCTTGCCGCCATCAGTGCCCCAATCTACTACACATCGAAATTAACAAATCAAACACCTAATGCGAAAAACTTGCTAACCAGACAAGTCAAGAAAAACATTCAACCATAAACCAAAGAGACGCATCAGACCCAATCAAAGATTTCTTCGCATACTAATTGCGTGGCAAGTTGAGAACAATTTGCCCAGTTCTTAATTGTTTGAACATCAATTTTCTTCCTTCAGAGCAAAAGCTAAATGCTCCATTACAGGTGCCAAAATCAATTCTGATATCTAGAGAGAGAGAGAGAGAGAGAGAGAGACCTGATCTTATGGTGGCCGGGCGTTGTTCGATTTGAGATCTTTGGGGTTTGTTGATCGATAACTACTTTAGGGCAGAGGCACACAAAATCACGAAGATATATACTCCCCTGTAGTTTTCAGAAAAGTGCATAAATACCCCTAACGTTTGATCCATGACACAGATTGAGCCTTGTGTGTTTGATTTTACCATCTTAAACCCTAGACTTTTAATTTAACAATGTCAATTCTATCAAATTAGGTAAAAGCATGTAAAATGTGATCTCTTGAAATTCAAAATAAAGTTACAATTAGAGGTGTTAGATCCAAGAAGTAGTTGACATTGGACCGAGATGCATCTGAAAACTTGGTATTTTATTATGCATGAAGGAGGCATCCCGTTTTGAGATCCAACTAAATTATTTGGTGTTTCCTTCCTGGTTACAAGCCTCTTTTAGGTTGGGAAATTTTTTGTGTGTCGAGTGGGTACCACGTGGCGGTGCCTAAGCATGCATCTCGGCCGTCTAAAAGTGTTTTGACGGCCAGATTTCTCTTAAACCTTTCCCCTCTCTCTTTCCTCTTTTTTCTCTTTAAAATCCGGGTCATCCAACAAATTTTTGGACGGTCAGAATACTCACTGGATACCGCCACATAGTACCCACCCGACACACAAAAAAAAACTACTACACAACATATGAGCAAAATACAAGAGAAAAAGGAAAAGGAAAAAAGAAGATATATCACAATTGTTTTGCATTACCTATTCAGTTTCTGCGAAAAAAATCAAAGAAATTATAATGCTCAACATTCTTGCAAAATGGTGTACATTTTTACACAAGTTGCTTCATGTGTATATTCACATTTCTGCAATACATATTATTGAAAAACAATCACGAAAAGGAACGTTTTTTTTTTTTTTTTTTCCCCTTTACTTCCAGCAAAGGAAACACAACCAGAAGCGAACTTTCTTTGTCCAATTTTTAAAGGGAATTCAATCCAATCTAATCTCATAACCGCAAATAATATCAGTGATAACAACCTAAAATTTCCTTCAAGAAAGATTGAACAAACCACTCGGTCGACAAAATTTCACAGAGTTGATTGATTAAACATCAAAGGTTTCAGAAAATAGGCTTTGGTTTCATCTGCCAAGGATATTCAAGTGTGAGGTTTTCTGGTGGGTAATTCTAGTAAAAACTAAGTTATCCTACAAAAGAACAAAAATTGTCCTTGCTCTTGGTATCAGCTCTAAAGCTCTGGTTTGCTGGACTTTGAATTCCTCTTCTTCAAACTTGCTTTTTTCCCTTTCCACCATTTCTGTATCTGGTCAGTGGCCTTGCTTGCATGTCTTTTCAGCGCCTCTCCCGTGTCCACAACTTTCTTTGTGATTCTTTGTTTCCAATCGCTCTTCGAACTCTCTTTCTCTCTCAGCACATTGCCCTGGAAGAAATTTCCAAGATTAGCAAAATAATCTACCTATCACACACTATGCTATACCGGAAAAAAGGTCTTCTTTTCATACCAATTTTGAGGGGAAATCCGCCTCATCATCATCATCTTCTTCATCTGCATCTTCATTACCGAAGTTACCCATGTTGTTCATCAAATCTTCCCTTGAATACATTTTCATGCCCGGTGCTCCTGGCATTCCCTAAAGTAGAGTTGAAGTAAGTAAACACATTGGCACAAACTGAACCAAGTATTCTTCATTTGCAAAATTATTTACCTCCATGGATTTCATTATCTTTTCCATTTCAGCCTCCTTTGATGATTTCGGGACAAAGGGTTCTCCTGGAGTTCGATCCTGAGCAAAACAAATAAAAAATATAATGAGGTTCATGGGTAAAGTGAGACATCATCTTGGTTAATCATTCAGCAGCCAAGGTGATGATTTCAAAAAGGAATCGGTGTTATGTGAAACAATTTTTTCCCAAGGCCAATGCTGAATGGGAATGCTGTTTTATGTTCCCAAGACTGTTAAATTTAACCTTTCATATTTTCTTTTTTCCCTTCCTCGGCGTATTGCGGTCTTCCAAAGTGCGATCATTATGATACTTGTACAATTGAAGGCACCAGTTTTTTCACCACCACTTTATATTCAGATGTACCAGCTCTTCAAATTCCAGTCTTAATAAACAGCTATCCACAGATGTTCCTCATTAACTCCGCATATGTCTTCCTGTCTTACCTTGCAAGGAGGCTTGCGTAAGGTAGCTTAAGGCAAAAATAGATTCTTTACAACACCATTATGAACATTAATCTTGTATACGCCCCTCGTCTTAGGCATGGAGCTCATAGAATATCCAAGTTATTACACTTCACAAAAGTCAACCTACTAATCTTTAAGTCGTAGATTCGATTCAAGTATGAGGACAAGCGCTTTATGCATTGAACTCCATTTTGCTTTTCAGCAAAAAAATTTCCATTTTGAGTCCCACTATTAGTCATTGGAAGTGTATTTACTATTTTCTCTACCAATTCGCGAGAGTTTATTTTTGGTAGATTTTTCTTTAGAGTTTGTAAAAATAAGGGATTCTACTGAGGATTCCACACGGTTTTGAAATATTTCCATATACAAGAAAAAAGATTCAGAAAAGCATGTAGCAGTAATGTAAAAAAAATGGTCCACCAGAAAGCAAAATACAATGCACAAAATGATTAGCTTGAGCATCAAAATGCAATCACCTTAGGAACTGGTGGCGGCTTGGCAGTGCATGCTTTACTAAGCTTATTACAAAGCAAATTCGTCAACGAATCAATCTGTGGCTTTTTCTTGAATAAGTATTCAGCAACATCAGTATCAGAGTAACCCATGACCTGCGACAACCCAATAAAATCCAATTGTAAGGACAAAAGTTAAGGAGATCATGCACAATCTGGCGATGTTGTAAAATAGACTAATAGCAATAACTGTTCAACAATATAAATAAACATTAAAAAGAAGAATTAAACCAGTGGGTAAAGAACTATAATAATCACACCTCTTGACAAGCGCGCTCAATTGTTTTGCATTTTGAATTGCATTGCCCTTCAGATTCATGTTCAACAAGCTGAACAAAGCCAAAATGAAGTCAGAAACTTTGTTAAGAATTATATGACTGAAATTTTACCGCAAGTGTGTCATCAGCAATTTTAGCAAGCATAAAAGCATCCTGCGACTCCACCAACAAAAGGAAGGTGTTTCCAACTAGTACCATTGATATTGCCATTAACCAGAAATACTCAAAAAAAGAAGCTTTCACTCTCACAAAAGAAGATGAAAATCAATCCATGTATAACGAAGTAATAAGGAAACGAGAAATATCATTCTCACCTCCAATCTATCTCCTTGTTCCACTATATCAATTTTAAGAATCCAATCTGCTTCCTGCTTCTTTAAATTACACACATTCTCTGATATTTCGATGATTTCATACTCCGATATCTGATTCACAATTGAACAACAAATGACTTGTAACAAGCAGATAAGCATAAAAAATAACAAGAAATAAATATGCAGTAGAAAGTAAAAAGTGAGGGATGATAAGGAATCCTAATGAAGATAGATCTTAAACAAATAGAAAAGGATATACTGGTAAATACCCAGTTCATACAAAGTAACTAAATCCAAAAAAACATAGTTAAATAACAAGAGATTTCAGTGAACGAAATCAAATAAATCGTGCTTGAGAGACCTATTAATCACAGTGAAGAACACATAGTAAGCAGGATATAGAATCCTACCGAGAAAAATAGAATGCTCAATAACCCATAAACTGAACAACTGGGAGATATAAGAACCCAATTGAGCGATCGAATCCAACAATTTAAAGAATACCGAATGAGATCTTGGATAGCTTATGGACTGGAGAAACTTCATCTATTCCGATGACAAATGCAAAAGAATCCCTTAAAATGACCAAAACCCAAAACCTCAGTTGAACCATAACACCCAATGAATAACAGAAACCCCAATAGCCCAAAAAAAGGCCTGATAGAATCCATAATAATGAGCAGTACCCACAAACTCGATTACTGAATTTAATAAATTACCAATTCGAAGAAACTCAAACAAACATAAAACCTCGATTTGTAAAAAAAATACCTTCTTTGGCGAGATCTGGGTTTGTTTATCTTGGACTTGTTGATACAATTGGCGTGCGAGCTTCTCACAGACCTGACACTTTATATAGGGTATGTCCTCTTTCCTTGCAGCCCCAACTGGTTTCTTAGAACATTGAGAAATTGGAACCCATGAAAACACAATCACCGCTGAAAGTAAGAGCACCCCAATTCGATCAATCTTCCCCATTACTCTCTCTCTCTCTCTCTCTCCCCGTGTGTCTATTCGGAAGAAGACGAGAGACTCTGTTTTGAGCTCGCATGCCAGTGACAGATTTGCAGAAAGCCATATCTGCACTAGAAACGCTGTCGTTTACGAGGATTCAATAGGTAATGAATACGTGTTTTCTTGTTTCTGATTGGCTGCTTTATAGACAGGTGGGATGGTCCCATCCTTCTGAGCCAATAGGAAGGCAATAAAACTGCTGTTCCCAAAGACACGTTTCGAAACACGGCTGATGGGTTGCTTGAAAATACTGTTCCACTAAAAAAAAATTAGTTTTATTTTAACTCAAAAACCATTTTATTTCACTAACAAAAAATTCTCCCAAAAAATTAATTTTGTTTTAACTCTAAAACGACTCTATTCTACTAACAAAAAACTCCCCAAAAAAAAAAAAAAACTACCCTTTACAATAAACTACAGCAAAAAACTAAAAAAATACTTTAGTGGAACAAGTTGTAGATTTAAACTACTCCGTATAACTAAAGATCTAAAAAACTAAAAAACCAAAAAACAAGTTAGTGGAACATGGCCTAACTCATCTACTACTCCTAGTAATGGGGTGTTTGGAAGCCTCATTTTTAGTTTTTCATTTTTAAATTTTTGGCTTTTTGGATTATAGTCAAAATGTATTTTAAATTTGGTATGAGTGTTTGAGAGAAATGTGTAGAATGCATTTTAAAACAGGATTAGTGTTTGAGAGATATGTGCAGAATACATTATGTAGGTATTTTTGTTAATTAAAATGGAAAAAGTAAAAAATGAGAAGTCAAAAAGCTCCTCTCAACCTATTTTTCACTTCTGCTCTAGATTGTGCATTTTGCAAAACTCATTATCAGATAATGAGTTCTGAGAAGTTTCTCCCAAACATCCAAAAAGAAAAAAATGAGAATGGAAAAATGGAAAAAATTGGCTCCCATACAGGCTCTAATTACTGCTGCTAAATGAACCAAACAGCAAAGCCAAGTTCAATTACCTTTTGTTATTTGAATTTGAATGAGAGAATATTTTTTATGGATCATTCGCAAAAAACTGAGCAAATCCCTGCTGTCTATTTCGAGATCCAACAGCCTGGATGATGTGCAAATTTTATTTATTTAATTTTTAAATAAAAAAAATCCAAGATGCTTTTAATGGAGAGAGAGAGAGAGAGCACAACATCCGAGCCGTTGAATCTCGAGATGGACGGTGAGAATTTACTCGGTTCAAACCTCCTTTTGCAGATGATCCGTAAAAAAGATTATCTATTTGAATATAAATTCAAGTTGAGTATATAAAGTGTTTAACTTGATAGGCTCGTGAACCGAGAGTTATTCCATGCATATCGTGGAGATAGTCACATAGGCCACATAAATCAATAAATATCTAAAATATATAAATCACTAATATCCCGAGTATGAATAAAAAAAATTCAATCTTTTTGAGCATTTGTATTTAAGTCTTGTTTCCCATTTGATGAATTAGGAAATCAATAAAAATCAACTAGTTGATTTTATCAAATGACGATACCATTTGCTAAAATCAACTCATAGCCTAGTTTTCCAAAAAAAATTTATCAAGATTTGATAAAATCAACCCTTGATTTTATCAAACGAGTGAGATGTTTGATAAAATCTCAACTTTTTGCATTAAAGAACGGTTGAGATTTTATCTAATCTCTTCCTCATTTGATAAAATCAACTCTGACTTTATCAAATCTTGATTTTATCTTTGATTATTTTTTTTGGGAAATCGTCCATAATTTATGCAACACATAATTCCCATTGCTGGCTGCTCCACAAGACCACATCTTGGAATAAATGGTCACGTGAACATCCTAAAAAAATTCATAATATACGTAAAAAATTTAGTTTAGACATTTCTTTGAACACTCCGACCAAATACAAATGAACACCTAATCTGAAATTAAATGAACATACATCCAAAAAATTAGCTCACAAATCAATTCACTTTAAACAACCCAAATTAGAGCTCATTACAAACCGATCGTAGGCGACTCCACATATAAGAAAAAAGAAAAAATGGTTAATTGAACACTATAATTTAAAAAAAATTTGTTCTCATATTACATGCTATAATTTTACCATATATTTTGTTTAAACATTTACTCCTATATTATGAAAGTAACACCAATAATCCAGGTTAGTCAAAATTGAACACTTGATAAATTAACTCAAAACAATGTATAAATCTTAATGACAAGTATTAGAAAAAAGAGACAGAACAAAAAGTACATATTAGTAGTATTGTTATCGTGCAACTTTTCTCAGAACTACGTACAATCAACTCTTATCTCAAAAAATAAGAGCATGTGTTTAAAAATTTGTGCAAGCCTTTCGCCACATAATTTCTTACGAAAAAAATTATAGTTTATGCTCCCGCCTAAACTTCTTGGCTCAAAATATATAAATTTGTCGTGAACAAATGTAACATTTTATGTACTTTTTTTTGGGTTGTGTTATATGCATTAAGCCAATTTTTATGTGATAACTGGATGTTCACGATTTTTTATGTGTTATATTGTAAAAGAAGGACCTCTGATGATTTTAGAAAAAAAGAAAACTGTTTTTTTATTGTGGAACGGGGCCAGTCGAGTTAAGTAAATTTTAAAACACCTTATTAGAAATTTATGCAGCCGAGTCCATGCATAACGTATCCTAAAAGTCCTCCCTTGCACTCCCATCGAATAAGCTAGGGTTTTGCTCCGTCGCCATTGAACTTCACTCAAATCACAAATTGGATTCGTCACTACCATGGCTTCAGCCCTAATCCCTTCCCAAAACTTCATTGGCCACAACTACGAACAAACCCTAAACCAATCAATCCAAGACCTATTGAACTCGCGCACTCACGATGTCTTAGCTTCCGCTTCCAATTTCTTTACACTAATGCAAGCCAGAGCTAACCCGCCTCTCGAAACCATCTGGGTCTACTCGGCCTTAACCTTCCGCCGTACAAATTCTCAAAAAGACGAGATTTTTGATAGAGTCTCAGCTGCAAAAGACCTGTTTCAGCTGGTATCCAGTTGTTCAGCTTCGTGTAGCTCTTCGAAGAGCATCGTGTTGCTCGCTCCGGTATTATACGAGGTGTGGAGGGTGGTTGTTGATTTCGAAGGTAAGGAGTTGGGGTCTAAGAGAGAGAAGAAAGCGATGAGAGAGATGAAGTCTTTGGTGAGTGCAGTTCTTGGTTACATTGGTGTATGTTGCTCTGCAGATAATGATTATGACAATGATGGTGATTTTAGTAGACCATTTGAGGAGTTAATTCGGGTTTGGATTGGTGATGGGGTTGGTGAGAATATTGAAGGAAAGGAATTATTTAAGTTGTTTTTCCCGCTTTTGGGTGATGACATTGCTGAAAGGCTGAGTGTTGAAGGGAGTAGCGTTAGTGAGGTGGCTGGAGTTGTGATTGCAGAAGCGTTTTTGTTCAAATTGTGTTTGGATTTGTGTTGGGGAGATTCGAAACCAGAGTTGAAAGAGTTGAGGAACTGGGCTGTTGGTTCCGTAAGTGGGTTTCGCAATTTCTATTTCTTTGGTTAGTATACTTCCCTTGAACACACTATTGCTTTATTCTCATTTCCAACACATACAGATTGAGTGTAGAATGGCACATCCTAATTCCTAAGCCTTCATTGATCTCTTTTTATTTTAATGCTGCATTGTGAATCCTGCTTTTGTTTTGATCACTATATTGTCATGAGCCGTAGACACATCTAAACACGTCTTGTTTTTATTTGATTATGGAGCTTTAACATTGCCTCATGCTCTCATATATGGCAGCATTGTCTTCGAGGTCTAAACATAACCGATCATTATGAAACGATTTTGCTCAAACAGTTGGGAGCCTTGGGATAGACTGTTTGCGTTTATAAGGATAGATCCTTTGTGATTGGTTCTGTTTATTTGCTGACATTTTAATGCTGTATGGTAGATTCTCCTTTTCGTTTGTTCCTTATATAGCCATCTACCACCCATAGTGGAACATGTATTATATCCGCATATGGTTATACTTTAACATTGTCTTGTAATTCATTTCATTTTAGATAAGGGGGGATAAGGCTCCATTAGATGATCTCACATGGCTTCTTTGTTTCATATTCTCTGCAAATATTTCTTTCGAAGTATGCTCACATTCTCTTATCTCCTATGTGTCTCCAGATGCCCTTGTGAGGATTCTTCTGGTTCAAACTTTACCTGTAAACTCCCTATTGGTAAGCATTAAGCTTTAAGAGCGTCTTTATGGGAATGCTTTTCTTTTCATTTATGGATTAATAGAGGGGTCCTTAAATTCTGACTTTTGGTGTATGCTTGATCTTTTTTAACATGTTTCATTCTTTAAGAAAAAATGGTCACTTTGAATGACCATACTGTGAGTCTAATCATGAAGATGTATCCCTTTACTGCAAGTATCGAAATTGAGTCAGTCGCTTTTCCAGCTCATAGGCTGCATTCCTCCCTACCGGAGGCTAGAGTTGTCAAATTTTCGGGGTGGATTGGTAGATCAATCCAAGTTGTTGGTTGCTGGTGGGGTGAAACTTCAGGCGAATAGAAAATTGATTTATTTGTCGCAGTGGAAAATGGAATAATCAAAATCTTGAAGGGACAATAATTGCTAATCCAAGTACTTCTCATCACAGATGAGAAACTGTTGAACAGTTGTGTGTAGAATGTCGACCTTGTTTTGGTTTTGAGTTTTTTTTATGCGCGGGGAAGTATGACTGCCTGATGTGCATATTCGTTGCTGTGAAGTGGTACGAAGGTGATACTGATGGAGAGCTGTTACAGCCTACAGGATGTGAATTGAACAAGATCTCAGGCTAAGCTAACTTGTATTATCGCTTCTGTTTTCAACACCAATTTTATACATTATTGCCAAAGTAAAAATGAGAGTGCGGTATTTATTTGCTGGAATTAAAATAATTACGTCACCTTTTATGAGGTGGAATTATTTCTAATTTCACCTGTTATGTCAAAATCATCATCTTTGTATTCTTTCCTATAGGTATGTGTTTCCAGGGGATTTGCTCATCTAGTTTTTATCATTAATTTGCGATATGATGAACGTTTTGAAACATCCTGCAGAGTTCTGAAGACGAGGTCTCCTTGAGGAAAGTTATGTATGATGCCGTGATATTGGCAGAGTATTCTTTCCTCAATCTCGATAAACTTGTTGATCTACCTGCTAAACGCGTAAGAAGTCTTGCTATCGCAAGAGTGCTAGTTATACATGAAGCCACAGAGCTATTCAGGTACTAAGCGTAACAATTACAGCTGAAAGTCTAATCTAAGTATCATGCAATTGATTCTAACCATAATCGGCCTCGCTGCAGGAGAAAAGGGGATCAGACTAAAGCTATCTCCTATATAAATGCCTTCTCTGGTTCCAAATTACCTACCCAATTAGTCAAATTGGTCTCAAATGAAATTGGCTTGGGCAGTAAAGATGAACCAAGGGGTTTGTCACCCAAAGCACTTCTGAGTAAGTAGCTCTAATACAGTAATACTTTGAATTGCAGTAAAGAATTTACGGTTGATATAGATCTCTGTTTACTAAAAGTTGTAATTGGTCTTATTTTCCAGAGTGGTTACTTAATTTGGAGGATCAAGGTTTCAGATTATTGGATGATGGGATTGGACAATACAAGTCCAGATTAGCATCTGATATTTTAGAAGCAGAACAAGAGCAACTAGCATATGATAGAAGGGGAACAAAAACAAATGCTGATCTCGGCTTCTTCATTGATAACAAGGGGGAAGGGGAAGGGGAAGATGAAAGCGAGACTGACGAAAGGACAAAAGATTGCATGAATGCTGCATTTGTGGCGGCTGCCCACGCAATGACATCAGTGGAAAATGGTGGGGGAAGAAAGAGAAAAGGAGGGAGGAGTGGCGGAAAGAATAAACACATAAAGTTTCTAAAGTACAACCTACAGAATGATTCTGGTGCATCAGGAGAGAAGTCTGCATTTCTCAAGAACCATGAAGTAGGTACTGGAAGCGAGGTTGAGAATCCAATCTCGGATGAAGATACTGATTAAGAAAAGGAGGAATGAGGACCTTTGGATTGGATGAAATAGATCGTGACTAAGGTTTTTCCCATCAACTTCTGCTGCAGGACTTGTGTTATCTAAGTTTTCTGGCTTTGTTCAAATCCAGATGTCAAGTAAATGCATAACGGAGTATGCATGCCGCTCTTCTCATCATTGGCCTATACACGGGCAGGATGACAACTTGTGGGAAAACAGGTGTGCTACAACAAATTTTTGCTATGAGATCTTTGTACTCTGGTCGGATCTGCTGCCAATTTTGTTTGCCCTGTACCGATATCTTACTTTTCTGTACAATGGCCATTCTCAAATACTCATTCCTCCATGGTGCATGACAAAGCATTTTGATGTGTTGGATCTCTAGTTATTTACTATTGGGTATCTTTTTGTTGGTTGTTTCCTAACTTCATTTTGTAGATTACACAAAAAATTTCTGCAAACTAATTTTGTGCAAATTTAATGGAAACAACCCATTTTCAGCAACATCATGATGTTTTTTTTTGTTTTTTTAGATCTTTTCTGCCCAAAGAGGAAAACAATGAAATTTGTTTTGAAAAATTAGAACGAAAAAAAAAAAAAAGAAAGTGGAGAAAACAAGCATATGATACCCCACAGTTAAGAACTCTGCTGCAACCATCAAATAAAAGAGCCCATAGACTACTGTAAATGCAACCTTGTGCCCTGAACGGTAGGGGTGACGGGAGATGGGATTCAAAAAAAAGTTGCAGAATTGAGCATATGATGCCCAAAAAAGGGCAACTTGTTGATATGCTTCGAAATGATTGTACATTCTCATGAAAGGAGGTGCAATATAGAATGAGTGACTTTAATAACCAAACTGAGCTTCTTCATAGATCAATCTCTTAACTTGGAATGAAATGCCTTGTGTCATAGTCTCATAGAAGCTGTTTCTCTTGCTCCACTAAAATGAAAAAATTTACCCCCAGAAGTATCAATGTCAACCACAAAAATGGAAAGGTACAACAGGTTATATTCTGATAATTGACCTCTTTCAAGTACAACAAATGAAATCCCATCCATAATTTATTAAAAAATGTGCGCATCATATTGGGAGAAGCTGAACAATATTTTGTTACATTGCTTCGCCTCTGAAGCATTGGCCAAAAAACAAGCCCATTCTCCCATACGTCTTCCATCAAGGCAGTAGAATTAACCAAAGAATCGGAACAAACCAGATACCTCTGGAGGAGTAGAAAATCCCAAAAGTATACATAGGCAGACTGACTAGTAATTTTAGTCTGCACTGCTCCTTCCAATTCGGAGAACTGCAGCAAACAAAGCTAGTGTGAGCAACAGAATAAGCAATCTAAGCCTGTGTTTAGATCTTGGATTTATGGAGAGGTTTGTGAAGGTAATTTTTTCCTCTTCTCCCTTTCCTTGTTTTCCCTCCACTAATCCAAGGTCAAAGCACAACCTTAATTGCACAAAAGCAACCAGTTCATATAGGCTGCAGCCTAAACTGCAATGATTACCAAATTCACACACTACAGGTCTAACTGCAGAAGTATAAGATGTGTAACTTTTTGCAAGTAGCTTATTGTAGTTCTCCCTCTGCTGAATTGTTTTGGACCCGAGTGATGAACCTATTATGCTCTGATAAGTTCCCATTCTACAAATCTTCTACAGCAGTAAAAAACCTCATGCAGCAAGCTGTGAGGATAATCTGTGAACAAAAAGCACATCACTTTGGTTATGAGAGTGAAATGAATTATTAGAGCCTAGTTTTTCTAACCATGAAATAATAGGATTAAAATCACATGCAGATACTAAAAGTGTGCTGTCTGAGAAGATATGCAGTCAATGAAGCAAAGAGACACAGGAAAAAAAAAAAAAATCCCCTATTTGATATGGGTATTCCTAAATGTGCTGATTGATTTATTCGGCATGTCGCTAACAAGGGCAAAAGCTTACAGCCAACCTTTCACTATGATAAAAGAGGTTTTAGCTCTTCTCTCTGCATTCGAAATTTCGCATAATGAAGCCATTGACATCGCATTTCAGTGTAGAACTCACTGCAGAGTCGGAACTATGGTTGGGCTGTGGGCAACCTCCACTTGCAAGTTGCAAAACCCCCCAAATTAGTAGTGCTTTTTTTACATTTAATCCCACTTACCATATCCGCCCCCCATATAATACTATGTAAAAACATTATTTTGAAAAGAATTGTAAAAATTATAACAATGTTTTTTATACTCCTAACATTATTTTTCTCATTTGGGACCACTATTCAATTCTCTCTTATGGACAAAACAAAAACCAAACATCTTTCTAAGAGTGAAATTTAGTGAGGACTCGATCATGGATAACTTATGGGGTCTAAAAGAGCGCCGTATTCCAATTGATACATAGTTGAGGAAAGGTTTTGAAAAACTTCTATCTTTTCACTTTGTAATTTAATTGTTTAGGTTATGTTAAAAGCACCTAGATAACATGTTAACACTGGGTAATATTTCAATTAAGTATTTTGTACTCCTCAACCTTGAAAATTCAAAATTTTATTGTTGCTATAATGACCTCCCCGTATAAGAAATCCTGGTTCCGTCCCTATACAGAAGTCGATTATTCAGGTTTTGTTCTTACGATTTTGACATGGATATGACTCCTTGAAGAACACCAGAAGTACCATGACGAACTGGAAGCAAAGCAAACAGCAAGCCAACAGCACAGTCCTGGGGATAACAAAACAACACCACAAATTTCATAGTTATGGTTAAAAATGTACAACTAATGAGTTGATAACTAAGGAGTTACTTAAAGATACTCACAACAGCCGTCGGCCGTTGATGACATAGAAAAGATTAGAATACACCGATAAATATTCCCTCAGACAATTCACCACCGCGTAGCTACATGAAGTGCACAGCCACAAATATCATAAGGTTATGCCTAAGATAATTGAAAGAGTAAACAAACTGCAATACTAATAAGTTTCTCTTTTCAACCCTTTTTTTGAGAAACGAGGTACCCCATGAAGGCAATGTCACTTTGTACCCACCCCGATAAAATGAATAGACATATCAAGACTGTTATTCTACACGAGCACATAAATAGAAATATCTGGAGCAAGCCTCCTAAAGCAGCAACTGCTTGAACAACACAAAGCTACTGTGGTAAAGTGAAGGCTCACTCACAGCCTAATAGTCTATGACATTAATCGATAAAGGTAAATAACGTACAATTTAGCACCATTATTCCAAACAAATTCACTTATCCTCTTCTCAATTTCTATAATGAAGATTACCGAAAAGAAGATCACTTTGCTTTGACGAAATATTAATAACAAGAATGCCAGAAGCAAGTTACGTCAGTTCACCAGAAGTGTGGATTTAAATACCCTGACATTTTGGATGGATTCAGCAACTATAAAAATAAACTCATGTCATTGCCCAGATTCCCAAGTTACAGTAAATGTAACACATGTGATAAGAAACACTGTGACCTTAAACTGTCCTCTTAAACATCCTCAAGAAAGCATTCAAATTTACTAGATGATTTGGATCGACGGGGAGAAACTTTAAAGAACATGCTAGTGGCTGGGCATCATGGAGGCAAAAAATATACTTGCCCCATTTCACTAAAAAAAAGAATAAAAATTGAAAGAACAACAAATCCGCAAAAAATGTATTTTGTCGATGAACACAGCAAGGAACAAGAAGTAGAGGGCTAACCGGTAGTCCAGCACCCGCAAATGCAATGCCACCGCATGTTGCAAATACTATGACGATAACAAGGTCCGAGATCAACCTGCCAAATAGATTATTGAGCACTTTGGATAAGCTAATATTGCAAGCAACAGGTAAAATGGCTATTCCTTACAATTGTTCCTTGTGATGCAGCAGAACCAGGGCAATTAAGATCTCACGATATCTTTTTCTTCCTCATTCTGATTTTGGCTTTCATATCATGGTTCTCGTTTCGCGCTTTATGGCATTTCCATGATAAATAAAACACGTTATCCTGAGCAAACCCACAACAGATGCCTCAGTACGTCATGAGCTTGATTTCTCTACCAGCACGCATCTTTTACATAGCACTTCAAACAAAATCAAATGTGATGCAGACCCACTAAAAACAACTATTAGTCACACCTTTCGATCTATCACTGTCGGCATATCTTCTGCTTGATTCTCAGCTATTAGCCTCTTCAATTTTAGGGAACGTACGTACCAATTCCAAATACCGCAAAATTACCAATAATCTTGACACGAGCAGGTGCCCTGTTGAAAGTGATGGAAGCGTTTAATGTCACGAACAACTATCTGCCGATTTAAAATGCCTGAAATTTGCTTCATAAAATCATGGCAGTCTCCACAAATGCGGAGGTTCTTGAAGATTCGGATTGTTTTATTTGGCGTGTTGCTTATAAGTGCAAAAGCTAGAGCCAACCTTTCACTATGATAAAAGAGGTTTTGGCTCTTCTCTCTGCCATTCACATAATGAAGTGCGTCAACTGCATTCGGAATATAGCCCGATGAAGCACGTTTCTGGCCAAGTTCCTCTAACTTTTCATAAATTTCCAAGATCTTTGGATGCGACCCATCTTGAGACAAGAACACATGGATTTGAGCACCAACATCTACCCAGCTACACCCTGGTTCCTTTTTAACACCACGACTAGACATCAATGCTCTAATTCTTGAACCATCACTCCACCTCCCATTGGCAGCAAAAATGTTTGAAAGCATAATATAATTTGAATCAATCTCTGGTTCAAGTTCAAAAAGTTTCTCCGCTGCTCTCTCTCCAAATTCCACATTTCCATGAATCTGGCAAGCCCCAAGAACAGTCTCCCAAATCAAGGCATCCGGTTTAATCTCCATATTCTCAATGAGGCTCTCAACCTCGTCAAATTTGCCTGCCCTACCTAGGGTGTCAATTATGCAAGCATAGTGCTCAATCAAAGGAATTACCCCATACACTTCACTCATTGAGTTGAAATACTTTTTACCTTCCTCAACTAAACCCATGTGGCTACAAGCAGACAGAATACCTAGGAAGGTAACCCCATCAGGCACTGCACCCTCAACTAACATGATTTGAAAAGCTTCAACAGCTTTTTCTCCCTGCCCATGTTGTGAATACCCAAATATCATTGAGTTCCATGCCACAGTGTCACGAAAATTCAAGCCCTTGAAAGAAGTCTCTGCGTTGTCTATGCAACCACATTTCCCGTACATATCAACAATTGCACTTGCAACAAAGATGTCATCACATTGACCCGACTTAATTGCTAATGAGTGGAGCTGCCGCCCATGTTCAAGGTTCGCGATCCCAGAACAACCCCTCAAACAGCTGGCAAGGGTGAACTCATTGGGTTTAACACCTTCTTTTCGCATCTGACTGAAGCACCGAATGGATTTCTCTCCTTGATCAGTTTGCACGTAGCCAGAAATGATCACTGTCCAAGTGAAGACATCTCTTTCTTTCAATCTGGCAAAAACTACTTCTGCATCTTCCAAGCACCTACACTTGGCATACATGTCAATAAGAGCAGTTCCTATAAAAATGTCATCAAGCTTCCCTTTAATAATATGGGCATGAATTTGTTTCCCAAAGCTTAAATTGGGAAAGCTGGAACAAGACCTCAGAATGCTGATACATGTTTGCATGTTAGGCCTGAAACCTTCCAGAAGCATTTGGATGAAGATCCTCAGCCCTTGATCACAAGTTTCGTTATCATAGAATCCTGTGAATAGGGCATTCCACGAAACTAAATCCCGATTACTCATTGAGTCAAAAACCCGACAACTATTTTCAACAGACCCGATTTTCATGTACATTGTGATCAATGCGTTGTTGACTGAAGTGTCGAACTGAAAACCATATTTAAATACACAACAATGGATGCTTTCACTGTACTGTGGGTTGAGATCAGCAGCGGTACTAATGAGACTGGAAAGAGTATATTGATTTGGTCTCAAACCGATATCTCTCATCAAGAGAAACAGATTCGCTGCTTCTTGTTTCCGCCCTTGTTGATCAAGGCAACTGATCATTGACGTCCATGCTACTATGTCAGGATTTTGTATCCTCATGAACACTTTAAGCGCATCATCTGCAAGCCCACACTTGGAGTACATATCTACAAGAGTAGAACTCACAAATTCATCTTGTTCAAACCCAATCTTGATCACAATAGAATGGATAACCCGCCCTGCCCCCAAATCATCAGAGTTTGTAAGACCCTTGAGAACAGTAGACAGGGTAAACTTGCTCAACTTCATTTGTGATTCCTTCATCTTGCAAAACAGTCCCCATACCTCTTCCCCATTACCCATCTGAGCATATCCATTGAGCAATGTATTCCATGACACGTCATTCTGTTTGGGCATGTAAAAGAACACTTTACGTGCGTATTCTATCTCACTGCATTTTGCATAAAGGTCAACAAGAGCAGAGCCAACGTAAACATCTTCGAATGTCCCACTTTTAATCACCTCTACATGTACTTGTTTCCCGAACTCTAAGTCCAAGCACATAGAACCAGCTTTCAAACTAGTAGCTAAGGTAAACTCGTTCGGTCTAATACCTTCCTTCCTCATCTCACTAAACAAGTAAACACCATCACTGCCATACCCTTCAGCAACAAACCCCGCGATTAGAGCCGTCCAAGACACGACATCCCGACCCGGCATTTCATCAAACACTTGACGTGCAAACTCCAAACTATGACACTTTGCATAGAAATTAATCAATGAAACCCACAAATGCATATCTGGGTCTATCCCCTTTTTTATCACCTGCCCATGAATTGCCTTCCCTTCATTCAGAGACAAGTTCAAAGCACAATTTCGGAGCAGTTGTGAGTACCGTTTAAGCCTCTCTATTCCACCCAAATCTTTAACCCCTCTAGTACCCAACGTATCCAAATTCACCCCAATTTTAGTTTTCCTTTCAAGTATGTTGCTTGGCACACTTGACTCTGGCCAATTTGCACTACACAACTTTCTGGGTATTTCGATATTGGGTTCAACAATAGCATTCAAAGCAGCAAGTGATGAGCGAAAACGAAGAGAAATCAACAATGGGCTTGAAAAGCTGTAGCTTTTGTGTGATAGTATTGTATGAGTAGTCGGTTGTGGGTAAAGGGGAGAAAAGAGACCTCGAAAAGCAGGTGGTGGGATTATACGCATATTGAGGGGGTAGAAGAAGGTCGCTTTCCATTAACACGAAATCGAAGCTTCGGCTGAGAAACCAATTGTTTTAGTACATGTTAAGCGCATCAAATAGAGAGAGAAAGACACCGAAAGAGTAGAATTTGAAGTGGGTAAGTATCAATATCGATGTGATTATTTGTATGCTGTTGTTCGTGTTGAATGTTCACTTACCCAAAACTTGTGACATTGAAACGAAGGCGAAGTAGAGCGAGTCCGATACTAGAAGTACAAGTCTACTACAACCTCTGGGCCTCTGCCGAAAATCGCTCATTGGACTCTATTGAAAGTTACGACTCACAAATGACGCTTCACTATTTATAATCTGGTCGGTTGGAATTAGGGACGGCCATCTAGGCCGACCCGCCTGTATCCAACCCGTCTCCTACCCATTCGGGGAGAGGATTCGGAAATTTTTTCGGGAATCGGGTAGGGGATGGGGATTATTTTTAAAAAAATTCGGGGATCGTGAAGGGATGGTATTTTCAATCCCCTACCCGATCCTCTCCCCGATCCCCGCCCCTCCCCGTTCCCAGCCCCTCCCCGCATCCCCGTTTACAACACACACACACATATATATATAATTCATATATGAAGAGGACAAATAGGTGTAGATAGTTCTTTACTAAATCATGTATCTCTTTGTTTGTTATGTTTAATAAGACTCTTTGATGGATCTGAGGTATATGCACCTCACCCAAGTCGCGTTGAGGTTTTGTATGCCTGGAGGTCCCGAGAAGGGTATTGATGGCCTTGACTCGTAAACCGTTGACAGAGGGGTATATCTGAGATCCATTACAAGAATCTGAAGTAAAAATAATAAACAACGAAGATATAAGGTTTATTTTATGAAACTATCCGTTCTATCCTCAATCATATATGAATTAACACCATAAAAATGAATACACTATCTTTTGATAGATCTTCTGTATCAGTAAAAAATGAAGAAATTGTTGAGTACTCTCAGGCTCAACAACTTAATCAGTGGACAATACCCGAAGTAGAACCCAGAAGGATTTACAGATTGGGTCTATTTGATTATATCAGTAAAACTACTGTTAAGACGTCTGAGCAAACTATTTGTCTTGACACAAATGATAAAACGATCAAATTATTGTGTTTAAAAGATATTCAGCGGTATTTGCATAAGTATAAGTACTTGCATATTGGTTTGATTCAGATTGCTTTCAAACATTTGACTTTAGCAGCATTAAATTCTAGTATTCAAGCCGATTTACGTGATGCTAGATGTGATGATTGGAAATCCTCTCTCATGGGGATTGTTCAGACTAGTTTATGTCATGGACCAATATATTTTAATGTTTATCCTAATCTTGCTCTATCTTTGACTGATAGAAATTTGTTTGAAGTTGTAACTTTGCATATCCAAACTCAGGGATATAATTTTCTGCCAGGATCAGAAACTGTTGCGGTAATTTATCGTATTCATTATAAAGTTATTAATACTATGTGTCCTAACGCTATTTTGCGTAGTGATCCAGGAAAAACCGTAGTTGTTGAAAGCAACCTCTTAACCACCAACGTTGCTGTTCCTAGATTAATTGATTGGAATGAAGTTACCTTCCCAAGCTCTTGGACTATTCCGAACGCAGTCCAACCTCAGCCAATTATCAGTAGTCAAGTGGATCAAATTACCCAAACAACAGAAGGAGATATTAAGATCAGGTTTACCCCTGACATTGTAAGCCGTATTTCTCTTCCAAGAAGTGTTTCTTCAAGAAATAGCTTCCCTCCGTACAAAGTTTCATGTCTAACAACCTCAAGACACTCTGTGTCTGAAATACCAGAACAAAACCCCAACTGAAGTCCCAACAGAACCTTTAGAAACCCATATAGAAGGACTCCGTATCTCAGAACAACAAATTCCTCATGGAATTTATAGCAGTAGTGTGAGTACGAAACAGGACTCACCCACAGCCTCTGAAATGGCTTTTCATATGTAAGTTTTATGGATTATACACCTAATTCTCCTATTCGTTTATTTATCAGTAAAGACTTTATGTCTCTTGAAAATCTGGAATTCAGGACATGGTATTTTTCTAAATTTGATGAATCCGAAAGGGAATTTATCAAAACTCATTTTTATCAGGATTTGGAGTATCGACAAACTATGATATCTTTTAAAAAATGATTTTTGAATTGGTATCAAAATCAGTACCATATCGCTGTTATTCATGATTTTCAAAAGGTTTGGAGTAAATCTGATGGTACTATTATTAAATCTGTTCATCCTCCTCCAGAACCCATTAACATGGAAAACAGTAAAAACACCTTGGAAGCTATTCCTTATGTGGATGTTAATAAGGCCTCCACTTCTTCCTATTTACCTGAAAGTGTTTGTGTTATTAAACAAAATAATTTCACTAATATGAGTTTGCAGACTATTGGTCAACAGTTAATCCGTATGGAGCATGATGTTCAAGCCATCATTGAGAATCAGAAGGTTATAGTGTCCACCCCTTCTTCTTCTTTAGTCAAATCTTTGGAAGGCAAAGACACTAGACTAGATATTAAGCCACATATTCCTGTCGAAAACTTTAGATTCTCTGACCAGAAAGAGAATTCTGAGTTTATAGATCAGCTTATAGGTCGTATGGACAGTAAGCTTCATATCAGTACCCTTAGTTGCCAAAGTGGCAGTGAAGCTAATATTTCTGATGAAGAGTTAACTCCTTATCAAATTCAAACTATGCAGGATTCTTTGTAGAACATGCAGGATATGGTTCTCAATAAAGTAGATTATGCTGATAATGAGAATGTCCGTAGAACCTATTATAAAAGACCAACTCCTCAAGATCTTCTTTGGGAAGAAAATTTCTTCCAGAATCAGGTAGCCTATAGTGCCAGAACTATTTATGATTGGAATATAGATGGTTTAACTGAATATCAAATTTATGAAAATATTCAGAAGATGCTTATGTATTCAAGTGTTTGTAAAGCTGCAGGAAATAATGATAGAGATATTGCCATATTTATAATAAATGGTTTTACCGGTAGCCTTAAGGGTTGGTGGGATAATTACCTTTCCCTTGCTCAACAAGCTGAGATTGTTGGTGCGGTTAAACAAGAAATCATTACTGATATGGCCGTAGACCGAGCCTCTGGACAAATTGTATCACAACAACGAACCACTAATGTTCCTGATGCTGTTTATTCTTTAGTTCAAGCTATTATTCTTCATTTTATAGGAGCAGTAGACCAACGCCAAGAGCGTAATAGAGAATTATTACAGAATCTGAGATGTCCTTCTCTGACCCATTTTAGATGGTATAAGGATGTTTTTATTACTAAGGTTATGCAGCGCAAAGATGCGAACTCAGAACATTGGAAGGCCAAATTCATAGATGGTCTACCCCCCTTATTTGCTCAGAAGGTTCGTCAGAAACTTATGGACCTTAGTGCTGGAAATATTATCCAATGGACTAGCTGTACCTATGGACACCTTATCAGTGTTTGTGTCCAAGTGGGATTATCAATCTGCAATGATATGAAGCTGCAGTATCAACTTAAGAAGCAGAATCTCACTGGTAAGAGAGAAATTGGTGAGTTTTGTCAACAGTTTGCTTATGACATACCCACCAATTACCCTAAGAATCATCGTAGGAAAACTGTTTCTAAATCTTCCAAACCTTATAAGAGGAAGTTTAGAAGGAAATTTCAGGATAAGGATTATACCAAACCAAAGCCTAGCAGAACCAAGAGTAAAGGTAAGGAACGATCTGTACTAAGAAAAAGGAAGTCTAAATCAGAAGCCCGTTGTTACAAATGTGGCAAAATTGGCCATTATGCCAATAAATGCTTAACCAAGAAGAAGCTTAATGAACTTCAGATAGATGAAGGTCTTCGTCTTCAACTCAGTAAGCTGCTCCTCAACTTTAGTGGTGAGTCCGACCAGCAGTCTGACAGTAGTGAGGAGATTAATGATCTAGAATATTCAACCTCCTCAGAATCTGATTATTCTCAACCAGAAGCTTGCACAGGTAAGTGTTGTTCCTCTTTTCTTTCTAAGCAGGATCATTTAAAGGTTTTTGCTAACCTCAATGGGTTAAGCTTAAATGTATTGACTAAGTCACAGTAGGATATCCTTGACCTTATAGATCGAATACAAGACCCAGAAATCCGAAGGAAACTTATAGAGTTATCATTTAGTTCTCCAGTTGCAGTATCCGAATCAGAAAAAACCCCTAACACCACAAAATATTATAGTATTAATGAGGTGTTTAGTCGTTTAGAAGCAACCAGTAGTTCTAAACCAGCCACCCTTCAGGATCTCTAGAAAGAAGTCAATGAACTCAAATCTGAGTTGAAATTATTAAAGACTTCTCATTTAGAGCAGGAAGGTAATCTGATTTCAGTCAGAAATAGGCTTTCTAGTTTAGAAAGATTAAGTCTGGAACCTACTAAGATCAGAATAGAAACCCAAGAATTCGAATCTGAAATTCTCACCCCAAATTATCTGAATAGTATCAGTAAAGTTACTCATCAAAAATGGTATATTCAGATTAATCTTGTTATTAATCAAGAGTATACAATTCAGAATATTGTTGCCCTAGTAGATAGTGGTGCAGATATGAACTGTATTCAAGAAGGGCTAGTTCCTACTAAGTATTTTGAAAAAACAGTACAGTCTTTAACTGCCGCAGGAGGCAATAGAATGCATATTCACTATAAATTATCTGATGTATTGATTTGTAATGATGGTACTTGTTTACCAACTATGTTGTTTCTTGTTAAAAATCTTCAGCACCAGGTGATCTTAGGAACACCTTTTTTGAATATGATTATGCCGATCAGTAAAATTGATCAAACTGGCATTTATAGTCGTATTCAGGATCATGATATTTCTTATCCTTTTGTTACTGATCCTGAAACCAGAATTATTCAGGAATTACAAGGTTTTCTGCAAAACAAAGAAAAACAATTGAATTTTCTTCAGAAAGAAATTCAAATTATGGACATAAACCAGAAGATACAATCTCCAATTTTCCAAGAGAAAATCAAAGAGATTGAAAATTCTAACTGAAGTTTGCAGTGATTTGCCAAATGCTTTTTGGGAAAGGAAACGTCATATTGTTTCTCTTCCTTATAACCAGGATTTTAATGAAAAATTTATTCCAACCAAGGCTCGACCGAGCCAAATGAAATCTGATTATTTGGAACTTTGTAAAAAGGAGATTCAGACTCTCCTTGATAAAAAAATTGATTAGGAGAAGCTATTCCCCTTGGAGCTGTACTGCATTTTATGTCAACAAAAATGCTGAAAAAGAACGGGGTGTTCCTTGTTTGGTTATTAATTATAAACTTCTGAATGATATTTTGAAATGGATAAGATATCCAATTCCAAACAAGAAGGATTTGTTAGAAAGATTGCAATCTGCAGTTATCTTTTCCAAATTTGATTTAAAATCAGGATATTGGCAGATTCAAGTACAAGAAAAAGATCGGTATAAAACTGCATTTGTTGTTCCTTTTGGACATTATGAATGGAATGTTATGCCATTTGGATTGAAAAATGCTCCATCAGAATTTCAGAATATTATGAATGAAATATTTTCTCCCTATTCTGAATTTTGTATTGTTTATATTGATGATATCTTAATATTCTCATCTTCTATTGATCAGCATTTTAAGCATCTTAGAGCTTTAAAGGAAGCCGTGAAATGCAATGGCTTGGTTATCTCAGCCTCTAAGATGAAATTATTTCAAACAACAGTAAGATTCCTAGGACATAACATTCATCAAGGAACTATTATTCCTATAGACCGTAGTATTGAGTTTGCTTCCAAGTTTCCAGATGAAATTAGGGAAAAAACTCAACTTCAAAGATTTTTGGGAAGTTTGAATTACATAGCTGATTATTACCAGAATCTTGCCCAAGACACTGCCATTCTGTATCAGAGATTACAGAAGAATCCTCCTCCATGGACTGAGGATCATACCAAAGCAGTAAAAAGAATTAAGCTTAGGGCAAAGCAGTTGCCTTGTTTATGTTTAGCCAACCCAGCTTGGCATAAAATAGTAGAGACTGACGCCTCTAACATAGGGTATGGAGGCATTCTCAAGCAGCAGAATCCTCAAACTCACAAAGAAGAGTTGGTACGATTTACTTCAAGATCGTGGAAAAAAGCTCAGCTTAATTATTCCACTATAAAAAAAGAAATGCTTTCTATTGTGAAACGTGTTTCCAAATTTCAGGATGATTTATTAAATCAAACTTTTCTTCTTCGTATTTATTGTAGCTCTGCTAAGTTTATTTTAGCAAAGGCTGTTAAGAACCTTGTTTCTAAGCAGATATTTGCCAGATGGCAATAAGAACTTTCTGCTTTTGATTTTAAAATTGAATATATAAAAGGAGAGCAGAATTCCTTACTAGATTTTTTAACTAGAGAATTTTTGCAGCATGGATGAAGCACAGCGAGAGCTTATTAAATCAGAAATGAACCGTATCTGGATTCAATCAGTAGTTCAGCCTTATACTAAGGCCAATCTCCATTATTAGACTTTTAAGCTTAAATAATGTATTAAAAAGTTGAAAGACAATGGTCATCCAGATGATGAAGCTGATTGTGCTTATATGAGCTGTACCATTAGCAGGCTTTATAGAACTTTGAAGGTTTTATCCAGAGCTTAATAAATTCATTTCTTTGCAGTAATCCCTTGCAGTATGGAACCACTTGACCGAGGTCGGGGCCGTGGTCGTAATCGTGGCGGTAGAAAATCAGGATCTTAGCAGTATGGAAGGGGCAGAGTTCCTCTCTCCTTAACAGAATTTCCAACTTTGGGAGAATCCTCCAGTCAGCTGAAGCAAAAATCAGCAAAAGAGGTCTTTGAACAAGGTCCTCAATATGTTAAAAAGAATATAACAGAACCATTGATCCCTTTTTCTGCAGGAGATCTAAATCTGCAACCACAGGATCCGTGGAGCCTTAAGGAAAGGTATCTACAAAATCAGCAATTTACAGTTCAGGAAGGAAAACCTCGATACATTTACGAGGCTATTCTTACTGAAACTTCATCAGTACAACTTACTCATCATTACCTTGAAGAAGGTAACAGTAGGACCCCAATTACTTACTCTAAAATGTACATTGTTAGAGTAATCCATCCGCAGGAATGGGGCTTATCAACATTTGCAACCAGAACATTGAAAATAAATAGCAAAAGTACAATTATTGGGACTATGCCCGTGCATGGACATATGCCCTCTATTATCAGAATCCAGTAAGAACCCATTCATGGTTCTTTATTATAAATCCGGAGATTGTGCAGAAAGAGATTGGTTTCCCAACATGGTTTCTCCATTGGTGGAATATCATTCACTAGAAATTGAAGTCTTCCCAGAAGCTATTCAGAAACAATTCCCTGTATGGTATAAATACCATCCAAAATTAAAGGGAATAACAGCAGTAAATCCTCCAGTTGGACAGGACCTGTTATGGTTTTGTTCTGAATTCAAAATCATCTAGATTTGGCAATGGAGTTATGAGATAACCGAAGATCATCTGCATATACCAGAAATACAAAGAAATTTCTTTGTTAAATGGTGGTCTCGTTTTGAGACTGATAAATGTTTAATATTTATCAATGAAACCATTGAGCAGTACAAGGCTGATTACATGAATCAGGCCTCAAGCAGTAACCCATCTCAGGGTCCAGTAACTTTTGTTCAACAAATAAAAATGATGATTCAAAGTCAAAATCCGAAGTTATCTGAGCATGAGCAAGATATTAAGCTCATGGAAATCATCAAAGATCAGTATCTAGCAGTACAAGGAGCTAGCCCTTCTCAGGCAGACTCCAAGAGTGACACTTCTATGTCCTCCCAACAGGACTATGGTCAATTTACATGTTTAGGAGGAGAATCTCAAGATCCAAATGAAACTAAAGAAATGAATTTTGATGAAGCAGATCTTTGGGATTCATTAATTGAATTAAAACAGCAAAAGGCCAAAGAAAAGAAGAAACATCGGTAGCTCGTCATCCATGATGACATCAACAGTATTCGTCGGCACAAAGCGACAACAGCAATATAAACGTCATCCATGATGTCATTGTAATGCCCGTCACGGATAAATGGTGTTTAATTGGTATTTTTCGAGTGATTATGAGTTTTGGGCTTTAGGCTAATAGAGACCAAAGTTGGAGGGCGTGGAGTGTAATTTTACCAAGATATTTCTTATCTTTCCCTTGTTCTGATCCATAACATCAGAGAGAGAGAGAGAGAGTACGTTGGAGAGAGGGGAAGAAGAAGAAAAAGAAAGAAGAAGAAGGGAAAAAATTAGGAAAAAACTTAATTAAAGGTAAGTTCTTGGAATGCCACGTGGCCGCGCCGATACGGGCCCACACGGGTGCCGTTTCGGGACGGGGTGTGACAGTTTGGTATCAGAGCTAGTACGTTCTAGACTCTGTGTTGGGAGTCGGCTGGGGTTTGGTAGTGGACCATAGGAGTCTCGTGTCTGTCGAATAGAGGTTAGTGGATGACTAACGTGTGAGATATATGTATAGCTTGTGTTTGCTGTTGGCTGTTTTAAGTTGTTGAGACAGATTTTGAGAAATGAATTCAGAGCATACGGTTCATGCGGAAGATGGGGCATCTAGTGGGAATGAGGTGGAACAACAAATTCCTTTGCAACCGCCTATTGTGGGGAACGCTGATAGAGTTCTTGCAGCTCTAGCTCAATTTACTGAGCGACAAGCAGAATTTATGTTGTGGCAGAATACACGGGAAATGGCTCGGGATTCAGGTACAGGATTGCTTGAACGTTTCAAGAAATTGTTCACAGTGGAGTTTGAGGGAACCGTGTTGCCTAGTGATGTTGAGGAATGGTTAAAGGCTGTGGAGCGAGTGTTGGATGCAATGGGGGTGACCGATGCGCAAAGAGTAACCTTGGCAACTTTCAGTCTAAAGGGCGAGGCACGAAATTGGTGGGAGGCTCTGAAAAGACAGTTGACAGCACCTTTACCTGGGGTGGTACCGGCGGTTCCACAAGTTGTAACGTGGGAACGCTTTGTCAGAGGGTTCAATGATCAATATTGTCCGGAGAGTTATCGATTGGAGCAGGAGGCAGCTTTTATTCGTTTAGAACAGGTTACTATGACGGTTCCGGAGTATGAAGCAAGGTTTGCGGCTTTGTCTCGATATGCTCCAGAATTGGTTGACACAGATGCAAAGAGGTGCAGGCAGTTCCGACTAGGACTTAACCCGGATGTGTTTAAAGGGCTAATAACATTTCGAGAGAGAGACTATGCCGATTTAGTGGATATGGCTAGGAGGACGGAGAAGAGTTTGCATAATTGTGGTGATAAACAGGAGTCTAACAAAAAAAGTAAAACGGAGGGAGCAGCCTTTGAGACATTTAGTGGTAGTAATAATGAGGGCGAGCAACAGAGGTCACAAAGTGTTGGGAATCAAAGTGCTGGGAGAACACAAGGTGGTTCATCAGGGTGGTGGAAAGGGGAATCTGAACAGGGGGCAAACAAGCAAGCTATGAGTGGCATTGCCACAACACGTTACTGTTTCAATTGTGGGGCTGCGGATCATATGGCAAAGGAGTGTCCAAGTGCGGCTAGGGGTCCTAAGTGTTTTTCCTGTGGTGAGTTTGGACATAGGGCAGTGCAATGTCCGCATGCACAGACACCAGCGGCATCTTCTGTGGGTAGTGTACAAGGGGGTAGAGGTGGAGGAGCAGGGGGGTCTTCGGCACCGGCCAGGGTGTATGCACTTATTCATCAGGGGGCTCAGGCTTCGGCCGATGAGGTGACAGGTATTTGTATGGTTTTCGGTATGAATGTCACATGCTTTAATTATTGTTATGGGTAAATAATTTCGGGGATGAAATTTCCCAAGGGGGGAAGAGTTGTAATGCCCGTCACGGATAAATGGTGTTTAATTGGTATTTTTTGAGTGATTATGAGTTTTGGGCTTTAGGCTAATAGAGACCAAAGTTAGAGGGCGTGGAGTGTAATTTTACCAAGATATTTCTTATCTTTCCCTTGTTTTGATCCATAACATCAGAGAGAGAGTACGTTGGAGAGAGGGGAAGAAGAAGAAGAAGAAAGAAGAAGAAGAAGAAGGGAAAAAATTAGGGAAAAACTTAATTAAAGGTAAGTTCTTGGAATGCCACGTGGCCGCGCCGACACGGGCCCACACGGGTGCCGTTTCAGGACGGGGCGTGACAGTCATCAACAGTAGTAGATATTTTGTAAATCGTCATCAATGACGTCATGTACAGTAACTGCTACAGTAGGTCGTAGCGTTTATTTAAAGCTGTAATCTGCCATTTGTTAGGCAGGCTTTACCAGCACTCTCTCTCTCTCTCATCCCTCCAACTCTTCCACTCCACTTGTAAATTACCTCCCTTTCCTACCATCAATAAAATCAGTACAATTCTAGTAAGTCTTTATTTATTTATTTATTTACGATCCTTGTCTCTTTGGCTCATAGATATACATATATATAATATATTTATTATATTATAAGTTTTTTAAAAATTTTTTTCCACCAGGAGGCAAGAGCAACCAGATTATACCCATTAAACCATTTTATGCATAAGGCACATCCTGTGTGTTGCAAATGCAGTTTACATATTTAATTTAATGGGTAATGGCAATGAGATTGCACGGATGGAATGGAATTTTGGCCGTGGGGGTTGAATTTAATGGGTAATGGCATGGACTAGTGCATGAATTTTTGGATCCCCGTTCCCCGCATCAGGGCGGGGATGGAGGTTAAAATAAAATCCCCTGTGGGGATCGGGGAGGGGATGGGGATTGATATAGGTTCGGGGATCGAGGATGGAGGTAGTGGTATTCACCCCCTACCCTCCCCATGCCCATCCCTAGTTGGAATGTGAGGAACGCGGCGGAAGGGAAGAGAAAGTTCCAATTTTTTCTCTTTTTCATGCTTTGGTTGCTCTGTTTGGAAAAAAAGAGAGAGAGAAAAAACATAAAATACTTAAGAATAGAAGTAGAGGAAAAATTGAAGAGGGAATGGAGGAAAATTAAATTGGAAAAGAGAAAAGAACAGAAAATAATTAAGAATAGAAGTAGAGAAAATTTGAAGAGGAAATGGGAGGAAAATTAAATTGGAATTTGAATTTTTTTTTTTTATGACAGGAAGAGAAAATTAGGGAGGAGACAATCGAGAATAACAAAATAGATTACTAAAAGAAAACGATATACTTTTCGTCTTTTAAATTAGGTCTGCGTTGGTAATTAACCACGCAAATACTCATCTTTTTTATTTTGACTCATATATTATTCCCATCGCAAATGCTCACCATAATTTAATTTATTAAATTTCGCGTCGTATTAAATTTCACGTCAACAAATTCCTATAATTTCCATCCAAATACTCATCCTTCTAATATTTTTATTTATTAACTTTTGCGTCCATTAGTTCCTTCGCAAATACCTCACATCCCCGCCGCAAAATACTCTTTTTTACTAAGTTGTCCATAACAACCGTCGCAAATACAAACCTCCCATTGCAAATACTAAGTTTGTATTGACTTGTGCTTTGGGGAGTACCATTACAAATACTAATCTTTTCTAGTATTGGTGGGTCGCAAGTACCTCAAAGTACCGCCACAAATACTAATCTTTTTTTAATATTGGTGGGTCGCAAATACCCAACCTCCTGTCGCACATATTCCTTTTCTATTAACTTCTGTATCAACAACTACTGTCACAAATACCTCACATTACCGTCACAAATACCATCTTTTTTAATATTGGCAGGTCACAAATACCCAACCTCCCATCGTAAATATTACTTTCCTATTAACTTTCTATCGGTAAGGACTGTCACAAATACCACACGTTACCGTCACAACTCTTAATCTTTTTTAATATTGGCGGGTCACAAATACCTCAAAATTCTTGTCGGAAATACTCATCCTTTTGATATTTCTAAATTTTGGCATCAATAAATACAGTCGCATATACCTCAAATCATTGCAAATACTCATAATTTTGATATTTTTATTTTATTTAACTTTGTGTCGATAATTATTGTCGCAAATACTCTTTTTTTTATTAAGTTTTGCAGTGGTAATTACTGTCGCAAATAACTAATCTCCTGTCGCAAATATTCCCTTTTATTTAACTTTGGCGTCAGTAAATACATTGCCATCGGTATTTTTTTCCCTCAATTATATTTTCTTTCATTCCTTTCCTTTTTTTTCACACCTTTCACATAGACCACAAGGATTTTAGATAGCTCATGCTGCTATACTTATCTCTATAAGGTCTAGACCTAATTGCGTGCGTGAATGAGAGCGTGAGTGTGAGGGTGAAAACATAATCTAAAAATATACCAAAGTACGAAAATTAACTTGAGCGAGGATTGAGAGCTCGAGCGTAGAATAATAATTGAGAACGATAATGAAGTGTCTAACTGAATAATTATGGAACTAAATAATCTATCATGTAACATGTTGGGCACCTGTGGGTCTTTTTGAATCCATAATAAGAATTGCTAACTTTAAAATAATTAATTGAATAATCATTTTAGTTGGAGATAGCACATAAGTTTTCATCTCTATCATGAATGGTTATGTTTCCATCCTTTTTCACTTGTGAAATACCACGTCTATCCTTATTTAGTGACGTGTATATAAACACATATATTTATTGTTACTTAATTAGCCAATTAGGTGGGACGCAATTAAGATTTTGTGGGATGTGATTGATCCTTGCCCAAAATAAGAGAATCTCTTCTTTCCAAAACTAACAGAACATCAAGGTCCCCATGTTTTTATGGTTCGATTTGTATGTAAAAAGAAATTATGACAAAAACACACATGCATAGCATAAATCATGGTAAATTTGTTATATATGTAATTTCCTTAGGTTTTATGGTAAATATGCTACCCGAAATCTACGATAATATGGATTTTATTGTACTTTCGCGTACCCATAAGTCATGTTGTCAAATTGAAATTTTACCACATAATATCATTATTTAGTGATGATCTACCACTGTAAATGATTTTTATTATAATCCGTGACATGATACAAAGTTGACCACATTACGCATTCTCTTTTTAACCGTATTCCATAGGTACATTTTATTCGTTGTAATCCACAAGCTATAAAAAAAAAAAAACTAGAGGAGCAATTTATGATTAATTTGTCAACATAAGTATTTGACAATAGAGGTTTGATTTCACCAACGCAGGTTGGTTCAAGTGGTTCGGCACTTGTTCCCCTCAAGCAAGGTCTCGAGTTCGAGTCTTGTGAATGGAGGAAACTTGCGCTGGGAGAGCTTTACCCCTTCGTGGGCCGACCCGGCTCGAACCGGATTTAGTTGGGGTCCAGTGGGCTTCCGGAAACCGGTGGTTTAGACAAAAAAAAAAAAAGAGGTTTGATTTCAAGCTTAATTTTATTATATTTCACGGTAAAAACCATGGTAAATATGGCCAATTCCATCCATTACCCTGGAATTACGGTAACATATGTTTGTACCAGTAAACATTGTAAATTCAAGTGAACTTAAGTTTATATACAAATCATGGTAAAAGAAATTGATCTCTAATAAAAAAATTGAACTTTTAATCACAGTAATCATGGTAAAATATCGACCAATTGGGTAAAGTCTACGGAGATGGTTAAAATATCAAGCAAATCGTAAGCATCGGTTTGCTCAGATGTCGGGCGGGTTCGGATGAGTTTCATGGAGAAATCACGTAAACTTCACAAATCCAAAATCAAAATACACAAACTTCGTCGATCCATTTCATATACCAAAAGAACTTGATTCAAACATAGTTTCAAGCCTTCAACACAGATTTAAGAAAAAGAGGAAGAAGAGCAAATGCCAAATGTCAAAATTAAGATAAATGTTAGATCTAGTGCATTTACTTGAACCCAAATGCCATAAAAATTATGGATCTCAAAAATAAAGAACCGCCGTTGTTTTTTCCATATGAGGTCTCAATCCATGAAGACATAGTCCCCGTATGATATCTCTCATGAGCCACGAAGAAATAGTCCTCAGGAACCCATCCTTTGTAGTTTGACATTGCTGTTACAGCTAGGGATGGAATTCTGACCCATACAATTCGAATCGTTCCCTGCCCCATTCGGAATGGAGTTTTATCAAGGATCGGATCGGATTTGGAGGGGAAAAAAATTAAAATAAACGAGGATCGGGTTGGAGACAGTTCCTCATACCCTCGACTCGTTCCCCTCTCTATTGTTTATTATATATCTAATATGTTATTTCTATTTAAACCCCTAAATTATAATTAATTATTTGGGTTTCCCCATATATATCTCTACTAGTTTACAAGGACGCATTGAGGTGCGGACGAGCCCGGGCGACCGCCCTATACAAATTTAAAAAATTTCTTCAAATTCTTAGTATTTTTTTTTTATTTTTATTACAAACAATAACATTTTTTAAGATTGTGCATTTATACAAAAAAATTAGCACGAGTTTTAATATTTTATCTACGAAGGAGAATGTGAGCTGTTGGATGAAAATATTGTGTGGAGACTTATGAAATACTGTGGACATGAAAAATGGAACATTCATTGTAGGAGGATTCTAGAAGGAGAATGTGAGCCGTTGGATGAAAATGATCCTAGCCGTTTTATTGAGAAGGTGCATGGCTATAAAAGGCAAGGATGTGCTTCTTTTATGAGTGTGTGTTTTTTGTAAATCATAGTACAAGTCTAGCCTCAAATTCCATATGTGATAATAATATTTTATATTCGCCCACCTAATATTAAACTCTTGCGTCCTTCCTTGCTCAAGAACTTTGAGTCAAAACTTTTCGAGAATATTCTGGGTAATATAATTTTAGTTGATGAAACTGGAGAAAATAGTCGATCATAATCTTAGTCTAAGATTTTTTTTGAAAGATTCAATTTTTCTTTTCCAAGATGAACAATATGAACAATTGTGATTGGCCAGCATTTCAGGATGTTTGTGAAAATCTGGATGAAATCGAAATGTGAGGTGATCACATTGAAGTGTTAAGACCTGAAGTTGAGTTGGAGCTATTGCAGTTGTAGAATCAGCTGCAGGATGTTCACCCTCAAGATATTGTAGAACTAACATCAACCAGAGATCAACTACAATAGAGGGAACAATACCTGCACCTTCAGGTTGAAGCTTTACAAGCGGCTTTTGTTGACTGTATAGCTAATCTAAACTTTGAAGATGGATTGGTCCTATTAAGAGGAAATTGTGTTAGGGCGCTAAGAAGGGCAATGGGACATCTGGGAAGTGCCTCTGCTCGAGAATATTTTTTGGGCTTGGCATTATGATGTAGCTATTACGAAGGGTCAACACCACAACAATTAAAACTAGAAAATTTTGGAAAATGAATAACTTACTTACGATTCTTGGTTCGACTGGATAACAATACCTCCAGAAGAGCTTTCTGGCCACCCTTCCAAAACCTTTCTGGCCACAAGCCAGCCCATATGAATTTTGGATCCAGAAGAATGGGGTCCCACTATCCACCCCCGACCCTTAGACAAGTGCAGCATGGAAGATTGGTTTTTCCTTTTTATCCTTGGCATTTTAGTTCACCACGGTAGATGCCCTAAAAAAATAAGAAGTCCATTTGAATAACTAACCAACAAATTATCAATGGCAACAATGACCAAGAAATAGCCACGGTCAATTCACTAGTAAGCATTTACATGTCATATCCAAGTTATGGGGCATGTAAATATTTATAGCCATAAACTAAGTGCTCCATTATCTCATATCATACCTTCTTGTATAAGCAAAAAGAATTGTAGGTCACAAACTCCCCGAAAATGGGATGACGATCAATCAGCTATGAAATTCTCTCCTAGTTATTATCAAATTCTCTCCCAGTTTAATTCCTTTTTGTTATGCAATCCTTGACTGTAATTGAATTTTATTTGGTTTGTTAGGATTTTTGTTAAAAACTTGAAATTTTCTGCCGTGTTTTTCATTAATTGGCATGGACATCAGATTTGTTGTTATGAAAAGAAAAAAAGTTTGAATTTGTTAATTTTTTTTCTAGGTAACTTTTGGATGGGGGCAGGGATGAAGGGTGTAGGTGATTCCCCCGGGGTGGGGACGAAGGCATATAAGGGTTTCGAGGATCGAAGGCGGGAATGGTCAAATCCGTCCCCATTGCCATCCCTGGTTACAACAAAAGGGATTAAGGTATTTTCTATGCCTTTCATTGGTTTAGGATTGGGTTGCTTTGAAGGAGAAGAAGTAATCCATACAGGCGGAGAGAGAGAGAGAGAGAGAGAGAGAGAGAGAGAGAGAGAGAGATTGACTGATAATGGAAACCTACAATGGAAAGGGAGAAAGTGAGGATTTTTATAGTATTTTGAAGGTTAAATTCCTTAGGGACCCCCTCATCTTTACTCATTTTCCCAACTGACCCCCTAACCTTTAAAAGCGTCCAAACTCACCCCTTCATCTTTCATCGTTAGCCATACAGACCCTTTCTGTTACAAACCCGTTTGTACTTACGAGATTTGCACATTTTTTAGACCAAAATGCCCTTCAACAGCACTGCTCCTCTCTACTCTAAACTTCATCTCTCTCATTTCAATCTCTTCTTCAACCGATTGGAACTCTGCTCCTCTCTCGCTCCCTCTCTCTCTCCAACAAGTTTTGCATATCTTCCTAAATGACATGTGGGAAATGGAGATCGAAGAGATCGAATTAGTACTCGAGAAGATCTGGGACCTGCATGACAAGCTCACCGACGCAATCCACTCGATTTCTCGATCTCACTTATTGATAGCCCAAAAACAAGATTCCTGGTCCTGTTCAAGCTTGGATCAAGCTGGGTTTGACGAAAACAGAGCCAAATAAACTTTAAAGACTTCACAAGTCCACATCCAAATCGCGACCCACTTGATTTTCGAGCTTGAAACTTGTTGATTAGGGTTCAAAATCTACTAGGTTATGGTCCAAATGCTTTGAATCTCACAAGGCAGTGCTCGAATCTGAGTTTTAGGTTTTGAAATCCTTCGAAACAGATGATTCAGGGTTTGCAAGAGTTGATTTGTAGTGATCAAGGTTAACTTGGTGTTTATGGAGGTGGATTGGAAGTTTCTATTAATGAGTGGGTTTTGCTCGCATAGGGCTGTCATAATACTCCTATTAATCCCAATTGGGTTTTCAATTCTGAAAGAGGAAGAAGAAAGAGAGAGTGTATTTGTTTCCTTTTTATTATGTAGGTTGTTTTGTTTTTCACAAATTAAAAAAAAGATATATACATATCTTTTTTTTTTGGGTATGTATTTTTAAATGTACATATTTAGAGAAAAAAAAAATCAAATTTGAAAACAAAACATGAACACTCTGATTTTGAAATAAAAAAACAAATTCACTAAATTTTATTTTTGAAAATATAATTTTTTTTTTTTTTGTAAACAAGCACACTAAAAAAAATAAAAGAAAGAGAGAGGGGATGACTGTGGATGATTTTCATAGATGAGGGGGTGAGTGTGGCTGTTTTTTAAGGGGTATTATAGTCATTTGACGTCATTCCGTTAACAGAGTAAGGAGTGTTTTACATTTCGCATAGATGAAGGGGTGAGTTTGGACGCTTTTAAAGGTTAGGGGGTCAGTTGGGAAAATGAGTAAAGATGAGGGGGTCTCTAAGGAATTTAACCTATTTTGAAAGCGTGAGATTAGGAATGTTATCCGTGTATATCCCAAAATAACAGGTGAGGACCTCTTTAAGTTTAGATTATGGTCTCAATTTTTTTTTTTTTTGCCTATATATTGTCAAAAGAAAGGGAAACGTAGTGCAATAACGACAAAACTGAATTGATTCAAATATGAGGATGAAAACATAATCTCAAAAAGTGGACGAGATGAAAACTTAACCCATATTAGGCTGGATGACCAATATTTAAGTACCACCTTTAAAATTCATCAACAATATCAGTCACGACCAATTTATGATGTTTTCAAAAACTAATCAATAAATAAATTCCAATACCTTTATCGTAAGTGAAATTGCTTTCAATCTTGAGTAACAATCTATTTTTCAAGATAAACGTGTCTTGTAATTGTATTAATATGTATCCTATCAACATGATTTTTGACATGATTAATGGTCTTGACATGCTTTAAAAGATGAATAATTCTAATCTTTCATGTAGGTCATTTTTGTATAGATTGGCTCGATTTCAAACAGCTAGACCGGTTGTACCCGAAGGCTGGGTCGAATTTCGGCTTGTTTAGTTTTTTACTCTTGAGCTCTGTAAATCCCATATGGACGGTGGTCAAGTCCGTCGTGAAGGCCGACATGCATATCAGCCAATTTTGGACTTCGTTTGGATCCGTTTTGGACTTCCTAGAGAATTGTTTACTTGTTGATTTATGTCTTTGGATGCAAGGAAATCTATTTAGGCAAGTATTGGCTTTAGGAAGGATTCTGTGACTATAAATATAGCCTTACTTTCATCTATGTTTTAGAGGGGTCTCATATGTAGACCTAAATGGTTCTTTCTGCGATCTTCACCTGTTTCTGGTTACCCCTTTCATGGTGGGTTCTGTAGGCTTTCGGCCATCTAAAAGATCAACTGTTTTGGTGATTCTTTGTGGTTGAAACCATAGGATTTCATGCGAATCATCTATATTTGTGTAACATCCGGTCATGTCTATGGAACTCTGTTCCTTTTGTGTCTCTTGATTAAAACCACATGTGTTTTGTGAGACTTGATGAAAGAGAATCTATATTTGGTAAGAGATTCCAATTGGGTTTGGCGAGTGTCTGTTTTTGTCACTATTGTAGCTCTTCAGAGCATTGTTCTCGTCACATAGTGGAACCACCTTTCGTTTGCTTGCCCCCGTGGAGTAGGTTTACATCCGTAAGCCAAACTACGCAAATCTTGGTGTCTCTCTTAATTTAATTTTATTTTTTTGTTATTTGGTTTCTCCGTTTAATTATTCGCAAACGTTTAATTTGTTACTTCTCCAGTACATGGCCATCAACAATCCTTGGGTTGTGGTTGGGTTCTTAAGGGGCCTGCCGCACAATCCAATGGACCACAACGACACGGTCCAATATCTTTGTAGAACCGAAGAGGATCCAGTGACGAGTAAGAAACAAATAATTTTTGCACCTTCTATTACCAAAATTAATTTAATTACCCTTAAGGAGTCCAACGTTTTACTTGCAATGTGATCAAACCTAACTTGTCAACGGACAAAACCAGTAACTTGTCCCTGCAATGTTCGGTTGTTGCTTTCATATTTTATGATTCGCGTATATTGCTCATAGGTGTTTTGACCTGCTGTACTAAAATCTAAAGCATAGAGGTACTCCCCACCAGAATCCCCAAAAAATGCCTGATTTTTGTTAAGGGATACAATCCCGCGTTGCTTAGGTATGGAATGAGTGATCACTTAATAACATTTGGGACCTCTCCATTCATTGTCAATTATTTCTGAGATGGAACATTTTATAACATTCATAATCTAAAACCCAGAACGGCAAACTAGCAAAAAGAGCTACATGCTGATAGACCCAAAAAAAGACTACACATAACAGACCTCAAATGTGGTTGCACGTGTGTGTGTGTTGGGGGGGGGGGGGGGGGGGGGGGGGGGGTTATGGAATACAATCCCACACGGTGTTATGGAATACAATCCCACACATTGGTTGGATATGAAATTGGTGATCAGTTAACCTTACGTAAGTTTTTATTTTCCTTTTCATATGATTAACATTTCTCTTGGGGACAGAGCCATTGCGACAAGTGGCGTCAACTAACCCCATTATATTGAGATATCATCTCAATAAATTAATTACCTATTTAACCCTATTAATTAACAATCCGAGCTTCACTCCTGATTGAATTCATTATTATACTTTTTGCCCAAACAAATAAAAACAGCTCATCATTTTACTAGACGACTCTTGATTCTAAAATTCGTTTTGGTCTGGAATGGGGGTTTAAATGATTCCAGAAAAGGCTAAGATAATGTTCAAAATGATAATGTCCTTGTATATTTTGAAAACAAACTAAGCCACATCCTCTCATTTGATGTCATTTTGACGAATTCCAACAAATAAACGTGCGAGGAGTGTATTGTTTCCTAATTGGACCACTAGGGCCCTATCACATTGACAAAATTTACGTAACTCAAGAAATGTTAAAATTGTGCTTACCCATCTTTCTCTCCACATTGTGAATCCGCCGACATCAAGAGCGAAGGTTTTGGACAAAAAGATTTAGTTTACTGTCGAGCAATCAAATTATATGAAAACTGGTAATGTTATAAACTGAAGACTCGCCTCTCTTTTTGCCTTAGGTTAGTGTTGATTATCGAACAATTAAATTATATGAAAATAGGTAATGTTATATACTGAAGACTCGCCTCTCTTTCTGACCTAAGTTAGTGTCGACTTTCGAGCAATCAAATTATACGAGAACAAGTAATGTTATATACTAAAGATCCGCCTCTCTTTCGACAAAAAAAAAAAATAGTCAAATAAATGATTTGTGAATCTGCCGCCATCAAGAACGAAGGTATTGGATAGAAAGATTCAGTCTACTGTTGAGCAATCAAATTATACTCCATGAGAACATGCAAGGTTATAAATTGAAGACTCGTCTCTCTTTCTGCCCTAGGTTAGTGTTGACTATCGAGCAATCAAATTTTATGAGAACAGATAATGTCATATACTCGAGACTCGTCTCTCTTTTTGACCTAAGTTAGTGTCGACTTTCGAGCAATCAAATTATATTAGAAGAGGTAATGTTATATATACTGAAGAATCGTCTCTCTTTCGGGGGAAAAAAAAGATTTAGCCAAATAAATGCCGTGTAAAAAATATTGATGTAACTATAGTATATCCCTGCCCCATGTATTCTCAAAATTTGGTTTCACGACCAAAAAAATAGCATCTTTTAACCAAGTTAACCACAATAATGAAAAAGCTATGATGTGTGTCTATCTTCCTCTCCTGATCGGTCATTAAAAGCGAAGGTTTTTGGATAAAAAGATTAAGTCAAGTAAATGCTTTTGGGTCACAAACATTAAAGTAATCTTTAACCCCTTTACTTCTCAAATTACTTTATTCGTTTCACACCCAATATCTATTTTTATGAAAGAGTACTAAACCACACAAACACGAAATATACCTGCAACGTTAACAAAAGGATCAGCCTTGTTGGGTACGTACACTGACGTACGATATATGCACGCAATGCATTTTAATCGTTCATCTCTAAAATCAATGGTTCAGATTTTAAATAAATTATTTGTGCGAACAATTTATTTAAAGTCCAGGTTGTCGAAAAAGCTTTTGAACGGTTAAGATGCATCGTTCGTGCATTTGACGTGCGCAAGCGTGCGTACTCATAGCTTTTTTGCCAAAGGACACTAGCTAGTTGTATTTCAAGTAAATTAATTGCAGAAACTCTATGCACACATTTAAAATACATTTCTGGACACAACTGTATTTGAAATCGTTCAATGCATAAGGATCCAAATGCATCGGTCGATTTCGAAAACACCTATTCCAATTTAAGCCAACAATTTTTGGGCAGCTCATGATCAATGATTGAGCAATGTATTCCATGACACGTCATTCTGTTTGGGCATGTAAAAGAACACATTGCGTGCGTATTCTATCTCACTGCATTTTGCATAAAGGTCAACAAGAGCAGAGCCAACGTAAACATCTTCGAATGTCCCACTTTTAATCACCTCTACATGCACTTGTTTCCCGAACTCTAAGTCCAAGCACATAGAACCAGCTTTCAAACTAGTAGCTAAGGTAAACTCGTTCGGTCTAATACCTTCCTTCCTCATCTCACTAAACAAGTAAACACCATCACTGCCATACCCTTCAGCAACAAACCCGGCGATTAGAGCCGTCCAAGACACGACATCCCGACCCGGCATTTCATCAAACACTTGACGTGCAAACTCCAAACTATGACACTTTGCATAGAAATTAATCAATGAAACCCACAAATGCATATCTGGGTCTATCCCCTTTTTTATCACCTGCCCATGAATTGCCTTCCCTTCATTCAGAGACAAGTTCAAAGCACAATTTCGGAGCAGTTGTGAGTACCGTTTAAGCCTCTCTATTCCACCAAAATCTTTAACCCCTCTAGTACCCAACGTATCCAAATTCACCCCAATTTTAGTTTTCCTTTCAAGTATATTGCTTGGCACACTTGACTCTGGCCAATTTGCACTACACAACTTTCTGGGTATTTCGATATTGGGTTCAACAATAGCATTCAAAGCAGCAAGTGATGAGCGAAAACGAAGAGAAATCAACAATGGGCTTGAAAAGCTGTAGCTTTTGTGTGATAGTATTGTATGAGTAGTCGGTTGTGGGTAAAGGGAAGAAAAGAGACCTCGAAAAGCAGGTGGTGGGATTATACGCATATTGAGGGGGTAGAAGAAGGTCGCTTTCCATTAACACGAAATCGAAGCTTCGGCTGAGAAACCAATTGTTTTAGTACATGTTAAGCGCATCAAATAGAGAGAGAAAGACACCGAAAGAGTAGAATTTGAAGTGGGTAAGGGCATCCTTATCAGGAGTACCAAATTTTTCACCAAATTTAACTTCAAAAATACCTTTTATAAATTTAGCAAGTCACTTTCCAAAAACTCACAAAATCAGACTCTCTATCCAAACTTAACTATATTAAACTATTCCCCTCAAATCTATAAAAAAAAAAAAAAAATTTCTCTCTACACGTGACCCCCCAGGAGAGAACTTTCGGCACAACAAAAGAAGTGGACCCCGCCACTTTCTCCCGCCACCCACACACAAGTCTACATGTGACCCCCCCCCCCCCCCAACCCAGTCTACTGTTCTCCCCTCCCTCTCTCTCTGCGCCAACTGGACAAAGTAACCCGGGAAAAGGAAAAAAAACTCAATTGATGCGTGAACAGTACCGCACCAAATTTGGTGCGGTACTGTAGCAAAGTTACAAGTTTTGTAAATTTACAAAATATTTGTTAAGTCTGATTTTGAAGGGTTTTGGTACATTTCACTCATCAAATTTAACTTTTCAACAATTTGTTAAGTGTGATAAAGATGCTCTAAGTGTCAATATCGATGTGATTATTTGTATGCTGTTGTTCGTGTTGAATGTTCACTTACCCAAAACTTGTGACATTGAAACGACGGCGAAGTAGAGCAGAGTCCGATACTAGAAGTACAAGTCTACTACAACCTCTGGGCCTCTGCGAAAATCGCTCATTGGACTCTATTGAAAGTTACGACTCACAAATGACGCTTCACTATTTATAATCTGGTCTGTTGGAATGTGAGGAACGCGGCGGAAGGGAAGAGAAAGTTCCAATTTTTCCTCTTTTTCATGCTTGGTTGCTCTGTTGGGAGGGAGGGAGAGAAAAGAACAGAAAATAATTAAAAATAAAAGTAGAGGAAAAATTGAAGAGGAAATGGGAGGAAAATTAAATTGGAAAAGAGAAAAGAACAGAAAATAATTAAGAATAGAAGTAGAGAAAAATTGAAGAGGCAATGGGAGGAAAATTAAATTGGAATTTGAATATTTTTCCTTTTTTTTTATGAACCAAACACAGGAAGAGAAAATTAGGAAGGAGACAATAGAGAATAACAAAATAGATTACTAAAAGACAACTATATACTTTTCGTCTTTTAAATTAGGTCTACGTCGGTAATTAACCACGCAAATACTCATCCTTTTTATTTTGACTCATATTGCCATCGCAAATGCTCACCATAATTTAATTTATTAAATTTTGCGTCGTATTAAATTTTATGTCAACAAATTCCTATAATTTCCATCCAAATACTCATCCTTCTAATATTTTTATTTATTAACTTTTGCGTCCATTAATTCCATCGCAAATACCTCACATCCCCGTCGCAAAATACTCTTTTTTATTAAGTTGTCCATAACAACCGTCGCAAATACAAACCTCCCATGTACCAAAAAAAAGCAAATACAAACCTCCCATTGCAAATAATAAGTTTGTATTGACTTGTGCTTCGGGGAGTACCATTACAAATACTAATCTTTTCTAGTATTGGTGGGTTGCAAGTACCTCAAAGTACCGCCACAAATACTAATCTTTTTAAATATTGGTGGGTTGCAAATACCCAACGTCCTGTCGCACATATTCCTTTTCTATTAACTTCTGTGTCAACAAGTACCGTCACACATTACCGTCACAAATACCATCTTTTTTAATATTGGCAGGTCACAAATACCCAACCTCCCATTGTAAATATTACTTTTCTATTAACTTTCTATCGGTAAGGACTGTCACAAATACCTCACGTTACCGTCACAAATCTTAATCTTTTTTAATATCGGCGGGTCACAAATACGTCAAAATTCTTGTCGGAAATACTCATCCTTTTGATATTTCTAAATTTTGGCATCAATAAATACAGTCACATATACCTCAAATCATTGCAAATACTCATAATTTTGATATTTTTATTTTATTTAACTTTGTGTCGATAATTATTGTCGCAAATACTCCTTTTTTTATTATTAAGTTTTGCAGTGGTAATTACTGTCGCAAATAACTAATCTCTTGTCGCAAATATTCCTTTTTATTTAACTTTGGCGTCAGTAAATACAATGCCATCGGTGTTTTTTTCCCTCAATTATATTTTCTTTCATTCCTTTCCTTTTTTTTCACACCTTTCACACAGACCACAAGGATTTTAGATAGCTCATGCTGCTATACTTATCTCTATAAGGTCTAACCTAATTGCGTGCGTGAATGAGAGCGTGAGTGTGAGGGTGAAAACATATTCTAAAAATATACCAAAGTACGAAAATTAACTTGAGCAAGGATTGAGAGCTCGAGTGAAGAATAATAATTGAGAACGAGAATGAAGTGTCTAACTGAATAGTTATGGAACTAAATAATCTATCATGTAACATGTTGTTGGGCACCTGTGGGTCTTTTTGAATCCATAATAAGAATTGCTAACTTTAAAATAATTAATTGAACAATCATCTTATTTGGAGATAGCACATAAGTTTTCATCTCTATCATGAATGGTTATGTTTCCATCCTTTTCACTTGTGAAATACCATGTCTATCTTTTTTTAGTGACGTGTATATAAACACATATTTATTGTTACTTGATTAGCCAATTAGGTGGGACGCAATTAAGATTTTGTGGGATGTGATTGATCCTTGCAAAAAATAAGAGAATCTCTTCTTTCCAAAACTAACAGAACATCAAGGTCCCCATGTTTTTATGGTTCGATTTGTATGTAAGAAGAAATTATGACAAAAACACACATGCATAGCATAAATCATGGTAAATTTGTTATATATGTAATTTCCTTAGGTTTTATGGTAAATATGCTACCCGAAATCTACGATAATATGGATTTTATTGTACTTTCGCGTACCCATAAGTCATGTTGTGAAATTGAAATTTTACCACATAATATCATTATTTAGCCATGATCTACCACTGTAAATGATTTTTATCATAATCCGTGACATGATACAAAGTTGACCACATTACGCATCTCTTTTTACCGTATTCCATAGGTACATTTTATTCATTGTAATCCACAAGCTAAAAAAAAACTAGAGGAGTAATTTATGATTAATTTGTCAACATAAGTATTTGACAATGGAGGTTTGATTTCATGCTTAATTTTATTATATTTCAAGGTAAAAACCATGGTAAATATGGCCAATTCAATCCATTACCCTGGAATTACGGTAACATATGTTTGTACCAGTAAACATTGTAAATTCAAGTGAACTTAAGCTTATATACAAATCATGGTAAAAGAATTTGATCTCTAATAAAAAAAAATTGAACTTTTAATCACAGTAATCATGGTAAAATATCGAGCAATTGGGTGAAGTCTACGGAGATGGTTAAAATATCGAGCAAATCGTAAGCATCGGTTTGCTCAGATGTCGAGCGGGTTCGGATGGGTTCCACGGAGAAATCACGTAAACTTCACAAATCCAAAATCAAAATACACAAACTTCGTCGATCCAATTCATATACCAAAAGAACTTGATTCAAACATAGTTTCAAGCCTTCAACACAGATTTAAGAAAAAGAGGAAGAATAGAAAATGCCAAATGTCAAAATTAAGATAAATTTTAGATCTAGTGCATTTACTTGAACCCAAATGCCATAAAAATTATGGATCTCAAAAAATGAAGAACCGCCGTTGTCTTTTTCATATGAGGTTTCAATCCATGAAGACATAGTCCCCGTATGATGTCTCTCATGAGCCACGAAGAAATAGTCCTCAGGAACCCATCCTTTGCAGTTTGATATTGCTATTACAGCTAGGGATGGAATTCCGACCGATACAATTCGAATCGTTTCCTGCCCCATTCGGAATGAAGTTTTGGGGTTTTATCAGGAATCAAATTGGATTTAGAGGGAAAAAAATTAAAATAAGCGAGGATCGGGTTGGAGACAGTTTCTCATGCCCTCTACTCGTTCCCCTCTCTATTGTTATTATTTCTATTTAAACCCCTAAATTATAATTAATTATTTGGATTTCCCCATATATATCTCTACTAGTTTACAAGGACGCATTGAGGTGCGGACGAGCCTGGGTGACCGCCCTATCCAAATTTCAAAAATTTCTTCAAATTCTTAGTAGTTATTTTTTTTATTACAAACATTAACATTTTTTAAGATTGTGCATTTATACAAAAAATTAGCACGAGTTTTAATATTTTATCTAGGAGACTGTGAGCTGTTGGATGAAAATATTGTGTGGAGACTTATGAAATACTATGGACATGAAAAATGGAACATACATTGTAGGAGGATTCTAGAAGGAGAATGTGGGCCGTTGGATGAAAATGATCCTAGCCGTTTTATTGAGAAGGTGCATGGCTATAAAAGGCAAGGATGTGCTTCTTTTATGAGTGTGTGTTTTTTGTAAATCATAGTACAAGTCTAGCCTCAAATTCCATATGTGATAATAATATTTTATATTCGCCCACCTAATATTAAACTCTTGCGTCCTTCCTTGTTCAAGAACTTTGAGTCAAAACTTTTCGAGAAGATTTTGGGTAATATAATTTTAGTTGATGAAACTGGAGAAAATAGTTAATCATAATCTTGGTCTAAGATTTTTTTGAAAGACTCAATTTTCTTTTCCAAGACGAACAATATGAACAATTGTGATTGGCCAGCATTTCAGGACGTGTGTGAAAATCTGGATGAAATCGAAATGTGAGGTGATCACACTGAAGTGTTAAGACTTGAAGTTGAGTTGGAGCTATTGCAGTTGTAGAATCAGCTGCAGGATGTTCACCCTCAAGATATTGTAGAACTAACATCAACTAGAGATCGACTGCAATAGAGGGTACAGTATCTGCACCTTCAGATTGAAGCTTTACAAGCGGCTTTTGTTGACTGTATAGCTAATCTGAACTTTGAAGATGGGTTGGTCCTGTTAAGAGGAAATTGTGTTAGGGCGCTAAGAAGGGCAATGGGACATCTGGGAAGTGCCTCTGCTCGAGAATATTTTATGGGCTTGGCATTATGATGTAGCTATTACGAAGGGTCAACACCACAACAATTATAACTAGAAAATTTTGGAAAATGAATAGCTTACTTATGATACTTGGTTCAACTGGATAACAATACCTCCAGAAGAGCTTTCTGGCCACCCTTCCAAAACCTTTCTGGCCACAAGCCAGCCCATATGAATTTTGTATCCAGAAGAATGGGGTCCCACTATCCACCCCCGACTCTACGATAAGTGCAGCATGGAAGATTGGTTTTTCCTTTTCATCCTTGGCATTTTAGCTTACCACGGTAGATGCCCTAAAAAAATAAGAAGTCCATTTGAATAACTAACCAACAAATTATCAATGGCAACAATGACCAATAAATAGCCACGGTCAATTCACTAGTAAGCATTTACATGTCATATCCAAGTTATGGGGCATGTAAATATTTATAGCCATAAACTAAGTGGTCCATTATCTCATATCTTACCTTCTTGTATAAGCAAAAAGAATTGTAGGTCACAAACTCCTCGAAAATGGGATGACGATCAATCAACTGTGAAATTCTCTCCTAGTTATTATCAAATTCTCTCCCAGTTTAATTCCTTTTTGTTATCAATCCTTGACTGTAATTGAATTTTATTTGGTTTATTAGGATTTTTGTTAAAAACTCGAAAATTTTTGCCGTGTTTTTCATTAATTGGCATGGGCATCAGATTTGTTGTTATGAAAAGAAAAAAAGTTTGAATTTGTTAAATTTTTTTCTAGGTAACTTTTGGATGGGGGCAGGGATGAAGGGTGTAGGTGATTCCCCCGGGGTGGGGACGAACACATATATGGGTTTTAGAGGATTGAAGGCGGGAATGGTCAAATCCGTCCCCATTGCCATCCCTGGTTACAACATAAGGGATTAAGGTATTTTCTATGCCTTTCATTGGTCTAGGATTGGGTTGCTTTGAAGGAGAAGAAGTAATCCATAGAGGCGGAGAGAGAGAGAGAGAGAGAGAGAGAGAGAGGGTGACTGATAATGGAAACCTACAATGGAAAGGGGGAAAGTGAGGATTTCCATAGTATTTTTGAAGCGTGAAATTAGGAATGTTATCCGTGTATATCCCAAAATAACAGGTCAGGACCTCTTTAAGTTTAGATTATGGTCTCAAAAAATTTTTTTTTGCCTATATATTGTCAAAAGAAAGGGAAACTTAGTGCAATAACGACAAAATTGAATTGATTCAAATATGAGGATGAAAACATAATCTCAAAAAGTGGACGGGATGAAAACACAACCCATATTAGGCTGGATGACCAATATTTAAGTACCACTTTTAAAATTCATCGACAATATCAATCACGACCAATTTATGACGTTTTCAAAAACTAATCAATAAATAAATTCCAATACCTTTATCGTAAGTGAAATTGCTTTCAATCTTGAGTAACAATAGATTTTTCAAGATAAACGTGTCTTGTAATCGTATTAATATGTATCCTATCAACATGATTTTTGACATGATTAATGGTCTTGACATGCTTTAAAAAGATGAATAATTCTAATCTTTCAAGTGGGTCATTTTTGTATAGATTGGCTCGATTTCAAACAGCTAGACCGGCTATGCCTGAAGGTTGGGTCGAATTTCGGCTTGTTTAGTTTTTTACTCTTGAGCTCTGTAAATCCCATCTGGACGGTGGTCAAGTCCATCCTGAAAGTCAACATGCATATCAGCCACTTTTGGACTTCGTTTGGATCCGTTTTGGACTTCCCAGAGAATCGTTTCCCTGCTGGTTTATGTCTTTGGATGCAAGGAAATCTATTTAGGCAAGTATTGGCTTTAGGAAGGATTCTGTAACTATAGATATAGCCTTACTTTCATTTGTGTTTTGGACTTATTGTGTGAATCCCTCTGAGAGGCCCCTAGGGGGTCTCATCTGTAGACCTAAATGATTCTTTCTGCAATCTTCATCTGTTTCTGGTTACCCCTTTCGAGGTGGGTTCTGTAGGCTTTCAGCCATCTAAAAGATCATCTGTTTCGGTGATTCTTTGTGGTTGACACCATAGGGTTTCATGAGAATCATCTATATCTGTGTGACATCCGGTCATGTCTATGGAACTCTGTTCCTTCTGTGTCTCATGATTAAAACCACATGTGTTTTATGAGACGTGATGAAAGATAATCTATATTTGGCAAGAGATTTCAATTGGGTATGGCGAGTGTCTGTTTTTGTCACCATTGTAACTCTTCAGAGCATTGTTCTCGTCACATAGTGGAACCACCTTTCGTTTGCTTGCCCCCGTGGAGTAGGTTTACATCCGTAAGCCGAACCACGCAAATCTTGGTGTCTCTCTTAATAATTTTTTTTGTTATTTGGTTTCTCCGTTTAATTGTTTGCAAACGTTTAATTTGTTGTTTCTCCAATACATAGTCATCAACAATCCTTGGGTTGTGGCTGGGTTCTTAAGGGGCCTGCCGCACAACAATTTCTTCCAATGGACCACGACGACACGGTCCAATATCTTTGTAGAACCGAAGAGGATCCAGTGACGAGTAAGAAACAAATAAATTTTGCACCTTCTATTACCAAAATTAATTTAATTACCCTTAAGGAGTCCAACGTTTTACTTGCAATGTGCTCAAACCTAACTTGTCAACGGACAAAACCAGTAACTTGTCCCTGCAATGTTCGGTTGTTGCTTTCATATTTAATGATTCGCGTATATTGCTCATAGGTGTTTTGACCTGCTGTACTAAAATCTAAAGCATAGAGTTACTCCCCACCAGAATCCCAAAAAAATGCCTGATTTTTGTTAAAGAATACAATCCCGCGTTGTGATTTTTGTTAAAAAATGCCTGGAATGAGTGATCACTTAATAACATTTGGGACCTCTTCATTCATTGTCAATTGTTTATGAGATGGAACATTTTATAAAATTCATAATCTACAACCTAGAATGACAAATCAGCAAAAAGAACTGCATGCTGATAGACCCAAAAAGAGACTACACATAATAGACCTCAAATGCGGTTGCACGTTTGGGGGGGGGGGGGGGGGGGGGGTGTTCAGGAACACAATCCCACATTGGTTGGATATGAAATTGGTGATCAGTTAACCTTACGTAAGTTTTTATGTTTTCCTTTTCATATGATTAACATTTCTCTTGGGGACAGAGCCATTGCGACAAGTGGCGTCAACTAACCCCAATATTGAGATATCATCTCAAGAAATTACTTAACTATTTAACCCTATTAATTAATAATCCGAGCTTCACTCCTGATTGAATTCATTATTATACTTTTTGCCCAAACAAATAAAAACAGCTCATCATTTTACTAGACGACTCTTGATTTTAAATTTCGTTTTGGTTTGGAATGGGGGGTTTAAATGATTTCAGAAAAGGCTAAGATAATGTCCAAAATGATAATGTCCTTGTATATTTTGGAAACAAACTAAGCCACATCCTCTCATTTGATGTCATTTTGACGAATTCCAACAAATAAACGTGCGAGGAGTGTATTGTTTCCTAATTGGACCACTAGGGCCCTATCACATTGACAAAATTTACGTAACTCAAGAAATGTTAAAATTGTGCTTACCCATCTTTCTCTCCACATTGTGAATCCGCCGACATCAAGAGCGAAGGTTTTGGACAAAAAGATTTAGTTTACTGTCGAGCAATCAAATTATATGAGAATTGGTAATGTTATAAACTAAAGACTCGCCTCTCGTTTTGCCTTAGGTTAGTGTTGATTGTCGAACAATTAAATTATATGAGAACAGGTAATATTATATACTGAAGACTCGCCTCTCTTTCTGACCTAAGTTAGTGTCGACTTTCGAGCAATCAAATTATACGAGAACAAGTAATGATATATACTAAAGATCCGCCTCTCTTTCGACAAAAAAAAAAAAAAAATTAGTCAAATAAATGATTTGTGAATCTGCCGCCATCAAGAACGAAGGTATTGGATAGAAAGATTCAGTCTACTGTTGAGCAATCAAATTATACTCCATGAGAACATGCAAGGTTATAAATTGAAGACTCGTCTCTCTTTCTGCCCTAGGTTAGTGTTGACTATCGAGCAATCAAATTATATGAGAACAGATAATGTCATATACTCGAGACTCGTCTCTCTTTTTGACCTAAGTTAGTGTCGACTTTCGAGCAATCAAATTATATTAGAAGAGGTAATGTTATATACTGAAAAAATATTGATGCCGTGTAAAAAATATTGATGTAACTATAGTAGTATACTAGTATATCCCTGCCCCATGTATTCTCAAAATTTGGTTTCACGACCAAAATAGCTGTGCGGGACGAGTTTGGGCAACTTGTGATGGCAGTTGCTATCCTGCTGCCAAATGTTTGGTCAGCAGAGGTGGTTGAGGCGACGGGCTTTAGGTATGCTTTGGAATCTATTAAGGACTGATCTGGGGAAGATTTTCCGGTGGAAGGTGATGCGCTAGGGGTTATTCAAATGCTACAGGGCGTGAAGTGTGCTACTTCTAGCGTGGCTGTGGTCATTACGGATGTCATCAACTTAGCTCGCTTGTTTCATTCTATTTCTTTTTCTTTTGTTCATCGTAATTTTAATAGGGTGGCTCATGTCATAGCCAAATATGCCCTTTCTATTGAGTTTGCTACCACCTGGAATGGAAATTTTCCGAACTGGGTGTGTAGTCAAGCTTCCTTGGACGTTTTGCATTAGTAGTAACCAATAATACATTTATCGATTGACAAAAAAAAAAACCCCACAAGAATGAAAAAGATATGATGTGTGTCTATCTTCCTCTCCTGATCGGTCATTAAAAGCGAAGGTTTTTGGATAAAAAGATTAAGTCAAGTAAATGCTTTTGGGTCACAGACATTAAAGTAATCTTTAACCCCTTTACTTCTCAAATTACTTTATTCGCTTCACACCCAATATCTATTTTTATGAAAGAGTACTAAACCACACAAACACGAAATATACCTGCAACATTAACAAAAGGATCAACCTTGTTGTGGGTACGTACACTGACGTACGACATATGCACGCAATGCATTTTAATCGTTCATCTCTAAAATCAATGGTTCAGATTTTAAATAAATTATTTGTGCGAACAATTTATTTAAAGTCCAGGTTGTCAAAAAAGCTTTTGAACGGTTAAAATGCATCATTTGTGCATTTGACGTATGCAAGCGTGCGTACTCATAGCTTTTTTGCCAAAGGATACTAGCTAGTTGTATTTCAAGTAAATTAATTGCAGAAACTCTATGCAGACATTTAAAATACATTTCCGGACACAGCTGTATTTGAAACCATTCAATGCATAAAGGATCCAAATGCATCGGTCGATTTCGAAAACACCTATTCCAATTTAAGCCAACAATTTTTGGGCAGCTCATGATCAATGATTGAGTAAAGTGGATTCACAACTAATGAACTCATGCTTCTTTAGCTTCTAAGGCAGCACACAACTAAAATGTTAGGAATATATATGATATATCACAAACCCACAAAAATAAATCAATAATAATCAGCTAAGGGCCAGCTGTACAGTAAAGAGCATCCAATGACAAGGACTCGTGATGAAGTGTCTAGGGACCAAATTGTAATGTCACATCTTCACCACTTAATTCTTTATTAAATCAGATAAAAAAAGTTTTGCTACACCAAATATAATAAGTGAAAATTAAGATATATGTTCAGTCAAGTTACACCTCATCGCGAGGTGATAAGTCTTTTCCATTCGTGAAATCTAAAGTGACAAGTCTCTAATTTATCAACTAGATTATGATAGATTACGAGCATACGGTCATTAATTTGTGCAATATAATGACTTTTATAAGTTACTCGTATGAAACAATGCACAAAAAGTCAAAAATCGTGCTTTGTTAGATTCGTTAATAACGAAGTAGTAGTCTTTCATTATAGTAATTAAAATACTCAGCGAGCAATATTTATTTTAAGGTCGTACATATATGACTAAATTAATAATATATATATATATATATATATATATATATATATATATATATACACGGGAGATCCTGTCAAGGATCCCGGATTTCCCGGATTGAAGCATTTTGAAGCCCTTCCCGATATTTTTTTGACGATCCGAGCCGTCCAATGTGTTCAAAAGGTGTTTTCCAAGGCCCACGCGAAAAATCTTCAAAAAAAAATACCGGGAAGGGCTTGATCCACGCAATTTTTCGCAAAAACTGCATATTTACAAAATTGCGTGGATCAAGCCCTTCCCGGTATTTTTTTTTTGAAGATTTCTCGCGTGGGCCTTGGAAAACACCTTTTGAACACATTGGATGGTTCGGATCGTCAAAATTTGATCCGGAACTATGAGATCCGGACCCAAGGGTCCCGGACTAGAGAGTTCCTCTCTCTCTCTCTCTCTCTCTCTATATATATATATATATATATATATATATACACAATACACTTCCAGTCCACTCTCCCGGAAAATCAAAAAATCCGGACTTCGAATCTTCTAATAACACTTCTAGTCGGGGATTGGGGATTCCGGACCTCCTTGTTCCCGATATTTTTTTGACGATCCGATCTGTCCAATATATTCAAAAGGTGTTTTCAAGAGTCCACGCGAGAAATCTCCAAAAAAAATCCCGGAAAGGGCTTGATCCAAGCAGTTTTTAGCAAAACTGTAAATATATAGTTTTTGTGAAAAACTGCTTTGATCAAGCCCTTTTTTTTTAATATTTCCAACGTGGACCCTTGAAAACACCTCTTGAACACTTTGGACGGTTCGGATTTTGCAAAAACAATTTGCAAAACAAAAAAACACCCCAAAACCTCTAATTCGGGAATCCCGGACTAAAAGCTTATATATATATATATACCCAAAAGAAATGTACAACTCAGTGTTTTTGAAATACATGTTGAAATCAATACTATTTCATCTCTCAACGTGTTGCATTATTTTTGGTTTTGGTAAAATAAATATTACTAGTTGATTTATGATTGATACTGCAAAATTTTCGACCATTGTAGTGGTGCCATAAATTTTGTTCAATTATTAATTAATTCGAAGAAACAAACAGAGCCGTTTATAAGTCGATTTAATGAAAGAGTAATATTACGAACACAATTTTATTTAATTCTGGACATAGCTATATCTATATCCAATGGCTCCGGACGCAATTTTAAACGGAATTGTGTTTTAAAGATGTACTCTCACGTTTTTTTGTTCAAGGAAATTAATACTTCTATCAAATTCACAAGGGGGTCAGAAATAAAAAGAGTCCATCTATTTTGAGCTGACAATAAGTAAAAAAAAAGATAAAAAAAAAAAAACACTCCAATGTAATTTTTTCACTTATTTTTTTTATAAACTTCCAAACATACCTATACACTTTCATGTATATCAATACACTTTTTAAACCTTAAGGATAGTCTAATGAGTTAATTTTAGAATTTTTCAAATAAAAAAGAAAAATGCTAACCTCAGCCCTTAAGGTGGATGATTATGTGTAGAAAGTGTATCGATTCCATTGAAGGTAATTCTAAAGTTAGCCGGCTTAAAAAAACGTATTGAATGTGTAAAAAATGTATAAAAAAAATGTACGAGTGTACAGAAAAATGTGAAAAGTATATAGAAATGTGTGTTTCTTTTTGTCTTGACGTATGCTTCTTGTCAGCCCCATGAGCTGACAAACCCTTCATTGAAAGTACATTGATACTCGTAAAATGTGTATTGATATTCGAATTTGTTTGTCAGTACTATTGTCATTTAATAAAATTAAGATTTGCTAAATCAACCAAATTTAGCAAATGAAGAACTTGGTTGATTTCATCAAATGACAAACTCAGTCTAACTTATTTAGCAAGACTCCAGGGGAAAAAAGAAAAAAAAAAGGTGTGTGGAGGATAAATTAGAAAGCTGACATGAGGTACTCAAAGCACCCAATACTTTTCCCTCTATACGACTCGCAGTCAAAAGGCTTGGCCCCACAAGTAAAAAAGAATTGATCACGACTTTATTACGATAATCTCGGCACAACACGCGAGCAAAGAAATTCAAATGTTTGAGACGGCGTCGTTCCAACTTTATCGCGCTGATATCGCGAATAAATGATTGCTTGGCAATGTTGAAACTGCCAAGCTGTCGGTCCTCAACCATGGTTAAATCTTGACCCGTCTCTGGTTAATTCCAGTTAGTACGGAGGAAGGAGAGAGAGAGATAACTGCGTCGGTCGAGGTTAACCGAAGGTTATTTTTGGGGGGGGAGAGAGAGAGGGGGGTAGATATTGGGGGAGAGAATCGCTTCGTATATAAGCCATCGAAGCTCTCTTATAAATCGGAGGAGAGAGAGAGAGAGAGAAGGAGAGGTGTTTTAGAGAGAGAGAGAGAGAGAGAGAGAGAGAGAGAGAGAGAGAGAGAGGGGCTTTCCGGTGACGGACGGAGAGCCGACGGCCATGGCAGATTCAAACGACTCCGTTTCTGTTGATATGGAAACTATCTATCTTGGCGGAAAGGTTCGATTTTTAATACATTTACACATTTTTTATTTATTATTTTTTTATGTTTGTATTTGACAAGATAGACTGTTTTGATTGGTAAAGTTACGAACTTGTTCCTTTTTGTCGGTGATTTTACTCGCATTTTTGGGATATTTCAAGACGGCAAATGTTTGAATGAAATTTTTGAATACATGTGTTCATATTTTGATTTTTGTACTAGCTGTTTTGGTTAATAATCAAGGGTACGAACTTGCTCTTTTTTCTTGGTGATTTACTCACATTTTCGGTTATTTTTCTGGTAATGTTGTAAATTTTAGATTATTTTCCTTTGTCAGAGGGTAAACGGAAGATTACGGTTACTTTAATGATTTGTTGTTTTGGGTCCATCAATTTCTTGGAGTTTTTAAGTTCTTGAGGTAGATCTGTTGTCTGTTTTACCTTGTGGTAATTTTACCAAGATGAGTAAAATTGTACTAGGTTCTTGTTTCTTTCTTGTTGATGGAAGCATAATATGCTGTAATTTTTTTTTTTTTTTGTAGCTCTTTTCAATTTTTCTCTCTTTCTTTCCTCTTATTGTGAATGCTACCTATTAATCACCGTAACCAATTTTCTTTTTGTGCCAGGTTGCTGTAAATTAGACAATTGCAGACAATAGTTCTCTTTGGTTTTTTGAGAAAACTAAAAACTGAAGAAGAAAAAAGAGGGATAAAATTGCCATACGGAATGAGATAATTGATGTTGTGTTCTATGTTCTCTTGCTTTGGAAATGATGAAAATCAAGCTTAGTTTGGATAAATGACAAGGGTTAGCTTGGTAATTTAGTATAAGGTTTTAAACAAAGTTCCTCATCAACTCTTGTTTCTTGTCAACCAAATAGGAATAGTTGATAATGGATTTGTTAAGGCCGGAATTGTTTTGTTGCAAGTTTTATCATTTTTCTCAATATCTTTTGTTGTTTTCTTGATTCCTTATTGGTAAAAAATCTCAATCATGCAGAGATGTTATTTTTATATTCATGAAGGAGACAGCGCGGCTGTTACTTTATCTTGCTATTTCTTTTATTACTCCTATTTGGTTAGTAGTTGCAATCAATAGTTGTAGTTTATCTGTCAGTGTCTGTTTTATTATATTGGAGTCCATGCTTTTCCTGCATAATCTCACTTGCTTTGTTTGGAATTCGATGATTGAAGCTAGAAGGTGTTCTTTGTTTTATCATCTTATTTTACGACTGTATGGTTTGTTGCCGTGGCATGGCGATCTGTCCCCAAAATAATCAGTGCACGTGGCAAGCTTCTTCTGGAATGAGATTAGCTAGAAAAGTTCTCACTTTTTGGATGTATTTGAAGGGTCTAAGAAAAGAAAATTATGATTGCTCTTACTAAGGTGTTCTTATGAAAAAATAATGGTACTTGTCCATTTTCCATTATTTGATTGTTTCTTGAAGTTGGGCTTCCGATATTGGTTCATGCTTGTTTTACATTTTATCCCATTGAAAGCTACGATCTGTTTTCAATCCAATACGTACTTTCATTTTATTGCAGGAACACACTGTAAGAACTGGCCGTGGTTCTGTGTCTGTGATTGTGTACGGAGACCAAGAAAAGCCGGCACTGCTTACATATCCTGATTTAGCTCTAAATCGTGAGAGATTTTTCCCTCGTGTCTTTCATTTTAAACTCAATTCTTCTCTGTTTGCTGTATCCACGTGTTTTGGCACCATTGTTTCCTTTTTAACCTATTTTAAAAACCTATGAACTTTTGTCGCCTGATTTTGCAACTTTTTGTGCAGATATGTCTTGTTTCCAAGGATTGTTCTTTTGTCCTGAAGCAGCTTCTTTACTGCTTCACAACTTCTGCATTTACCACATCAGTCCTCCTGGGCATGAGGTCTGTGACTGCTGACTTGTCCGCATTAGAATGATTGTGCTATTCTTGTTTCATGAATGGCTTTTTTGAACTTTTACTTTTATCCTTTCTGCTGAATGCTATTGTTCACGTAATTTATTCTGGGACTTCCACAAGAGTTCTTGCAGTTAGGAGCCGCAGCAATTTGTCCCGATGAGCCTGTGCCATCTGTTGATGACTTAGCGGATCAAATTATCGAGGTTCTCAACTATTTTAGGTACTTTCACTGACACTGCTAAATTGCTATTACTTGTATCTTTTGAACTTTCTTGTCCTCATTTAATATTTCTATCTTTGAAGACTCAAAAGGAGTAGAGAGACTTTACCTGAGCTTGGAGTTTCTGTTTCACTATTTATTATTTTTTCCTTCTTTCTTAATAGCACTCTTGTTACGCTTTTTCAGATCAAATTATCATTTTTTTTCTTTTGTGTGGAAAATCTTATACTTTACCGTCTAATGACATGGATGTGTCTTGTTCAGGCTTGGTGCAGTGATGTGTATGGGCGTCACGGCTGGGGCTTACGTCCTCACTCTATTTGCTGTATGTTTCCTACTCTATTTGCTGTATGTTTCCTATGTGGTTTTCTGATTTCTGCAAGTTTTTAATGATTTTGGGTTATTTGATTTACCAACGATTTGAACTACAGATGAAATATAGGGAGCGGGTTCTTGGTTTGATACTGGTATCCCCTTTATGCAAGACTGCCTCTTGGACAGAATGGGTGTATAATAAGGTGTTGTCTCGTACCTTTTCGTCATTTGTACATAATAAAGTGCATTAATCTCCGTACTAAATGAAATTTCCATCTAATTTGTAGGTGATGTCAAATTTGCTATATTTTTATGGCATGTGTGGCCTGATGAAGGAGTTGTTGCTTCACCGGTATTTCAGCAAGGTGTTCTAGATTCACAGTTTTTAGAGTCTACCCACTCTTCCTCGATTCTTTCTTGCTCCTGCTTTGTGATGCATGTTATTAGGTTCTGATGAGATTCCTTAATGTATCAGGAAGTTCGCGGTAGTGCAGAGGTTCCAGAATCAGACATCGTTCAAGCATGCAGAAGAGTTAGTATTTCAACTGTTTGATCTTGTTCGTATAAGGTCCTGCGAGAGTCAGCCAGAGAGTGACATTTTTTTGATTAATATGTTTCTGCTTTTCTTATTTAGTTGCTGGATGAGAGGCAGAGCATAAATGTTTTGCGGTTTCTTCAAGCAATTGAAAGGTAATCATCAGGTCATCAATTTGGGTCATTTTCTTGGTGAGTTCATTTCTTTTGGTATTGATAACTAAACAAACTTCTCTACCTTTGTTTTGCCAACTAGCAGAAGACCTGACATTACTACCGGGTTGAAGACACTTAAATGTCGGACGCTTATATTTGTAGGGGAGAACTCTCCTTTCCATTCAGAGGCTGTCCACATGACATCAAAACTGGACCGAAGATACAGTGCCTTAGTTGAGGTATGTGATGCATTATACGATTCATACAGCAACATTATTGTGACGAACAGAAATATCTATATGGCAGAGGCTGCACACAAGCGCTGCATGTGGCGCATTGCTTGGATAATTTTAAGAAATTCAACTTTAATTATTATAGCATGATTCGAAATATTTCTCTGCTATTTGGTATACAAAGTTGTAGGGATTGTTGGACCATTCCATGAATGCAAACTGTAACATAAATGCATGCACGAACGCACCAAAGAGAAATTACACAGAGAAATAACTGGTTCAACACCAATGTGGCCTTATGCCCACAGAGGAGCATATCTGCGATAGATCTCTGAGTTTACATGTGACCAAAAAACTTCGAAAACTTGGCACTTCTACGACTATCACTACCCGAGCCCTGAAACAATACCGTCTCCAATCCCAGTGCCCCAATATCTCTCCGTAGACCTCAGTCCCTCGTATCTCTACCTTCCAGATATACTCTGTCCAGAGTCATAACTTTCCACCAAGTTTCATATTTATAGGCCAACCATAATATCCTACTCCTCGTACATGTTAGAATCCCAGTGGTTTAGGACTCGACACTCCAATCCCAGTGTATGGTCATAAACAATAATTACATATGACTCACAGAACACAAACCCAACAAAAAATAAGCATGACATGGGTTCAGATTTGGGTTCGCAAAGCATGTTTCCACTAATTGTGATAGTATTGAGAGGCAGATGTCGCTTTTGTCCAGTAGTGATGGCTTGCATAGCTGGGTAGCTCTCCCCTTCCCCATGGCCCCTTGGCCTGGACTTAGTTGGGATTTGGTCCCTGGTCTATGATTTCCCTTCCTAAAGCTTTTTTCATTAGTCCATAAAATCTTCTTTGTAGAATGATTGGACAAATGAACTTGAATGAGGAAATGGCGTGTTTTATGCAAGTGTGCGGGTTTATGCAGGTCCAGGCTTGTGGATCGGTGGTAACGGAAGAGCAGCCACATGCGATGCTGGTACCGATGGAGTATTTCCTCATGGGTTACGGGTTATACAGGCCATCCCAGTTCAGTGGCAGCCCAAGGAGCCCCCTCAGCCCATCTTGCATCTCCCCCGAGCTTCTCTCTCCAGAAAGCATGGGCTTGAAGCTGAAACCCATCAAGACACGGATTCCTACCCACGTCAAAAGTGCATCCAGATGATATTCAGGAAAGACTTCAGTACTGAATGTTCATGATGTTTCAAACTCCAAATATATATTCTTCGGTTTTTTTTGGTTCTTTTTGCTGGGTAGATGTGGTGGGTTTGTAGATAGGAGGGAGAAAATTCTTTACTGGGTATATAATAGGGAGGGAGATTTGATTTCATTCATTTGTAGTCATCAGTCATAACTCATAAGCATGTCACCCTGAGCTGTATGTATAAATCCTGAGACAGACATTTTTTTTTTTTTTTAATTGATATTGACGAGTACTAAATAATACTCCCGTTGAGGAAATGTGTTGAATTTGCTTCTCTCTCTCTCTCTCTCTCTCTCTCTCTCTCGCATCTGTGGCCTGTGATTGTGTCTGGTGAAGGATAAATTTTTTTTGTGCCAAAGGGGGTACCGGTGGAACCTGTATGTGCATCCGAGCCATCCAAACGTGTTTTGGACGGCCCAGATTAGTTGGAGTAAATTTGCCCCCAAAATTTATAAAAATGCCACCCTTAAATCTTTGCCGTCCGAAACATGTTTGGACAAGTCGGATGCGCCGACGGGTATCACGTGGCAGAACCTGTCTGGCGCACAAAATTTTCTTCTCCTGGTGAGGGCGATTGTTTAAACGTTAGACTGGGGAAGATACAGAGCATGTGACACCCTGTTACCGATGATTGAAGGAACATTAATTGGAGATGGAAAGACGGTTATGCCCCCGAAATTGTCGTAAATAGAATCTTGGGGGCCCATCTAGGTTGGTGGTCCAATGAATATGGACAATTCAGTTATGGTCCATAATCAGTGGCAGCAGAGACTTCTGGCTTTCTTATTAACACTAGCATGGGGCACTATCATGGGGCGTGCTTAGTACCCTTCACCACATATTATTGCAAAGTTTACTTTCGATACAAATATTGTATATGCATTTTAATAAAATATTATTGGTGCTCCAATTTGCTCTCATTGGTTCATTTATTGTGACCATCAAATTTTTCTTCTTGGTTCCAATAGTGTTACGTAATAGAAATTAATCTTCTACCTTTAAAGCTTAATATTGCAGGTCCCACAAAGCTCAATCAACTCTATGTTAGCTAAATACGGTGGTCCCAATACTATTATGCTCATTCAATTTTAAATTAGGAATTTTCGATGCAAGTTTCACGTAGCCCACTTTATATAATACAGGTCCCATAAATCTTGGAATAACTAAATGCAGTGAGTCCCATTCTATTATTCTTATTTAGTTTACAACTATAAATTTTTTTATGCGAGTCCCACATAGCCTAACATATTTAATGAGAAAAAGGGAATATATGTCTTTTCATTGCGTGTAGGAGATACCACAACTCCCGCTTTTGTATTAGATGCGACTCACATATTTTTTTTCTCCTTTCAGCTTGGCGGCAGGACTAGGAGTGTCCATTCTAGTTTGTGCGTACCTCGACAATTCTCTCCCAACAAAAAAATTGTTAAGTTTCGAACTCAGATTATCCGGTTTACAGTTGATCTATTATATGTAGAGTACTCCAACCGACGTATTTGTCAAGGTTCAGATCATGTTTTCCAAAGAATTTAATTTAATGTTCTTGTACGGGAAGAAAATTCGAACCCAACGCAACCTTTTGGGATAGAATCATCAGTAGTTTGTTTAAAAGATTTTTAAAAAGAAAAGAAAAGAAAAGCAGTGTAATATGCTTAGTTCATTCCTTGGGTAAAGAGAACAGCATCTTGGCCTACTTTTTTTTTTTTTTTGAACAGGAAGACATTCTCATTCTCATAAATCGGAGGAAAGGATAACACTAAGCTCAGTTGGGGTATATGAAACCCAATCCCGAGGAAGCGATCCTAATACAAAAGAGGCTACCCAATGGGCAGCACTATTGACTTGTCTAGGGATCCAAAGAAGAGACAAATTAAGGTCTGAAACAAGCACCCTAATGTCATGAATTACACAACCACAATCCCACGGAGGAACTAATTCTGAGACACTTAAAGCAATAAGGTCCTTGTTGTCGCTCTCAATCTCCACAGATCGCAGATTCAAAGCCTTCGCCATAAGGCAAGCTTCTCTAAGGGCCACAGCTTCACAAATCAGGGCAGAATTTCTAGTCACTTTAAATTTCTTCCCGTTAAGCAAATCTCCCTTATGATTCCTCAAAATGACTGCACCAAAACCTCCTCCAAACTCCTTTTTCCATGAGGCATCACAGTTGAATTTAAATCGGCCTTTGGTCAGGCGCTCTCCGTTTGGCTTACTTCTCCCACACAAAATTCCAGAAGAATCAATGCTTGTGAGAGTTGTCCACAGTATTTTTGGGTGATTTTGATTTAAATGACTTAGATTTATCTAACTCTCAATCTAAATGACAATATTTAAGAGGGGCATCATGTCCCAAAATCACTCGGGGGCGTGGTAGAAAAATAGACCCGGGGTGGGAGTCTGATTTTTTTTGACATTTTCTGTCAATTCATTTCAATTTAGGACTCTCCACATTGTGACAGTTTTGGGGGGCTGTAACAGTGTTGTTGGTTTTGATATAGTAAAACTTGAATTCGTGCATCACAACATCGTAATGTTAGGACATATGTGAAGAATAATTTGGGGTACATTGAATGGAAAGGGATAGATAACTCTTTTATTGAATGGATTCGCCACTTTGTGAACATTGAAGTGATTATAACTCAAAGAAATTGGGGCGAAGTAATATATAGATTTGGGTCGTAATTTATCCAGGACGAATCGGGCTTTATAGGCCAATGTTGGCCGATCCCCTGGAGTGGACCGTGTGGTTTGTCTTCCTGGACCTTGTGGAGTGAAGTAGTTTTCTCCTGAACAATTATAGGTGAAATTTTGCGGCTCTTGCAAAGTTATGTATATCATAAGATTAGTTTATGAGGAGTAGTAGGGTACATAAAAGTTTCTCCGAAATTGTTCTAGAACATCATTGATTTCTTTTTCCATGACAATTTTGGAGAAACTCGTTATGTACCATAATATTGTCGTTTATATTATGTCCGGCCAGAGTTGGGCAAAGAATGACCAAAAGTTTTAGTGTTGTACTGTATTTTGGAATGAAGAAGATAGGTAAGTTGAAGGTGAAGAAGAAAGGTAAGTTGAAGGTGAAGGATATCTGTTCAGAAAAAAAGATGAAAATTACCTACCAAAATCCTTCTTGTTGTAGTATTATAGTTTTGGATACGCAGGCAAAATCAGCCTCACCAAACAATTGATAAAATCTATTTTTGCTACAGTGGCTATTCAAATTTGGTACGACACTGTGTTCACGCACCCACCAAGAGGCATTGTTCATGTACTGTTCAAGCACTAATCACATTTTTAAAATTTTTTTTTTATAATTACTTTTGGGAAGCAGGAGTAGAAAAAAAGAATAATTTTATATAGTGAAGTTACATTAGAGAGTTTGATTTTGTGAGTTTTTGAATAAGTGACTTGCTAAATTAAAAAAAGTATTTTTGAGGTTAAATTTGGTGTTTTTTTTTGTGTGCGGCTGATCATGATGCTCTAAGTTAGTTAGATTGAGTCAGTAAATCAAGTGTCTCAAAGGAGTTATTATTGGACACTTGGATAGTATCTAGCATTTTTGCGCAAATTTAACCAATCACGAAACAATAAATTTCACAAGGGAGATAATGAGATAGCCCATATAATTTGTGTTGCGATAATTCATACAATGAAAATATCAAGTGGGTAATGTCAACTAATAATTCGGTATAACTAATGCTAGCCTGATTAATTAGAGATCAGGGTAGGGCTTGGGGCAACCTGATTGGCCTCAAAATGAGAATGAATGAACGAACGAACGGATATTTTCGGTGTCTGGTCAATACAAGTTATTGTGCAATTATTCCGTGGGGTCCAACGGTCATGGTGTCCAGGTCAATTTACGCACACATCGACTAATTCCCTCCCTAGTCTGGTTAAAAACAAGTCAGCACACCGCTACTAGGGGGTTCATAATAAATTACGTACTACTAGGGGAGATTATTTTTTTTGTGACTTGACTCCAAGAATCGAACGTGATCAATCCTGTGAGGAGCAGACTTCCAACCTTGGGAGTACTCCTCAAGGGCTGGGGTTCGATTCCCTGTTGGGTGTGTACTTTGATTAAAGTGGGGGGTCGTGGGGCAGTGTGTTGCTGGCTTGCTGTGCTAGTTCTCCAGAGGTTGGGGTTGCGTAGTCGGGTCTAAAGAGCCTAGCTATCGCATGTAGGGCTGTTCCTTTGTAAAATAAATAAATAAATAAATAATAAAAAACAAAACTACCAACCAAGTACCAACCAACCAAGAGGTCCAATACCATTCCCTGTCTTCCCTATTCACAAATTTGTAGGTAGGTATCCCACAAACAAAGGCGTTGCGGATCTTTCTTTACTTGGCGGTTGTCCAAATTCTTTATCTAACACGCGTAAAACATCAAGGATTGACAAATTCAAAACCACAATACAGCAGAAAGCATAAACGTTTTCGATTCCTCTTTCCTCTTTACCTCTTTGTCTGCATCACTGTTTCTTTGAAAGTTGAAACAATCACATACCCAGATAATCTCTCTCTCTCTCTCTCTCTCTCTCTCTCTCTCTCTCTCTCTCTCTCCAAAACTATGGCAAAGGGGAGAGAAGAAGGGGAGGGGGGTATGCATTGGGATGGGGTTTTAGAGGGTATGCCTCTTGTTGCAAAGGAGTTGATTGCAGGGGGTGTGGCTGGTGGGTTTGCAAAAACTGTCGTAGCCCCCCTTGAGCGTGTCAAGATCTTGTTTCAGGTACCCTTATTTTTCCCCATCTAATCCTGTTCTTGATTATGTTTCTTGATTGCTTTAAGCTTCTTGATTCTGCTGCTTTTGATTGGTTTTTTTGTTTAATTGAGGATGACTAATTGTAGTTGCGGCTCAAGTTTTAGACTCGAGTTGAGGAAGTATATTGCGGTTAGTGGGGTCTGTTCAAATCGTGTTGAATTGTGAGTTTATGTACTTTGGACTAAAGTTACTTGGGTTCAATACCATTTTCCCAAGAGTTTTTTTTTTTTCGGATTTGGGGGGCCTGTACTCAATACCCCAGCGGTGAGCAATCATGGCCGTCCGTTTGGGAATCACTGTCCAGATTAAATGCAAATGATATTGGCCTTGTTCGGTTAGGGTGTTTAGTTTTGTTGACATCATCATTTCCCTCATTTCTCTATCTATCTCTCTCCACTCATTACATCTGCTTACATCATCAAAACTAAACAAAACTACAAACCAAACACAACCATTAGGACCACCACATTGCCAAAAATCGGGGAATCGAGCTGGATGAACTACATCTGTGAGACTGTGTCTAATGTCTTGGAAGATTAACTAACTCTGCAAATTAGCAGCGATCAGCTGATCACATTGATAAATAGATGCGTCTAAAGCTGAGTATCCCTTATTGTCTAAATGGGTGAAATCACTAAAATGGACTAAATGCACTTGGTTGCACAGATTTTGTGGCAAGTGATTCTCCGCACATACATCAACAGATTTGACATTTACAGGAAACAATTGGTATTTTGACCACAGTGGGAAAATGGTATTTTTAGTGGAAACTTGCCCTAATTGATCAAGTCCAATGAAATAAGTGAAAATATCTCTTGTTTTCACCGAAGTACTTCCTCCTTAGTGTCTTATGCCTATTAGCCGATAGATTTGCAGAGGAATAAAAGATTTGATATATGAATTGGTCGCAAATTTAAAGATCTCCTGTTTTGTTCACAGCCATTTTTTAATAGATGCCTCCTCCTAGCCCTCCCCAGTGGATCCACCATAGATGAGTTACTATACAAAATTGGGGGATATTGTTGCTTTTAGGTGGCAGAGTATCATCAGAATGGAGTCATTCATCCTCCCTATCTCCTAATTGAACTTCTGTAGATGAGACGGTTTTCTCTTGCGTTTAAAAAAGTTTCATCATCCATGATTGCATTGCTTTTCAATTGTTGATAAACATTGGGCTGGCAGACGAGCTCAACTTTTGAAAGAAGTAGATTCTCCTGAAACTATGATAACTACTAATACTGACTTGTCATCTTTCTCAAATGATCCAAAAAGTAGAATGATTTTGTTAGTTGTTTCCACTTTTTGATATACAAAGTGGACATTGTTAAACTGGATGCCAATAACTTTTCTCTGATTAGGCTGGTGGAGCTCTATAGATATTGGATCAATAATGTTCTATGTTGCTTTATTTGAAGATAAGAATTGTCTCTCTGTAGGCTTCTACATCTGCAAACATAAATAATGGAACTGGATTTCTTAAGAAAATAGGAAGCAGAACATTGTCGAAGTTAGGGGGAAAAAAACTCATTTTTTCCCTTTAGTTCTTCTTTTCTTCTTGTTTCAGACCAGAAGGGAAGAGTTTCAGAGCATAGGGTTACTGGGATCGAGTAAGAAGATCATGAGAACAGAAGGGGTGCTGGGCTTTTACAGGTGGATATTGCTCAGAAATATTTGATTGTATAAACTTGAAATATTTTTTCTTTCTGCTTTCGGTTCCCTTTTTCCCAACCTTGTTTTTACTCATGTGGAGAATCTTATCTTCAGAGGAAATGGAGCCAGTGTTGCTCGAATTGTTCCTTATGCGGCATTGCATTATATGGCTTATGAGCAGTACCGCCGGTGGATTATACAGAGTTTACCAAATATTGGAAGAGGTCCAGTTCTTGATCTCGTGGCTGGATCATTTGCTGGAGGAACTGCTGTGCTGTTTACGTATCCTCTTGATCTAGTTCGTACCAAGTTGGCATACCAGGTAAGTACGAATAGAATTTTGCTTGTTCTTTTTCTTCCTCTCTCTCCATGTCCCGTTTTCAATGCTGCAGCCCTCATTAGTGTGACTAGTTTGGAGTAAATTGTTACAGATCTTAAGACAGTTTTCCATGATAGTGCAGGTTGTGGGATCATCAAAGTTAAATGTTAAAGGGCTTGTTCACAGTGAACAAGTATATAAAGGGATTGTTGATTGTTTTTCCAAAACCTACAAAGAGGCTGGGATAAGAGGCCTATACCGTGGTGTGGGTATGTCTAAGTGCAGTGTTTCCGTTGACATTGACGAGGTCTAATTGTGTGCTTATGCTATTTAACATGTTGACACTGTTCTCAGCTCCATCACTCTACGGAATATTTCCTTATGCTGGTTTGAAGTTCTACTTCTACGAGGAAATGAAAACTCGTGTCCCTCAGGAACACAAGAATGCTATAGTGGTGAAACTTGTGTGTGGATCCATTGCGGGTTTATTGGGTCAAACTTTTACGTACCCTCTTGATGTTGTCAGGCGGCAAATGCAGGTAATACCTCTCTCTCTCTCTCTCTCTCTAGTTGGATATGTGTGCATCTGAACTTGATGTTATATAGACTCTTCAAATTTCTAAAAGTTCCTATGTCGGAAATTGAACTTGGACAAGGTCTGCAAGGATATGAACATTTGCCCAATATGCCTAATTGGGAATGCTCCCAACAAGTATGTATAAGTTGTTGAGTTTGCTACGGCTAAACAAATAAAAGAAGCGGTTTAAGAAATATAAAACTTAATTGTGTCCTGATATAGGGCAGTGTTTGGTTCATTTGAATGAAGCTAGAACGGAATGGGCGTTCCCTTGGGTTGCTCATTCATCGTTTTCTTTTTGGTGAATAGCCATTCCATTGGAAGGCAAATAAATGACCAAACATTCCATTGGGAGGCAAAGGAATGGCCATTCCATTACTTCCCAAAACCATTCCTGCTAACCCAACGAAGGACACGTGTCCAAACCTGACACTCTTATCCCAATTGTAGTAACACTGATGCAAACATAGGATGATAAAGAGAACAATGATATCGTGGTGACAGGTCCAACGACTCTCGTCGTCAACTAGTGGAGATTTGAAGGGGACAATGGAAAGCCTTGTTACAATTCTCCAAATTCAGGGGTGGAGGCAATTATTTTCAGGGCTCAGCATCAACTACCTCAAGGTAAAAATACAGTTGTGACTACTTATCAGAGAAATTCTTCTTAAATTCCGTCTGTAATATGGATATAATTGTTTCGGTTGGTGTATTGTCAGGTTGTGCCATCGGTTGCAATTGGTTTTACTGTTTATGATGTCATGAAATCGTTCTTAAAGGTCCCGTCGCGAGACGAAGCTACTGTAGAAGTGGTGACCAATAAAAGGAACACCAGCCAACCATCATCCCTGCACTCATAACAAACCCATTTTTGGAACTCAACAACACTATCATTCTTACCCGGTCATTGAAGGGTACTTGCTCCAAAACAACAGTCTCATTCTTACCCAGTTATTGAAGGGTACTTGTACTTTGCCTTCTTTACTATGCTGAAGGCTGTCGCCTACTCTTCAGACCATTTAATAAGGTCCATCCATTTAGTTAACCTTCGGCCATTTATCAATAAAAGGTCTATATAAGTACCATTTATTCAAGATTTTAGTACAGCATGATGTACATTCTCTCTCTCTCTCTCTCTCTCAAGGTTGCAGAGTGTATATAAGAAGTGTAAGACCTGTTCTCAATAAATAGAAGCAGAATGATTTCTTTAAAGGACTGCTTTGTTGATCATCATGGTTTATGTTATCTTCCATGAGCAACCCCCATGTGGATGAGAGAAGAAGAGCAATAGGGAGCTATTCTCGAGCGCTGTTCGGGTAAGGAGAACTGAGTCGAGCTTGAGCAGAGTTCATTTACAGGCCTACCCACCAGCAAAGCTCATGTTATTTCAATTAGCCTTATTTCAAGTAACACTGTCATTTTGGGTTGCATACCACAAACAAATTTGTGAGATTCGTGTATCTGTATAACTTCTCTTATTTATTTCAAGTTTCACAATGCTGAGTTAATTCATTGCCGTTCCAAAAAAATTGCCCAAGTAATACCATTCAACAAGATAAACAGCTTACAAATCATAATACAGGGTTACACTTACAGATACACGGACACTTGCTGGATACAAATCACAATACAGAGATCTACAGACCTAGTTATCCAATCGACAGAATTCTACGAATGACCCAACTTCAAATTTATTGGGGATAGAAAACCTCACACAATTGCAAGCTATAAAATAGATGAGCATGACTTACCTTCCGACGGAAACAAGCCATGGTCTTATTTAGCAGGCATTACGGGTTCTAACCCGAATCCATGTAACATTACTTAGAAGGCGGCTCTTTTTCCTTTGTGCTGCTCACACCTCTTCCTTCCATGGACAGGCGTTCTATGACAGATGGATCCATTCCCCGAAGCAGCCCCACATATATCTGATGATATCCCTCCAGTGTCATACCAAGAGGCCAAACTAGGAGTTCTACCAGTATCGCTCCGCATGCCTTTATGCTGCCAACACCTTTTTCTACCTTCAGCCGGCGGCCTTCGGCAATAGGAACCATTAGCTAAGGTAGCTCCGCAAGTAGAAGAATAATCTTCTTTGACAACACTTCTATATGGGACTGATTGATAAGTCGAATTACCAAATGGACTGTCAAACACACTGGGTAACTTGGACTCATTTGCCCTCCTCCATTTGTGTTCCTCACACCTCTTCCTTCCTACCACAGGCCGCTTCGTGCAGAAGCTTCCGTTGTCTAAATCCACCCCACAAATAGTGTCCAACTTGGTATTGGTAACAGACCTCTCTGAGAAAACTGGAACTTGTGGTTTATGGGCTCTAGGGGCTTCAAAAACTGGACCATATACATAATCTTGTTGCTTCCCTGTAGCTACTGATTCGGAAGGACGGGATGCTGTGATTTTTCTACCTTTGTGCTCTTCACATCTTTTATTCCCATGGACGGGTGGTTTTCTACACAAGCTGCCATCATCCAAGGTGAGGCTACAACTAGGAAAGGAGCTAACATGTGATTTTCCGTCTGTAATTAGCTGTTTTGAGGTGGAACCTTGAACTTTCATCCCTTTGTGCTCGTCACACCTTTTCCTCCCTCCAACGGGCGGCCGTATACAAACAGATCCATGACCTAAGACCACCCCACAAATATTTGAAAGGTCGTCATTGAAACGAAATATCGGTGAGACAAGCCTGGGCTGTGATCTTCCAAATTTGAAAATTTGAGGAAGGAGATCGTTGCTCTCCCAATTAGTGTATATGCCGGAAGGCCTGTAACCGGAGAGCTTTCTGGACAAATCGAGTAATTGTGTATTGCTTGAAGTACTTCCGTCAAGTTTTTGAAGGACGTCTTTATGGCGACGAACACCATTATTGCCTTTATTCCATGCATAATCGTACTTCTTAAGAAGCCGAGTTTCTTCTTTTTCAGCCTCGGCCTTATTTTTCGTCTGTTTTAACAATCAAGAAAGGGTATGAGAAGCGCAATTATCACTTCAAATTTGCTGACATTGACAGTTGGCTTCTTACAGAGAAGAACTTGTTTCCAACATCTCGGGGAAGTAACCAATTCTAATAACGCACACTTGCACAAAAAGCCTAATTTAGAGGTATCCATGCACGAAGCAATTACTACAACGCATCAAACATTACATGGACACAGACACACGATAATGACACAGTGACACACGATTTTGAGCAAGTGAAGGACACGAAACGATAATCCCGAGACATGTTAAAAATATGTCTGTAAGATTACTATAACAACATAGACGTCAAGATTCAAAACACATGATACATACATCTTGTAAATGTTTCATAGGGCGTCTTCCAAGGGTTTAAGAAGTGTCCCCTAAGTGTCCGTGAACTAAACAGAACATCAACCCATCACTGGTTTTTCAACCCAAGACTATGAGATGTAATCATTGCCGATTTCAAACTTATATTTTCCATTTTACCCATCGTCCATTCACCAAGGAAGATCAAATTGCACCCGCTATTAACGAAGGAATTTCAAACAGTTGTAAAAGAAAAAATTGAAGATGTACTTACAGGAGCCCATCTATACACAATAGAGTAGCCTCTAGAAAATGCCTCTGAAAACAGTCCACGCCTTTGTTGGACAAAATCATTCACCTGACTGTTTGAGTTGCCATTCTCTAAATGAGCACCTTCGCGACCATAACACTGCAGTCGAGTCCGAACATTATCAGCTTGTCCAAGGTAAACGGGAATTATAAGTTCCGGATCAAGATTTCCAGTCTTGCGCCCTGAATGGGCTTGTGGTATAACTATGCCAAGTTCATAAATCCCTGAACATGAAGAACAATTTGGGAGGTTGTGAACCCTGTATCTCTCTGCTCCTTCTTTCCTTAGTGAGTGGTCTTCCCAATCAGAAGGCCCAATGAGTACCTGAGAAAGAAATGCATAGGAAAAAATGGATTTGTAAGATCTTATACCAGAAAATACATTTGCACTTTAGGGATCCAAACCACATCCAAATGACACAGAGAAATCTCTCTCTCCAACTATACGTTGGACTATTTCATTTATTCAGAGCAACTTCTATCCCTTTCCGGAAAGTATTTTTGAGACATCCACAAAACCAGGCTTCAAAATTATCTTTGACAGTATCTTCTTGTTACAACATCTTGACCAAAACTCAGAAGCTAGTTGTTGGAGTAAGCTGAGAACTTGGCCGTGGAGGGTCGCGAGTAATTTTACAACATTTTTCTAACATACTAGAGGTCATTAATAATCCATAGCAACTAACGGTGCACAATTTGGAGTTCGATTGAATTTTAAAAGGGCATTGTGACTCCTTAGCAAAAATGATGTTTCTTCGTGCCACTTGGGCAAATGTTCATAAGTGGTGTGCAACCTACGAGTCTCCTAGGTGTCAGCTTTCGGCACAGAAATGGGCAACCCTGGGGCAACCTAGGGGCAGGCTTTGGGCGTCTAGAGGGATGTCTAAGAGTCTCCATGGGAGCCCTATGGACAGTGCCATCAATGGCAAGAGTGCCGGCACTGCGCGTGTCTCCTGGGACAGAGGTTTAGTGACACGCACGTTGTGTCCTGCGTGTTAACCCCTTGGGTAACCGTCCTAGAACTAATGGGCTATTGAGGCACCATCGTATGACCTCGTTCGCCAACCTATGGGCATTCGCTTGGGGTTGTCCATGCTTGTGGGGATTGGTGGCTTAAGATGTGCGACATGGAGGCAACGTTGCACTTGTTGGATAACATATTGCCTTACTCGGGCAAGGTGTAATGCTACTTGTTTGCTACAGTCTACAGATTAACATATTGCCTTACTCGGGCAGCACGCTAGTATAACACTATTGGCCCACAATGGCCTTTAATGGACAAATGGCACATGGGCTCGCACGAGCAATACATCATGGGCGAGCAAGTGACCCTCAATGCTAAGCGAGGCGCGACCTTGCGACCGTACAGGATGAGCTTAAGGGCCTAATACACGTCGGAACCTTGTTGGCTAAGTTAGGAACCTTTGCTATGCACAAGTTGTGTGGCTTGGAAGCCTTGATGACATAGGACCTCAGTTAGGTGAGTGCCTTGCTCTTGGTGCAAGGAAGCGACTGTTGCCGTGCATGTATAGACTTAGGAGGCGTCAAGTCTTTAGTTGACTTCCATGATATGGGACTTCCTTAATGAGAGTTGTTCTTGCTTGACAAAGCGTTGGGCCCTAAAATGTAAGATGGGTGAACAATAAACGCTTGGAAGGTCGGATTAGGCTGGTTTGGACTTGGTGGAGTCACAAATCTTTTTCGCAACCCTTTGATTTTTGAATTCTTACATATATGGTGTCTCAGCTTCATACAATCTCTGTCCCAATTTATTTGTCTCTCGTTCTATCTAACCAGATAGAAAATTGTTTATATTGTTCCATACTAACCAGATAGAAAATTGTTCATATTGTTCCATAAGGACTCCTAAAAACGATTAACAAATTGGGACAGAGGGAGTATAAATTGGAGGTAAATTTTTGCCCTGTGGTTCTCTACACCTGCACATCATGTGAAGGTCTACGGCACGTAATCGAAGTGCTACAAGCGTATATCTAGAGAGAGAGAGAGAGAGAGAGAGAGAGAGAGAGAGAGAGAGACCTTCCAGTCGGAGAAAAGAGGATCGTGTTTGGGGTGGGTACAGTCTTCTCTCTTCAACCTGCTGCTGCTGCTGCTGCTGCTGCCATTCAACATGACTACTTCACACTCTTTACCCTTTCCCATTTTCCTCTCCCAATTCAACGGAAACGTTAGTTACTCGCGCCGTTTATATGGCGCGCTCATAGTTTTTCACAATTCCAGTTTTAACCCATCGTTTATGCTCTATATGGGCTCTTCTAGTCTCCATCCTCGTTTTCACGGATTTAGGGATTGTTCGTACGTCAACATGTGTTAATGCATCTCCGGTCCTCACCTATTTTTTTTAAACTCAAATTTGAGTAAAAATTTGTCTAAATACCCAATTCGGATAGGTTGATCTCCAATGAAAAAACCCATGTTCACCTCAAAATGAATGGAACGTATGTAAATAAGTGAGATGATAGAATTAACTCTGGCAAAGATCCGGTGAGGCGCAGTAGGTCTAGCGACCCCTTCAGAAGCTCCAGCGAAGCTTCTATCTCAAATCAAAGGAGCCGGCGTAGTTTCAACTTCAAATTGAAAAATCCCACGAAGCTCCGTCATCATTTCAAGATGGCTGGCGAAACAAAGTAGACGTCGACAAATGGGTAATGGTTTGGGGTGTCTCCAAAATGGGGAAAGAAATGGGTAAAACCCAAAATGTATAACGGTTTGGGTAAAGATTGGAGATAGATTTTTAATGATTTTATCCAAAATTTTGAGCTTAGATCTTAAAATTAGTTATGATTGGAGATGCTCTTATTGTCTTCAAAAAAGTAGACCTTACTAGTTGTAATAAAGAATTTGAACAACTTAGCCAAAAAAAAAAAAAAAAAAACTAATAAAGAACAAAAGTTGAAAAGGGATGAGAAAGGGATAGAGATAATCGGAGTTATTAAGCCAACTCGAAGCAATCTTAGAAGTCAAATTTTGATGGAAAAAGAAGTATGATACAACTCTTTTTGTTTTATGTTCGTTTTGAGTGATAGAGGCTTAAAATTTAGGTGAAATTACATAGAGACCCCCTCATCTATTCCTCCGGGACACAGACACCCCCTCACGTTTAAAAACGCCCAGGCACACCCCCTCATCTATAACCGTTACCCACCTTCACCCCTTCTGTTAGGAAACCTTCCGTTAAAAAAGCCCAATCACTTATTTACATAATTTCTAGACAAAATGCCCTCAAGAGCAATACATAATACATGCTCCAGTAACCAGTCCTCCATCTCTCTACCCATTCACGATCTCTCTCTCTCTCTTTCTCTCTCTCTCTCTCTCTCTCTCTTGCGGCAAAAAAGATCAGGAGCAGTAAAGAGCCTTATTTTTATTTTTATTTTTATCTGCACATGAAGAACCAAGTAGTGATCATGTATTTTGTGCACTAGTATTTTGTAAATAAGTGATTGGGCTTTTTTAACGGAAGGTTTCTTAACAGAAGGGGTGAAGGTGGGTAACGGTTATAGATGAGGGGGTGTGCCTGGGCGTTTTTAAACGTGAGGGGGTGTCTGTGTCCCGGAGGAATAGATGAGGGGGTCTCTATGTAATTTCACCTAAAATTTATAATTGGAATTCGGCTATTTCGTGTTCCTCTTATGGGATTTTTTACACATGCACATAAAATGATTTTAATTTGTTTTCCGAAAACTAAAAAGAATAGGACGAGGAGAAAGAAATCAAAAAGTACTACAAGAAAACAATTTTGAAACACAACTCTACCACAATTGTCGGAGCCGTTAGATGTACGTGGATCCTAACATTGCTCAAAAGAAATGTGGTGAAAATATAAATTTGTCATGTTCATATTTGCACTAGTTTTTCCCTACGTACTTCCTCCATCAAAATAGTATCACCTTTTTTTTTATTTTTATTTTTTGATCATGTGTCATCTTGAAACTTAGCTGCTAAGAAAACCAAAAGTGCCAAGGCCCCTCCCATCCCTTTTTCAAGGAATAATTCCGTATGCTTTGTATTGAGTGAGTTGAAAGATTGGATCTAAAGAGGCTCTGAATGAATAAAGCACAAAAGTCTTGTTGTGTATGATATAGACTGCAATGATATATATTTACAGTTTCTATCTACAATTAATTTTTCATTCTTTCCAGGCAATAATTTTAAACTGTATGTCAGCATGGTTGGTTTACTGCACGCATGTGATTTAAGAATGGTTTCCCTTTTTTTTGGCCAAATGACTTTTAGCCAATTTTTAACCAAATTGTTTTTCCCAAAAAAGGTCAAAAGTTGATGTATGTAAAGAGAATGACATGGAACTTTTACCCCTTTTTTTTTCTTAGGACATTTAACTCTTTTGTAACTTTTAGCACAATAGAAACTCTCCCTGTAGACGCATCCAGTTAATAATAATAGCAATAATTGTGGATTAGTAAAAAAGAGGCCACTTATTGACAATCTTTTTTCTACTTTTTTTCTGTACTCTAAAGTAGAATCACATCATAAGTGACAGGCGGGAGCGGAGGTAGGGGTACAAGAGGGGTCCTGGGCTCTGCACACCTCTCAATTATCCCCGCTCTATTTTTAGGTTACTTTGAAAAAGTTGTACAGGATCGGCCCCTACAAGTCTCTTGGGTAAATAAGTTTTTTGATAAGTTCATATATATACGTGAAAAAAATCCATTAAGATTTCAAGTCATCGGTCACTTTCTGGCTGTGGTTATAAAACTATATGCGAATCTGTATATGTACACAATCTCTTATTCTTCTCAGAACTAGTAAGTAGCACTATTTATATCATAACCTATATTTTTTGTTATTAATATAAAAGTACATGTGATTTGGGCCCCCGTTGAATACAAATCCCGCGTCCGCGCTACTTGTGACAGGCCCAACCACACTCGTCAACGAATAGCGGAGATTTGAAAGGGACGATGGAAAGCCTTGTTAAGATTGTCCAAATTCAGGGGTGGAGCAATTGTTTTCAGGGCTCAGCATCAACTACCTCAAGCTAAAAATACAGTTGTGATGACTTATCAGAGAGATTCTTCTTATTTTCTGTGTGTGAAATGGATATAATTGTTTCGTTTGGTGCATTGTCAAGTTGTGCCATCAGTTGCAATTGGTTTTACTGTTTATGGTGTCATGAAATTGTTCTTAAGGGTCCCGTCGCGAGCCGAAGCTACGGTATAAGTGGTTACCGATAAAAGGAACACCAGCCAACCATCATCCCTGCACTCAAAACAATCCCATTTCTGGAACTCATAATCCAAAACATTTACAAATCACAATACAGAAACAGACTTCTACAAATGATCCAACTCAAAATTTGTTGGGCATGGAAAACCTCACACCAGCTCGTTCATAGATGAGCATGACTTGCCTTCCGACGGAAACAAGCCATGGTCTTATTTAACAGGCAATTTACGGGTAGCTCGTTCATCTCAGAAGATCCAACTCTCACCCGAATCCACATAACATTACTTAGCTCTTTTTCCTTTGTGTCGGTCACACCTCTTGTTTCGAGGGACAGGCGTTGTATTGCCCCACATGCCTGCATGCTGCCAACACCTTTTTCTACATTCAGCCAGCGGCCTTCTACAAGAGGAACTGTCAACTGAGGTAGCTCCACAAATAGAAGAATAATCTTCTTTGACAACACTTCTATATGAGACTGATTCATAAGTCGAATAACCAAATCGACTATCAAACACACTGGATGACTTGGACACTTTAGTCCTCGTCGATTTGTGTACCTCACACCTCTTTCCTCTTACCTCATGCACCTTCTTGAAGAAGGTTTTCTTGTTGCTCTCCCATGAAAATGACTTGGAAGTGCCAATTTTATCACCAGTTTTCTTCTGTTGGAAACCGGAGAGCTTTTTGGACAACCTGAGTTTTTGAAGGACCTTTTCATGGCGACGATCACCATTATTGCCTTTATTCCACGCATAATCGGATGTGTTAAGAAGACGAGTTTCTGTTTTTTCAGCCTTGGCCTTATTTTTCATCTGTTTTAACAATCAAGAAAGGGTATGATCAGAAGCACAATTATCACTTCAAATTTGTTGACATTGACAGTTGGCTTCTTTCAGAGATGAACTTGACTCCAACATCTTAGGGAACTAACTAATTCTAATATGCAAACTTGCACAAAAATCCTAGTTTAGAGGTATCCATGCACAAAGCAATCACAAAGTATCAAACATTACAACATGGACATAGACACACGATAAAGACATAGTGATACACGATTTTGAGCAACTGGAAGGACATGAAACGATAATCCTGAGACGTGTTAAATATATATGTCTGTAAGATTAATATATCTCATATATATTTGAGTGTCTTCAGAGTTACATAAAATACCTGCAATTGACATTAAATAGTCACCATAAGTTCATAACATAGATGTCAAGATTCAAAACACATGATGCATACATCTTGTAGATGTCTCATAGGTCGTCTTCCGAGGGTTAGGCCATGCTCGTGGAGATCGGTGGCTTAAGACATGCCAATCTTGGTAAATTTTTGCCCAGTGGCTCTCCACCCCTCTGCCCAGGGAATGGAAAAATTGCACCAAATATTGCTTACTCATACATTTGCCATTAGTTTAAAACAGATAACAATCACAAAGAGCACAACTTTCACATCAAGCGAAGAAGTAAAGCCAAGCCGGTACGTGAAAACTAGAGAGAGAGAGAGAGAGAGAGAGAGAGAGAGAGAGAGAGAGACCTGCCGGTCGGAGAAAAGATGGTCGTATTTGGGGTGGGTACAGTCTTCTCTCTTCAACCTGCTGCTGCTGCCTACTTCACAATTCACATTCAAAACTAGCTTTTAAGCCTTTCATTTTCCTCTCCCAATTCAAGGGAAACGTTAGTTACTCCCGCGGTTTAAATATAGCGCTCATAATTTGTTAGAGCTTGATGGTTAAGTAATACCTCCAAACTAGTATATAAATAAGCCTGGGCAGCCTCTCCTTGTCAATTGGTTTTGAGTTGGATACTTTCACATGGTATCAGAGTGAGGGACATTCCACCCCCACACTTTAAAAAAATTCACAATCCATACCTCACGGTGATAGACCCCCAAAAAGGCTACACGTGACAGACCTCAAATGCGGCTGCACGTGAGTGGGATGACAAGGAATATAGTTCAACATTGGTTGAGGATGGAATGAGTAATTACTTCATATATAAAATTTTCACAATTCTAGTTTTAAACCCCAGTAGGAATCATTTATGCCAAATGGGCTCTTCTATTCTCAATCCTCGTTTTCACGGATTTGGAGGTGGTTGACACGTCAACATGTGTTACCATGGTAAAAATAAATAAAATTAGACCTTTACTGGTTGTAATAAAGGATTTGAACAATTCGAAAAGGGATGAGAAATGATTGGATGAACAGTTAGGACAAATCACTCGATAGTTCCTCGTCCTAACTTATTTATAAAAATAGGTCTTTGAAACTTCATCTATAAATAGGACCTTCAGTTATCTATTTTATTCATTTAAAAATTTAGAGAAAAACTGTGTAATAAGAAAAGAATGAAAGGAAAAAGAAATACAAAAAGTTTCAAGGTTATGAGATTTTGATCACTTTAGAAGATTGATCCCAATAGTTTTTGAAGAATTATTTCATATACATATTGTGTTCAATATTTATCTTACTTTTAAGCAAATTTATTTTATTATTTATTTTAAATTTATACTGTAACACGCTATTTGTTTGACTGAGATATTTAAGAACAGAGAATCCCGTACCAAATTTTATACACGAGAATTTCAGGTTCAATGGTTGGTAGTGAAATGGCCCAAACCCATCGCCGCGCCCATTAAAACCTACATAAAACTATAAAGACGAAATTAAGAGATTTGAACATATAAGGACCGAATTAAAACATACTCATCTAAAACATCCAGCTCGGATCTTCTCACACCATTCTCGTAGATCACTGAACTCGAATCTTTTCAGTAAAGGCTTTTTTTTTTTTTTTTTTTTTTTTTTTATGGTGTTGGCTTGAAAATTAAATTAACAAGAACAAAATTATTTTCAATTGTAAATGTTATTTTTCTCCTACTCTGTTTCTAAGGAAACTTCTATATATTCTTGGGTGTTTTTGGTTACAATCCCAAAAACATTTACTTATTTTCCATGTTATGCTTCTAGCTGCTTATGTATAGTACTCAGGGTGATTTGGCAAAAAAAGGAAAAAAACGGTTTTTTAGTTTTTTTTTTTGTCTTTATTAAAAAAAATTTTGCAATTGTTAGTTTTGCGTCAAGTTTTCGTGGTTTATCCAAAAAATATAAAATTATGATCGAAACTAATTTTTTTTAATGAAGCCAAAATTAAACCAATAAAATGGTTTATTTTGGTTTATTTTCGGCTTTATTCAAAAAAATATTAGTTTTGACCATAATTTTATTCTTGTTGGATTCGTCTCAACGAGACGAATCCATAAACCAGAAAAACTTGACGCAAAACTAACAAATGCAAATTTTTTTTGAATAAAGACAACGAAAAAAACCAGTTCTGCGCTTTTTTGCCAAAGCACCCTCACTCGCTCATGTATGTGTGCATATATGAATAATTCGTCAAAGAAAAAATTTTCAATTTGAGTAAACGACAATGGACAATAATTGTTGCGAATTTGATTAAAAAAAATAAAAAATTCTTCATGTTGTTCAATCAGGTGGTCAGGTTTTGCAAGGTGAGTGTGTGTTCAAGTTCTTGTGTCTAATTTGGACAATTATTACATATTCCCCTATTATTGGATTGACAGCTACACAATCATCAAGTTATTAGTACTCCCTCCGTCAATCCTTAATAAGTGTGTGTTTGAAAATTAAATGAGTAAAGTTTGTACAATTATTATTTTACATTTTTAAACAATTAATCGCTAAGAGTTAATGAGTAATAATAGAGGCTAATTTTAAAAAGTGAAGATAAAAGTCAACGTAAAAAGTGTAAAGTGAAAGTACAAGTTGATGTGAAAAGAGTAATAGTGATGTTTATTTAATATGTTAAATTTATAAAACAACACACTTAAAAAGGGACGGAGAGTAATGGCCATCTCTAGTGGTAGAGTTAAATGCCTAAGTTAGTCAGTCATTAGGACAGTTAACTAGCATTCTCTCTTTTTTTGCCCATAATGGTGTAGCTAAGGAGTAGTTAAAATGTATAAGAGGAGTAAAAATGTTAGCTCATAAGTTAACAGGAGTATCTGAGCAAACCATCCAAGAGTGGAGTCAAGTGGGCTTCACCATGTGAAAAAGTGAAAAAGTTTTCGGATTTCAAAATTTTCTACCCATTGCAACTTGTCTCTACAAATATATGGGACCCAGGTCTCCCAGCCGTTGCCATCAGTAGACGTTGAAAAAAGTATCCGTTGTATGTATGGGACCCAATTTTGGTTGGAACATTTAATTTAACAAAATGTTAGCTACACTATTATAACACAAAGGCATCTAACTAATTAACAACAACTTAACTCACACAATTGGATCCCACTTTTTACATTTTTGTGTCATATAACTACACAAATTTAACTCTACTACTAGAGATGGCCTAAGAGGAGTAAAAATGTTAGCTCAGAAGTTAACAGGAGTATCTGAGCAAATCATCCATGAGTGGAGTCAAGTGGGCTCCACCATGTGAAAAAGTGAAAAAGTTTTCGGATTTCAAAATTTTCTACCCGTTGCAACTTGTCTCTACAAATATATGGGACCCAAGTCTCCCAGCCGTTGCCATCAGTAGACGTTGAAAAAAGTATCCGTTGTATGTATGGGACCCAATTTTGGTTGGAACATTTAATTTAACAAAATGTTAGCTACACTATTATAACACAAAGGCATCTAACTAACTAACTAACAACAACTTAACTCACACAATTGGATCCCACTTTTTACATTTTTGTGTCATATAACTACACAAATTTAACTCTACTACTAGAGATGGCCTAAGAGGAGTAAAAATATTAGCTCAGAAGTTAACTGGAGTATCTGAGCAAATCATCCATGAGTGGAGTCAAGTGGGCTCCACCATGTGAAAAAGTGAAAAAGTTTTCGGATTTCAAAATTTTCTACCCGTTGCAACTTGTCTCTGCAAATATATGGGACCCAAGTCTCCCAGCCGTTGCCATCAGTAGACGTTGAAAAAAGTATCCGTTGTATGTATGCGACCCAATTTTGGTTGGAACATTTAATTTAACAAAATGTTAGCTACACTATTATAACACAAAGGCATCTAACTAACTAACAACAACTTAACTCACACAATTGAGTGATTGGGGCTTTACACTTGGAATTCGGCTATTATCGTGTTCCTCTTATGGGATGGTTTTTATATGTACATCAAATTATTTGTTTTCCGAAAACTAAAAAGAACAGGACAACAAAAAAGAAATCAAAAAGTACTACAAGAAAATAATTTAAAAACACAATTCCACCGCAATTGTTTGTGGAGCCATTCGACGTACAAGGATCCTAGCATTGCTCAAAAGAAATGTGGTGAAAAATATAAATTTGTCAAGTTCACATTTGCACTAGTCGCATTTAGTCAATAGTAATAGCAATAATTTTGGGTTAGTAAAAAAAGAGGAGGCCACTTATTGACAATCTTTTTCTGTAGCAGAATCACAACATGGGCTCAACAAAATATTCCTTGGTTTCCAAATGCGATTCCGCTTTAGAGAAAGTGAATCAAATATCAATTTTTCCAAGTGACGCATAAGTATATGAGTATCATCTCATGTGACTTACTAAAATGGAACCAGATTACACTTGCTGATTTGAGCAGCTCATAACTGAATTTCGATGTGTTTATCATTCATGCGAAAAATCAAGTCGATTAGTTACCAAAAAAAAAGAAAAATCAAGTCGATTAGAAATCGCTATCCTCAGAACTCTTCATCGACCAAGACCAAAGTCTGGCCCTAATCTCCTCTTTCACTTTGCAAGCAAGAGTAGAAGCATCAACACCACATGACCGGAAAATCCTTGAATTCCTTTCTCTCCATAAGCAATGAACAATAGAAGCCAAAGACAAGTTTATTCAAGATTTTAATACAGCATGATGTACATTCTCTCTCTCTCTCTCTCTCAAGGTTGCAGAGTGTATATATGAAGTGTTAAGACTTGTTCTCAATAAATAGAAGTAGAATGATTTCTGTGAAGGACTGCTTTGTTGATCATCATGGTTTATGTTATTTTCCATGAGCAACCCCCATGTGGATGAGAGAACAAGAGCAATAGGGAGCTCATTTACAGGCCTACCCACCAGCAAAGATCAAGTTATTTCAATGAGCCTCATTTCAAGTAACACTGTTATTTTGGGTTACATACCACAAACGAGTTTGTGAGATTTGTGTCTTTGTAACTTCTCTTATTTATTTTCAAGTTTCACAATGCTGAGTTAATCCATTGCTGTTCCAAAAAAAATATATATATATATTGCCCGCGTAATATCATTCAACAAGATTAACAGCTTACAAGTCAGAACACAGGGTTACACTTACAGATATGCAACAGAATTCTACAAATGACCCAACTTCAAATATATTGGGCATGGAAAACCTCACACAATAGCAAGCTATAACATAGATGAGCATGACTTGCCTTCCGAGGGAAACAAGCCATGGTCTTATTTAGCAGGCAATTTATGGGTAGCTCGTTCATCTCAGAAGATCCAATTCTCACCCGAATCCATGTAACATTACTTAGTAGGGGGCGACTCTTTTTCCTTTGTGCCAGTCACACCTCTTGTTTCGAGGGACAGGCGCTCTATTGCCCCACATGCCTGTATGCTGCCAACACCTTTTTCTACCTTCAGCCGGCGGCCTTCTGCAAGAGGAACCGTCAACTGAGGTAGCTCCACAAATAGAAGAATAATCTTCTTTGACAACATTGCCCCACATGCCTGTATGCTGCCAACACCTTTTTCTACCTTCAGCCGGCGGCCTTCTGCAAGAGGAACCGTCAACCGAGGTAGCTCCACAAATAGAAGAATAATCTTCTTCAACAACACTTGTATATGAGACTGATTCATAAGTCGAATTACCAAATGGACTATCAAACACACTGGATGACTTGGACGCATTAGTTCTCCATTTGTGTACCTCACACCCCTTTCCTCTTACCTCAGGCGGCTTCTTGAAGAAGGTTTCCTCGTTGCTCTCCCAATTAGTGTATGTGCCGGAAGGCCCGGAACCTTCTTCCCATGAAAATGACTTGAAAGTGCCTTTAACACCAGTTTTCTTCTGATGGAAACCAGAGTGCTTTTTGGACAAATTGGGTTTCTGAAGGACCTCTTCATGGCGACGATCACCATTATTGCATTCATTCCATGCATAATCGTATGTGTTAAAAAGCCGAGTTTCTGTTTTTTCAGCCTTGGCCTTATTTTTCATCTGTTTTAACAATCAAGAAAGGGTATGAGAAGCACAATTATCACTTCAAATTTGCTGACATTGACAATTGGCAGAGATGAACTTGTTTCCAACAGCTGAGGGAAGTAACTAATTCTAATCATGCAAACTTGCACAAAAAGCCTATTTTAGATGTATCCATGCGAAAAGCAATCACAAAGTATCAAACATTAAAACATCGACACAGACACACGACAAAGACATAGTGATACACGATCTTAAGCAACTGAAGGACACGACACGATGATCCTAAGACGTGTTAAATATATGTCCGTAAGATTACTATATCTCATATATATTATAGTGTCTTCAGAGTCAAATAAAATACCTCTAATTGACATTAAATAGTCACCGTAAATTCATAACATAGATGTCAAGATTCAAAACACATGATGCATACATCTTGTAGACGTCTCATAGGTCGTCTTCTAAGGGTTTAAGAAGTGTCCCCAATCCCCATGAACTTAAACAGAAAATCAAACTCATCACTGGTTTTTCATCCCAAGACTGTGAGATGTAATCATTGCCGGAAAATATAAGATGTACTTACAGAGGCCCATCTATACACAATAGAGTAGCCTCTGGAAATCTCCCTCTCCACCGGAACGTTGGACTCTTTTCATTTATTCAGAGCAAATTCTATCTCTTTCCCAGAAGTTTTTTTGGACATCCACAAAACCAGGCTTCAAAATTTTCTTTGACAGTATCTTCTTAATTTATTTGGTTTTCTAAAATCAAATCAAACAACTGTCTTGTCTTTCCTTCAAATTAAAATAGAAACCAATCGAAAATAACGTAATTTAGCTGATCTGGTCTTTGTGGATGGATACTCAAACTTAGCCACTATTCTGAGTAGTTGAAGTTAATTCTAAGTTTTTATAAAACTATTTTTGACTCGGTACGACACGATCAATGGTCTACCGAGGCACCACCGTATGACCTCGATTGTGTGCCAACCGATGGACATCGGCTTGGGTTCGGCCATGCTCGTGGAGATCGGCCCATGGAATGGAAACATTGCACCAAACAATACTTCACAAAGAACACAACTTTCACATCAAGCGAAGAAGTAAAGCCAAGCCGGTACGTGAAAACTAAAGGTCGGAGAGAGAGAGAGAGAGAGAGAGAGAGAGAGAGAGACCTTCCAGTCTTCTCTCTTCAACCTGCTGCTGCTGCTGCCACTCAACAATACTTCACACTCAAAACTAGCAAATAAGCCTTCCATTTTCCTCTCCCAATTCAAGCGAAACGTTAGTTACTCCCGAGGTTTTAATATAGCGCTCATAGTTTGTTAGAGCTTCATAGTTAAGTAATACCTCCAAACTAGTATATAAGTCTTGGACAATCTCTCCATTCATTATCAATTAGTTTTGAGTTGGATGTTTTCCCATGGTATTAAAGCGGGGGACATTCCATCTCCACACTTTATAAAAATTCACAATCCACACCTAACGATAACATACCAACAAAAAAGCTACAGAATGATAGACCCAAAAAGAAGTAATGCGTGATAGACCTCAAATACGACTGCATGTGAAGGGATGATGTGGAATATATATAGTCCACATTGATTGGAGATGGAATGGGTGATTACTTAATATTAATACTGAGTACAGTGTTGGGCCATTTTGAATCCTCGTTTTCACAGATTTAGAGGTTGTTCGCACATCAACATGTGTTATTATGGTAAAAAAATTAGACCTTTAGTGCCTTAGTGGTTGCAATAAATAATTTGAACAAGTTGAAAAAGGATGAGAAATGATTGATGAACAGTTAGGACTAATCACTCGCTAGGTCCTCCTCCTAACTTATTTATAAAGATAGGTTCTTGAAACTTCATCTATAAATACCTTCAGTTATCAGTTTTATTCATTTAAAAATCCAGAGGAAAACAGCGTAATTAGAAAGAATGAAAGAAAAAAGAGATACAAAAATTTTCAAGGTAATGAGATTTTGATCAGTCTAGAAGATTGATCCCAATAGTTTTTGAAGAATTATTTCATATATATATTGTGTTTAACATTTATCTTACTATTAAGCAGATTTCTTTTATTATTTATTTTAACTTTATATTGTGACACGCTATCAGAATGAAGAATCAGAAATATTGTCCTATTAAAAATGTACTCCTAAAACACCCAGCTCAAATCTTTTCACACCATTCTTGTAGATCACCGAACTCGAATCTTTTGAATAAATGTTTTTTGGTGTTGGTTGCACTTGAAAAATTAACAAGAAAACAATTGTTTTTTAATTGTAAATGTTATTTTTCTCGTACTCTATTTCTAAGGAAACTTATATTCTTGGGTGTCTAGTTACAATCCCAAAAACATTTATTTTCCATATTATGCTTCCAGCTACTTGTGTAGTTGTGCATAGATATGCTCATATTTTGTGTGCAGACATGAATGTCAAAGAAAGATTTTTCAATTTGAGTAAACGACAATGGACTAAAAAAAGAAAAAGAGAGATTCTTCGTGTTGATCAATCAGGTGGTCAGGTTTTGCAAAGTGAGTGTGTGTTCAAGTCCTTGCGTCTAATTTGGACAATTATTATAGAGAAATAGTTGGAAATAAGAAAGGAAACCATAAAACAACCCAGAAAGTGCATCCGATGAGTGAAATTTATCCGGTACACTGTTTAAATAGAATATCATATGAATCTCATCCGTCGAATGCACTTTATGGGTCTCTTTTCTTGTTCCTACCAGGCCTCATTATTACATATTCCCCTGTTATTGGATTGACAGCTATACAATGATCAAGTTATTACTTCCTTTATCAATCCTTAATAAATGTGTGTTTGAAAAGTTAATGGGTAAAATCTTATACAATTATTGTTTTGCCTTTATAAAAAATTAATGGGTAAAAGTAAATGATAATTTTAAAAAATAGAGGTAAAAATTGATGTGAAAAGTGTAAATTGAAGATAAAAATTAATGTGAAAAATGTAATAGTGATGTTTTTTAATAAATTAAATTTACGAAGCAATACACTTAAAAAAGGACGGAGAGTAAAATGTACTATCGCACAAATTTGCCAAGTCTCTTCCCAAGTTCACATCGTGGAGTCCCTCATGAGTCTCTTTCAATTATGTGTAGTGGTTACAAAGCTTTTTAAAAAGGTCGACGCCCACATTATTTCACTAACACTTTTGACCTACAGGAATAAATAATCCGAATTTGTTAGTTCATTTTAGAAATTTGTGTCATTTTTCAAATAATTATATCTTGTAATTTATAATGTTTTATGTAATTTTACGGACATTGTCTTATAGAATTTATCGAGATCTATCAAACAAGATCCACATTGGATACAGTATAAAATTTATTACCAATTTAAAGATATAACTAGTTTTTTTATCCGGTTACAATAGAACGATAGATAAATAAATCCGGACGAAGAGAGTAGCCAATTTGATAATAATTGTGTACGACGGAATCTTTGCTACTTTATGGAGTCTCGTGTCATAGCCATTTCACTTTGTTTTTAAAGACCGAAAAATGCTAAAATAATTCCATTAGACTATCGTTAAGGTTTACAAAGTGTATTTGAATGTGAATTGTGTATTTGAATGTGTATTTGAATGTGTAAAAAGCATATTTGAATTGTCTTTTTCTTGACTTATCCTCCTCCCTCCTTGCACTCTGCTTTGCTTTCTCTGCACATTTCGGCTGTTCTACTCATTTGGTCTCGTCTCCGTCCGCCACAGCCACAATGTTTCCTTCTCCCTCTTCTCCATCTGGCTTCACCGTTCTGATCTGCTCTTTCGTCCTCCGTCGCGGGTGTCTCGCGGGAGGTGCGTTTTGTGGTTGGATCGGGTGTGGGGGCTTAGGAATCCGAAAAAGATAAGGGAACCGACGCAATTGTACAGACCGCGTACCGACGGCGTCGCCGACGCCGTTGTGGGTCCCAAACGGTCGATCCGAGCCGTTCATCGTTCTCATAATCGAATTCCGAGTGGGTCTACGCAAGAATCGAGGCAATTGGACGGCTGTATGAGCTCGATCCAAAATCAGTCTTTATCATCGATTCATCTTTGCTACTTAGCTGCTAAGAAAGCCAAAAAGTGCCAAGGCCCCTCCACACCCTTTTTCGTGCAATAATTCTATATGCTTTGTACTGTGAGTTGAAAGATTGGATCAAAAGATACTCTCAATGAATAAGCACAATAAAGTTTTGGTTAGACACAATGCACTGGCAGCTTCTGCTTGGCAGAATGGCAAAGGTTGCTATCAAACTCTAGCAAAAGAAAGAAGGGCTCCATTCTTTCCAGGCAATAATAATTGTGTGCGACGGAATCTTTGCTACTTTATGGAGTCTCGTGTCATAGCCATTTCACTTTGTTTTTAAAGACCGAAAAATGCTAAAATCAGTCCATTAGACTATCGTTAAGGTTTACAAAGTGTATTTGAAAGTGTAAAAAGTGTATTTGAATGTCTGAAAAGTGTATTCTTGACTTATCCTCCTCCCTCCTTGCACTCTGCTTTGCTGTCTCTGCACATTTCGGCTGTTCTACTCATTTGGTCTCGTCTCCGTCCGCCACAGCCACAGTGTTTCCTTCTCCCTCTTCTCCATCTGGTTTCGCAGTTCTGATCTGCTCTTCCGTCCTCCGTCGCTGGTGTCTCGCGGGAGGTGCGTTTTGCGGTTGGATCGGGTGTGGGGGCTTAGGAATCAGCAGTTGGAGTCTTGGGTCGGTGGGATAGCTGCAGCGATGGTTGCTTGGTTCCCGTCAATGTCATCCCTGGATGTCATCAATTCTTTGGCCTAACGGCTAGGCGGAGCTCTTCCAATGGGTCGTGCGTGGCCTCCCGATGGTTACGGCTCTTGGGTGTAACTGGTCTGCTTAACGGTGATGCGGGTCTTCAGTTGGCTGTTGTGGACGGTGGTCGGAGGCAGCCATTCTATGCTTTTAGGTGTTTTCGGGCTTTAGCCTTTAGGTGTGGGCTTGCCCACTAGGGATTCCTTGGTTAGTATATTGTCGATCTAGGTTTTGGGTATTGGACTAGGCATCGGGTTATTCTTAGCTTGTTTGGGAATATAGTGCCGTTCTCCTTATTTGTTCCTGTTAGTCTTTTTATCAATATCAAAGATTAATAAAATAATAATTTTTGCCTTTCAAAATATTTTTCCAAAGTGTTTAGCATTTTTTTTACTTTTGGAATAAAAAAACTCTGAAAGTAAAATCAGTCTATATCATCGATTCATCTTTGCTACTTAGCTGCTAAGAAAGGCAAAAGTGCCAAGGCCCCTCCACGCCTTTTTTTCGTGCAATAATTCTGTATGCTTTTGTATTGTGAGTTGAAAAATTCAAAAGATGCTCTCGATGATAAGCACAATAAAGTTTTGGTTAGATACAATCCACTGGCAGCTTCTGCTTGGCAGAATGGCAAAGGTTCCTATAGACTATTGTAGGATCAAACTCTAGCAAAAGAAAGAAGGGCTCCATTCTTTCCAGGCAATAAATTTAACAGTATGGTAGGTTTACTGCAGGCGTGTGTTTCCCGTTTTTAGCCAAATGACTTTTAACGGACTTTTAGCCAAATAATTAAAAGTTAATGTATGTGAAGAGAATGACATGTGACTTTTAGCACGGAGACTCTCTTTTTAGTGGGATCTAGTTGATAGTACTAGCAATAATTGTGGGTTACTCTCCTCCGTTCCAAATTACTTGTCACTTATACTATTTTGGGATATTCTAAATTGTTAGTCCTTTTTTGAAAAGTCTAAATAAAATTTATTAAATCTCCCAAAATAACTCATTTACCAACAACAATCATTTAATTCAAAAGTTGAAATATAAGGACATCTCTAAAAATTAATGAATCTGTTCAATGTGAATGCAGTTATTGCATGTCTGCTAAAAAAGATGAATTCTTAAAAATGACCAGCAATTTGGAACGAAAGAAGTAGTAAAAATGAGGAGCCCACTTTTCCACTAAAATTGACAATCTAAAGTAGAATCACATCATAGAGCTCAACAAAATATTCCTTGGGCTCGCAATGCGATTCCGCTTTAGGGCATCCTTATCTGACACATTAAAAAATACATCAAATTTAACCTCAAAAACACCTTTTATAATCTAGCAAGTCACTTTTCAAAAAATTCACAAAATTAAACTCTCTATTCAAACTTTAGCAAGTCACTTTATTAAAAACTCACAGAATCAGACTCTCTATTTAAACTTTTGCTTGTTAAAGTAAAGATGCTGATATTGATGCTCTTAAAGCAAGTGATTCCAATGTCAATTTTTTTCAAGTGATGCACGTCACTTGAACTGCGCTTGCGTATGTATACGAGTATCATCTCATGTGACTTGCTAAAATGAAACCTGAAACGATTACACTTGACGATTGAGCTGTTCATTTTGTAAGTTTCAATGCATTTATTAGTCATGCAAAAAATCAAATTGATCAAAAATACTATCCATCTGAATATGGAGTATATGTATATGATTTGACCAGGCCAATAAACACGTGGTGGAACAGAAACAAGAAGAAGGTGATTTTTTTTTTTTGATCGGCAAACAAATTTCTAGTATTAAAGAATCTCGATTACAGATCCATTGAGAAGAAGAAAATTCAACCAAAAATTGGAACACCTAATGGGCAGAGGCAGAGCCCAAACACACTTGGGCCTATATGCTCTTGTAAAACAATGAAAATACCGAATCGAGAATAAGGTGATTTGCTACCAATGTTTTAAAAACCGAATCGGGTGATTTGCTACCAATGTTATAAAAACCGAATCGGACCAACTGGTTCAACCCATTGAACCTTTACCTTCCTTGGTTTCAGATAAACCCTCAAAATCGTTTAACTACAGAAGCTGGCCTATTTCTTAAAAACCGGCAAGAACCAGCGGTTGAACCGGTGAACCACCAAGAAATGACAGGACAGCATTAAACATCTCATTCGTACTTTATTATTAAGGGACAAAACTGAAATGAAATGAATTGATACATTTGAAAATTTGACTACAATGCCAGGTATTCATATATCAAAAATAAAAGAAAAAAGAAAGAAAAACACCAAAAAAACCTATAGAATCACAAAAAAAATTAAAAAAATGAATTACCAGTACATTACAAAATGGACACTAATTTACAAAATCACAGCAAGTGGAATACAATATGACCTAAAAACTAGTACGAAGACATACCCATCCGTCAAATGTACCTCGATCTCCGTTTTGTAGTTCCGAGCGCATATTCCAGTCGCTTGCTTGCTATGTGTTAGAAAATAGTAAAGGTTTTTTCAGTCAAATTCCTTCGCGCTTGTAGGCACCTGTCCTCCGTATAACAAGCCGATCAGGTAAAAGCCCCACATATACATTTTCTGGTTCATCTTTCTATTTAATATCATGAATCGTGAGAGCCTTGTACCATCAAATTTAAACGCTTAGCACTGTCTGCGCGCAGGATGTCTCCTTTAAATCCAATCTGCAATGAGAAATAATGTAAACATATCTGGAACATACTTCAAACTGTCTCGAAACTGATCTATTAAGGAAAGGAATGGGCAAAATCACATCCTCCTTTGCTTGGTAAAGAATTTGAGAGGACAGAGACATTTTCTGGCGGGCAATCTTACCTCCATCGGAATATCCGGGGAGAACCACCGCAACAGTACTCCAAGATGTACAACAGCAGGAATCAACTTGAAAAGCAACGGGGTAGTCACCTGCAAACAGTTTTATGAGCATACGTCGATTCTGGCTAAGATTTATTCAGCAAACAAACTTTGAGTACTATTTCTTGGCCAGACAAAGAATTAGGGAATGTGACTACAACTTAAGAAATAAACACAGATTATCAGCTGCCCACATTAGTAATGGACTAATGCTGGGTAAAAGTTTTAAGAAAAACCTATTTAAAAACCACATGGAACTCCTACAACATGCAATAGACAGGATAAGAAGCAGTGAATCCAATGGATGCTTCGTAATTTATCTTTAGCATGCATGGCAATGCTAAAGATTCATGTAGCCCTTCAAGAGCCCAAGGAAAAAAAAGGATTCACGTAGCCTAGCCAAATTGATTGAGACATAAGGCTCGGTTTGGTTTGGTTTGGTTTAGCATGCAAGGGACTGCTAAAGATTCATGTAGCCCTTCGCAGAGCCCAAGGAAAAAAATGGTTCATATAGCCTACCCAAATTGATTGGGACATAAGGCTCGGTTTGGTTTGGTTTTGGTTTGATTTAGCATGCAAGGGAATGCTAAAGATTCATGTAGCCCTTCACAGAGCCCAAGGAAAAAAAGGATTCATAGCCCAAATTGATTGGGACATAAGGCTTGGTTTGGTTTAGCATGCAAGGTAATGCTGCTGGCCAAGCTCCAGACATCAGCTAGTGGCATCCGACAAACAAAAGAAAGAATCGGAGCCAAAAACTCAAACAGCATCACTGGCAACATAAATGAGAATAGCTTACGCACCAGGCTGAGAGCTGTTGTCCCCAGCAGCAGCAGATACAACTTACCCTGCAACAGTTTCAAAATGTTGGCTCATATTTCAATAATTGATAGGATGTGAGAAGCAATTGCACACTGATTAGCAATTGAAGCTTATAGCCTTTTAGGCAAGAAGGTTCACAACTACGAAAAGTTTGATGCATTAGCTTACTCACAATTTATAATCCATGTAAGCTAATGACTTTCTCCACAACATTGCATGTCAGGTCAATAAGTCCGACATACACGGAAGGGTGTCGCAAGCTTCTTTTGACACAAGGATTTAAGCACAAGCTGGAAACAATCCAGTAAACCATGCTACAGACTTAGGAATTACCTCAACTAGGTGAACATTCGAAGCGCGACTCAGGAGAACAAAAGCAAATTCCCCAATTTGCGCCAGAGACATTCCAACCTACAAATCTCAAATAACTAAGTTCCCTCTGTCGACAGGAATAATCATCATCAAGGAGCAAAATTATGTAACATGAAAAAACGGCATATCGTTACCAACAATGCAGTCTTGTTATTGTATCTGAATCCCTTGACCACTGTGGCAACCACAACAGTTTTTATGACGATCACCAATAGAACAGCCGCTAGTAAAATGTCAATGTGATTCCAAAGGAATTGAACATGTATAAGCATCCCAATGCTGGCAAGGAACAGCGCAGCAAATAAATTGCGAATTGGTTCAACCTAAAAAAGAAAGAAAGATTAAATGACTTCCAAGTCCCAATCAAGCATGGACGGTGCTTCAAACTAAAGATTACTACTGAGCAAGCTGTTTTAAATACAGAAAATGCATGAATTGCGAATTGGTTCAACCTAAAAAAGAAAGAAAGATTAAATGACTTCCAAGTCCCAATCAAGCATGGACAGTGCTTCAAACTAAAGATTACTACTGAGCAAGCTGTTTTAAATACAGAAAATGCATGAATACAGAGAGTTCATGTGGAATTGAACCCGTACTAAAAACTTCTTAAACGAATGAAGCCGATATACATCCCAAGTTTGAGAGGGAGGGAGAAAAGAAAAAAAGGATTCATACATAGGAAACATCAAACTGAAACTGATGCTTTCCAATACAGGAAAATTGCTAGTTCTAGGACTAGGAACCACCATGTTTAACTAACGCTTTCCAACCACGGCACAATAAAACGAAGCTCATCCCTCCACATATGTAGGGGGGGCTACATGTTACCCAAAATCACAAATGCTTAAACCAGTAAATTAATCAGCCACCTCTGCAAACTCTGACAGAGAGCAAGCAACTAGGCTATCTTACCTGTTCAAGTGTATGTTGAGCAAATTCAGTAGTTGATATCATTACTCCAGCAGCAAAGGAGCCCAGTTCAAGACTTAGACCCAGCTTATCGCTACACTGTACGGACAAAACAATCCAACTTAATACATACAGGTGTGTGCTTGGGCAAAGTGATTGCAAAGATGGTGGGCAGTTCAATAATTTGTTTACAAAGGTCTTCACTTGGGATGGGCAGAAATTATTTATTTCCCATGCAGAAAAATTTCAGACCATCCACCGAGGAAAGTATGCGGAACACAATACATGAGATGTTTGATACGAAGGGAATTGGTAAATGAGGCTTTACCCAGGCAACTACCAAGCAGAAAGCCACTGCTGCCAATTGATAAAGTTCATTAGTCTGCAAATAAAGATTTAAAATCAAGCCAACAAACATAGAAACTGCAGCAAAAAGTACATCAAACATATCGTCACAGGGAAAATGTACCTGAGATGATAGGCTAATCATTAGCTTCAGAAACCAAGGTACACATGTCCGACATAGTATTGACAAAATGGCCAAAAAAGCAATCAAAACCACCAGCCTGAAAAAGAACATTTAATGATTTAATAGATAGATCGAATACATGATAAGCAAGAGCCAGGAGGCAAGCATTGCTAGCTGTACAAATGGCAAATATCTAGAATTCCTTTTGGGCAATGCTGCATATTAAGACCCGAAAGCCCTGAATGTAGATGTGGAGCCCTCAAATATGTTATTCTACCTGAATCCATTTAAGGCACACCGAGACACATTACCAAAATTGTTCGATAAGTTTTTCAAAAATTAGATTAGTTTGTTGCAGTATGATACTTCATTTACAAGGGCCTAAGACACCAGAGCTGTTTCCACTCATATGTACGATGACATCAACAATCAGTATGTATAAAGCTTAAAACTGCTGAGTTGAACGTTCATGAAGATTAAGACTCCGAGATATATAGACAGTGCAAAATCATTGAGAGGAAGAAAACCATAGTTCCATAGTTATCAGAAATTAAATATGCCTCCCATTTATTATTACGGATAAAAAAACTTTTCAAATATTCTGGCTATCATTCTGCCTTCTAGTACATAAATATTCATCAGTTTGGCACACTTAACAGGGCGCAAGGTGCATGACCTATTGGAAGTTTACCTAGAAAACTCAAAGCTGATATGTGAGAAAACACTTTGACACAGCAAATCGGACGGTAAGAAACAGCATCCAGCTGTGACTAGATTCGAAAAACTTTTTATGGACAAAGTTCTATGATGCAAGAAAGTAGCATAAACTTCTGAGTTCTATTATGCAAATGCCAAATATTATGTCCCAGTCCTTCAAACAAAATAAAGCAGGGAAGAAGAGAATCAAGTATTGACTATTGAGTATTAGTTCCCCGATATGTATCATAAATATCATGCTCAAAGGTTTTATTTGATACAAGGGTTTGGACTTTGGCATTCTTAGCAAACCTAAGACATCAGCTTCTGGGCTACCGACTAAGCCACCTCAATCACCTGTGTGAATTATTAACCGATTCACTTGAGTTTCTAATTCAACAAAGCGGGTCTATCACAAGGGGAAGGGGGATAATATAAGCACCCATTAACATCACATTTCAGTATAGAAGTCGATTCTTCAGGTTTTGTTCTTACGATTTTGTCATGGATATGACTCCTTGAAGAACACCAGAACTACCCCCAAGAACAGGAAGCAAAGCGAACAACAAGCCAACAGCGCAGTCCTGGCAATAACAAACAGCTCAAAAGTTAGAAAGAAGAATTGATCCCAACAAGAAGACTAGAGAAAGATCCCAAGCGAGATAAATTTGTAGTCTTCAGATTTTGTGAATACTTGGTAGTTGGTAGAAAGGAAGTACTTTTTTTTTATTTATAAATTTTGATATCCACAACAGAATAACAAAATGAGAGGATGATAAAGACCTGCAAAATAAGGGTACCAATTGTGATCTGTCCATGGACGGTACTAATACTACTTTTTTCCATCAAAAACTTCAAAACCTTCAAACAAAACAAAGTCACATTATTTCATCACATTGATACAAGAAAAATACTTGACAATTAAGAAAGGGGAAAAATACATGCTGATGGCCTGGAAGATAAACTAAAAAAGAAGTAAACTACGTTATACAAGAATTGGCTAATCACAAGGGCCCTTCTGATCTCATTTGAAAAAGCCAGGAAAACTAAACCAAGATTCCAAGGTAGATGAGAGAGGCCTCAACTTCTAAAGAATACTGCTACTGGCGTAAAGATATTAATAACAATACCAAGGCCACACATACAGGCATGAAAAAGCAAGGCAAGTGAACTAGTACTTACCAATAGGAAATAACTTACTATTAATAGATTTGGAATAATAGGTGACTCAATAAATCCTGATATGGTAGGAACTAAAAAATTACAAAAAAAACCTGCCGTAATAGTAAGCAAGACAAAAATGCTAGTAGTAAGCCTTGATATATGGATTAATATTAAGTAAATAGTCCACATATTAAAACAAATTTCTGGGTAAAATAGCACTAACAGCACACCACAAATTTCATAGTTTTGGCTACAAAGTTACAAATGAATTGATAACTAAGAGTTATTTGATGATACTCACGACAGCTGTTGACGACATAGACAAGAATACACCAATGAATACTCCCTCAGACAATTCACCACCGCATAGCTGCATGAAGCACACAGCCACAAATATCATAAGGTCATGCCAAGATAATTAAAATTTAAAACAGTAAACAAAATGCAAGAATAATAATCTTTTTTTTTTCCCAACAGTTATTTCGGAAACGAGATACCCCTCCAAAGCAATGTCACTTTGTACCCACCGCGATAAAATGATACATACCGAGGCTGTTATTCCACACAAGCACATAAATAGAAATATCTGGAGCAAGCCTCCTAAAATAGCAACTGCTCGAACGACGCGAAGCTGCAATGTTACAGTGAAGGATCAATGACAGCCTACGAGTCTGCCACATTAATTGACGAATAATATATTCAGGAAGAGTAATATCTGCCAACCTTAGCCGTGGAGAACTCCAGGCCCAACGCAAAAAGAAGAAAAATAACACCAAATTGAGCTACTGTTTCAACCTGTATGCAACAATGAGAAACTGAAAGTTTCATGTGAAGTCATAGATGATGATAAAAATATATTGATTGTAAAATGTAAAAATATATGGAACCTTTTCTAAAACGAACAAACAATGTGAAAATTGATCAAGTAAAAAAAACTGAGCACTACAACCATGTGAAAATTGATTAAGTAAAAAAACTGCAGACATTGCAAACAATTTTTCACTTGTCTTCCTCCCAATTGAAAAGAAGATCACTCTGCTTTGACGAAATATACAAAACAAGAATGCCAGAAGCTAATTGCATCAGTTCCACACAAGTGAGGATTTAAAGAGCCAGACACAGTGGATGGATTCAGCAACTATAAAACATAAACTCATGTCATTGCCCATATGCCCAAGTAAACAGTACATGTAATACTTGTCTTAAGAAACATTGTGACCTTGAACTGTCCTCTTGAACATCATAAAAAAAGCATTAAAATTTAATAGATTAAGTGGTTCGACGGATGATGAGAAACTCTAAAAAATATGCTGGTTGTTGGGCATCATAGAGACAAAAAACATACTTGCACCAATTCACTAACAAAATTAAACCCTCCAGGTCCAATTACAGATCCTGCTAGCAAATATCCAGTAATAACCTGCAAAATTCAAGAACACACGGAAGGAACTCCTTCAGGGTTAACAAAAAGAATGAAGGATATAACAAATCTGCAGTATTGTATTTCTTGTTGGTGAACATGATATGGAACATAAAGTAGAGGGCCAACCGGCTGTCCAGCACACGCAAATGCAATGCCACCACATGTTGCAAATACTATGACGATAACAAGGTCCGAGATCAATCTGCCAAATAGTTTATTGAACACTCTGATAAGCTTATATTGCAAGTTACAGGTAGAAAAGGTGTGTGCATGTGTGTGTGTGTGTGTGTGTGTGTGTGTGTGAGAGAGAGAGAGAGAGAGAGAGAGAGAGAGACCTTAAATCCAACTGTAGCACAGGATACTTTGACTTGAGATTTGATATGATAAACACATTATCCTGAGAAAAAGCCCACAACAGATGGATCAGTACTTCATGAGCTTGTTTTCACATTTCCACCAGCACGGGTGTTTTATGTAGCACGTCGCAAGAAATCAAATGTGATGCAAACCCTCAAAAACAGCTATAAGCCTATAAGTAACACCTTCCGATCAATCAATGTTGGCATATCTTCTGCTCGATTCTCACTATCCAAATTGAAAACATCCTGAAGCTGAAATGACCTGTCATAAGATTCACAAAGATACCAGCGATAATCAAACTACGGCTTACGATTACATCAACTACATATTAAAAACTGCTTCCATTGGACATAAACCCTAAACAATACTTTTTTTTTCATTCACAGGATAGAAGACGTACTTATCTTCCTTGGTGTCATTTTTCTTGGACTTAACTCTAGCAACAGTTTCCAAAACTGCCTGACGAAATTAAACAAACTAACAAATTAGATTCTGCAAAACACAAAAGGGCAGGCTTTTGGTCATATAAGGAGTAAACATCACATAAAACACATTATCACAGGAAAGGAGCACCTATTACTGACACCCACACACCCACATGTAAAAAATAACACAACTCAAAATAGAGAAAACTGTTTGGCTTGCCAGATATTCTTCCCCTACAAAGCCAAATTACTCTAAAAAGAGCTAGCACCAGTATTCACAATCACTAAGAATAAAGAAGAAGAAGAACAATTCGAACCTGCTGTTCAGCAACGCTGTTATTAAAGCTACCAGGATCAGTGGCTGCAACAGATAATAGATGGAGTTAGGAAGCCATAATCGCTCTTTCTTGGATTACACCAAGGCAATGTTTCGTTCATTGGTGTCAAGCTAGAATGGAGTGGTCATTCACATTGGGTGGCAAAGGGTCTACATTATTCATTCAGTGTTCCAATTCCAACAATGGATGTAGAAGATAGAATTTTAATTTTCTAAAATCCAACCAAATAGCACAACTCCTTTTTAAACCAGAATATCACTACAACCACATTTACCCACAGGAAAGAAAAGAATGCAGATAAAAAATACTAGTATCGGCAATGTTTTCCAGTAGAAACAGTTTTGTTTTGGAAAAAAATTGAAGGATATATTCATGAACAGTTCCCTCTCCACGGAGCATCTTCAGCCCTAAACTCTGTTTTCCACATAAACCCAGTAAAAACACCTCAAAATAAACTACACTCCTTGACTCAAACTTATTTCAAAGTGAATTTTACTCGAACCAAGGAAGACTCACATTTTTTAATTTCTAAAGGCTATTTTGCGCCTCTCAAATTTACAATATTCTTAGATTTGGTTTGTCCATTGGAGTGCTTCATATCAAATGAAGGCTTTACTAAAATTTAAGTACAAGTATAGGTAGAGCCTCTCCAGTCCTTACCCTTCTCTTCCCAAACTCAAAATTTGAGTAAAATTCACTCCACTCCTTTACTCAAACCTGTACCAAATTGAGTTTTACTCAAATAAAAGGAGACTCAATCTTGTACTCAAATTGTGCAAGCGTATTTTCTTCCTCTCAAATTTACAATCATGCCATTAATAAAGTTTTTACTCAAATTTGTTCTAAGATTTGGGTTTGCCCATTGGAGGGCTTCATTTAATGAAGCATTTACTCAAACTTGAGTAAAATTACCCTTAATAAGGGAAACATAACGAAAACTACTTAATCAATACCAGAGAAATAACTCAAATGCACGAAATTAAGTAAAATCTTTCCACTAATGTCCCAAAGAGTGATTTTCGGAAAAATGCAAAACCCTAACTCATAAATCACATCAAACAAACAAACAAAAACCTTGAGACTGCTCGTCATTCTCGGTGAACTCCTTCTCCAATGCCCGATCGATCATTTCTGCGAAGCTATCTTCCTTAGATCCCGATCGCGATGAGTTCGATTCCAAGGCCGTGGCATTTGGAAACTCCACCAACGAGTCGTTGGAGTCGAGAGAGGGTAGAGAGAGACAGCAGAGGAAGAGATCAAGGACAAGGAGCGAGAGGAGAGTTGTACGCATTGCAGAGAGAGGTAGAGTGGGTGGTTTTAGAGAGAGAGTGACGAACCGTCGTCGTTGTTCCGGGGTTCCGATTCTCTCTCTCTCTACTATTTTTCTCCTGCGCGTGATGACGATAACGGAGGGAAAAAAGAGTTTGCGGAGTCGTCAGAGTGGGGAAACGGAGGTGGAGTGGAACGAACACAAGGGTGCATCAGCTTTGTGGGAGTCAGGGGAGAAAGAACCTACGCGCACTGGTAGAGCGTGGCCTGAACGCGCCGCCTCATGGATCTAGCTCCCCCACCGGCTGGACTGGAGCCTGTTGGGCACCATCCGAGTAACAATTGCTCGCTTGTCTCAAAGCTTGTCATCCCGTAACTAGACGTGTCCACCAGGTTCAGCGATGGTTATATGAATGTGGCAGCAAACAAATTAACTGAGGTGTTCGCAAGCGGCTTGAGGCTCGGGTCATTATGGAATTGGCTCGGTAGGAAAGATGTTGGGTTCAAATAAGTTGTAACTGGGCTCAGTTATGTAAGTTTGGCTTGTTTGTAAAAATCCATGTAGTAAAGGAATCGAGCTCGAACATCTAGATAGAGAATGAGGGCTCCACTCGAGCTCAAGTCGAGCTTCAACACAACAAAATTTAGCTCGTTTCCAACCCAAATGAGAGAATGTTAATCCATTCGGAGCTTTGCTCCAGTTTTAATTGGGTTTCTCACAAAGTGAGAGGTAGAATTGGACCGCCAAATTAATCAATAAATTGACTCAGATATACCTAAGTTATATAAAAAAAATTATCACAAAAAATGTTTTTTTTTTTGTCTCTATTCCCAAAACAAAATTGCATTTTTTAGTTTTACGTTGGCTTTTTGTGGTTTATTGATTTGTCTCGACGAGAGCAATCTAAAAAGCTCACTAAAGACAAATAATCTAAATTTTGTGATTAATTGGATTATTTTTGTCTTTATTCATAAAAATTTAAGTTTAGTCAATACTTTTATAATTTTTAGATTCATTTCGTTGAGACGAACAAATAAATCACAAAAAATCAACGCAAAATTAACAAATGTAATTTTTTTTAAATAAAAATAAAAAAAACATTTTTTAGTTTATTAGCCAAAGCACTGAGGTCTGAGGCCATGTTCCACTAAAAAAAAAAAAAAACTAGTTTTGTTTTAACTAAAAAACTGCCTCATTCCACTAAAAAAAACCACAAAAAACTAACAAAAAACCCATTTAATTCCATTGACCTAAGAAAACCCAAACCACTTTAATGATGTAAAATTATAAATCTGCCCCCCTTCAAACCCCTTATCCTTTGGGTACAAGGGTAGCTTGGTAATTTGGTAACACAACTCAAAAAACTAAAAAACTAGTTAGTGGAACTAATTGATTTTTTTTGCAAAACTAAAGATAAAAAAAATCAAAAAATCAAAAAACAAGTTAGTGGAACATGTCTTGAGTGTCCCACACGTGCGAGAATGGCAGTGTACTGCCAGGGATATAAATGCGATAATCGATTGGATGACATTGAAGGTGACTCCCAGTATCCCACATCCAGAAAAGGAAAACAGAAATAAACTTGGGGTCAAAGCAAGTGTAATGCCTGCCACATAATAGATGTCATGGGACCCCTTGCACCTGCACACTGCCTTTCCGATTGGTTGAATTAAATTTGACAAAATATGACAAGAGATAAAAATTCAACACCTGATTTTGTCAATTGACAGTTTTCTCGTTATGTAATTCATGAGATTCTGACAACAATAAAATCAAATACCGTCCAACAACAATGAAATCAAATACCGTCCAATGGTTATCAAAAAGTAGTAATATTTATAGAAAGAGCAAATCTTTGGTAGATTCTGAATTGCCGGCACAGTTTAAAATAAGGCTTTCTATTTCACGTTTTGCGATTTTTGTCATGAATTTTTTTTGTGTTTTTGCTTTCAACCGCATTGGAATTGACAATTTTGTTACGATGAGTTAGATGTTTGACTAATTAGATGAAGGAAATTTCAAGACATTTAGCAAATGGAAAGGAAAACTATTAGGACAACGAAATAAAGAAACTAAATCTAATTTTATAAAGGTGAGCAATAAAGGAAAAAATAAATAGAGTTGAGATGTTAATCTTTTAAGAATTAAATCACGGTCCTAAATCCAAGCAACACTTGTTTTGATGGTCCTATGCATATTTTTTTTTTTACACAATGGTGCCATCTACCAAATTACTAATTTACTTTTGTGTGATTTCTTTCCAAGGAAAAAGGGATCGGCCAACTTTTTTGGAGCTGAAAATGATGACAGCCCAAGATAATGCCTCCATTGAAAAAAGCAACCCAAAAAGGTGCTCGGAGTGCTGCGGTCAAGGGATCCAATTGACTGGAACTATTGTGAAGGGCAACCGTGCATATAAGAAATTCAAGAACGTATTAACCCCACTTGTGATATCCCATATTGTTTCTTATGGAGTAATAAATTGTTCATAACAATTCATAACCATATTGCTTCCAACTCATTTTTGGAAAGGGTAACGTGCTCGGAGCATGATTATGTTAGAATTATGCTCCAAAAATCAATTGTTATTTACTTTCAATAAATTGTTTGACATTTTATTTTGCATTCTTGTAGATTATCATTTTGGGTAACGTTATTATTTAATGTCACATAAGATGTGAACGTAAGGCCCCTTTGGTAATATTGTAGAAAAATCATGCTAATGGTTAATGAACCAGAGGCAAGGAGTTATGTTTTTCAGTGCCTCATAGACCCAATAATATTCTAGGCTATGGTGCTGATTGGGCCTCACACCTATTATGGCCTACACTTGTTATGTTACTATACGATAGAATGATTTACTCTATCATTGAGGTAGTGACCTTAAACAAACAAGTGGATGATATGTAACAAGTACATTCATTGAAAGGATCAGTTTAAGAACACCTATGGAAGGAATACTGTCAAATTAGAAAAGGTATTTTTACTACAATTTACTTATTTTCTTTGACCTGAGAGGCTTGTATAAATTAATTGTTTATCCATTAAACTTTGACATTGTCAGACGTTGATGCTGAATAAAACGCTATATATGGACATGTTGGGTTACGTGGCTGATAGTTAATTTATATAAGTGCTTAACAAGGAATCCACCATTCTCAAAGTGAGAATGTATATTCAAGCAATTTTCACAATAATGTTGGACCAGAAAAACAGGCCGTTGTGTTTTAGTAAAATGTTTTTACTAATTTATATACATGTATACTATACTACAAAAGAATTTTTGAATTGCTTTTGGGTCCAACTAGAAAGTGAAAATTAAAAATGCCGTGCATAAGCTAGGGTTTTGATGGTGTGAATTTATCCATACCTATTAGCTTATGGGAATATAAGTTGGTGGAAGAAAATTAGTAGACAATTGTAGGAAAGGGCCTCACTTGTAATTCTCTATTTTCAGGGGTTCAATTGCAATGTGTTGATGGACATTATTGTGATTGGTGGAAGCTATATAATCATCTATTTAGGTGATAATTAAAAAGGAATATATAGGATAAGTGTTATCCTGACAGATAAAAGAGAAGACTTTTATTTGTCTCCCACAACTAAAAGATAGAGATCCTTAAGGATCCCACCTAATTGCAAACTCTATCTATGTGGGTCTATTTAATAGACGTTAGACACAAAAGATTGGGCATCAGATTTTTTGTGTGTCTCACAAAAGTAAAAACAAGTAGAGAGAAAAGAGATGCAAGGGTGAATCACCGAGGAGACGAGACGCTTGGATCGCTAAGTGAGGAATCGAAGGCAACTAGACAAAAGGTGAAATACTCAGTAAAGGTATTTATGATTATGTAATCGAGTGGTGTTATTTTGTTCATCAAAAATTTTTGATAAACAAGAATATTTTTCTACAATCAAACAGATTATTGGAAGTGGTGGACGGGTTTTGCAAGAAGACGTGTTTGGGTAGGCCCAACAAGTGACGTGTTTGAGGTGTTTGTCGTGCTTGGATGAATCCCAAGTGAGACGAGCTTGAGAAGCTTGAGCGGGTACTTGTCTTGCAGAGCTTGGTGGGTGGAAGCTGTTGGACTACATGATGCAGTGAGGATGTCGCGATCTTAAGTGAAGGAGATTGTGAAGTCCTACATCTGTGGGCTATAAATGAGGGAGTATTAGGTAAGTAAAGACCTACTAGCTACATAGTACATTTGAGATATATCTTTTGGGGTCTTGCTAACGGGTGCACCATTGCACCCGTTAAAAGTATAAAAGTACACTTGTTGGGTCCTACTTGTACTTCAAGTGTCCCACTCGTACTTTAAAGTACGAGTGAGACCCAACAAGTGTACATTTTTTTGTATCCTTAATGAGTGCAACATTACACCTGCTAGCATTTCCCCATCTTTTGAGGCTATCTAGTTCAGGCCGAAAAATACCCATGACCAGTCGGTGTCGGCTCGCTAGGGCACTAATCTAAGGCCTTCTCAAACTTCTAGTCCATCCATTACATTACAATATATCAAGAGCGAGAAATTCGTCCATGGGCCATGGTGTGCACATGGGTCCCGTTATTTGATCTGAATCGTTTAATTTTGTTCATCTCGTCAATGTCCACGTAAAAATTCATGTTGATCGAACATCGGTAACTATATTTTTAGACAACATTTTCCTTAGAAGCGAAACACTCAATGAAACTGATGTAAGTGATTTTTTTCTATGAAACTGTAAGCTAAACGGTTACCGATCAAATAATTACTTATGTCCGATCAACATGAATTTTCAAGTGGATTACATACTGGATGAGATGAACAAAATGAATGATTCGGATCAAACAATGGGACCCGGGATGGAATTACTTATGTGTTTTCCTTAAAAGTAATTACCTCTTTCACATTCCAAAAGACAGACTTCTACGATTGAAATGGAATTATGGAAATCCTGACAACTCCACCGGTGGGGAAATTTGCATAATTCCCATTCTCTTATCAATTTCCTCATCTCGATCGGTAACACTAGGTGAATATCCTCAAGTATTAAATTCTCCTTTGCTGTCGTGGTAAGAAGCATTACTGAGAAAATGAAAGACCGAAAAATGGTACGAATGTGCAACTTTAAGACAAGCCCATCAAAATACCAAAAGTTAGTACTCATAGATTCAGAGGTAAATTTTAGATATGTACTTAGTACTTTACTACTTACAGAAAATCATAGAGCATTTCAAAGAAACATGTTCAATGTGGTTAATTCAATATTGTTTGCCTATAATTAATGTGTAGGGTACTCAAGTACATGGTATATACAGGGGAGGAACATTGAAAAGCTAAAGGAGAGACTAAAAGTTTTGCACAAATACTACATTTCAAATGCTGCTGTTCATTTTTTTTTTTTTTTCCAGCCTAAATTTCGAATCTGCAAATCACCAACTACAAGCACTTTAATTGAGCCAGTTGAAAATAGTGATGAAAACAATAAGATTTTAGCATATAACTTTGTCCCATTCAAGCTATTTCTCGATCATAGTAATTCAAAGGTCTCATCGATAAGTTTAGACACCTTGGATCCAAATTCTTCTACGTTATATCTTATTATTACTGATTAATTTTGATATTTTTTTCGGTCTAAAGACATTCTTACAGCAATTGTCGAAGTTTGACTTGGTAAAATCCATAGATGCCAAAGAAATTTTGGTTATAGATCAAGAGTAAGAATTCTCATATTACACATTACATTATAATTCTTAGATAACTTATCCCTATATTTTGACTTCGCAAGTCAAAGCCAATTGTCTTGACTTTGTGGGATCAATTTGGAAGCAACGAATGAGCTGAGTTTGAAGCAAGGATTGGTTCTTTTCCAATTATAATCGGTTTAGAGTCAAATCTTACAATAGTAATAAATACACATAATCATACACGCATATACATATCTAATGAAGTTGTATTGAGAATGAAGACGATATCAAGTCTTTATTGCTTAGATTAAAAGCTAGATCTAGCTAAAGAATTGTAGCTCATCCTTCCGACAAAAAACATAACTGGTATCATAGATGTTCCAACAAGTCTAGAGCAAGTAAGCGTCTCCTTTGCCGTTCAAAAAAAAAAAAAAAAAAAGAAGCCTCTCCTTTCTTCATCAACATTTCCTATTTATATTTTGAATTACCAACAAATAATCTATATCACAACTTAAACAAAACAGCTACTGGGTCAAAGCACAAGTATCAATCATGTCTTTTGATCAAAGTTTTTGGTACATGGCAATCAATGCAAAATATCAAATTGTGTTTCACTGTAATGAAAAATATGATGTAGGGCACCCAAGGTAAAGCTAATTTGTATTGCATTTTATGATTCTCCTTATAGATACAAGTCGCGGGCATTGCCTGAGACCCTCTCACTAGTGGAACCACATTCTCTGTTCCAAAATTCCCCTGTGCCTCTGTTGCAAAGGGTTTTGGGCCGTTGGATTATTTACAAAATTTTAGAACATAAAAACAAAACTCACCATCCAACGGCTCAAAACCCCTTGCAACAGAGGCACAGAAAAATTTGGGAACAGAGGATCTCACACGCTCACTAGTACCTCAATCGTAAATGAAAGACAGTCATAGGTTCTGAATCTGATATCATTACCCAACCAAGCCAAAATAAAGTTTTGCAATACCAAAAGAGACAGATTTGCAGCAACGGAACAAGGGCCAAAGTTATGTACTCTGTGTATTAAAGTTATGCATAAGGATTTAGATCCAAGAACGCTTGTATAACAAAGTAATTACCCACATGCCATATTTGACATTTTCTTGTAATTTTTACATAACCTCATCAGATTCTTCGACCATTGGCTATTTTGATGCCCCTGCATCAGCCTCACATAAGATTGTTTTTACCAGAATCAGTTCCTTTTTTGCTTTTCTTTATCATCACCAGAATCTGTTCACATGAACTCAAAATTAGGATACGCTTACCAACTACAGAACAAACCCTCTACGAAACACTACGGAGACCAAACATTTTAAACTTTGGGGTCACTAGAGGGTTTGCTCAGTCATTAATTTCAGAGACTCAAATTGCTCGAGGTGCGTGCAAGCTCGAACATCTGGTTATCACATAAAAAAGCCCTCTGCGAACACGGAGACATTACTTCACCAAAAAAACCAGCTACTCGAACATATCTATCATTCAACTCTTTCATTATTTGAAGAAATCTGAATGATCAAAGTGGACAAGAAAATAGATTCAAAAAAGGAGAAATATAAAGGTGAGTAGATCAACCCAATTGCTAAAACAAGGTGATTAAGATTTCTAGTTCAAATATCCTGATCAATGAATGCTATATGGTAATCCAAGACAGCCAAAACAGCCCACTGGATGTCTAATGTGTTTCTTTGTTCAACTTGGCTGTTTTTTTTTTGGTAATGTAGGGTGTCTTGAGTGAGTTTGGGCACACCTCAGACTAATTGCTATAGCCTCTCCCATAGCCGTTTCAAATGTTCAGGCGTGAGGGTGAGGTGACCCAAAAAATGCTGGCAGGGAGAATCGAACCTTAGCAAACCCCTATGTCCATGACCACCAAGCCAACCCCTGTTGAAATTTTGTGAATCAAACCGGGGCACTCGGAGGGTCTCCCGGGGCAACTGAGACCAACCCACGAATTCAACACGTTATGCAATTAACGCTGGTAACTCCCCACATGAATATGGAGATTATGGCAGATTTTGAATCATATTCAAATTCGGATTAAGGGCAAGGGTTACAGAATCGGAATTGAATTGCACAATTCATTGGCAGCATTTGATTTCGTAATGAATGGGGAGGCTCTCCTTAATACCCGAATTGATGTTTTCAGCTCCTCCTACAGCTATAAATTGATAGCTTTGCCTTTTGGTTCATAATCAGTTTTTCGTGCAACACATATACTCCAGAAATCGTTCTTGAGAGAGAGAGGCAGGTTCGCCAAGGCTTCCAGCGGTGGTGTTCTGGTGGTTGAGGTTCTAGCCGTTGTATCCTGGGACGAAGACGTCGGTACAACCTACAACACCCACGGTAGGCGGCGAATCTTTGTTAAGGAGAGTGTGGTTACACACGACTCGGCGTATCTACAGTTTGTATTTCTATTTTACAGTTTCTGTAATTTCCAGTTCGTTCACATTGTAATCTGTTCATGTAATTTGATATTAACTGTGATATACGAAATTGTTCTTTGAAATTCGGATTGCCACTGTGATTTTTCCAACAACCCCTTATTTGGCTGTTTTAAGGCAATTCATTCAGCGGCACAGCCCCCTGTTTTGCTAAAACAATTGAATCCCCTGTTTTGACGGTCCTATGCTAAATTTTTTCTTGTACACGATGGTACCATATACCAAATCACTAATCTACTTTTGTGTGATTTCTATCCAAGGAAAAAGGGACCGGCCAACTTTTTTAGAGCTGAAAATGATTGCTGCGAAGATAATGCCTCCGTCGAAGAAAACACCCAAAAAAGTGCTTCAAGTACTGGGGTCAAGAGATCCAACTGACTGGAACTATTGTGAAGGGCAACCATATAAGAAATTCAAGAATGTATTAACCCCACTTGTGATATCCCGTATTATTTCTTATAATAAATTATTCATAACAATTCATAACCACGTAAGAAATTATTCATTTTTAGAAAGGGTAATGTGCTCGGAGCATGATTTTCAGTATTGGAAGTGTAAGGTGGTATGCTTTGATCTAGTGGTTACAAGTGGCATTGGAGCATATTAATCGGAAGTGTTGGACAGGTTTTGCGAGGAGACATGCTTGGATGGGCCCAAGAAATGACGAGCTTGAGGTTTTTGTCATGCTTGGATGGGTCCCAAATGAGAAGAGCTTTGAATGAGAAGAGCTTGAGAAGCTTGAACGGGTACTTGTCTTGCATCGCTTGACAAGTGGAAGCTGTTAGATGTCCATCTTTTTCCTTATACCATAGGGTTTCCCTCGAATGGTGGAAATACATTATTAGGTACAGTATATAAGTAAAGACCTACTAGCTACATGGTACATTTGAGATAGTATGTCTTTTGAGGCCACCTAGTTCAGGCCGAAGGATGTCCATGACCAGCCGGTGTCGGCTCCTTAAGCCACTGATCTCAGGCCTTCTCAAACTTCTAGTACCTCAATAGTAAATGAAAGAGAGTCACAGGTTCTGAATCTGATATTATTACCCAACTGTACCAAGATAAAGTTTTGCAATACCATAAAACACAGATCTCTGTCGTTCAACTCTTTCATTATTAGAAGAAATCTGCATGATCAAAGTGGACAAGAAAATAGATTTAAAATGGGAGAAATATTTAGGTGAGGAGATCAACCCAACAGCTAAGAGCATCCCCATCAGACTCTTTACTTTGGCCAAATGGGTATTTTGTTGAGTCAAAGTGGAAAAAACACTCCAAAATCAGCCTCAATAAACATTTGGCTAATTTGCAAAATTTATAGTTTTGCTACAGTAACTCGGTATTTGGGTAGTGATACTGTTCATAAGCTACCGAGTAGTTTAATGGTTTCTCTTCCCTGACGTCTTTTCCTCTCTCTCCGTGTCTCCCCAGGCAGCCCCACTCACTCTCTCCCTCTCTCTCTTTCAGATTATAAGTGGAGGGGAGGATATTTTAATGACTAAAAGTGGGGTTGGGGGGTCCATCCACTTCCGTATGCCATTCCCCAGGCGGGGAGAAACTTTTGGGGGGGATTTTTTTTTTTTTTTTTATAAATTTGAGGGGAATAGTTTAATATAGTAAAGTTAAAATAGAGAGTCTGATTTTGTGAATTTTGGATAAGTGGCTTGCTAATTTATAAAAGGTGTTTTTGAGGTTAAATTTGGTGTTTTTTTTGTTGAGTCTGATGAGGATGCCCTAAAACAAACTGATTAAGATTTCTAGTTCAAACCTGATCAATGATTGCTAGGAGTATATGGTAATCCAAGACAGCCAAAACCGCCAAAACAGCCCACTGGATGGCAAATGGGTTTCTTTGTTTAACTAGGCTGTTTTTTGTTGGTAATGAAGGGTGTCCCAAGCCAACTTGCGCACACCTCAGACCAATTCCTACAGCCCCTCTCACAGCTATTTCAAATGCTTAGGCGTGAGGGTGAGGTGGCCCAAAAAACGCTAATAAGGAGAATCGAACCTGAGCAAACCCCTACGTCCATTACCACTGAGCCAACCCCTTGAAGTTTTTTGGCTGTTTTGAGGCAATTCATTCAGTGACACAGCCCCCTGTTTTGCTAAAACAATTGAATTCCAACTCAAGAAACAACCAATTAAATATCCTAGTTGACGCAAATATAATATGCAGGGAGATCTACACAGATAGAAAGAGCACATGTTAAGGCACCAGTAGAAAACTTAACCTCATAAAGCAGAGGAAACAGTACTTATTGCATAAGACAAGGTTTGGCCGACTGGCGTTTCTGATAATGATAAAAAGATTAATAACATGGCAAAGTGAATTGAATTCAGACTCCCATTGATTTGGGCTCTCTTTCCAAGGCACCGAAATGAACCTTTTGTTCAATGTAACGGTTAGCCGTTAGGCTGCAACTACCACTTCTTCAAATTAACTGTATCCAAATATAGTAACATTATAAGTGTCTATCACCTAAGCCTTTGTGCCTATAAAAACATCCATTGACTTACAAACTCTCTTCATTCTAAAAAACTCTCTTCATTCTAAAAGGAGATGGAGGTCCCTGTGATAGACTTTGATAAGCTTGATGGTGAGAAGAGAGGTGAAACCATGGCACTTCTCCACCAAGCTTGTGAAAAGGGGGGCTTCTTTCAGGTGATGAGAATGGAACTTCATTAGCTCAATGGAGCCTGAAAAGTATTTTTCATCCTTATTTTGACATGCTTTATTTTTGCAGATTGAGAACCATGGAATTGACAGAGAGTTGATGGACAAAGTCAAGTACTTGGTGAATCGGCATTATGAGGAGAATATGAAAAAAAGCTTCTACGAATCGGACATAGCCAAGGGATTGGAGGAGAAAAGGATTACCTCTGATACAGACTGGGAAAGCACCTTCTTCATTTGGCATCGTCCGAATTCCAACATCAATGAGCTCACAAACCTCTCAGATGACCTCCGGTGAGTAGATCTAAAATTTCATCTGTCCAAATCTTAGCAAGAAATGTAATCCATTAAACACAGGAAATGACGATGCAACGCTATACAAGCTACCTCTCGTCCTAATTTGTTTGTCCATTTGGAGAATCCGACTTTTATGGGAACATAATCATTTCTCTTAAAAAAGTTTTGAGTTTCAAAAGCAACCTTCAGTATTTTTAAGTTAAAAAAGCAAGCCAGAATCCCAAGTCAAAAAGGAAGGTGCAGATCTGAAATTTTTACGTATTTTGAAACATCAACCTTTCAAAATGGACAAACATTACGGACAGAGGGAGTACAACTGAGTAGGAAATCTAATGCCAAAACTCCTTTTCATGAACCATACTAGTGTACTTGTTAACTTTTGTGCATCTATATATTTCTCCTGATTAATCAAGGAAACATTGCAGCATGACGATGGATGCGTATATCAATCAACTGATCAAGCTAGCAGAGAAACTGTCGGAGCTCATGTGCGAAAATCTTGGTTTAGAGAAAGATTACATAAAGGAAGCATTTTCAGGAAGCAAAAGTCCATCTGTAGGAACCAAAGTGGCTAAATACCCACAATGTCCTCACCCTGAACTTGTTAGAGGACTTCGTGAGCATACGGATGCTGGTGGGATCATTCTCTTGCTCCAAGATGATGAAGTCCCAGGTCTTCAATTCCATAAAGATGGAAAATGGGTAGAAATTCCACCTTCTAAGAATAACAGCATCTTTATCAACACAGGTGATCAAGTGGAAGTGGTAACTAATGGAAGGTACAAGAGTACTTTGCACCGTGTAATCGCAGATAAGAACGGAAGCAGAATCTCGATCGCCACCTTCTACAATCCTGCTGGAGATGCCGTCATTTCTCCAGCTCCCAAACTCTTATACCCCAACCACTTCCGTTTTCAAGATTATCTGAACCTTTATGGTTCAACCAAGTTTGAAGACAAGGGTCCCCGATTCGAATCCATGAAGAAAATGCCAAACGGGCACCAGAGTCTTCCGGTTTGAGACCATAATCACATCATGTAAGGTGTCTTGCTTACTCCATATCTATGTTTGCTTTGTTTCATTTTGTGTTCAAGCTAATATCTGTTGCTTCCTTGGATGTAGACTTTACTAGGAAACAAAATCGCTCGGGTGTGTACTATGTGTACTAGTACTACACTTCTAGAAGTGAACTCAAGAGTAGCTTCATTTGTATTTTTCTTTTCACCTTCTTCATTTTCAATCAATGTATCCCTGTCATTCATATGTATCTAGAAGCTTTTTTTATTCAATTCCTCTTGTGGAACTGCAAGCTGAGGAAGACGAGATCATATGTATCCCGTAACAATGATCATTTTCCTCGTAGTTTCAATTGTATTTTCCTTTTCATCTTCTTCGTCTTCAATGAATGCATCCTCATCATCACCCCAAGTAACAAGTGGCATTTTTGAATTCCTCATTTCCTCTTGCAAAATGGCAAGTCAGGGAAGACGAGAATCATTGGTGCTTGCTTGCCGCATCCTTAAGCCAACGGGGTAAAGAATCAAACTAAGTTTTGCAGCTGTTTCTCCTCCAGAATCTAAATTTAAACAATTAACACAGTAATAACTTGATTCAGATACCCTGTCGAGCAACTGGTGTGCACATTTCTTGACCCAAAACTCTAGCCCTTGGGTGATGGTTCTCGGTTAAGAGTCTCATTAGCAAAATCTTCTGGGCTAGAAAGTGAGAAATGGTAGAATCGGAGGCTGCACCGCATTGGGTAGGATCTGCATCCTTATAATTCTCCCCAAAAGGGGCGAAACCAATAAAAAACGGGGTGTACACATATGGGGGAACAAGAGAGAATTTCAATATGTGATAGAGTATAATACTATAAAACAACGTCCAAGCAATATCTATAATTCACAAAACCAAAAAATCTACGCGCTCCTTATTTGGGTGTACCATTTGTACCTATTGTATGGTCCAGATTGTGCCACCTCATCGGCAATCGTAACATTTTTTAATTTATTGTAACTTTTCAGCAATATGATTCATAATATTTTCTATAATTCGTAACATTTTAGTGTGTCTCGTAACTTTTACAGAGGTGTGTATGATACACACCTCAATAATGGGTGTGTATTGTAGCATTTTCCAAAAATCTATTGTCCCAGTTTCCTTATTAGAAAGAAAACTGCCTCAAAGTGCACTACCTAAAATCACTACCTAAAGTGTCCTAACTAGTTAGCTAAGAAAAATCTCAAAAAATGGTCTCTAGTGCACAAAAGTTGGCTCCCTAAAATCCTAGGTGACACCCCTCACTACCTAAAGTGCCCTAAGTGACTACCTAAATTTGGGGAGAGACTTAAGGAGAGAGAAATAGGAGAGAGATAGAGAGAAAGTTGATGGCATTTATAACATCTAATCTACCATTATTTTTTTGGTTATAGAGGCCCACTTAAATGAGTCCCACATACACTTTAGGGAGCATTTTTAGGGAGCCCCATTAAAGTGAATTTCTTTTTAGTTCGCTAACTAAGTTCTTAGCAAACAAAATAGGGTCCCACATGTGCTTAGGTGTACACTTTAGAAAGCATTTTTTAGGTAGTGCACTAGAGATGACCAGTGTCCCTCCAATGCTTTTTCTTTGGCTAGTTGTTGCGGGAAATGAACACATCTGCTATATAATCCACGACTCCATGTGCCTGTGTCCAACTCCAAACCATTGAGTACTTGTACTAGAAGGTCTAGTTGTGGACAAACTATTCAATGCCTTTTAGCATTGCTCCGGCCAAATTTCTATGAGAGAAGCAGCTGGCAAACTGAAAATGGAAGTTGATCGGGGGTGTTTGGGAGCTGCATTATCCATGTTGGATTTTGTATAATACATTCTCAAAACCACACAATGAAGCCACAATTTGATAATCAGTAATGGCGACACTTTTGCATTCTCATTTTGTATTCTGGTTAAAAAACTTCATCATAATCTATTTTGATTATTGCTCTCAAATACTACTATATTACAAAATCTATTCTCACACATCTCTTGAACACTTGGCAAATTAATAATCTATTTTGAGCATAGTCCAAAAATTTATACTAATTGACAATCTAAAATGTAAAATGCAAAAAATTATATACTCCCACGTACGCCCTCAATCAGCCATACTAGACTCCCAAATGGAATCAGCCAAAGAAACCATTCTCAACTGCCTAAGCACCCATCTTATTGTGACAGGCCACAAAGTAAGAGAAAACAAACAAACAAGCGAAAATTAAGGACACAAAGATTTATGTGGTTCCCTCCCAAGCACGAAACTCTAGAGATATGTTTACGGGCGAAGAGCAAGAAAGGATTCACTATGAATGGGGAGGGAATACAAAAAGCCGTCTATACTAGTAACTCTAATTTGAAACACCCAACAGATATCTAGGGACTAATATCTAAGAAGCGTCCTACAAAGGATCAAACATCTCCAGAACAGGAAAGAGATACACAAAAAACCCTAATATCCAATCTCATGAATTGATGACTAACCAATGGAACAACTAAGAAACCCTAACACACTACAGGAAACCCCATGGGGGCTCCCTCAAAGGGTTTCATTAAAGAAGTCCAAACCCTAATAGCCCCCAAGACGTCTATTTATAAGAAAGTACAGAAAATTAGGTCAAAACCCGAGCCAGAGAGAGAGAGAGAGAGAGAGAGAGAGAGAGAGAGCTTGTTTAGGTTTAGAGTAGGGTTGAGATTTGTTTCGAATGATATGGCAGCCTAATATCATGCGTAGAAAGATGGGGGAAGATGATCCCAAATGCTATTTGTGGTACTAGTAGGAATGAAATGAACGTATGTTTGACTAACATTTATCGAAGTTCAGGTGTGGACGAGACATTGACCGAAAAAATCAAGGTTATTTTAAAATTTCCCTCCACCAAAATGTGTAATGAGAGAGGAATGGGTCCCACAAATGTCCACGTAAGCGCCAGCTAGGAGTTTCCGTTATGTTTTGGATGGAGAATGGACGTAGGGGGGAATTGATGATGAAGTGACAATATCAGGGGTTTAATTGATGTTTATTGAAGTACAGGTACTTATGGGACATTGAGTCCAAAGGTCAGGGATTTTTAAAAAAATTTCCTTTCCACGATGTGGAACGTTACTTTCCTCCATTCCTAAATACGTAATCCATGTGATGTGAAAAGGCTTGTAATTTTTTTTAAAAAATAAAGTATTGTATGATTTATTCAATTTCTTCCTACCAAACTAAAAAATTCAGTTATATTTCTATTTGATGCAAAAAACTAAAAAAAAAATTATGTACTCCCATACAGTATTTTTTATTTTAAAATTACACATCTTTTCACAAAAGAACCTCTAGAAAGAGGAGGGTAAAGGAGTAATAAGGTTCTGTGTGTTTTTTTTTTTTTTTTCCATTGCGCGTGGGGAAAAAAGCGGGTACGTAGAACTTCCCAGTTTTACGGTTTTCATTTCACACAAGGAACAAGAACACAGTAGAAAAAAAGGCCAAAATCCAATTCCCCACCCACCTGGGCCACCTCCATCCCCATTACCAATCCCATCACTAACCCAGATCCAATCCGCTTCTCTCTCTCTCAATCTCACTCACTCACTCACTCACTCTCTCTCTCTAAACAGCACCGCCATGGCAGTTAGCAACAACATAACCTCCGTCCTCAACTTCATATCCCTCCTCTGCTCCGTCCCAATCATCGCCTCCGGCATCTGGCTCGCCTCCAAACCCGACAACGCCTGCGTCCACTGGCTCCGCTGGCCCGTCGTCTTCATCGGACTCGCCATCCTCCTCGTCTCCCTCGCCGGCTTCGTCGGCGCCTACTGGAACAAGCAATCCCTCCTCGCCTTCTACCTCATGTGTATGGCCGTCTTAATCACCACCCTCTTAGTCCTCCTCGTCCTCGCCTTCATCGTCACCCGCCCCTCCGGCGCCTACGCTATCTCCGGCCGCGGCTACCAGGAGTACCGCCTGGCCGGGTTTTCGGAGTGGCTGAGGGACCACGTTGTTAATTATGGGAATTGGGGGAAGATTAGGGCTTGTCTTGCGAATTCTGATACTTGCCCGAAGCTTAATCGGGATTATATTACGGCTGAGCAGTTTTTTGCCGCTCATATTTCTCCTCTTCAGGTACGTCGGTTCCTCTGGCTTTGATTGTGCTCTGTTTCTTTCGTTGCAAACTTGCAATCAACACTATTGTGAATTGGGGTAGGGGTTCCGGTAGTGAGGTTCACTGCGTGGTTTTAGTGAGCCCATCAGTCCATCTATCATCTGGCCGTCCATCTCGGTAATGAACGCTCGGATTTTAATCTGAACAATGAACGGCTCGGATCATTTGGAGTTTGGATTAAATCCGAGCCATTGATACTGAGATAAACGGCTGGATGAAACTCACTACCTCACTATAGGCCCCCGCTTCTTGTGAATTGGTACTACAGCTTAGTTTATGATGAAAAAGATTGGTATAATTTCGGAACAATGATACATACACACACTCTCTACCACATTTTGTCACACCCCCTCTCACATGTGGGCGGACTCAACCTGGGGACCCACCCCACGTAAAAGGGGTGTGGCAGAGTGTTGTAGAGAGGGTTTGTTTGTATCATTTTTTATAATTTCGAGCCGTTTGATTAGTCCAATATACATCAACTAATTTAACAATATTTAGTCCAAAATATAAAAAATACTAGTGAAATTAGTTGTAGCAAGCAATGATTCTTTAGCAATGTGGTGCTGTGCCACTAGTCAATAGTCCGTAGTATGTGGTCTGTAGTAGACACTGTTCTCCTATAAAAATGAGTTCTCAAAACAATAAATAATTCTTCATTGGTTTCGGTTTATCGTCACGTAATGTTCAACTCTCAACGCAGTCACATGAAAGTATGAAACAGACTTTGGTCACAAGAAGAAGGCAGTCTTTGGGGGTAGGTAAATTTTACTAGTAATAGTAACAAAAAATATGACGATTGCAAGAACGATCAAAGAGACAAAGACTTTAGCTAAGCTAGAACAGAACACTACTCTTGCAACAAAAGAAGACATATGCACTACCTATTGAGTAGACGTGCAAGAAAACATGAGGAAATCTTACTTTTGACGTTTGAAGAATGAAAAACACTTGCCACACAAATAAGAGTATCTCTAACCAATTCTTTAAAATTCTTCATTTTAAAGAACCAAAATAGTACTTCAAGTTCATGTTTAACTCAGAAAGGAAAATAAAAGAAATGAAAAAAGAAGAAAAGATTGAGGAAAGTTAAGAAGAAAATATGGTTGAAGATGCTCTAAGCATCGATTTCGACATACAAAAGGCAAAACTTTAGGAATTTGAGAATATATACTATCTTCACGAGGAGTTGAATGCTTTTTCCTTTTACATGGAGAGGGACCAACTATCCTTTGTTGAACGGGTCTGGGATCCTTGTAGTGAGCGTCTCATTGCAGAGTTGTAGTGAGGCCATCCGACTATCCATCTCGGTGATAAAAGCTCGGATTTTAATCCAAATAATGAATGGCTTGGATCATTTGGAGTTTGGATTAAATTCGAGCCGTCGGTGTCGAGATGGACGATCAGATTGGCCTCACTACAACCTTGTATTGAATTACCTCAGTGCAGGGACCCCCAAATCCTTGTTTTGAACATCTTAGCTAATGCACATTTGACACAACTTTTTCTGTAAGTTTCCTTTTAGTTTCTTCTTTTGTGGAAGTTCGAGGTCATCGTTTACTCATGCTTCATTGGGATCCTTTAACACCTCTTCCTGCGCTCACTGGAAAAAAATTGAGACTTCAAACTGTTGCAGAAAATTGAATTCAGTGGAAGAAATAGAAGAAGCTTCACTTCCATAGTTTCACAAACTTCTTTCTCATTTCATCCCCCTTTCCATTCTCATTCCTCATACTATTAATCTCCTGCCTTTCGTTAGATGTATCTTCAATCCTTTTTTCTCTCCAAACTTGATTTGAAGATTTGAAAGGAGAGTTAAGGTGACATCTAGTGGAAGAATGGCCAACCCATGGTTTTAAATACCGGCCGTTACGTAATGCATCGGCCGTTATGTAACAGTTTTTGGCCTCTCCGATACCGTTACATCTTGGTATACCTGTTACCGGTGAGAGGGAAAAATACGTATTGGCTAGTTCCCGTTGCATATCGGTATGTATCTGGTTCACGGCATTATGGCCGATACTCGATTGTTACAAGTTATTTAAGCAATTTAAAATTATTTCAAATCAAAAAATGATTTTTAAAATTCAAGACCGCCACTCCCAATTCCTATTACGTAACATTCGATACTTCGTAAACCGTTACACTCAAACCCCGAAAGAACAACACCATCCCCCGTTCCGCGATGAGCAAAGTCCTAGAATTTCGAGGAAAGAAAAATGATAGTCTGGTCAAATGCAGGTCAGCAAGGCTGAGGTGCGGATAAGTTGGCCCATCTCTATAAGGATAAATAAAAAAATAAAAAAAAAAAGTAAAAAGAGATGCCCGACCATCTTATTGTAGCTGTAGGACCCCCCTTGAAGATCGGAACCAAAGAGTTAGTGGGTGGGTCCACCACGTGGATTATTTCTCTAATAATCAAAGCCCCATTATACCTTGGGCCCCCTAATTTGTAATTTCATGCATCTAATCGTTTGGCTAAACTTTTTGAGGGTCAAACGATTGCATCGTTGTTTAGGTTTAAAGCTAGATAAAAGAAAATTGGAGGCCCGCTGCGTTAGATGCACCCTTCTAATTTATCAACCTGATCAAGGACTATTGATTACGTAATCAACGACTTAGATGCTGTGGTTTCACATTATAGAATCTCCAAATTCGCATCTGATTACACGTTGTCAAATTTTGATATGTGGGACATTTCCAACCTTGCTGTCATATCAAGTATAGCAAACATGTTTTCTTTACCAAACAGAACCTAGAAAAGTTTGCACCTAACGCAATTTATATTGGAATAGTTTAGACCAACCATAAGCTATCTTTATAGAAGGAGAAGATGAAAAGCATTATGCTGTAACCAGTTACTATCCTGGCATATGCGTAGAGTGACATCAATAATCCTGCAGTTGCAGAAATGGCTACAGAAAAAGTGTTTGAATGGACATTATCACCCTTCATAGGCTACTTGTGGTCAATTTTGGAGTAATTATTTAATAATCCCGGAACATGGTCACGTAGTGCTCTGCGCCACTCCAGCGCCACTACTCCACATAAATGTGTTTTCTTGGAATAATCAGGAGCACCACGTGGCTGTTACCCGGGAGCACATTATAATTAGACTCAGTTTGAGTAATTATTCAATAGTTTGAAAGGATCCAATTGTGTGGACGAGTTGGGAAAAAAATTATGTTTTCCGCTTGTTTATTACTTATTTGGTGGTGAGGGGTGTCCAGGCTAATTTGCGCGCACCTCGACTATATTCCATCCCAGTCTTGTCAAGTGGGTGAACATAATTGGATTCTACTGAGTTTTCTCTTTTGCTCTCTTATTTTTGTTCTTGATAATTGAAATGTACACTTTGTTCTTCATGCAGTCAGGATGTTGTAAGCCTCCAACCATTTGTGGATACCAGTATGTTAACCCAACAATGTGGGTAAGCCCGGTTAACGCTATGGCCGACCCGGATTGCAGTATCTGGAGTAATGACCAAACCCAACTGTGCTACAACTGTGATTCTTGCAAAGCTGGACTACTGGGTAACCTCAGGAGGGAATGGAGGAAAAGCAATGTGGTCTTGATCGTAGCAGTGGTGGTCCTAATCTGGGTTTATCTCATTGCTTGTAGTGCTTTCAGGAATGCCCAAACAGAGGACCTCTTCAACCGGTACAAACAGGGTTGGGTCTGATCCTGTTCCCAAACACACCCCTTCTCCTATCTGAGAGTTTTGGTTTGTTTTCCTTACCTTTTCTTTACTATTTTTGTAAGGACCCATTCCACGTTGGTGGGGTCTGGGAAATTTCAGTAATACATAAACGATTGAAAGCAGCTACTGTATAACCTGAAGTTTATCTTTTGAGCCACGTGGTTATGTTAAGAGTTAGCAGATCAGCTGGGCGAGTCGTTACAATTTTCTTCTCGTACAAGTGTCTGTCTCACTTTTGTATATTTATTCCTGTAGTTGAATATAAGATTGTCCTTTTGAATTAATTTTGCTACCTACATATTCTTTTCTTATCATCATGTGCATAAAGGTAGAGCATAGAATTCAATTCCAGTAATAATCAACTTTTGAATGAGTGCTAGATTCTTGTAGTTCAGGGGTCATTGTAGCTTCTTGGGATGCTTTTTTCCTTTTTTTTTTTTTGTTAACTATAGCTTTATAGAGATTCTCAAAAAGTTTAACACATTGTGCAATCAAGGATTATAAAATCACCAGCACCACAACCACCACTACCAACCACATATTAAACATTTCATACGCTTCATGATTTTTCATTCGCGCATCATTATTTGTAGGACAAACTTGACTTTGTTCCCCGGTAAATAGGGTTCACAAACCGCAGTAGAGTTGTACCAATGATAGTGTAATGTAGTTTTTGGATGGGTCTTTGGGTAACACCTATGAAGTGTTTGCTGATACGAAAGATCAGATAGCGAAGATGATGGGTATTTTTGGTGTCTCGGTTTATTGCTAGCTTTTTTTTACGACGTATATTCTGGTTGTAGGTATCTTCATGCCGAGATAATGCAGTTTTGCCATGGAGATTGATTGTTACATTGTTGTTTGTTTTGATACACAAGGTTAATTGATACCTTTTGGATTATTGCGTACTAGCATATCTATGACTAAATTTGTGCATATCTTTCGTGTTCTACCTTGACATACTTTATGTTTATGCATATTTTTTTTGGCCAAAAGGAAAGTTTCATTTGTTTTGTGCTCATAGCTTCATAAACATACTCGAAGGAATAATAAATAACGAAGTTAGCCATGGACAATTCCTTGTTCTTTTACACTTTGTAGTCAAATGCCTTCAAGCACGGACAATTCGCTATTCTTATACACTTTATTTCAAACTACAACATTCTCTCTCTCTCTCTCCGTTCTTGGGTTAAGTGTTCTCTGCAAAGTTAGAATCGTTGGACAAGGGTTGGGAGCACGTGAGTTCACTATTGATTTGCACGGTCATTATTCGAGTAGTGCCTTCAGGCACGAGCAATTCGCTAGTACTGAGATAACTTGGCTCAATCTGGTGGTCATATTTGTTACTCCGTAGTTTACATTACATCCACAATTTCAAAACACAAATAACCTACTCTTGAATTGGAGCAATGAAGGATTGGTATCAACCATACTCTTGAATCGAAGAAAAACTTGGTGCTGGACGGGTACCATATGGCGGTACCAGTAGCGCATTTTGGCTGTCCAAAAGTGTTTTTAACAGTCCGGATTTTAGAGAGAGAGAGTGGAGAGGGAGGGAGAAATCTAGACTATCCAAAATATTTTTGAATGGTCGAGATACGTGCTCGGGCGCCACGTGTGCAGTTCCCTATTTGCACCAAAAAAATTTCTCCTCGAGTTGAAGCCCAAGATACAGGCTCTATGGTATTTGGGCTCTGGGTCCGAAGATTATGGATCTTATACTACGGAGGCCCAACCAATTTGTGTGTGCAACATTTCGCAATTAACACGAGTTGAACGTCTTCTTTTTTCGAAAAATAATATCATAACTCTTCCAGTCAACCTCGGGGCCACTAGAGTTTATGTCCGGTCTTTACGGTGAGAGCCCCAGAATTAGTCAAGGCATGAGCAAAATGCCCTGGACGTCCGATTATTAAAAAAAAAGAAGCTCTTTTAGTCTTCCTCCTACCACTAATCTACCAATGTATGGTGGAAATATAGGCCTAGTTTCTCAAAAGATTTTATCAAATTAGGAGGAGGGTTGATAAAATCTCAGTTTTTTCCTCATTTGATAAACTCAAGGGTGATCAAACATAAAATCAAACAACAAACTCAACCTAAACCCATTTTCTCGCCTTTAAAGAATAAAAACTACACTAGACTACCGAACTCAAAAAGAAAAAAAGACACAACTAAGTTTCTTTTTAGTCAACAGTCAGGTTGTCTGTGCTTGCTTAAGAGCACCTCGACTAACCCCATTTTCGGTCAGGTCAAAGACAAGAAATCCAATGCTGGAACTAGCTAGGAGATTCACGAAAAATTACTTTCGTGCAGAGTGACCCCAAGAATTGAACTTTAACTAATTTCATAGAAAGCAAATCCACCAATCACCCGGACTAATCCTCGGCCAAAGACACACCTAACTTTCACACACACACACGAATTGGGGCCAAGTGTGTTCAACTTAGGTGCCATGATTGAACTCAAAACTCCCCCCTGGATCTTACGGGTAAGAAAGATCAAGCTGAGGAACAGCTGGATTCCAACTACCTTGCACTGAAATCCAAATTTGTCTTGTCTGTTTTTGGTTGCCTTATTTCACTATCTGGTCTTATTGGCACTGGAAAACAGGACACATAATTCAGTAGCTTTTCCAAATTACTAATTTGCCTAACTCATCATTGGGTCCTTTTCAAACTGTCCCCAACTATATTTAGAGCCTTGAATCTTCATACATCAGTTGAGTTTTTACCCTTCATAATGCCTGTGAAGAAGGGTTTTTCCCCCTTTATTTCAGTTCCTTCTTCTTGGCCTCTGTGAAGTCAAGATTCAAATATAGTTTAAGTGCTAGGAAGATAATCCCATAGTTTATAATGTAAAATGAAATGTGACCAACGCAAATAATAATTTAACAACTCTCTTGTACTTTTCTTTTATAAAAGTAGACTATATTGTAGGACGACGGAAATACCAACTCCCGCTTTTATTATAGTAGTACAAGATTATATGTAAACTACTTTTTTGGGGTGAATTTAAGAAATAGTCCTAGTTTTAATCGAGTCTCAGTTTCATCCCCCAAGTTTCAATTGCAACGTTTTTTATCTCAAAGTTTGGTTTATGTACCTATTAGGTCCAATAGATGACGCCTACTTTCGAAATTGATGGAAAAGTGAATAATGAAGGGCATTTTCGACATTTCAGGGCCTTTACTCGCCCAAATCTCATTATTAATCCTAAACCTAACTACTTTCCTCTTATTGAAGGCTAGATGGGGAATATTAAGGTGGGGTTAGCGTACTAGTGAGACTAAATAAGATGACATTTAGGGGAAAAAAATACCAGTTGTTTGGTATTTTTTCGTCTTTAGTGATTTTTCTACTTTTGGTTATATATATATAAACTTTTTAGACACTTCTCATCGAGATGGATGATTAATTCATAAAATATAACGTGAATCTAACGAGAAATTTAAAAGAGATGGACAAAAATATCAAAAGTTCAGGAAAAAGGGCCCAATTGTTAATTCTGGAGGAAAAATGCCATAAAATGCCCTTCATTATTCACTTTTTTGTTAATTTGGGAAGCCAAGGTTATCTATTGGACCTAATAGGAACATAAATCGGAAACGGGGTCTCTATAGAGTTCAATTTGAGCCGTATGTTAGACAATCAATGGTCCAGATAATTTTACATGTAAGGTAAACATCTTACATGTATGATAATATTAACCATTAAAAATACTACTGGACGACTCAAATTGGACACTACAGGGTGCATTGCCTTTGGGCAATACAGGGACCCCGAGTTCACATAAACCATACTTCATGGTTAAAAGCGTTGCAATTGAAACTAGGGGGACAAAACTAAGACTTGGTTGAAACTAGAGGGACCATATCTAATATTTACCTTTTTTTTCATTGGCAATAAAATTTTTATAAACTCGAAATACACAAAGTACAACGAGATAAAGTGCCATTAGCTCTACTACACCCAAGCAAGGAGAGAATATCCAAAACAAAGATGGTACAAGACTATAACGAGCCGCCCCGCCTTGCACAATATTGTTCGCTTTGGCCGCTCAAGCTCCATGGACTTCCCAGTAGGTCACCTATCCCTAGATTGTTCCAAGATGAGCATGCTTAATCGTGAAGTACCAACGACCTTTGACGCCCTCACGACTTTAAAAGACCTTGTGCAAGTTAGGACATGATCTATTTTCTTATATCATAGAACTCCGTTGCATCCAGGTGAGTTCTGGGTTGTCACAAAGACCCCAGACAAAAATGAGAAGAGCCAAAAGTTGACAAGGGAAAGTTGGAGAAGCCACGAAAAACACCACCAAGCAAAAACAACCCAAAAGCTCCACTTCTCTCGAGGGTGAGAAGAGCCAAAAGTTGACAAGGGAAAGTTGGAGAAGCCACGAAAAACACCACCAAGCAAAAACAACCCAAAAGCTCCACTTCTCTCGAGGAAAGATATGATTTGATCTAATCTTAAGATTATATATAAACTAAATTGCAGTTCTTTCTAGCATTTTTGACATTTTTTCAGGACCAAATACAAATTCAATGAACAAGTAAACCAAACCCTTAAAAGATTGTGGTCACCACTTGTTGGTAGGTAAGGTAATGCAGGGGCCAACAAAGGGGACTGCATATTTGGGGTAAACCAAAAAGGTTCCAGATAATTGACAGTGAAAGGGTATCCAATTTAGAGTCTGACTAGCAAATGTAAGTACATAAAGAGGATTATAAATCAATGCTTGCAAGCTTGCAGCAACTAAGTACACAACAAGCCAACAGGCCTTTGAGTGTGAATCCAATCCCATGTCATCACCTACTATAGCAATTATGGCATATGTTCTTGTGAATATATCCTAGCATGTGGTTTTTTTTTGCTTTATTGCATGAAAGCATATATACTAATGTATTTGTAAGATTGAGTTCTGCGATCTCCTCTATTAATTAATCGGTTTATGTCTCTCGGGAAAAACTTCATTTGTGGCTTATATTACACTCCGCGTCTCAATCGCAAAACTATTTTTAAAACAATTGCAAAGAACGAAGTTGTTATGTGTATAAGAACCCACCAAACACCAAATGCTTAACAATTACCACATCATTGACAATGATATGTTAAGTGCAAAGCCAATGTGTTATATTATGTTCGGATACATAGTTAGGTATTTCCAGCTAAGAAAGATTCTAATTCTTTGAGATATGGGAATTAATTTGGTTCATGTGTTGAGAGAATGGGAGGAAGTTTGAAATGGAATTAAGAAAGTCTTATGGGGTATAAAAATGGAGCAATGCAATTTTCATCATCCAAAAGAGATTTGTGAAGAAAGAGGGCAACAGAACTATTCCACAATCCGGTAAAAAAAAAAAACCAAGTATCATACAATGTAACCTATAGTAACTTTCAACCCCTAGTTGGTAAGTTGCCAATGCAAATTTGGTCACATGCGTATCTACTTTTCTTCCAATTAAATATTCCTCTATGAAAGGAAATGAAATGGACAAATACAATTTCCCAAGAAAAGAAGATTAAACATGCATCTGGACTAAATATAAGGTCTAATCATGTGATATTGCTTTAGGTTGCTTAGAATCTTCCAGGCAAGTTCAAGTTCATTTTAATACAGTATATGAGAGAAGATTCCTAAGTTTAGGATATAGTATTATTGAATGAGTTAATAAAGGAATTATATGAACTATTAAAAAATTTGAGGTGCACCACCCATCCTTTTTCTTTTTCCTTTTTTTGAGCGGCAAAAAAATTTCATTAATATTGAAAATGAACAAGACTAATATATAGGAGAGTGCAATTTTGTTCACCCTCCTTTAAAGAGGGTGAACAAAACCCTCCCTCTTATTGGTTGAATTGGTGTGGATCCTACTACAAAGTGATGTCATGCTCAATGAGCAATCATTTCCTCAGCTTTTTATTTAGGTTCCATTCCGGATGAATTAAGCCAGACCTTTATTGCTCTCATCCCGAGAATCCCCCTTGAGACTGTTGCGGAATTCAGACCGATAAGTCTGTGTCCCAATCCGAGACCCAAAACAATGATTGACAAGAAATCATCGAGGAAGACCTATCAATGCCCAAATAAAATGGGCCAAGCCCAATCAATAAAATCTTAAAAAGAGCAACCAGCCAACACAACGCCCTACAACCACCAGAAAAGGGACAGTCCGCTACCACCGCCTTTGCTGGAACCCAGGGAACAAGCCCCTGTTGCTGCCCCAAAGAAACGGGTCGAAACGTCCCTCCTTGGTCACCCGAAGCCCATGAAGCCGAAGTCCACACACGGACACACCCAAGGGCCGAAGCACAAAACATCTGATGTGCTGGACCAAACCCAAAAGGCCTGGCCCATCACAAAACCACCCAAAGGGCCGAAAGCCCAGATACAAACAAATACAGTCCAAACAAAATGAACAATTCGAATCAAACAACGGAATTGTGACAACCATTTTCTATTTTATCACATGAAAACAAAATAGGGAGGGCAACATAGACTTTGTATGGAGGACTGTGTTTTCATGCAAATCACATGAAAACAAAACAGGGAGGGCAACATAGTAACATTTAGAATACTCCCCATGGGATTTCATTCCAGGACATAGGCACTATTGGGATATGAAATCTCATTCATAATGTAGTAACAAACATTGGACTTTTGGGACTCACGGCATAACATATCCAATTCCACCCTCAAATTCCCCAAACAAACAAGCCCGTCCAACTCGAGATTTGCTACATTATCTCCAATAGTTAGAGTCCTTCTAAGCTTAGCGGGTGTTAGACAGGACCTGGAGGTGCTGGTGTGCGCCTCGGTGTGTGCATCTAAGTTGTTGATCTCTGCAATTGATGATTCAGTTTTAAATAAAATTCTTCCAAGGAAGAGTTAACTTTTACATTGAAGAGTTTTAGTTAAATCCAGATCGTCCAAAACACTTTTGGACATTCCAGATGTCCACACCAAGGTCCCCGTTTTATGCTAGACAACTTTTACAACGAGCAACCTATCCCCGATTGCTCTAACTAATTTTCACTCCGGTTCTTGTTACATTTAACACAACTTGTTTTTCCTCTGGTGCTAGTAACACCTAACCCTAATGATTTTTCTTCACCTAACCCTAATGATTTTTCTTCACAAAAAGGGCTACAATTCTCATGACCAAGGGTGTAAAATTCCTCTTACAATGAGGTTCAAATATAACACTCAAACTAGTGTAGAATATTCGAGATGAAGCTTCGAGTTTGATAGACAGAAGGCTCTATGCAAATCTTGTTCTTCTAAGTTGTGACTCATCTTCTTCCACAATTTCAAGCATTTTTCATACTTGTACAAAAAGCTACTCACACAACACTTCTCACACAACTACTTCAATCATGTTCAAAAAGACTATCGACAACCACTTTTCTTCAGCATTTTTTTATTCATGAACACTCATTTGTATTTCCCTTCCAAAAATTTGGGTGTCCTGTGTGTTCTGTGCATGGATTTAGGGCTCACCCGGGTTCTATTTTTTTATCCGAACCGTTTATTTTGTTCATCTCGTCAAATATGTATACCACAAAAATTCATGTTAATTGAACATGGGTAACTATTTGATTTAAAACATCACCATTTAACTTGCTGTTTTGTGAAAAAAATCACCTACAACTGTTTCTTTAACTATTTCGTTTCCATAAAAAATACAGTTTAAAAACATAGTTACCAATGTCTGATTAACCTAAATTTCTACGTGCTATACATACTCGATGAGACCAAGAAAATGAACAGTTCAAATCAAACAACAGAATCCGAAGTGGGCCCACAACAGTGCACAGGATAAAAGATGAGTCTTGGACTCTTTTCTTGTCGTTTTAATCTGTATATGTACCATCACGTACTCCTCTCTTCTATTAAATTAACAATTAATAAGATCCTAATGCCAAAAACAAATCTTCATTAGTAAAACGTTGTTTATAATTTTCCCTCACTCCGACTAGACTCTTTTTGTCCCTCTCTGCTGTTAAGCGCCACCATTTTAACTGGTAGTATTAGCAAAATCTACTTAGGATTCTTTCCAAATTACTCTTACTATATGAAAGACATGTGGAAATCATTTTGTCCTCTCTCTCAAAAACAACTTGAAATAAGAGTACAGACAAAAGTGTCCTTAATTAGAGAAAAATTCCAATGTCATGATTATTTGTAATGTCTCTTTTACGTAGGGTGAGACTTACACATACACGAGATCCATATCATGTGAGAAGGTGTCGTAAATAACAATTGCATTGAATTTTTTTGTCCTTAATTTGCAGTAGCAAAATTTACTATGATCATGGGGGGAAAAATCCCTCTATGTACCAAAAGCGATGAACCTTTTTTGTTTGGCATGCATTAGCAAAATTTAACCGGGATTCTCTCCTAATTACCCTTGTTATAAACCCTAAGGGAGAAATTAATAAGTGTTTGTCCTCCATGAGATACACATGTTCGAATCTCAGGGAGGCTAAGCATTTTCAAACCTTGAGGCCACTCGAGGGATAGTCTGGTCATTAAATTCAAGGCCTTGGAATTAGTTGATGTGTGCGCAATCTGACTAAAAACGATAAACCTATGGTTACCGAAACCCAAGGTACAAAAATTGTACTAATTGGCACTCGGAAAATTATTTTAAAATTATTGAACGGTTTGGATCATTTGTGCGAGACTCAAAAGTGGGTCCTGCAAACCGATTAGTACAATTTCGGTACATTACCCTTCGGTACCCGTAGTATCGTCCGACTATAAAAGAAAATTTACCTTTTTTTATGGTATACCTATGGAAATCACTTTCTTCCACGTCCCTATCAAAAGCTACTTGCATAAAGTATGCTGTCAAATGGGTCATTAATAAGTGCCAGAAACAAAATCATACTATAATCAAAAGAAGATGTGAATTCTATGCAGTTTATGTAAGCTTGCAATTGTGGATTAACCCAGCTCAACCCTGATGATACCAACTGTTCATCTTCTTTTGAATTTGTTCAATGTATCATCCGGATGGAAAACCAAACTAATCATAAATCGGTGGCTGCCTTATTTGCTATGTGCCTGATGCTAATATTTGAGCTCGACAAGATAAACGACTCCTATAGTCTCAACGGATTAGCCTGATGGTCTATGTTTGGAATTTAGAGGTTTAATCCTTAGGATCTTAAATTCAAAACTTTCATTGTGCTATTAACTCATTTGAGGCAAATTTAGACGAGAATTTGCTCTGATTTTATTTGCGTCTCCGTAGTTTACGATGGTCCTCAGAATTAATCTGAGGCGCTCTTTAACTTAATTGAACATTGAGTTAACTGAAAAAAAATTAAAAAAAGAAGAAGAAGACAAATGACTCTGATCATTACATTAGGCCAAAATTGCCAATTGAATCCTCTTGTCCAATCCAAAATATAAACAGCAGAGAATCCTTATCTTCCTCCCGGTCTCACGATCAAGGATATCCAGAGCAGGTTACAGGCACCTCGACTAATCCTTCCCCGATCCGGTTAGGTAAACCATCAACGTTAGGATTAGGAGATTCACAAGAAATTATTTTCTTAAGGCCTGACCCCAATAATCAAATCCTAACCAATATTGCAAAAAACAAACTCACCAACTAGCCGGACTAAGAATCCATATCCAAATAAACTCGAGTGAATTTCATTTATACCCCTCAAACTATGCATGATTTTCTATATCGTCCTCAAACTATAAAATTTGTCCATGTCATCCTTCAACTTTTGATTTCCATCCCATTGGGTCCAATTGCTAACGACAGTCAGAAAAATATGGATAAATCAATAGTTGGGGGATAATAGACGAATTTTGTAGTTCAAGGACTATATCAAAAAACTATGCATAGTTTGAGAGTTACAAGTGAAATTCACTCAAATAACTCCTATATATATCCCTCCATTCCCTCCGGCTTCCTTCCCCCCACCCTTCCACATTTCAGTGATCCCATACCATCCCCTCCCCTCTCCTCTCCAAATAACTTTCTGAAGGAAAATCAAACCAGTAAACCATTTCCAATCCAACCACAATCACAAAATTACACACAAAAACACACACACACATTCATTCCTTCCTATCCAAACAAATTAACATATCCATATCCACCAAAATGAACGGCCCAAGATTCGTGATTTCGGCATCAGAGGCCTCATCAATGGCTCAACAATCAAACCTCTCTCCCCTCCAACTCCTCCCAACCCTAGTCCCATCCGCCAAAGACCTCGCCCGCGTGCCCATCTCCAACTTCCCTGTCGGCGCCGTCGGCTTAGCTTCCGACGGCCGCATCTTCCTCGGCGTCAACTTGGAATTCACCGGCGTCCCCCTCCATCACTCCGTCCACGCCGAGCAGTTCCTCCTCACCAATCTCGCCGTCCACGGCGCCCCCCGCCTCCTCGCCCTTGCCGTCTCCGCCGCCCCCTGCGGCCACTGCCGCCAGTTCTTTCAAGAACTCCGAAACGCCGCCGATCTTCAAATCTTCATTACTTCCGACCAAGATCAAGGAAAAGACGACAAACCCATTAATTACAAACCCTTGATTTCGTTCCTGCCAAACCCATTTGGGCCGTTTGATCTCTTAAACGAACAAACCCCTCTCCTTCTCGAGCCTCATAACAACGGATTACAATTACAAATCCAAACCCTACCCAGTTCGAAAAATCCGATTATGTGCAATGGGTATTCGAAATCACGCGAGAAAGGTGAAACTTTGGAAATTGCAGCTTTAGAGGCTGCAAATGAGTCGCATGCTCCGTACAGTGGGTGCCCATCTGGGGTGGCTTTGATGGACTGTGAAGGGGAGATTTATAAAGGTTTCTATATCGAATCGGCGGCGTATAATCCGAGTTTGGGGCCGGTTCAGGCGGCGTTGGTGGCGTACATGGCAGCCGGAGGCGGTGGGTTTGAGAGGATTGTGGCTGGAGTTTTGGTGGAGAGAGAAGGGGCGGCGGTGAGGCAAGAGGATGCTGCAAGGCTGTTTTTCAAGTTGATTTCGCCTAAATGTGAGGTTCGGGTTTTGCATTGTGTTTTGGGTTCAAATGGGGTGTACAAGGCCTGATGATGTTATATGTGAGTAGATGAGGAACAATTTGGTGATGAAGTGTGTTGGCAAAATGTGCAAGTGATTATATATAATTGTTGATGTGATATGTGAATGAATCATTTGCAATAATAAGTGTGAATGGCTTTGAATCTTTTATGCTAGTAATTGGTATTCAATAAGTCAAGGTGAAAAGGTTTCAAGAGTTGAGCTCAATTTACCATGGTTTTTTCCAAAATCAAACACAGGAATTATACAGTGTTGGGTGGTTCTCTTTTTGGCTCTCGGGTTCAGATATGACCTCTGAAAAACAAGACAGAAACCACCGCTAGTGCCTGATGACCGATATGATTAAAGTAAGATAGGCACTTCGATGATTAAAGTAAGTCTCTGATAAAAAGAGAAAAGTAGAGAGCTCACGTGAGTAGTAACGACACACCTCTCTAGGGTTTAGAACTACACTTTGTAAAGTATTGGAGTACTAGGCAAGTATCCCAATCGCTTATTGGTTTGCACGCGGACTCTCCGCCTTGATTCTGGCAAGACCCCCTTCGACGCGATTTGACCTGGCTGAACTTTGTGGATCCTGGCGTTTGGGCTTTACCCGTGTTGGACGAACCTTCGTGCCGGCTCAATGTCGAATCGCAATACTTGCGGTTCAGCCCTAGCGCTTAGCTCATTGGGTTACTCTACTTGTGGACCTTGTTGGGCTGATAGTTCTGCCCCGCTATATACAGTTTGAAATTAGACGTGGCTAGATAGATATATACGCCAGATTGGATTCTAAATATTGTAAAGTTGCATTTTCGTTTAGAAAAACAACTAGTCTACTAGTCTGGTGAAATTATTGCCAAAGAGATTGGATTATGATGTGTCCCTCCTCATCAATCCTAACCACAGTGGCCTAATCATACCAATAACTTCAAAGCCTGAATTCAAGTCGAACCAAACTAACATGTTTGTGTCGAACCGTAGCATGGATTGGTGGCTCATCACAAGATACATAAAACTCAAGCCGAATAAAAAGTTGGTTTCGGTTTAGACTTCGAATTATATGATTGTAACGGCTGTGTTTGGTTAGATAATTTAGTTTAGTTTCAATAATGTCATCAGGTATAATGAGTGAAGAGAGATAGAGAGAGAAATGAGGAAAATGATGATGTTATCAAAACTAAAACTAAACTGGGAAACGAACATGTCCAACATTATCTGCTTATTCGAGATTATATAAATCTTGCCAAAAAAGTTCTGATTCCTTAAAGCAAAAGGATTAAATACTTTTAGTTGTTCTTTAAAAATTACCAACTTTGTATGCTGTAAACAGATCCAATCTTTTTATCACTTTGCTTTATTTTGCTTTTACGAGTTTTGCGTAAGAAGTCACTTGCTGCAGCATGAGTACAAGTTTGCGGCAACTAATAAAATAGTACTATTAGGTAAATGAAAAGCACCTGTCTTTTTTAATAAACTTTTTTGCTGGCTATTCAAAAAAACAAGCATCATTACTGTAATTGGCAGTGTTGTATTGTAGTGCTCCACGTAAGGTGGCATTATGATTGGTTGGTGGTAGAAAACTCTGAGATGGAACTCCAACATTCAATTAACTTTTTAAAAGGAAACTATTTTTTTAATCTATGTGATGGATGACAATTCTTGAACTTTTATAAGAGTTGCATAGTCTCACAGACGTGGTAAAGATGTTTATTAAATGCCTAACCCATGTTTAATGGCTCAAATCTTATTGCTGTCATGTAGTATTCTTATTAAGGGTGCATACGGTCCGGATTGGACCAGTTCTTTACAAATTCAGTGACCGAATCATTCTGATCGGTTCTAGAAAATTAAGAACCAAAACCTAACCAATACACATGAAGAACCTGTCTATATCCAAACCGCAAGACCGGACCGGTTTTGGTTCGGTTTTGGTTCTACCCAATTGATGAAGACTTTATCACAACACAAGTTCAAAAGATTATTTAGAATTTAGAGCACCAAAATAGCTCATAAAATAAATAAAGAATTATAGGATTTAATAAGATTCATAATTTTGTACATGAATAAATATATTTATACAGCTCACCATTGTTTTCCCGCACTTTTTTTGTGAGGGAGCCCTCATAGGAAACTTCTTTTATATATATATATATATATATTATACGGTCCGGTTCGGTTCTAACCATGGTTCTCAAATTGAGAACCATTAACCAAACCATAATTACTGGTTCTTAGATTGTTAGAACCATAACCAGACCAATGAACCATAGAACCTAACCAAATAGACTGGTTCAGTCTGGATCAAATCGATTTGACGATTTTATCAGTTTTTTTTGCACCCCTTATTCTTATATGCCTAATATGTCGGAAGCCTTTTGATGACATGCCTCTTAGCTCGTGAAAAATCAAAAAGTCTAAAAATTCATTTAGTGGAACGGGATACCATTGATGATTGGATTACATGTTAGTGGTGAATAATTTTCTGTCCTATTGCGCCATCTATTATTGACGATTGATAAAGAAATTACATATTTGTAAATGAATATTGTATCAAAGTCTTTTCGTGATTTATTATTACTTTTTTTTATCGGCTTTTCGTGATTTGTTATTGATCACGAAGGAAAGGATTGCATATTCATGGCGAATAATTAAATTTATTCATGTCTTGCCGTACACTCGTACTTTAACATTTGTCAATTAAATTTGACCGGTTACTGATTCCCCTTATGTCACAAAAGGGCAAGTGTTGACAACAGGAAAAGAAAACAGAAAACATAACAGGGAAAAGGAAATGAACGGCTGAGATCTGCTCAGTGTTTTGTTTTCTTCACAAAATTCCCTTCTATTTCTTGATATCAAGTCACCATTACAGATATGGAGAATGAAGAGAAGCATCGTTCTTCTGTGACATGAGCACATAGTAAAGAAAAACCATAGGTCCATAAACCTCCTTCCTATGACAAAATTCCAGATGTTTGACCAGTAATTCTGTGGTTTCAAAACATGGGTTCTCAATTGTGCTGCCATTCAATTTTCAAAAGCCAACCCAATTCATGTAGATGACGAATAATAACTGAAATAATTGAGAAATAGAGGCAGTTATAAATGTGTTGTGCCTCGGTAAAAGTTCATATACAAGAAAGAGAGAACACCAGTTCGGTGTCTAGACAGGGACGGATCCAGAGATCCAATCCAGTGGGGGCATTTTATTAAGTGTAATCGTGTAATTTTTTCCTAGTCAACGATTTTGTTAGGGACAAGAAATCGTGTAAGATTGATTCTAAACCTAATATCCGACAAAAAATTATAGAAAGCTAGGGACCATTGTAAAAGATCTCTAAAATTAAAAAAATATCTAAGTTAAACAATTTTCTCATCATTTAGTATCATTTTCTTAAGAAAAAAAGGGAGAAAATTAAAATTCAGGAAAAAAAATGTTAGGGGAATTATTATTACCATTAAATGTTCAAAATATATAATAAAACTACCAAAACGTTGAACAATGAATGTTGTTGGTCTAGTGGCAAGAGGGAAGATATTAGTTTTAAAACCAAAGGTCCAGGGTTCAAACCTCAACAATCACTCTTATTTAATAAACTTTCAAATTTTGTGGCTTTAAAAAATGTGGTAAGGCTCGAACCCGCGACCTCTGACTTAACTTAGAGAGGCTGCGCCTAACCAGCAGGCTACACGCCTGTTATGCTACCAAAATCCGCCAGAAATAATATATATACAAAATGTATTTCCCAAAATTAATTTGAAAATTTGTGGCATTAAACGGAAGAAGTGAGTCTCGAACGCGAGACCTCTGACTCAGAGTTGGTGCGTCTAACCACCAAGCTACACGGGTGCTTTGTTACCAAAATCCAACAGAAATAATATATATACAAAACTTATTTCCCAAAATTAATTTTTTTTACATTAACAAGTGGGGGGTCAGCGGGGGCACGTGCCCCCGCATGCCCCCCCTTGGATCCGTCCCTGTGTCTAGATATATGTTGAACGTAGGTAAAGCTTTTCCCATGTCCGAATCTCCCCCGAACATCCCATCCTACCACTAAAAAAAAATAAATCTAAAAGTGACTTTCCATTAAATGATATATTTTTGATGTGAAGAATGACTTATTTTTACGCTGTACACAACTGACAAAAATATCGAAAATACGGTTTAGACCATGGAGAAAACTCAATCTAAATACCAAACACAAAAGTCATTACTGATATCGTCACACTGTGGAACAAATAGGGAATTTGTACCAAAATTCCACTAACTAGTTTTTTTTAAAAACCAATACAGGTCATCCTCTCACAACACATCATATAAAAAAGTGTGAACACAAAAACTAAGGCAATTTTAAAACAAAACTCCCTTAATGGAATGGGGCGTTAATAGTGAATTCTACCTACACCCGTGATAAATGGGCACATGCTTCTCATGGTTAATTTAAGAATGACAATATTTCAACTTCTATTCATAATCCAATGAATTTCGTGCATCCTAAACTAAAGAAAATGACACAATGATATAATCATTGAAGGCATGAATCACAATTGGAGACCAAGTTGAAGAGAATGAAAGGAGAGGCAGATTAGTAGGAATTTATACTAAAAGTAATGTTTTTTTATGGAGTTAATTATTATTTTATTAATTCTTTATTAATTAGTTTTATTCCTTTTGATGATAATCTTTCATGGGAAATGTTGCTTGATTTTACATGTCTTTTATTTTGCACAATAGATGATTCGGTACGTAGATTTCACCTTACACACGAAAGATTGGTTCATCGGTTATTGTGTAATATAAGTTTCGGTTCGCAATCTTAAGTGGAATTTGACACACCATTTATAGGGTTGTAGCATGACGTTTTAAAAGGCCTGTCTTGTTTTTTAGTGCCGAGCGGGTACTACATGGCGCCGAACGTGATACCTTGCGGCCAATCAAAACACTCCGTTTGGTGTGGGAGCCTCCGTTCGATACCACGTGATGCCTACCACATGGGTCGAATGGGCCCCATTCGGTACCATATGGTGTGTTTAATTGGCCAAAGGATACCACGTACGCACGACACATATTACCCACTGAGCACCTAAAATTTTTCCCCATTTTAGAGTCTCTAAACATCTTTACCACACGGGTTTTCCTTCCCCCTCTCATGACTAACTTTTAATGGAAATTCCGTAGAGAGGGTAAATTTGACCAGTATTATTTTCTTTTAATTAATAGCAAATTCTATCTCCATCCGAGTATACAATATCATAATAACACGTATGTTTGCACAAGCTTTTCTTCGTCAACCAATGATAATATTTCGACTTCCATTTATAGCCTAATGCGTTTCGTGTACCCAAAGTGTTTCGTGTACCTTTAACAAAATGAAAATGACACCATGATATAATCATTTAAGGTATGAATCGCAATTGGAGATTACGTCGAAGAGAATGAAAGAAGACGAATATGACACAACACGATAACGTGAAAAACTAAACAAGTCAGGTTATGGTTGAGAGAATTATGACATGAACACAAGAGTGACACGACATGAACACGACACGACACTACACGACACCGGAACTTATGAAAGGAGACGATAACACGACACGGACCCAACATGAAGTTAGCAGGTCAGGGTCGGCTATTTTTTACACGAAACACGAATATGACACGACACGATAACACGGAAAGCTAAACAGGTCGGGTTAGGGTTGAGAAAATTCTGGCCCGAACACGAGAGGACAAGACACGACACGACACGAAACGATGCCCACCCCTAAACCGTCACGACAGAGAGGCCAATAAGGACCACAAGATCGTCGACCGTACAATGGAGATGACACTTGGCTCGTTGCAAAGAAAATAGAAATGCCAGGCAGCGATGAGAGAGATAGGGTGCCGGAGGAAGCTGAGGAAGAGAACGAAGAGGACAATGATGGCGTAGTTCATGCAGAAGTGTGCGTTGTTGGAGCAGGGACTTCGGGCGGTGGAATCGCCATCCGGAAGGGAAATGGAGTGCGGCGAGAGAAACTCAGATCAATGGCCTGAAAAATGCTTAGGAATACATTGAAAGTACATAGAAATATATGCCTAGGCTACCTAAGTTTCCAACGCTTAGCTGCTGGGAAAAATAAGAAAGAAACTGAGAACACTTCTCAGAGAAAGATCACCTCCTCCTTTTTGTTTGGTTGTCCATAGAAAGATGAAGAACTAACCGATGTAATTTTTTTAATGAACTTACAAGGGTTTTATAGTGCATGTGAAACATGAATCACATCAGTCTGATAAATATTTTCTGATCTCAGTTTCCAAACACAAGCAGCCAATAATAGGTTATACAAGTTATACATTGGGCAGGGAGTTTTCTGTTGGCTTAAAAAACCCAGTAAATCGATACGATGACAGAAGAAAACATGAGGTGTTCACTAAATATTTTTCACTGGCTAGGAGGGGGAACGTCGCCTTTGAGTATCTTCCAAGGACCTCCGTAGAACTTTGGTCGCATAATCGGCACTGCTTCACCAGGGTGATCTTCCCAGTACTTCTCCTGCTCAATTATCACAAATCCACAATTTGGCAAATTAGAATGCGTGGGTGATGTTATCACTCTTGGCGAAAAAATAAGAGAAACAATGAATCAATGTGAATGATTTGAGTCCCACATCAGATAATAGGAAAAAAAAAAGTTGGACCTCAATTTAAAATTGGTTGGTTAAACTTTTCTGTGGACTTGGCTCATTCGATGTATATTGGGCCCTAGTGATGTGGTGTGGATGAGAACCCTAGTGGATCAGACTCCTACCACTAGTCTGGTTTAAAATCCAACTTCCTAATGTTCAAATGTCAATAACCCCCTGAAACTCTGAATCTCCTCGAGAATAAATGAATGTATTGAGAGAAATCTGATAAGGCAGTCAAAGCCAAGCCCGTCTTAACAAATTCTAAGGCATAGAAGATGTAGAAGGCTTCTTCCTAGTAACCACTGAATGGTAAGGGCCACCTAATGGTGAGTAGCTATATTTAAAGACATAAAGCTTCTAACAGAATAATGCCATAGACGAGTACACAAAGAAGTATGCGCCACTCACTCGTCAATGCACAGCTATGCATTTTTCACACGAGAAATTGCACCTTCATACCACATCTCTAATCACCTCCAATCAGACAAAAAAAAAAAAAAAAAGAAGTACAAGAACACAAAAAAGTGAATTCTATTGGATTTTCAAGTTCTTGTTCAACGTCACCCAAGGTTCCAAAAGACGCTAGGCAGTCCCATGTTGGTCGGGTACCGACTAGCGACTAGGGGATTAATCGAGTCAGATTCTTTTTAATAAAAAATGTATATTCTCCTCCCTCCTTCCCAAGTTCTAAGTAAGTAGAATAACATAAATAGCACAAATTTTGAGATCGATTTAGGCTTTAGGATTTTCCTATTCTGTTTTCTCGAACAGGACGATTATGATATACGACCTATAGGTTATGTCTTATTGTATATGTTTGCTTTGTAACTAATACTAACAATCATCCCCCTGTATCTTTTAATATCACTAATATCACATAGTTTACCAATTCTTTTTTTAAATATCAAGAAATTACATCCGGCTAGGCCCGACTTGTTGACTCATCCCTACTTTCCGACATTGTCATCCCAGAGATTCTTGTCTTCCCCCGAAGAACTGATTTGCTATTGGTCTCTCATGAGTATTTTAGCCATTCCTACACTAGTTGCCATATGTTTTGAAACAACCAATGCTTGGTATGTAAATCACGTAATAAGGATTAAGGACCTGAAACCACAATCACTAACAAGTAACAACACCATTCAACTGATGTCTCTAACCTTGTAGAGTTGCTCTGTGATAGCAGATCCAATGACCCCAGTATAGAAAGCAAGGACATAGAGTGTGACAAGAGGAGTGAAAGATTTGGGTCTCCTGTATGGCTCAACCATGTCCCAGAGAAGGGTTCTTTCCCACTTTGTGTACAAATAATCCGCATATTTCCGCCACAAATAGCTTGCCATTGTCACCAGTCTTGAAAAGTTTCTTGACGGGCTGCACAAGGGAATCTGAAGCTTGTATAATATAGTTAAAAAAAAAAAGGATCGGAAGAAAAATATAGAGAGTGCAATGTAAAAAAGTGTATAACACTACAAATACAACCAACCACTACAAGGACCCTCAACATAGAACCTTCAAGAACACAATCTTGACATACAGACCAAGCAACATGTACATAGAAAGTACTTCCAATTCCAAATGGCAATATCAGGATAAAGACCTATCTTTTGCATAGAGACCAAGCAACCGTCACCAATGACTTATTCAATCTCCAAATTACAAAAATCGTACCACAGATCTTTGGAAATCTTGATTCAAATCTTCAATCAGTTACTCTTCATCAGTGCTCTCCAACACTAAGAACTACAAAAGCACAAGGTTGGCTAAAGTCCAGATAACATGAAAAGGAACTAGTACTCATAATCACCTTTAGGAAATCAAGACATTCAACTTCACTCTAAAGCATTTCTTTACATTGGGAAAAGCGACAATTGCAGCATCGGTCTTGCACTTCTATTTGTTTATGTGATCACTCCGTACTTCATTACCATTGTCACTTCAAATACACACATACGAAAATATAAAATCACATTTGGTAAAGAGTCATTAAAAGCCCACTTTCTAGATGAAATCATTTCATTCGGGACAACTAACAAACACTTGGTATGCGTACAAGCGATGGGATTCCATTTAAAGCATCCGATGCATCTTTCCATTATCCTTTCATAAATATGAACACATCAAGAGAAGTCCGTGAATACCCAATTTCTGATTAAAATCCAAACTAAGAGATACTAATGAAAGAACAGAAAAATCTGATGCTCTTCAACCGGACATTCATGAATACAAACAGATAGCAAGGAGAGAGAGAATTTCTGATTATAAGAATCATAATCTGGGGTAGAGAGAGAGATGGGCAAGAGTAAGACGGCGGTGCTGGGAGGGTTACCTGGTCGGCGATGCAGAGGATGGTTTCTGCAGAAGTGGAGAAGGCCTGCTCGTGCTGGGTACGGGTGGCTTCGTCCCAATTAAGCCAATAATAAGCCTGGTGCCTTGTGGTGTCTTCAGAATTTAGACAAATTGGATATGAAGGTGATACCAGAAAAATTATTTTTGTTAATGTCAAAAATAAAAAATTCTAGATCTTGTATTCTAAATATAGCACAAATATTTTGTGCTACAAGTTTTTTACAATTTGCCAATAGTTAAAAATTGAATAAGTTGGAATTCCAAAATTTTAAGGCCGAGTTTGCCAACTGATAAAAATCTTGATAAAATCAACACTTGATTTTATCAATTAAGCAAGAAATTTGATAAATTTTTAGATTTTTTTTTAGAGATTTTTGCATTAAAAAATCTAATATTTTATCAAATTTCTTCCTCAATCGATAAAATCAACACTTGATTTTATCAATTGACAAACTAAGGCTAAGTTTTCCATTTGATAAAATCAACATTTGATAAAATCAAGTGGGTGATTTTATCAAAACTTGATTTTATCAAATGAAGTGAAGGGGTGCTAAAATCAAGTGGGCCCAGGGCTAAAACACCTTTGCTTTTAGCACTGGGCCCACTTGATTTTAGCACCCCTACACTTCATTTGATAAAATCACCCACTTGATTTTATCAAATGTTGATTTTATCAAATGGAAAACTTAGCCTAAGCCTAAGAACGAAAGAGTAAAAATTTACAGGGTTGGCAAGATGGTTATTGGATTTTCAAACATGACTATTTTGAATAACGGGTGCACCATTGCACCCTTTACAGGGTTTGTATTTTAAAGTACACTTTTATGTGTACTTTATAGTACAAGTGTACTTTTTTTGTACCCTTAAGAGATGCAGTAATGCACCCGTTAGCAAGACCCATCATAAAATTCCTATATTAATTAATTGAAAAGTAATGCACCCGTTAGCAAGACCCATCATAAAATTCCTATATTAATTAATTGAAAAAATTTATTTTTTCAATTCGTTGAGATGATTTGGGTAGAAAAATTTCAAAATTGCAACGAAAATAGTAACATCAAAGTGTACCCATTTTTAGATTTGCCCCCCGTCGCTAGCTCAAGAGGAGATAAAAAAACAGTTATCCACTTGCCATCCTTGGCTCCAGCGATAGTTCGCTCCAGCGTTGCCGTCTTTGGCTCCGGGGTTGCTGTCTTTGGCTTTGCGACCATCGGCTCTGTCTTCGTCGTCTCCGGCTGAGCAGTGGTAGGTCTGTTATCACAGTGAAAGTAGACTAGGGTTTTGAGATGGGAATTTGTGATTTGAATAGCCATTTTGGTCAAGTTGTTGGGGTGGTGTATTTCAACTAGCCAAAATAGAATTTGGTGTCTAGATTAGGGATTTTGCCTAGCGACTGCCGGAGATGCTCTTATATACTGAGCTCAATAAAAACTTTCGAACAGTAAAGATGATGATTCACAGGACCAGTGACTTCCACTGCATATTCAATTCTCACACAACTATAGCCACAACGAGTTCACTACATACTCTTCATACCATACTCTTTAACGCTCAGCCAAAACAAAAATAAATACTGGAAATACAAAAGAAAACAAAATTGCCACAACTTGCAAGTCGGCTGAAAATTTTATGACATTTGCACGTCATTTGATGGAGGAAGAGCTGTTTCGATATTTGAAGGCATTAGAATGTTGAAACCATCTGCAGCAGTTGATATGACCATCCCCGGTATCTGGGAATGCCAGTGGAGTTCTTTCAAGTCTTTCTGACCCTGTTAGAAACAGATATAAATGTGAGTTTTTACCGACGACACCTTGTAGGTAATTTGAAACTCGCAAACATTTCAGACAAGGAAGTTTGAAAAGTAAATAACCTGATGAACAAAGAGAAGTTGTGGCGGTATATCTGTAGGCGCGTTAACTTGCTCTTGGGTCTTGGCTTTGAACTCAGCCTCCTCTTCCTCATCTCTTTCTAATGAAAGGTCCCACACTCTGCAAAGACAGGCAACCGAAATTGTAGGCATGAAACTCGAAGCACAAAGTTCAGGGAAAAGATTTTCATTATCATTTCATTTTTAGTTTCAGCAAATTATTGACTTATAAACTTGAGGGTTTCTTACGTTAGTTGATTGTCTGATGAAGAAACTGCCAAAGTGGAGGCTTCATGTGGACTCCATTCGATTGATGTGATGGGGTGTTTATGGTATTCAAAGTGAGCCACAACTGAATCTCCATCCTGCCACAAGTATGAATTGCACAATTAGTTTAGAACAACCACTACAAAAACACGTCCAATGTTTGAACATATAGCAGCAAGCACATGGTAAAACTAATCCGCCTTCCCCAATTATGATGATCGTAACAGTTATAGACCGAACACCGCATCGAATCACAGTGAAAGAGAGAGATTATAGGAAACAGCCAGATATTGCACAACTGCTTAAGAGATTCCTAATGACATTAAAGGCAATGACTAAATAATCTAAAGATTTAAAACGTAGCAATCAAACAGGGGGAAGATACGACTAGCCCTTCTAGCAATGGCCTTGTGTTACTATAACTCGTAAGATGAAGGAGAAGCATTACATTTTGAAATAAACAGGGAAAAGCCTAACCATGATTTTTCCGTGTTTAACACTATGATGTGGCACTTACATAAAAAGACATAACTTACCTTCAGTAATCTCAGATCACGGATAGAGAATGTTCCATCATCACTTCCAGATGCCAGCATACAGCTAGCCAGCCTTATCAAAACCCAACAAAGTACAGAGGTCAACAGATAAACCTACTCCAGACAGGAGTTATTAACAGAAGAGAATGTTAAAATACCTGTTCCACGATATTACATTCACGTCTGCATCATGCGCCTTTATTTTAGCTGCTGGTGAATTTCCTAAACGAATATCCCATATGGCAATATTCCCATCCACAGAGCAAGAGGCAAATACATCAGCTTCGGTAGGGCTCCACTGCATAAATTAAAGTTGGAAAAGATGTGCTTAAAAGAGAGACAACACACAAAATTAGTTATCTAATCCTTGTGCACAACTAGGAAAAAGAACCATCATCTACATCACATGTATGGCACATACTTGTAAATCTTCAACACTTGCAGAATGTCCAACAAAGGGATTAGTGCTGGTATTCCATGTTGTACCAGACGTAGGTTCCCACAGATAAATACAATTTTTGCAATCCCCTACGAAGGTGAAGGTGATTATATCAGATACCCAACTGAATATACACAAAAATTACAGAAAAGAATCAGATGAAAAACAACAAAAAACAATTAAACCCGCACCAGAAACTAGCCTCCCAGCGACAACAGGACTCCAATCAATGGCATAACCTTCATCTTTATGCCCACCAAACTTCACTAATGGAGCCTGATTGGTAACAGGGGAATCTTCCTGACTAACTCTAGCTTCTGATTCCGCCAAAGCATTTAGATGAGAGCTGAAGTCCCATACCTATGTAGGAGTTACGTCAATTGAACTCAGGAATCATGTAAGCGTAACCAATTTGGATACAGAATTAGCAAATCATTCACGTTGCTTCAATCAAATAAACAAGCCTTGATCCAGATTACCTGGTTCAAATCCCTTCTAAAAGTCACCATTTCATACAGAAGCCTCAATTCAAAGCCATATCCTTGGAGAAATGTCATTTTTTACTATCTCAATCTATCAGCCACGCCCCCACCAAACGCACACACCCATCAAACACACACATAATGCACAAGTGGAAGTGCGCAATTCACAACCCGATGCTGACTTGCAAATTTCTATTCAAGAGATGGGATTTAAGGTCTATTAGGAAAATTGCATGATACTCTGAGGCACAACACCACCACGATATGACACGTCCACATAAATTCCAAGAGACTATGCTTGTTGCCATAGCCAAGCAACCCAACAAGATAAGCAAAAGGAAGAACATGTTTTATTGCCTAATTTAGTTCACAAGATGAATCACATTGATCATAATCTGAGAAAAACAAGGTAGTCTGTAGCTAATAACCCAAACCTAACAGTAACATAGTATGCCTTGTGGATAAATGAATTGCAAACACTCCATACCAAAAAATAAAACAATTAGCATTAAAGAAAAAACAGTACAGATTTCCAATTGTACAAGTCTGACCTGCACATGACCAGTATCTGCCCAAGATGCAGTTATATGGGGATTCTGGGGCATGGCACGTATCCGATTTACACATCCTTGATGATGCACCTTGCGCATCTGTAGATGCATAAAACATTTGTCGATTTAATAATTAATTCTCTGCCGAGCCAACTGAAGTCATATATTGGTGTCAACGGGTTATATCTTAATCACATTTGAGAATTCACATTAACGAAGCATTGCCTGGAAAACTGGTGCCGCAGATCCAGCATCCTCAGCAACGTCATCTTCATCGCTATCACTACTGTCGCTATCCATGTCAGAACCATTAGCTGTAGAAGGGACCAAGTCTCGTTTTTTCCCAGAAATGTTGGAAATTTTAAATATTCCAATAGAGTTCAAGGAAGCTTTTTCAGCCTGTCAAATAAAACCAAAAAATATAAATATGGTATTGGTCTGTTGATTTAGCAAAAGATATATAAAAATAATAATAATAATAATAATAAAAACTCCACAAGTCTGGGAAGGGCATCCGTAGCAACAAGCAAGCATAAAGATAACAATTATCATAACTTGATAGCGGAAAAATCTTATTGTCAAAAGGCTAAGGGATTTGCATCTTCAGCTCCACCTGAGTAGGAAGCTGAATGAGCAAATAGCTACCACTCGTTCGGAAAAATTTCAATAACCAAAGATACGCTGTTCATAGAATGTTAAATCCCATAAAGCACACAATTTGAAAAGAAACTTCAAGTCTTCGAAAAATGTCAACTCTCCAGAAACATAGAAAATGTGGCTTAATATCATCCCGAGTAGAAAAAAAGGGAAAATCAGAGTTGAATTTTCTGAGTTATATAGTGTGATTATTATCTCAGATTTAATGAGGTTTAAAAAAGGGTGAATTCAAATGGCATTAGATTTATTTCACTTCAACAGATATATTTTGGAGATTGCTCATCAAATTGGGTAATAGAGAGAGGCAAGAAACGGGAGAAACCCTTGAATCCAGGAGAGTAGAGAGAAAAAAGAGCGAGATAATTTGAATCCATATGCAGAAGAATAGAGAAAAAAAGTGAGGACGAAGGTCGAAGGATAAGGAGCGCAACCCACAAACACACTCCATGGTTTCACGCAAATGAAGACACGAATAACTCCACAAAACAACAAAAAAGAATGCCTATGAAGCTCACCTGAGTGCCTGCAACACAAAACATAGTGTGTGGGAATGCTGTCCGAACCAGCCCTAGAGAATCACGCACAATATCAAAGCTGTCACAGTTTTCAGAAATGCCACTAAATTAGCAAACACCAGTTCACAAATATATTACGACAGCCCAAAAAATAAAATAAAAAACAATCGTTGAAGGAAAGTTCCCAATCTCAACACCAAAAAAAAAAAAAATCATCATTAGCTGCTGTACACAAGTAGTTTGTAGCACTGCTTCTCGTCAAAACAATTTAACTCATATAAATAGTAGTTGATCATAAACACATACCCATCTACAATCCGCAAAAATGTACGCGAATCCAGGTATTATAAAGGTTCACACCCCAAAAGCTTTAATCTTTTAAATAAGGGCCAGCTAACGGGCACCACGGACTAATCATAGGACCAATACAACCGTCCACTCCATATCCCAAGCTTTAAACTTACATCCTAGATATACAAATAAAAGTTCTTTTACATATATACGTAAAAGTAATTATGCGTGTAAAGACCTTAAACAGGGCCAGCCAATGTGAAAGGCGTGGAGCGAATTGTAAGCAGAAGGGTCACACTGGAGCTCCTCTCCTTCTTCGATCTTGTCTACACCTGGTTGCCATACTTTAACCGGCATTGAAGGACCCGAATTCGAAGACGAAGACCCCTCCCCCTTTTTCGAACCCTGCAACCCAAATACACAAAACCAAAATCAATTACTAACAAATTACCAGTATAGCTAGAAAAGTGAAGGAAAGAGGAAAACGAATTGAAACCTTGTTCTTTCGTTTGGCCTTTTTAGGGTTTTTCAAGCCTCGTGCCATTTTCGTGGTTTTTTTGTGTGTGTTTGTGGGAAGAGAAAAGGAGTGAGAAATTGAAGGTGGAGAAGGAAGAATGAGGGTTTTTGGAGGTAGGGTTTTATTGGGATGTCTCTGGTTTGTGTGGGTCGGGTTGGAATAGCGGTTCTGGCCCCCAAAACCCCATCCTTTCGTTGACTATGGGTCACCGGTTTCCAGGCCCAGTTCCCAGGCTCCTAGCTTCCTATTGTTTTGAATAAATAAGGGCATCCCCATTTGGCTTAACAATTTAGCTTTTAAGTTAAATTGAGTAGCCAAACCCCCCAAATCCCTCAAAAATCAGGCTCCCTATTTTACCTCACCAAATTGTTTTTGCTACAGTACCGCACCAAATTTGGTGCGGTACTGTTCACGCACCAATTTGTTTTTTAATGTTTTTTCTTGTTGCTTTTCCCGGACACACTGCGTCATCAGAGAGAGAGAGCAGGAGGTGAATAGGAGAGAGGGTGGGCTTTATTACACGTGGTTGAGTATGTGTGGTGGGTGGGGGATATTTTAAATGGTAAGGGCACTATTCACTTTCCGAAACATCTCCCAGGCGGGAGATTTGCTTTTAGGGGATTTTTTTTTTTAGATTTGAGGGGAATAGTTTAATATAGTAAAATTTAAATAGAGAGTCAAATTTTTTGAGTTTTTGATAAAGTGACTTGCTAAATTGTAAAAGGTGTTTTTGTGGTTAAATTTGGTGTTTTTTTTGGTGAGTCTGATAAGGATGCTCTAAGTTGTGTAGAGCTAGGGTTTTTTTTTTTTTTTTTTTATTAAAGCAGACAAATTGAGGCCCCGTTCCACTTATAAAAAAAAAGTTTTATTTAAACTAAAAAACTATCTCATTTCACTAACAAAAAATCACTTGGTTTTTTTTTGCAAAACTAAAAGCCGAAAAACTAGTTAGTGGAACAAGTTAGTTTTTTTGCAAAACTAAATATACAAAAAACTAGTTTAATGGAACAAGTTAGTGGAACAAGTTAGTTTTGTTGCAAAACTAAAAACCAAAAAACTAGTTAGTGGAACAAGTTAGTTTTTTTGCAAAACTAAAACATCAAAAAAAACCAACAAAACCAAAAAAACCAAGTTAGTGGAACACCCCCTCAAGTGAAGGTTTAAGCTGAGATTCTATATTTTTGTTAAGACTAGCTGGGAATTTGTTCGAGCAATGAATTTTTGAAAATAAGAAGAGGGACCAAAGATAAGCCCGTATGAATTTTTTTTTTTTTTTGAAAGACGTCAAGCATTCTCATTCAACTAGTCCGAAGGCAAAAGATTTCATCACAAGATACAGAAATGAACCAAAACTACAAACATCAAGACATGAGCACGGCTACAAGCACTAACAGGCTGACCGACTCTAGACATACTTGCCAAGGCAGACCAACACTTCGTGCCAGCATAGAGTCCTGTCTAGATTTAGTAGTAGAGAATTTCCAAATAAAGACCCAGCTCAATCCTAAGCATAAGCACAGATGAAATCAAAGTAAACCCACACGGGTATGATAAACTATATAGCAAGAACAAAACAAGGCTCGCAAGTCAAGTCTTTACACCTGAGTATTCGATTGTTGCGAACAAACAATATGAAAAAGCTAAGGAAGTCATTCCTTCCAATTCACAAGAAGCAAGACATAAGAAGACATTCCTTCAACATTTACAAGAGAGCAAGTAGCTACATTTGAGTAGAAACAGAAGGAGCAAACCTAGGACTAATCTCCCAAGAACAGCACAAGGCAAAAGTAAGAGGGGAAGGTTTAACATTGAGGATCTGATGGCATCTCCTACCCACCTCCATATCTCATTATCTCCAAATTTTCTTCCATCCCTCCATTTTGGAGGAAAATTGAACTCCTACCCACTCTCCATATTTTCTTCCACTTGAGAGGATTGAGTGTTGGTCCTCCAAAATGGAGGATGGAGGATCGTTCTCCATATTTGGAGGATAGAATTTTATTCATTAAATGAATATAACTTTTAGTTTATAAATTTACTTTTCACAAGATTCGTACTATTAGAATGATACTAAAAAAAACTTTAAAAATTTGAATATATTTTCTTAAAGTAAAAATAATAGTAGTTTGAATTTTGAAGGGAATGAGAGAATTATTGGAGTTTTAGATAGAAATGGAGAAGAATTTTAAAGAAATGGAGGAATAAGGTTGGAGTTAGCATGAATAGTGTAACCCTCTGTAACCACCTTTTGAATAATGAAAAAAAAAAACTATTTTTGATCCTCCAAAATAGAGTTTTAGAGGGTTTTGGACTGGAGATGCCCTCACGAGAGCCTTTAATCCTAACATGAATTGTATTTTTTGAAGAACATAGGCTGGAAATCTCTGAATTCCTTAAATACTCTGCAGTTCCTTTCTTGCCAAATATAATACAAAAAACACAATAGCAGCCCAAGCCAGATTCCTTATGATGATAGGAAAGCACTTTCCACTAAACTTTCCAATGAGCCAATTCACTTCATTTTTCCAGGTCTGCAAAGGCTTAGAAATAAAATTGAGAAGGCAGACCTGCTGCCATCTGGTTCTTGAGAAAGGACAGCGAAAAAAGAGACGATTATAAGAGAATCTCGATTCATGACTTGCATCCAAATATTCCTGGAAATATTATGACCCACCAAAGGATGGGGAGGAAGAGGGAAATGAATCCTCATTTTGAAAAACAATAGTCAAACGTGTTTTCGTTTCCGGATTTCACAATTTTTCTAAAGCAAGACAGAATCAACAGATATAAAACGCTTCGAAAAAACACCCTTGTCCAGCTATTTGTTGCTTAAACGGGTTAATTGTTTACATACAACCATGAAACCAACCTCAACAGGCAAAAAAAAAACTTGCGTAACCACATCATATATCTGTGTGTTTTAGCCTCTTTTGTTGACAAAAGGTTTATGATCAGACTAACACGTACCATCCAACACAAAAAGTGGTCACCTGATATGTACAACAGAGATCAAAATTCCCTTCACATTGAGGAAAAATTTTACCGCAGAGATAATAAGCATGAAAGGCCTGTTTATCCATGTTTTATCAGAGGTAACAGAGAGAATTATGTGGATACAGAATATTGATTCAGCATTGGGGATGGCAGCTGTGGATCCCAAGACCGGCAGCATTCTCATGTGGATTGCAATGAAGAGACAGTTGCATCTCATCCCGAGCTACTATCTGCATTATCACAAAGAGGGTATTTTACATACAGTTAACTTACCAGTTTTTCGTTTTTGTTTTCTTGTTTTAGCAGCCATAATATACAAAATAATGATCTCATGCCAATGTTTCAATGTCGAAGGAGTTGTAAGAGAATAGTAGGCAGACCTGTGTTTTCTTTGTCTTGTAAGAAGAACAAGTACTCCGAAAGCCACCATTATTGCAACTTTTACTGGCTGAAAAGAACAACACACATAGAATGCCTATTCAGCATAACTTTAGAATAAATTTTAGCTATTAGCATATCTCTGCCTAGATGTTTGTTTATTCCAAGGTTCGATGTGAAAACTAATTGTTTACCCGTCCAAGTGGTCCATTATAAGTTTCAACGTCTGCAGAATTATCACGCCGTGTTTTCCTCAGCTCCTGAGAAGTCTCATCACCTTCCTTCACCTCAGCATCATTTCCGCGTTCCGTAATAGGCTGGAAGTAATTATGTTAGCACAACAATATTTGATAACTACTTTCCAATTTTGTGACCAACCAAATTCGTAGCATTATCCTACCCAGTTGGATCATTATGTAGAAAACATACCAAGACGTATACCTTTGCTTCATATTCTGGTAATGAAAAACTGGTTTCTCCTTTATGTGTCCTTTCTTGAATACCAAAACCTTCAACTAAATCTGTTACTTGTTTGCTTCCAGTTGTTATACACGAGCGCCTAGTGTGACCTGGGAATATCCAGGCACTGGAGCTTTTACAAGAAAAATGTTCAGTTTCCCATAAAGCTGGTGTTTCCACCTTATCCTCTGGAACCCCTTGGCTACCAATTTCATGGGAATAACTGGAGCAAATTCCACTTCCGCGCCTTTCCACAACACTAGCTGCTTCAATCGCTGACATTCCCTCCGAAGCTTCCTGTCTCTTTCTCAATTCATTTTCCCCATTTGATTCAGTTTCTTTGACTTGGACCTGTGTGATTCTTGGCTCTTCCAACTGCCCAGCATCCTGAGATGATTTGCTCCTATTTAAGCCTTTTTTAGAACCGATATGCTCCTCTCTTTTCACTTTATATTTCTGGATTTCTTGGACCTCCCCAAACCTCACCAAATCTCCCCTTGGCTTCGGAATTGATTCATTTTCTTTGACTGCGATTCGTGTTGTACTTTGCTCCTCCAACTGCCCAACGTCCTGAGACGATTTGCCCCCTGTTAGATCTTTATCAAAAGCAATATGCTCTTCCTTTTTCGCTTTGTACTTCCGGGTTCGTAGTGATTCCCCAATTACAAAAGGATTCTTGAGTGTTTCTGAAGTCGGCTTGACTGGCTTCCTTATGACTTTCTCACTTTGATCCCCATTAAAGCCTTCACCAATACCAATATGCTCTTCCCTTTTTGCTTCATATGTCTGGATTCGTTGCGATTCCTCAAATAGAGTAGTCTTCTTGAGCATTTCAGAACTCGGCTTTCCTGGCTTAGCTATATCCTCTGTTCTTGGATCCTTGGATTGCAATTTCACTCCAGGCGGTGGTTTAATACCAGGTCTCATATCCTGCTTTCAATTAACGTATGTCAATCTAAAGTGGAGCAATACTAGTAAACATACAGTGTTGTTTCAATCTGAATCATCACATCAAATATACCTTAGCTAGACTACTTTCAAAGGCACTTATCATTTTCCTTACATTGCTAGGAGTTATCCCAAGTGGATCCCGCTTCTCTGGTTGATCAGCCTGAAACATCTTGAGCTTGGACGCAACTAAACTCTTCTTCATGGCAGATGTAGTTTCTTGAAGTGAAACCGGTCCTTTGGGAAGATCAACATGTTCGAACTTGGTCTCAATACTTTGAAGTGATTTACTGTGATTTGAATCTCCAATATCCATTTCTAGGCTGCTTGAAATGGAGGTTGCCGATGAAGTTTCTTCACTTCCATCTGTATCATTCTAAAACAGGCCGGTACATTGTTAGAAAAGCTCAACACGTCTTTGGAAACCTATTTTTGCTGAAATAACAAATGTTACATTAACAGGGCAATGGGATTAATCCTTAACTGGCTTAATACGTCTCTGATCAAAAGCAGTTCCTCCTTCATCTCCAACTCGAACGGGTGAAGTTCCAATGCTCAGTGCTTCATTATGGGTAACACTTCTCTGTGAATCTTGAGAAGACGGAGCATCCAGAACATCACGAAAAGGGGTTTCCAATTAAGTTGCTATGATTGCCTAATTATTTTGTTTCTTTGGCTCAAATGTGGTATTAGATAGATATTTTGGAATTCAAGAAAGCATGATCAAACCTGAGACCTCATGGTGGATCCCCAAAGATGGTGCGACGGTATCATCAGCAGTAGTAGCTGTTTCTGAACCTCTAAAACTGTTTCTGAGAAGTTCGCCACCTTTCTTCTTCATTGCGGATTCTCTCTACAAACAACTAGAACACTCGTTGAATAGGAACAGCAATGAGCCCCCAAAACCACAAATAATAATGGTTAATCGAATCATAGAAGTCGGTGCCCACCGACGAGCTCCTTATACAGCTAAGAAATGCCACAAATTGGAGAGCCATTGGAAGATTTTCTTTTAGAGCCATCGAATGAACTAATTAAAATACAGTTGTAAGATTGGTTGTAGTCAATAATGTATTTGGGTTGTGGAGTTATGAAAGATTTATAGAGGCAAAGGAAAATATAAGAGGATAATGATACTCTGAATTCTCTTTCTCCTGTCATTCCGTTTCCCTAGGCAACTCCATGAACGAAACATGTACACGAAAGATCTCCGATCATATAACACGAAGTCTAAAAGTGAGAGAACTAGAGTATAGGGAAATAGTACCATGCTACGTATTCGATTGCGCTCTTCTTCACTAAGAACAAACTGCAACCTCATATGCACATTTCCCCCTCCTTCAAGGGAGAGAAACTCATCCCATGAACCTCTTTCCACAACCGACATGATTTGAACAACTGTTAATAAAAACATACGAAAACAGCCCCATCAGCCTACTTTGTGGAAGAAAAACCAGCACACATTCATCATTCCTATAAGTTACCAACGTGGGACTCGAAAAATCAAAACTTCACATTGAACCTGTTTGTGACATTTCATTCCCTTCAGTATCCTGAATTGTGATAGTCACATTGTCGCGAAGTGTCGTCAATGGGCTGTTCTAAAATCAACATAAATTAAGAGATGTAGCCTCTAAAAGGACTTAATTAGCCACACTATACATAGAAGATTTAGCAAATGAACATGATATTTAAAAACATTACAAAGAGAAGTCCCCCTTGTCCCAAGTTTGATGCTCTCTTTTCCCCACCGCAACTGCATTTCATCAAAGAATGCCTAATAAAATCCAAACAATTGCACATATCCAAAATCTTGCAGTAACCACGAAAATTAAATGAAGCAGTAATCTCCTTACCCTTGGTCAAAATTGATGAAGGTGCTATTGAAGACGGAAGGTCCTTGAAGTCCGGAACTGAGGTTGAATTCAACAATACAGCAAATATAAAATTAACAAGGCTACAAACTCGTAAGTTTAACTCAGGGCGTTAGCTTGCTGGTGGAACTTATAGGGTTTGCAACCCTCCTAAGATCTCAGATTCGAAACACGTGAGGTGCTACAAACTCATTTCGGGCTATTGGAGGTTTGTCTGGTCCTTAACTTCCGGGCCCAAGATCATTTGGGACCACTGGAGTTTGCCGAATAGTTAACTTCATGGACCCAGATTAGTCGAGGTGCGGACAGATTAGTCGAGGTGCAGGCAAGTCTCGATACTGGGTTATCAAGAAAAACTAATAATAACTCATAAAAAGTGGTCTAGAAAAATACCCAGAATTCAACACATGCATGTGGATCAGATTCATTAGTGTGACCCGCATGGCCTGCATTCATCTTGGAGTGGAATTTGCTCTGTAAACTTGGTTTCTGGGTCTCTTGGTAGTTGGTACTCATGTCACTGTGTGTGTTTGTGCAGTTAGAGTATGGAGGGAAGCTGTGTTATACCTGAAACATGGATAGTGCCCGGCATTGAAGATGTATCTTCGAATCAAGAGCTAGTGGCCGACAATGTGTTTTTGATAAAAACTTGAATAAAGGCAAGGTTTATGGGCAATTCTGGGAGGTCTGAAATCTGAAATTTTGTGGGTGTGCCTGAAAAATCTGAAAATGGATTGGATGGAAGAGTGTGGATGTGGGTGGACTAATGGTGGGGTCCATCAAGCTTCAAGCTTTTTATTGACCACCTCAAATGCTTTTGGAAGACAAGTCTCTATTTTGTCTCACTCTTGCCTTTTTTGCCCATATCCAGCTGACGACCAGAAGTTGAATTCTTTAATGAACTGTTTACCAGTACAATCCGGAGAAGATCAAGCCAAAATGGGAACGTAATAATTGCACTTGAATATGTTACATTCTCTCATATAGAGTTGGAATTGCCAGATGTTGAGCCACAACTTTAGTTGAATAGTTGCATGAAGCGGGAACAAGAGCAGGAGCGTCGAGCGGGACGGGGTGGGATATATAGAAGATCATATGTTGGGAGCACTGAAAGGAGCGTTTATACAAGTATTTATTACACATAAATATTAGCACGAGTGAACCTAATATGCCTCAATCGATATCATCACTAAATTCCACTCAACGAAATCTAATTTAGGTTGATTAAATTTCCCTTCTAAGCTATGGAGAACACAAATAAAAGTAAATTGTATCAAAACAAGTCCGAATCTCTGTTATTTCTTTTCTCTTTTCCTTTTTCCTCACCTAAGTTTGCAAAAACAAGTCTGAATTTCTTCCTTGAAATTAGTGTGTATGTTCACATCATATTTAAGAGCATGCTCCTATCTTAATAGTAGGAGTTAGATGGAAATGCTCTCCTTAAGTGCACTCTTTTAGAATCTCCCTGCAACTAACGTTGAGGTTGCACCTTTTCTATTTTGGAGAATATTTTTATAGATATTCTTAAAAAATTATAAAATTTCAACAATAACTAAAAATGTAAGAATAATTATCACTTCGAGAACACTAAATTGTGATGAATTATTTCGTGCAATAATGATATTGCGTTCGTTAAATGATATGATGACAACAACACTCGGGATCAATTTTTCAATTTATCAATACCGTGCCATAAAAACTCAAATGACTGGATTTAGTCATGAAAAGATCTTCAAACTGTGATTTCTGGCTCCGCCATTGCTTGAGCTCCTCCCGAGTTATGTTGGCGAGTTCGACTACCACCATCCCCACCCCATACCTCCTAGAGCCAGGCTAGTGGAGGATTTGCCATGTTAAGAAAAAGAGAGAGTTTGAGCTGCCATGGTATCTCCCTTGAACTACCACTATACTTCTCTTGTTTTACACGTATTTATTCAACTACTGTTTTGTCAACTGTATATAAGGTTACACCAAAAAAGAGTAGATTTTATACGACCCAGACAAATAAGCACTCTAGAATCTAGAATTTTGTAAAAAAATATTTTCCTCACCCGCAGAGATCGATAGATGCAGTTCGCAGAATTCGAATGTGAGTTGAGCGAAATAATTTATCAGACAGGCAAATAGTTGTAAAACTTTCAAAATTTATTACTAATACTATATTTATAAAAAAAAGTTGAAACTTGGATAGGATAGTCGCCCATGCTAACTCGCCCTTGCATCCGTCCTTGCTCACCCGTACCATTTACCTCTACATTCTCACCACATGGTGTGATGGAACTAGGAGAGGTACTCTTAAGACAAATGACCACTTTTACTTAACCTACATGATCCCTTGCTGTGTAGGTTAGGTCAAAACTTAATTTCTACATGTAAATCTCCCTGCTATTTACCAAGACTAAATGATCCTTTTTTAGTGTTTACCAAGACTAGGTGATGTAGATTAGGTAAATTCCTCCATAATTTAGGTTAAGCAAATTGCTCCGCGCACTCTGGGTTATACGATATCCACTAAAAAATTCTGCACATCGGCTAGTCTTGGTAAACAACGGAGCAATTTACTACAAGCTACCCGCAAACTCATCATGGTTTAACAATGAGTTTCGCATATTAGGGGGTGTTCCACTAACCCAGTTTTTTGAAAAAATTGTTTTTCACGGTTTTTTATGTGATGTATTGTAAGAGAATGACCTGCCTCGGTGTTTGGTAAAAACAGTTTTTTGTTAGTGGAACACGCCACTAAAGTTCCTCTTCTGCTCATCCTGCTACCAGAAACCCTAGAGTAGGGTGAAAATCTACCATCAAGCATCAGCCATATTGGAAAGGGATGGAGATTCTGCACCAAAGGAATTGGAAGCACACTTGTTACCACTGACTTTGATTACAACCTAAGCTGGGAAACGGATTCTAGAACTCAGTAATAACGCGTATGGATTGGACAACAAAAAAACGCAAACCCCACATGGCCAAATTAGGGTTTATCTCTCCTCCGTAGACTTGCAGGGGTTCTGATGTCCCCATGAGTTGGTAGGCCCTACTAATCCCAATCTGGACCGTTCAAAAGTTTTTTGGATGGTTTAGAGTTAAAATAAAACTCTTTCTCGTGTCTTCTCTTCCCCGGAAGAGTTTAATTTATCTAAAAATCGGATCATTGATTATCTAGACGGACGGTCCCAGATGCAGTTGGCAAGGCCTGCCGACTCACAAGGACAGCAGAGCCCCGTGTTTTCCAACCTAGAGTTGGGTATTCCAATTTCTTTACCTTTCCTTGTCGCGTTTCATATTTCCCTTCATTTGGTCAGAGGCGTAGCCATGAATTTTGGTTGGTGGGGTCAAAACCAAATCCATATGCAAGATGTTTTTTACATTTTTACTAATCCAAAAAATAACTATATTAAGAGTTTAATTATAACTTAGATATACATAATAAATACAGGTTGGCTTTATAATTGGTCGTAAAGAGCTATTCTATATCGAGAACAATGCAAATAGCATCATTCAAAATATTTTTGACCCTCGAAAGGGAGAGAATTCAGAGACGGAGCTATGAAGGGGGCAGGGTGCTAGGGTGGCACGTGCCACCCTTGGGTAAAAATAAAAATAAAAACTATTTTCATATTACAAAAACAATGTCATTCTTCAAAACCCATATTTTACATTTGGTATTAAGCATGTTGATGAAAGATTAATTGATAAAAATGTGTAATTTTTCAGTACAACGTATGTTAATAAATGAATAACATTTGAAAATATGTACTTTTTTGAGTATTATAAATAATTAGTCTCCGAAGGGCATATGCCCGGGCAAGCCTCGTCAAAGTAGTAGATAAAGAATCTCCTCTTCCGAAGACTGAAGAGGGTGCTTGACCGCCAGAGAGTTGTCTGTGAGGATGGTAAGCTACAGCTTATCCTCTAGGGATTTTTCAACGATATAAGAGCAAGTGCAGCAGGTAGTCTAAATGGGTGAACATGGGTAAAATAGCTAAGACAAGCTCCAAAAACCTCAAAATACCAGCTGCAGCAGCTTGGGTATTATACCTTAGACTCCTTACTAGGCTACAATACCTGTCTATCTTTACCTTACCACTGTTCACCAACATCCCATTTTTTTTTATTATTCTCTCTCTCTCTTTCTCTCTTCCCCAGCGACGATGGAGTCCCAACGACGGAAGAGTTAGCAACGACGGCGACCGCAGAGGAGATGACGATAACGATGGCGACCGCGGAGGAGGCAAGCGGTCGGAAGAGTTAGCAACGACGGAATAGATCGACGGCGACAGGAGTTGCAGTACGACGATCGACGGGATTTTAGATCTATGACCATGGACCTCTGGATCGGCGATGAGAGCTTCGACGGACCTCTCTGTATGGCGATGGACCTTTGGAGGCGAGGTGTATGAACGACGGCGAGGGGTATGAACGAAAAAACAATATTTTAATGAGAGGTAAGGTAAAATGGATAGATTGTTGGAGTGTTGTGGTGACAAGGTAACTATATGCACTGTATACAAGGTATTTTGGCCATATTTTTAGACTAGTTGCTGTTTTTGCTCTAAGGTTAAGGTCCTCTCGCGAATGAGCAAGCAGGGGGCGACAAATAAAGAGGTAGCTGAGATTGACTTTTACTTTTTGGCTTATCTACTTAGGAGTTGTTCTCGAACGGATTTTATCAAGATTTGATACTCCCTCCGTCCCCATTTATTTGTCCATTTTGGAAGTTCGTGCCACTTTTCAATTGGTTATATCTCGTAATTTACGTTGTTTTACGTGATTTTAAAAACATTGTCGTATAGATTTTATTAAGATCTATCAAACAAGATCCATATTGAATATAAAATTCATTACCGATTTAAAGTTATAACTATTTTTTTATCCGGTTAGAATTGGACGAGGAACCAAAATTTGGGGACGGAGGGAGTAAAATTAAACCCTTGATTTTATTCATTGGTGAAGAGATTTGATAAAATCTTAGATTTTCCATTCGAAAACAACCCCTTAAATGGTCCCCATTTCAATATCGCCCTTATAAAATTTTTGGTTTCAATTTCACCTTTGCACTTTAGTGACGCGTTTCAATGTTGCCCTTTTTGTCAAAACTTGAACAGAAATCGCACAAGTGGCAAAAAGCAAGCCTAAGATCACACAAGTAGCAAACGGCAAGCCTATGTGGACCTTTTTTTGACATGGTGGAGGGCCCTTATAAGCCCCACCCTCTCCTGCTTCTTCTTCCTTCCCTCAACTGCAAACCCTAAATCCCCAACCCAAAATCCCACCAAGTAGCAACTCAAACTAACAGAGAAGACGAGGCCGTTCATCTAACAAAAACCGAGAAGAAAACTGCCCTCCTTTGTTGCAAATTACCAAATTAATTTCCCTTGATTGTTTTGAGAATCATCTCAATTTTTATATTATTCTAATTTGGGGTCTAATATTCAAATTAATGAAACATTGAAAACCCAATTCAGGGGTCTTTGATCATAGATTCCGGCCCCATAATAGTAGTTTCATTTCTTACGACCCTTGGTCTTTCGGCGACAGACTCCGGCCCCATAATAGTTGTTTCATTTCTTTGCTCACTGTACTTCACCGGACACCACATCGTATTGCTACGCTCTATGCATCTCTCAACAGATTTTTTAGATTCGCATCGAGCAATTGATTTCTGGGAAGAAACCCGCTTTCGAGTACTGAAATAGTGTTTGTGGAAAAAGCGGAGATTCGTTTGGGATTTTAGGGGGTGTTCCACTAACAAAAAAATTATTTTTTCCAAAAATCGAGACAGGTTATTCTCTCACAATACATCACATAGAAAAACCATGAAAAAGTTAGTTTTTTCAAAAAACTACCTTAGCGGAACACCCCCAAAGACCTAAGAGCATCATTATCTGGAGAACCAAATTTTACACCAAATTTAACTTCAAAAACACATTTTACAATTTAACAAACCACTTTTATAAAAATTCACAGAATCAAGCTCTCTATTCTAACTTTACTGCATTAAATTATTATTTCTTTCTACTCCTACTCCCCAAAAGTAATATTTAAAAAATGAACAGTGTGTGAATAGTGCATGAACAGTGTGTGAATAGTGCCTTGGAGAGTGAACAGTGCCGCACCAAATTTGGTGCGGTACTATAACAAAGTTAAAAACTTAACCAATTTGATTAACCATTTGGTGAGCCTGATTTGGCTTATTTTTTGGGGGTTGGCTCTCTATTTTAACTCAAAAGTTAAATTAAATAGCCAAATGAGGATGCTCTAATCCGGTGGAAAAATACTCTTGTGGAAAATTTGTTTAAAGGGAGAGAAATTTCGAGGAAAGTGGTGCAAAAAGAATGGGAAAGTGAAATGGTGAAATACACTTTGACACGAAGAAAGGGAAGTGAAGAAAATGGCGTAGGATGTTGAGTCAAGATTCATCGGTGGGTAAGGCTGATTTCTCGCCCTTTGTTCCGGTCGACTTCAATATTGAACTTGTCTCGTCATTTTGGGGATGTTGAGTCAAGATTCATCGGTGGTTAAGGCTGATTTCTCGCCCTTTTTTCCGGTCGACTTAAATATTGAACTTGTTTCGTCATTTTGATAGTGTGATATCTTTTCTACTTTAATTGGGGAAATAACTAAAACAATGTGATCTCCTTTTTACTTTACCTTGGGAATTCTGGAAAATTATTGTTCAATAAAAATAATGGAAAAAGAAAGCAAAACCGCGCTGCTGAAGTCCACCTAAGTCACAATCAGAAAACAAATGAACATAGAACCTGGGTAAAACTCCATTCCCCAATGGACCGTTTCTCTTTCGTTGAACAAGGATCAATGAACAGAAGGCAAAATGGGTATCTAGGGATGAGTTGACAAATGAACCCATTCACTTAACCTAGACATGATCCCTAGCCGTAGGTAAAGTCAAAAGTTGATTTCTACATGTACATTGCCCTGCTATTTACCATGAATAGAAAGGGGTGTTGCTGTGCACCCCTCAGCCGTCCGATTGTATTTTGGACGGTTTTGATATGCTTTGATTTTTTATCAATAAAAAATAAATCAAAAATCAATTAAAATTGCCGAATGTATTCGGGCCATCGAAAATATGATCGGACGGCCATTGAATTTAGTGTTTACCAAGACCAGGTGATGTAGGTTAGGTGAATTCCTCCATAATTTAGTGTTTTGCCCAGACCAGCTGACGCAGGTTAAGCAAATTGCTCCGTGCACTTTGGGTTATACTGGTGCCAGCCAAAAAAATCTACACGTCAGTCGGTCTGGATAAACAACCGACTTGATGTAAGGTAAAATGGTTTTAGGATTTAAAAGTCAGTAAGTCAAAGTAAGATAGTTCTACCGACTCAAGATAGTTTACTGACTTATGTAATTTTCGACAATATTGTCCTTATCTAATGTAAAATACAACTCAACACTAATAAGTCTGAAGGGTAATTCAGACATTTCACAGTAGAAATTATACTTCTCCCAAGTTTTATCACAAACTGACTTAAGAGTGTAATTTTTGTTGTGAAACAACCTGACTTAACGCGTCTTTCCAAACCATAAGTCGGGTGTTGTAAAACGGGGTGAGTTATGAAAATCTTCCATTAGGCTTCAGCCAAGCTAATTGAAAAGTGATGGAGTTTCTTCTGCATAAAAGGAAAATTGGAAACAGAATTGTTTACTACTGTAACATATTTTTTCTTATTTACTAATTAAACAATACTGTATTAAGAGATTAATAATAACCTAGATATATACTAACAATTCTAAGTTTGCTTTATAGTTTTTCCAAAGACTTACTATATATATGGAGAACAATATTGCATAATAGCCTAATTCATAATATGTTCGACTCTTGAAAAGAAGAGAATGCATGGAATTTCTATGCATTGAATCAAATTGGGGATTTTACACATTTTTTATGGGATCAAAACAACAAAATTTGACTGTAAATTATCAAATGTCATTATGAGAAACCAAAGTGAGTGACCCCACTTGTACCTACATGCCTTCAGCCTTGCATGTGGTGGCCTCAAACCACGGTTACTTTTGGCTAGCTGGTTCGCTCGGTAGATTTAGTGTTTCTTTAATCAGATCATTAAGGTTTGGTTAGGCTTAATAAGTCAATCGGTTTTTTTTTATTCAATTTTTTCACATTTGTTAGTTTCACTTTGTGGCTTATTGCTTCTTCTCGGCGAGCTTGACGAGAGGAATCGGAAAAGTAATAACTTAATGGTTGAAACTAAATTTTTTTGGAAAAAAAAAAACAAAAAATTGACTTATTTTTGTCTTTATTCCAAAATTTTCAAGTTTTGATCTTAATCTTGTACATTTTGAATTCTCCTCGTTAAGACAAACCAAAAATTCATAATTTTTTTTAGCAAAACTAACAAATGCTAAGCCAACTGGCTTATTCAAGCCAAAGCTTTAAGTATTAGCTGATGTACTAAGGCAAACTGGTTTATTTTTTTTTGCCTTTATTTAAAAAAAATTGCATTTGTTAGTTTTCATTGGTTTTTTTGTGTGGTTTATTGGTTTGTCTCAACAAGAGGAATCTAAAAAATACTGTATAAAATTACTATCCAAACTCAAATTTTTGTGAATAAAGAAAAAAATAATTCAATAAACCACAGAAATTTGGATTATTTTTGTCTTTTAGTGAACTTTTGAAAAAAATTTGATCATAGTTATGTACTTTTAAGGTTCCTCTCGTCTAGACAAACCTGTAAATCAACAAAAAACCAATACAAAACTAACAAATACAATTTTTTTTCTGAACGAAGACAAAAAAATAAACTAGTCTGATTTTTTTAGCCAAAGCAAGCCTAAATATTTTGAAAATATTCGAGCAAGTACACGGCGGGTCCTTGAATTTAAACACTGCTTCGTGAGCAAGGATCTTCCCTTGGTCAATAAGGATCTGCCCAGTCCAAATTCAAGTCAAAAGAGGAGACAAAAAAAAAAAAAAAAAAACTCTACCGTTCCTGGTAACTCATTACAATTAGGAAATCCTGCCACAATCCAAATTTCTTAGAGACATTCTAATACAGCTCTTCTAATGCCTATATATATAGTCTTATACACTTACAGATCTTCACATCATTACCGAGCGAAAATTGTTAGCGAAAAGTACTTGTTAGTCTCTGATCTAAGCAACAACAATGGCGCTTGACGGAGAGATTCTTGAGATATTCTCACACTTACCGGCGAAACCCCTCATGAAGTTCAGTTCAGTTAGCAAAGCCTGCAACGATTACGTATCCAACCCGTTTTTTGTCGAAAAACAAAACAGGAATATGGAGTTGACAAGTGAGTGCAGCTTCTTCATCCAGCCGAATTCATGCAAAAGATACAAGGGTGCATTGGAGTTTCATGTTTTTCCCGGTGAAGCGAATTCCTCGGGGGTGCCTAGCGAGAGCATCGAGTTCTTGGAAAATACTGGCCGGGTGCTTGGTTCGAGTAACGGACTGATTTGTTGTAGAAACATCAACAACAAAGTAATGACGGACCAAATATTTCTTTGCAACCCGGCCACGCGAAGCTGGCTGGGCATTCCCTCCCCAGCGAGCCTCACAAGAAGCACAGATCATGATTTGCGTATTTTCTTTCGCTGCAATATCGATTTATACGATAAGTTTCCCGGCGATTACCTTTTAATGGTCATGGAAGAGGAAGAAGATTGGTCCAACACCCTTTCATGCAAAGTTTACGTACCCCAGAAGGAGAGATGGCTAGAGGCAGGGCACATTGATTGTGGCGGTAGAAACTTATTATTTGAATCCGGCGCGTATCAAAACCACACTGTTTATTTTTTATCAGATTGGTCTCCTTATTTTGCTAAAAACAGTCCCTTCCATTGGCCATACATTGTTGCGTTCGATCCCAAAGAGGGTAAGTCGAGATTTGTAAAAGTTCCAAAGGAAGCAAGAAAAGGCCTCAATGATCAGAGTTGCAAGATGAACATATTCCCTTGGAAAGAAGAGAACTCGATTTGTTTGGTTAAGTTACTCAAGGGTGTGTTTATCGTATGGGTATTACGAGACATTAACTCGGGATCATGGAGTAAGATTCTAAAGATACGCGCACGAGCTATGCGCATGGATGAGCCTAATCCCAGAATAGCTGGGTTTGCTGTATTGAATGGGAATGCATTAGTATTCGCCACAACAAAAAGAACCTATGTGTATGAATTGGCCGGTGATTGGAAAAGTAGGAGGGTGAAAAAAGTATGTCGGCATCAATGTGGTGAGAATGTGTTGATAAGTTCATACTCAAGTACACTTCGCCCATGTGGAGTTGGCGCGATGGCTTTGCTTAGATAAGTTCTTGGAAGATTTGCTAAGAACCACAATTGTTTGTTTTCAGAAATTAGTGGTGACTCATTTGTTTGATTTGGGAACTATTGGATATTCGTTTTTGTTTTAATTTTGCTTGGTTGTTTGTTGTTCGACTTCAGTATTGAACTTGTCTTGTCATTTTCACAGTGTGATCTCTTTTCTACTTTACCTAGGGTATTCTGGAAAATTGCTCTTCACGAAAAACGACGGAAAAAGAAAGCAAAGCCGTGCCGCTGAGGTCCACCCTAAGTTACAATCAGAAAACAAACGAACATAGAACCTAGGTAAAACTCCATTCCCCAATGGACTGGTTCTTTTTCTTTGAACAAGGATCAATAAACAGAAGGCAAAATGGGTATCCGAAGGGATGGGTTAATACTGTCCTACAAATGTACCACCGAATCCAAAGCCATTGACCTACACTAATAAATGGTTTTCTGCTGCGTTTTCCGGAGTTATGCTTAACGGCTTTGTGGGTTCTCGTTTGTGGTTGGATGGCGTTGGTCTCCCACTGTGACCATTGTTGGGTGGTCGGGGTTTTGCGTAATGGTAATGGTGAGCTTCCGCGGCAGCTAGTTTACGTGTTTGGATCTTTTTTTTTTTTCCTCCTGGGGTTGCCAACGGTGGCGTGGAGTGGCTTGGAGGTATCGTTCCAGTGGTGGTTGTTGGTGTTTCTGTTTGATCCAGGTGGACGACGGAGGGCGGTGGCGGCTTTGGGTGCACAAATTTGTTTTAGGTTTAGGGTTTTCTTTGGGCGGTTTTAATTGTTTTGATCTGGGTATTTTAACGAGGCCCACTTTGGAGATGTGATTTTATTGTTTTATATGTGCTTTCAGGCCTTTGATGTACTGGGCTTTGTCCCTTTGAGGTTGGGCTTGTCCCATTTGACTGTATTTGTCCAACGTTTCCCCTTAATAAATGTTACTTTTGCCTATAAAAAAAATAAAGTAAAGGATAGTTAAGATACGAAAAATATGAAATCATTAAATACTCGTATATTTTATACTTTCTTTAGTGAACTTTTGCTTGTGTTTCGTTATAATTATTTACTATTTTTGATAGAACAATATTTTAATAAGAATAAAAGAAAATATTCCTTCTTCCATCATTATTCTATCATTATTTTACCGTTACAAATTAGTGGTTAATAACCTATTGTACGTTACAAAAGTAAAATAGATTTGTGGTCATTATTGAATGAAATGAGGATTATTTCCATGACCTCTATATATTAGCGTTTTCTACAAGGGTTTAGGTGGTGAAAACAAAAAAACTATACATACGTTTAGCAAGTATATACATAGAGGAGAGATGAGTGGTTTTATATGTGAGTTTCATCTTCATATCTCACATTAGTTGGGTTACTTGGTTCGCGACTAGTTCACACTTTCTCGGTAGTCTCGAACATCGGGTGAGGAAATTAAGCTTGTGAGCGCTTGGGTTGAATCTTGTGGCTAGTAATCTTTATGAGGGGAGGAATATTGGCCGTAAGACAGTCCTTTTAGCTTGCACGCCTCCCATTCTCAAGGCTAGTATTCTCTCAGATTTACTTGTTTTACTTTTGTGGTTCATATGTTTTAATAATCATCATTCTGAAACAATATATCATGAATAGTAGTTCTAACATTTTTTGAGATTCAACTGTCAAGACGAATGACAAGGATTTAACAAAAAAAACAGATAAAACGCTATTAAGAAGAATTAAATTTTCGTAAACTCAGATCGCCTTAATATTCAACTATAAGTAAAACTGCTTCCGCAAATCTCAACCATGAATTGCGGAGATAGACACTCGAATGTTCACTACAAGAAAGTATACTATAAACGACCAAAGTATTTGCGTCGGGGGATTTTGCCGTCGCAAAAAGCTATTTTAAGTGTTCAGGAATTTGCGCGTTAAAATTTTAAGTTTCTGATAGGCAATACTTGCAACGGGTATATCCCCCGTGGCAAAAGCTAAGGAAAAAATACTTCCCCGGCGACGGGATCGAGAAGCCCGTGGCAAATACAGGACCGAAAAAGTTTCAATTTCGCGGCTTATTTTTCCCTCGCAAGATTTCACGAATAAACCCTATCTCTTTAGAACACGATCGGTGGCCTTCTCTCTTTCCCCAGGAGATCGATCTCTCTCCACGAACGACTCCCTCTCTCTCTCTCTCTCTGAACTGCCGTCTCCCTCTCTCTTTGTAAACTGCCGTCTCCCTCTCTCTTTGTAAACTGCCATAGACGATAAAAGCAAATGCGAGATCTTGTTGCCTCTGCCAACAATCCTTCGATGTCGCCGATCGTCTCTGGTTTTTACTCTCTTTCTCGCTCTGCAAATCGAAGTTGGTACTGCAATCTAGTTCAACTTACGGTTACAATCTTCGCTGGTCACTACCCTACGTTTGGAGAAATCCCTGGGTCAGGTACGACTTGATTTTTTTTCTCGTTCTCTCTCTCCGTGAAATTTCTGGTTTTTGCTCTCTCTCATTCTCAATCTGTACCCCTTGGTCAGAAATCGTCTTTTTAAAAAGTCTAAAAGGACACATAGATTAAATAAATGGAGTAATTTGTTGTGAATGGAGTAAATACGAAGGCATATATCATGCTTACCAAAGGATATTCAGTTATGTGTGGGCTAATATTTTCTTTCCCCACAATCCCTGGACTTGATTTCGGGGTCAGGAATGACTTTATCAGTTGCTGCACCAATATCATGGAATTGCTATTTGGGATTGAAAGTTGATCAATTTTGTTTCATTGACTGTTAGAGAGAGATACGGTTTTTCTTGTATATTTAAGTTAGGGTTTCAATTATTAATTTAACTTAGAGTAATTTGCCCAATATGAATCTCGTCAATAGACACTCTAGGACAACATGGTCTCTCAAATCATCTACATCATTAGAAGGGAAACAAGGGTGTATTTGTTTTTTTTCTTTTGATTGGCAACAAAATTTTATTAAAAAACTTGATAAAGGATACATCGAGAGAGAAAACCAACTACCAAGCACAGAGCAAAGTATAGGCTAAGGGAAAAACATTCAGCGAAATGCTGAAAGGTGGAAAAAGGTTACATAAAACAAAACGAAAAGAACCAATTCAAGCCCAAAAGAAACATGGGTGTATTTCTAGAGGATATGAAGTGGGATTTTAATGCCCTAATCGACTTTCTTTCTGGCTTGTTCAATTGTGTTGTCTTATAGGATTCATCCATTGACTTAAATTCTTGGTCAAACTCTTAAGTGAAATTCCTACGTATTTTTTTAACAATACAGTTGTTTAATAGTACACTTTTATAGCTCCAATACAGAGATAGGGAGAGAAAAGGTGCCAATGAAAACCTGTAGTCTATAGGGTAGTACGTGGTACGAATAATAGCGAGTTTGCACTTTTAGTACTAGTTCATGAGTTTCAAATTAGAATTGAGAGGGTTCACTACATAATAGCGCGGCCCCTGAGACATCCCGCTCAAGCTAATTACTAACTTCGCTTGGTGGCCATAGTTCAGTTATGGATTGGTTTTTGATTTATAGTCTCTATTCCAAGAAAGCTATGTTACTGACAGGTGTTGAATGAACCAACGAACTTAGATCCTTGGCTTTAAATTGCAGCATTTAGCACTATAGTTTCCATTTATTGAGCATAAACCCCGTTCAGTCATGTGAGTGATTATTCAACAGATAACTTGTCAGTGTTTTTAGCCCCCAAAAAAACATGGATTTGAAATCTTTTAGCCTCTGACTGGCTAGAGAGGATAAAGATTCTAGTTCTACCATATCAAACCAATCTAGTATGGGCCTCACAAATATAGCATGAGATCTGCAATTAAAATCCAACTTATATAGCACATAGCTTCAAACAATTCAAAGTACTGCCACAAATATGCAGCTTAATAAAATAGTTCTGGTGAATAGTTTTTTGCCAATAGTAGCTTTTCCATATTTTGGTTTTTGTATTGGCTTTCACATGCTCTGATTTCGGCATGTATTCTATAGAGTAGACTCAAATAATTGAGAAAAAGATTCATTAGACTTTTCCAATGTTGTGTTAGGTTGATCGAATAGATTTTTGGCTTCAAAAGGCTCGGAACTGTAGAAAACCAAAGGGGATGGGAAACAAAAAAGGAGCATCTGGCAAGTACGGGTAAGAATTGGATGCATATATTGCAATGGAAGTATTAGATTTTTCTCAATGGAAGGCTCCTAGGAAGTTCCTATAAACTATCCCCTACTCTTCATAATGTTTGGAATTATATTAAACTTTGTTCATACTCAATGCTCCACTGGGTGACAAGCAATCTGTAAATCTCCGATCTCTATGATTTTGATTTCTAATTTTGCTGTTTGAATTCTGATTTCTTTTTCCAGTTTATTGTAGGGATACATATTATTTGTTATTTATGGGTTTTGATAAATTTCTGTGTTGGTAGAAGAGGGATCTTTGGAGAGAAGAAGGATCTTTGGAAAAGTTGAATCGTTGTTTGGCGTATAACGGTAGAAGGTCCCAGAAATCAAATTCGTTTCAGGGTATTCTTAGTGATCGGTTCCCAACTGGTGGAACTAAATAATAATGCATTAGCGAGGTATTATTCATCTCATTTTCTCTCAGCACTACTCCGTTTAAATTTGCTTGGTGCAATGAAATACTTAAACTGGTAAGTGTGTTTATCTATTCTTAAAGTTCTCACATTATCCATGGCTTGACTGAATTACTAGAAATACTTGTTACAAAATGCTACGGTAATTAAAACATGTGAGTGTATATCTCGTATCGAGTGCTACGTTAATTAACAAGAAGTTGATTCGGTGCACAGTGGTTCTCTACATTTCTTTGTTTTTGAGACATCCAATTAAGCCATACATTCATGATCTCGTCCAAGGAATGCAAAAGCTTTGATGGTAACATAAGGAAGTTCATACTTTGCTTTGGTCATTCCTTCAGTAGGCATAGGAATTTTTTTAATCATGTTTGAGATTGTCCGTTCCCTGGCAAAAAAGTTAGTTTCCAACTTTTTTTTATGGATTCAGATTATTGTTAGATACTAGTGAGGCTGTGTGAGGTAACTTTTTTGATTTATTTTCTTCATTCCACAGGAGTTTAAAGGGAAATCTTCTCCAATGCTTGGTGAGGAATTGTTTAATTGGTAAGAGGTGCTACCTACTGTTTATACATTTTTAACGATTAAGTAATACCTATCTCATAGTTTCATTCTTTTATGCTTTCATATTATTCTCTAGTTTTCAACTATTGTTGCTTTTGTATGTGCAGATGCTCGAGAAAGTGTTCGGTGAAGGCACACTCTTCATTTTTGGGCTCACTTGTGTTTAGTTTCTATGACTTAATCTTATTTTCAGTGTAATTGCCTATGAACAAATTGTAAAGGGAAGACTTATTATTTTGTATTCATTGTAATGACAATTTTGTTGGTAGCTAAATTTAAAAAGTTTGGTTTTGTTTGGATAATATGGTTAAAAAGTTTTCAGAAGCAAATTTATTTTTTTTTGGGAATTTTTCTATTATTTGCGACGGGAATATGCCGTGGCTAATAAAATTTGGTATTTTTGTGATATTTTTTGCGACGGTAAGTGCCTGTGGCAAATACTTCATTTTCCCGTTGCAAATACGGTTTGACTATTTGCGACGGGTCAAACCCGTCGCAAAAAGCTTTTGCCACCCCACTTGTTGCCACCCCCCTTTCCCCGTCGCAATCCCGTCGCAAATAGCTTTTAGCGACGGTAATACACTTTTTGCGACTGTATTTTCCCGTCTCAAAAGGTATTTTTTCTTGTAGTGGTTGCACTAAAGAATGCACTATAGGGTTTGCACTACGGATTTCCGACTCTTGTTTTACCTCTAGTTTTGTTTGTTATAGACTGGAATAGCTTATTTTGTTGTATGGAATAACGCAGAGGAGAGAGCAAGGAAGAAGCTGAAACTGGAAGACTTGACTGGATACTTCCATCTACTGACAGAACACGCCGCGAAGGAAATTAAGGTCTGCCCCACTGTTACCTAGACGATCAGCCGGAAAAATCGAGTTCATACTTCGTACTTTAGTTCAGTTCAGTCTGCAAAACTTGCAACGATTACCTATCTAACCTGTTTTTTGCCGAAAAACAAAACAGGAATATGGAGTTGACAAGCGACTGCAACTTCTTCATCCAGCCGAATTCGAGCAAAAGTTACAAGGGTTCATTGGATCAGTTTCATGTTTTTCCTGGTGAAGCAAATTCTTCCGGGGGTGCCTAGCATGTGCATCGAGTTCTTGAAAAATACTGGCCGGGTGCTTGGTTCAGTAAGGGATTAATTTGTTGTAGAAATGTCAACAACAAAGTAATGATGGACCAACTATTTCTTTGCAATCGGGCTATGCGAAGCCGTCTATGTAGTGCGAAACGGTACCAAATCAAACACACACACAAACCACACACACATAAACACAGAGTATTTACGTGGTTCCCCAAACTCGGGTACGTCCACGGGGGGCAGCGGATTCACTATAATTGTAGGAGGATTACAATCACACTCAACTCACATACAACCTCACCAAACACTCGTGTATCACTCTCTGTTTCTTGTTCTTTCGCTGGTACACTTCAACACAGCCCAAAGGGCTCTTAAATACACAGAGGATGGGAGAGGGCAACTGGCAACTGGAGGTGAAATAGCACTGCGACATCAGTGCTCCATTTGCTCTCAGTGGGTGAGTAGGATGTACACTGATGTCTCCCACATCAGACATGGATTCCAGCTCCTCAAGTGGATGGAGCCAACTCTCCATTATCAACAATCTCCACCTTGGCGACAATCCTCGAATCAACGCTGCCCCGATGCGCCCTTAGGCGCTACCTGTCCGAGAGATATTGATCAAGTCCAAACAGTGCTTGAACTTGATCCCACTGACCACCTTCGTCAACATATCTGCAGGGTTATCTGCAGTCGGAATCTTCTGAAGCAGAACATCCCCTTCTTCTACAATTTCCCTGATGAAATGGAATCGGACATCGATATGCTTGGTGCGCGAATGATGGACCTGGTTCTTTGCCAAACAGATGGCACTTTGACTATCACAAAAAACCTCCACGTTTTCTTGATCGATTCCCAAATCCTCTATCAAACCATGAACCCACATAGCCTCCTTGAAAGCCTCTGTTACTGCCATATACTCCGCCTCTGTAGTAGACAAAGCCACCGTTGACTGTAACGTTGACCTCCAACTAATCGGTCCTCCAGCAAGTGTAAACACATAGCCTGTTGTCGACCGTCGCTTATCTAGGTCACCAGCATAATCAGAATCCACATATCCAACCAAATGCTGACCACTTGTCTTGTTTCTCTCGAACTTCAAACCAACATCCACAGTACCATGCAAGTACCGTAGAATCCATCTCACAGCCTGCCAATGCTCCTTTCCAGGATTGTGCATGTATCGACTGACCATGCTAACTGCGTGTGAAATGTCTGGCCGTGTACATACCATAGCATACATCAAAGCTCCCACTGCATTAGCATAGGGAATTTGAGCCATTTGCTTTCGTCCGTTCTCAGTTTGCGGCGACATCAATGCACTGAGCTTGAAATGAGCTGCCAAAGGTGTACTAACAGCTTTCGCTTTTCCGTCAATACCAAACCTCTGCAACACCCTCTTCAGATACTGCGTCTGAGTTAAACAAACTGTGCCTTTAATCCTGTCCCGCTGAATTTCCATGCCGAGAATCTTCTTAGCCTCCCCGAGATCCTTCATGTCAAACTCCTTGCTGAGCTGAGCTTTTAGTCTGTCAATCTCCACCTTGCTCTTACATGCAATCAGCATGTCATCGACATATAAGAGCAAATAGACAAATGATCCATCCCGGAGTTTGCGGAAGTAAACACAATGATCGAACTGACTTCTTGTGTACTTCTGATCCATCATAAACCGATCAAATCGCTTATACCACTGTCTCGGCGACTGTTTCAATCCGTATAGCGATTTCTGCAGTTTACAAGCCCAATTCTCCTTTCCTGCAACTTTGTACCCATCTGGTTGAGCCATATAGATCTCCTCATCCAGATCTCCATGTAAAAATGCGGTCTTGACATCGAGTTGGGCTAACTCGAGGTCAAACTGAGCTACCAATGCAAGCAAGATCCTGATCGATGAATGTTTGACGACAGGGGAGAACACCTCATTGTAGTCGATCCCCTCCGTCTGAGCGTAACCCTTGGCTACCAATCTTGCTTTGAACCTGACTTTCTCAGATCCTGTACCCTCCTTCTTGGCATAGACCCATTTGCAGCCGATTGCTTTCTTGCCCTTAGGAAGTTGCACCAACTCCCAAGTCTGATTCTTGGAGAGTGAACCCATCTCCTCATCCATCGCCTTCTTCCACTTGTCACTGTCTGTACCCTGCACTGACTCCTTGTAGGTGCACGGAATATCATCGTCTGTAACTGGAAGAGCATACGCCACCACATTGGCATATCTAGCGGGTTTCCGGATGTCCCGCCTCGGTCTGTTAACTGCAATGGACTCTGGCTGCTGTAAAGCTTCCTGAATTGGAGCCTCTTCTTCGAGAATATCCTGCTCAACAGAATGATCCATAGGACTCTCAACTGGCTGATCAGGCCGTACTGGAACAAGAGACGACTCTACTCTCGCTTGTTCTGAATGCTCCACCTGCTGTTGAACATTCGGCTCCACATTCTCCTTGGAAGGAACCTGCTTTAGCATAGCAGATTCATCGAAGGTAACATCCCTGCTTATAACAATTTTCTTTGACTCGGGACACCAAAGCTTGTATCCCTTTACGCCTGGATTAAAGCCCAAGAAAATCGCTTTCTTGGCTCTCGGATCCAACTTTGATTCAGTTACATGGTAGTAAGCAGGACATCCAAAAACATGTAACGAATCGTAGTCTGCAACAGGTTTCCCAGACCATACATCCATCGGAGTCTTCCCTCCAATTGTTGCTGACGGTAAACGGTTGACAAGATGTGAGGCATATTCGATTGCCTCTCCCCAGAATGCCTTGCTCAACCCGGCATTTGTCAACATGCACCGGGTTTTCTCCACCAAAGTGCGATTCATGCGTTCGGCAACTCCATTCTACTGCGGTGTCCCCGCAACTGTGAAGTGTCTGACTATCCCCTCCTCTTGACAGACTTGGAGAAAAAGATCTGACTTGTACTCCCCACCGTTATCAGACCTCAGCATCTTGATCTTTCTGCCTGTTTGTGTCTCCATCATCTTCTTCCAAATAAGGAAAATGTGAAGAACTTCATATTTGTGACTCATTGGATAAACCCAAACACGCCTGGAATAGTCATCAATAAATGTCACGAACCATCGTTTGCCTCCCAAAGTAGCATTTTTGGTAGGCCCCCAAACGTCTAAATGAACATAGTCCAGAATCCCTTCGGTGCGGTGAACTCCAGTGCCAAACTTGACTCTAGTCTGTTTGCCCAATACACAATGCTCACAGAAGCCAATTTTCCCTGTCTTGGCTCCTTTCAACAAGCCTTGCCTCACCAAACCCTGTAAGGCCTTCTCGCCAGCATGCCCTAAGCGCATGTGCCATAGCTTGGATGCATCGTCTTCGTCTGAGCATATAGAAACGGACGCTCTCCTTGTGACTGCACAACCATCTAGGAAATACACATTCCCCCTTCGGCTGCCTTTTAGTACCACTAGCGCCCCTCGAACCACCTTCAACACTCCACCCACCATCGTAATCTTGTAGCCCTTTGCATCAAAGGCTCCAAGTGAAATGAGATTCTTCTTCATGTCCGGAATATACCGAACATCTGTGAGCACCCTGATCGTCCCATCATGCAATTTCAAACGGATTGAACCTATCCCTTGTACTCTGCAGGTTGTCTCATCACCTAACAGGACAACTCCTCCATCGAGATCTTGAAAACTCGAGAACCATTCCCTGTTGGGACATATGTGGTAGGTACTTCCCGAATCTAGTATCCACTCGTCTGAATGGCCTGGCGATGATGAAACACATAGTGCTGACTCTAGATCATCCCTTGCAACATTTGCAACTGGTTGCTTGTTCGGACAGTCATTCTTCCAGTGTCCCTTCTGATGGCAAAGGGCACATTCGTCTTTCGCCAATCTCCTCCGTTCTCTGGATTTGGCACCTCTGGATTTTGAACGAGACCTCCCTCGGCCTCCTCCACCAGACTTCTTGCCCTCGGCGGACTTCCTGGTCTCAGTCCTGCCTCTGGTGGTCAATGCTGATGCTGACGGGTCTTGGTGAATCATCTTGTCCTTCCTCCGTACCTCGTTATTCATCAAAGCATTGGAAACGTCATCATACTTAATTTCATTTTTACCATACAATAAAGTAGTAGTTAAATGATCATATGATTCGGGCAAGGAATTTAACAACAGTAAAGCTTTGTCCTCATCCTCAATGGAAACATCAAGATTTTGTAAATCAGAAAAAATCTTATTGAAATTGTTTAAATGTTGTTGCATAGTTATACCTTGTGAGTACTGGAACCGGTAGAGCTTCTTCTTTAGATATAGCCGATTCTCAACACTCTTTGTCATGTACTTCTTTTCCAATTTCTCCCATAGCTCTTTAGCTATTGTTTCCTATATCACAAAGTACTTCTGATCCTTTGTGAGACACAACCGGATGGTGCCACATGCTTGGCGATTGAGCTTTAACCAATCTTTATCGGAAATATCATCGGGCCGCTTCTCCAACGTCATATCCAACTCTTGCTGATAGAGAACATCCAAAACTTCGCATTGCCATATGCCAAAGTTATTTGTTCCGTCGAATTTCTCCACCTCAAACTTAGCATTGGAAACCGTATTCCTTTGCCCATAATTGTTCGTAGTGGACGAGGACTCCGCGACACCCTGTGGAGTTGATTCGGGAGTGCCTGTGGGAATTTCTTCTTCTCCGTTGGCCATCACAAGACCTTACACTCCACCCAAGTTGATTCCCGATGCCTGAAAACGTCCAAAAACACGCTTTTCACACCAAAAAATCAACTGTTCTTCAACTTCGGGTTCGAATCACGGAAAACAGAGCACGGGGTTGGATCCGGAACGTCGAGTTTGTGCGGGAACCGGCCTGAACCGGCCGTGAACCTGCCTGAACCGGATTGAACCGGCTAAAAAACTGATTCGGGCTCTCTGAACCGGGTTGAACCGGCTTGTATTGGACCGGAATTGAACCGGACCGGGTTTGATTGAACCGGGTTGGACTGAACCGGAATGGACCGGATCGGTTTAGCTGAACCGGACCGGATGAATAGTAACCGCACGGCTTTGACCGTTTGACCGCGAGACTCTGACCGTTGACCACGCGCCTTTGACCTTTGACCGAGCGTGAACAGTAACCGCACGGGTGATCCACGCGTCTTCCACCTCTGGACAGTGCGTGCACTGCACTGTGCAAGTGGATCTCACGCGATTTACACGCGCCGACTTCAAATGGAGCGTGAGAAGGCTACGGACCTCCGATTGAGGTGATTCCAGCGGCGTTGGCTTCGTCTTTTCGAGGGCTACTCGATTCTGGTCTCGAAAAATTTTTCCGAGCACGTTTCCGGTACTGTCAAATTTCGAACAGAACCTCGAAACAGAGAGAAAACTAGGTTTGCGATTTCCGGCACCCACTACACAGCTCTGATACCACTTGTAGTGCGAAACGGTACCAAATCAAACACACACACAAACCACACACACATAAACACAGAGTATTTACGTGGTTCCCCAAACTCGGGTACGTCCACGGGGGGCAGCGGATTCACTATAATTGTAGGAGGATTACAATCACACTCAACTCACATACAACCTCACCAAACACTCGTGTATCACTCTCTGTTTCTTGTTCTTTCGCTGGTACACTTCAACACAGCCCAAAGGGCTCTTAAATACACAGAGGATGGGAGAGGGCAACTGGCAACTGGAGGTGAAATAGCACTGCGACATCAGTGCTCCATTTGCTCTCAGTGGGTGAGTAGGATGTACACTGATGTCTCCCACATCAGACATGGATTCCAGCTCCTCAAGTGGATGGAGCCAACTCTCCATTATCAACAGTCTAGGCATTCCCTCTCCGGCGAGCAGACTGGTCTTCTTATTTTGCTAAAAATATTCCCTTCCATTGGCCATACATTGTTGCGTTCGATCCCGAACAGGGCAAGTTGAAATTTTTAGAAGTACCTAAGGACGCAAGAGAGGCCTCTGTGATCAGAGATGCAAGATGAACATATTCCCATGGAAAGAAGAGAACTCGATTTGTTTGGTTTAGTTACTCAAGGGCGTGTTTATCGTATGGGTATTACAAGACCTTAACTCGGGTCTCGGGATCATGGAGTAAGATTTTGAAGATATGCGCAAGAGCTATGTGCATGGATGAGCTTAATCCCAGAATAGCTGGCTTTATTAGCATACTATTAAGAAATATTATGTTACCATGTTATCAAGATTTATTTGATTAGGTTTCCATAGTTTAGGATTTGATAATATTTTCATAATTTAGTACTTCACTGTTGTATAAATACAAGACTCTATGTACATTTTATTTCTATTGTAAACAATATATTTCTTCTCTCAGATTTTCGCAAATGTATTGAATGAGAATGCATTAGTATTCGCAACAGAAAAAAAGAAAAAAGAAAAAAAAAGAGCATGTGTATGAATTGACCAATGATTGGAAAAGTAGGAGGGTGAAAAACATATGTCCACATCAATGAGGTGAGGATGCGTTGATAAGTTCATACTCAAGTACTCTTCGCCCATGTGGTGATGGTGTGATGGCGTTGCTTAGATAAGTTCCTGAAGGATTTGTTTAGAACCAAAATTGTTTGTTTGCATGTGTTTAGAAATTAGTGGTTACTCATTTGTTTGATTTGGGAACTATTGGATATTCGTTTTTGTTTTTAATTTTGCTTGGTTGTTTGTTGTTCGGCTTCAATTTTGAACTTGTCTCGTCATTTTGGCAGTATGATCTCTTTTTTACTTTACGTGGGCGAATGACTAAAACAATGTGATCTCTTTTCTATTTTATCGGGGGGACTGGAAAATTACTGATCACAAAAACGACGGAAAAATAAAGCGAAAGCAAAATCGTGCCACTGAGGTCAGCCCTAAGTTACAATCAGAGAACAAACGAACATAGAACCTGGGTAAAGCTCCATTCCCCAATGGACCGGTTCTTTTTCTTTGAACAAGGATCAATAACAAATGTACCACCAAATCCAAAGCCATTGATCTACAGCAATAATGTCAAGTTTCAAGTGATCCATCTTTGTGGACACAATCTGTTAATAATAAAAATCAGAGGCTCGGGATGGATTTGGCACGAATGAACTCTTTGAGAAGTGCCTTTTCTTCTTCAATTCGCTTTTTTCTCTTCACGATCCTTAGGTTTCATTTTTCTCTTTTCCTCCAATATCCATTTGAATAGCTCACGCTGCTGATCCTCAGGGATGGGCATGGGCTCGCGCACCTTCACAGGTTCTGTGATTGGAGGATAGAGTTGTGGTTCCTCAGGAATAGAACAGAAGTGGCTGCAGTCGCAACTGGAGTGGAGGGAACTTTGGCTGCAGACTTCTCCTCCAAACATTTAGGCTGAAAAATATCAAAGTTAAGGTTGGTTAAATAAATTTGTCAAAATAGAGAAATTTATCTATGGAGCCTCCGTGAAGAGGCTCTTTGCACCAACCCAACATGGACCACATGATTCAAGCATTTAACGGTTCGGGTATTCTAATACACTTTGACCGATAAAAATACACTCTTATCGGTCAAAGTGCAAATTACATCCGAGTTGTCCGTGTTTTGAGCCCAGATTGGGTTGGTGCAAACTCTCGTTTACGGAGTCGTCCGTAAAAATCTACACATAAGTTAGTCTAGATAAACAGCGGAGCAATTTATTTCAAGTTACCGTCCCGGCGCCCCGCAACACCCGACTTAAGGTAAAATGGTTTTTTTTTTTTGAAAAGCCAAGAATGATTTCATTAATTCCAAGGGAGCCAAAAATGAAATCAGTACAATAGGAAAAGAAATGCATTGAGAGAGGTTCGGAATCACTCCTACTACTGCTACTCGCAAATACTTAACCTACCCCTCCACCTTCCGATTTATAAATACATCAAGTTGGTAAGATACCAACAATCCACAAGGATCCAAAACTAGACAATACCCTAAAGCTAAACTCCATTGCCGCGTTGACGACTCCTGAAAATGACTCCACGGGGCCGATGCCACCACTCTCCAAATCCGCCATACGCATAAAACCAATCCCATTAAATAGCCAACATAACTGACCGACCCGAACCCATTGTTCAAACCAAAGAAAAATCAACTCCCAATGTTCCCCTGCAAAGAGTCCGACATCCCATAGACAAATCTTCAATTCTGAACTCCCAATGCCTGTCACCCCAGAACAACATGCATAGAGGCATGACCCAATTAATCTCACATCGACATGCCAACCATATTCCGTCAACATATACATCACTGCTTATGAAATAACAAAACCGCTACTAACACCGCCTTTGACACCCAAAACACCCTCACGATAAAAGACCACCCCTGAAATGTATAACCCCTTTGCTAGCCAACCCAAAAACCAGCCCCAAAACAAACCCAGATCTGAAGTTTTAATTATGACAGTTAGCAATCAACCTCCTTTATATCCTCAGAAATCATAAAGTTGCTCATTACCTCTTCGTCATTGCCCATATAGTCCTCTCCTAAGATCTTTGAGACTGTCCTTGCAGCTTCCTCTTCATTAAGAATGATTCTATTCCTATTTTTTATCCCTTCCGAGGAGATAGAGAGAGCAGCAGCAGCTATTGCCGATCTAACTAAAACACATTTATTTCTCTTTTTCCTCCCTTTTCTAGCTTTTGGTAATCCAATTAATTCATCTATGGTTTTCAATCTCTTCTTACTTTTCTCAGCTACATTTTTCTTAACTGGACATAACCAATCATTATGAAAAGGCAGCTCACTCCAGCTAGAAACTTGATCTACGATATCTGTGCTTGGGATTCCCATTTGTTTGTCAACCTGGGGAAGACAATTATGGGTGGAAAGTTCCTCATTAGTGGAGTTTTGGCTTTGAATGTGAGAGGCACCACTATCTCCATTAATGAAATTTGTTACACCTTTTACGTTCCCCATGGTAAGCTGTTGACATTGGAGGGGCAGTGGAGATATACTTGAGTCCAACAGAATGGATTTGAAAGTGGCCAATTGCAACTCCTTCTCTTTACATTTCTCTATATTCCCATCAACCCCTCCATTAATTATATTGCCAGCTGTTTCTTCTACCAACCTGTTCGACTCAGCATTTTTGCTGTCATTATTGCGCACCATCTCATCTTTCTCGTCTTCCTTATCTTCATCATTTTTCCCATCAGGTTTCTCATTAACATTTTCTAAAGTACCCATATCTGAGAATAGAGGATCCAAATCTGAATTAATAACTCTGAAAGATGCCTTCTCTTCAACTCTCACTAAATAACTTGAACCAAGGCTTTTGAGTTCTACACTTCCAGAGATTTTCTGAATCTGCTCCGTGGCTATGAGGATACTACCGCTTTCATATGATTTCTCATGCAATGTATTTTCATCCACTTGAATAAAGTCTCCCCATAAATCTCCAATTAACTTGAAATTTGTGATCGACCAACCATTGAGGGGCATTCCAAAACATGCAAGCCAAACAAATCTTTCCTCTTTGGCAGATTCACCCATCCATGGTCTAATTTCCTTGAACCAGTTTGATAGCCATTTCTCCTTAATAATTTCATCTCTAGTTTCAGCATTAGAGAAAGTGATGATTATATATCTACCACCAATAGATTTGACATGCTCAACAGGGGAATTTTCCGTCATAAAAACCTTTTCCAAACCCTTCGGTGAAATTAACTTGCGTAATTTACCCACAGCACTTCTAAAAAGCCAACCATTACCAACTGGCTGAATTTGCAGACTTCGAAAATTATGTTGAATGGTGGCCTTCCCTGCTCCCATTAAGACTTCCACCCCAGGATTACCTTGGCTTTGAAGAGAATCAACATGTCTAGTATTAGGATTTTTCACAACCCACATCCTTCCCTTATTATGCAATCTTGGCTGAGATGGGAGATTCAAATGGATCTTCTTCTGGATACCAAATTTTGCTACTTGCACTGTCAGTTTCTGGCCCCAGTACCAAGAACCATTTGTATTGGTGATAGCTGCAAGAGCATCCTTCCTGTTGTAGAATCTAACAAACCCAAAATGTTGATTTGTAACTTTACTTTTCTTGTTTTGGATGAATACCTCTCTGATATTCCCAAATTTCACAAATAGATTATAGACCCAAATTTTCCTAATTGAGGTTGGGAGATTGTCCACAAAGAGTGTAGTTTGTAACTCACCCATAAATAAGAAAGCTCAAAGATACGCAGAACAGAAAGAAGTAGAGGGAACACCTGGTAATGATTTCGATAAAGCCCGCTATCTTGATATCCCAGATTCCAAACCTTTGTCAGAACTGCTACACCTTCTTCTCCTTCCTTAAAACCCTAGGACCCCTCGATGGCTAAGGTAAAATGGTTTTAGTACTTAAAAGTCAGTAAGTCAAAGTCAACTTGTTCCGCTGACTTAAAATAGTTTACCGACTTATAATAATTATTGACAATGTAGTAAAATGCAACCCGGCTATCACTAATAAGTTTGAAAGGCAATTCAGATATTTAATTAACAGTAGAAATTATATTTTTCACCCAAGTTTTATCTTGAAACAAACTGACTTAAGAGTGTGTGCTTTCATTGTGGAACAACCTAACTTAATGCGTCTCTCCGAACTTTAAGTCGGGTGTTGCGAAATGGGAACTATGAGTTCCTAAAATCTTCCATCAAGCGTCAACCAAACTTATTGAAAAGTGATGGAGTTTCTTCTGCAAAAATGGAAAATTGGTAACACACTTGTTTACTATTGGATTACAACCTAGAGTTGGGTATTCTCAATTTCTTGACCTCTCCCTGTCGAACTTTATATTTCCCCTCACGTCGTCAAGGGGCGGAGCAGTGAATTTTGATTGGTGGAGTCAAAATTAAATCCGTATGTAAAATATTTTTACTAATTAAACAATACTATATTAAGAGGTAAATTATAACCTAGATATACACTACTAAATCTAAATTTGCTTAATTTATAGTTTGTCCAAAGACTTATTACATATGGAGAACAATGCATAATAGCTTAATTCATAATACGTTCGACTCTTGAAAAGAAGAGAAAAATACGTAGGGTTTCAATGCATTGAAGCAAATTGGGGTAATTTACAGATTTTTTATGGGATCAAAATAACAAAATAAATTTGACTGCAAGTTATCAAATGTTATTGCGAGAAATCAAAGTGAGTGATCCCACTTGTGCCTACATGCCTTCAACCTTGCATGTGGTGGCATCAAACCACGGTTACTTTTGGCTTGTTCGCTTGGTAGATTTATTGTTTTTTTAATTAATTGGATCATTAAGGTTTGGTTAGGCTTAATAAGTCGATCAGTTTATTTGTTTTTTTGTTTTTATTCATTTTTTTTCCCACATTTGTTAGTTTCACGCCATATTTTTGTGGCTTATTGCTTCTTCTCTGTGAGAGAAATCGGAAAAGTAAAAACTTATGATTTGTTAATGTACATACATTAAACCAAATAGACACATCTTTTGGTTTAAAATCTCTCCACCGATTACAACATTTAATGTTGGCTACATAGTTTATGATTTGTTAATATATAGTACTCCTATTCATTAAACCAACTACACGTCACACACCTTTTGGTTTGAACTTTTTCACCAATTACAACATTAAGGATGACTAAATATTTTGGAACTATAACAACAAATACACGGCTGGTTCCTTAAATTTATAGACTCTGCTTCGTGAGCAAGGATCTTCCCTTGGTCACCAAGGATCTCACCAATTGGGGGAGATGGTCCAAGTTCAAGTCAAAAGAGGAAAGAAAAGAAACAACCCTCCCGTTCCTAGTAAAAGCACAACTCTTACGCAATACTAAATTCGATACAATTAGGAAATCCTGCCATGATCCAAATTTCTTACAGACATTCTAATACAGCTCTTCTAATGCCTATATATATAGTCTTATACACCTGAAGATCTTCACACCATTACCGAGCGAAAATCGACACAGAAAAAAAATTACTAGTTACGTACTTTCTGTTTAACTTCTAAGCAACAACAATGGCGTTTGACGGAGAGATTCTCGAAATATTTTCACACTTACCGGCGAAACCCCTTATGAAGTTCAGTTCAGGTTGCAAAGCTTGCAACGATTACGTATCCAACCCGTTTTTCGTCCAAAAACAAAACAGGAATATGGAGTTGACAAGCGAGTGCAGCTTCTTCATCCAGCCGAATTCATGCAAAAGATACAAGGATGCATTGGAGTTTCATGTTTTTCCCGGTGAAGCGAATTCCTCGGGGGTGCCTAGCGAGAGCATCGAGTTCTTGGAAAATACCGGCCGGGTGCTTGGTTCGAGTAACGGACTGATTTGTTGTAGAAACATCAGCAACAAAGTAATGACGGACCAAATATTTCTTTGTAACCCGGCCACGCGAAGCTGGCTGGGCATTCCCTCCCCGGCAAGCCTCACAAGAAGCACAGATCATGATTTGCGTATTTTCTTTCGCTGCAATATCGATTTATACGATCAGTTTCCCGGCGATTACCTTTTAATGGTCATGGAAGAGGAAGAAGATTGGTCCAACACCCTTTCATGCAAAGTTTACGTACCCCAGAAGGAGAGATGGCTAGAGGCAGGGCACATTGATTGTGGCGGTAGAAACTTATTATTTGAATCCGGCGCGTATCAAAACCACACTGTTTATTTTTTATCAGATTGGTCTCCTTATTTTGCTAAAAACAGTCCCTTTCATTGGCCATACATTGTTGCGTTCGATCCCAAAGAGGGTAAGTCGAGATTTGTAAAAGTACCGAAGGAAGCAAGAAAAGGCCTCAGTGATGAGAGTTGCAAGATGAACATATTTCCATGGAAGGAGGAGAACTCGATTTGTTTGGTTAAGTTACTCAAGGGTGTGTTTATCGTATGGGTATTACGAGACCTTAACTCAGGATCATGGAGTAAGATTCTAAAGATACGCCCACGAGCTTTGCGCATGGATGAGCCTAATCCCAGAATAGCTGGGTTTGCTGTATTGAATGGGAATGCATTAGTATTCGCCACAACGAAAAGAACATATGTGTATGAATTGGCCGGTGACTGGAAAAACAGGAGGGTGAAAAAAATATGTCGGCATCAATGCGGTGATGATGTGTTGATAAGTTCGTACTCAAGTACTCTTCGCCCATGTGGAGATGGCGCGACGGCGTTGCTTAGATAAGTACTTGGATGATTTGTTTTGAAACAAAATTGTTTGTTCGTGTCTAGAAATTGTTTGTTTCATTTGTTTTGATTTGGGGAACTATTGGGTATTCGTTTTTGTTTCAATTTTGCTTGGTTGTTTGTTGTTTGGCTTCAATATTGAACTTGTTTCGTCATTTTGACAGTGTGATCTCTTTTCTACTTTACCTGGGAGAATGACTAAAACAATGTGATCTCTATTCTACTTTACCAGGGAAATTCTGGAAAATTAATGTTCACGAAAAACGACGGAAAAAGAAAGCAAAGCCACACCGCTAAGGTCCAACCCTAAGTTACAATCGGAAAACAAACGAACATAGAACCTAGGTAAACTCTATTCCCCAATGGACCGTTTCTTTTACTTTGAACAAGGATCAATAACATAAGACAAATGGGTATCAGTAGGGTTGGGTCAATAATGTCCTACAAATGAACCACCAAATCCAAAGCCATTGATCTACAGCAATAATGTCAAGTTTCAAGTCATCGTTCTTTGTGGACACAATCTTCTAAAAATAGAAATCAGAGGCTTGGGATGGATTTGGCGCGAATAAACTTTTTGAGAAGTGCCTTTTCTTCATCAATTCGCTTTTTCTCTTCACGATCCTTGGGTTTCACTTTTCTCTTTTCCTCCAATATCCATTTGAATAGCTCACGCTGCTGATCCTCAGGGATGGGCTCGCGCACCTTCACAGGTTGTGTGATTGGAGGATAGAGGTGTGGTTCCTCAGGAACAGAAGTGGCTGCAGTCGAAACTGGAGTGGAGGGAACTTTGGCTGCAGATTTCTTCTTCTCATACGCACTTGCAAACATGTAGGCTGCAAAATATCAAAGGTAGGTTACTTGCCCCACGACTGTCAAGAGGTTGAATGGAAGGATTCATAGTTTTGTCAACTCTGTAACGGCCAAATAAGATACCGATAAAAATAGGAAGATGACGCCAAGACCAAAATCAAGGTGTATGTACATCACTACATTCCTCCTTTGAGTTCATACTAATAGTGCATATAGATAAGGTTCAGTTAGGAGTCCTACATATTTACATAACAGAACTTGCAATCAAAGAATCAATACCTATACACCTCTATTAGCTTCCATTCTTCCCATTCCCTACACCTACGCTACCTCTACCGAAACATGATACTTAACTACTTTAGAAGGATTTCACCTTTAAAAGGAGAATGCTTCCCTTAGCCGCGAATCATATTCCTTTCCGCCAACTATCTCCATACAAAGGCACAAAGCTTTAGAAATGGGTAGCCTCATAACTAACGAAGACCCAAATTCACCTACGAAGTAAACATACTCCCAGACACAAATTCACATATGAAGTAGACATACTCCCACGTATTTTCCAAAGAAGTACCTGACAATCACTCAACAAAGGCTTCCCACAACCTGTAATCAACGGATTAGCTTTTATCCCAAGAACCAATCCAAAACAAGACATGATTATCCTGCATTAAAGCATGAATAAGATTGCAGGACCATAGGATGACTACCAGCCTGTCATCATATTCCTTGAATCAACACAGATGGGCAAGCTCTTTAAACATGTTACTGATCAATATAGCTTTCCAACTTCCCACTTAATAATAAATTTCAATAGAACTCCTCATATATCCGATCTTTCTCCGCAAACAATCTCTCTCACACACAATTCATGAGTCATTAGAATCTCATCAAGTCATTAGACTGCTCTGGCCTCCATTAAGTCTGTTATGACCATACATGATACATCCATCCCAGAAACAGAATAAACAACTCCATTTTGTTAGCAATTGTAACTTCTCAATTCTGATACCAGACAGAATACCATCCTCTTTTTTGAATTAAAAACAAATCAAAATACACTTTCTGATACGCTCACCATGCCATAAGATATATACATAACCAGCTTCTGCATCATGCTATGCAAATCATTCAGGGAGAAAACAATTAATTAAGCAACAAAGCAAGATACTGTAAATTTAGAATGAGAACACAACCAATAGCCTAAGCTGTACCTCTCGATGTTGTATTTAATCAAAACCACATGTCCTCGTCACCAATAGAAAAGCAAGCTTAAACAAAATGTCTGAGACATTTCATCAAACACCTACTACCCCAAACTGTACAAAACCCTCAAACCAATAGAAAAGCACAAAACCCAAGTCGATTTCAAACTAATATTTCAAGATTCAACTACCCAGTTTGCATTTCAATCTAAGATGTAAAACCCACCAGGGTTTTTTTTTGTCACGCATATGTCTGCATCTGCATTATACACAAGAAAATCCACACACATTACATAGAAAGAGAGAGGGAGGGATTAGCCGTTCAAAAGAGAGAGAGAGAGAGGGACCTCCGAGGACAAGATTGGAAATGAGGAGAGTACGCCAAACGACTTTGCCGTAGCGTCGAGCGAGCGATTCGTTGGGAGATGAAGACGAAGGACCACCTTCTTCCATTTTCTATTGGATTTTTTGATTTTGATCTTTACTGTCCCTTTTACAAGATTTTGTGCTCTTTAACTTGATTGACAAGTCTCTCTATCTAGATTTGTGAGATGAAGACAACTGGTACAAGAATCCAATCCACCAACGCCTTCCTTGGGAGGTTATGCTCTAGTTTCAAATTTTCAATAGGTTCAGGCTTTGTTTGGTTCTGGGAGATGAGGAGAAATTTAAAGAAAATTCTTACACTTCTCTCGTGCTTTTTCTTCTTTAGTTATTTTTGGAATAACTTCGTGCTTTTCTAAGAATTGATTTTAACACTCCCATATACTCCTATATCAGTAATGATACGTACCCGGAAAAAATACACCGAAAATACCCAACCCACACACAAAGTGGTGTGTGTGGAGCCCACACACTTTGTGTGTGGGTTGGGTATTTTCGGGGTATATGTTTCCGGGTACTTAGCTTTTCCGCATATATATATATATATATATATATATATATATATATATGGGGCCGGTTCTAGGGACACAACAAAAAACACATAAAAAAACACTCGCTTTTGTTTCGGGTTATATTGTGATGATCTAAACCGTTCACTTTGTTTAAATCGATAAAATAGGAAATCATGTAAAAATTCAGCCCAATTGAATATCGATAAGTGCTTGATCCGAACAGTTTTTCAAAAAACTTGACAGGAACTAGTGTTCTTAGAATTGTGTGGATCGAGCACTTACCGATATCCGAATGAGTTAAACTTTTGCGGGTATCCTTCAAAATATGTTTTAAACAAGTTAAATAGCTCAGATTATCAGCGTGGGGCTCCAAACCGGATGTCCTAGGCAGCTTGCGCACAATTCGACTAATTCCGGAGTCCTAGAGGTAACGCAAGACATAACCCCCAGCGGCCTCAAGAGTTTGCTGGCAAGGAGAATCGAACATGAGACCTTACGTGAAGTTGGAGATCCTTTGTTGCAAAATTCCCATGTATCTCTATTGCAAAGGGTTTTGAACCATTGGATTGTGAGTTTTGTTTTTATGTTTTAAAAATTTGTATGTGATCCAATGGCCAAAAAACCCTTGCAATAGAGACACATGGAAATTTTGCAACAGAGGAATTGGAGATCTTAGATGGATACAAACCTTTAAGGCCCAAGGTTAGACTACTTTGCCAACTCGAACATTTTAACACTCTCCTTTTTACTTTTCACATTCCTCTTTTCCGGATTTATTGGTATGAGTTTATTAAACCGCCCCTTTATTCGTGAAAAAGTGACTTATGGAAACAATGTAAATTCACATGAATAAGGATAAGAAAATGAGTGCAAATAGCAAAAAAGTGGGATTGAAATCACTACCCTTATTTTATCTTGTCTTTTATTTCTTTTCATGTAATAACCCGAAATTTTTTTAATGCGGTTTTATTTTTAAATAATTATAGTTTATAATTTGGTTTGGTTAGATTAAACAAATTAGATTTAACCTGTTTAATTATACTTTTCGCGCCGTAAATAAACGCGTACACACCGGGTATTTCACCACACTGCGTCCGGAAGCCTTACTAAATCCCCAACTCTTATTTTATTTTATTAAAGCTAACCTTGATTAGGTGGGAGATTACTTATAACCTAAAACTAATCTTTAAGTTGGTGGGAAATTTGGTGGGGAATTTCTTATAACCTAAAACTAATCTTTAAGTTGGTGGGAAATTTGGTGGGGAATTTCTTATAACCTAAAACTAGTCTTTAAAACCTAATTTTTGCTTTTGCAAAAGGTTGTTTCGACACTTGTGGGGAGGGTTTTTGGCTGGTGATTATTTTTGGGGGAGGTGAACCTCATTACTTCACTATAAATAGCTCACTCTCCTTGCTTCATTTTACACCAAAATCTCCCAACTTCTCCACTTTGTGCTTTCTAGTGTTCTTGAGTGAGTTCTTGAGTGTTCTTCTTGAAACTCATCCTAAACCACCACACACCACCACTCTCGACCACCCCTAGATCTTAGAAAGGTAGCATAAGTTAGCTAGAAAGTGTTTGAGCAAAGGTCGACTAGTCGTTACGCCGCCGGAATTCAACTAGCTTATCGGCTTCCGACTAATCATCGGAATTAAGGTAGATACTTTATCTTAACTTTAGATTAGTATTTACTAGTTCATATTAATGATGTTATTATTTTGCTTAAACATGCCTAAATATGATTAAACGTGATTATGTTGGTGATTAGTGATTTTATGAACAATTAGACTTTGAAAATCACACTTAGTCGTTACTATGCACGAATTAAAATTGACTATCAAAATGCACCGTTATAATGATTGATGGACTTTTGGGAAACTAAATTACCCAGTTATAATGCCTGAATGAAAATCGACTTTTCAAATTTACGCAGTTATAATGACCGACCAATTTTCTGAGAAAAGAGCTTTTCAAATGAAATGAGATTTTCCGGGATTATTGAATAAATATTCTTAATCTATTTAGACTAACAAATAGAATCTATGGCTAGCATGTCTAGTCAAGCTTTTTTCTTGGTTTAGCCCAAACCAAGTGGCGATTCGACGAACGAATCTTAAAACACGCCAAACGGATTCAACTACTAGAGTTTTTTAGTAGGGTACTTTCTTGGTTTAGCCAAACCAAGTGGCGATTCGACGTACGAATCTTAAAACACGCCAGCAAATCCAAGAACGAGAATGAATCCTTATGTTTTGATTTAAATCCCCGGAAGAAAGAACTTTTGTCGTTAAGTAACATGTTTTCGTAAGATGGGTTACGAGCGGAAGGTTTATCATGAACGATTCTAAACGAAGGATTTTGTTTTATGAAATTAATGCATGTGCACGTTCTTTTTCAAAGACGATACGACCCGACACATTTTTCGAGAAAGTGATCGAATGTTTTTAAATGGAAGAGATAGAAATGAGAATGAAAATGTTGATGTGATGAAAGTTGAGATGTTGATGCTGTTAGAGTCCCGCCTCAGTTCCCCGGGGTGAACTGGTGGTCAAAGCCCAACGGAACTATACGGTAGTGCTGTTTGAAGTTTCTCCTCAAATTCCGCGGGTGAATTTGACGGTTAGAACTTACTCAGTACAACACATAGCAAGCGGACCTCATAAACAAACTGGTGGGGATTCAGTGATATGGGAAGCCGGGACTATGTTGTGTGTGACGCGGAGTTAGCGGACCTCATACTGCAGGAGTCAGTTTATGGGTGGCCGACCCTTCGAACGGAAAGGTTGGTGACCGTTAGAACGGGGTTGTAGAACGGGCCAATAACTTTCGAGAGATGTGAGATGTTGACATGGTTGAAATTTGAAGAAGAATGTTGTTATGAGAAAATGATACGAGATACTGACACTATACTTTGGATTCTGAAATAATATGGGATACTGATTTTATTTAAGCTGCACTCTGATTTGATGTGATACTGATGCATTGACACGCATGAACTTACCGTTTTGATAAATGATTTTCAACTATTTACCTGCCAACAATATTGTTCTAGAATTGCTAGTTTAAAGTTGGGGTACGGTATCTATTGAGCGTCCTCGCTCACGGTTTGCCCTGGCATAATACGACGATGTTGCTTCGCAACTCTGACGTATTATGCTAGATTGTCACGATGGACAGGAGGACCTCTACGGAGAACACGGAGCCGGAGGAGCTGCCGACATGGAGCATGATCTGATCAGGGAACGTACGGAGCCATAGAGTCCACCCAGTCTACCTTTTTGTAATCTGCGGAGGGCAGATCATCTATATGTATTTTTGGTTATTGTTATTATTGTGTAAAACCGACTTTAAATTGTAATAATAATCCATAACGCTTTTCCCAAAAATGCGGGGCGTTACATTTCATAACTGTGAAGCTTGGTGTTAAGACTTTTAGAAAAATAATCTCCAAGCCTCGTTTGAGTGCTCTAAAAAGGTAATTTAATATTTAGAGTTTTCTTGATTGATTTTTTAATAGAATATTTTCATCTTTTTATGCAAAAAGAAGAACAAATCTTCATTAGGAATTTAAAACCAGAAAAAATAAGACTTTAGGATCACCTGAATTAGAGGATAAACAAGTTTTACAACATCAACCAAAATACCCTTCTCATTTTCCTAAACAAATGAATTCTGAGGCCCAGTTATGGTTTATAAGGCCTATCATGGCCCAAACTGAAAATAAAATTGAATTGGGTTCCAAAACGGAAAACCCTTTAAACCTCTAGTAGCCGAATAAGTTGGAAGGCCCAAGTTTGCAGCTATGTAGAACGTCTAAGTGGGCCAAGCTTAATTAGTCATACTAGTATGTGTAAAATGTATGTTCAGAAAAAATAGCTCAACAATGAAAATGATTCTATGGAGAGTCTATTTTCATGACGCCACGTGATATTCCAAGCATTTATTTACCACACATTCATGAAAGCCAACGCATTTAGCGTTGGACCGTACATAAATGTGAGGAGGTAGAGTTCTGAGCATCACGTGGTAGTACCCTTAGACACTGAAAAAATGTATACACGGAAACAATCTTATACACGGTAAACATTCAATTTTTTCGTATTAATAAAATAATTATAAGCATACCCACATGCCACAAAGAACAAATTTTCCATTATATCTAGCATAAGCCCATCAGTTAATTACAGTCAAAATGAAGATTAAATGCACCAGCATCTCAATCAAACACAAATACTTAATTAAGTTTGTTTGGTTTAGGTTTTGAGGAAGGTTTTTAGATAATATGTCTCTCAACTTGTTTGCCTGAAATTCTAGCCAACCAAGTATTGAGGATCCCCGGGCATCATTACTTGGTGTCCCAACCTCCTTCACAACCTTACATTTTCAGCGTGACGTGCATCGCATTCTAACCAAGGATGGTCTTGAGTGGTACAAGACTACAAGTCCAGTTGTGCCATGTCTGATCGGAACTACTCCAAGGGAAAAAGCTGTTGGACAATATGAATCATCACCATCATGATTGATAATCGATGAGCTATTTGTAGCAAATATTTGGTCCTTTCTTTTTGTCTCAATCGTCCAACAGAACTTCCCTAGCTACCAAATTTTGTTAATAATAGACAAATAGATCACAGAGTGAATGTTAATTGAACAAAATCATGCTAATATTCGCACATGTAAATGCTACAATCTCATGAATTAAGAAAGAGAATAGTATAGAAAAATGAATCCAACAATTTTATTACTCTGGACAAAATCATAGCATGAAAGATTAATCAGGATTCGATTCTTGGGGTCAAACCGTAAAAAAGAAATTTCTAGTGAATCCCCTAGTTTCGGTGTGATGAGTTGCCTTTGACCGGACTTGAGAGTGGACAAGTCAAGGTGCGCGTAAACTGGTCTAGACACCCTGACCGTCAACCAAAGAAAAGAAAAGAAAGGAAGAATTAACGATTTACTAACACATTTGCCACTGGAATTAAGTTTGAGTACGTACTCAACCATGAACAAGGCCACAAGATAGAGCCATCAACAGGATAGCGGCTTCCTTTTCATCCTGTGGAAAAATTCTCTGAAACGCCATTTTCTTGCTCAAACTCATTAAGAACTCCTCAAAGCAAACCTTCTTCTTTTTACCAAGAGACGTGTTGGCAATTTTGGACCTTTTCTTGTACTTGGTAATATGACCATTACTAATGTTGGGACTCTTATCTTTGTGTTGATCATTAGTCTTTGTTGGGGCCTCAAGAGCACTTGTGCCATTTGCTGCTGCAGCCGTGGCCGCCATCGCCCGCCTCACCTTTCTTTGCCGGATTCCACAAGCGTTGCAGAGTGACTGCATCCACCATATATGTCAATATTATGACAAACTGGGCGAACTTTGCTCGAGAAAATATAGTCCACTAAAAATACAACAAAATCTTTGCTTTTTTTTCTTTTTTTTTGGGGGGGAAGAAAATCTGTACAGAATTACAATATGACGTGTGTCTCAAAATTTTACAAGATTTGTTAGTGGGTAAAAATTATTTTCCATCTGTTATTTTCACCTTCTTTTTGAACGGCAAAAAAAGATTTCATTAATTTTGAAATTGTTGCAAGACTTATGGGAGAAGGGAAACAGCATGCATGCATCATGCTCAAGGAGCAATTATCTGCCCAATTCGAGATACAAACCAACAAACCCAAACCAACGATTGGTAAGAAACCAATCGAGGACACCCTTTGGGAAACTGCCCCCTAAAAAGGCCGAAGCTCAACATCCTTATATATGGATCTAAATACCCAGGATACACATTCAGCTCATAAGAACACCAAAAGGCATGTCAAGCCCAACCAATAAAATCCTAAATAGCAACCAACCACCAGAAAAGTCATGTTGTTGCCCTGGGGAACAAGCCCCTGTTGTTCCCTCGGAGAACGGCTCAAAAAGCCCCTCCATGGCCACCAGAACCCATTGATGCCGCCGCAATGCCACAAGAGTTTATTACCATTAAGGTCACAAAACAAATATTTATTACCATTAAGGTCAATCACTCTTTTTAATTACCATTAACGTCAATTACTCTTTTTTGGGGTTTATGTTTAGGGTGCACTTTCCTGTTATAGTGTTTTAGTGGTTTAGGCACTTTCATAAGGTACCCTAGGATTTTAGGCATTTTCATAGGATACCCTAAATTTGCACTGTACATTTAGAATTTAGACTATACATTTATAATTTAGACCGTACATTTAGAATGTATATTATAGAATTTAGACCGTACATTTAGAATTTAGACCTTACATTTAAAATTTAGAATTTAGCACTTTCATAGGGTACCCTATTTTAGGCACTTTCATAGGATACCCTAGGATTTAAGTTTATGCACTTTTATAGGGTATCCTAGGATTTAGCCATTTTCATAGGATACCTTAGGATTTAGGTTTGGGGTGCACTTTCCTATTATAGGGTTTTAGTGGTTTAGGTATTTTTTTTAGGATACCCTAGGGTTTTGGTTTAGGTACTTTCATAGGGTACCCTAGGATTTAAACACTTTCATATGATTTGGGGGTTCAAAATTTAAAATGTAAATTTTTTTTTTTAAAAAAAAAGGGAGAGAGAGAGAGAGAGAGAGAGAGAGAGAGAGAGACTGATGAGTGGAGTTTTTGGTACATTTTTTAAAAAATGATGGAGCTTGGTGTGCACAGCCCAAAAAACTAGACTTGCCCGTCCTTTTCCCGTGCCACAAGACCCCAAAACACCGGCAATGCAGCAGCCCGAAAACCCCTCACTACCATTAACACCAAGAAAACACCCAACCCTTGGCGCAACACCACCATTTGCCATTAGACCGAAAACCAAGATGTTCCCACAAAGATCCCGGGGTGGACATGAACTGGATCGACGAAGCCATTAGGCAGATGAAGTTGCAACCAACATTGAAGCCAAACGCCGAGAACCCACTAGGAAGGAGGGCATCTGGATGAGAGAGGAGGAAGGAGGGAAACAGCATGCATGCATCATTAATCTTGAAATTGTTGCAAGACTTATGGGAGCAGGGAAACAGCGTGCATCATGCTCAAGGAGCAATTATCTGCCCAATTCAAGATACAAACCAACAAACCCAAACCAGCGATTGGTAAGAAACCAATCGAGAACACCCTTTGGGAAACTGCCCCCTAAAAAGGCCGAAGCTCAACATCCTTATATATGGATCCAAATACCCATAATACACATTCAGCTCATAAAAACACCAAAAGGCCTGTCAAGCCCAGATAAAATTGGCCAAGCCCAACCAATAAAATCCTAAATAACAACCAGCCACCAAAAAAGTCCTGTTGTTGCCCCGGGCAACAAGCCCCTGTTGTTCCCCCGGAGAACGGCTCAAAAAGTCCCTCCACGGCCACCAGAACCCATTGATGCCACCGCAATGCCACAAGAGTTTATTACCATTAAGGTCACAAAACAAATATTTATTACCATTAAGGTCAATCACTCTTTTTAATTACCGTTAAGGTTAATCACTCTTTTTTTTGGGTTTATGTTTAGGGTGCACTTTCCTGTTATAGTGTTTTAGTGGTTTAGACACTTTCATATGGTACCCTAGGATTTTAGGCACTTTCATAGGGTACCCTAAAGTTTAGGGTACCCTAAATTTACACTGTACATTTAGAATTTAGACTATACATTTATAATTTAGACTGTACATTTATAATTTAGACCGTACATTTAGAATTTACACCGTACATTTAGAATTTAGATCTTACATTTAAAATTTAGACCTTACATTTAGAATTTAGCACTTTCATAGAGTACCCTATTTTAGGCACTTTCATAGGATACCCTAGGATTTAAGTTTAAGCACTTTATAGGGTCCTAGGATTTAGGTATTTTCATAGGATACCCCTAGGGTTTAGGTTTGGGGTGCACTTTCCTATTATAGGGTTTTAGTGGTTTAGGTATTTTTTTTATGATACCATAGGGTTTTGGTTTAGGCACTTTCATAGGGTAACCTAAGATTTAGGCACTTTCATATGATTTGGGGGTTCAAAATTTAAAATGTAAATTTCTTTAAAAAAAAAGGGGAGAGAGAGAGAGAGAGAGAGAGAGAGAGAGAGAGAGAGAGAGAGAGAGATGAGTGGAGTTTTTAGTGCATTTTTTTAAAAATGATGGAGCTTGGTGTGCACAGCCCAAAAAACAGGACCTGCCCGCGCTTTTCCCATGCCACAAGACCCCAAAACACTGGGCAATGCAGCAGCCCGAAAACCCCTCACTACCATTAACACCAAGAAAACACCCAACCCCTGGCGCAGCACCACCATTGGCCATTAGGCCGAAAACCAAGATGTTCCCACAAAGATCCCGGGCTGGACATGAACTGGATCGACGAAGCCATTAGGCAGATGAGTTGCAACCAACATTGAAGCCGAACGCCGAGAACCCACTAGGAAGGAGGGCATCTTGATGAGAGAGGAGGAAGGAGGGAGGGTGAGGCAGGAAGAGCGAAAGAGCCTAGGGGAGGAGAAAGAAGCTCCCCTGGCCCACAGAAACAGGGACGGAGCCAGGATTTTACCTTTGTGGCAGCAAAAATATGTACTTAAAAATTAAAAAGACAAATTGCAATACGAATATTCATCCACTCTATAAAAAACTATAATAATATAAAAATCTAGTGGTGGCGAGTCTATATAATTTGGAGATAAAAATCTATTTTCTATGTAATAATTATATTTTTTGAAAGTCTTGTGGTGGTGGCTGCCACCACTTATCCCCCTGGATCCATCATTGCATGGAAACCTAAGGGAGGAGGCAGTAACGAGAGGGAGAGGAAGCGGTAGAGAATTTACTCTATCGTTATTTTCTTCTAAGTTTTGTGGTTGGTTTCTATGTTTGTAAGACTTAAAATTTGAAACCAAGAGACTAGATTGTTACTTAATTTGGAATGGTGAATAATTATTATCACATGAAATATTTTACCCACAAGGGTAATTTCTGCACCACCAGAATTTCTAAGGCATGTTCAATGCAAAATACCTGCCCCCCTGTGGTTTCTTCATTTTAATTTTAAATAATTAAATAATTATTTTAATTTCATTCCAGTCCACTGTGGCATGTTTCTTCATTTTAATTTTAAATAATTAAAATAAACTTGTTGCTCTTAGTTTTAAAAGACATATGTATTTTAAACCAAAACATGCAACATTTTTTGTGCAAAATTTCTAGAGGTGGTATGCCTAATTACCACGCAAAATTACCTTTTACAACCGACATGTCATTCTTTGTTATCACAAAAGAATAGTCTTTCTTATAATCAGTTGTCTCGGACTCTCGGTCTGTTTATGTGTACCTCGACTAATCTTAAAGCAGAGTAAAGCTTGCAAAAGAATAGCCGCTCCGTCGTATAGAAATACAATGAAATTCTAGCTAGAGACAAGTTGAGGAGCTAGAGAATGTGTTACCTTAGGGCCTTGAGGTCCAGTTCTCCACAGAGGGGTCTTGGTAGTGTTACAATCCGAGCAAACCCTAATTGGGTTGCTAGAGGAAAAATTGTTGCTTCCATTTTCAGTACTTTCCAGAGAAGAAGATGAATTAGCTCGCAAATTTTTCTGATCTTCAAACATGATAGGTGGAGCATTGGTAGGTGTTTTATCTCTTCCGGGTCGATTCGAGTCCGATTTCATCATCTTGAGGATCAACCTCTTCTTTGTAGGCATCCAATCAATCGAACCATTTTGATGATAACTTTGATTTTCTTGTGATACATACTCCTCCCTCCATAAGGATGATTTCAGCTTCAAGCTGTGATCGCGCTCACTCTCTTGTGCTTGATGATCGTTTGATCTGCCTCCTTGTGAAGCTAAATTAGTAGCCTAAAGAAGTAAACCCCATGATCATCACCTCAAGAGAAGAAATACAAATTGAAAGAACCACAAGATCCACCAGCAAGTTGATTCTCCCATTTGCAAAAAGAGAAATAAATTTACCACCAAAATATTTTTGCAACAAAATAACATATATATACAGAAAGATGTGACAGTGGCATTTTCGAAATCACTGACTCATAGCGGTGAGGAATATTGTTGTAAATCACTACAAGAAGTCATCACCACATCATTCTTTGTTAAAATTCTGTATCAAGATTGTTTGCGTACGTATTATCCTAAAAACCCATAACTCAAATTAAAATTGGGGTATCCTATATATGCGCATATTTACAAAACCATATTAGACATGAAAAATGGAATTGGGTAGTACTAGTACCTCTTGATGGTAAAATCCTGCTTGATCTTGAATTGGGTAGGTGATAAAATTACTGGATAAAGGAGAAGATAATGAAGAAGCTTGACGTTTTGGAGTATTGTAGAGTTGATCATGCTGATCCATGGAGAGATCGAGAGAGAGAGAGAGAGAGAGAGAAGAGTCCTGGTTATGAGTTGGAGAGAGAGGGAGAGCTAAAAGGGCCTAGGAAGGGAATGGAGAAACTATTTTAAAGGAGAGAGTGCAATGAGGAGAAATCTAAAAAAACATTCACGTGTGTTCTGGAAACCAAAGACACAAACAAACTAATTATTATAAAAGACAAAAGAAAAGGAGAAGAGTGTGTGTACCACAAGATCTCGGGTGACGTTTTCGCCAGTTTATGCTCTGGTCCGTTTAATTTTAATCTTTGTTTCTCTTTGCAAAGATTAATACTTTTTTTTTTTGGGCTGATAGGGAAAAAAAATCCACCCACTAATCTCCTGTTGAAAATGAATTAATGGTAATTGATTGAATAAGATGATAGCCACACATAGTGGTGTCATCTGAATTGATTGAACCATTAGTGATCAACCAATTATGTAAGGCTTATTAGAACAAATATCTACGGAAAATATATTGACAGAACTCCCTTAAATTCTCTTCAAAAAAAATAATAATAATCTCCCTAAAATTGTTAGTGGTTTGTTTTTGGTCAATATCTCTAAGTTTTTTTTTTTTTTTTTGATCAGTGTATCTCTAAGTTGAATATGGTATTTTTTGAAACGCCTGAATTCAAGAAAAGTTACAGGGTGTTTTTTGGACATCGCCACGTGATCATGGCGACTAATTATTCAATGCCCCAACACCCATATCCAAGACCGGAGCTAATTTAATTAAGGCACAAGTGGGTCATGTGCCCCCTGCATTTTTATCCCCCGCGGCTGTTGCACTGTTTTTTTCACACTTAATCAAAATATGTTTGAAGTTTTTTGGCGTTGAGCTTATTGTTTACCATGTTATTGTGGGTTTGAAACCAAATCAATAAGCCTCTTCAAGAATGAAATGCTCATTTTACTGAGACAAATAGCGAATTGCAACTTTGTTTGGCATGTTTGAATCCATCCAACTCATCTTCTATCTTTTCAAAGAAAAACTTGATTCGCCTTATCGAGTTTCACCGAAAAAATTAAGTTTTCTTAATTCAGTAGAGCTCATGGCACTTGCTAGTCACTCAATACATTTATTTTTGACATGCGATCTACTAATGATTTCTCAAAATTGAAAACTCGCCAGGGCCAATTGCAAAAAATTATAGGCAACAAGTATTTAGACTTTTGTGCTTATGTTTAGAAGATTTTTTTGAATATATTATACTACAAGTTTTTATACCTCTGCCAATGGGATCCACACACTTAATACCGAGCTCATAAAAAATGTGCGGTGGATCAAAGGTGTTGCAGTATCACGTGATGGTGTCCCAAGATCACCAAATAATTTTTTTGTCACAACATCCTTCGATCACACCACACATTGTCAATTATCTGCTCTACATACGGAGTATATAAATATACGAATACCATAGGAGTGTGTTCGATCACCGAGTGATGGACCACCAAATTAAATTATTATTCCAGCCATCACCTTGTTGTGAGAAATTTGCATATGCATGTTCCGTCAACATCATTTCTGTTCTCTCGACGAGGAGTATATGCTTCGTTTTTTTTGATTGGCAAAGGAAATTTATTATAACTCAATCAGGGCCAGCCCTTAGGGCACTCAAAAAAGGGTTGATTTTTGGAGCACTCCAATATTTTTTATAAGTGGGCTAGACTAAGACTCTTTTTTTTACCCAAATAAAGAAAAAAAAACTCATTTTTAGTTACAAAATAGCTCAAACTATTGTGGTCCAATCTAAAAAAAAATACCCAAAGATAAGTTATAAAAGGGCCTAAAGGCTAAACCTGATAATAAAAAAAATTCAAAGTCTGAATGTTGAAAAAAGGCAAAAAGCAACGATAGCTTCATGGTTGTTGGTTTACGTTTTCTTACTAATTTGACTTATGGATATGTCATATGTCAAAGAGTTTTATACTCTTTGAACTTGTCTCAATGGATTCCATTTTTTTAGTGTAATGGCTTCATTTTTTGATGCCATAATAATGGATTTTCTTTGTCGATGAATTCATTTTTCGATGCCATGATAAAATGACTTGGTAGAAGAGGTGGATTATACAAGTGTAATTGATACTTTTGCTTCTAAAAACGCAACACGAGTAATATTTAAGTGATAATCGTGCGTTATATATGTATTTGGAGACTTTAGATTGTTGTAAATACTCGTTAGAATTTCTGTAAATTTATATAATTGGAGATAATGACACAACAAAATAATAATATGACGATACTACAAATATGAAATAAGAGAGATTAGAAAAACTTATATTGATCGAGGCACGCGTAAAGCGCTCTCCTAAGAGAATATATGTCCCCGCTTGCACTGAGTTGTGTGACATTTCACTCCCAAGATACAACGATCATCCATGGAAGCTTTGTGTGCAGCTAAAGCTTTCCACACGAATCAAGAACCGCTCGTATGCTCGAAATATTAGATACTCAAACTATATCTCACTTAGCTTGTAAAACAACACAAGCAACACTTCCTACTCTTGTGGTTTTCTACACCATATATATAGGTTTGTGTTTTGAATTTTTTGTTATTATATAATGATTAGTAGAACTTTATAGTTTCTTGGCTTTGTCGTATTGTGATTGTTACCAGAAAATTTTGTTAAGTGTTGTACTTTTAAGGCACATTTTGTAGATCAGGCCTAGAGCACGTCAAACCCTTGGGCCGGTCCTGAACTGAACAAAGGGTACCAGGAGTATATGCTTCTTGCATGTCATCAGTTAATATTCATGGATTCAAATTCACCTCTTGTATCAATTGTAATTTTCTTTCATGTGATGCGAAAACATGAAGAAGCAGTTTGAGGTAGACAAGCATGTAGATCTTTGTTTGCACTTTGCTGAGATAGGGGACTCCATCCATATGGGGAATGCCACTTGCCCTTATGCCCACTGAGATGCCCTAAAACACTTCCCCACTAATTAATAGTAGCACATTGGATTTTTATCACGGCCTCACGTGTACATATGGTAGATAACATGAAGAAAAAATCTTTGGCACGCCCCCTTTGGAAAGAGGTGTTCGGCATGCTCCTTTACGTATATTATTGGTACTTGTTATGTACAAGCCATTATGAATTTTAGAAAAATTTTCTATTCACGGTAACTTACCAAAAAATACGTAATAATTGTACCAAAATCATTCGTAACAAGACTGCCATAGATAGTGAATTCTTAAAAATCCATAACGATTCTTAACTTGACCAAAACCATACATAACTAGTATCAAAATCATACGTACGTAACAAGTACTAAAATAATATGTAATGGGACGTACTGTACGCCCATTTTCAAGATGGCTCTTCTGCTATGCAATCTGGAGTTTGAACCGCATGCAGAGAACATTGCATGCATTCTCGGCCGTTCATCTGCATTTTGTGATGAATCAAATTTGACCCTGTCAAATATTAGTGATGGTAAGGATCTTTCAAAAAACCTGAATCCAATCCAAAAACCAATCTGGATCACTCTTGAGAGAAGTCGAGCATATGCATATACATGTACTATATATTCCAGAAGAGATGAGTTGGTGATTTGAATGAGTGGGACATCCTCATCATGCACCTTAATATTACCCTAAAAGCATTGAATGCTTGTGCAGGCTAATGGCTACAGGGACAGAACAGATACAGCTACCTCGCCCCTCCCCATTCCCCACACTTCCATGCATCCAAGCTCTCGATCTTTCCATTTCCCTTTCTTTCCAAACCATTCAATGGTTATTTTTAGTAGTAGATCTTTTGAACGGTATACTTGGAGAGCAAATTTGTTCACCCTGGCTTTGTTCACTCTCGGGAGGGTGTGTTCATTCTGCATCTTAATTCGATGATTGAAATCATTCATTGTCTAAATGCACGATGGCAAAAACCACTCCGTCTAGCAAAGGTAAAACCCGAAAAGGAAAAGTTGGCAAGACATCAACAAATTACATCCCCCCAACATCAAAAGACCACTCCGATATTACATACTCACCAAATACTAGCAAAAAATAGAGAAAGAGAGTGTTGAAGTATGATAAGGAAAACTTAATTTTGCAAGTGAAAGAGCCATCAAATTCTTGGGGCCACCGGGGTTATGCCCGGTCGTTACTTTCACGGTCTCGGAATTAGTTAAAGTGTGCCCAAGTTAGCCCGGACATCCAGTTATCAAAAGAAAAAAAATTTGCATATCATACTTCACTATGATAATTGGGGCCGGTTCCGGGGACACAAATTTTGACACAAGTTTTAACATTTCATCTCAACCATTGCAACCAATGGCTGAGATTAGAAGCTTATGTATGTGCTCTCTCTTCCCCTCCTCTCATTCACACCTAATCTCTTCCTCTTCCCCCTCCCTACTCTGACACCCACATCTCCAGCGAGCCCCATCATCTCCGGCGAGCCCCATTTGTGGTTAGTAGCTACCTGGCATAAAAAAATCCAGCGATCAACAAAAATACTACTTCAATCAATAAATCCAATACAAACTTACCCACAAAAGAAAAAGAAAAAAAAAAAAAAAACTCAATCGGGATCATTTACGGCCAAACACACATCACAAGATGATGGAACAGATGTAAAAAAAATGATGATGGAAAAGAGACTGGCCCATCTATGTCAATTTACGGCATTTTAAAACCAATTAGTGAGTTGAAATCCTAGCAGTATTTAAAACTTTCAGTAGATGGAATTCGTGTTCGTATGGAAGCTTTGCCCAGGATGGAACCCCACTGTCAGTCACAACCTCAAGACAAATCGAGGACGTCCAGGCAAATCAAGCACGACACCGACAAGCTTTCGTCCCTCGTTTAGAATATCAGAATCTTCCAAGACAATTCCGCAAGCCCTAACTGACTATATATACATGTATGCAAATAAGTCGTCACAATCTCATGGGTATCAATATTTTCGATTAATCCGATGAAGCTTTATAGATAGTTCTGAATATCTGCTGAGTAGAAGCGATTTGAGGTTGGAAGTTTCGCTATGTGGGTATTGTGTGGAGATATTAAACCTCCTTTCTCTCTCGACCCACTACTCTCTCTCTCTCTCTACTCACTGGTTGCTCTCTCGCCATCTAACTGGAGATGGGGTCGCCGGAGATGTAGGTCACCGGAGTGGGGAAGGGAAAGAGAATTATAGGTACGGTAGAGAGATATTAGGTGTGAATGAGAGGAGGGGAAGAGAGAGAACATACATAAACTTCTAATCTCAGCCCTTGGTTTCAATGGCTGAGATGGAGTGTCAAAACTTGTGTCAAAATTTGTGTCCCCGGAACTGGCTCCATGATAATTTATGCCTAGTTAAGTACTTACATGCTCTCCATTGTTGTGTCACACATGTCCAAGTTATGTTTGCACTATATGTCACGTGTATGATTTATGTGTTACTATGTTAAATACCTAGGATAATGTTTAGGGACTCAAAATTTAGGTTAAGGGTCAATGCGAAAATATTGTTGGGTCTTTATCTGATGAGAATGTCTTGTGGGGATTTATTAGTAATTACATCACTTCTCTAACCTATACATAAAAAGAGGGAAGGGCGGGCAGCCATTTGGCCCATTTCGTCTGCCACTTTGCCTTTAAGTGAAGTCCGGTCAAGGTTCTTGGGCAGATGGGCGGGCAGGGACAGGAGTGAAATACTTCAAAAGTATAATGGCAACACTGTGGTTTGACAGAAGCCAAGGCGGTTGTAGCTTTTTTCGTTTCTTCTGCTCAATTTTCTCCTGATCGACGTGGTCCTTGGATCAGGTACTGTTGAAGTGGCGGATTGTCCTTGATCTACTGTTGCAGGCTGCAGCGGCGATGGCAGTCCTTCGAGTACTGTATCGACGCCATGGAAGTACACACGCATAGGGTTTTCTCGATGGCGTCGTACTGTCCTACTGTTCTAGCGGCCGGTGATAAGGAGAGGGTGTACTTGAAATGTCCTACAAATATTGTAGGAACGGCGTTCTACTGTTTAACCCGCAGTGTATAAAAACGAACAGATGTTCAGGTGTTGATCGAAGGAGGAAATCGATTGTTCCTTAATATATACAGACAGAAAAGGAACGTACTCCGAATCTTCATCCTCGCTTCGTCAACCATCATTAGCAGTTGCTGGCCAATTTCCACCACGAGAGAGTACCCCCAATCGATTCCTGATAACATTTGCAAATATCTGCTGCTCTGGAACCATGTGGAGTTTTCAATCGCATTTCTTCGGCAAAGACATTCACTAGGTACTTTCTCTACCTATCTCTTCCATAAATTAGGGCTTTCTTTTTTTCCCTTCAATTTCACGTGTTTGTGAATAATCGCATTTCATCCTTTTGTTTTTTGTTTTTTCTCTACCTTTCTCTGCCATTTTGTTTTTTGCTTTTAAACTTCAAAGACATTCACTACTGAACTATTTGTCCCTTGTTTATTTGAGCTACATTTGTGAACTATTGTTAGCCTTTGTGGAGTACTTTTTTCTTGGTTGAAATTAATCAGCTGCGGATTGGAGACAGTTAATCACCTCCTTCTTCAATGCATTTGTGTTTGGTTTGTGTGGTCATCTATTATCATATGATGGGGATTGGAATAGGTGTCAAAGGGGTCACTCAAAAAGTTGTTTGAATGGCGGAGAGGGTGTACATTGAAGAGAAGCGGAGGTAAGGAATACAGGGCTTTGTGAGAGATTATTCCAAACATAGTCATTTGGTCAGTTTGGAAAACAAGAAATGAGCTCATTTTTTAAAAAACTAGAAACTTAACTGGGAGAGATTAGTAGAGAACATAAAATTAAGGATAGTTTTTTGGGTAAAGATCAATTATGGCAGATCCCATTCTCGATTGAAGTTATTGCTTTTAGGGTTCAGAGCATTAGGGGAAGTTTCTACCTAAACCAGAGGAAGCAGCTTCGGATTTAATTCCTTGTGTACTCAACAATTTGGTTGATGTATAGTTTAGGTGGGTGTTAGCACCTTGCCAAAATTTTTTGCAAGGGTTTGGAAGCAGAGGATGGGCTTTGCAAGGAAGGGGGTGCCAACATTGTTGAGATCGTTTTCTTGCCTTGATGCCTTTTTCTTCCCTTCTCCTTTTAATCTCTTGTACTCTTAATAAAAATAATTTTCTTCGCAATTTAAAAGAAAAAAAAAATTTGTTCTGTACTTGACTACTCACCTGCTCCTCTTAATTCATCTAACGATTGCTTAGGGAAAAAATTCATCCATCATTTTTAATGATCAAATAGTGTCCCAACCCGATGGTAAGACCTGTCTCAATTTGTATGCAAGGTTTGTGATAAAAAAATTAGTTCTCCATTATTTCACCAGTATGTTGGTTCCAAAAATCTTGAGCCATAATAGAACAGCTTGGAGAGTTAATTTCTAGGAAGGACACCCATTGAAATATTTGAGGCTGTAGCTTGGGTGGTTAGAGGTTGCTTTTCTTCCCCGCGTCAAAAGAAATAGATCAAGAACTGAATGAATATTTTAAACTAAAAAATCTACATCTACTAAGTAATGTATGACCAAAGACATTCTTAATCTTTGGGATATTACCCTTTCCATTCTCTTGTATTTTGGTCAACTTACACAGATTTTACATGTATAACTACTAACACACAAGAAATATACAACCTCTGTGAAAGATTCTCCAATTCATGGAAGCATTGAGCTACATTTTCAGTGACGGAGAATCGTACAATTGTCTTCATTAATAGAAAAAGAGTAAGGCTTTGCCTGATATGTGGTAGGCACCTCCTAAATAATAAATTAAGTACGCTGAGCTCAACTTGGTTTATTTGGCAAATTCTCCCATGCTATTTTACAATTGTTATATTTTTTAGTGTTATACATTGGAAGAACCACAACAAGAATTGCATGAACTTGTACATGGTGATGTCATTTTAACTTTATTCAACAAATGTGGAATATTAATGAATGCAAGTGTTTTCCTTCAACTCTTGTGCATACCTCTCTGGCTCTCTGTTTATTCCTTGAACTCAATGCTACCAATTGTGAATGTTGAGATATATGCATCATCGCGGTTAGGGCTTCAAGCTTCTTTTATGCAATATAAACTCGAGATATGTCTTATACTAAAGACAGTTTTTTATGAGCTTCTTAGATTACCTATGTATGTATATATATTCCTTTCCTTTTTTGTCAACATATCACGTTGCATACCTCCTTGCTGGCTACTTTATATCCTCTTGGAATTTTAGACTGCCATCTTTCTACCAAGTATATAGTGCTACGACATTTTTTTTTATTGGAGTACTATTACATGTGGACTACTGATTTATCAATGTTCTTGCTTTACATGATTGGAGCTATTAGATTTTTTTGTGTAATGCAGATAACATTACAACTCATGGGTGTAACTATCAGCATCCCACTTTGTTAGGAATGAGTACTTTGTTGTTCTGCTTTTCGAATATGATGGTCTAGCTTCCCAATTATCATAAAACTTTAAACCTATATTTTCTTCTCTTTGTTATGAAATTACTTTCTTCTGGGATGATACCTATGTGAATAAGTTTTGAAAAGCTTTACTTGCGCATTTGCTACTTTGGAAAGTATGGAGGATTTATATGAAGAAGAGATTAAATTTAGATGGATGTATGGAATATTTGTGTACTTCTTGTGTTCTTACAAAACCCTATTAAAATTGAGAATGGTTGTGACTATTTGAATTGACCTCCTCTCTTACTATATTGTGCTAAACAATTTACATTATGCATCTGACCAAAAATGTCTTCTTCATAGTTTTCTAGGGATTGGAGATAACAGAAAAAGAGGTAGCGGGAGAGATGGAGCGCCTTAAGGCTTAAGCAGGAACTTCAAGAACTCATCGTAAAGATGAAAAGGCAGGGCAAAGCTAAAGTAAGCCATTCACAAAGATTTTACACCAAGATAACGTATGTGTTGTTGCTTGATGCAACAATAATTTGCTATTAATTTAGTGAAGCTCTCAACCCGAAACAACTTCTTCTTTTGTTAGTTGTACTAGCCATGCCAATTGCTTTTTTTCATGCTCATGAATTGACTTCCATATTCACTAGCAAGATTCGCGGGCTTTGTCCTTCTTTCTCTGTTGTTTACTTTCTATGGTAGCGAGGTTAGTTTTGGCATTTATTTGGTTCTTGGTTAGAATTGGGTACTTGTACTGTGGTCTTGTGAGGGGAAGTCTACCGGAATTCCGGATTTACAGTTTCTGTGGAGTACTTGTAGTACTCTTGGTGCGTCATTGATTAGGTATTTTGTGTTTTTAAATTCGTTGGTTCTTTGCAGCTGTTTTTGGTACTTTATCTCCCACCACCTCAGATGAAAAGAAAAAAAAGAACACTCACCACCTCACAAGAAAGAGTATTGAGGTTTAGCATTCATCACAAGAAGAAAGAGAGTACACTTTTATTTCTGCTTTGCTTCCATATTTTTTGGGGGATTAATATTGGACAGTCATAGCGTATAAATTCTCACTGTTGGTGCAACTGTTGACGTAGGATTTGTACTCAATTCCTACTATCTTCGTTTAGAAACAAACAAGTTAGAGACAACATTAGGTCGCCGCTCTCGCTTTCTTTCTCCTCTTCTCCCTCATTGCCTAAGGTATATCTCTGGTTTCAATAGCTTCGATCTCGTTTACTCGAATCTTGTTTTGAATTGATTTCAATCGATTTGGACCTCTTTGTTTTCTTTTACTACTTGTTGCGATGATCCAATTTTGTTCTCTGATCTCATGTATGGATATGATTTGGACTCTCCATGTTTGGAGATCTACAGGTTCTTCACCTTGTTCTTATGTTCTTCATAAGTCTACTCATGCAGTAAAGCCCACTTCATTTCGTAATTCCCACTCAATATTTTTCAGGCATGTGCAGAATCATAGTTTGGATTGAGTTTTTAACGTAAATGGAATGTGCAGAATCAAAATCACATTGTTAATGCTCCTTCTTTGCCTCTAGAATTATTTTCCTTGCAGTTTTGGGTGGATTTGAGATGGGCAATCTAAATGCCCTGTATTAAATATGCATAGATGGATGGAAAAAATCAAAGTGGCTTTCCCTTTCAGCTTGTTGGCTTTTGTTTGTGTGGGATATTAATTAATCTAGGCATTTGAGACAAAGTCAAGACATATGTAATTGGTAACATATGAAGAGATAAAAAAAATAAGCAAGCTTACATATCCAAAGCTGCTTAGTCTGGAATTCGTTGGCCGTCTACACCAAGTTAGGAATTGAAGCACCCATTCCCTTTGCCTCGAATGTGTTCTCTACAACCAAGTGTTCAGACCAAATTGGTATATCGGTCAAGCCCTTGGTCTTCTGTGGTTCTGAACCAGCTCCACCTAGGATTACAACAAATGTCAAGCATAGTTTGCAGGTCTTAAAGCTATGCAAGGTGAGTTCTCAAGTCTCAATTGAGATATGTAACAATTGTACTGAAATCTTGTCTCTTATGTAACAAATGGCACACCTAAACCTGCTACCAGGTACTGCCGAAAGAAGGTGAAGAAGCAAGACCTCCCAGAAGATGACTCAGAGCTCTATCTTGACCCTACTTTGGCACTTTACAAGTAAGACATGTTGTAGGTTTTGTTATGTTTTAAATTATATAAACTTGTGCCATTTAGAATCACATATGTTGTATGCTCAATTGGTACATCACAGACGAAGGTTCCAGACTGGTCTTCCTGTCATTCTTGTTGATGGGTATAACGTATGCGGCTATTGGGCGAAGCTGAAGAAACATGTATGACAACCGTTACTATTACTATTTGTTTGCTTCCCCCCCCCCCCCCCCCCCCCCCCCCCCCCCCTTCTCAATATGTATTGAACCTAACTGGCGCTGTTCACTTTATCGGATTTTTCAGCATGTCTGAAAGGTTCAGGAGTTCAGTGGCCCACTTCTTCGGTCCCTCATTTCATAACCTTTAAGGCTGCTCAAGAGGAGAAGACAGCGAAGGTCACGTCTGGCCCTGCTGCTTCTGGATTCATAACTATATCTACTGGTGATGTATATGATGCCACTCAAAAATGCCCCTCGGGTGAAATCCAGGTTTTGTTTCTTTCCTTTGAACAAGCATGTAATTGCATTTTTAGGGTAGCAGGGTATCATATCTGAATTGAAAGCTTTGACAATGATCACTTGAAATTTTGACAAGTTTGTCCTTTTTGTGAAGCCTTTTTCAACTTCTGTTGCATTCCTTGGATTTTATGAGAATGGGGAAACTGAGATCATTAAGTGTGCAATTATCAGTGTTGTGATCTTTCAACGGTGTTGTGATCTTCTTGTTCCAACTTCCATGTTAAAGAAATGCTATTAATTAAGATATGTTCTCCAAAGGTTTTACTTGATGAAAAAAGTCTCCAATTGTCAATTCCATAATTTCTTACTATCTGATGTCTGATCTGTAACTAAGTCAATTTACCTAACCGTAGCTACTTATAAGAAGGTGATTTGATCTCTGCACCACCTATTGAATTTAAAGTAACAGTATTATGTTCTGAACAGGTGATGTTTGATACATTTAAGGACCCACGCGTCCATCGCTTAACACACATAAAACACATCTTAAGTTTAAATAAAAAACTTCGGAGCTGATGATGTAAATTACAACCCTTTCACCATAGTTACTTAAATTTTTTCTCAATGCTCATTGTTGTGTTTGCCACGCTATAGAGCAGATTATATTCGACCCTCTTTTTCTATCTATCTGGATTTTTTTTTCCGCTGCTTTTACACGCATAATTTGCAAAGAATGGTGTTGAAGTGAAGCCACAAAAGAATGCTCCAAGTGTCCTGGAACCTCTAATTGGCAATGAGAAAGATGGTTTTGACGCAAAAATAATTTTTATCATTTGATTTTGCTCATCTTTGTTCCATTAGTAGTTGGGCTATTCCTATTTATGGATGGGGTATGGCATTAGTACATAATAGGCTTTGATGAGATTCTTTTGTGATGGATTGCTAATATTTTTTGGAGTAAGAATGCTCTCGAGTGTCCTGGAACTTCATCATTCGGGTTGCTCTTTAGTATCAAATCTGTAATGGGACTCCAAATGCCAATGTTTCTTACTACTATGTCTTTCTTGTAATGGATTCAGTAACTTTAAGTAATTTGTACAAATCTATTCCAATTTCGGATATAGCAAGAGCTTGACTTGTTTCAACGTATATGCAAAGAAATGTGGACAGTATGGAATCAAAGGAATGCATGCATTTTTGTCTAAGGAAATCCAAGTGTTACTTTGAGTCTCGGGTGTTCTTGTGTCTTGAATCATAGCGGGTCTCATGAAGGGTGTATTTAAGCTCAGAAATCATGTGGTGGTACTGGTATAAATATTTGCATTGCTCTGATGATGTGAAAATGCTGTTGTAACTTGGGGCCACTACTCCAATCCAAATCCATTGCTCGTGCTGTTATGGCTCGAGTAGCTATAGCTGCCGTTACACAAGTATTCAATGTGCAGCTTTGTAGGAGATGCTGTGATTTTAGAGAAGTTTGGATCTAGATTCATGGGTAATTTGATGCAGTTCAAGGTGCTATTAATGTATAGATGCCAGTTTCTTTGTTTTGCAAAAGAAATGGCATGGGATGAGTTTTTTCAGGATATTCTCTGCTGTAATTTTTTGGAAACAGAGCCGGTGGAAAAAAGAAAACTGGCTTGGATGCAGTTCAAGGGTGCTAGATTCTTAATTTGATTTGAATGCCAAACTTTACGAGCAAATTATGATCAATCTTTATTTGTCTTATTTACGTTGGAGACTAACTTGAACCAACTATATTTACCCCCTTCCCCCTTTCTAGAAGTAGGAACTAGGAAATAATGGTTGCATGATCTCACGAATTACTTGCTATTAGTCAAGACTATCATAAGAAAACAACTCTAAATTTCAGGGTTTTCTTCCCCATTTGGGTGGTGGATTGCTCACATTATACTATGATGCTAAATTAGACTTGTGTAGTTGTTTGTTGACATGTGTGGAAGAGATGGGAAAACAGACTAAAACTGTAATTTGCAGTTCTTTGTGGCAGGTTTCTTCAACAACCATCATTGTCAAGAGAGCAGGGACATATGCTTGGACTCGCAGAAGCTCGAGAGTGGGGGAAGAGTATGCATGAACCGTCACATCAGCAATTGGTCGTTTCGCATCCACTGAGCTCCCTCTTCAACGTGTTGTTCTTCCTCCAGTATGGTCTTTTATTAGCTTTTAGTGTGAACAGGCACTTTTGATGTTTAGTTATTTGACTTATTCAGCATGAAAAGAGAACTACAAACTTACTTTTTTTCATTCTTGGTTTATCAGATTCTGCAGCTGTTGACTGATTCTAATCACGGTGTCCGAGAAGCAGCAATGTCATGCATTGAGGTTTGTAAATTCCATCCCATTAAAATCCACTAGATCTGAATGTGTATGGGATGAACATGACTGTCACGGTTTACGCAGTTGTTGTTTCAACTGTATTTTTAGCTTTTTGTTTTGCTGACAGGCAAGAAAAATAATTTAGCCGATGATAGATATGAAAATAGGTGCACAGAAGGTGGGGTCAAGAATTCCATTGATGAAAAAGGCAGTTAAAAAAACAAAGAAAGACTAATCCTCTAACTCCTTCCTCTGATACCTAGAAACAATAAACGACAAACTCCCTTTGGTGGGAGGAAAGACCGATATTAGAAAGGACAAATTGCCTCTTTCTTTTTGATGTTCTAGCTTGGTTACATTAGATAGTTCATCCTCTCATGTTATCTGAAGCAGTTCCTTTGATAATGTATGTGTTAAAGTCAACTACTGAAACATGCTCCTAATACATGCATGTGCATAGCTCATGCTTCCGTGCTAAAAACTTTGGGTATATATGAATGCAAATTATATAATCTACGTGTATCCACTAAGTTCTCGTCACTTGAAAATCAACGGGCATGGTACGTGTCCAATGCATGCACTGGATTCTTTGTAAATAGTGTTTGAGTTTAGGGTTTCCATCGTTTTGGGTGATATACATCAGGAAGATTTTGAGTTTTGTTTTTGTTCATCCAAGCAAATTAAAAAACATTAAGGCATTTGTTTTCGGTGAGAGTTTCAACTCGCGATTGTCTGCTATCTTGTGCAGTTTCGTACTAGGTTCAAAAATTTTGATGTTGGACATTAGAATCTGTCGGTTGTGTTGAATACCTTCGAAGTGTAGTTTTATACCAAGTTATGCAAAATTGTTGATGTAGAACATTAATTGGGATCTGTAGGTGTTGTTGAATAGCTTCAAAGTTCAGCCTTCAAGTGATGAAGAAGGTAATGCCAATAATCTTGAGGATGAACAGTCAACTGAATGGTCGGAAGTAAGGCAGTTTGCAGAGTTCCGAAGATCTTTTAGAATAGGTTTAAGTTGTTTTAAGATGTGATTCTAGAATCTGCTAATGATGTTGTAAAATGTAATGACAAATTTATGATAACCCCAACGAGAATCGCAGGGTCATGTCATTGTTTTGGATCTGTAATTGTAATATTAGATGGAACTCCATGATATTCTGTCTCACTTTTGATATTGGATTGAACTTCTTGGTATTCTGTCGATCGGGAAAAAAAAAAAAAGTTGATATTCTGTCTCTGTGTTTTATATACTACTTTCTGTCGAATGTTCAAGTAGCAAGTGGTTGAGCAGGGCAAATCAATCTGATAATATGTTGCTTGGACGCCGAAAATTCTTTTAAGCTGTGTTTGGATCAAGGATTTGGGTGAAGAAAAAGGAAAATAATATGGAAAAGTTAGCAGTTCACAAATACAGCCTTAGGCCCAGTTTTCTAAATGATTTTAGCACCCAGGTGCTAAAATTATGATATTTTAAATAAAAAAAATGAAATGATTCCGTGTATCTTTTTCGATTTTTTTTGCAACAAATTAAAGTACACGAGGAGTATTTTAAGTTGGTGCGAAAAAAATCGAAAAACGATACATGAAACCACTTCATTTTTTTATTTGAAATATCATGATTTTAGCACCTGGGTGCTAAAATCTTTTGGAAAACTGGGCCTAATAGGCATGGTCCAGAGTGTTAAATCCATCTGCGTTTACAAAAAAAAAAAAAGAAATTCATTTGCCTTCAAGTTCTCTTTTTTTTATTCGTTTGCCTTCCAAGTAAAAGCATCTCCATCTTTTGCTCAATTGTTTACCCAAATTTGAATAAAATTTTAAGTAAAAACTTGATCTAATATGAAACATTCCAATAAATAAAAGCAAATGTAGCCATTAATTTAAGTAGAGACTTCATTAATGACATAATGTCAATCTTCAAAATCGCCTACCAGAAATCTTTATAATGGCAAACTCCTCTCTAGGGAAGCCCAAGTTCTTTTCCAATCCTTCATTTTGTAACTAAACAGGATACTCCCCTTTTATTCCAATCCACCTTACAAACTCTCTTGAGTAAAATTTTAAGTAAAAACTTGATCTAATATGCAACATACAAAAGCAAATGTAGCTATAAATTTAAGAAAAGACTTCATTAATGATATAACGTTAGCCTTCAAAATTGTCTAGCAGAAATCTTTAGATTACCAACCTCCTTACACCTGAAAGTTACTTTTGCCAATTTCAAGACAACCTGAGGTGCATTTTCGTGAGCCTCTCGCATATTTGAGCTCCATCACTGAACAAAATTCCAAGAACGAAACACTACAAACTGAAACCAAAACTGATACAAAATTTTAAATACGTATCCATCTCCGAATCTAAGTTAAAAAAACCTATATCTAAAAACAAAACTTTCATTGAAAGTAGTGAACAAGAACACAAAAGGCGTACTTAAAAACTCCACTTACTGATATAGCAATGTGACTGAACAAAACAACAAAATGTATGAAACTTCAAAAACACTAACAATCAAACAACACTTTTCAGCACTGAACAATCCTTAACCACTGAGCACACGGTGACGTGCGAAGCACGTCGGACTAAACTAGTATTGAGAAAAATCAGCGCACTGGTTGCTTGATGTACCTCTCAATATTGGGTCACTGAAGCCCGTGTCCTGACAAGAATTTGGGCCGATCCAAGTTTATTTTGAGCCCATTGAATGTTATTATTCAAAAAGTCCACAAGCCGATTTGTATGAACTCAACAGGAGTTCACTTGGGTATCCTTCATAGATAATTCATTTGAAAAGAAGAAAAACTATAAGCACTAGTAGAGGGTGTTTGGGCGACTGATTATTGCATTTTCACATTCTTATTATCTCTTTTTACCTGTTTGGCCGACTTATCAGAAAACCCATTCTTTGAAAATGCATTCTCCAGTTTTGAAGTTCCAGGCCAAAAGCCAGAAGTTGCTCTGGACCTCCTTTTTCAATTCTACTTTTCATTTTGCATTTTCCCATCAATTTCTCTTCCATTCCTGCCCCTTTGTTTACGTTACTTCTAGATCCCCTTTCTTCCACCACACAACGCAAATCTCAGGAGAGAGAGGAGGAAGCCACAAATTACCGTCTTTAATTTCTTACCTCTGTCTTCAATTTCTAAGCAGGGCTTGATTTTTGGTGTGCTTTTTGCTTCCTGAGACCGAAATGGTACCGAAAAAAAGGAAGGGAAAAGAGAGATGGGTGCTCAAATTTCCTGAAATTTGGAATTGGAATTTGGGGTGGAAGAGAGAGAGAGTGACCTGAGGTGGGTAGAAATTTCGAGATGATTTGGAAGGAAGTAGTATCTTCTTCCAGTTTGATGCATTATGTACCCTCAATGTTTCGGAAATTACGGGATGTGCCATTGGTTTTGAGACCCGACTCTATGGGCTTTTTTTGATTAACGAAAAATTCTTTGGACCATTTTTGTTTTTATTTTTATTTTTTGGGCAATTACTTCAATTTTACACATTTCTTATTGAGTATGGGAGCTTTCATTTACCGCCAAAAAAAAGTGTATATAAAAAAAAAATTCCAATTTTTTTTTTTTCAAAATTGGATGGTCAAGTTTACAAAAGTATTTACACCATGACTTTTAAAAAAATTGCTAAAAACAATATCCGTACACATTCTTAATACCATAATTAATAAACAAGGGCAAAATGGTAAATAATTAATCCATAACTCATTTTCATCATTGTTCTCCCAAACACTACAACTTTGCAAAATACATTCTGCACATTTCTCCCAAACACTCCGTCCAAATTCAAAACACATTTTGTCCATAATCCAAAAAGCCAAAAAGCCAAAAAGTTGAAAATGAAAAGCTGAAAAGTAGGCTCCCAAACACCCCCGTACTTGTACTACCAATTAGGGGCGGCCTAACTTCTATGAAGGCCTAAGGCGAAATTTGAGTGGAGACCTTTAAGAGTTGTATTAAATTTTTTAACGAAATGTACCTATTTTTTTCATTTGATAATTGTAAAGTTATTACTCATGGACTGCCTTGTCTCTAACGAATACAATTGCAGTATTTTACACAAAATGTGAAAGTATTAGAGTTGCCCAATAACCCCTGCTGATATATGTCGTATGACAAAACCTAAAAAGATCAGACAAAAAGTTTTTTTTTTTTTTTTTTCAAAGAATCAATAGGCCTATTACCTTAATGGGCCTTAAATGAAAGTGATGCCTTTAAAAATTGGAGGCCTTAGGCAGTAGCCATAATGGTCTATGCTTGGACTACCCCCACTAACAAATCTCATACGGGTAATGTGAGATTCAGGTTCATTTATGGGTGGCATGACCCACAAAATATATGTGTGAGAGTTTGTATAGTTGTTGGTCCAAGTATTTGTGAGTATTAGCAAACCTGTTTCACAAATATTTTAAGAACAAATCTTTTTTTTCCCTTGACTTCACAAATGTGAATAGAGTCGCTCCCCACCTTGAACTCTATAATACACCAATTAAGTCTTATAGATAAGACCTCTCACTTATATAAATGCCACATCATTCTGAATATACGTCGGAAAATAGAAACATGGATGAAATTCTACTTTTGTAACCAAACCAACCAACAAAGCAAGTAATAGGAATTGAAGAACGATGATGAACATTGGAAAACTTTTCAATGGGTAAAAACTTTGTGAAGAAATCAAAAATTATAAATAGACGTCGTCTTGCTATAAAACGACCACTCTATTGACCCAAGATCGGCCTCTCTATTGACCCAAGATCAATCTGTCGACTCCTTGTTCACCACAGCAAGTATTTGATTGCCATTGCCTTGAATCGTGAAGCCTTCTGAGATATTTCTAGAAATCGACTAAAAGTCGAATATACTAGCTGAATCAATGACTTCAAAAACTTCTTGGAGTTGTACGTAATTGTTACTCAATGATCCATAGTTCTCATTGATACTCCAAGACTCAAAGTTAAGACCCCATTGAATATTTCTCTCCTTCAAAAACGCATTTGAGACTGCTCTAATTGCTCAAGCAATTTTTGTCCATTAAGTCTTCTGGAGAAAATGCTTAACATATCATTATACTGTTGCTGAAAAACGCCAAAATTGCTCAAGCAATTTTTGTCCATTAAGTCTTCTGGAGAAAATGCTTAACAGATGCTTGAGCACTTTCTGTCGCTTCAATCGAAAAAACTTGGAAACCCCAACATATCATTATACTGCTGCTGAAAAACGCCAAAGTTGCTCAAGCAATCTCTATCCATTAAGTTTGATGGATAAAGTGCTTAACAGATGCTTGAGCACTTTCTGCTGCTTCTTTTTTTCTTCGATTGTGAACACCCGAAACTTACCCAAACTTATCGAACTACCACTCAAATACATTGCCCATTGATTCCATTTTATATACCTAAACAAACACTCTAAAATAATAGTAAGAAAAAGAAAATATAACTCAACAAAATAGGTGAACATATAAATGTGTGTTTTAACATAAAATTATCTACCGCAAAAGAGCTCGGCCTATGAAACAAATGAAGAACAAAATGATAGAGATATTGGATAAGATAGTCAACAGGGGCCATTCACATTATGGGTACTTAAACTACTCATCATACCATTGCAACAAAGACAAAGCAACTCGTCTTTGTTGGATTGATAAGAAATGAGTCTTTTTCTTCCCCCATATAGCTGCGGCTAATATGTATTGTGGAGTACCGTTATAACGACTGCTATCATCATTCATTAACAGCCCATCTTGTAGAATATGATTGACGCAACTTGTCAATTGTTTTTGAACACCACTGTGTGATTGATTCGTTATTCTCTTTTCTATACAAGAGGTGCTGAGTTTGAGTCCTCGATCATGGAGGAGGTGCAAGACTTCCATTATAACCACTCACTACTAGGAATTCAAAAAAATAGAACTGCTCGCGAGTAGCCTGGGCTCGCTCATTAATGCTCAGCTGGGCTCAGCTCGTTTAGTAATCCACCCGAGCTTGAGCTTGAGTTTTGGGCTCCTCTAGTAAACGAGCCAAGCTTTACACTCCGAAACTCGGCTCAGATCGAAAAAGCTCAACTCGTATGTGTACGCTTGGCTGAGTTATATAGACTCGTTTAGCAAATGAACCAGACTCAATTCATTTACCACCGAGCCGAGCCTTGAATCCTAAATCCAGGATACTTCTAAAAATCCACTAGAAGTCGACTATACTAGTTGAATCAATGACTTTCAATGATCCATAGATCTCACTGATATTCCAAGATTCGAAGTAAAGACTCCCTTGAATATTTCTCTCCTTCAAAAATAGACGGCCCTAATATGCTTGGTACCTTGAAAACACTAAAATATCATTACACAGCTGCTGAAAAAAGCCAAAGTTCCTCGAGCTTTTTCTGTCCATTAAGTCTGTTGGATAAAGTGCTAGATAGATGCTTGAGCATTTTCTGTTGCTTCTTTCTTTCTATTCTGAACACTCGAAACTTAACCCAAACCTATCGAACTACCACAAAGCAAGTAATAGGAATTGAAGAACGATGATGAACACTGGAAAACTTTTCAATGGGTAAATACGTGAAGAAATCAAAAATTATAAATAGACATCGTCTTGCTATAAAACGACCACTCTATTGACCCAAGATCGACCTCTCTATTGACTCAAGATCAATCTGTCGACTCCTTGTTCACCACACCAAGTATTTGATTGCCAATGCCTTGAATCCTGAAACCTTCTGAGATATTTCTAGAAATCGACTAAAAGTCGACTATACTAGTTGAATCAATGACTTCAGAAACTTCTTGGAGTTGTACGTAATGGTTACTCAATGATCCATAGATCTCATTGATACTCCTAGACTCAAAGTTAAGACCCCATTGAATATTTCTCTCCTTCAAAAACGCGTTTGAGATTGCTCTAATATGCTTGGGAACTTGGAAACCCCAACATATCATTATACTGTTGCTGAAAAACGCCAAAGTTGCTCAAGCAATTTTTGTCCATTAAGTCTTCTGGATAAAGTGCTTAACAGATGCTTGAGCACTTTCTACCGCTTCAATCGAAAAAACTTGGAAATCCCAACATATCATTCTACTACTGCTAAAAACGCCAAAGTTGCTCAAGCAATCTCTGTCCATTAAGTCTGATGGATAAAGTGCTTAACAGATGCTTGAGCACTTTTTGTTGCTTCTTTCTTTCTTCGATTGGGAACACCCGAAACTTACCCAAACCTATCGAACTACCACTCAAATACATTGCCCATTGATTCCATTCTATATACCTAAACAAACACTCTAAAATAATAGTAAGAAAAAAGAAAATATAACTCAACGAAATAGGTGAACATATAAATATGTGTTTTAACATAAAATTACCCACCGCAAAAGAGCTCAGCCTATGAAACAAATGAAGAGCAAAATGACAGAGATATTGGATAAGATTGTCAACAGGGGCCATTCAGATTGTGAGTACTTAAACTACTCATCATACCATTGCAACAAAGACAAAGCAACTCGTCTTTGTTGGATTGATAAGAAAATGAGTCTTTTTCTTCCCCCATATAGCTGCGGCTAATATGTATTGTGGAATACCGTTATAACGACTGCTATCATCATTCATTAACAGCCCATCTTGTAGAATAAGATTGACGCAACTTGTCAATTGTTTTTGAACACCACTGTGTGATGATTCGTTATTCTCTTTTCTAAAGAAGAGGTGCTGAGTTTGAGTCCTCGATCATGGAGGAGGTGCAAGACTTCCATTATAACCACTCACTACTAGGAATTCAAACAAATAGAACTGCTCGCGAGTAGCCTAGGCTCGCTCATTAACGCTCAGTTGGGCTCAGCTGGTTTAGTAATTCATGCGAGCTTGAGCTTGAGTTTTGGGCTCCTCTAGTAAACGAGCCAAGCTTTACACTCCGAAGCTCGGCTCAGATCGAAAAAGCTCGGCTCGTATGTGTACACTTGGCTGAGTTATAAAGGCTCGTTTAACAAATGAACCAGACTCGACTCATTTACCACCGAGCCGAGCCTTGAATCCTAAATCCGGGATATATACTTCTAAAAATCCACGAGAAGTCGACTATACTAGTTGAATCAATGACTTTCAATGATCCATAGATCTAACTGATATTCCAAGATTCAAAGTAAAGACTCCCTCGAATATTTCTCTCCTTCAAAAATAGACGGCTCTAATATGCTTGGTACCTTGAAAACACTAAAATATCATTACACAGCTGCTGAAAAACACCAAAGTTGCTCGAGCTTTTTCTGTCCATTAAGTCTGTTGGATAAAGTGCTAGATAAATGCTTGAGCATTTTTTGTTGCTTCTTTCCTTCTATTTTGAACACCCGAAACTTAACCCAAACCTATCGAACTACCACTCAAATACATTGATCTATTGATTCCATTCTATATACATAAACAAACACTCTAAAATAATAAGAAAACGAAAGTATAACTCAATAGAAAAGGTGAACCTGTAAATGTGTATTTTAATATGAAATTGTCTACCACCACAGAAGAGCTCGGCCTATGAAACAAATGAAGAACAAAATGGTAGAGATATTGGACAAGATTGTAAACAGGGGCCATTCAGATTATGAGTACTTAAACAACTCATCAATCATCATACCACTGCAACAAAGACATGGATTCGAAGACCATTTACTACATGTTGGTCCCTCAATGATTTGGAATTAAAAGTTTATTTCTCTGTGGGATGGCAACAATGAACAAAACTCAAGCCTATCCCCTAAATAATAAATATATAGGGACCACCTCAATTTCTCTCTCTCTCTCTCTCTACGTTTTTCTTTTCCCTCTTTCCATTCTCCACGCTGCCCAAAACACTGAATTCAATTTTCTTGTTGTGCTTTTCGGGTCACACACGCATACCAACACACACAAGAAATCTCAAAAAAAACTCCATCGTATATATCTACACAATACATACACATGGAAAACCTCTTCGGGGAGCTACAACCGGCTCCCACTCCGAGGGAAGCCACAAACCGGCTCTCCCTTTCGCACTCTCAGCCTGTCTCACTCACATTATGCTACCACACACTAATAAGAGTAACAACAAGAGTATTTATAATCCTATGGCTATTTGAAAGAAACCCTAGACAACCTTGGGCCTAAGCTCATCCGGCCCTCACGGGGTGGATCCCAACATCTCTCACTACAATTTTCTTTTGCCTCCTTTCCATTCTCCATCTGCCAAACATCTCGTGAAGACCTCACCCACATCCGCTGGTACTGCCCACTTTTCCGTTATAACCTCTGGAATACCTCTGGAAAATCAGGTGGACTTAGAATCCTATTTTTATTCTGTATTAATTTGGGTTAATGCATGTTTAGAAAAATATGTTTTATATTCGTGAACCTTGAAATTCCAAAATTTTGATATTTATGTTGTGGCACCCTCGCATATAAAATCTTGATTCCGTCTCTATTTGGATTGATAAAGAAATGAGTCCTTTTCTTTCCCTATATAACTGTGGCTAATATGTCTTGTGGAAAATACCATTATAGCCAAATACGGAACCAGAAATTCCACTATATAGCAGCGAATATTTTTTCCAAAATACTTTGCAGGGGCAAACTTATAGGAGTATAAATCATAGGTTTTTTTTTCTCTTTCTATATGATACTCGAGGTTTTTTTTCCTTCTAGGGGGCGACCTCCCTGATTGGCCCCTCTCTGGCTCCATCCCTGATTATAACGGCTGCTAACATCCTTCAATAACAGCCCATCTTATAGCATATGACTGATGCAGCTTGTCAATTGTTTTGAACACCACAGTTAGTGTGTTGATTCATTACTCTCTCTTCTAAGAAAGGGGTGCTGAGTTCGAGTCCTAGATCATGGAGGAGGTGTAAGACTCCCGTTATAACCACTAACTACTAGGGCTACAAACGAATCGACCTACTCACGAGCAGCTAGGGGCTTGACTCGTTTAGTAATCGACCCCAACGAGCTTGAGTTTTGGGCTCCTTTAGTAAACAAGCCGAGCTTTACTCTCCGAAGCTCGGCTCGGATCGAAAAAAACTTGGCTCGTATGTGTAGGCTTGGCTTAGTTATAAAGGCTCGTTCAGTAAATGAACTGGGCTCGGCTCATTTACAGCCTAGCCGAGCTCAAGTTTTTAGCTTGTTTAGTAACAGAGCCAGACTCGAGCACAACAAAGCTCGACTCGGCTCGTTTACAACCCTACTAACTGCTAACCTCTAACATCCTATCTTCTAGAAAAAGAAAAAACGATTGACATAGTGTCTCACCCTACAATGTGAACAAATGAGGCCCACTGATAGTGAGTTTTTTGAACATAGACCTGTGGGCTGTGGCCCTGACCCTGCCACCACCACTCGGAGATTTTTCCATTGGAGTAATGCTTTAGAGCTTTTTTCTATCACATGCATTTACATATTTTGTATGGTTGAAATTCGTGTAAATGTGGGCTGGAAAAGGCCTCCTTAATAATGATCCAAGAAATAAATTTCCCCACCTCAACCAAGTTAACTGACCAACATATGCTATTGGTTTTTTTTTTTTTAATCAGAAAAAGAAGAAGTAAGGCATTCTTTTATTTGTTAAGCTAGCTGATGACTGGCTTAACAGTTGAAATTGAGTGAATTCTCAAGTTTTGGAGAAGTGGGCCCCTACAAGTGTTATAGAAATCGACGAAACCAATACACACATTAAGTGCGAAGAATAATCAGGCAAAAAACCAATAACGCAAGATATAGATTTTGTGTGGTTCTCTAATTATGCCAGTACATTTACGGCTCATTCCGATATTCATTATGTATGGAATGAAGAATGCAGTATGAATCATATAAGCTCTGCATCATTAATTACCGTAAAAGCCAGCGAAACGCAAGTTACACTATATCAAGCTTCACAAACCCAATACATAGATGGGTTTGAAGCCCCTCATCAACTTACGCATCATTTTATGTTACAGGGTAGTTGGACAATTATTAACACTGTCAAAATAATGATTTGTTACTCATAATTACCAACCAATCAAGATTAGGAGGTATAAACCCATGTCAAATGCCTCCAACAAGCCATGGAGCTTTCATTAAGTAATCCTATCGTTACTTAACACTTTATAATTAGGCAACTGTCCAACCAATCGTTTCCAAAGCCCAAATAATGGCCCAATAGCCTAAGAATACTTAACTTAACCTTATGTACTTAAATCTAAGCCCATTAATCATACAATTTTCGTTACAAGAAAATGCCTATTAAACGTAGAATTTCGATTCAGGAAAAAAATGACACTGATGAATACAAGATTATTTTCGTCCAAGGTGACCTTGCCTGGAAGCAATTAAAAACATCATTTTCTTTTTCTGATAATTGAAGGGACAAATTTGGAAGCAAAAACAAACTGTACTCCCGTGATTGAAGCTCCAATAATTCTTGAATTAGTGGAACAATTTGGGGACGAGGGAAGACTGTTGTGCAGCCTATGCGCAGGTGCTGTGCAGAATCACAGCCGTCCACAAGTGTTTTCAACATTCGGATTGAATCACGGGAATAGTTAAGCGCAGGTGTTGTGCAGAATCACAGCCGTCCACAAGTGTTTTCAACTTTCGGATTGAAAACAAACTATTCGCGCGAATAGTTTGTTTGAAATTTGGGCCGTCCATCCAAGCAACGGACGGCCTAGATTCTGCACAGCACCTGTTGTGCACAAGTTGTACAACAGCCTCCCCGCGTCCACAATTTGGTGTGGAGAAATGCTTTAAATCATAACATGCACTCAGGTAGAAATCATCCATTTTTTTTATTTTGCTTCTTTACAAAGATTAATCGGTTAGTGCTTTTGTGGGATATTGGGAGGGGGGGGGGGGGGGGGGGGGGGGGGGGGGGGGGGGTGGGGAGGAGTGATTATATAGTATAATTGAAGAGCTAAATTTGATATAGTGGGTCCGACTCGTCGACGTAGATTGTGGACATTATGAGAATATAGGATGATCGGAATGGCGGATGCAATATCTATAACCCGAAGCACATGTATTTTCTATCTTGATAACAACAAATACATTTTGTAAGTGTATATTGTTTAGAGGAAGAGACTAAGATTGGGTGTAAATGTGTAATTGGCATGTAATTTTATACACCCAATCAAAAAATGGAAGATAACTTGGAATTTTTAAGGGGTTTTTCCACATATATATGAAATTTAACAACTATTTCGTCACCCAAGAGTACGAGCGTCCCTCATATCATTCTTTTCAATTTAACCTATAAAATTAGTACAATATGCGAGAAAATTTGGAGTGGTGCAGCGGTCCGGGCACCCATTGTGTCGACCCCCGGGAAGATTTGATTCTTAGAAAGTCCAAAATTGTGGACCCTATTAAGCATTTGGTCTTCTCTTATCTTGTGGGCCTGAAAGTTTTTTGTTATTGATAATTAACAAATTGTGTGATTTTTTATGTTGGGACTAACAGGATAAGTTCTGTGTGTCTAAAAGAAAAAAAAGGAATAAAAAGATTGTCCTAAAATGTCATGGGAAGACAAGGTCATTTAAATGAGGGCGCAAGGATTGAATTTCACTATTTTATTTGGTTGGTTATGAAACTGACCAAAAAATGAAAAGAAAGCCTTGGAAATGATTTTCGATACAAATTGAAAAAATTACAAATACGCGTAATTATATTTTTCATTTTTTTTTGTCTAATAAATTTAAGACTGGGGCATAGCTTGACAGGTTCGAATCATGAAAATGAATTTAGAGAACTATTTATAGTTAAAACGAAAAGGACCAAGAGATCTGTGGAGAACTATGAAAATTTAAATTGCCTCCATCAAAATCTTGATAATTTTACTTTAGCTCTTAGTTTTTTTATAAAAAAAAAAATCACCATAATTCCTCCCAGCGCAAAGTAAATTTGCATATGCCCCCCTCTTTATTAACTTCCTGCCTCCAAGGCAAGATATTAATTTATTTACCAACCAATATACTAGATCCATCAATTTTTTCTTTCCAAAATTGGAAACAACTTTATCACCATCTGCTATTGGTGGTTAGGTGGAATTAAGTAAAAAAAAAGAATTAATTTTATTCTTACCAATCAGATTTAGGGAAACAAAAAAGCCCTTATGCTGGTAAGATGAAAACTCGAATTATTACCTTATTTGGTAAGCACAAGTGGTAGGATGTTGCCAAGTAAAACAAATTATTTGAGCTTGACTCGTGTTTGTTATTGCAGAATACTAGTTTTGTTGAAGGCATTACCACGGTAATAAGTTTGAGTATATTTTGGTTACAACTTACAAAGCACTTTGGTTAGGTGAGAGAAACTTATTTACAGACCCTCTGTGAACCAAAAAATTGTGGAAAACCAATGGCAAGCTGTCACGGCTACAACTTTAATGATCGTAGTTAACCCTTCAATGGAAGAGATAAGGGTGGAAAAGATTTGAAACAGACAAATCTTTGTAACTCTTCCATTTAACAATAATCTCTTCAGTAGAAGAGTTCTCTAACTAGTTGATGTGAGACATGATGTGAGTTGATGTTGGTGAATCAGAAATTTCTGCATTATCCGTGAATAAGTTTTTATGTGGTTAGACATGTTACAACATACTTTGCAAATTTGAAGGATAATGACATCTTAAGATCAGAGGAAATTGACAAAATCTTGTCTTTCAATCCATGATATTTTTGTTGAGGAATCGCCAGTTCTTCCCTTAAAACGAAAGGTAACTTAAAACGAAAGGTAACTTCTATTCTGTATTGTGCCTATTCAATACCTTTGACACAATACAAAAAAATACGCATATGAAGCACGAATTAGAATCAACTTATTTAGGCTACTATGCATCGAGCTTTAATAACCCACTACGCATTCAGAAATACAAGGGGTACAGACCCATATGTACAGACCGTATACAGATGGGGTCAAGGAATTTGAATAAAATGGGGTGATTTTGGATCAAGCTCATATAGTCGTCCGATTGTCTCGATTCCCTCATAGCCCACTTGGAATTCGATTTTGAGATGAATGAACGGTTCGGATTCATCGTTTGGGACCCACAACAAAGTCCCCGAAGTGGTCGGTACTGCCGGTCAGTACCTTAATTAGAACGGTTCCTATGCATTTGCCAAGCTCATTTTTTTGAAAGGGGTCCTCTAACTTTTGCGGGCAGTTAATAATAGTACATAAATGATGAATGCCTAAAAATGGGTAGATGGGGGCCTATAAATTTCATTAGCTGAAAAATAGACTTCTAGGCAACCACATTTATATCGATGACTAGCTTCCCAGGTAGCCTTAAGGGTTAGTTTGGTTAGTTGGTGGGTTTATTCCTTACACAAATGACCAGTGTTCGATTTTTTAGATTAGACAGCAAAAGAATAATTTCGTGTGAATTCCCTAGTCTCAGTGTGTATGACGTCCTACCTTTAACCGGACTAGGATAGAGATTAATCAAGATACGCGTAAACATGGACGGAGGTGCAAGAGGGGCGGTGGCCCTGGCCCCTCCCCAATTCTAAAAGTTTACCAGTTTTATATATAATATAATTATTATTTAGCTGGTTAGTATAAATAATCATTGAAAATTTAAATAATGTTGACTTGATATAACTAAAAATTAATAATTCTATATTGTCACGCAAATTATTCTCAATTTCTTTCATAGACAAAAATAAATATTACACATGAGTGTTGTAATTGTCAACTAAAAACAAAGCAATGTCATATACAATAACGTATGTACTGCACATGCAAGCTACACAATACGTTGAGTACATTTTCGGTGAAAATATTTTCCTTAAGTTGGCCCCCTCGATTTAATATTCTGGCTCCCCCACTACGCGTAAGATCGGTTGAACCCCTGATGTAGTTTACTACTTTACTGTAGGAATAGATACAGATTATTTAAGACTGAATAAAGCGGTGGCTGTTGTATTCCATTTCACTGAGCTAAGCAAGAATTAGAACCTCTTTGATAATCACTTTAGAAATTTTTTATTTTTTTTCTCTCAGCTAGCTATCACTTTTAAAAATCACCTAAGAAACTTAACTTGGCAAAGTATCAATAAGCAATAAATTAAAAGCCCCTTATCTCTTACTCTATCTCTAAATAGCCCTTAAAAAAGTTAAGATACTGTCAGGTTATATTATCAACTATGCATTACCAGCATCCGAGCAAGACAACAATAAAAAAAATAAAAACAAATGCAGATGTAATGACGAGAAAAAATCGTGAAAAAGTATGAAGGGGAGTGTGGAAATAACTTCTCGTATAAGTTCTTCTAAGTGCCAACATTGTATCGAGGTTAAATGTACTACTTAATGAGAATATGGCGATAAATGTTGCAAGAACAATCTATCAAAAATAAAGAGAAGATGAAAAGAGTAAAGTGTTACCCAAATGCTCACCAACGGAGGGAATTAACTAAAGTTCCGGGCATTACTTATTTCACCATCATCATGTGACAATCTGCGTAGATTCTTGAAATTGAACTTTTATTTGACAGAAAGTTTAAACGTGAAAAACACATTGTAATAGTACAAGATGGTTATAGATAGTGATCATGCATATGACATTGCTCCGATGGAAATTGTTTCGTCCAATATTCGTAACAACAAAATTGGAATACCGAAAAATTGGTGGATTATGCTATGTAAAAATAACATAGAGTGTTAATTTGGAAAGGTACTTAAAAGGATGTAAAATATTTTCTGTATGCGTCGAAGGCATAAGTTCTCTTCCTTTTCTTATACGCCTTGCATTTGTGAAACATGAAAAAGAATCCATCTTGTTTGCTTCTTTCTAAGTCTCTTATATAATGATCTTACTTCCTTTAGCAAAACAAGAGTCTTGAGACAATTACTAGTACAAATTTGCAAGAAGTTTGAGCATCTGCAAAAATAATCTCTTTTTTTGTTTGTGACTAATGTGTATCTTGTACTCCTTTAATTACACAAAAAGGGCAAGTGGTCTTATATAATGATCTTACTTCCTTTAGCAAAACAAGAGTCTTGAGACAATTACTAGTACAAATTTGCAAGAAGTTTGAGTATCCGCAAAAATAATTTATTTTTTTGTTTGTGATTAATGTCTATCTTGTACTCCTTTAATTACACAAAAAGAGCAAGTGGAGTGGAGTGCAGTTAGTGCCTCCCTTATACTCCCATGCACATGGGCAGGGTTCGATTCCCGTAAGCACCCATCCCCCTCCCCAAATTCCCTATGATAGAGTAGATTAGGATTAAAGAATGGCAAAAAAAAATTAAAATTACACAAAAAGAAATATAAACAAGAAAAACAACCACTATTGCCGGATTTGGGGAGCCTATAGTGCCCCAAAACATTATAGAGTTGTTGGCTCTTGATCCGACCGTTCATCTCCGCAATCGATATATGGTTCAGATTCATGGATGTATTCTTACCGCTAATAGTTAATGAAAAAATCCTAGATCTCATAGGTTTATTGATTTGCTATTTATGAAACCCTAATCAAATATCTGAAAATCAATAATATGAATTAATCAAGCAAACGAAAGCAACCAAACATATGAACACCAAGTGCTTTGACTGCCACTGCCCACAATCCTTTTGTTTGCATCGATCCTGGAATCCATCGAAGATCTTGTATTGCCTAGGAATCCTTCTTAGGACTTTTCTCAAAAAGATGATTATCGATGATGTGTCAAACTTCTTGAAGATGAACTTAATTTAAGGATAAGGCACTTACAAACCTTCATAGTTCTTCAAGATTCATAAACCGTAGCACCCAATAGTGTTTTAATAATGAATAAAAGCGCAGGGAACAAAGTGTGGATGCTCCGTTAACTCAAAATGACCTAATGGCTATGGCTGTGTTTGGTTAGATACTTTGGTTTAGTTTTGATGATGTCAGCAGGTGTAATGAGTGGAAAACGAACAAGGCCTATGTATTTTATAGCTGCTGAATTCAGCCATTTCAGCTTAATGTTTTGCTCGAGCAAAAAATGTAACAAAACCAGTCAAAATGTTTGCTGACTGACAGAATTGAAAATGCTTAAGCTAAACCAATTGCTGAAAATTCTTGAACCAAGCATGCTGCTATTGACATCTTTTTTAACGCATTCATTAATCCATCTGAACTAAAAAACTACTGCACTCAAACACAATAAATTTAAAATGATTCATTTCCACAATTCTAAAACACACTCTAGAAAAATAAGAAAAAAGAAATACAACTCAATAAATTGGGATACTTGCAAATATGTGTTTTGGTCATGGACGTGCCAACCAAAAAGGAGCTCGGTTTATGAAGCTTACAATTAACAAACATATTTAAACCATTGATTGCGAAGATGAACTATGAGATCGGGGACGGATCCGGATCCTCTATGAGGATTTCTCTGTGAGGATCTTGTGAGGGTTTTGCTATGGGTTTGACAACAAGCCAAAAAGGAGATCCAATGGCTCACACAACCCCCTTCCAAAAAAAAGAACCTGGGGATAATATAATATTTGCAATTGAGTTCTACTTGTTTTTTTTATTTTTCTGTGAATAATTTCGTAATCTCTGTTATTTTAATTTTTCTGTCAATTTTATGGAGAGCTAAATCTAAGATTAATTATATATATATATAGTAGTAGTTTAATGGTGACTCGTGGGTAAGCAGACTAGGATCCGGATCCTTTATGAAAAAGTTCTTGGATTATAAACGGAATACGTAAAATTGTTTGGATAATATCTTCAAAATATATTTTGTTCAAAATGTAAATGATAATTGACTTAGATCAAACGCCCTCATAACCGATTTTCATTTCTGTTTTATTTGTTCATCTCTCATATGTGACATTATGTGGTTAACTTCGATCCTCAAATTTTTTTTTTCATTGAACATCTTATTGATCCTCTATTGACTAAAAACATTTCAATCATGAAATCAAACATTATTATCCAATTGATTGGGTGACAAAAATCTGATAAAACGAAGCATTTTTCGAAATAGATGTCTAAAAGTACATGATTAAAACGTAAATTTTGGATTATAAAAAAATTTCAATCATGAAATCAAACATTATTATCCAAATTGATTAGGTGATAGAAATCTAAATAAAACGAGGCATTTTTTCGAAGCAGATGTCAAAAAGTACTTGATTGAAATATAAATTTTGGATTATAAACAAAATACGTAAAAGTATTTGGGTAATATCTTCATAATATATTCTACAAAGAATTTTTTTTCAGTGAATATATAATCAGTCCAAGAATTTTGATTTAAAAACAAGAAAGGGGGTTGTGAGCCATTGGATCTCCTTTTTTGTGTGTTGTCAAACCCACATCAAAACCCTCACAAGATCCTCATAGAGGATCCAGATGCGGGGACTATAAGCATGTACATTGGCACAGAAATTGCCTTTGTTAGCTCTAGTAGAATTAATTTGCTTGGAAAACGGTCAAAGTTTAGAGTTGCATGTTACGTGACACATTAATTTCGTTCCCTAAAAAAGATACTGTAAATGCTAGCAAGAGAGAGAGAGAGATTTTATATTTTCCACCATTACAGGCAGTTTTTCAAGAAAAATAGTCAAATAGGAGTCCTATAAATAAACATGAATATTGCATTGTATTTATGAAATAATTGATCTTAATTTGAGGACTTACCATATATTAACAATGTTCAATTACCTATGGGTAAATATCATAATTTATTACACTCCACGTTTATGTTGCTTAAATACCCTTTTTACTTGTTTGGAGGACATCTTTTCCCTTGTGACAAACAAAGTCATCCAAGCTAAGCCTCCTAGTAACCACCCAAACATAACTTTAGTAATTAACATTCACCAAAATCACACTTTGACAAATTTAAATTCAATTTCCACAAACAAATCCTTACACTTTAATTTGGTTAAGTGGGGCTATCACATTTTCCATCCACCTCCAATTAATGAGGCTAACAGAAATCAAGCATAAAGGACGCATGCGATGTTTTCTACGATGTTTCAATTTAAAGTGAAAGAGACTCACTTGTTTTTCTTTCTTTCTTTTTTTTTTTTTTTTTTTGTGGTGATGCTATGGAGAAAAAAAGAAAAGGAAAAAGGTTCGAAAAAAAATGTCATGCGTTGCTTACACCCATATTTTACGTTTTTTCATGTGACGCCCATACTTTATGTTGCCCTTACAAATGCCAAAATAATTAAAAAAAAAATACACGAAACTGAACCACATTATAAATTCTGGGGGTGCTTGGCCAATGACTTTTTGCACTTTCAACTTTTTTTTTTTTGAAAGCCCATCCCCAAAACATATTCTAATAGAATGCGGTTTCAGTTTTTGACAGTAAAGGCCAGAAGTGAAAAGTAACTTTGGAGGAGCATTGCAACCTCACATTTTACTTCCAAAACACAACAATTCTTTCAAAACACATTTTGTACATTTCTCTCAAACCCTCATATCAGATTCAAAATACATTCTGATAATAATTTAAAAAGTCAAAAAGCTAAAAAATTAAAAATGGAAAGTAAAAAAATAAGGCTTCCAAACACCCCTCACATACTACATGAGTTCACTAATAATCCGACACGGCAGGAAAGAGATTTTCGTAAACTGATGAATAACATCATAAATTCACGTAGCACCTACCTCATTCACACATGCGACCTTGACCTTATCAAATTTATCTCATGAGTTTTCTAAAGAGTCTTTGTGTGGCAACCTACTTTCAAGTTTTCATTTTTGTATTTTTGAGTTTTAATTGTTTGGCTGGAAAACAAAAAACTTATTCTGTCAAAATGTGATCTTGAGAGCACAAGTGAAAAGTAAGGTGAAAGGAGCTTTTTGACTTTTCATTTTTCATTTTTCCTATTTTGGTTAACAAAAAAACTTTCAGAATGTATTCTGTCCATATCCTCAAACGCTACTCCTGTTACAAAATGCATTCTTCACATTTCTCTCAAATACTATGTTATATTCAGAATATATTCTAACCATAATCCAAAACTAAAAAATTACTAAAAAAAATAAAAACGAAAAATTGTGAATGAGCCTCTCAACCCCCCATAAAGAGACGTGACAAATTTCTTTAATATCGTCCCATGTCTTTAGCAAAGGCACGAAGATTCTTAAATTGGACGAACTGTATCACAGGGTGAGGCCCCCACTTTTTAAGGGCAAGTGGGCCCCACACCCACTTAAGATCTTTAAAAGCAGTTGAGCTTCCCTTTTCCCTCTCCCCCTCAACTCAACCATCCCCTTAACTCTCTGCAACTCCTCTCTCCAAATTAATTCCACAATTTATACTGATTGTATTTGTATATTTCATAGAACACAACTCTTTCTCTCTCTGCTGCTGCTGCTGCTGCTGCTGCTGCTCATTTTTAGAGAGAGAATAAAGTGAAGAACAAAGACAAGAAAAGAGAAAGTGGAGAGAGAAGGGTCACGGGGCGCAATGTACAACAGCATGTCGAGAATCAACAGTGTTTTACTCCCTATGATTGCCTTATTTTTCTGGGTTTTTTCTTCTTCGGTCACGGCCGATGTTTCGTACGACGACAAGGCCTTCATCATCGACGGCCACCGAAAAATTCTCATTTCCGGATCAATTCATTACCCAAGAAGCACCCCCGAGGTACAATTTATATTTGTTGCTGCAGAGTTTTCCGGCCTGTGCGCTTAATGGGTACTGCAGTTTTTACCGATTCTGTTTTCGTAATTTGCATTGCATTTGGATTTTTATTTTTTGGAGAATTTTTATGTAATATGGTTTTGGGTAATTGGGTTGATTGTAGATGTGGCCTGATCTTATCCAAAAAGCAAAAGATGGGGGATTGGATGTGATACAGACGTATGTGTTTTGGAATGGACACGAACCTTCACCTGGCCAGGTAGTGAGAAAAAACCCTTTGTTTCCTTTTTCTTCTTTTGAAAAATTATGTACGGTGCTTTATCTTTTTATCTGAAAATTTCTCGTCTTTTCATACTGGACTAACTTTTTGGCGCCGGAGAGAGTACAAGCTTTCCATTCAGAATTGCAAAGCTGAGATTTTTATGTTATGTTTTTTTTATTTTTTTATTTGCAGTATTATTTTGAGGGGAGGTACGATTTGGTTCGGTTCATCAAAGTGGTGCAACAAGCAGGCCTTTATGTTCATCTTCGAATCGGCCCTTATGTTTGTGCTGAATGGAATTTTGGGTAATGCTAACAACTATTCGCATGTAGTACAATAATATTTGTCGTATTATTCGATATCTAACCAATTGGTGATACGGATATGCCAATGCGTATAATCGCGAATGCAAATGCTTGTCTAAAATTTGTAACTTTTCGGGCTCATTTATACGCACAAAAGTTTGTTAGATTCAGTAAATCACTGTTTCTGGTATGTTTGGATGCAGGGGATTCCCTGTTTGGCTGAAATATGTTCCAGGAATTGCTTTTAGAACAGACAATGAGCCTTTTAAGGTTTGATGTCCCACAATACATTAAAGCACTGCACTGTTTTCCTATATATGACATGTTTGGATCATGGGTTTCGTGAAAGAAAAAAAAAAAAAAAAAAGGGCCAAAGTTAAGAAGTAGTAAAAACTAAAAAGGATTTATTTGAATATATTTTTTGCATTGATTTTCTTTTATATCCACAAATCCTAAATCCAAACACGCGCACTAATTAATCGTTTAATTTCTGCATGGACTATCTTAAAGGCGGCAATGGAAAAATTTACTGCAAAAATCGTCAACATGATGAAGTCAGAAAATTTGTTCGAGCCTCAAGGGGGTCCAATTATCATGTCTCAGGTTTGAATATTATCTGTTCCCATTTTTTTTTTCGTCGAAAAAATGAATTGTTTCAATCATTTTATTTGTGCCATGTTACTTGAGCTAGAAGTGAAATTTACCCAGATAAATTTACACGTTTGGTTATTTGCAAAGGACAGATAGAGAACGAATATGGACCGATCGAATGGGAAATTCATGCTCCCGGTAAGGCTTATGCAAAATGGGCAGCAGAAATGGCTGTAGGTCTCGGCACCGGTGTACCGTGGATAATGTGCAAACAAGATGATGCTCCTGATCAAATTGTGAGCATTTCCCATTCTTTGGTTTTGTTATTTTTGTTTCTTGTTTTCCTTTTTGTTGGGGCTGTTGAACATGATGTTTTCCAATTGGCAGACCTCCAAACAAGACTCAAGTGGATTTGTTTTCCTGTCATTATAACAGAGATTCTGTAATTATTTGTTTTCCTGTCATTGTATATGGTAAGAATTTTTGAAAAATAATATGAAAGAAAAAGTGGATGGCTTGACTTTGACTGGACCGAGGAGGGGATTAGTAGAGGTGCGCGTAAACTGGTCTGGACACCCTTGACCGTCGGGGAAAAAATGTGAACTATATTGCTTGTTGCTTCATATATTTGACATTTTGTTGGATTTGCAATTAGTAATTGTCTAAGTGCAAGCAGCTATGTTAATATCTCTCTCTCTCTCTCTCTCTCTCTCTCTCTCTCTCTCTCAGTGAATTATTTTTCATCTTGCAGATAGACACTTGCAATGGTTTTTACTGCGAAGGCTTTAGACCGCACAAGGCCTCTAACCCTAAAATGTGGACTGAGGCCTGGACTGGTTGGTAAGTCCATCTTTGTCCATTTCTTTCTCTCTGGGACCGTTCGACGGGACTAACAGTGAAGGGATATATAATCTCATAAGATATGATGGTTTCTACGATTAACGGTGAAGGATTATATAACCGAAATACGTTTTCTCTAGCTCGTAAGAACTTTAACGAAACACCAGAATATGGTACCTTAGATAAGTAGTATAATACAATGTTCATATCCGGTCAAACAAACAGATCATGAGTAGTTGAAAATCGGATAAATTCGCACTTTAGTCCGCATTTCGTAATTTGATTGGTTTCTTTCCACAGGTATACAAGGTTTGGAGGTCCAGCTCCAAATAGACCAGTTGAGGACTTGGCATTTTCTGTTGCCAGGTTTATACAGAATAACGGGTCTTTTGTTAATTACTATATGGTGAGGCCTATTTTCACTATTGTGTTTCTTGATAAAAATGAGCCAGCTCAATTATACAATGGTTTTGACACAGTTTGATTCATATTCATTTTCTGCAATTCAAATTTCTGCACCAGTATCATGGTGGAACAAATTTTGGCCGAACAGCTACTGGTCGCTTCGTTGCCACTACCTACGATTATGATGCCCCGATTGATGAATATGGTATGATATTCGATTCTTGTTTGCTCTCTTCTCTCCTATTCAAATATGGTGTATAAATTTTGAAACGATCGACGTGACTGTTAGAGACCAAGGATTTTGTGATTTCAACAACAAAATCTTAATAGTGAGATTCTGTCTGTCGTATATTTTTCGACTCTTATGTCGCGAATTATGAATTTTTTTTTTTTTTCTGACTATAATGGATTATATCTGCAAGGACTACTAAGGGAACCAAAATGGGGACACTTGAGAGATTTGCATAGAGCCATCAAGCTATGTGAACCTGCTTTAGTTTCCACATATCCTACAGTGTCTTGGCCTGGCAATAATCTGGAGGTTAGATTCGAAATCCGAGCATTTTCAGCTACTTTCCAGTTAAGCAAATCTACTGCTGTTTTCTAGTGAGCTGCTTTTTGACAAATGAAACTAGCTCTTTTTCTTCTTCTCTTCATTTTCCAGGTTCATGTATTCAAGTCGAAATCTGCTTGTGCTGCATTTCTTGCAAACTATGACACAAAATCTTCGGCAACTGTGACATTTGGAAATAAGCAATATGATCTGCCGCCTTGGTCAGTCAGCATTCTTCCTGACTGCAAAACTGAAGTTTTCAACACAGCAAGGGTAAGGAATTTGCCTCTTCCCACTCTCTGTAAAACATGAAAAATTGCTTTTTTCGCACAACTGATTTTTGAAAATTTTATGAAAACAACCTAAAAATGTTTTTGGGCTTTTGAAAAACTGAGAAAACGATGCGAATACAATGAACATAAAGACATTACCAAACACTCCTATCTCTTTTTCAAGAAAGGGCTTTCATGCCTGGTCAAAATTGTTCGCAGATTAGCTCCCAAAGTTCGAAGACGAAGATGGAACCTCTAAGTACCACAGCATTGGATTGGCAATCATACAATGAAGAAACTGTCTCCGCGGATGATTCAGACACACTAGCAACTAATGGACTATGGGAGCAAGTCAACGTGACAAGAGATGCCTCGGACTACTTGTGGTACCTCACCGAGTGAGTGTTACTTTAGGCTTATTTTCATTGCAAATTTGACAATACATGCCAGCATATTGGATAGTTTAAACAGATTTTCCTGTTTTTGTTTTCGCTCATTGCAGTGTGAATATACAACCGGATGAAGGATTTCTAGGTAACGGACAGTCTCCAGTTCTTACGGTCATGTCAGCTGGCCATGCTTTGCACGTTTTTATCAATGGGCAACTCTCAGGTAGTTGGACTTGTTGAGCATTTTCCATAAAATGGTGAATACTTTCAACGAATGGACTTTCTCTGAATGATTGGAACTTATGAAAATTAAGATAAAGGAAAGGAAATGAAATAGCAATATTTCTTCCTTTGGTCCGGTCTCTTTTGGCACTTGGGAGAGAAATGAAACATAGTCCGTGGAAAAATGAGTGGAAAGTTATTTTCCTCCTCTCTTTCCTTTCATTCATTTTCTTTCTCATGATTAACATCAAGCAAGAGAAAACTATTTTCCTTCTAACTTTCCTTTTACTTCCTATTTCGGTGACAGGCACTGTGTATGGGGGACTAGAGAATCCAAAGCTGACATTTAGTGACAATGTGAAGTTGAGAGCTGGCATTAACAAGATATCTTTACTAAGCGTCGCTGTTGGTCTTCCGGTTAGTTCTTTCTCCTTCTAATTAAAGTTACATTTTTTGGATTATTTGACGATACTGGAAATGTCATTTTTTCTGGATCAAATTTCAGAATGTTGGTCTGCATTTTGAGACATGGAATGCTGGTGTTCTTGGCCCTGTCACATTGAAGGGTCTTAATGAGGGGACTAGAGACTTGACAAACCAAAAGTGGTCTTACAAGGTTTGTTTTCACAATAGCTTGTGAATCTGTGATCCACTTTTTATGAGGCAATAACAAATCTCGAAATGCAATAAAGCGAAAAACTCGTTGTTATCATATTGGCTTCTTTCCAGCAAAAATAGTTTCCTGAATTTGAAAACATCTATCCCGTGTTTTCTTATATACAGATTCTTACACAAGAACTTCGTATGTACAAGTTTCGAAAGTCAGCAACCAAACAAAGCAGACTAACTGTATGTTCCAATGCAGGTTGGTTTAGAAGGTGAAGCTTTAGGTCTCCATACAATTAGTGGAAGTTCCTCTGTAGAGTGGGTTGAAGGATCATCATTGGCTCAAAAGCAGCCCATGACATGGTACAAGGTGATCATAACTCAATTTCCCGATGCGTAATACCTGTCCATTGCTATTCTATAAGGTGCAGAGATATGGAAAGGAATCTATGAAGCACTTTCTAATTCCTCTTATTGGGTTTCCAGACAACATTGAATGCACCTGAAGGAAATGATCCACTGGCTTTGGATATGAATGGGATGGGGAAGGGCCTAATATGGTTAAATGGAGAAAGCGTTGGGCGCCATTGGCCTGGATATATAGCAAAGGGTAACTGCAACGGCTGTTACTATGCCGGGACTTTTACGGAGAACAAATGCCAAAGTAATTGTGGAGAACCCTCTCAGAGATGGTAAGGATGATTTAGTGTGGACAACCAACAAATTTTGCTTTTGTTTCCATTGAAAACCGCCAAATGTTTTTGTTTCGTAATTTTAAGTTTTCTGCTTTTGTATCCATTGAAAACTGCCAGAATGTCCTTCTTTCCTAGCTTAAGGGTTTTCTGCTTATTCTGGTAAGCCTGATGAAAGGGTGTTAATTTTAGGTACCACATTCCCCGATCGTGGCTAAAACCAAGCGGGAATCTATTGGTTGTCTTTGAAGAATGGGGCGGTGACCCTAACGCGATTTCTTTGGTTAGAAGGAGGACTGAAAGTGTTTGCGCTGATATTTATGAAGGGCAGCCGAGTCTCAAGAACTTGCGAATGGCAGCCTCTGGACGACGTGATAAACTACAATCAAAAGCCCATTTGTGGTGTCCACCGGGGCAAAAAATCTCTGATATTAAGTTTGCTAGCTATGGATTGCCACAAGGAACATGTGGAAACTTTCGGGAGGGAAGTTGTAATGCTCACAAGTCGTATGATGCGCTCAAAAGGGTATGTTTCAAAACCACAGCTATTGTATGATCGAATACTTTTCACTTTTGCATGACAACAAGTGTTAGAAGTCTAAAATAATTTGTCAGATTGCTTTTTTGCTGAACTTCTGCTTTTTTGTCAAAACCAATGTTTGAGATGCTAACTCGATTTAATCATTTCTTCTGTTCTGGTCCTTCAGTATCTTAGTTGAACACTTCTTATTTTCGTAATTATTGAATGGGTCTTGAGCAGAATTGCATCGGGCATCAATCTTGTTCAGTTAGCGTAGTTCCTAAAGTTTTCGGAGGAGATCCATGTCCAAACAGCGCGAAGAAGCTCTCAGTTGAGGCCATCTGCAGCTGAAATCATGTTAGACCAAATAATGGAGTAGTTCTGATAACAGTTTCTAGCTTATGGTTCATTTGTACAGTCATTCATAATGTATACCCATTGGCCAACTAGACATTGTGAAGGCCTGGAAATAAGGTTTCAATTCTTTGCCTTGCGGTACATGAAGGTGAAAAAAAGGGATTACAGACAAGTACTGTCAAAGGTTTCGGTCCAAAGAAGTTCTACGTCAAATCATTCAGCTTCCAGATGTAGTTTCATTGCGTACTCTTTTCGAGAGCAACAACATATACAAGAGCAGCTTATTAAGTTTCCATACAGTTTGTGTATTGAATAAATGAACATTTGATCCTCATTTCCGAATAATAACAAAAAGGCCTGTGTAACTAACTCTACAAAATCTGAGCCATCAGTGGCATCACCCAAGATCCTTTGAACCGTGAAAAACATCATGTCAAGATGCCTCTCCAATTGGCCGAGAAAGTGTTTCGCAAAAAAGATTCACCAGGCAGGCATCAGAAATCCAGCACCTTGTCAATTTTGATACGATGTACTAGCTTCTTCACACAATTCAGCAAGCATTTGGCAGCCCATAGTTCACAAGGTTAACAATATCTACTCCACTCTCTTCGGTCTCAAAAAACGAAACTGATAAACTCTCAACAATGTCAGTTTAGCAGGAGACAAGGCAGAAATCTTGCGACAGCCTCTCTCATGCCTGCTAATGGGCCTGTTGTTCGAACAAACGTGGACTCTGCCGTTTATTTTGGTAGCCCGAAGTTGGAGGGTTCCAAGAAAGCCCATTGTTTTCGATGCTCTAAGGCCCAAGTTCTCTGCTTTCTATGTTTCCATTTTATTTTGTTCCTCCCTTTTCTGGGGTAGCCTACATGAATTATTTCCAGGCCAATTCCCTCATTCTTATTTTGTTACACAAGCTATCCAGACTTAACTTGCACGCACCATATACATTGTCCCCACAACTCAAATTAGCTTTTGGCACGCTCTTATGGTAGTTCATGCGACTCTGAGAGTTTTGCTAGCAAGAAGGATCAAACCTGGGAGCTAAAATAGTAAGTCACTTACCAGCGCGACCCTGCTTCAACTCGGCCAAATCATCGGGATTGACAACCTGATCATGTTTTTGTACTTTACTCTCTTTGTGTTTGTTTTGCCCTAACAAATTGGTTTCTGAAACACCAACCAATGGTGAGTGGTGACGTAACGACAAGTTCTATCTTTGCCACAAACCTAATTTGAAATTTTTATGCAACTTCTTTAATCAATCTTCTTGAGAACATGCGTGAAAGATTGGAGTCCCACATTTGATAAGCAGAAAAAGAGTTGGACCTTAATATACAATTGGAAGACTCACCACTTAAAAGGCTTAGCCTTTTAAGTGGATATGGGTCATTCAATGTATTTTGGGTCCATGTGATGTGGCAAACTCCATGGCAACTCCTTAACGGATTGGGCCTACGCGCACAAAGGCAGAACCTCAGGCAGATCAGACTCCCAACAAGTGGTATCAGAGCTGATGGCTAACGATCTATGAACAAACTCTCCTAGAAGCATCAGTGGTTGTGGGCCTGCACGAAGACCTCTCGGAGGAGCAGGAAAAATCCGTTGTAACTCTCGATGGTTTTTGGTGCGTGCGGCATCTTGCTGGCAAGCAACGTGCACATAGGGGGAGACTGTTGAGAACATGTGTGAAAGATTGGAGTCCCACATTGGATAAACAAAAAAAGAGTTGGACCTTAATATATAATTGGATGACTCACCACTTACAATGTATGGGTCATTCAATGTATATTGGATTCATGTAATGTGGCGGACTTGGTGCATACTCCCAACAGATCAGACTCCCAACAAATCTCAACTTCCTTATCTAACAACACCAAATCACACATTCTAAGTGGCCTGACACCCTACTAGCCAGTGTGGCATCAAATCAAAAATGTTTTTTGTTTGCTACTGCTAGTTCTAGGACAGACTCAAGCATAGCAGGACCATCCATTGATCTGACAAAAATAAGTAATGGTTCTTTTTGAAAGTGTTATCAAGTACATATCCAGGAAAATGTGGTGCTTATTGAACCACAATAAAGGCCATCGGAGGTATTATTGATTTATTATAGAGTGGTGAAGGCTAAAGGGAAACCTCCACAGACCCTAGTTCCAAATGACTAGTCCTCTCAAGATTCCTTACTGCTTGACACCAATTTCAGAACATTAGTGTTTGCTTTCAAAGGGATTGGATCTTCTTTGGTCCTTAATTTAATTTAGACTAGACGGGATAGTCTGAATCTGAACCGTCCATTTGTTGTAATTAATTGTTTGTTTGAATTTGTTAGTTTCTGAGCAAACCCGAATCATTACTCGCAGCAAATGGACAGTTCAAATTCTGATTATCCCATCTAGTCCAAGTTTTGGACTAGAGAAGATCCGAAACCCAATTTATAGGATCCTTGTTCAATGGGAACAAGAACAAATAATGTATTTTTCTCATAATACAACGCGGTCTTGTGTGAGTTCAATAACAAGTCTGCATGTCCATCTCGTTAAACAAAATAAAACAAGATAAGTGCATAACATTTGGAATAGAGCAAACACACAAATATATAACCAACTCGGTTAGTTGGCCATGGTCTTGCATCTAAGTAGGAGGTTAGGATTTCAAATCTCTCTGCCTGCGTGTAGGCCTTTTCCTATCTTTGTTTCTGCTCTATAATGTGCGTAGTGTTCGAAGTTTGTACTTTGTATTTCATATGTGATGTAATTGATCTCTTCTATTGATTAACAAAAAAAAAAAAACACACAAACATATAATGTTTCTAGAAGACTAAATAATTACTCCCAAACAGGGCATGGGGATTGGTGGTTTGGATCTCCCTGTTATAACTGGGTTAGGGTTTTCTATGTGGGAGGACCCTAAAATATATAATAATTTTTTATGATGGAAGAAAAGCCCTACAGGCAAGTCCTTTAGACCCGACTGCGTAAACAAACTTCCGGAAGAACTAGCGCAGCAACACACTGCCACGGCCTCCCATTTAAATCAGGGTACTCACTCAGAGGAGAATCGAACCCCAAACTATGAAGAGTACTCCTAAGGTCTGGCATCCGCCCGGGTGCTTCTTTAGACAAGGTCTATGTTTCCTTTTAAGCTTTAAATGATTTCCTATTCAAATGTTCCTTTCAATAGTGTCGTAGGATCATAGGCCTTTGTAAAAAGCAATGTTTGATTCTCAAATGATAACATTCTTAAATCAGTTTATTTTTTTCTGTGAATCTCAAAGGTTCCTCCAATGATATTGTTTCAAATGAAAATATTTAAAGTTATCCTCAACGTAGGAAGAATAATAAAAGCAAAGTGACCAAATGCATGGTGAGCCCAAACTAAGATTTGCAAATCAACAAAAAAGAGGATTTGACAAGGACAGTTGATATAAACTAGATGTAAGGTTTTTGAAGGGCATACCTTTTAAAAATCAACCAATCAGACTCAGGAAACTAGCATGATAGGCCTAACAGTAGATTGTATTAATTAAAACTTTAATCAAAGATTAAAGCAATGCAAATAAAAAAAAATAACAAAATGATGTGACTAGAGAATAGCTACACAACTCCAAGTATGGGGCCGTGAAGAAGTCGTTTGGTTGCAATTCCTCGCGACTAGAATACTAGTACGAGTGGATTATCAATTATGAATCTCCCAAAATAGAGGAGACAGGGAAACCAGGGGTGGAGGACGAGTGGAAGACGAAAGGTAGTACATTATCATGTTAATTCTCCTTCCTCAACCCAAACGAAATAAATATGGGACCAAAACTAAGACCTTCACTATTATTGCCTTCTCACTACTAATCCCAACATCAATCGGCTCTTTTCCAACATAGTCGTAACGTGTGATTCCGATCGAAAACCAAAAAATAGTCTATAGGCACACAGAAAGTGCACAGATTCACAAGTGTGCTTGTGTGTGCGCGCGCATGTGTGCCGCTGAGATTTTCGAAACTAGACTTATGCAACATTAACTTTAACTAAGGGACCAGTAATTGAACCTAATGAGCATTATTATGAACAAATGTACTGGTAATGATGATTAGTGGCCAAAGAGGGGTCAGGTTTTGTAATAAACATTTCTGATAATCAGCCAGTGCCCAGTGGCAGTGAGTGGGTATTGGGGGGGTGTGGGCCGACGAATGGAGATTCTCATATATGTTGGTTATGATAAATGGCTGAATCAAACAAAAGACTGGGTCAGATCAAAAACAAAACAAATAAAAGACTGGGTGACAGATTGGTCTTGTGATATACAACAATCATCAAAGGGTGATTGAACCCACATGAGGCAAAAAAGAGACACCGACTGGGCCATACCTGTTTTTCTTGGGGAGCCTTTGCAATAATAGAGCCCTTCAATTCAAATGGGTTAACCCAGTGGTCAAAGTTTAGGACTTCAGGAATTTGCTCTTTTTGCAAGTTTTAACGTTCGAAACTTCTCAGATGTTATAAATTTTTTGGGGTCCATCTTTATAGAGATTTGTTCTAATTTTAAATAAGGCTTAGTGTCCTAAAACAGACCTTTAGTGAAAACATTAACCCAATGCAAAGAAAAAATTCCAGATGCCCATGCACTGCAATGTGGTGCTTTAGGCTTCTTTTCCGACTCACGTTTGGCGTGAGGCTCAATAATAGTGCGTAGAATGTGTGGTGGAAAAGAAACCAAGCACTGAATAATCTCTCCCATGAAAGAAAAACTCGGCGAGAATTTCTAAATATGAATAAGCTTCTCAATGGTGCACACGTGGACCGAAGGATATTGTTCGACCCCGTATACATGTTTGAGATGTTTTTCAACACATGCAAGTATAAGTTGAGGATGGGAAACAATTTTGACACTTCTCTTATTTGATAATCTTTGATCAAATATTTGTCTTTTAGTGTAATTATTTTAACATTGACAGACAAATTTTGAAGTGTAATTATCAAAACGTGAAATGAATCATTTGAGGCATTAATGATACAGATAATATCAATAATGGGATTTGCAAAATCTAGGAAAATATCAATCAGGAAGGTGACGGGCCTATTAGAAAACCATTTTCAGCCGTTGATTTGCTCCAAGAATGTGATCTAATGGGTGGTACTGAAGGTTGATGACAGCTTAACAACAAAGAGCTGCTCCTATACTTATAGTATGATATTAATGCTTACATTTGTTTGGTTATGGCTTATGGACTGGAATGATCTGGAGAAATCTCCAGCATATGCATGGAATGGGACCTCTCAGACCAATGGGTCCCACCTACAGTCTACACTTAATACCACACCAATCAGACGGCCATGAGCACCTCTGCTACTGACCCAACTGTCAAAGGACAATTTGGAAACAAGCCTGATTGAACCAAATTGGCCACTTGTGCTGGACTGAAGTTTATGCAGGACATGTACAGGGTACACCTTTTCTTTTCTTTTTTTCTTTTTTTAAGGTCAGTTGTCCGGGACAGTTTATTCGTATCTTAACTAATCTCTTCTTCGGTCTAGCAAATGAAGACCATCCACCCAGGGAAGTGGAGAATTCACAAGAAATTACTACTTTCTTGCAGTCTGAGTCTCTAATCCTAAAAATCGAATTTTGATCAATTGTCTACATATAGTATAGTAGGGGGACACTATTTTATAGTTTAGCCAGCTCATGTATTGGTCCAAAGTGCCCTGTGACCTCTACAAGGGTGCATGGATTAGCCTTGTCTGCAATACAAATCTTGACCAGCACTGTGCACTGTGCAGTTCTTTCAGTAGGCTCGTTTGTTTGATTATCTGTGTTCATATTGTAAAGCTGCGCGAGCAACTCTTAATGCACCGAGTATTCAATTAGGCGGGTACAATGGTAGAGCAATATGATTTTCAAGAATTTTTTGATTAGGTGCCCACACGGTTTAATCAATATGATTTTTGTTTTAAAGGTGATTTGCTCGGTGAACTCTACAAGATTAACAACATAGACCAACAATGCGAGGAGCCACGGCAGATCCGGATAGTGGACAAAACATAGTTTTGAATATCGGCCGATACGTACCGTATTAGCTGATTCGTCTCGGGATTTGGAGGTTCCGGTATGAATACGTATGATACCGTATTGGTCGATACGCCCAAAAGGTTAAAAAAATCACGACCACTACACCCGATTCCCGCGACGTATCGCCGATACATCCTGATACCGATACCCCGATATCGCGACAGATACCGTTATTTAAAACTATGGGACAAAAACTCCTTGGAGTGAGAAGGGTGTGTTTGGATTTGGGGGAAAAACAATCTAACAATAACAGAGAAGGAATAATAAATGAAGAGAATTTGTAAGCTGGAAAAGAGCCGGGTTTAACGGATCCTGTCGAGTGGTCAAACCAAAAGAAATGTTGAGACAGAGACCAAAGAAGATGATGAGATCAAATGCTTTCTTTTATCTCAACTTTATCATACAAATATTCAATGCCAACATAATCTCAGCTTTAGCTTGCTTTCAAACATCAAGACATCATCAAATTTATAAAAGAAGCTCAAAACTCATACTATAACATAGCAAATTCAAAAAGAAGCTTCTTTAACTAATGTCACCATCTCTCTTTCTTTCTCTCTTTCTTTCTTTCTTTCTTTCTTTCACTCACTCCTTTTTGATTCATCTTTTCTCTCACTCCAACCACATCACAAAGAGAGAGAGAGAGAATAAAGAAGATTGGCAAATGAATATCAGAAAAAAGGAGTTAAAGAAGAAACAAGAACTCTCATACCCCATTATTGCAGCTGTAATGCTGAAGAAGCCTATTGGCTTCTCTGATACCACTAAAATAGGCTCCATGAGTAGTGGAATAATGGGTTCTATGTGTTGCTTCACCTGCAAACAGGATTTGAAGTGGAGTACTGGATTTGGACCCAAAACTGGTTTGTTTGGGCAATGGCATAGCCATTGTGTCCAAATCTTCACCACTGGATCCCACTGCAACATAACTGTATGAACCCAAGAACAGTGGATCATTTGCCCATTTGCTCTTCAAGCACTTCGTGAATTTCAATTCCCTTCCACTAGAGCTCTCCAAAGAGTTCAAATTCCCATGGGAATTGGAATCCTTGCCATTGTGCTGTGAATATGGTAAAAAGCTGGATACTGTTGTTGAAACCCCACTTATAATCTCTTCATCATCAAGAGACTCAAGCTCAAGAGCTTCTTTCCCAGAAAACCAAGATATTAGGACACTTGAATTCCCATATATTGGACACATATAAGCTGTCTTTCTCATCCACCAAGGGATTTTTGGGTTCCTAAATTCGGATTCCGGTCGATGAAAGGCCATTTGCAAATATGGAAACTTTCTTGAATTCCCACCATCCCTATCATGGTTTGGACTCAATTGTAAAAACAACTTGTTAACAACACCAAACCCAAGTCTTGAAATTGCCTCTTTCTTGGAATTAGGAAGTGGAGGATCAAACATACCTGAATTTTCTTGGATTCCGGATTTGAGCACCCCCAATGAGACTGTAACAATGACATGATCTGCCCACATAACGGATCCGTCCGAAAAATGCAGCTTCACAGGCCTAGAATCATGCCCATTTTCACTCTCCAACTGATGATGACTCTCGGGCTGCCATTCGATTTTCGCAACTTTTCGGCCTAATTGGATTGACCCAGAGGGCAAAACAGAAGCAATGAACTCAATTATACTCATATAACCCTTAGCAATGGTGATTTCTTCACCTGGAAACATCCGGTACTCACTTTCTGCATTGTAATCAAGTGTTTCCAAGTCACCAGCTGATGTATAAGTCCTCTGGGTATTCTCATGGATTGTAAAAATGGCTTCTTCAAGCGATTTTCGAGTCCAACTCCCATAACCTTTGAGCTCCTCTTGGCCTTTCTTTGAACCCCAGTAAGCATCTAGGCCTTTCCTAAGAAAAGACCCAACACTTAGCTTTCCAAGAGGACTTTCTCTTGTGATATTATCAAAAAAGTCAATATCTTCTTTGCTTAAGCCTTCTTCCACCCCCTTATTCCCTTGTGCAAAATCCATTAGTTTGTTGAAAAAGCTAGTTACAGACTCAACAAGAGAGGGATTGAGTTCATACCCATTTTCAGCCATTGTCACTGGATCATCCAAGAACCCATCCATGCACTCCCAGGGCTGCTCAGACTCCAGTGAATTGATTTCTTGAGCAATTTTGTGAACTGGGCTACCCCCAATGCCATGGATCCAAGTAGCACCCATCTCAATTCTGTCACCACAGAACTCTGAAGTGTTAATCCTCCCACCAATCCTGTTTCCACCCTCAACTACACAAACTTCAAACGATTCCGTCGAGCCGGGGGATGTGTAGAGCTTGTTGGCAGCTGTGAGGCCAGCCATTCCTGCCCCAATGACCACAATTCTTGCCTTCTTGACCACCATTGTTGGTAGAACTTGTTAGTTTTATTTTTTATTTTTTTTCGGTGAGACAAAGTACAAACAGGTGATAGGCAATAAGTGAGAGAGCTTGAGAATAGAGGACACTAAACTCTGAGAGGTGAGGATGACTTACTGAAGAGGAATTTAAATAAGGAGTGTTTGGTGATTAAAGCTTGAGGGGCACACTCTTCTTTCTTTTGCATTGTTTATTTTTCAAATAAAGACAGGTCTCTACTTTTCTTGAAATTCTCTCTACTAGCTTGTAGGATAGCTCAATCCCCATATGACCACACCTCCAGTCTTCCCGCTTACAGTTTTACTGCTTCATATTTGTAAGTGTAGGTATAACCCCAGGGGATGGTGAAAAACAATAAAATAAAGGGTTTACCGCCTTAGAGCTCTTGGATGCCCTACACTGCATCCCGAGATCGAGTCTCATTCCCGTCTCTCCTCATGTAATAGATTATGAATGAAGAATGACAAAATAAACAAATAAAAAAAAGGACTTCCACCGATAACTTACAATTTTTTTTGGATACAACAATTATTTGTAATGCTCTCGCATTACTACCCAATTTATTTTTAGATACAATAGTTATTTGTAATGTTCTGGCATTACTACCCAAGCTCGCAAGTTCGACTTTCATTGGCAGTATAAGAACCTAATGGCCCGTTTGGATGGGGGAGAAGGAAACCCTCTTAGCTTGTGCCCTCTGTAATATGCCTAGCCCCACTTTCCAGGCCTTGGTTTGGGAGAAAATTCTACACACTCCGTAAATATGGCTGGCCGTGTTTATCCACCCCTAGCCCTCCATAAATATGGACAAGTCAAAACCAGACTATATTTATGTCGGGCGTGCTACTTAGGGGGTGTTTGGGAGCTACTTATTACTTTTAAGTGTTTGGCACACAACATGCATAAACATTCTCCAAAAATGAGTTTTTGATTTTTGGGTTTAGAGAAGAAAAGTGAGAGTAGGGGAAGAGGAGCTTTTTGACTTCTCATTTTTCACTTTTTCCATTTTCATTAACAAAATAACCTACAGAAGTTAAAAATGAAAAGTTGAAAATGAGTCTCCAAACACCCCCTTACTATTCTACCCCTTTTCAATTTCCTTCGGATAAAAAACTAAAGTACTCCCATGCATTTTTTTTTTGGCACCAAATTAATCTTCTAATAGTGATTTTTAATTCGATACAAAAAATTTAGAAAAATTTTAAACTTTAGTAGTTTACATTTTTGGCTTGTTGAGTTGCTTTGCAATATCTTTTGGATTAAAAAAATAAAGTACTTCCGCACATAATTTTTTATTTTTATTGGCACCAAATTAATCTTACTTCGTTTTTGTAAGTGTAACTGTGTAAGTATAACCCCAAGGGATGGTGAAAACCAACAAAGTGAAGGGCTTAACGCCGGAAAACTCACAACTTTATTTTTATACAACAGTTATTTGTAATGGTCTCACATTGTCGCTTACAAGTTTGACTTTCACTGCAATATAAAAACCTATGGTTCTTGTCTAACATTGAGTCCTAATTATAATTATACACATACACTTTTAACATTCATAATTAAGGATGAACGTGCGAACAAATTACAATCATAATCTATATTGAGTGTTGGTCAAGATAAATAAGTAAAAACCCATATGTATCATTTAACTATGAAGGTAAAGTAAATATGTTTGAGTAGTTTGAAGCTATTTCAAACTCGCAGACTTAGAAACTCGCAAAAAGGTCTAATAAAAAAAAGTATAGGGCTATTTTTGCACAATCGAACATATACTTTTAACACTCATAATTAATGGGATGAACGTGCGAACAAATTACAATCATAATCTGTGTTGAGTGTTGGTCAAGATAAATAAGTAAAAACCCATATGTATCATTTAACAATGAAGGTAAAGTAAATATGTTTGATGCCATGGCTAATAATAGGTTGATAAAACCTTTCACCAACCTCACATGAAAATCCGTTATTGACAGCCTACCAAACCCACCATTTGATTCTTGGTTAGTTCATAATTAATGGTTTCAAACAGGAAATGAAACTGATAATATCACTGCAGTGACGTAGCGAAAATGAATTACTACTGTCATTTTCATTTCGTGATAATACCACTGCAGTGACGTAGCGAAAATGGATTACTATTGTTCTTTTCATTTCGTTTTCAACAAGTACTTCTCCTAGTTTCTCTTCCGTATAGTTAGTTCTCAAGTCAAAAGACTGTCATTCCCACCCTTACTCTTACAGTGCTTAATTACACCACAAAATTAAGACAAATTTACAGAGTTGCGAACCCTTTCTCTTGCACCTTGTTGTTGCAATAGAAAGAAAGCACTCTTTTTGCCTTGACAACAAGCAAGGAGTAAAAAATAGGTTGGAGGAAAATAATGGAGGTAAAAGTTGCACAATGATCTAAAAGTGTGCTGTCTCCTTTTTTGTCGTGTTTATCACATAGGATCCATTATCAAGTGCAACATCTTTTGGAAATTGGTTTTCTCGATAGTTATCCACCCAAACAACATGTACCATTAGAAACAAAAGGTCTAGGAAAGCACAACATTAAAACAAACTCACATGTATACAAATGTGTCTAGACCCATTCGAATTATATTAGTAATTCATGTGCATCTAACAGTTCTCGATAAAAGTGTGTTCAAGGTTATATTTTAGAATTGTGTTCTTAGCATTGCTTAATTAAAAAAAGATTGAACTCATTTGTAGATGAGGGAGACTTTTTGAACCACTTGTGGTAATATCAAGGATGGAGTCAAGGAGGGAGAAGTGGCGACGGTCGCCCACAAAGATTTTAAAAAATGCTATTACTACACTAAAATGAAAAATCTATTCCCAAATTATAACCACTAGATTTTTATGACCTTTTTTTTTTATATATATTTATCTTGTCCAAAGACAGATTGGTGATGTGAAACATTATGAAACATGATGTCTAAATTAAGAAAAACCAAACATTAAACTTCGTCTGTTATTCACTATGTTTGTATTAAGGTATTAGCTCAACACAGAAATGGAAGAAACCAAACAAAAAACTGAATAAAAGAAAGCAACAAGTCAAGCAACGACAATTGGCTGTGATGCATGCGCATGGAAAACAACGTTTATTGTAGTTTATAGTCTGTTATTTTGATTTTTGCCTAAATGTCAATTTATATTCATATCATATTTCATCATTCATTGTTTTAGTTTATTTGTTCACCATCACAAAGGTAAAATCTCGCCTCCATCCCTGAATAATAGTCTTTGGTGATAGATGAGAAAAAGCTTTGTTCTTCTCGCTCGTTCAGAAGAGATAACTATGTTGATCTCTCTCTCTCTCTCTCTCCCGTCTACTTTTTTCTTGCTGAGCAAAAGTAAAATAGACAATTTTATCAAACTTTTATACACATTGACACACCTTTTATTAATTTTCTCCCGTTGTAAATTAAAAAGAATTACCATTCTAAATTATAGATTAAAAGAATTTGCATCATTAATTTGGGTCATGAAATGACAGAACTTCGAAAAAAAATATTGATCGTTTTATTCCTAACTCAATGCTATTAGGATTGAACAAATTGACCTTCAAAAATTTATTACCTAAGTCAGAGACTTAATTAGAAGAGGGTTTTCTTCTAAATCTTTAAATAATTAAAGTCTCCTAATAAAATTTTCATAAAAATGATCAACCCAACACTCTTTATAACTAGGTCCAATCAACCACCAATAGCACAACGACATGCATATAGTTAAAATGATTAGATTAATAAATTAATTACTAAATTACACTATCCGATGCACGAACCTTTTAACCAATTAATCTTCATAGAAGGCAGTGAAGATATGTAATTATCGTGGCTCTATTAAAAATATTAGATTAATAAACAAATATTATATGCTTTAAAGGTGACTCAAAAGAGATTAATTATTACTTATTTTCTATACTTTTTGGGACCTATTATGATTATCTCCACAACACTGTCACTACCATTACCGCTTTTAGGTAAAGTTTGTTGATCTTTTCCTAAACACAAAAATGTCAAAAGACGAATACTTACTAATAACACTGGGTTGAATCCATCTCAACTGTCGACTTCTACGTGACATTTCAGATCATAATAATTCACCAGTAAAAGCAAATCTTGCAACTTATTGAGTGAAAAAAGAAAAATCGTACGGGCCCGTTGGCATAAGACACAAATCGCATATCATGTACGGTTTAAAAAACTATGTATGGTTTTGAAAACTAAAACTAGTCATGCATTAAGGATTAAGGTGGATGATGAATTGATTTTTCAAGATTAGTCAGGGTGCACGTAAGTTGGTCCGAACATCTGGTTATAAGAAAAAAATTAAGAGATTAAGGTGATGTATAATTATGAATGCTTAAGACCAAGTCAAGTTCTTGAGCTTCTGATACTACCACATTGTCTCTCGTGCCTATTTGTCTTGGGTATCACCTCTCTCTCTCTCTCTCTTTCTCTCTCTCTCTCTCTCTCTTGTTTACTACCTTCAACGAAATGCATTGAAGCTTGTGTTCAAAGGGTGTCCTTAGGATCACGTGCATATCACAAGAAAACAAACAAAATATTGTCACATGCAAGTCAAGACAATATCTTGAACCAAGTAATTAAGCTTTCTAATTGTTCGTACTAACAAATTTCCCGTTTTATTTTTGTATGTGTGTGGAATTATAACACCTTATTACAGTCAGTTTATAATGACGGAGGGGCGGCAGTATTTTTCCACTTTAGGTTTAACTTGGGCAAATGGTGTCACGAGTCACAAGACTCACAGCACAATCTTGAAGCAAGTACGTAAGATTTTTCATTGTCCGAAGAAAAAACCTTAAATGTGGACAAATAAATTTCACAGGTTAACTCTTGAACGAAGTTGTTGGAACTTGTGGTTCATATGAAGATGTACCGAGAAGTTCTAATGAAGGTTAGATGCCGAGCGGAGCGGAGTGGAGCTCGACATCTAGCCCATCGAGTTGACTAATTAGGGTTGGAATAGAGTAAAACTTATAAATACTCTCTATTGTAAAAATCCTGACCGACTTTTATCATAATAACAGACTCACTGGCTTCCGTGGAGGTATCTGGTTTTGGGTAACCACGTAAATCTTGATGCCGATTTCTTTACTGTTCTTATTCCTTTATTGTGTGTGTGATTGTTTTTCGTGAACAGAAGTAAAAGTTTTCTAATGGTACAATTTTTTACTTATGGAAAAAAATATATTTTCACTTGAAGTTTCCCTTTATGTGGAATCATAACACATTACAAGTCGCTTAATGATGGTGGCCTTGTGGGGTTGCAGCATTTTTTAGCTTTAGGTTTGATTAGAACCTATTGGTATGAGGATGATGGGATGGTGCGGGGCAAAAGCTGTGGTGGGTTGGCAACCTTTTTTTTTTTTCCCTCCCCCTGGTTTTTGTTTCATTTCAGTGATTTCACTTCAAGTGTACTCCACGATCAGCGTTAATATTCATGTGGTTGTGATAAGTTAAGCACTTGGCGGGGTAAAAATGGCTAACATCTTCTTTACTTTTTTGGGTAATATTAATAATCTAAGTGTGTAAGTCAGCTTGCGCACACTTAAAAAAATTCTGAAAAAACCAATCTCACGGTTTATTAACAGTGTCCAATTAAAGCCGGAACAAATTATGCTCTCCCTGGTTTTTGTTTCATTTCAGTGATTTGAGTGTAGGTGACTCCGAGATCAACATTACTATTCATATGGTTGTGATAAGTTAAGCACATGTGTCGGTGAGGTAAAAATGGCTAACATCTTCTTTACCTTTTTGGGTAATTTAATAATCTAAGTGTGTGAGTCAGCTTACACACAACTAGAAAACTTCTGGAAAACCAATCTCATAGTTTATTAGCAGAGTCCAATTAAAGTTGGAACAAATGATGCTCTCCCTCAACTTGTGTTGTAAATTTATGTATGAGAGAATGACGGGCCGGTACAGCCCACTTCCCCTATTTACGCCCAGGTGCAACAAGGCAGCTAGCGGCACATTCAATACCCCAGTAGGTACAATCTCTCTCTCTCTCTCTCTCTCTCTCTCCCCCCTCGACTCCCCAAAGCCCATGAAAGTACCTAAATCTTAAGGCACCCTATGAAAGTGTTTAAATCTAAACCTCAGGGTACCCTATGAAAGAGTGTTTAAACCACTAAAACACTATAATAGAAAAGTGCATTGATAGGCGCGCAATATTCCGTATATAAGCGCCTAAGTAGGGGGAGTTAGCGTGTTAGACGTGCGGTTTAATGATCATTTTTCTGTTTAATGCGTGCACGATAGTGTGTTTGGTGTTTGCATGAATTTACCAGGTAGAAAGGGGATTTTGGCGCGCCTGTTGCATGGCTTGAAGTGGAGCTGGGCGTGGGAGTCGAGGTTCGAGGCTGGGATGCTGAAAGAGGAAGGCTTAAGGAGTCGGTATCGATACCCCCGTGAGCCGTATCGATACCAATTGGTTTCAAAGTGCACAAATCGTTCCAGAAGGTTTAGTATCGATACCCCTCAAGTAGGTATCGATACCTACGGCTTACGCGAAAGAAGGGAAGATAAGGGATAGGTATCGATACTCCTCTCAGAGGCATCGATACCGAGAGCTTACAGCGCGAAACATAAAACTACGTCGTTTTGTTGGTCGTAGAACTAATTCTTTAACGATTTTATTCGGTTTTCTTTAGGATTGGGGCTCGGATATAAATACCTAAGTTAAAACCCATTCTAGGGTTCCACAATTTTTACCTAGCTTTTTAGTTTACAAGTTTTCGGCTACAGATCTGAAGTTCTTCGTTCGTTGTTACGCTTTCAAGTTCTAGTACCAGAATTCCAGGATTTGTTTTTGCAGATTATTTGTCAAGATTAATTTTGCCTTCGCAATTCCGGTATTGATTCTTATTGGTTTTATATTTTAATTATTAAAAGCATGATTAGTGTTAGTTTCAATTCGTCTTCTGCAACTTATTTCAATATGTGTGAGTAGTCGTATTGAGTACGGCCGCGGGACAAAGGTGTCCCGTGGTTAGGCTAATTTATATTTCACCTCGGAGCCGAATTACTTTAATTGATGCGCAGTTTTTGAATACGGAATTTTTCTAGCAAACAAAGCCCGGGCATCGCCCGTTCCAAATGCGCGCAGGAATCGGTGACAAGTGGTGTGCACTTGTTAGAAACCATTTCCATAATTTTAAACCTATTAATTAAATCATTGTGGCCCGAATGAATGTGAATTAGACTAGTTGCGGGTACCGTAGTGCCCACGGCTGTGCTCTCCTTTTTAAATTCAGAATCAAATAGTTAAATCAGTTTAATTCAGTTAATTAATTAAATCATTTGAGCAAGGGGTGGCTACCTGAGAGCCGATTACAAACGTAGAGCCGACACTGTTTGAGTTAAGCACCGTAGACCGTCTCTGTGGTTCGACTCCGGTACTTCCGGATTTATTGTGCTACACCGGTCGATAGTCCTACGCTTGGGACAGAATTTTAAGTTAATTATTAATCACCCGAACGGTCAAGCATGCATCCTAAAACCTAAACCGTAGGATACCCTATGAAAGTGCCTAAACCTAAAGCCTAGGGTACCCTTTAAAAGTGCTTAAAATCCTAAGGTATCCTATGAAAATGCATAAACTACTAAAACCCTATAACAAGAAAGTACACCCTAAACCCAAACTCAAAAGAAAAAAAATACCTTAATAGTAATTAAAAGAAATGATTTACCTTAGTGGTAATTAGATACCTCTTTTCTAGACCTAGAGGTAAAAATCTGTTTATATATTCTGATATTCATATAATGCACCTTAGAAACAAAAAAGAGTGAAAAATAAAATAAAATAAAAAATGAAAGACATGTCCACCAAATTGTATTGTCTTGCATTGCTAGCGGCTTAAGCAAAGAGGCTAAAGCCCTCGTACATATAAGTTATATTAAATCACACGCGAAGTGATCAACTGCAAGTAAATAGAGTGAACTTTGCCTTACATGCATACAGACATTCATGGACGGTAATTGCTGTTAGCACCTCTGGTGGTGTGGGTCAGATAATGGTACGCATGGGAAGGGATGGCAATTTCCTCTAACCCGTTCGAATCCGATTCGATCCAATCCGATCCCCACTCCGAATGGATTGGCGTTTTAGAGATTTGTTCGGGGATCGGATAGGATATGGGGATGTTCAAAGTTAGTATATGTTATAACTTATAAATGACTAGCTCCTTTCACTTTCTCATCTCAAATCGTAGCCGCACACCAGGTTCTCTCTCTCTCTCTATTATCTCCCTCTCTCTCGATCTCTCAGTTTTTTTTTTCCAGATTCTGCTTTTTTTTATTGTTCTTTTTGTCTTTCGATTTTCTCCAAATCCCTGCTTTGGATCCCGGTTCCCCATTTGGGGAGGGATGGAGAGGAAAATACAAATCCCATTGGGAATCGGGGCGAAGACGGGGACGGGGGAGGGGTTCGGGGATCGAGGATAGTAGTCTCCGACCTTACTCGTCAATCGTCTCCATTGCCATATTCCTACGCATAGGTGACTCCACCATGGAACCAGCGAGGTCAAGCGGCCTCGCTGGTTCGAAAAGTGTATTAAAAAAAGATTTAGATATGAATTAAATTTTCTTTAATATTGTCAGCACTAGGTTACTTGTACGATTAAAAAAATGTTTCTAACTAAATTTGAATCAAATTGTAATAGCCCAACACAAAAAAAAAAGTCTAGTCCATTTAGGAGAGTCTAATATATAGTACATATTTAATAATAGTGGTTGTTTGGCATTTAATTTAATATGGGAACACTAAAAAGTTAAAGGGAATCAGACGGCTCCTCTTTTTTTTCTTTGCATACAACTTTTCATCACAGACACGTGGATTTTTGTCAGCACTGAATGAAAATCCTAAAGTCGACCAAGTACGTGTGGATCTAAGTCACGAAAACAACCTCTTTACAAATGAAATAACGTCATGCACATCGGGTTTTTTTCAGATCTTGCTATGGTCGGTGTCTCATACGTACTAAGTTGCTAATTATTTATATCTACAGTATGCCTCAGCATCTTGCTTATGGCCTTTTTTTTTACCGTCCGTAACTTCTTGGAACACTAGGGTGAGAGGCTGAGAGCTAAAGAAGGAAATTAGGGTCACTCTATGCTCCAAGCCACGAGCTGCTCCTTCTCTCTTTGCTCTAGGCCTTATACCTTAGTTGCAGGGACGGAGTCAGGAATTTCATTGCGTATGAGCAATTTTTTTTCTCAAAATGCTTTACAGTGGCGAGTCTATATAATTCATAAGAAATTTTGTTTGTGTCTTCCTTCGACAAGGACATAGTATAGGAGTTAATCATGGAAATAAGATACAAACTAATTCCTTAATGCCAAGAGGACAATCACCAACACATTTCAAAAATGCCCTCGCTAGTCCATGAAAGTGCCTAAACCCACCAAACCTTTGAAAGTGCCTAAACTCCCAAACCTAATAAAAATGCTTAAACTCTCAAACCTAATGAAAGTGCATAAACCTAAACCGTAGGATACCCTATGAAAGTGCTTAAAACTCTAGGGTACCCTATGAAAGTGCCTAAACCACTAAAATCATATAATTGGAAAGTGCACCCAAAGTGCCTAAACCCAAAATGCTTAAATCCCCTATAACCTACCCCAAAGAGCCTAACCCACCTAAAATTGAATCCAATCCTAAAATTAAAGAGACAAAATTAATTTTGTCCCACCCAGGACCCACCCATGAAAGAGAGAGAGTGACGGGGCAGAGCTAAGAAAAAGTGATTGACTAGTTGCTTTCACTGTTTCTCTCTCATCTCCAAAGCCAATTCCCATTTCCCACCCATCGAGACCACAATGTCGGGAGCTCCCACTTTCTAACTTTTTGTCGGCAAAAAATTCATCCAAATAGTGCGCATGAGTGGTGGTGTCACGCCCTCAAATTTAATAAACCAAATACAAATAAAGTCCACGTAGGATAAATTAAAAGTCATACATTTCCTCATTGAAAAGTCAAAGTACATTGAGTTTCTCCAAGAGGTACCCATACCCATGCATAAGTAATGAATAGTTAAGAGTTATTACATAAACCAAGATTTGTCAAAAGATTTAAGGAATTAAAGTTACAAGATCATCTCCCAAAATATATATACGATGGAGAGGATAAAATAACTTCATGTCGAATGAGCTTCATGATATGCATCCACACGCCAAGCATTCCAATCACGTGCCTTGCCGAGTACCTGAAAATGATAGGTTGAGCTCACTAGCCCAGTAGGAAACTTTTCTACCAACGCTAAGGGTATAGAAGATGAAACATGCATATGGAGATGTGATACACATGAATGGATAAGCTAAAATAGGCCAAAGTAAATTGACTTGATGATAGAGTGTCTAGTAGATGCCCCAAAGATTGTACCAAACCCAAGTGTCCATAGATTTCCTCATCTTCGTTACATTTCATGTCGTAGGTCCAATCCTTTCAAAACATTTCCATTTTCATAAAACGTTTCATTTTTCACGATAACCACTTATGTAAATAGGGAATGAATCCCTCTGCCGGATTTCATGGGCTCCGCACACCCCTGCCGGATTTCGTGGGCTCCGAACACCTCTGCCGGATTTCGTGGGCTCCGAACACCCATGGCTAGGGACGCACCAAATGGTGGCCCTAGAAATAGCAAATCATCCTTTTCAAAAGTTTATTTAACAATCAAGGATCCAAAAACATCCACGTAATTCATTTAGTTCGAAAGCTCGTAGTGTGTCGGTTGTGGCAAAGTTAACATGTGTCCAAGAACGTGATAAATCATGATAAAACATCATTCATATCATGATAGGCTACCAATGCTTAGATGTCGATTTGAGAAGCTTAGGAAAGGCCAATGGAGGCCCGGAGCAACGGAACACGAAAATGAAGTTATAAACCCCGAGAAAACCCGACACCTTGATAGTAAAAAGCACATTTCTCCCAAAATACAACGGCTATGAATATGAGACCAATTGGGCTTGAAAGTAGACTCATAGAGCTTTCCAACGGTTCAAGAATCACCTCAAACGGAGTTCGGATGAAGCCGGGGCGTGTCCGCGAAGTTGGATCAAAATCTGCCTTACTAACGGATTGGTATCGATACCCATGAGAGGGGTATCGATACCGGGCTACTAAAATCTCAACAAAGCGTTGGGTATCGATACCCAAGAAAGGGGTATCGATACAAATGCCATTTCGAGCGAAAATTTGCAGATTTTTTCAAAATGGAGGGGGTTTCAACCCAAGCCACAAAATATGGTTTCCAACAACAAATAACTATAGAAGAGGGATAGATCAACCACTAATTCAAGATTTTACCAACTAAACATGTAGAACCCAAACTCAATCAAAAACCAAGCTCATTTCCATGGTGATAACAAGTTTAACAAGAGGTTGGGAACAAGAACACCAATAATGCAATCATTCAACAAATATATATTTAGAGGAGGTAGAAGATTGTTTCCTACATCAAGGATTGAGCTCCAAATGAGAAGGAAAGAAACCCTAGACTTTGCTTCCAACTCCAACCGAATTGAGCTTCCCACGACGAACCCAACGGAGACCGGACTTCAAATCACGCGTAGAAGGTGAATATTTGGTTGGATGTTGAAGTATTTGAGTGTGGAGGGTGAATTTTGTGGAGGGTTTTGAAGAAACTTGAGAGGAGAAGAAGAAGAGAGATAGAGATGAGTTTTGAGAGAAGAGAGGAGTGTGATTTTTGACCAAAAATCTGATCCAAATGTGTTTATATACACACACACACTAGCACTTACACCCCCCTTGTTTCTTATGTGCTTCACAAACACCCAAATGCAATTACTAACTTCACATTGACCCCATATTACATTGTTTTCATTTTCCCACACTTCCCAAACATTATTTTCCGGAAAATTATTTAAAAACACGAGTCCTTACAGGTGAAGTTCATTAAGGGTATTTTTGTCTAGTATTGTCCTTGAACCCTCAAAAATTTTCTATCAATGTATTGGAGGCCCTAAAATAAGTTAGGCTGGACTAAACATCTTTTAAATCTCCAAACTTGTCATTTTCACAAATTGTTTGAATTTTTTTTTTTTTTTTTACATAATACCATAAGTTTTTTTAACTTCTTGAAGGGGTAGGGGTGACCGCCCCCTACTGATCCCCCTCTGGCTCCATTCCTGCTTAGTTGTGCCTTGTTGATTTTCATTTGTTGGTTTTGTTCTAGCTTTTTAAACTCAAATTGTCAATAGCTACCAATGTTGATGTTCTTGTCTTTGTAACCTCAAGGATTGGCATGGTGGTCAAAATCTGGGACTTACGTGTTTGTTTTCTCATTTGGTCTCTCATTTGAACATATCAGGTGCTATCAACTCTTTTGGCTACGAAGATTTACTCTAGCTTTAATTGGGCTCCCCACAAGTTGACAGTGAGATTAGGCCCCCAAGATTCATCGAGTTGCGCGTTAGTCGACCCTAACATGTGATTTATAAAATGCTAGAGGAACAACAATGGTACAACACACTCACTCAATTATGTGTGTGTTCCACATACCATGTGAGTGTGTTGTACAATTATTATACATGTATTATTGTACCTCCAGCATTTTCCGATTTATAAGGGCAGCCTCCATTCCTCTGACAGTTCACTGTGGGGTATCAAGAAATTTTAACAAAAGACTTCATTGAATGTGATGAGCTAGCCCATAGAATGGTGGAGAGGATTGTTGAGGTAGCCCAAATCACGGTGGGTAGGGTTGTTGGGCTAGCCCATGACGTGTGGCTCGAGCTCTGTTGAAAGATAGAAACAAATGCCAGCAAACAAAACCGTAAATAGTAGATGGGCCCAACCTTATTCCCATGCACAAAACCCAGGCAATTTCCAACCTTAGCCATGTGAAAATTGTGAGACAACAATTTGTTCACTCCTTTATCGGATTGGAGAAATTAGGACTCTGTTCGTGAAATGTGGGCACATTCACTGATTTACTTAGCGGCACAAATTATGCAGAAAAAATCAAATTAATCGAACATCGATACAGATCTCATCAAATCCTATATATGAGGCCTGTAAAAATGGGGTTGCATGCATGATTGAGTGTGGAACTTTCAAATTTTGGATCAACGATTTGGGCCACATTTTTGCGAAGCTGGTTGGTTTATCAACTGGAGAAAAATTTCAGTTAAAAAGAAAGAGAGAGAGACAGGGAGAGAGGGAGAAGTAAAACGAAACGTTCATAATCGTTTAATCCCAATAATGGATGGTTTAGATTTTTAGGGCTAGGAGCAAGGATTAAATCCGAACTCAAAATGTACAGTCGAATCAGGAACACTACGGAATACAGTCTGCTATTGTGATTCATATCAAAACCAAATCTAATGGAGACATTAATTGAAGTGGAAGACCATACTATTTATTTGATTTAAACCTGTGAACATAGAACATACTATTTAATTGAAGAAATGTTTTAATAACGACACCATGTGGCGTGCTGACAAGAACCCGGGAGTACTGGTGTACATGTCTGAGTCATTGATCTCAACAATCAACAGCTTGGATATCATCTTCACAATGGACAACTCGAATCTGCAAAGTGCCGAAATAAAATTAGAGTCGTTGAAATCACATTCAACAACTCGGATGCCGCACACTAAAACCGCACATGATAGAGCGTACACCAGGATCCCCGTTTCCGAGTGGATTTTCCGCCAACATGAATAGTAGATGAGTGGGCAGCACGTGAACCATTTCACAAAATCCATTTTCTCACGGACAACTGAATTTACTCATGCACAACCAAAATTGCCAGGCATTGTTCACACACCAACTTTTTTATCAAATAAAAAAAAAAACCGCGTTAATTCTCAGAATAATATAATGAAAATCACGTTGCAAAAACACATTGAAGATCATTGTAGTAATTGATCGCATCTGTTCACTTTTCAGAGATTTCAAAACAAACAAAAGGTTGAAGAAAGGGATCGATCAAAAAAGACAAAAAAACAATCCATACTTCCCCTTTCCTCTTTCTCTCTCTCTTCACTATCTGTACGCATACTCATTGTATGGAACCTTTTGACCTAACCAACCCCATTAATCATAAACCCCCCATTGAAACGGAACGTTTAATTTTGTCCTTTTTTCTTTCTTTCACTGAAAAGGGAACTCTTCTTCACCAATGAACCTCGCCAGCATTTCATCATAAACATCAACACAATCACAGCCGCTAGTTGTTTCCTCCTCGAAAAAACACTCAGCGGCACAGCCAGCAGCCTCAGCATCCGCCCCGCCACTCGCCGCCTCGCAGTCATTCAACCACGCGCCGGCGTCCTCCGCCGCGGACCACCCGTCGTCGATCCAGTTGCCGCGTCGTACAATGTCGACCCCAGCCATGACGGAGGACTCCATTTCCGAGAACGACGATCCGCAGGACTCCTCGTTGCCGTTGATGGTGACGTAAGACGAGGACGACTGGAAGATCGGAGACAACGAGTTGTACGGATCGTCGATGAACCTCACCTTCTGATGCGACGTCGTCTCCGTCTCTAGAAGCTTTGATAGCTCGCTCTCTGCTTCGTCGCCGATGCTTAACAAGGCCGTTATATCCTCATAGAAGTCGGCGTCGCTGCTCTTGTCCGTCTCTTCTGACATGGACGGAGTTCTAGCTCGTTTTACGGCGACGGCCTCTTCGTCGTTTTCGTCGCCTTCTCTTTTCCTGCTTTCCTCCATTTTTTTTTAGAGAGAGAGAGAGAGAGAGGATAGTCAATAGTGCTGGAGCAGAGTTTGCGGTCTGCGGATACGCATAGTGACATACAGTACAGATTTCAAGGGGTTTTGGAGGGAGAAAACGTGAGTTATATGTACTGGCCTACTCAAGCGAAAAATTATTCAGTGCGGGGAGGAATGAGGGTGGTAGAGATAGAGTGAGGGGGACTGGTGGAGGTTGTTTTAGAGAGAGAAAACGTACGGGCAGGAGCCAGGGTGCTGGCTATATATAGGTAGAGGGACAGATAGGTATATCAACACACCAAAGATTCTTGTCCGGACTCCGGGACTCTGGACTTCCATGTGCGAGTAGTCTGGTTGATAAGATTCACAATAGGGGTGTCCACGGATCAGTTCTAGATCTGATCCGCTCGCAACGGATTGTCATTTTTAAGATCCGCAACCGTCCGTTGGTGACATACGGATAAATCGGTTCGGTTGCTGATTGAGCGGATTGAACGGATTTGGCGGAAGGATTATTAAGCAGATCAAACCCGAACCGTATTTCTTCAAAATAAAAATATTAGGATCTGCATCCATCTGTAACGTACCTCGGATGAGTAAACGGACGGATCAGTCCTAATTCACATAAATTGAGATTACACTTATTTTAATAAATATATATATAATAGAAAACTTAGGGGGTGTTCCACTAACAAAAAATTATTTTTTCAAGAAATCGAAACAGGTCATTCTCTCAAAATACATCACACAAAAAACCGTGAAAAGTTAAATTTATTCAAAAAAAAAAAAATAACTAGTTTGTTGGAACACTCCCTGATTTAAGATGAAAACTCATGATGCCGATGTATGGTGGGGAATATGCATGCAAAATTAGATGAGGGGTAGTGTGGAATGATTATCCGTTGGAGAGAGGAGGTGGGGAAGGGGTGACACGTGGATGGAAATGGGTGGGGTTAGTGACATGGCGGTGGATTAGGGAAGGGGTTATTAGGTTTTGTAACAGTGGCGGAAATTTGGAGTGGTGGGGAGTAGGATAGGAAGGGTGGGATTGGTTCAGGAGTGTATTTGTCGGCTAGTCCTTTCTAGAAAAATAACAAAGCAAAAGCTGCCCCCCTTCCCTCAAACGCTTCCGGTTTCGATATTAGTAAAACATTTCACTAAAACAGCACCATCTTATCCCTTCTTCTTTTAGACCACCCAAATTAGTGCAATAGTTGCAGTCGGCTAGGGATGTAAGCGGTTCGTTTTATCGGTTTTTTGAAGAACAGAAACCGAACCGATTTAATCGGCTTTTTACTACTCCTACTACATATCGAAATCGATCAAAATAAACAGCCAATTTAATATTAGAACCATTGATAAAACAGGACCGATTTAATCGGCCTTTTATTTCTGAGATTGATCAAAATAAACAACAAATTGAACTGGACCGTTGATTAAAAAAAATTGAAAAGAACCAATTCATTTGGGCTTTATATAATTGGTCCAATTCATTGCCATAAACAAAACAAATTCAAAACCAACTATGCATGTGTAATCTGTAATCAGGTGTTCTTTAATTAATGGCATTCTCTCAATTTCTCCCCCAAAAAAGAACCAACTATATATGCCTACAAATCTGAAATTTAAATTACTGCAGTAACTAACCTTCTCTCTCTCTCTCTTTGGGGTAAATATAGTCCCTTCCATATACACGAGTAATGTTATGTTGACCACATTTTAGGTACGTGCCACAAATTTCAAATCTAACTGATGAATGCCAATTTTGTTAAGCCTTTTATTAGATGTACGTATAATGAGTAAAGAACATATAGGGGTATAATATAGGACCATACTATGTGCAATTTTCTTCACCTTTTAAAAAGATGGTGAACATTACCCTCCCTCCTAAATGGTATAGGTTTCGTCAAAAAGTGATGTCATCACATCCAAAAGTGATGTCATCATAACAAAAGGTGTATTGTAAGAGTGAAACCTACATTACTTCAATCAATAGGAGAGAGAGTAATGTTGACCATCTTTTCTTAGGAGGGTGGATTACGGCATCGTTTTCCAGGACCGAATGAAGCCCATTTCTGTCTTTTGAAAAACTTTACAACGTGTTCAAAAGTGGCAAAACACCAACAGATCACTCTAAAGCATGGCGCGTGAGAGAGAGAGAGAGAGAGAGAGAGAGAGAGAGGAGCATTGTAGGTGTTGTGGCGGCAACAGCTAGCGTGGTATGGTCTGAAAAACTATTTGGTAGTCCCAAAGCACCGCCACGTGATATCCCAACTACCAACACCCCTCCTCCCCACATATTTATGTGTATGTGGGATTAGATACTAAAGTGTGTAAACGGTAAATCCTACAAAAATGTATAATGGAGAAGGGTGTTGGCACACCACGTATCAGTGTCGTAAAACCACCAAGGGGTTATTTGGCAACGTTTTTTTTTTCCTGTTTTTTGTTTTTGTTTTTGTTTTCGTTTTCAATTTTTTTTAAAAACTAAAAGCAGAAATGTGTTTGATAATTTATTTATTTGTGTTTATTAAAAATATTTTTTTAATTTCTGAAATTTTTCAAAACATAAAAACAGCGATTTGCTTTGTTTTTACGACAGGGTCTTTTGCTTATATAACATAAAAACAGTGTTGTTTTCATATTTTAATGTTTATAAAAAATTTATTATGAAATATGTTTTTTATTTTTGTTTTTATAAATAATAAACATAATTCTACTTTTAATTTTTTAAAAACAAAAAATAAAAATAAAAACGCTACGAAACGCTCTATGAATGTGTGGGGTCCATGGCCGTCACATGGGAAAGGGAACGTTGAGTTGAACAGTAAACAGAAGACGCATATAGTATGACAATAGGGACCACTGTGGCATAAAAACCAACCATAAGCTGACACGTATGCAGAGCCGACAGCATTTTGTTTTGGGAAATCATCATCATTTCGCAACGCAGAGGGTGGACTCAGTCAGTGGACCGATGCGTGACCGAAAACGCGATCACGGGTGGTACCAGACGGTATTGCCACTATGGGTGCCGGACTCCACTACGTGTACAGAAAATGCACAGAGGTGTTCGGAGATTCACTTTTGGGTTCCACACAGTTGATCCGAACTGTTCATCTATCTTAGAATAATTTTCCGAGGGGCTTCGCGAGAAATCACTTCGATCCGACGTTCGTAAGTGGTTCATCCAATATATCCCATTTTCATTAGAAATCGTTTTGAATGAAACGGGAATATATTGGATTAACCACTTACAAATGTCGAATCGAGGTGGTTTCTCCCGAGACCCCTCAAAAAGTTATTCTAAGATTTATGAACGGTTTAAATTATCTGTATGAGACCCACAAGTGGATCCCCAAACATCTCTGTGCATTTTCTGTACCTATGAGTATGTACCCACAGGTTTTCCGTTGAGGAAAATGCAAATCCCTCAAATAGTGGAGCAATGAGGAATTGAGGATGATGTTCAAAAGAAAAACTTATGGGTACCAACTACCAACCCACGTGTCCAGAAAACGTACAGAGCATACTCGGGATCTACTTTTGGATCCCACAAGAGTAATTCGAACCGTTCATCATTCTTAAAATAATTTTCTAAGGAGCCCCACAATTTTTTATTGAAATGGTGGGACTTTGGTTCAAGCACTTCTAATCGTTCGATTGAGCTGAAATTTTATGGGGCCCCTTGGAAAAATGTTTTAAGAATAATGAACAGTTCGGATCTCACTCGCGTGGGACCCCAAAGTGGGTCCCCGAGCATGCTTTGTATGTTTTCTGTGCATTTCGGTCGGCACATGTAGCAAGGTCCGTTCAAAAAAATAGTGGAGGATGATGCGTAGTGCGGATCCCCGGATCCAGGATGCTTGTGTAGTAAAAAGTATATTGATATCTGAAAAAAACGTGTATTAATATCCGTAAAAGTATATTTTGATGTGTATTAAAATCCGAACTCGTTTATCTTTATGTATCCTATTATCTTCCACTTATTGAGTGGAGGTTAGTAAGATTGTACCATACTTAATTTGGTGTAAATAAATTCAAAAAATTATGCATAAAATATTTACTGGAAAATGCTATCCCTCAAATGGTGGAGGAATGAGGATGATGCTCAAATAAATAAATAGTGAAGGATAATGTGTAGTATGGAAGAGCCGAAGAGGACATCAAGTAGTGCAATGCCGCACTACAAGGTTGTAGTGCAACATCCGAATCGTTCATTGCTGAGATGAAATTCAAGTCGTTCATTATCGAGATCAACGGCTTGTGTGCCGCACTACAAGATTCCCGGATCCAAGATCCCCGTGTAGTAAAAAGTAGATTGATATATGAGAAAAACATGTATTAATATCCGTAAAAGTATATTTGGATGTGTATTGAAATCTGAACTCGTTTATCTTTATATACCCTATTATTGTCTACCTATTAAGTGGGGGTTAGCAAAATTGCAATTCTGAGCCTATTTAGGAGTTATGTTTCCATCCCGAGATTCAAAAAAACCCAAAAATCTCCTTTATATATATAATTATATAATTATAACATATTAAGGGATTGAGAACTAAATTAAAAGTTGCATATATGGGGCGGTAGGTAGTGGACCATTTCCAAATTTTAGGGGACTAACCCTATAATTAGGGATTGGCTCAATCCCCATATTTCCGCTAACAGATTTCATCCGCAATACAATTGTGTTCAAATTCAACTTCAAAACAATGAAATAAACAAAACATCAATGGGTCGGATCATTTTACGAATCAATTAATTTCTATAATTTGAAATTGATAAACAAGCAAATCTTCAGTTACCCTATCAATTCTTCTCATAATGCTCGCTCACTTAGTTTTCTCGTTACATCGGAATAACAAAAAAGAAATTGAAGGATCAGGTTACCGGGCCATAACAAACAGAAAATTGAATCTCTATACCAACCCCTCCTATGGCGTCTTCCAACACAAACTATCAAGTCTTCATCTCGTTCAGCTCCTCATCTTGCTAAGTTGTCGACGCTTGATTGGCTTGCTTGCTCGATGTATAACTAGTTAAATCTAGAAAGCTTTCGCGTCTTTGATGACTGGCCTGTGCGGGCAATTCGGGATAGTCCCTTCAAGGATCAGGTAACAGCTAATTTAGAATCTGACTCGATCTTCACGTGGCTTTTTCTACGATGATGTTAACGGCCACGGTAGATTGCCCAAATCTCTACATGAATTATATGCTTGAGTTACATGTGAATTTTCTATAAAATCCAAAAGTATCATCCATCTGCCTTCCTCATTCTGGAATAGACCCGGAAACAGGGGGGTGCTGCGCAGCCCCGTGCTGTGCGGGCCTATTTCGGCGTCGCGCCGGTACCGTTCCGACGATCGGAGACGTCCACCACGTAGAGCTCATCGAGTACTATAAGTGTACAAAAAATTAACTCAATCCGATATTGTTAAGTGCCTCATCGGGACACAAATATGTTGAAAAAAATGGTTTCAATGGTTTTCATTTAATGTTTCAAGACATGTGTGTTCCAATTTTTTTCAACTTATTTGTGTTCCGATGAGGCACTTAACGATATCCGATCGACTTGATTTTTGGTACATTTGTAGTACTCGACGAGCTCTACACAGTGGACGTCTCCGATCATCGAAACAGTGCCGGAACGGCGCCGAAATGGCCCGCACAGCACGCTGCGCAGCACGGGGCTGCGCAGCACCTCCCCCGGTTCCAATAGACCCACCAATTACCAAAGCCTCCATTTTGCTTTCGTACCAGCTACTATCCATGTTCAGTTTCGATCCATCTGCCTTCCTCCTGTGTACGTATATAAACCAACAACAATTTTCGACACGCATTCTTAACCCGAGTTCATTAAGTAATTAAACGCGAAATTAATCAAATGCTGTTGGAGCATTCCTAGCTAACACCGTTTTAGGCAGACGAACTCTCAGCACTGTGCAGCGTTGAGAATTTACCAATTTTTGATGTTGGGTTGAACAAATTTGAACCTCCCCCAAATGAGCAAAAGCAAGAAATGTCAAAATCACGTAATTTCACTGACAATCCAAATTTGAAGGTCTCGTGCACAACTTGTGTTGGTGATGTCTGGTTATCGGGTTATAGGCAGTTGCTTATTAATCGGTTAGTGCTTCAATTTTAGGAGTTTATAAGTTTGGTTGGTTCATTTGGATTTGCTAGCTAGTTGCCATGGTAGCTTTGGTTGTCCAAATATTTGGTATCTGGCCTATAAGGCCAAATTATCCACCAGGATTGTTTTCCCAACGTGACGTGCTGGCCGGAGGTTTGAATTTGCTTGCCTTGTTCCTCACCCCTTCTCTACCTAGATTCCCACTTGCACAACCGGTATGGCGCTTCTCTACAGAGGAGGTATATGAGGTATATGTGAATTACATTCCGAAGTTGATACTTGAGAAAGAGAGAGAGAGACAGAGAGAGGGATAGTTCTCAAATTAAGTTCCAAAACACAAACAGCAATTCATGGAGTTCGGTTTAAGCTACTGCATAGCAAACTCGTTCCTGTGACCCTACTAAAGACTATCCTCAGTTTAAGCTTTAACAACGTTCGACTGATACTACCAAAAAAGACATAATTCATATGAGAATCCTCTCTTTGACTGCATCTTACTCGGTACAGTGACGAGCAGATATCAAACATAAACACCACAAGCAAGGAGCAAGAACAAGGATCCAAAACCCTGCACAATAGCAACAAAGGTATCATGTCATAATGAACTGTTTAGGATTTTTGAGTTCCTGGTAACCTGTGAACCCACCCCGAAAAGGGTCATACAGGACTGACCCAGCACGGTAAACCTATCCACAAGCTATGTGATGAGACGGGGCGTTATCAACATATTCGAACAAATTTCCAGGTTTATGGTCCACCATATTTTAGGTTATTAATGTGAAATGCCAACAGACAAATTAATAGCAGCTAACATACCAAGAAAACAGATGCAACAGCGCCAGTGACAAGCTCCTTTGCCAGGCTGCGGTTTTTCCTTGAAGAGGTTGCTTCATAGCTGCATTTACAAATGCAACTCCATCAGAAAGCACTAGTGAAAAAAGAAGAGCTTAACCTCACTATTACAAGGGGTGAAGCAGCCTTTATTAGTAAAAATTTGTTACAAATTATTATTATAACTTCAACCGGAAAGACCAATTCAAACACTAAGTCCCAGGTGGGGAAATGATCCACAAATTGGAAAAGACTATCCCGCAAAATTTCTCGACAATTACTATCCTCGTGGAAACAGTCCCAAAGCACAATTACAAAAAAAGGGAGAAGTGGTGAACCCTCTTTGGGCCCAATAAGATTTTGAAGCCATGTGAATTCATACTATGATTCATACTATTCAAAACTAGTCCCTAAGCATGATATCTTTTTACCATTCACATATTTTAGCTTTGGGTAGAAAAGTAACAGCAACAATAATTGCCACACCCGAATGAAGCAGCACAACCACAATATGTGTCATGCTTGCTAACAGAGAAAAATCTTATTTACTTTGCAAACTCACAAGTATCACCACACCAATTATCAGAAATAGTCATGCAATCCCTTCACAAATCCCTAGCTCTCTCTCAATTTTAATATGCTCAATGGTGAATCCAAAACCAAGACAACACATGCCCATCTGCTACAGGCATACACTCAAGTATATTGATTTGCTTGAGTGGATCTACATCAATAACTGAAATCACTTGCCAAATAACCATTGATATACGTATATGGGTATACATAGAATCTGTCATTGTCATTCTAATTTTTCCATAACACATAAATCCTACTTTAAATGCGGAATTTAATTCAGTTGCTTGTCTTTCTTTGAAATTCAAGATCTTTCTAGTCAGTAGTTATGTTATTTTTCTAAAATTCACTACAAAAATATGATCCAATACAAGACAACCATGATTCAATTATATGAACACGCATGCATGCTTTGCCATCCTTCTAGCATAATAGTAATTGGACAATCATGAAATTGAAAAGGTTTGCACACCCATAATATAAGAGTTTACAACAGATGCTCCAATCGAGGATCTGTCTCTAATGGATCATGGTGTATTTTTGGGAAATATAGGTGAGATTTATTTTTCCGTGCTCATTAGTGAGATGCTCTGGACCATGAATGAAGGAAGCATGTTAATGAGCACGGAAATTTATATGGGTCTCTAGGCCTGTCCTCTCTGATGCCTTTCAGCTTTGATTTGAGGGCATGGTTCTGCAACAAAACGTTCCTGTAGCTCCTCGGTTCTTGGAGGTTTAGGAGGGCCACTGTTTCAGTGGTATTATGAGCGCAACCACTTTGTGCATATTGCCAAAAGTTAGGTTAGTCTCCAATCGTCCCCCGCCCATATCCCCAATGATTGGAGACTAGATGGATTCTATTATTGTTGTGTATAGGTAAGATTTATTTTTTGCATCTTTTTTTCTTAGTGTGTGTGGTTTATTCACAGAAGTCGTTTGAGCATAGAAAATTTCGGTAGGGGCATGAGTGGGTTTGCAAAGCGGGATGGAGATTCATTTAGTCTGGTTGTTAATGAGCAACATTAGACACAAGAAATAACATGTTCGGGTGTGTTTACCACTTCTCCTTTATCATCTTGCTGCTTTTTTGTATCATACAAACATCAAATAGGCATTCTTTTTTTTTGATAAGTAAGTAATTATATTAAAAAGAGCATAAGGGATGCTTCCCATTTACAAAAAAAGAAAAGGTGGCCACTGACAAAAAGGCCCTATACGCCCCCACGAGGAAGTAAAAGCTCAAACCAGTCAAAAAATTGGTCAAGCGAAGGAAAACAGTCTCTCTTGTCCCAACTATACAAACTATTCACCAAAAAACTAATGATTTTGAACAAAGGTTTCTCCACTCCTTCAAAACATCTCTGATTTCTCTCTCGCCAAATTATCCACATCACACAAAGAGGGATCATGTTCCAAACACACTTCCTTCTCATACCCACTCTTCCACCTCTCCAAGCAATAAGAAGTTCCATGACATTTCTTGACATTACCCACTGAATACCAAACCAAGACAACACTGCTGTCCATAACTCCCATGCCAGTGGGCAATGAATGAGAAGGTGATCACTTGTCTCTGCATCCCTCTTACACATACAGCACCAATTAACAATGATAACCCGCCTACGGATCAAATTATCGATAGTAAGAATCTTTCCTTGGGCCGCACACCAAACAAAAAAACCCACCTTTAAAGGGGCCTTCGTCTTCCAAATAGCTTTCCATGGAAAGACAGGTCTACCTCCCCCACATAAAGCTTGATAATAAGACTTCACCTGAAACTCTCTCTTCTTGGAGAGCTTCCAACAAATCTCATCCTCCCCTTCTCCGATCCTGTGGAATCCATACACCCTAGAAAACAAATCCATCAAAGTCTCCATCTCTCGATCAAGCACTTCCCTCCGTAAGCGGATATCCCAAACTATATGTCCTTCGACAGTTTGTAGATACTCAGAAACGGAAGCTTCCCTGTCACAGGCCAAATGATAGATGCTTGGGAAAGCGTCCCGCAAACTCTCATCCCCACACCAAACATGCTCCCAGAACTTCACCCTTCTTCCATTGCCAACCCTCAACTGAATGAACTGTACAAAAATCTCCCATCCGTTCATTATACCCCTCCAAAGCGCCACTCCATGCGGCAATCTCACCGAAAGGGAGGACCAACCTCCCCACCCACTACCATACTTAGCTACAATCACCCTCCTCCACCATTTTTCCCTTTCACACGCAAATCTCCAAAGCCATTTTCCCAGCAAAGCTTGATTAAATAACTTTAGCCTCCTCACTCCCAACCCTCCCTCTCTAATTGGAGTACATACCGTATCCCAATCAACAAGATGGTATTTAAACTCCTCTCCCACTCCTCCCCATAGAAAATCTCTTTGTATTTTCTCAAGCCTCTTTACAACCGAAACCGGGATAACAAACAGAGACATGAAATACGTAGGTAAACTTGACAAAGTACTTTTGATTAACGTACCATCCCTTTTCCATATATTTTTCCTTCTGTTTTCAAATTACTTAATGCTCATTCAACTATAGTGATCAGATTTATGTAATATAAATTCTTAGATGGTTGACCATCCCTATTCCATATATTTTTCCTTTCGTTTTCAAATTACTTAATGTTCATTCAACTATAGGTATCGTATTTGTGTAATATAACGGTACAATGTCTATACTTTAATGACATGAGAAAATGCAACATCAAAACAATCTCAGCCCAACATTTCTGTCGAACAGAACCTCTCCATGAATGTGATTTTTTTATTAATGCGTTGTGTCCGTTCGATACATGAGATAATGAAAAATACCAATGTGACCTTTTTTTATCAAGTAGCGCTGTCCATGTTCAATACACAATCGCCAGAAAAAATACCAATACCAATGTGATTTTTCCCGCCGTGCATCGCATGGGTACAACGCTAGTCCGTGGAGGTACAGAAGTAATCTCAATTTTTTTTTTTGTACTTTTATTTTTCCATTCAAATTTTTGTACCACTTATTTTGCGTACTTTCTTTTCTGTACTTTTTGTACCACTTATTTTTGTACCACAAGTATTATCCTTAGACGAGATGCCTAGTTAAATTTTCCTTTATTTTTTCATTCAAATTTTTGTTTGAAAAGAAAAATTAAGGAGTGACAATTTGCGCAAGTCATGAACTATCATTTTTTGTTGATGACATCATTTTTTTTCACTCTTATTTATTACTAACACTGTGTTTTGTTCAATGTATGGGCACCGAAAAAAAACCAACATGGATTTTTTTGTCCCGTGCATCGAACGGGCTCAACGCTAGTATTAAACTACACTAATGACTTAAACACAAATATTATATTACCACAACATTTAACCCTTGAATTTGCAAAATCGCCTGTTTAACCCTCAATAATCCTGCCTGGCTGCCTAATCACGCCCAGCAGATTAGTCGCTGACTAATCCCGCCCTAGAGGCCGATGAATCATCCAGCCACGGTGCCACCTAATGCAACGTCTAAGCCCCAAGTTGAGGTGAAAGAAAGGCCAAAGTGGTTTTTAGAAGTGAAGGTGGAGATTCATTTGATCCAACGGCCTCTTTTCCTCCTCCCTACTTCCTGCTCCAAACAATACCAACAATATCTCACACTTACACAGAGCACCAGCACCACCAACAACTCCCTGGCCAACTCATCCCCTTCATCTCAACGTGCAATGCGCCAACGGAGACTTTAACCCTTTTGTCTCCAGCTTTTCACCATAGTCAAGGTTCTAAAACTCGCTAGGCGCTCCCAGGGCGGTCGAGCCCCTTCTAGCTTCTAGCAAGGTTCTAAAACTCGCTAGGCGCTCCCAGGGCGGCTGAGCACCTTTGAGCTTCCAGGGCCGAGTACTCGGCGCCTAGTTGGGCAATTAGTCGAGGTAGTCGGGATAGTCAGTCTAGTCGGGCTAGTCGGTGAGGGTCCTTCTAGCGCCTAGGTGGCGAGTACTCGGCCTTCTAGACCTTCTTTTAGAACACTGGCTTCTAGGGCCGAGTACTCGGCGCCTAGTCAGGTAATTAGTCAGGATAGTCGGTCTAGTTGGATTAGTCGGGCTAGTCGGCAAGGGGCCTTCTAACGCCTAGGCGGCAAGTACTCGGCCTTCCAGACCTTCTTTTAGAACACTGACCATAGTCCCACTCCAATAGAGAATTTGGTCCCAGCCAATCTTTAGCGGCCAAAATGAGAGAGAAAAGGGGGCAGAAAGAGAGAGAGTTAAATAGACTTTATGTTTTTCCACCCATTTTCCTTTTGAAGCTAATATAGTCTTTTTCCTAGTAGTTTTCTTTCCTTTTATTTTACAATCACACAATAGAAAGCAATCCATTTTCTTCACAATTTCCCTCGTAAACATCTCTACCTTTTTTCCCACAGGTTACAAACACTCAATATATGGGTGAGCCCAAAAAAGTTCTCCCATTCCGAAGTAGATTATAGATAGACAGTAGGGGGAAATTGCACGTTTTGCAATCTTGGACTTTGGAGTTAGCAAAAGCTTTTACACGTTTGGCAGACGTTTGCTTTGATAAAGAAGATTGGAAGCATTCATTGCTTTGCTTGTATTGTATCTTATCTATAAATGACAATGTAGGTAGGTTTAGGCAAAATAACGGAGAAGAAAACAAATACAAGGCTAGCATTCTTGAGTGAGACATAATAGGGTGGTCAAGTTGTTCTTTTGGTTGTGAGAGTGGGAGTATAAGAGGTTGGGTTATGTAATTTAGCAAGGACATATCATTATATCATATGTAGAGAAGTAATCTATTGTCGAGTTGGTTGAATCACTCCCGAGTTTTGTTTTCCATTGTCATTTATCCATTGTCGTTTTGAATTACTTTCTTTTTGAATCTCACCTTTGGTTTGCTTCCGCTAAAATTACAACAGATGACAGGTGTTGATGGGATGATTTCGTGATTGAAATTATCCAATTAGCATATACAATCTAAACTAAAACCTAAATGAATGTCTCTTAAAAAAGACTTAAGAACTTCCTACATATGTGGCATTTGCGCTTTAATTCTTGAGAGTGGCCAATACCCAATAATAATAAATAAATAAAATACAAAATCAAGTTCTCATCATCGAAGACCGATGTTGACGAGTCTAAACTAAAACCTAAATGAATGTAACAGATAGAAAGACCTAAGAACTTCCTACATATGTGGCATTTGCGCTTTAATTCCAACAGATGACTGGTGTTCACGAGTCATTGCAAACACAGTAAAGGTTTGGTTTTTCTTTGGAGATCAGAAAGCTTACACGAAGAAAGAAGCGGTGACGATGAGGCCGATTGCGAGCATGAAAACGGCTAGGGTTGGGTACCACACATCTGGGACGGGGCTTGATATGGGTTTCACCGATTGACCCTATTTCAATTCCAAATGCAAAAATCAGAAAACAGAAAAGAAAATCAAAACGAAAAACTCAAGAGAGAGTGGAGAAATTTGGTACCATTTTTTCAGATCTTCGATCGGCTTCTCTGCTTGTCTGAAAGAACACCAGAGAGAGAAGTCGTCCTGAAAGTATATGTATGGCTCGATGATACGGTAAAGCGACGCTACATGGAGGTTCGTGGTTTCTCTCGCTTCCCTGGCCGTAAGGCTTTGTTTAAAAGTTTGGGAAAGAAACGGAAAAGATGAGAAAATAATTGGGAGGAAAATAAAGAGGAAAGTTGAAGATTTTCCTTTGTTTGGTTGTCTAAAAAAAATTAAAAGAAAATTACTGAAATGAATTTTTTCTTGTTTGGTTTCCAAAGGGAAATGAAAAGAAAATAGCATTAAATGTTATTTTAACTAACTTTTAAACCTATATTTTATTGCTTATATACACACTAGAGAACAGGAATCTATAAACCACTCCAAATATAGACATTTAAATGACAGCTAAGGCATGTCAGCAAGTTTTTTTTTTTCCCTTTTTCTCCTCTAGGTCTGGAATTTCCCTCCCATTTTCTCTCTTTTCCCTTTTATTTTCCCTCTCTCCCTACATCAACAACCAAACAGGAAAAGGGAAAAAAAAAATTAATTTTTCCTTCCTTTCCATTTCTTTCCTCAACAACCAAACAGAGCCTTAAATACCCTAACTTTGGCTGTTTGATAGAATAAAAGTCCAGATGCCTTTGGTTTTTGTTTAGGAGGAAAATATGCCTAACGGTTTGTTTGGAAGTTGTGGACTGGAGTAGTAAGTAAGAAAAATGAAGTTTCGAGAAAATTTTGTGTATTTCTCTCTCATAATTTCTCTCTTTCACTAGTCACGGAAAAAACTTGGGTATCGGTCTGGTATAATTATATAGTGTCCGACCGCACATCTCAGTTGTCCTGAAGTATTTTTGACGGTTTAGATTACAAATAGAGAAAAAAAAAAGGAGGGAAAAGAATTTGGGGCTATCTGAAACACTTTTGACGAGATGTATGATCCGGCACTACGTGACCACACCAGACCGGCACCCAAGTTTTTCTTCCTTTCTATACCTTTCCGCAACATCCAAACGCATCCTAATCTCGTGGCCTCAATTGCAAATAGACTACACTATCTACAACAAAGTCGTGCGCTTTATTGGAAAATTTTCGTTAAAACTTGAGCCAACTTCGTAAGCTTATAAAATAGAACTCCAAAAGTTGTATTTTAGTTTTAAAAAACACACGTGATACAAACACTAAAAGACAAATTTTGGAGTGTCATTACAAGAAAGTGGAGTGTCAAAATCATTATCCTTACGAAATCAGCTCAATTTCGTTATAAAAAAAAAAAAAGAAAGTGAAGTGTCAAAATCATTCTCCATTCATGATCGTGGTAATCCTTAATGAGCGGTGTTTAAATTTATTTCCGGAATCAAGTTTTAGCAGTCAAAAGGATGCCTAAATGAAGTAAAAATGCCTGGCTCGTTGTTGTAACCAACAGCTGTTTTTTGGGCTAGCGTGAATACAGAAAATCCTACATTGGCATATAAATGAAAGAACCTGAAACAAAAAAGAGGGTGCTGTGAACATGTCCAGTACGCGGACAAACCTGGATATCGCGAGAGCATTAGCATGGCTCAAATAATTATCGATGTTGTCATCACAGTAATTGCCTTGTACAAATGTTCCTGGCCCAACAACTCGAAAGAGTGCTGTAATTGTGAAGATGTCTCAAACCTGGACATGTTCATTTCATCTTTTGTTGTGGTATTCGAGATCCTGAAATGTTGCCCTGCTGCTCATGCTGATTATCAAATCTTGCTGCTGTTTCAATCCAGCATATATACATAAAATTGTTGGTCATTACTATCTCGTCGATCATTTTTTCTCAATTGCTTTCTGGAGAAAACTCAGTCTGCAATCTTTTTGGAGAATCAATGGGCTAGTGTGGAGCATATACAATTTCTTCACTAAGGTGTCAGCAGGACCATGAAACTGACACAGTAATTTTCAAACTGATGATCAAAAACATTACTGTACTTGAATATTTACTACTATGAAAATTGTAGCAGTCCAAAATAACAACCTGTACATTTTTCAACAAAAGAAAACTCTCACCTCATCAATCATAAGCAAAAAAAAAAATCTCGATGCCTCATCCGAAAACTGCGCATCGCCATCTTCTTCTTATTCGTACGGGCAAATGGAAGCTCAGTCGAATTGAGGTGATCAAGAAAGTCACTTCTGGTATCACTCGATACTTATTGATGTTTAATTCTCTGTGCTTCGGAAAATTTCCCAGTATCAAATGTCACCCCAACAAAAAAATTTACCCATCGTCGACAACTTCACCTCTTCACTAGTTTTAAAAAACTAGAAAATAATCCGCCATCATCAGTGACCCATGTGCTTGCTCTCATTTGGAAGTTGAAGAAGTTCTAACAAATTACAGGTGAAAGTGGATTTTGGATTTATGAAGGGGCTTTGGAGAGGCAAAAGAAAAAGAAAGAAACGAATTCGTGAATTTCCCCCTCTTCTCCATTTACATGTCCAAGATCCTAGAAGGAGAGACAGACAGCAAAGTTCAGTGGGACCCAGGCCATAACCTAAAGATCACCCCATGCTCGCTCGCGGTGCCTCCAGACAACCTCCTCAGTTTTTGCCAGAGCTGCCTCCGCCTTCCACTCCTCAGAGGACCCGAACTCGAGACCCTCCGAAACGACCCAGACTCCTGCCTCAGAAGCATTCTTGACGAACCAAACAAATCTGACCTTGAAATTCCCCTCTCAACATCAGATCCATAACTATAGTTAGACACCGGGGAATGGGTTTGTACAGGATCTATCAACTCGCCTGAATTGGCACTAATCCTAGCATCCATATCAGCAGAAAGGTCCTCTTGGCTACAACTTCTTGATCCTAATTCCTTTGTATCATCATTCTCATTACACACTAGTTTCAATGCTTGAACAACCTCGCCCATAAAAGGTCGATGCGATACCTCCGGTTGCACGCACATCGAAGCGATAGCTGCCACTTTAGCAATACCGTCAAAGGGGAAATTGGGTCCCAGAGATGGGTCTATGATAGATTCTAACGCTTCTTTGCTCGTGAGTTGTGGACGGGCCCATGCAACCAAGTTTTCTTGACCGGGTGGCTGAGACATGTCAACTGGTTTTCTGCCAGTTAGGAGCTCAAGGAGGACTACTCCATAACTGTAAACATCACTCTTCACGAGAAGATGACCGGTCATTGCATACTCAGGAGCCACATATCTATTCGGAAAAATAAGTATTGATTAGGGTATCACAACAAGGAATAATAAGGCATCCATATTATGCAGCAAGAGTCACACAGAATTCACAAACTATCAGAAAGAGTAAGTGAATGGCCTTAGATCCTGGCTGGGAAATGTTTGAATACAAAACTATCACAGTTTGACCGGTTAACCACATTGCCCCACAAGATGATTGATTACAATTACTGTTTCCTTCTCAAATCCTACTGACGGTTAGCAAGGATGAACTGTGGTTGCTCAGTTAGTGAATCGTTGTACAGAGAAATCTACAATAAATACCCATGGAACCATAAGAAAGTCACCAGGTTTGTGTTGAACATCTGAAACCATTGTGGTGTTGGTACGAAGGGGTGTATCCTAACGAAAACCTTAGTTACAAGACCTAGTCATTATGTTGTAAACATTGTGGCCTTTCCTATTTATGAGATTTCATGGTGAAAGATATGCAAAGTTTTTGCGGTGAATTTACAAATGATTGTGGTGAGTGAAAATGGTGTGCATGGATCATTCCCTCATTTTTTATGGTACATTTTGAACTGTCACAATAGAACTACTTGGTCCTACCACACTAAATTTCGAGGTTAAGTATCAGACACTATTATCTTGCTGCTTGTCAGGTCTGATGTATCAAAAAGAGCAGTACCTATCAGGAAGATAACCTAAAACTAAGCAAAGCAGATAGTTGAAATAAAAGAAGGATAAAAATAAGGCAACAAATACATTTAAGTTCAGAGAAACAAAATACATGCTAAATCAGATAAGTACCCAAAAGTTCCCATGACACGTGTAGAAATGTGTCTGTTCCCTTCATCCAATGCAGTTCGAGCCAAGCCAAAGTCAGACACTTTCGGTGTAAAATCATGTTCCAACAAGATGTTGCTTGACTTGAAGTCCCTGTGTATGACTCTGGGACTTGAATCTTCGTGCAAATATGCTAGACCCCTAGCTGCTCCTAGTGCTATCTTCACCCGCGAGCCCCAATCAAGTGGAGCAGTTAACCTATCTACACCTGAGACCAAGCAAAACATGTTCAGATATATCCATTTGGAGAGGGTTAGTAATGGAACTGTAAGTACATAAATACAATGGCTTTGTTTCTTCCAGATTAAAGCATTGGATTGGACTATCAATTTAAGGAGACCACATATTCTGTGATTAAAATAATTTCCCGGTCCATTTTAAACATCCAATAAACATATGATATACAATACCATGGGACTATGGTCTTTGTACCATGTAGATGAGATTCAACACTGCCATTTGGAATGAGTTCGTATACTAGGCATCGAGTTCTCTCCTCTGTGCATATACCAATCAACTTCACCAAGTTTCTGTGGTGAAGACGGCTAAGCATTTCGACTTCGGCCAAGAACTCACGACCACCCTGCTGATCGTCTCTCTTAAGAACCTTGACAGCTACTTTTGTCCCATCTTCAAGAACACCACTATAAACACGACCAAAACCACCTTCACCTAGTACTCTTGAGGCATTGAAGTTATCGGTGGCTTTCTCTACTTCGCTTGAACTGAAAGTCTTAGCAGATCCAGTGTAAGTTGCAATACTAGACGCAAAAGATAGTGAAGCAGAACTAGGAGCACTCCCAAACATAGAAGCAGTAATCCCTGCAATAAATAGACTTTTAAGCATTGAAATTTTTGAAACTTCCGAATCAACCAATCACTATATTCCAGAAATGAACTGGGAGATATGATTTAGATGCATAACCTCATCGAGCACTGAGTTACTCATTTGGACCTAAGATCTCCAACATCTACATTGTATAACTATATAACTATGAGGAGTTGAGGTTAAAACTGAATTATTATGGGCAACGACAATTGTTTTAATCATTCTCTAGATCAAATGTAACATCATTGCAACTAATTTTTAGCAAACAGGGAGATTTCCGATAGTTTATGCATCTATATTTAATCTCGCATGATAAGTCTATTGTGACAATTGAATATTACCTGACGGCTTTGACAGGGAAGATCGTGTGGCCTGAGTCGAATCCTGTTGGCGGTCCCTGTGTTTGAAAAGCAATACCCAAGCAACTACACAACATAAAATCACAACCATAGAGACTGACAAAACTATGATGGCCACGACACTGCCACTCAGCCCATTTTTATGCTGCTGTCTTCCAATATCAACCCCTAGGGGGTGTATGGTCCTTCCATTATTGCCATGCCCAGAATACGGTGCACCATCTATACCACTAATGCTAGAAGGAGGAGAGGGTGGAAGACCTGTAAGTCTTTTAGTAATTAACACCCAGATCCAAACTAATAATGCACAAATAAATCAAGGACAATGAAGGCTAATTCAAATACCTGGGTAACGCACGTATAATATTTCATAATTCCCAAACAGGGAAGTACTTATTGCTATTTGTTTGAGCCAGATTCTCTGAAAAATCAAATATGCTGTAGTGTTGTCAAATTTTTCTTCAAGAGGTACCAAGTCAATGAGGACAATCGTTTTCTCTGGATCCTGGGTAGCCGCATTTGCTCCCATGATCCGAACTTGACTTTGTTTCACAAATACCCCGACAGCAATCTCCTCAGCAAGTTCTGAAACCAAAGGGAAGAAGGTATATAACTCTACACTTAGGCGCAGTCCAACTTGCATGGGAAAGACGCAGCCACAGGGCGATCCAGGAGGAGTATTTGTTAGGGGATCCACGCATGCTAGGTATGAACAATCTACAAATCGGATAGAAATGTAATTTAAGATTCTGCTGTAAATCAGAAACCAAAATATGGGCAACCAATAAGAAGATAAAATATGGGCAACCAATAAGAAGATACTAGACATAATAAATGACAGAACTTGAGTACCTTCATTAGGAGGGGGAGGTGGTAGTGCGCGAACTGGAGGTGAGAGTGGCATCTTTGGATTCCTTGGCGAAGATCCAGAAGGAGAAATTTTAGGGACTAGGAAGGGCACTAGCAATACAAGCATGATCGAGGGATAAGCAATTAGGCAGGAAATGATGCAGAAAATTTGAATAACTTGTGTCCCTTGAACCGTCAATCAAAGGAAAAGAGAAGATTTTCTTACATATAGTTTGTCCAGATGGAGCTGTTGGAGATGGTACAGGTGCAGGTGAAACATAAATCTCTGGTGAAGGAAGGGGAGAGTCAATGGGGAGACAGCATAACATGCCATGTAGGAGCAATGTCAGGATTAGGAAAATCACTTCAGTGCATAGGTTTTGTGAGATGAAATTTCAAAGTGTTTACATACCTGGACTCATGAGTGGAGGAGCATGGTCCCTTTGCCTACTCTTTGGATGTGAAGAACCTGGAGCGAAGCTAGGGCCTTTACACAACATTAAAATCGAGGATTATGAAAACGAAGAACTTAGTGATACATTTACTTATCCAAACCAATATTGGTGACATGTATTAAAACAAATATCCAACCTTGCTTTAGTGCATAGGTTTCGTGAGATGAAATTTCAAAGTTTTTACATACCTGGATTCATAAGTGGAGGAGCAGGGTCCCTTTGCCTACTCTTTGGATGTGAAGGAGCTGGAGCGAAGCTAGGGCCTTTACGCAACATTAAAATCAAGGATTATGAAAATGAAGAACTTAGTGATACATGTACTTATCCAAACACAAGTAGAATATTGGTGACATGTATTAAAACCAATATCCAACCTCACTTTAGTGCATAGGTTTTGCGGGATGAAATTTCAAAGTGTTTACATACCTGGACTCATGAGTGGAGGAGCATGGTCCCTTTGCCTACTCTTTGGATGTGAAGGAGCTGGAGCGAATCTAGGGCCTTTACAAAACATTAAAATCAAGGATTATGAAAACGAAGAACTTAGTGATACATTTACTTATCCAAACACAAGTAGAATATTGGTGACATGTATTAAAACAAATATCCAACCTTGCTGGCTTGAAGCAGGAGGGGGAAGCAAAAGTGATGATGGAGCAGGATTAGGGATATTATCATTTGCATGATGATGCTTATAATTTGGGGTTGGAGGTAATGATGCAGGAGAATGAGACACTACATTTGGAGGAGGAGACATGGGAGATGAAAGAGGAGGAGCAGAATTGTTAAAATGCCTCGAGGCTTTGTGCACAGAAGGAGCTGCAACAAGAAAAGAATAGGGTAAACTATATTGATAGCAATCTCAGTGACATCTATAACCAATCTGTACAGCAAGAACACAGAGCTTCCCAACATACCCTTTTGGGGGGAAGGGTTCACTGGAGAAAATTGATTGGGTGTTTCATTCGGAGGTGCAGCAACTGGGATGCCAGCACTTTCCCACTTGATGCTTGGCGAAGGAGTTAATACAGGAGAATCATCAGGTTCTGAAAAACATGTTCATCTCAATCAAACCCAAGATCACTCTAGTAGTAGAGAAATTCCACAAAGATGGAAAATAAAGATGAGCTGGTCAAAGTTTGATCTCTATACTAACTTAAGCATGCTAGCGCTAATCTATAATCGAATGCGCCTATAAGAAATAGAGATCATACATTCTACAAACACAACAGGACCAATTCAGAAACAAGATCAACGGATTGATTTTGATTTAGTTCACACATTTCCCTTTAATTTCTTTAACAGCTTCCCAGTTATAATCAACTCAAATCAATAAGCCGACTCTAACTACTTGGAGCCGGAAACAAATTTTATGTTCCTGTAACACTCTAAAGGGCTATCTGTTAGGGTGAAATCTACTGGCACCAGATCCTTTTCTACAGTGTCAACCATGGTCCACATATCTATGAGTACAAACAATGAGCTAAGACAGATAATGAAATTCTGGAGGGGGGGAAACAAAAAAAGAATAGCTGAAATTCAGAAAATTGGATTGACATTTCAGTGATGTCATTAACAAAGGGTTTATTGATGATTTCCGCATGTCAAAAGCTCTCCTACTGACTTCATCAAAATCTTTTTCCTATCAGAAAAGGCATAAGAAAAATGAAGATATAACCCTATATTTTTCCTTCCGTAGGCTCTTTCCTTTTCTTTCTCTGGGACTGGGAGAGGAGGTTTGATTCTCAAATTCCAAAGTATTTGGTTGGACAAATAGCGGCAAGAATAATAATGAAAGTATTTGTACCTCACATAACCATGATATAGACATGACTCCTTCGCAGGAGTAAATGTACTATGCAGAACATGATGTAGCTAACTTGGAAGAATCTTCTAATTTCCCACAATCATTTCATTTGAACCCAAGAATTCAGGGGAGGTATAAAAAGTGAATAAAAACTAGTAACAAAACATATGAACTGCTATGAATACACATTTAGTTGACTACTGAAGACTTTTATGAGCACAATTGGCTTCCCGAAGCAGTTTTTCCAAAAAGTTGAAGTCAATAAAATTTACTCCCTCCGTTCCAAATTAAGAGTCCACTATGACAAGTCGTGCCATTTTTCAAATCAAAAGATGAAGTACTTCCGTGATCATTTTTTTAATTTTTTCGCACCAAATTAAAGTACTCGTCGAGTACTTTAATTTGGTGCGGAAAAATTCAAGAAAGGATATACGGAAGTACTTTATTTTTAGATTTGAAAAATGGTAAGAGAGAGAAAGTGGGGCTCTTATTTAGGAACGGAGGGAGTATTAGATAAGATTATACCTGGTAAATATGATGGTCGAGTACTTTAATTTGGTGCGGAAAAATTCAAGAAAGGATATACGGAAGTACTTTATTTTTAGATTTGAAAAATGGTAAGAGAGAGAAAGTGGGGCTCTTATTTAGGAACGGAGGGAGTATTAGATAAGATTATACCTGGTAAATATGATGGAGGATCCGTGGGAACTGTAGAGGGACTGGTGGGTGAAATTGGCAGCAATTTGCTTGGAGGTGATGCAATAGGCACTACATTATACCAAAAGGAGAAATGTTGACTGGTAATGTCAACAGGGGATATTCTTCAAACATAGATCTCACAATGGAACAATGCATACCAGGAAAAATGGTTGGGGGTATTCCAGACATGATTGGCTGCCTGGATGGCGCTGGATCTTGTGGTAGTTCCTTTGGCGGTGATGTAGTTGATACTGTATACAGTATGAACTGGTATAGTTTAGAAACAACCTTAAATGCAAGAGACATAACAGCAAAACAAAACCACATAAATCAGGTACCCGGAGCACTTGGCATGGACAGAGGGGCCTTGCTGTCCGGTGCTTTGTTTTGATGAGAACTGGGTGGCATGGATACTGGCATAATGGGTTGGAAGGCTGGCAGCCTTTCTGGAGATTTCATTGGAGGCGATGTAGCTGGTTATCCATAATGGAACAAAACACGAATTTTAGGATCAATTTCAACCTGAAATTGTGCATTACCGGAAGGACACCACATTCAGCTATGTACCTGGAGCAACAGGGACAGAGACAGGATTCTTGTTTTTTGGTTCCTTCGTTTCAGGAACACTCGGCGGCTGTGATGGTACAACGCCAGGACCAGTTAATGGTGGAAGAATAGAACTCCTGGGTGGATATACAGTAGGAGTACTTGGTGACAAAGATGGTGCAACCCCTTTGATTGTTTGGGGTTCTGGTGGTGACACGAGCGGTGGTAGCACAGGTGGAGGGTGTAAAACTGACCCCAAATTGTCAAATGAGAGTTGGATGAAAAAATAATAATGCAAATTGATAAACCAGGATGACGGAATCTTACCGTCAGGTTGGGATGCTGGACTAGGTGCATTGCTTCTATTTGCTCGATCAGGGGGTCCTTTGATAGGAGGAATTGCAGAAAAAGTTGCTGGAGATGGGGAAACGTCGTACCCTGACAATAACCAGAATGCTAATGGTTCTCCGTAGACATAGCCAGGAAACATAAAATTTGCAAATTGTTGAAAATTCTTAGTCAGACAACAAAATCAATACGTTGTATGCCTCATCCACTCATTTTCGAAGGGGACTCGTCCTAGTTCCTTTACTAAAATGAATTATATCTTGACTATTAAGGAGAACCTTTGTGGCTTTCACTGGAGTTTGAGCAATCCATTAACTTTCCTGTCAATAACTAGTGTTCTAGAAGAAGGGAGAAGGCCGGTAAAGGCTGTCTATATAACACATTAATTGGGAAGACAAATCATTATCAACCCTAAAACCAATATTAAAGGGAGCAAATTTTGCATACAGGCTGAGGAACTAATCTATAATTGAAACTGCATAACAAATCCATATCTTCCGACATGGCTATCGGAAGCTGCCCAAAAGGACTTAGGAAGACGTCCAACACTTACTGCAGTTCAGATTAAGGTTCCTAAAGAAGCATTTCTCATAGATACCTCAATGAAAAGAATTAGCAGATGAAGTTAACTTAATGCATCGAAAAACAGTTCTTTCATAGGAAAATTGCTTGATCCCTTTGTGTTTTGTGAAATGTAGAACTTGAGACCCAACCAGCTTAAACCGCAGAGAGTAACTGTTTATCCATTCATTAAATTACTTTAACATCATCCAGCAATTCTATCTTGAGTAGGTGAAATCCTGTACAACCTAGTCAAACAGACTCTGATATATATTCACTGAGCAAATATCCACATCTTTCCCACAAATTGGATCATATATCTAAAATTGGCAAGATAGAATTCGAAATACAAATATCACCAAATTGTTGTCCAAATACACAAACACGACGATTAACGAAAACTAATCAACACTCCACAGTGGAATTTGACAAAATATAAACACGGGTTTAATCACTAAACTTCGAAAACACAGTTGAAATCTGTGGAAATATAAAGCAATCAAAACAGAATGTAAATATCTGCTGGAACCCCAAAAAAACTGAATCACATCTATGGATTGAGCAAATATCTGCTGGAACCCCAAAAAACTGGTTCACATATCCAGCATTGGCAAAACTGAATTTGGTGGCCAAACATAACCACCGAATAAATGTCCGAATACACAAAACAAGAAACATCATCACACCACAAGAAAATTTTCACAAAGTAACCACATGGGTTAATTCATATATGATCACAATTCACAACACGGCTCAAAAATACTGGGAACTGAATAATCACCTGCAGATCCTTGAACCACCAAAGAGACTGCAATGGCATAGAGTTTCACCACCAGCAAAACCAATTGCAGACCCATAACGCTAAACTCCAATACTGTCCCAATCCCAACCTCCTCAGTAATGAAGCAAGAATTAAACAGCAGTAAAATAAAGAATAAATTAATGGATTGATGACTTGAAGCAAAAACAAAAAAAGGTGGGCAGGTTTTGTTAGATTAAACAAGACCCACAAATAGTGAGAAACAAGCAACCGAGGAGGTAGTTTATTGACAACCCCCAAACGGGTTTCTCGATAAGAAGCAAACCCATCTTTCTTCTGTGGAAATTGCAGAGGATTGAGGTTGCCATGATAGAGACGGACGTTTCCAATGACATGTGAGTCAGTGAATGAATGGAGGGTCTAAAGACAAGAGGAATCAATTTCACCAGCTAAGAAAAACAGGAAGCAACAAACAAACAAAAAAACACTCACAGGGTTACAGTAGTAACTGACAGAGAGAGGTTTTTATTTTGGTGGGGCACGGAGGGGGAAACGAAGGTTAATAGTGATACGTCTGTATAGACTTTAATTTTTTACTTTTTTAAATATAGACTTGCAGCTAGATTTTTTCTTTTTTATATAGACTTTAATTTTTGGAATTTGAACTTCAATTTTTTACTCCTTTTTAAAGAACTCCTTATGTTTCATATTGAGTCATTTTTCTGATTTAAAAATAAAGTTATGCCCCATCGTATTTTATTTTTCAAAAATAATTTTTGCACTCTACTTTTTTTTAATAAACGCACTTTGAAAGTTTGAATGTAATTATGCAACAAAGAATTTTTTTTTGAAACATATTCATAAGAAAGTGAAATTTAAGAATCATTACCCTTATTTTTTACCTAAAAAAAACGGAACAATTCTTGAAAAAGACAAATAATATTGGACGGAGGGAGTATGATTGTCTCTTTACGTATGAAGAGTGAGAAATCCTATTTTAATAATAATAATAATAATAAAAGACAGCATGTATTTTTCACATAATACAGCCAAAAATATAGTGCATATGAGTAAAATGATAGTGCAAAAAAAAAAACTTTTAATTTGGTCACCCTTTCCACAGTCTATTAATTACTTCCATACCTAATTTTGATATTTTCATGGCACACGCATTAAAGTAACATTATTATGAGATTCTTTAAAAGTTTGGTCATGTTCTGGATTTAGTGAATTCAAAAGTAAAAATCAAAAAGCTATTTGGTTTTTTGTAGATATACAAACCCTTAAATTATATTAATCAATAGATTTAAAAAAGAAGATCTAAAAATCGAAGCATAAATATCATTTTTCTTTTAAAAAATGATCTCAGCAGAGAGTTATTTAATAGTTTTTTGCTTGACTCATTTGACACCTTGTTGGTTTTCAGTTGATGATGTTTGCCACATGAACTAATGTGAGTGAGAGAGAGAGAGAGAGAGAGAGAGAGAGAGAGATGAGGCATGTGTCAAAGGGCATTTGACACCTCACCGTCTGTCTTGTTTTGTAATCTGGAATTAGATTAACTATTACGACAAAAAATATCATGTTGTACATGTCTCTCTTGTCTCTTTTGTGGTTTGAATTCGCATATGTATTCTTACTGCTAAGATTATATATACTCACCGTTAAGAGATAAATAAAAAAAAATTACCGTTAAGAGATAATAAATATACCTGAACTGTTGATTATGGAAATGAACAATCAAATCGGGAGTCTACGGCCCTGTGTGATGCTTCCCAAATCCCTTGTTTTGTAATCTGAATTAGATTACTATTACGACAATAAATATCATGTGGTACATCTAACGGATCTTCTCATATAATGATCCCTCATGTGATCGATTATGCGGCCAAACATACATTTATCATGATCTCATGTGACGATCTGAACCGATCATTTTGTAAAATGCAATTTGCTTTATCATTCATTCTAAAAAATAAGTTTGTCAGACATCGATATCTTTTTTGAATGAATTATATTTGTCAAAGGAAAATCGACGGCTAAATTTTGATCGTATGTTTTTCATCTATCATATATGATTTGACCAAGCAATTTCAATCAATTTAAGTTATTTATATATGGACAATACAAACACTTCGGTCTATAAAGTGAACGACTCAAATTCTAAAACATAACTGTAGTCGATTTCATTTACGTCGCTATGAACCACATAAAATATGCTCAATATTTTTTTCATACATCTTCACTCTATATTGCCCCAAGTGGTTCTGGAAAAATCTTGAACCTAAGGATGCAAATGAATCGCATAATTTATAAGCAGCTCAAGACACGGCTCAAGAATATATGATTCGTTCGAGCTTGACTCACTAAGTTAGCAAGCGAGCTCGAGGTAGGCGAAGCTCGGACCGAGTAGGCTAGTGAACACAAAATCATATTTATAGAACTCAACTTTAGCAATATGTATAACTCATAGTATCCTACTGAAATTTTGTAACGCCCCGCATTTTTGGGAAAAGCGTTATGGATTATTATTACATTTTAAAGTCGGTTTTACACAATAATAACAATAACCAAAAATACATATAGATGATCTGCCCTCCGCAGATTACAAAAAGGTAGACTGGGTGGATTCTATGGCTCCGTACGTTCCCTGATCAGATCATGCTCCAAGTCGGCAGCTCCTCCGGATCCGTGTTCTCCGTAGAGGTCCTCCTGTCCATCGTGACAATCTAGCATAATACGTCAGAGTTGCGAAGCAACATCGTCGTATTATGCCAGGGCAAACCGTGAGCGAGGACGCTCAATAGATACCGTACCCCAACATTAAACTAGCAATTCTAGAACAATATTGTTGGCAGGTAAATAGTTGAAAATCATTTATCAAAACGGTAAGTTCATGCGTGTCAATGCATCAGTATCACATCAAATCAGAGTGCAGCTTAAATAAAATCAGTATCCCATTTCCTTTCATATCAGAGTGCAGCTTAAATAAAATCAGTATCTCGTATTATTTCAGAATCCAGAGTATAGTGTCAGTATCTCGTATCATTTTCTCATAACAGCATTCTTCTTCAAATTTCAACCATGTCAACATCTCACATCTCTCGAAAGTTATTGGCCCGTTCTACAACCCCGTTCTAACGGTCACCAACCTTTCCGTTCGAAGGGTCGGCCACCCATAAACTGACTCCTGCAGTATGAGGTCCGCTAACTCCGCGTCACACACGACATAGTCCCGGCTACCCATATCACTGAATCCCCACCAGTTTGTTTATGAGGTCCGCTTGCTATGTGTTGTACTGAGTAAGTTCTAACCGTCAAATTCACCCGCGGAATTTGAGGAGAAACTTCAAACAGCACTACCGTATAGTTCCGTTGGGCTTTGACCACCAGTTCACCCCGGGGAACTGAGGCGGGACTCCAACAGCATCAATATCTCAACTTTCATCACATCAACATTTTCATTCTCATTTCTATCTCTTCCATTTAAAAAAAAATTCGATCACTTTCTCGAAAAATGTGTCGGGTCGTATCGTCTTTGAAAAAGAACGTGCACATGCATTAATTTCATAAAACAAAATCCTCCGTTTAGAATCGTTCATGATAAACCTTCCGCTCGTAACCCATCTTACGAAAACATGTTACTTAACGACAAAAGTTCTTTCTTCCGGGGATTTAAATCAAAACATAAGGATTAATTCTCGTTCTTAGATTTGCTGGCGTGTTTTAAGATTCGTACGTCAAATTGCCACTTGGTTTGTCTAAACCAAGAAAGTACCCTACTAGAAAACTCTAGTAGTTGAATCCGTTTGGCGTGTTTTAAGATTCGTTCGTCGAATCGCCACTTGGTTTGGGCTAAACCAAGAAAAAGCCTGACTAGACATGCTAGCCATAGATTCTATTTGTTAGTCTAAATAGATTAAGAATATTTATTCAATAATCCCGGAAAATCTCATTTCATTTGAAAAGCTCTTTTCTCAAAAAATTGGTCGGGCATTATAACTGCGTAAATTTGAAAAGTCGATTTTCATTCAGGCATTATAACTGGGTAATTTAGTTTCCCAAAAGTCCATCGAACATTATAACGGTGCATTTTGATAGTCAATTTTAATTCGTGCATAGTAACGACTAAGTGTGATTTTCAAAGTCTAATTGTTCATAAAATCACTAATCACCAACATAATCACGTTTAATCATAATTAAGCACGTTTAAGCAAAATAATAACATAATCAATATGAACTAGTAAATACTAATCTAAGGTTAAGATAAAGTATCTACCTTAATTCCGATGATTAGTCGGAAGCCGATAAGCTAGTTGAATTCCGGCGGCGTAACGACTAGTCGACCTTTGCTCGAACGCTTTCTTGCTAACTTATTCTACCTTTCTAAGATCTAGGGGTGGTCGAGGGTGGTGGAGTGTGGTGGTTTAGGATGAGTTTCAAGAAGAACACTCAAGAACTCACTCAAGAACACTAGAAAGCACAAAGTGGAGAAGTTGGGAGGTTTTGGTGTGAAATGAAGCAAGGAGAGTGAGCTATTTATAGGGAAGTAATGAGGTTCACCTCCCCCAAAGATAATCACCAGCCAAAAACCCTCCCCACAAGTGTCCAAACAACCTTTTGCAAAAGCAAAAATTAGGTTTTAAAGACTAGTTTTAGGTTATAAGAAATTCCCCACCAAATTTCCCACCAACTTAAAGATTAGTTTTAGGTTATAAGTAATCTCCCACCTAATCAAGGTTAGCTTTAATAAAATAAAATAAGAGTTGGCGATTTAGTAAGGCTTCCGGACGCAGTGTGGTGAAATACCCGGTGTGTACGCGTTTATTTACGGCGCGAAAAGTATAATTAAACAGGTTAAATCTAATTCGTTTAATCTAACCAAACCAAATTATAAACTATAATTATTTAAAAATAAAACCGCATTAATACATCGAAATTTTTTATTTACAAAATTTCGGGTTATTACAAATTTTCTAAGAGAGCTCGAGCTCGGATCATTAATATATATTTGTTACACTCAAGCCCGACGTGAGGTCGAACCCGATTATTTCGGCTCAACTCATGCTTACTTAATTTCTGAAGAAGCCAACTCAACATTTTAAAATTTAGCTTGGCTCGGCTCATTTGCATTCCTATTTAAAATTTATAAATAAATATTTTCAAAATTCACTTTGTGTGGTTCAGATTTACTTTGGACATGTAAACTTTATGTTATTGCCATTGTGTACATATGGCTGGAGATTTGTATAGTGACTCTCAACCATCTGATGGAATTTCCATTTTTATATAGAACCCCTTGCGTACGTTTAAGGTTACTCAATTCAACTGTCTCTCTATTGTGGATCAATTTATTGTATTCTTTTGTATAAAATAGTGCAGAACAATAATCTATAAATATATAGTATGTAGCTCACTAGAGTAATGATAGGTGTTGAAAAGCATCCATTTAATCCTCTAATTTACATTTTAATAGTCCAATCATAGAGTTACTTGATGAATTATAATGGTTGAATTGTGTTTGTAGGTTTTGGAGAGTGCCGAACGATTAAAAGTGCTAATGGGAGTTGATATAAGGCATGGAACGCAAAGTAGACTTAAAGAGCTTCGCAACAGTCTAAGAATCGCGTCATTTCGAGTTCGGATGAAGCCGGGGCGAGCCTGCAAAGTATGGGTGACAATCTGGATTTTCCACCCAGACGGTTTTACCCGAGTCAAAGGCGGATTAGGGCGTTGACCACATTTTTTTGGATTTTATTATAAATAGGTAATTGCTTTGTACGTTTTGGGTGTTCTATAATATTTTGAAGCAAGTTTAGAGAGAGAAACGCAAGCTGTTCCATGGGTTCTTCAAGTTCTTCATCAAATCAAGCATTCGTCCCCATCTCCATGGCCGGCTAAACAACTTCTAGGGGGAAGATAAAGCCCCGGTTCAAGTAATTTTGTTTATGTGTAGGATTTAGGTTTATTCATTCGAAATCAGTTGTTTAACTAAGAACCCTTTTCATTATGATCAAATGGATTGAATTAATTAATACTTTCAATTAATTGTGTATTTGCGTGCTCGATCTCAAATACCAGGTTATATATTCCACAATTTCTTCGCTTGAGCTTGGATATAACTGAGATGGGTTATGCACGTAAGACAAATCGTGCCACTAGACAGGCCCTAAAAGAGACGGTTTGTGCCAGCGAGACGGTTCGTGCTATGGGATAGTCTATGCCTCTTGACAACTCACCTATCTTCTTGACAATTGCGATTCGAATAATAGCCCTAGCCTATACATAGCCTAGTTACGTGGCCGGGGTGGATTCGAAACCCTAGATCCTCTCTCCATTAATTTCACCCAATTTTATTATTTCTTGCTTTAATTTAGTTAATCACAAAATCACTCAACAAATCTCTTTTTCTGAATTAAATTAGAAATTAATCAAAATTAACGTAATTTAGCCAAATTGTCTCTGCGAATCAACACTCGGTAGCCACTATTCTTGTGAGTAAGGGTTAGTTCCTTGTTTTTATAAATTTAATTTTGATACGGAACAACACAGTCAAGTAATTAAAAAGTGTACTTCCCATTATTTAATTAAGAGAGTAACTTTTTCACGGATGAGCAGTGCAGCCGTGAAAAGGTAGTTTGCATTGCACAAATTCGGGTCGTGGATTCCGAGACCCAAGAGCTCGGATTAATGCGCGGATTTTTTTTTTGAATTTGACATGTTTTAATGAGGAGAGAAAGATCACATTAATCTGAGCAGTTGAATCTTGAAATCTATGGTCCGAATTTATTCAATGTAAACTATTTTTTCACGGCTCATCCGTGAAAAAGTTATTCTCTTTAATTAAGATAAACTCCATCTTGTAAAAAGTTATTCGTTTCGTCTTAGCAATAGTAGTAAATGGGTGACAGGGTGAGGAGATTAATAATTGGTGGAGAGAGAAGAAGAGAGTTCGAGGAGAGAGAAAATACTGTTCCTTTATACTTAACCACTTTACCTACCCCACAACACTTATTTCCTAGTTTATGCATTTTAAATTTCCACCCAAAAAACAAAAAGAGAAAGAGATGAATAGCTAGCATGTTGCAACTTGAATTTTGAGAAATGACTCTTTAATTTGCTAAGAACTTAGTAATAAACTTGGACTATTGAACATTCTCTTAATTGTTCTTGCATTTAATCGCTGAGAAACGGAAAGATAATGAAATACGTTCGAGAATGTTAAATTTTTTTTTTTTTGTTGATATTTTTGTGTTTCGTAAAAATAATGGGATTCATATTTCTAACTCTCTCGGAAAGACGTTTGAGAATGTTAAAACTTTTTTGATAGTTTTGTGTGTAGTAAAAAAGTGGGATTCGCGTTTCTAACTCTCTCGGACATAAATTTTCTGCAACGACAGTTTCTTGACAAGTGAACTGGAAATTGAAACATTCTCGGATCAATGAAATTAACATATGTTCAAAACAAAATCGAATCAATAAAATGGATAAATATTCAACAGTGTATACACATCCAAAACTTCCACAATAATCCAAAAATTACAATAAAATGGTCATCAATTTCCCATCTGACTGCAGTCTCTTACAATCATTATTTACCACAACATTTTATTGTAATTTTGATCAATTTATAGAATCAGTGTGTGAGGCCAAGGACATATGGTGCACCCGTGGCTGCGATCCAAGTCTGTCCCTGAATGAATGGTCCAACGGTATAAGTGAGAGCCTCGTTCCGGTTCGTGATCACCTTAAATCCCCCCCAGTTCACCCTCTTGGCGGTTGCGGCACCCGGTCCCCGGTTCGCGTACTCGGCGAAAAAGCAAGTGTTGAGACCAAAATCCCCGTCCCAAGGCAACCAGCCAGCGGGCTGGATCAAGTCACCCAATGTGGACTCCATAATGACGGCTCTGGAGTACGCCTTCCAGGGCCGTCCCAAGTATGTGGGGAGCGTGAACCTATCTGGGAACAACTTGGTGTCGGGCACGATCCTGCAGTTTTGGATCACGAGCCCGGTGGTTTCCCTTGGGCTGGCTCGCCCGTGGGCGGTCACGGTGTTCTGTTGGCCTGCCAGGGGCCTGCGGACGATGATGAGTGAGTTTTGGATGACGGTGGCACCGTCGCCAAAGATGAAGTCGACCGTGCCGGAGATGACGCAGTTGCGGTAGAAGTTGCGGTGGGCTTGGGCGTACAAGGTGTCTTGGTACCCGTCCATTCTGCAGTTGTAGAAGGCCGCCATGTCCGACTGGACGCGGAGTGCCACGGCTTGGTGGCCTTGAGGCCCGGCTGAGTTTTGGAATCCCATTGACTTTGCTATGAACCCATCTCCAATTGCACCTGCAAGACATGAATTCATCTCAATCAACATTTTACGTTTTGAAAAATGATACTCCTTCCGTTCCAATTTGTTTGCTCATCACGAAAAAGTTTAAAAAGTTTAAAGAAGCAACGTGGAAATTAGCAAAATAGTTGGTGCAAAATGAGAAAGACTCACTGAATGAGGCAGTCTGGAAGGTTGGCGTCCCACCGGCATTGCTCTTGCTTCCAGTGACCATTGTCCTCCTGGGTCCATCTCCATACATAAACACGTTCACCTGGTTATTTTGAACAATTACGTGCTCGTTGTAGATGCCTGCCTTTACATAAATAATGTATCTCCCTTGCAGGTTCTTGGGATAAGCAGCAAGTGCCGCGCCAATGGTCTTAAATTGCCCGCTCCCGTCCTGGGCTACCACTGCATTAGGCCTTATGTTACTGTTCGGGCCTGCCTGGGCCAGTAGCTTCCGGTCTGCAGCTGAAAGCCAAGAAGGGTATCCCCCGTCTTCTGACGACACCTCAAGGAGGCGTCGTTGCTGAGAGCTCGCGTTAGTAATGGCGGTCGTGTTCAGGAGGGGAATGTTGAACGCGGTTAGGATTTGGGAAATCGATGAGACGATGGCCAAGGCATTGTCGGTGAGTTGGGTGGCGTTAACAAGCCCGTTGGAGATCGCGGATTTCAAATCGGTTTGAGTGAGTCCGTCCATGCATGTTTGCTGATAGGAGTACACAGCACTCAGCCAGTTCATTAGCTCCGCCTCTCTGTCTTGCATTGTGTGCAAGCTACTATCGCCCACCATCGAAAACGAGGCCTGGAGCTCGTCGACCGCGTATTGCAAAAGCTCCTGGCAATCCTGAACAGCCATTTTGTTGTAGGAATCATTAGCTGATTTCCCAATCGCCGAAGTGTTTGCCAACGCAGCTTTCATCGCCTGGACGGTGTAGTCGAGGGCCGCCTGGACGTAGTCCTTAGGGGTCGCGGATTGGTTATTGGCAACCGAGCTAAGGCTGTCCACACACGCTTGCTTGTAGTCCGTCGTGCTACAAATGCTGGAAACGGACTTTGAGGTCGTCGACAAGACATCGCCACCGTTTTTCGAATCACCCGACGAGGACTTGTGAACGCCAACAATAACACCGACGACAGCCGCTACCACAAGGATACCGGCGAAACCTCCGATCATAAACTTGCCTCGTCCCATCTTCAAAATAAACGGTTTAGATGTTGCTCAGTTTCGCTGTTAATTCCTTTTTTCAAGGTAATGAAAATGGTGGGTTATTCGAAATCGGTAACAATGCACTAAGTTTTCCCAAAAAAGATTGGGATACAGATAGAGAGACTGTTTGAATCAAAATCGAGAGCCCCGAGGCTCTTATAGACATTGGTGTGCTAAATTTGGAGAGAGAGAAGTCCTTGTGAATAGGAATGTCCGTTGTGTTTTGATGGTTAATTGATCATTTTGGATAGAAGTTCAAGTTTGTTATTCGATTTTGTGGCTTAGGACAATGATCCTCCGAGACCAAGAGAGCTGAAAAAACATACGACTTTTGAGGATTGGAACTCCTTCATTTTAGGGAAAGAAAAAGATGGAACTACTTCATTTTGGTGGATAAAAATGAAGCTCTCGCTCTTCGTCTCCACTTTTTTCTCCCAATCGATAGCTCCTCCAAAAAGGGCGGAGTGAGAAACTTTGGATGGTGCTAATGCCAATAGCTCATAACAAATTCAATGCTCAAGTGATGGGCACAGGCTTTCAGACAAAATACTGCATATTTTAGAATGGTCGAATGAGTAAAATATGATTTAAGAATCCTTGTAATTTTCATGTGAGATTATGTGGCCAATAAGGTCACTTGATCCCATTTGTGTCAATGTAATTGCCCTCGAACGACGTACCAAAATACTTTTTGTATGTGCAAGATAAAATTCTCAAACTCCCAAATTCGTCTTAGGCCTCCAATGAGATTGGGCCGCTCCTAGCTGCTTCAACAAAAGCATAACAAGAATAACTTTCGTATAAGGGTTTGAAATTTCTTTCATTATTTAGCAGTGGAAATATTAAGGATCGAGTCACACTATATACATTTTTCACTTGTTTCCTACAACAATAAGCATTGCATACATATCTTTATTACTTGAAGTTCTGTTTTAATTTCTCTGCTTTTTCAAGAATTGGGGATAGTCATTGTTTTTTATTCTAATGTTTACAGAATTAATATCCACTAAATGTCAACACAACAAAGAGAAAAACAATTAATTGGAACACAGGAGGATTTGTCAAACACCTAAGATTGCAGAAAAAAATTCTGTAGCATATCTTCTTTTTCGGCTAACATTCTTTTTCGACTAACAACAATTGCGAGTTTTATGAGCTTAGTAGTTTTCTTCAAATTTAAATGGTTCCGCTTTAGTGCACGGTGGCATGGTCCTCCATGAATTAGTCGAAGGCACTGGCGACTCGATGAGTTTGGAAGCGTGGGGTCATTTATAAACATCAAATATTTTTATCAATCATAATAAAAGAAAAAAAAAGTCACAGTAATGACAACTAATAAAAATCTTTGTCCAACAAAAATCATATTTAAAGCTCAACCAAGTAAGACATATCATCCTTTCCTTATCAAAAGAACAAAACGAGTGACAAGGATTCAAACAAACCACACAAAAAAGCAATTTTTATGAACTTTTATGAATTATCCAGTGGTGTCATTACCAAATTTAGGGGGTTCATTTATAAAAATATTTTAAAATTTTTTATAAAATTAGTAGTAATTTTTTTTTCTCATAGGGTCGATTGACCCCACTATCTATAAGGTGGAGTTGTACCCTGAGTCGAGGTGCAAGTAAGTTGGCTCAAACATCCAGGACTTATCAACAACGAATCAGTTGCCAAATACATGAGAGTCGAAAAATAATCAAACAATATACAAAACCTTTCTACCATGGTCAATTAGTTGACTCAATTAGGTGATCATAAAATAAAATTAAAAAAATTGTTGACTCGATTATATTGACAAAAAATACTACTCTCTCCCCCTTTAAATATGTTACTTCGTAAATCCAACTTATTAAAGAAACATCATCATTACACATTTCACATCAACTTTTTCCTTTTACATTTTTCACATCAACTTTTACCTCTTTTTGCCAAAATTATCCTTCACTTTTACGCATTACCTCTTTATCCACTAACTTTTCAAAAGGGTAAAATGATAATTGTACAAACTTTTAACCATTATGTTTTCAAATCATACACTTATTTAGGGACAGTTCAAAATAGAAATGTCTACACTTAAAAAGGGACAGGGAGTATCAAAGATCACTTTTTCATACTCAAAAAGTGGATACCCTGTTTTGAAGGTAGATGAAAGTGAGGCTGACTTCTTTGAAAACAATCACGATTAATATGGAGGTTGTTGAGTATTATTGTCCTATAAAAGCTTGTCATTTGGATCACCTAAAAGGCTAGCAATGACTCATCAATCTATTTTCCCCTCATTTCGATCAAAGAAAAGTGTAAAATTTAGATGGGACTATGAAGAAATCAAATACATTTTCCCGGCCGTTTACTAGGTGGTAGCTAGCCTAGCGGTTCATGGCTTACTTCCAAATGATTTGTGTGGTCAAGAGATTCAAGGTTCAAGTTATGCGATATGTCCCAACTCCTCAAACTTTGTCCCCTTCCAAAAGTCCGATTATGTTCCAGTAGCTCTTGGTGATACATACATTACAAGCTATGGTTAAGAAAGAGCATCTTTCAGAGCCTGGTGTGAATCTGGAATCCTTATGGTCACGTCCAATGAACCCTTGGACCATTACGCCTAGTACTCATTCCTCCACCTTTTTGAGTAGCAAAAAGTTGTATTCCCATTTCAATATTGATATGTAAATAAGTATATTTTTTAAATTTCAATTTTCTCCCCACCACCTCCTCTTCTTATGTCCAGATTCATTGGAGATTTTATCACGTAAAATGGACATTTGCTAAAATCACCCCCTTGATTTTAGCAAATGTCCATTTTAGCTTTTGGAAAACCAAGCCTTAGATGGCTGAGAAACGGAAGGAAAAAAAAAAAAAAAAAACAGAGAGTAAGGGAAAAGATTGTGAGGGATAGGGTACTATGGGATCCAGGGTCCTATAGGATAGTTATGTAAGACGCATCCGAATCATCCATCTGCACTATTGACAATTCGAATTTAAATAAATAAATTAAACTCCTTCCATGAAAGAATTTTATTTAAATAATCTGCACTGTCCAAGACGGTATAGATGTGCTTTATAGGGTCCCATTTCCTAGGGTATGGGATCAACAGGTAAATGGATTTCATTTTGAAATTTGGATTCACAATTTTATTTTATGTTACCTTTTATAACTTCTATGGAGTAGTATTTTGCGACAGTATCACAGGCAGCTTCCTTAATAGTACTTGAAGTCATTATTACAGTAAAATGCCATCCATTATCCACGTGCATGTGGAGATCTAGATGATGAAATCAAAGAATTTATCTTTTTCTTACTAATGGGATCTACTATATATACCAACTATATGATCTCACCCTGTTACTATCATTATCGATCTGTTGATATGGATTTCTTGTGGGCCACTGGTGTTGACTCAAACACACAATGAGAGAGAGAGAATCTCTCCTGCTGTGAAAAAAAAAAAAAAAGTAAAAAGCCCCACACTTGGCTTCCTTTGGATAAAAAACTAGTTTTTGGTTTTTTAGTTTTGTCTTTAATCAATTTTTTTTTGCATTCGTTAATTTATGGTCAAAACTCAATTTTTTTTAATAAAGCCAAAATACTTGGATTCCAGCCAAAATACTTGGGTTATTAGAATCCAAGTATTTTGACTTTATTCAAAAAAAATATTTGGTTTGACCATAAATTTATACTTGTTAGATTCGTCTCGTCGAGAGAAATCCAGAAACCACAAAATCTTGATACAAAACTAATGAATGCAAAAAAAAAATTTGAATAAGGACAAATGAAAAAACCAAAAAACCAAAAATTAGTTTTTTACCCAACACTGAATCTGAGCCACTCATAACTCATTGTTGTTTTCTGGGTAAATTCTGTGCAACTTTTCTGGGCACTTAGCATTAATGCAAGGAAAAAATAGAGTCTATAACAGTAGTACTTTCTAACTACCATGTGCACATATATAGCACCTTACCTACCCCTTGATCTGTCACAATCCATAACCTAACAATTAAATTCCTATCTTCGTATTTCAAATGATATTCCTTGTGAGTGCCCTGGCTATTTTAAATGAGAATCATCGCCTTTGATCACAAAAGAAAAGAAAAGAGTCACAAAGTAAAAAAAAAAATTGATTTGGAGACCATAATTTTGACACAAGTGCGTTTGAAACCGTCTAATATTTACGAATTTCGCGTGATCTTGTGAGATTACCTGCATCATACGGCTCAGGCCACGTTGTTGTCCGAACACGTCCGTCCGTCCTTCCGTAGCACTGCCCACGGCCACGGGGCATGTTTGTGACTTGTGATTCTAGTCCAGATCGATATGTGAACTTGGAAAGCAGTTGTGTTGTGACTTGTGAGATGAGTTATTGGGCCAAATGCACTAGGGGTATGAATTGGCCCAAATTAACTCAAATAGTTTGGCCCATGAATAAACACATATGCCCTGACATTTGAGCTAATTAGAACTTGAACCCACGTCTCTGAAGCTTGGCCCAGGGACAAGGCCGAAGGAGAGGATAAGGTTAGCAGGTGGGCATTCCGATTCTTGGGCGAATGGCTTGTTAAATGGCTCCCTCACATGGGCGTCCAACAACAAAGCTGGGTTTCGAGGAATCTTCAGAGATCACCATGGCCAATGACTCTCAATCATTGTAGTTCAGTTAGGTTCAGTTTTCCAAAATATTTTAGCACTCAGGTACTAAAATCATGATATTTTAAATCAAAAATGCAGTAGTTCCGTGTATCGTTTTTCGATTTTTTTAGCACCAAATTAAAGTACACTCGTACTTTAATTTGGTGCGAAAAAAAAAATTGAAAAATGAAACACGGAACCACTTCATTTTTTGATTTGAAATATCATGATTTTAGCACCTGGGTGCTAAAATCTTTTGGAAAACTGGGCCTAATCGTAGAAGGTCCGAAGAACGACCATCCCACCTTTGCTCTCATCTTGGACGGCAAAGCACTTCTTGCTCGTACCAATTCCAATTTCTCTCACATCTTCAGGGAGGCTAATCAAAGTGCAGATCACCTCACTCATATGGGGGCCGAACGGTTAGAAAATCTTGTGGTTACTAAAGTCTCTCCCCAATCCATACTACAGTTTGTGTTTGAAGATGGACTGGTATTGGTAGGATTAGATATTAGTATTTCGTTTGTAATAACTATGGACTTCCAAACTCTCGTTTCTGTTGCTTATTGAATCTTCCATTGCAAAAAAAAAAAAAAGGGCTTGTTAAAACCTCATCCTGGCTCACCATGAAATTAACGAGTATTGATGGTAAACCATTTTTACTCTTGGAATTGTTGCACTTAATGTACTCCCGACCAAGTGTTTGGATCCATTTAAATGTGTAGGGTTGAAAGGTTTTGAAACATTACGTGACGGTGCTCCAGAAGCAATAAATAATCTAATTTGTACTCAACAAAGAAGTTCCACATAGGGAATGGAAGAACGGTTCTACAAATTCCATTGGTACTAGAGCACCATAACATCAGCTGAGTCGAGTGTGCTGCGCAGCATGTTGTGCGTCAGAACACATATAACTTAAAACACTAGATAAAAACCATTAAACCTATTTTTTTTCAAATTATTCCGACATATCCTTCACTCGCTGTCAATTTCGGTCGTGCAAATTAAAGTAATTTATTACACTATCAAAAAAAAAAATGCCTTTATACTTTCACATGCTAATGCTCGATTGCTTGATCTTACATTCGCGAAAAAAATCTTTGAACACAATACTTCGGGAGTGTTCCATTAACCCAGTTTTTTAAAAAAACTGATTTTTCACCGTTTTTTATGTGATGTGTTGTGAGAGAATGACTTGTCTGAATATTTTAAAAAAACAGTTTTTTATTGGTGGAACACTCCCTTCATATGCTAACAATACACGCAACATATTTACGGGACACTATTTCATTGGACAACGTAAAATGGCATCTCATCCACGGATAATCTGAGTCAGATATGATCCGATCTCTTGAAAAAAGAGGAAAACAGAGATCCGATTTTTAGGATTTTGGGATGAGCTAAAAGTTGTTGGAATCATTACGACATGTCCCACTCCACTAGTTGCACGGTGGGGATCGAAGACAAATTCCATCGAATCAGAAAGAAGAAAACCAAACAATCAGCTTTTCTTGCAAGCTATATATATTTATTATGGCTGTCGTCCACCCAGGAGCCTGCAAATGCACACGAGTACACAAAACATACATATGACAGCAGCTAGCCTGGCCCAGACCAGCCTAAATGTACCGACCATAAATGTGTATGTGTGCGTGTGCATGAGCGTGAGCGTGAATATGTATTTTAAATTTATTTACAAATGTAACTAAACTTTGCAAACACGTTGCTTTGCGAATATTGATAGCGCGAGCGTGCGATGGTACTCACGAGTTTCATTTTATTCTCCACCATCACAATTTTATATTCCTAGCTCTACTCGAGTTGAATAAATCTTGAGGGGGTGTTTTCACTAATGCAGTTTTTAGAATAAACTAGTTTTACGGATTTTTTATGTGATGTATTGTGAGAGAATGACATGTCTTAGGTTTTGGAAAAAACTGTTTTTTGTTAGAAATTACATCTAAAATATCTTAAGTTATTGTCTTATTACTACCTCCGACCTAAAAAATTATCGGGTTTGCAAACCGAGAACTTAAAAATGATGCATGTTTGTTCAAACATTTTGCCTCTAGATGTCAATGAGTTCTTCTAATTTATCTAAAAAATTATTTTCCTTTAGAAAATATATTTTTTCAAGTTATCGTTTACGGACTGAACAATATTCTAGGACAGAATTTAAAGATATAAATAATTTTAAAATCGTATCAATCTCAAAAACTACCAATTAACTGAGAACGGAGGGAGTAATTCAAATAATTCATTTTTCAATTAAAACTCAATTACCAATATTTGTAAATATTTGCTTGGATTGCATTTGTCTTAGAATAATAAATGTGAATCAATCCAATAATTAATTACCACGTACCAATGTCATATTCGAGCCGATTAAAAAAAAAGAGCCATATTTGAGCCGATATATATATACACATACATATCAAAAACACTAAATATGAATTGTTTTGTGTCGTAGGGTTCGTTCAGATGAACATTCAGTAAAAAAAATAAAATTATAGACATTGATATTTATCAAAACAATTCATATTTGCTTTTGGAAGATTGTAGCCCTAGTTATCGTGGAAAGCAAGAAGTCTTGTTATAAATCTAGATAAAGCAAACTTTGGGCAGTTTCTTTTGATAAAAAAAGAATACATATATAGATAAAGCAAAAGTCTAGATTCATGGACTCTATTAATTACTTAAAAGCACTTTTGGTACTGTTTTTAGAAGATTTTTAGCCCTAGTTATCATGGACATAATTCACAGTAATTCACAGCTAATGAATCACGTAGACAAAATTCATAACTTTTTGACTTTGTGTTCTTACCTTTTTTTATCGGAAAAACAAGGGGTACCGATCCCCCATCTGTGCATTGCGTACAGACGTTCTTGGAGACTCACTTTTTGCTCCCGTACAAATAATCCGAGCCATTCATTCATCTTAGATTGAAATTCCGAAGGCTTGCCCAGTGATATCACCTCAATCAGACGTCCATAAGTAGTTCATCCAAAATCACTCCGTTTCATTCAAATTAAAGATGAATGAAACGGGGTGATTTTGGATGAACCACTTACGGATGTCCAATTGAGGTGATCTCTCGAGGAGCCACTTGGAATTTCAATCTAAGATGAATGAACGGCTTGGATCACTCGTGTAGGACCTAAAAGTGGATCTCCGAAGTCGTCTGTACGCAATGCACTGATGAGGCATCTGTACCCATAGAAGCATTCTTTTTTTATTATCTACCTTTTCGAGATCCCCTAGATCATTCTTTGGGTTTTGCACATTCTTAACACGTTTGGTTTTGGGTAAACCTACGGGTACACAGAAGGCTAGAGACAGAAAATGTACCGAGCTGCTTGGGAGACCCATTTTTGGGTCTCATACGAGTGATTCGAACCGTTCATTATTCTTAGAACATTTTTCCGAAGGGCCCCACAAAATTTCAGCTCAATCGGACGGTTAAAAGTACTTAAACCAAAGTCCCACCGTTTCAATCAATATTTTTTTGATTGAAAAGATGGGACTTTGGTTTGAGCACTTTTAACCGTCCAATTAAGCTAAAATTTTTTGGGGCCCTTCGGAAAAATGTTCTTAAAATAATGAACGGTTCAGATAGCTCGTGTGGGATCCAAAAGTGAGTCTCCCAAGCAGCTCGATACATTTTCTGTCCCTAACCTTCTGTACCCCAAGTCGGGTCCGTTTTATTAATTTGCAACAAAAACTCAACAAAACAAACTTCCATGTGAACACAAAGGCACAAAATTCTCAGACTGGCTAAAGTATTTAATTACCTGAGAGACAACTTGCAAATGCCCAATTTGCATTTGGGGGGTCCATTTTGTCGCTTAAAGCCTCTGCATTTTTCCAGCAGAAAGTTGCAGCCAAACCGTGCACAAGGACCAATTGAGTGCACACCTTTGGCGGTCTGATTGTCTCATTCCCATTGACGAATTTCAGCAGTGTTTCCATTGTCGTTAGGAAAATTCTACAGTCCGCTCAATGGGCGAACAATTAAAGTGTTCTTTTACCGGTAAGAGTACATTCTTACCGATAACAGTGTATGCACTCTTATCAATTAAAGAGCATTATTACCTGTAAAAAAAACATTTTTATCGTTCGCCCAATGGGCGGACAATAGAAGGACTGTTTTTTTTTATTTGTGTCAATCTTACATTTTGATCTGTAGCATATGATTATGGCTGTTGCTAACCGTGCTCACTAAATAGTGAATAATATAAATAGAAAATAAAACATAAGGTCCGGCTCTACTAATAAGTTTCCTTTTTTGGGTTTTTTTTGGGCTTTTAAGGCTTTTTAGTTGATGTAAGCGAGGAGTATAACCTACAATAACGTGTCTCGCAAAACTGGCAAAAGCCAAAAAGTCTAAAAAGGCAAAAAAAAAAAATCCAAGTAGCGGAACGAGGTATGTTCAATCTCGATATATATCTTTCGGATACCAACAAACATCCACAGATGTTAGTAAATTTTTCTCGGATTCGATGCACCTTTTACATCATCAGCATTGGCTTGTGTGCACGGGTAGATATTATTCTCCATGTTGGGTTGTCTCATCACGTGGATTAATTTCATGATTTGGTTTTTATTCTAAAGTTCTACCGCCCCACTAAATCCAGCAACTAATACCGCTAGGGTTTGTTGATCGATTGGAGCAAATAGCAATCTATGACTAAACATAATTTATTACACAAATAATCCAATTTAACCTAATGTATATATCTTGTTTAAATACCAAATATTAATCCATATTAATATTCATTGTGCACTTAATACATAACCTAATCAAGATCCTCTCATGCAATACTCTTTCACTAACTCAAAATTAATGGACCTATATATTCCACGATTCATGTTAAAAATGAAGTCGGTCGGATCTTCAAATACTTTGTCAAAAACTCAGTTGTTTGTCACATATGGAACATATTGGTGGATTTTACAATGATGACAAGCTAACATTTCGAAGGATAATAAAACGAACAGCTCAGACCACCAAAAGAAATCATGTTGAGCCAAATTTATGTCACATGATAACCATATGAAATGTCACTACACAGAGGAGATCTTCGGAAGCGGATCCGCTGTCCCTAATTCTTTGTCCCAACTCTATGCCCAGTCCATCTGAGCCATTCATCCGTGCAATCAATGGCTTGGATTCCATTTCACCCTAAATAAATCTGAGCCAAACATGTTCACCTGAGACTCTGAGGTTTTAATTGCTCGGATGGACGGAACACAAAGTTGGGACAGGATTTTCGGGATAGCAGATCCGCAACCGAGATCTTCCTCCATATATACTAAGCATGCACGGTTGTCTAGCATTAGTTCTGTAAATAAGTATATCATTACTCATGACACCTTACTCTCTAATTAAATACTTATATTGTGGCTGTGCCAAATTTAATGTAAATGAGAATGACATTCAAGAAAGTTATTAGCTGTAGTCCATAAATCCATTATTAGGTTAAGGCCAAGATATTTTAATAATTCTGTACGTAGAAACGTGATCATCAAAAGATAAGAAAAGTGATCATCAAAAGATACAACGTACGTGACGATCACTTTGCTTTGTGCTTAGTTTTTGGCTTCCCCTCGATGTATCATTTGTCAAGTTTTAATAAAATCTTGCTCCCGGTCAAAAAAAGATACAACGTGAGACTCGAGCAATTATTTTTAAGTAATTAATCAAAATTAACGATAATGGGGCTAAAGGTGCTAAATTTACCAGGTGTAATGGAAAAGAATAAAACGTGAAATTGCTTTGTATGGAAGGTGTGTCAACCTTTGGGACTTGTGTGCACGTGTGTGTGGGGTGAGATATCCTATGTCTCCTGTACTAGGAAAGTGGGGAGGGAAAAGTCCTGGTAAAGAAGAAAATTAAGGGTAGGAAATACTCGGTAATCCTAAGGGTACGGACCATTTTGTACAGAAAATGTACAAATCGCTCTTGGGGATCCACTTTTGAGTCCCCCACGAGTGATCCGAACCGTTTATTATTCTTAGAACATTTTTCCGAGGGGCTCCACAAAATTTCAGCTCAATCGAACGGTTAGAAGTGCTTGAACCAAAATCACGCCGTTTCGTTCAAAATGAAACGGCGTGATTGTTGTTCAAGTACTTGTAACCGTCCGATTGAGCTGAAATTTTGTGGAGCCCCTCGGAAAAATGTTCTAAGAATAATGAACGGTTCGGATCACTCGTGTGGGACCCAAAAGTGGGTCCCCTATAGCGATTTGTACATTTTCTGTACAAAATGGTTTGTACCCGTAGCAGGATCCGGAAATACTGGGGACTGGGGAGCCTCAACATGGAAGCCGGAAGGGGTGTTGGTGTGCGGTCATGGTGTGTGACATAAGGGCCGTCGGATGTGTTTTCAATTACTCGGATTTCATCTTGGCACTTTATAGATCCGATCCATCCATTGCCGATATGACTTTTCAAAACGCCAAGATGAAATCCGAGATTCGAATCTATAAAGTGCCTATTTGTTAGATCAAAGAATAGAGAGAAGGATGATGGACAATTCACGCCACCAATTTAATGTAAACAAACAGACAATGATGTGCAGTACCTATTTATTAGCGGCGGAAAAGGAGAGAAAATCAAAGAATAGAGTTTAATGATAATAAAAAAAATTTAGAAAGACATTTGAATAGAAAAGTAAAAGTTTAAAGAAATAATAGTTTAATAAAATAAAATTTTGAATAAAAAGCTTGATTCTGTTAGTTTTTTTAAAAAATAACTTGTTAAAGTCTAAAAGGTGTTTTTTGAGATTTGGTCTAAAATGTTGAGAACCTAATAAAGATGCTCTAAGAGTATCCTTATCAGAAGCACCAAATTTTACATTATATTTAATTTCAAAAACACCTTTTACAATTTAGCAAGTCACTTTTACAAAAATTCACCGAATTAGGCTATCTATTCTAACTTTACTGCATTAAACTGTTCTTTCTTTTTACTCCTATTCCCCAAAAGTAATATAAAAAAATTGAACATTGCGTAAATAGTGCATGAACAGTGTGTGAAAAGTGCCCTGGTGAGTGAACAGTGCCGCACCCAAATTTGGTGCGGTACTGTAGCAAAGTTAGAAGCTTAACCAATTTGATCAACCATTTGGTAAGCCTGATTTTGGCTTATTTTAAGAGTTTGGCTCTCTACTTTAACTCAAAAGTTAAAATAAAGAACCACATAAAGATGCTCCAACAAACTAGAGTAGGTCGGTTGGTACGTTTATCAATTCTATCCCCAATGAGTTGTAAATTTCTCTGAGGAGATCGATCAATCAATTATGAGATTTATTGGGTTTCGTGGGTGTGTTCTGTACTGCTCCTCGGGCACTGGACCATGTAGTGTTTTCATTCCACCATTTATTTCAATAATACATGATTCGGATTTAATTTAATCAATGATTGTTTTAAATTTGTACGAGTTGTATTAAATTCGAAACGTGCATTATTAAAATATATAGTCTAATGGAGACAATATATGGTGTAACGCTCGGGGCAGTTTAGGGGGATTCGGGGATCCTGTAGTGCGGAGCTGCACTACAATCCTGTAGTGCAACATCCGAGCCGTTGATCTCGGTAATCATTGGCTCGGATTTCATCCAGGCAATGAATGGCTAGGATTATATAAGTGTCAAGATGAAATGAGGATCATTAATTGGGCAATCAATGGCACAGATACCACATTACACTCCTGTAGTAGTACAGCTCTGAACTACAGGATCTCCAATCCCAATTCGGGGTATCCCAATTCGGGGTCCCCGAATTCGTGTCCTATCCTTGAGGGGTCCTACTCAGACAACAGAAGATCGGGTTAAGTACTTCTCCTAAGATTTCCTGTTTTATACTCTCTGTGTCTCATGGCAGTAGCCAAGCATGCATGTTCTTCCCACGTGTTCCTAGAACTGAAGTACATGGTACTTCCTTTGTCTCAATTTATAGGGGTGTTTTGCAAATAATTTTATGAGATAAAATTTATTTTTGATAAAATTTAGGATCTTGATCAATTGATAAAAGTAAAACTAGATTTTATCAAATAAGCACATTGGTTGGAATTTATCAAAATTAGATTTTATCATTTGGTAAGAAAATATGATTTTATCGCATCTCTATCAAAACTAGATTTTATCTCATAAAATCATTTAGAAAACGCCCCTTATCGGTACCTAAAATTTTAAGTTATCAGAGAATATAATCATTACACTTGCCATATTTTTTCCTTTTTTTTTTTTTCCTTTTACCTTTCAAAACATTAGCATTGCATGTGCTTCGTTTCAAAAAATAAGGATAAAAATGTAAACTCACTACCTTTTACCCATTGCTTTGAAACTGAGACAATTATTTTAGGATAACAAAAAGTAACAATTTGGACCAAAAATTAGAGACGGATGGAGTATATTTTTATCCTCTATTCCCCAACGAAAACGATTCTCTCGTGTTTTTAGATGAGCCCCACATTGAATTTCTCCTTATTTACCACATCAGGGTGGTGTGCATTTGGGGTGTATAAATAACGTGCGCATATCATTTTCCTTTCTAAACCTGCACATTTCCTTCCAACGCATATGTACCAGGAGGAATCCTTTGTGCGAGGATTTTGGTCCCTCTCTCTTTTTCTTTTCGTTTTTTTGTGAAATTGGTGCATGCACTAATCAAAAACAGTTATAGGATTCAATAAAATTATGGGTACATCATTTACTGCACATTAAATGCACACTGTATTGTGTGAAGTCCATTTCGAAGTTTCATCATTGAAGCAGCTCAATTTATTTGAAATATTTTTTTAGGATTCCTATAAAAAAAAAAAAAATCGATCAGATATCAATAGAGGCTTGATCAGTTATTTGCTCAATTTTATGACAAGAAATTGAGCAAAAATCGATCAGTAGAGGGATATACTTTTTTGACACTTTAAGCTACGGATTTTTCTTAGTAGCATTGGAGATGCTCTAATCCTTATATGATCCGTTCAGCGGGCTGACAATAAGCAAATAAGAAAACAAAAGAAACACAAACTTTGGTGTACTTTTCATACGTTCACACTTTATATATTTTTCACACATTTTGTTGGATATTTTAATATTTTAATATTATTTTATCGGTGCTAGACTATCCAAAATCATGTGTACATCTTTGGATATCTTGAAGAATTAAATTCCAATCTTATCTTGATTTTTACTTGGGAACCAAGTAGCTTATCTAATAAAGTCTTCCTAATCTTATCTTGATTTTGCTTGGTGACCAAGGAAATCTAGAAGCATATCTTATCTTTATTTTTACTTGGTGACCAAGATAATCTAGAGACTTCCTTTTATTAATTATGAAGACTTGAGGGAGACTTTCTCTTTCCTTCTACTTCCTTGGCCTATAAATAGGCTTGGGCTATCCTCCTTTTTGGTGTGCCGAAAGAAATAGGTAAAAAAAAGAAAAACTTCTTCTCTCAACCCTTCTTCCCTCAAACCTTGTTCCCTTAATTTAAATATAGCCTATAAATTTTAATATGTACGTGAGAGTCTTGGGCAAAGTGTAAGGGTATTTATTTGGTGGAGCTTTGGGTTCTCCTACTTGTGCAGAGTAGGTTCGAACCACACGATAAATTATCGGGCTGTTGTATCCTGGAGGGGACAAGCCAGAGGTTGTCTACTGCACCGGTTTATTACCGTAGAGGGCTTGAATCTCCTTAAAGAAAGCGAGATTTCCGTGCCTCAGCCTGTTAATTTGTCCATTGCATTTTAATTTTTAGTGTTTATTATTATAATATCACCAACACATTTTACTATTTCAATACATTTTTTAAACCCTTACGACAGTATTTTAAAATTTTCCTTTTCATGTATCGGATAAGTATATTCCATACGCTGGAACCCGCGCACCCACGAAGGTATCTATGGACGGATGTGATTGAAGTACATAAAGGAAAGTGTGGTAGATTCCGCTGTGGGCCTGTGTTCTTTTTTTAACCACGTGATCTTGTGGGCTACGACGTCTGATGCTCGTAAAGATCTCCAGTAGATTGGACCATTGATTCCCGTTTCTTTTTTTTTTTTCTTTTTGTCATTCGTCAATCTTAATTTACTCTATAATCTATCCTAGGAGATTTGAAGAGGGGGATAGGTGCTTACGGGAATCGAACTCTGCCCATGTGTATGAGAGTATAAGGAAGGCATCAACTGCACTCCACTCAACTTGCTATTCTCGTTTCTCTCTACCTCACTCTCTCACACACAAAACCGGAGTCCTGTAACGAAGGGATCTCGTTGCAAGCTTTGGGGTTTATCCAAGTCGTCCATCTTGATAATTAATGACTCAAATTTACAGATGTATTTTTATCAGTAATAATTAATGAACAAATTTATATCATTGATTGCGTGGATGACCAACTGAGGGCAAATATTGTGTCTCCTTCACGTACACATACACATTTTTCACTCAAAACCAATGTAAAATCCTAGTCGGTGGAATACCAAAGTATTAAGGTTGTGTTTGGACAACAAATTTTGATATTCTTGTTAATGTCGTTTTTGTTAAATTCATCTCTAATTTCTTCGCTTTATCATTCGTCTTGAAGACTGATTGAGAATGTAAAAATTAATTATAAAAAATTTCAGAAGATACATTTAAAACGGAATGGTATGTACATATTGGTACTTTCAACTACGTATTTTGCTTAACAGTGTTGGAGATGCTGTAATCCTTCTATGATCAGCTCAGTAGGTTAACAATAAGCAAACAAGAAAACAAAAGAAACAAACTTCAGTGTACTTCTCAGATATTCACACACTTTTATACATTTTTCACACATTTAAATACACTCTTTAAAAACTTAATGATAAATTTTAAAATACACTCTTTAAAACTTAACGACAAATTTTAAAATTTTCCTTTTCCTATAAAAATTTTCTTTTTAGTAAGGAATCCCACACTTTAACAAACCCGATTGAATTTTGATGATCCGAACCATTCAATGTGTTTAAAACATATTTTTTAAGGGTTCAACGAGGAATCATAAAAAATAAAATAAAAATAAAAAGACTGGGAACAGCTTTATCTGAGCAGTTTTCATGCAAACTGTAGATCTGTATGAAAAATTGATTAGATGAAGCCATTCCTGGTCTTTTTTTTTATGATTCCTCGCGTGGGAGGGATCCCGGATCATCAAAAAATTCAATCAAGAAATGGGAGTCCCTTGCTTTAGCAAAGTAAGAAATCCCTTACTAGAAGCTTAGTGTGAGTATGTATGTATATGTATATATACGTATGTATTTTATACTAGCAGTAGTATATAGTATTACACCAAGTGTTTGTGAATCCCACACTCATTATGAATACGGCATATAATATTCAACATCTCTATTTTAGTATCCCCAACCATGCTTATTTTCCTACTTCAACACACACACACACACACACACACACACATATATATATATATATCATTTAAAATATATATATAATTATACATGTATAATGAGAAATAAAGGGTCTAGAAATATGTTAAGTTTTTACGAGTAGCAATATTAGAGGAATTTGTGTTTCTCTTTGAAGCTCTTTGTAAGAGAGGTTCGTGTTCGAGTATGAATGAGCTGGAGAGGTAAGAATAATTAATGGTAGAAATGAAGGAAATTGAGTGATTTAGAAGAAAGGTGTAGAAAATAGCAGGTATGCACAGAAAAAACTAAGGCAATGGAGCTCTTAGGCTAATCCATGGGGGTGCCCAAGTGATCTAGAGAGAATGTTCTCCTCTCAAAATTAGTGACCACCTACTTTCTCTTTCTAGAATAACACACTTTGTCAATCAAATCACTTCTAGGAATTGTAAAGAGAATGCGTCATATTTATAGACATCTTGGGTCAATACTCAGGTGTCAGGTGTCTCCCTACAATATAAGGACACGTGCTCTTTCCGTACGCCCTAACAGCACAGGTGACATCACCCACCACGGGGCTGACCTTCTCCAGTACTCTGGCGCACTGCTCCACCCTCACAGGGAGAACCTCTCTTATCTTAGAGCCACTAAACCACTAGATCCCCTTCTATTATCATTTAGGCAAGGTCACAACAGATTCGGTCATTCTAGTACCGTAGCTAAGCCTCAGAGCCCCTCAAGTCCTGCCTTAGACCGGAGCAAGCGTTCGCTTGGGCCAAAATATAAATGACTAGCTCCTCGCACTCTTGCCCATATCTCTGAGCCACGCTAATCATTATACTCATGGGCTTCTCGCCATGCTTGGATAGCCCATGGCTTATACGAATGTGCCTCCATGGGGCTTTCGTGAAGCACACACTGGGCTCCTACGTACCAAGGGATTATTGCGCTAGTGACACTCGCCTGGGGTCAGCTGCGTGGGGTGACCTGCGTAGCTCTGCCACATGTTGAGTGACACTTGTCACCTTGCAACTGGGAAGTCAACTTGGTCAAAATCTAAACACTGACCTTCCCTTCATTCTCTTATGCAGTTCTTTATCTATTTATTCCGAATTCATGTTTTTATCATTTATGATAATGAACTTATCTTTAATTTGCCGAGAAAAAAAAAATATGTTGTTCAAAATGATTCAAGATCATGTTTCGCGATCAATGATGCACATGTAATTTAGGGGTGATTTGGGTAATAATCCGGATTATGGTTTTTCGGTTTTTTGGTGTCGTCTTTATTCAAAAAAAAATTACATTTATTATTTTCGTGTCAAGATTTTGTGGTTTCTACAAGACGAATCTAACAAGTATAAAATTATGGTCAAAACTCAAAATTTTTTGAATAAAGCCAAAATACTTGGATTATTGGCCAATAATCCAAGTATTTTTGCTTTATTCAAAAAAATATTTGGTTGGATCATAAATTTATACTTGTTAGATTCGTCTCGCCGAGAGAAATCCAGAAACCACAAAATCTTGACACGAAAGTAACAAATGCAAAAAAAATTTGAATAAAGACGAAATCTAAAAACCATAATCCGGATTATTACCCAATGTAGGCCTTAGTAGACAGCTTTTAATGCCCATTTTGATAGTTGATCATTGGCCAACAGCTGTGAATTTGAGCTTTCTATTGTCCAAGAGTCGAGAAACTTTTCAGGCGGTTACCACGTGGCGCCTTACGTGATACATGTAACGCCTATCATAGTCGTTCGGCTGAAATGCGCAACAGGTACCGTCGCTTGGTACTCGCTCAGCACTAAAAATTTCCCCCAAGAGTCTCGAATACAGCTATTTAAATCTTTAATCGAAACATCTTGGAGACAATTATTGTATACCTATCACTTTTTTCTATTTTATTCTGTAGGCAAAGTTTTTAAATCTTTAATCAAAGTATCTTGGAGCTTTTTAGGTATGATTCCATATTAGAGTGCTCCATACTTTTCAAACTCTTCGGTTGTTGGCAACTTGTTGGTTAGAGACCTAATTATCACCGGAAAGTCTGTATACCCACAAAAAATACCCCGAAATGACCCTGAAAAACACATCCAATACTGGGTGAATCTCACCCCTTGGATGTGTTTTTCGGGATCATTTCGGGGTATTTTTTGTGGGTATGTATCATTGTTGAATTATCACAGTATTACTGTAACTGAGACATGTGGGTCAGCATACATTCCCTCTTGTCTTTCATTTCCACTACATATAATCTAGTAGCTATTATACATTAATAATACATCCCTTAATTTATGGGCATATGCACATTACTATTCAACATAATCGGGGACGGAGCTAGGTTATTTAAAGAATGGGGGCCGAAACTTAAAACCTGAAATCCACAGAGTCAACGTGGTTGTTGAATTCTCAAAGTTTTTCTAACATTTAAGTCGAAATTCAAGCATTAAATAACCGTGTTTGTTTGTGCCAAAACTATTTTTGTTTGTGCCAAAATTATAGTGCTTAAAAACCTTGTACCATATGCAAGGTACAAGTCTTTTATACACTACGGTTTTGGCAAAAACAAAAATCGTTTTGGCATGCATTATCATTTCCCATAATTAATAATTAACAAAAAAGATACATAGCCACTTTCTATTAATACTTGGCAAAACATATTTAGGCTGAATTCCCACTACGGTATTTTTGTTATTTACAATATTTTTGAACTACAAGCCGTCAAATCCACAAGTCATTCTGCTTAAATACATCAATTGATTTGACAATTTGTAATCCAATAACTTAAATACCATAGTGCAAACTCTGTAGGACAACCAGTGCAGTAAAACAGTAATCGAATTTGCAATTTCTGGAATAAGAACAAGAGCACGAAATTACAGAAACAAAAACTGTAATGAAACAGAATAATCAAACTGAGGCCCATGTTTGACACGGTGTTTTTAAAGCAACCACCTCACTACAATTGTTTGAGGTTTTGATCGGCGTCTACGTCCCAGGGTACAGTGGCTTCAAACGATCAATCAGTAATAGTTATTGAATTGTTCTGTCGAATAAACTGGTGTGTGTACTCCCTCTCAAAAAGAGGAAAAAGGAAGAACTCTGTACGAAGGATTGATTTTATGGTGTTCCTAAGACAATGGCAGAGACTAATTAGGTGTAGAAAGGACCAATCCATTCAATAAGGTTTATTAACCAGATAATAAATCCGGCAATCAATATTTTGCAAAACTGAAATCACATTCAATACAGTCATCAATAGGGAAACTGACCAGTTTAACGGTGCCATTAAGCAGCAATAAACATGGGCATTTAATCAAGCGTAACTGATTTTTGAATTCAGTACAGCACTTTAATTGCTGGAACAACCAACCCCCATTTAAACTTTTTTTTTTTTGGAGCAAACCAGACCACATGCCGGGCCCACGAATCCTGAGTCCCAGCCCCGACCTTGTGAGTGTTCAGTGACGGCAAGCATGCACACGTGCCTTAACTAAAATTGATTTTTCCAATTCTCATTCATTATTATAAAATAGATCTTGTTCATGTTTAAGCTCACCAAAATATTCGAACAAATCTTCCATTTTTCCAACATCCTCACCCTTGTAAACATGAAGGGAAATAATAATTTTCCACTACATCATAAACGGTTTACTTTTATATGTGACACTTGTTTTTCTTTTTTAGAAGTTGTTTTTTTTAGTCATACGACATACATCAGCGGGGTTAGTGGGAAAGATAGTGAGTGAGTTAAATAACTAAAGGGGGTTCGATATCTCTCCATAAACTCGATCTCCAGGCATCCCCCTTGACAGGCAAAGAGTACAACCAGATGGGCTAAAGCCACATCTTATTTTTTTAAAGTCGGAGGGGCCGTTAAAATACATTATGACTGTTTAACTTTAATGTGCACTTTATACTACACAGGGTAATTCTAGCAAGGTGAGATTGACCCAGGCCGTTATCAAAAAAAAAAAAAAAAAAGTTGGCCTGGACCACCATGCACCCTTATTAGAAATACCCTGGTACTGTTAATATAATGAACTATTGCCGAGATGCCCCTTCCCGATTTGTTTTTTTAATGATCCGAACCGTCCAATGTGTTTAAAACGTGTTTTTGAGGGTCCCCATTTACAATTTTTGTGAAAAATTGCTCGGATCAAGTTCTTTCCGATATTTTTTTCAACGATTTCTCGCAGGGCCTCTTAAAAATACGTTTTAAACACATTGGACAGTTCGGATCATGCAAAAACACGTTTTAAAAGTTTCAAAAGTAGGCGTGTATATATATATATATATATAATGAACCATTAATTGCAAGTATCTAGCTAGCTTTATAGGCATATTTGTAGCACATGCTAAGCAAGTCGTATATGCTTTCTTTTAGTCTATAGTATAGTAAAATGTAGGGTAATCATTAGAAGCACATAATTGTGTGTGTATATATATATATATATATATATATATATATATAACGATCTCCTAAGAGATTCCTTAACCAAATTTGGTGCGGACCTCACCTTTCCGAGCCAAATTTTGACGATCCGAACCGCTATATGTACAGTTTTACCAAAACTGTATGGATCAAGCCCTTCCGGGTTTTTTTTTTTAAAGATTTTCCGCGTGGACCTTGGAAAATGCATTTTAAAAACATTGAGCGGTTCGGATCGTCAAAATTTGGCTCGGAAAGGTGAAAAAAGGGGTGGTCCGCACCAAATTTTGGTTAAGGGATCCCTTATTAGATCATTATCCATATATATAGAGTCTCCTTCCTATCCACACCTCTACTGTCCGGACTCGGTCCGGACCTCCACTTTCCGGGCCAAATTTCGACGATCCGAACCGTTAGATGTGTTTAGAAGATGTTTTTTAGGGCCCCTCCGAGGATTTGGCAAAAAAAAAAAATACCTGGAAGGGTTTGATCCAAGCAGTTTTTCATAAAAACGCTATAAATGCATTTTTATGAAAAACTGCTTGGATCAAGCCCTTCCGGGTATTTTTTTTTGCCAAATCCTCGCGGGGGCCCTAAAAAACACCTTCTAAACACATTTAACGGTTCGGATCGTCGAAATTTGGCCCGGAAAGTGGAGGTCCGGACCGTAACACGGTCCGGGATCCTTGATAGGAAGTTTATTGTGTGTATATATATATATACCGCTTCTAATAAGGGTCTCTTATATAAAAATTTCATGCGGACCAATCCCTTTTTGACTTTTCGAACTAAATTTCGACAATCCAAACCGCTCAATGTTTTTAAAATGTCTTTTCAAGGGAATCTTCGGAAAAAAAAATACCCGAAAGGGATTGATCCGAGCAGTTTTCGATAAAAACATTGAGCGGTTCGGATCGTCGAAATTTAGTCTGAAAAGTCGAAAAAGGGATAGGTCCGCATGAAAATTTTAAATGAGGGACCGTTATTGCAAGTTTCTTTTATATATATATATATATATATATATATATATATATATATATATATATATATATATATATATACACACCAATCTATGAGATATTCGTCTTTCTCTGTATTAGCTTGTCGTAATTCTCGAGTTAATAAAAGTTTCCCTTTTCTTATATACTCCCTGCGTCCCAATTTAATAGTCCCTTTTGGGAGTTCGTGTCACTTTTCAATTGATTATATCTTGTAATTTACATTGTTTTACGTGATTTTGAAAATATTGTCTTATAGAATTAATTGTGATCTATCAAACAAGATCGATATTGAATATGAAATTCATTGCCGATTTCAAGTTATAAATAGTTTTTTATCCGGTTAGAATAGAACGAGAGACTATTAAATTGGGACGGAGAGAGTAAAAAATAGTAACGATCAAAGTTCAAACATGCAAGGACCGTCGACTCTTTTGTGATCATTTGTGGTGTTTATGTGAAAATATAAAGATTAAAGAATACTCCCTCCGTCCCCAAATTTTGGTCCCTCGTCCAATTCTAACCGGATAAAAAACAAGCTATAACTTTTTATCGGTAATGAATTTTATATTCAATATGGATCTTGTTTGATAGATCTCAATTAATTCTATAAAACAATGTTTTTAAAATAATGTAAAACAATGTATATTACGAGATATAATCAATTGAAAAGTGGCACGAACTCCCAAAAGGGACAAATAAATGGGGACGGAGGGAGTATTAAATTAATTAATTCCATTACATTCAATTACCAAAATGATTAATGAATTGTGGACACGACCATATCTTAATTCCTTGTACCTACCTGTGCAATCTTTAGGTCAAGGATTCGAAGTTGAAATGTATTTGTACTCTATTAATAAGGTCCGACTCAAATCTTGTTCTTGGGGCCTCCTAATATCTTTGATAACTTAGTTTGCGAACAGTCAAGCAATCCATTTAAGAAAATTCAACAACTCATTAATGGACGGCATTTATCTTAATTTTCGCAATGTTTGGAGTTTTATCATTTACTTAGTTCACCCCAAAACTTTATCTGCCCGGTAAACGAGCCATATGTGATGATATATGCGTAGAGTAAAGCATATAAAAAAAAATTTGAATGCGACAAGAGATTTTCCCATATATTAAAAAACAAGAACAAAGTATAAGTACAAAAAACAAAACAACACAAAATATTACAAAAAGTGCATAGCGCCAATGTTGGACACATCAAGACTCCGCTCGTAGAGGTGGGTGGATGGAGAATCACCCGTAAATCTCATTCCCATCGCAGTAGTACCATTGAATCTGCTTCTTGACGCCTTCACTGTTGCCATTGGAGAGCTCAAAAACTCGTTGCCCGACTAACCTGATTTAAGAGTCAGAACCCAGAACCTTAGATCTGGGTCTCCCAAACCCAAAAATGATGGGGAAAGGTAGAGATTTGAGTCTCAACCACCTCGCAACCATGGAGGTTGCACACACACAGAGAGAGAGAGAGACTAGAACATGATGAGTAACGTATAAGTTGGTTCGGACATCTATGGGTGGTTGTTATTTTCTTTTCGGGTCTTGGCGGCATAATATCGTAGACATGTCAGGGTGCCTTTGTTGTTGCTCCGTTGTGATGCATCGTGCTTAATTATTTTTAATCTTTGTAATTAGTTTCTAATTATGAAATATTTTTTGCTCTTCCAAAAAAAAAATTTAATTTATACCACATGAGAACAAGTTGTTTTGAATCCAAACAAAAACAATCACATGGACCATCGAGGTGGTAGTTCAAGTGGTTCGAGTAGCTAACGTTAAATCCCCCCTCGCCCACCGATTTTGAGTTAACTACTCGGGACCAGACACCAAGATAAAGTTGCCCCTCTCCCACCAGTCTTGAGTTCACTACTTGGAGCACCATTTTTTTTTTTTTTTTAACTTTTTGCATTTTGCTTTTTATATTTTTGGTTTTTTGTATTATGGGCAGAATTTATTATGAATCTGTGGAGTGTGTGAAAATTGAAAAATATGTGTAGAATGCATTTTACAACATAACTACATAATTAGTATTTGAGAGATATGTGCAAAATATATTATGCAGGTCTTTTTGTTAACCAAATTGAGAGAATTCAAAAAATGAGAAATCGAAAAGCTACTCTCTCCTCCTACATTTGGCTTCTCTTCTCTAAAGCAAGAAACCGAAAATGAATTTTCCCATAACTCATTCTAAGTTTCCCCTTTCAAACAGGCAAAACTAAAAAACGTAAAAACAAATATACGAAAAGATAAGAAAAAAAGAGGCATCCAAACACCCAGTCAGCCATCGCGGCTGATAGGTGAATTTGAAAAGATGTTTAAGGAAAACGTTGTTCCTAGGACAACGCGGTGGCTGAGCAATCATGGTACAAGAGGACTTGACTTTACAGATTCACATGTAGGCTTATAAAAGAACAGAACAGAGCAAAATCTTGTAATCAAGGGAAAAAAATCTGTGTGATGGCTCCCCTCACCACCTTTTACATTTCCATATCTTTGATACGAATCTCATATTCAAAAACAATGGCTTGTTTCACGAGGGAAGAAGAATTCATTTCCCAGAAATATCCCAACTGCAATATTTTCAAAGATCCTTTTTTCCCCCCCTGCTTACCTAATTTCCAACCACTATTTATCCCACATTTTGGAAAAAAAATTACAAAAGTGGCTAAATATTCGATTTTGCAACATAGAAAAAAGGGTGGGCACTCGCTATTAGATCATACGATCTGATCAGATTTACATTTGGTTTTGTAGCTCTCTGATTGAGGTTGAGGCCCACCAAAAATTGACGAAAAAACTGTGTTTTGTAGCTCTCAGATTGAGGACCACAAAGATTAATGAAAGAAAACCAGTGGGTGGGGATTTTGAAATTACAACCACACGTATATAAACCTATAGGCGTAGTCTAGGGCACCATGAGATTGGTCCTCGAAATTAGTCGAAATGTGCGAAAACTGACTCGGACACTAAATTATTACAGAAACATATAAGAGAGCAAGAGTTAGTCCAAACAATAGTTCTAAAAACATAGAGATAAAAGTAATAACCATGTTCGCCTTCTAATTTTCTACCACATTTAGGAGGCTGTTTGGGAGCCTTATTTTCAGATTGTGTATAGTAAATAACTATATATCGGGACAACATGGTAAAAAATCAATTTACGATATAAATTGTTGATAATCCTTCCAAATACTACTCCGTTGTAAAATCTATGTTGCGTATATCTCCAAAGCACTTTACAAATTATTAATATATTCAGACTATCGTATAAAAGTCTATGACTCACAATCGAAAATGCAAAATGCAAAAAACAAGAGGCTCTCAAACGCCCCCAGATAGTAGATACCATCATCTCTTATGTCATTTGCACAGGACCAATCAAATATAGGAGTAATATATATGTAGAGACCTTTACCTGATGTGGTAAGTGTCACATATAATGACATAATATAAGAATTAGTCTCCAAGGATATGGAATCAAATCGTAGCCAAAAGATTTGTTTAGAAAACTTGCCAAAGCTTAATATTTACTTGTTTTTTTTTTTTAATAAGCTGAACGATTCCTTGATATTGACTGATCTTCTAAACTAGGGGTTGTTTCAGAAATTGACTTATTCTTAGATTGTTTTATTGTGTTTTACGAGACAGGTCATTCTCTCATAATAAATAAACTTACAAAGTCAACTTAAGTCAGTTTTTAGAACAAGGTCTAAGATTACTACAAGAGTGGATGTGAATTCTTAATTTTTTAATTTTTTTTATTAGTTATTTGTTTTGGCGAAAGAGAGAGAATTCATATCATGTGGAAGGTATATTAATTACAACCTACCGACAAGCATTCCAAGCATAAATTGCATTTTTACCGACAAGCATATTCCAAGCAGTAAAAATGTAACTTCACATTAGCTGGGGTCCATAAATTGCATTTTTTACCGACAACTATTCCAAGCATAGAACCCAACGAAACGCACATGCATTTTGTTTCTTGTTTCCTGTTTCTTTCTTCTAACTTCAATGGAAATTTCTCTACCATTTTACAAAAGGGGAAAAAAAAAAACGAAATGACGAAAATGCCATATTGAAAACCCAGCATTTCTCATATGGAAAATATGGATTTTTCACAAAATAAGAAAGGACGTTTAGAACTTTATATCTGAATCCAAAAATATCCAATTGCATGTGCGACTTGACGATTTCATTATTTTGCAGATCTTAATTGTATCCAATGATTTCAGACAGAATCCGTGTATATGCTTCTGCGTACGGAGCCCGTTTGAGAGTTTATTAGTTTTTGCATTTTGGATGTGAATTGTATATTTTTTTTTTACTTATGATTATAATAAATTGTTAATTTGTAGAGTATTTGAGAAACATGGACAGAATATTCTACTTTACAACAAATTAATGTTTGATGGTTGTCATGGAAATAGAGTATTAATTTTGGAAAAATAAATTCTTCAAATTTCTGCGAAACAACCATAATCAAAAGATACAAAAACGTAGAATTCCCGATGAAGGCCGTCAAACCGGAGAAAAACTTGGGTGCCCACTGCGTCCTACGTGATGGTATTTAGTGGTCATTTTGGTCGTCTAAAGTGTTTTGAACGGTCCGAATTTTAATGAGAGAAAGAAGAGATCGAGAGGGAGGAAGAAATTCAGACTATTCAAAATACTTTTGGACGGCCGAGATGTACGATCCGGTCACACACTGTCTTAATTGTAAAACACACACACACACAAAAATCTATTGATGACCAGTTAAGTACTATTTCTATGATGTAGGGATGACAATTTCATCCAAAACCAATGGATACCCAAACCAAACTGACCCAATTGGTACGGTTTTTTATATTTTTTCCTACCCATGGGGTGGGTTTAGTTTTCAAAACATGATACCCAACGGGTTTGGATTTAGGTTTGGTCTTAGCAAGTATTTGGCCAAACCCAAACCAATCCATATAATATATATATATATATATATATATATATATATATATATATATATATATATATATACACACATTATTTTTAATGTACATGTAATTTTTATTTTTCAATTCATAACTTTCATTGACTTTTTATTTTATCTCCCTCTTTATTCCTCTCACATCCTTTAAAAATCTCAAGAATCTCTATAGGAATGAAAAAATCATATCGTATATTACCTTTTTATTTTAATATATAATCTTTTTCCTTCATATGTTCATTAATGGAATGAAATATCCATCGAATATCGGTTTGGATTTGAGTATAGATAAATACTTTAAATTTAGGTATAATAATCGCAAAATTCAACCAAACCGATCTATTGTCATCCATACTGCGATGACATTAGAAAAGTCATGACGTACATTTTGAAACAAAAGGCAAAAGGTGCTCAAAAGTCTTGGACTCTTGTCCTTCCATATCTTTGAAAAAAATCCACTCACCAAATAAACCCAAGATTTTCTACTGCACCCAAGATCTCCTCCTCGTCACCAGTACTTCCATGCAACTTCCATACATCTCCTCTCTCTCTCTCTCTCTCTCTCTCTCTCTCTCTCTCTCTATATATATATATATATATATATATATATATATAGCCCTACCCCTCATATACATGCACCACACTACCCTCTTCTCTCTCCTGATCTCTCTTTCTCTTCCTCCTTTCTCATGGCTAAAACTTCTCCATCTCTCATTGTTCTATTCATAATAGGTCGTCTAATGTCATTCATAAGAAAGTTAAACTGTCCATGGACGTCCAGTTTGCTCCCACCTGAACTTGGTTCCCTCGATGTTGCCATCGCGAAGAGGGCTCGTTTCGATGGTGATGCAATCGAATCAGCCTCTCGTGATTTTGGCAAACTTTTTCAAGCAAAACCATCTGCGGTTCTTTACCCGTCATCGGTTAACGATATCGTTAGCCTCGTAAAACTTTCTTACGATTCTCCCTTCCCCTTTACCATAGCGGCTAGAGGCCGAGGCCATTCTGTTAGGGGTCAGGCCATGGCACAAAATGGGGTGGTGGTGGAAATGACTAGTTTGAAAAAAAATGGTAGTGTTAGTAGAGTTTTTCAGAACCCTAATGGATTAGGGTTTTGTGCAGATGTTGGTGGTGAAGAGCTTTGGATTGATGTTTTGATGGGGAGTCTTGAACATGGTTTTGCACCTGCTTCTTGGACTGATTATTTGTACTTGACAGTTGGTGGCACACTTTCTAATGCTGGTATCAGTGGCCAGTCTTTTCTTCATGGCCCCCAAATCACCAATGTTTTTGAAATGGATGTTGTCACTGGTACTCTCTCTCTCTCTCTCTCTCTCTCTCTCTCTCTGTGGATATATGTCATTCATTTGTTTTGGTTATGTTTTATGTTCTTCTCATCTGTACGTTGTTATTGTTCTGTTGTCCCTGTATCTGATAGTTTTTTATCGCATTTTTCATGAAATGAAATTCTCCCTCTTTGGCTGAAAAAAGACCTGTTCTATAAAGAAAGGGTGAACCTGTACAATTGGTGTCTTCCTTGTGTCAACTTTTATCCTTCCCAAAATATTCTAGTAAAGTTATTCTTTTGCATTCTGATTGGCCTTTTACATCGACAAATAGAGAGTCGAGAACAGTGATTCCGGAATAGGACATGTAAAAGGTTTAATGGACAGTAGTATTGGTCCCGAGAGATTAATTGAGGCGCGTGTGAGTTGACATGGAAAACTTGAATTATCGAAAAATAAATAATGTTGTCACCAAAGACTGAACTGAAAACGGACTCAAATGACTTAGGTGTGTTTTTCATAGGCTTTTTGTTTTTAAACCGTAGACAAAAGTAATGTAGTTTTTTTTTATTATAGTTTTTTTAGGTTTTGGGATTTTTTGTGAATAGAGACTTTTGAAACTTTTTGAGTAAAAAGTCAAAAAAAAAAATCGACAGAAGGAACGGGACCTAAAAACTTGTTATGAAACAGGATTCATTTGATGGGCATGCTGCCTGCTACTAAAGACATGATATCACCATTTCTCTTGTTTAACTTAACTTAATTAATTGGTACTTTTGAACTACTCGTAATACACAAGTTGGTCGTTGTTATGATGAGAATCTTATTTAATCATGCAGTTTAATCACTTTCGAAAGATCCTAGCATTAGATTTTTAAGATGGTGAGATCAGAGCTGGCCTCGGCTAAAACTTAAGATACGATCGCTTAGGCCTTCAAATTTTAAGGCCCCTACCACTTTGGTACCCATTAGAGCATCCCCATCCATATGTATGTTTCTCAATTTTTTTATGGGAGATTTTGTAATTTTTTCCTCTATTCTTCAACTTTTTATATTTTATGGGAGAATCTTTGAGGAACTCATCGTCTTTTTTAGAGATCTGATCTCCAAAATAAAGGTGGGGTCGACCACTTTAGGCCAATCTACGAATTTTAGGGCCCCTATTACTTTGGTACCCCTTAGAGCATCTCGAATCCATCTCTATACCTCTATTTTGATGGGAGATTTTGTAATATTTTCCTCCTCCTTTTTTTTTTCAATTCTTTGTAATTTATGGGAGAATCTTAGAGGGCTCCATCCTCATTTCTTAAAAAAATGAGGGAGAAATTACAAAATCTCCCCTTAATATAGAGATTTGGTCCTCAAAAATAGAGATATAGAAATAGATTGAAATACGATCTTTGTAATTATCCAAATAAAAAAGGCTTCATCTTTAATCTTCTTCGCTTTAGCCCCCGAAACTCAGGGCCGGCTTTGGATGATATATGATTCCCAGACAGTTTATGTCATGGAAGTACAATTATCCTTCACATGTATGTGAAGAATATTGTCATGTCATAATCGAAGGTCATTCCTGGTTCCAAATTAAGGATTAGTTTGCAGCCTATGATATCTCTTAGGTAGGATTCACCAAACCCCCACTACCAAAACATAGGCTTACTTTTGTATAATTAAAGAAAAACCTAATCATGTTTAGTTTGTTTTTGTTGTCTTTAATGTGGATGACAGAGTGTTTTGAACTACTATTATTTTATTACTAATACTAGCGGCTACATTAATTACTCACTAATTGAAAATTTAAAATGCTAATCATGTTGTTTTTAAATTGTTTGGTTTCAGGGAAAGGAGAGTTCGTGACTTGCTCCAAACACACAAACTCTAATCTGTTTTATGCAGTTCTAGGAGGGCTAGGTCAATTTGGGATCATTACCAGGGCAAGAATCGCCCTAGACAAGGCTCCAAATAGGGTACGGTTGGGTTGGGTTCGGTTAATTTACTAAATGATTTTAACAAACAAAACCCAAATTAGTATTTACGGTGTTCCACTAAGGAGACTTTTTGATTTTTCATAGCTTTTAGGTTGATGTCTATTATGAGAATGACGTGTCTCGAAAGCTGTAAAAGTCAAAAAGTCAATTAGTAGAACATGACTTGTTTTCACCACCAAATCCCTCTCCCCGAAACAAAAGAATTCCCCCAGGGGGTCAATGGTCTGAATAAATTAGGATTAAAGTTAATGTAAAAATATTTTTCAAAGTGTAAAATGATCTGGACGGTTGGAAGTAAACGGAATTCGCTTAATATATCAAAAGTAAAAATAGGGAAATTTTGAAATAAAATTTTATTTTTATTTTATTTTTCTATGAACTTTGATTTAAATAATTTGATTAACTTGGAGGCTGCAGGTGAAATGGGTCCGAATGTTGTACCATGATTTCTTAACCTTCACAAGAGACCAAGAACATCTAATCTCCATTAATGGGCTGGATTATGTTGAAGGCTCTCTAATTATGGACAAAAGCACACCGAACAACTGGAGATCTTCCTTTTTCTCCCCATGCGATCAGTCCAAAATTGCCTCTTTAATAACCAAACACGGCATTATCTACTGCTTGGAAGTGGTCAAGTATTACGGCGATCTCACCGTTAATACCGTTGATGAGGTACCAAGTTTAACATCATTATCGACATAATATTGTCCTTCACACGGACCCTATTGCGTGTGACTTATTGGCTTGACGTCTATATTGTAGGAGGTCGGGCGGTTGATCGAAGGGCTAAGCTTTCTTCCCGGTTTCATATTCAAAAAGGACGATTCGTTCGTAGATTTTCTCAATCGAGTACGAAGCGGAGAGCTGAAGCTTCAGGCAAAAGGATTATGGGATGTTCCTCATCCATGGTTGAATCTGTTTGTGCCAAAATCTCGGATTATGGATTTCAATGAGGGTGTTTTTGTCAATATCCTTCACAAGCAAAATATCGCCTCAGGGCCTATTCTTGTGTACCCAATGAACCGAAACAAGTAATTGTTCTAAACCTTTCATTTTTATTTTTTTTACGAAAAAATCAGAAATACCCATTAAAGTTTTTGTGATAAAAAATTTAAGTATTAACTTATGAAATTAAAATAATTTTTTTAAAAAATATTTTAAATTGCAGGTGGGATGATAGGATGTCTGCAGCTGTACCAGATGAAGAAATTTTCTACTCTGTTGGGTTATTGCTTTCAAGTGAGGAGAATGACTGGAAGGCTTTGGAAAATCAAAACAAAGAAATTCTAGGGTTTTGTGCAAAAGCTGGAATTAAAGTTAAGCAGTATCTTCCCCATTACAGAACCAAGGAGGATTGGATGAATCATTTTGGCTCAAAATGGGAGATTTTTCAAGAGAGGAAAATTCAGTTTGATCCAAAGATGATTCTGTCACCAGGGCAAAGAATTTTCAGTTCTGTTTGAGGGTAATTAGATTTATGAATTTCTAGGGTTTAAGCAACATTATATTAGGAGATAAATTGGGGAAATCATTTTAGATTAATGAAGTACTGTATTGAGTAATTAAGTAATGATAATTATTCATTTCTTACCTTGGAAGATAGATGCATGGGTTTTTTAAATGAATTTGGAATTTTCTTTGGTTGTGAAAGTTTTGTCAATGTCTTAATCGGTTGATAACTACTTTAGCAGAACCCATTAAATGTTTAATAGTGATTAAAAAGTGATGGATGCTCTTATATTAATCACCAAAAGGTCATAAAGGGAGTAAAAAAAAAGCTGTGGGTGCACCATTAGTTGTACACTAATATACACCGGTTTTGTGCAGAATCTTATTTTAGGGTCTCGCATAAATAACTGGAACCGGTCAATTTATTTTTTTGAAGATCAGTTTGTTTAAAATATGTTTTTTAAATTCCTTGAAAAAAATAAACACATTCGGATATGGGTAAAATTTTGCACACGATATACGTACCTTTGGTGTACGCCAAATAGTGTACCAATTGTTAAGCTCGGAAGGAATAATGGACGTAGTGATCAGAATAATGGACTATTATGAACTTATTCTTTCTTTTGTGTCCCCTACTTTTTGGTTTCTACCTATTCTTTTTTGCAAAAGAGAATATTGAGAACCCATAAAAAATCAAATCATTTCTAGGTGCCAAAACACATTGGGTTGATATATATGGGTTGTTCAATTGCACGAAAAGGAAAAAAAGTACGAAAATATTTAACTTTCCTCCGTTTTTAACATATTCAGTTGCCAGAAAAGTTGTGGTACCCACGAGATAAGGATATGAAATCTTACGTGCATCCTTTTTGGCTAAGAGATAAGGATATGAAATCTTACATGCATCCTTCAAAATCAGGTCATTGCCTATACAAAGTCAAAACATACACATTTAATCAATCACTTGCGTCTAAAATACTTTTGTAATTTGCATTTAGTATAGGGACAACAACGAAATTGTTATTAAGGATATACATTTTTTTCACTTTTCCTGCGTTATATAAGTGACAATTACATAAAATTTAAGGTTGGACGGCCAAATGCAAGGACTTTGAAAGCACCATTACTTCTAAGAAACAAAATTACATTGTTAATAAAAATCAATTCACAATGGTGAAATTTTATCTCTATTAGGAAATGATTTTTTCACATATTTCATATTACATTAAGTTTTTATCAAAACAATAATAAAAAAACTTATATTAAAGCATAGTCTTTACTAGTTTTGTAAACTAATCACGAAGCCCTCGGCCCAACTCTCCCTTTAGGGTACGGCCCAGATAGACTACTTGCTTGAGCCCATCTAAATTTGCCATCGCTTTCCGTTCTGTAGTAAGCTTTAAAGCCTGTTAAGTGTTAACCTAGTAGTTCCTTCCGTCTGGGCCACTCATCAAAACCTCCATTAGAATATGGGCCCTATTGTCCATTAGGTTCACCAATGAATTGGACCGAAAGTTAAAAATAGGCCCAGCTTCTTAATCAAAGGGGATTCTGTCACGACCCAAATCTAACGGATTTTAATATCGTGACCGGCCAGTGAGTTTGTCTCACCAAAGGCCTCTGCCGATACTTTTTTTTTTTTACAATAAGTTAATAGCAGCGAAAACAACCTTAATATAATAAAGTCGCTTATTCATTATACTAACGGCAACGTGGGTTACATTTTTCCTTTATTGACTACACAATCACAAGCTTAATAAGATAGGTACTCGACCCGTCCTTCTAATTCTGATTACCTGAAAAGGAAAGATTTCAGCAACATAAGCCACTGCTTGTGTGAGTTCATGAATTTATCAGAGTTACATGATCTACTATGGAATTTAAACCAAACTTTTCGTTAATGAGGCTTAAGTCATAGAATCAGTTTTTCTTGGCTTCAACTGTAACCAAAATCATGGCATGATCCGTTTTTCATGGCTTTAACGGTAACCAAAGTTCGTAAACAAGCTATAACATAACATGCCATAAATACATACGATATACCATCCGACGATTTTTGTGCCAGATATAAGGGAGCGACCCTCATGCGCATAAAGTGAATTGATCAATTCAGTTAGATACCTGGCCGTACCTCTTTCCATTCCACCCTTATAACACCGTTCCCACTGGTATCTTTAACGTCCCCCCAGATTCAGGGACATTGTCCGAATGTATCGTTAATACTATTTTCATAGACTGCAAAATATCTTAATTCCATGGTATAGTTGCTATAAAAGAATTTCATAAGTTAAAGTAAACATTTTAGTAAGCTGAAAACATAATTGTTTTACGAAAAACTCATGTAACAGAGATAATTCATAACTCACCTTCTTGAGTCCAAATCCTGCTGTAGAATTTACGGAGACGTATCGGGTCCTAGAATAACACATTAAAAATTAGAAACACTAAAAGTCTTTATTTTCTTCTCTAATGTTTGAACCATGAATATTTCCCGAATTTTTAGCTTTTTTATGTCTTTGTATATGGCAATTATCAAACAAGGTCTGAATGTTACGAGATTGTACTGGTTCTTAATATAAGGTATTACGAACATTCTTATTAAGAAAACTTTTTTTTCTTTTTTTTTTTGAAAGTTTGTTTAATTGACATCAAAGCACACTTCACCATTACATGTCTAGATTTGACACCAAATAACAAATGGCTATTCTATGACTTAACGAGGTCGTTTCGGGGTTCAAGAAAATTCACACCTGTTCAACATAACCCATATAACCTCCACTAAAAACAGTTTTTTTTTTTAAATTTAATTTTTAAGATCTCCGAAAAATTGTTACAAGTTCCAGTGAGATGTTGAGTAAGCCAGATTTTGCTCTTAACAAAATGAATTTCAAAAACCTAGCAAAACATCTCCAAAAATCATAATATTTTACAGAAAAATAGTTCAGGATGTTAGGGACACATTTCCTGTTGAACGTTTGTCTTGAAAATACTCTTAGGTTTGGTTTGAAGTGGGTTGAACAAAATCTGTCCCAAAACAGATAGCTTTTAGAAAAACCAATTATTGACAAAGATCCAACCATTGGATGAGCTTAAGGTAAACTAGACATTTGAAGATAACATCTTAATGTATCTCCATAATAAAGATCAGAATTTACCAATGGTCCGAAAAAATTCTATGATTTTTTGAAGTCACTGTCGAATACAAGCATGTTCTGAGATTTACTATCGATGCAACTAATTACGAAGGATACCATTTTTTTTCTTACATTCGGTACATAATAACTTCAATAAATAGTATTATATTATTAAATATAAATACACTTAGGAAAAGGGATTAGAAGGATTCTACTTTATCAAACTAATATTGGTTATAAAGATCATCACTTAGGATCGACTCTTGTTCATGAATTTTCGCAAAGGGAATTATTGAGTTATTTCCTCCTAGAATTTGATTGGTGCAATTATGCGAGTAAGTAGTGAGAAAACGTGAGGGGAAAAGAGTGATCAACTCACCTCCTCCTTATTCCTTTTCCTCTTTTCTTCTTCTTCTTTGCTCTCCTTTTCCTCTTCTCTTATTTCTTTTTCTCTCATTGTCGTGTGTGAGGTGTGGTGTGTGGTTTGTGGTTTGTGTGAGTGGGGTTATTGGCAGGAAAGGCCTTGGAAGCCTATTTATATCCAAGGTTCCAACAACTAGAAGAGTCTTGCATTAACTAGCAAAATCAAGTTAATATCTAATATGACCTTATTAAATCTAATAAAATCTCATCTTATTAATGTTAGGAGACTTGACCCACTCATTGACTGCCATGTAATCCCCTTCTAGATTAATCTTTTCTTGCCCTCCAAGTTCTTCATCCCACGGCGACTCGTGCCGCATTTTTGTGTCTCGATACTGTTAGTGGGGCTTAAAATAACATCTTAAAATGTCCTGAAAATTTGACAAATACCAAAAGAAGTACACTATTTTATTTTATAGACTTTAAGTCACACAAAAATATATTTCCTAATCCTGACGGCCAGTGGGTCACCAAAAGTTAACTCTATTTTATAATTCTTTTTATCATTTTATTTGTTAAAAGTCGGGGCGTTACAGATTCGACATTTCTGCATGGACTCAAACCCCGTAGTTCCTCTTTGAAAGTCAATGGGTTAACTTAGTAGTTCATTCCGTCTGGGCCACTCATCAAAACCTCCATTAGAATATGGGCTCTATTGTCCATTAGATTCACCAATGAATTGGACCGAAAGTTAAAAATAGGCCCAGCTTCTTAATCAAAGGGGATTCGACATTTCTGCATGGACTCAAACCCCATAGTTCCTCTTTGAAAGTCAATGGGTGCAACTAGATACTGAGAGCCACATCTATCGACAAGGTAAATTACTAGTCTACCCTTTTTTACTTTTTCTAGCCAAGACCTATCTACACTTGCCCTTTCACATTATAAATAACTAGTGGAGATTTTTTTGTAGATTGAAAAATAGTAGAAATTCATCATAAATTGTGCTAGTCTTTTTCCGTGTAAGAATATATAGTTTTAATGGATTCATTAGTAAGATTACTTTTAGGTCTACATTCAGAGAATAAAAACTCAACGAGCTTCAGAATCATCTTCGAACTAAGCTTATATGTGAAACAAGCTGATTTCAAACAAGTTTTAACTAATATAAATATGAGACGATCTCAAGTAGTTTGATTTTTGTACTTCGTGAACCGAACAAGCTGAATAATAGTAGCTTCTTCAAGCTTTTGAAACTACAAATTTTTTTAAAAAATTCAAATTTAGTTTGTTTATGTATTTAAGTAATCTTGAACAAATTTTTAACAAACGAACACGAGCTTCAACTTGAATAGTTTAGTTAGTTTAGCATCCCTATTTACGTGGCTCATATTTGGAAAATATAGAGGAGTCACTTTGACATTAATTCTAAAGTGTAAGGGGCTAATTGACCCAATTAAAAGTACAAGTATGAAATGGCATTCTCTATAAATTCAAGGGTGCAACGTATATATATACACATACAAAACGATGCATACAAAACCCTGTATCTAAACGTCATCACCATGGCAATCTCACCATTTTTACCATCAAATTTTCTCCCTCCAACTTCCACTGTTTCTCCTTCTTCTTCAACCTTTCCCTCCTTTACCATATTCCACCCACAAATCCTCTCTTCTAGTTTCAAATCTTTCAGAGTATATTCTTCTCAACACAGCATTCAACTCGGTACCCCACAACCCAACTCCACAAACAAGAAAAGGAAGCCCAAACCCAGTTTCGCTGATCAAATTCGCCAAAAATGGTCTGTGAAAACCCCAATTTTGAGACAGAAATTTCCGTGGCAAGAACAAGAACAACAACAGATTGAGCCAATTGAAGATGTTAAAGAAGAAGAAAAAGATCAGTCTTTTGGGGTTTCTGTAACTGAGTCAGAAAGTTGTAAGAACTCGTTTGTGAGTGACCAGGTGAGTTCTGTTCCTGTAAATTGCGTAATTTCAGCTCCTTGGGTTCATGGGAAAATACCCAACGAAACCCAGTTTGATTCTGTCCAATTAGATTTAGATAACAGTATTGATGGGTTTCAAGGAAACACTGAAGACAATGTTTCTAGTGTTGTACAAGAATCAAGAAAAATGGGAAGTGAAGTTAATTTCGACGGAAAGTCCAAAGGAATTGAAGAAACAGATGAAACCTCGTCTGGGTTATCAGAGAGGAAAGAAAAAACAGTTATTAAGGACGTTAAAAGGGCCTCTTTTAATGGAAAATCGTCTAGTGTTAATCAGCGAGTCTATGGTATTGAAGGTTCGAGTGATAAGGTTGATTCGAAGAGTTTACCGTGGGAGAGAGGGAGTGATTTGGGATCTGTAGATGCTGATAGGCCTAGGAAAGGAAACGCGATGATGGCAGAGAAACTAATACGAGAAACCGAATTGAAGAGGCTAAGAAATGTGGCTTTGAGGATGGTGGAAAGGGTTAAGGTTGGGGCTGCTGGTGTTACACAAGCATTGGTGGACTCCATCCACGAGAAGTGGAAAGAGGATGAAGTGGTGAAATTGAAATTTGAAGGGCCTTCGACTCTTAACATGAAGAGGATTCACGAAACACTTGAGGTCAGTGTTCTTACTTAATTTTCCACAAAGATGATTATGAAAATTGAAATGTGTTGATTTAGTGTAATTCAAAGAGTTCTTCAGTGAGTATGGGGATTCATGTATACTGATATTACTTGGTGCAATTGTTGAATATATTCTTTTTTCGTGCTTAGAAATTTCTACTTTTATTCACTTGCAGATTAGGTTTATAGTACTTATATATGTTGTATGTTGTTCTCTACCAGACTAGAACTGGAGGTTTGGTAATATGGAGATCGGGTAGTTCGGTTGTGTTATACAGGGGACTGTCCTACAATCTTCCTTGCGTTCAATCTTATGCCAAACAAGATCAAGTTGAAAAGATGATTTCACATTCTTCAAATGGTATAGTGGGTGGTGATCTTACTCAAAGAGTTGGATTGGAAGAAACTGTCAGAACTGCAGAGACTACTATTAATAATTCTACGAGATATTTAAAGAATTTATCTGAGAAAGAAATAGCAGATTTAAGTGAGCTCGACCGTTTGTTAGAGGATCTGGGCCCCAGATATAAAGATTGGTCAGGCCGTGAACCGCTGCCTGTTGATGCTGACTTGCTTCCTTCTGTGGTTCCTGGTTATAAACGTCCCTTCAGACTGCTTCCCCATGGGTTTAGATATTCTTTAAGAGACAAGCACGTGACATATTATCGGAGAACTGCAAGAATAATGCCTCCACATTTTGCCCTTGGTATGTCCACACGATATTCTGATGGCTCTCATTTTGTAATACTCCTTTTCTTTTTTGTAACGTTGTTGTCTCTTAACTGATGCAGGGAGAAGCAGAGATCTGCAAGGCCTGGCTAGGGCTATGGTGAAGCTATGGGAAAGAAGTGCCATTGCCAAGATAGCCATCAAGCGCGGTGTACACAATACTTCTAATGATAGGATGGCAGAAGAACTCAAGGTGCGGGATTCCGCATATGGTTTCAAACTCAAATTAAGCTATTATGGAGTGACCCAAAGTCGCTCAATCATTCTTTTTACTTAGTATTGTCTTCCTCCCGGAAGTTTTCATGAAAATTTATTGACCATTATCCTATTCTCTCTTAGTTACGTGATAGCCAGAACTGGATCCTCTTCTCTAAAGTATGCTCACATTAATTATCAATGACATAGGACACTAGAAAGATTGGAGATGTCACTCTACCTCTTCCTCCTTGGTGTTGTCCAGTCGTGAGTGATAGATCTCTTTAGTCTGGATTTCGTCATATGTGTACATTCTTTCTTGTTAATGCAGTTGTGGGAAATGTTGATTCACTATTTAACACCCATGGCCTCTAGTCACACGTGTTCATTCATGCTTGTGTGTTTTTATGTGTAGTATTGACAATCTTACATAGATTTTAGTAGGAACCTGTTCTTTGTTTCTTATTTAGTAATTTAGAAGTAGTGAATTCCAATTACGTTCTTCCTGGTCTCAGTTTTCCTGAGTCCCTGACTAATGAAATTGTGTGACATGTATTTTTTAGAGCTTCTGCATTAAGTCTTACAGTATCTTGTTTTATAGCTGTTGTGCTAATCCCTAAATTCTATGATGCTTTAGATTATGAAAAATGTTGGTAGAGAGACTTAATTTCTTGTTCATGACCATTTTCAATGTCATTTATGCAGAGATTGACAGGAGGAATACTGCTTTCGAGGAACAAGGATTATATTGTGTTTTACAGGGGGAACGACTTTTTGCCTCCTGCTGTAACAAAGACATTGGTGGAAGCACAAAAACTAACAGTACTGCAACAAGACAAGGAAGAAAAAATACGATCAAATGCATCACCGGTAATTCATTCAACTACCAAAGCCTCTAACGTCCAACTGGTTGCGGGAACCCTTTCTGAGACCATGGCCGCAACCTCATTCTGGGGAAACCAACCTATCAGTGATGATATAGAGAAAATGAGGAAAGATTCAGCTTTGGCAAGACATGCTTCATTTGTCAGACATCTTGAGAAGAAGCTCAACCTTGTAAGCTATAACTATTAACGACTGAGGAGTCCATTTTGGTACACATCCTCTTTTAATCTTTTTCTAAGGTTAGGTTTATTTTGGACTATGTAGGCAAAGGCGAAGATCCAGAAGGCTGAGAAGGCTTTGGCAAAAGTGCAGAAGTCTTTGGACCCGGCAGAGCTCCCAAGTGATTTGGAAACCATTAGTGATGAGGAGAGATTTCTGTTTCGTAAGATGGGCTTGAGTATGAAACCGTACTTGCTTCTAGGTATGCATTGATACTTTGGGTTTCACGCCTTTGTCTATTCAAGGAAACCATAACTGGGTGTGGGTTTTTGTTGCAGGGAGGCGAGGAATTTTCGATGGTACAGTAGAAAATATACACTTGCACTGGAAGTATCGAGAGCTAGTGAAGTTACTTGTGGAAAGAAAAAGTTTTCCACAAGTCAAACATATTGCAATCGCTCTTGAGGCTGAAAGTGGTGGGGTGCTAGTCTCTGTAGATAAAACCATGAAAGGGCATGTTATTATACTTTACCGTGGGAAGAACTACCAACCTCCTCTTGCATTTAGGCCCAAAAATCTCTTAACGAGAAGGCAGGCATTAGCTCGGTCAATTGAACTTCAGAGACGTGAGGTGACATTACATACAGTTGTTTGGTGATCTACTTACTTTGCATTATGTCTCCTTTCGTCACTTTCTCAATGACAATATCTTGTTGAATCATTTACAGGCACTAAAACATCACATCTCAGATTTGACTGAAAAGTTAGAGAAGCTAAAATCTGAGCTGGTATGATTTTCTTTTTGCCCATAAAACTTGATGGTAGCGTTCTTCATGAATTACTGTTATGCATTTGTTGTTCAATTCACAGGAAGATATGAAGAATGTCAACGAGATTGACGAGGAAACTTTCTACTCAAGGGTGAATGATGCATCCTCTTCTGATGATGAGATGGAAGAGGTTAGTGGGCATTTCTTATTCTTGATGATAACCACGAGTTGGATTGCAATATATTCTGGTATAAGCAAAGTAACATGTTTCTTAGTACAAAATTTTTAACTGTTGAGCTGTCTGCCCGTCATTATCTCCTATAGAATTTCGCCAAGCCAACCATTGGAACCATGCTGCTGTTTTCATTGCTGATTCTTTCATTAATCAAAGCTATTGTTTGCTTGAAATTTTCTCACTGTGGTCCATGAGCTATGCTACATGAACTCTGGTATGAATTTTGGGTACGGGTGCGTGCATGTCTAGGGGGTAGACTCATTCATCCTCTTATTCAAGGGTATGTGGACTCATGAGTGGGATATGTTGATACGGAGTATGTAATTCTAAATGAGTGTTGGAAAAGACATTTCACTCATTTTGTTGCAATTATGCAATCAAAATACAGTTGTAATGACTCTGTTACAATCACAAGGAGGTTCGGAGGAAAGGTATCAGACACATATCCGACACCCTTTTTCTAGGTGTCAAGTGTCGATACACTAGTAATTATGTCTTCGCTATCACTATTTTCTTGCACATATTACGTTATTTTTCTTTGGGAATACATTTTGCTTCCCTAAGTGAATTTCCTTTTTTGGAACCAGGATGAAGATGAAGACGAAGAGGCATACCATGAAGTACATGACAAGGGTAATGATGATAGCGACATATGGAACAAGAGAGGCCGTTTAAGGTCGAGTGACTGGAGTTCAGAAGATTGAGCTAAAAGGAAATTCACAATTTTGTCGAGGATCTCTTTGCTGATGCCCGAGCAAGAAGAATTGAAGATAAGCACTCCAGATTCATACGATTGACTAAAAGAATAGGATTTTCGAAATTCTCGATTGTCTCCCCTTTTTTCCTTTTCAAAAGCTGGATCTTGTTTGCCATCAGTACAGGAACATTAAACGAATCACCTTCCTAGTGAAATTCAACCCTACAAATCCATAACTGAATCCTTGTAAATTTCGGCTACTTTCATGTACAATGAGGGTTCCTTATTCAATCGCACTGCATTGTTTACAATGTACAGTATGTTTTCAGAATAAAGTCAGATGACTCGTGATTTTCCATGGCCCAACCATAAAAGAGAATGAAAAATTTAAAAACCCAAATCTGCTTAGTAACGATGCTGTGTCATTCTCACTCAATCTGTGTCTAGTAAAAGAACTAGAGCTAAAAATAGCACCAGGTAAACAAGATGCAACCACCATGCGCACACAAAATCCAAACAAAATGGAAAGTACTATTGCTGCAAGGTTTCAATGCAACCCCGCAAGGATATCAAATTCAAAAGCAATTTTGATTCCTGATCAAACTAGTTAAAGTAGTTCACATACAATGAAGACGGCCGGAGTTTGTGATAAAAAGACGGCATTTACGACAAATCAGAAATCTGAAACGAAATAGATGAAATCTCTATTAATCAGGAAAATAGGTTACCCTTGTCTATCTATCTCCCCACAAATTCACCCTCATACAATTAGCAACAAGATTTGAGCAAATATTTACAACATTCTACAAAAATAAACAGAATTCACGAATGGCGCTTAAAGTATCTTTGGTGGAAGGATCTATGTCTCAAAATTCAGCTCATAACCTATAAAGACAAAATCAAGCACGTCTTTTACTCAAACGCCAAGAGTTGGGTTCATGGTATCTGTCATAAAGTGGTTCAATACGTTCTTGACGCTTGCGTTTGCTCATTTTCGTTGGGTCCGCCACTTTGAAGAATCTTGGTGCCAGTTCCACGAGCCATTTAGGGTCGATAACTGTGACCTCTCGCATGTACTCCTTTGTAGTCATTACTAGCTCATGGTAGACGACCCAGTCTGGCTGTCTCTGAAACACAGAACTGCTGGGGTGTATATACACTGGTTGATTTTCAACTAGAGTTCGATACCCTTCTTGAGGATCCTTCCTCCCTCCATGGAAGAAGAACCCAGCGGTTATAGCCTTGCGAATTTTAGTAAAATTCTTTCCAGCAGAAACAACATCCAATTTATACCTGGAATAGGGCATCCGTTAGCAACATACTAAACTACAGAGCGTCTCAAGTTAAAGATATGGATGGATTAACATGGCTTAAAACATAGGAATATAAAACTCAGTTCCTGAACTCCAGGTTACACTAATAAGATTATCTTACCTTCAAGTAACCTACCACCATGCAATGCGAATGCATAAAACAAGTATTTATAGTCCCTTGCACGTGAACATTGCATGCTTTAATTCGTCAACACTTATCATGCATTGCTCAAAAGCATAGCAGTTTGTAGGCCCCACATACAACATGAGCCCAATTTTTCATAAGAGTTGTTGCAAACAGCGTAGTTCATAGGTACAACAGTCAGTTTTTGCAATCTTACTAGGTTTTATTTTCCTCCATCCAGCTTTCTCTGAGTCACGAAATTCTGTATTCTTTCCCTGAGCATATGGTCCACTCGGTTCGTGTAAAACTAACTAGTTATCTTTCTGAATCCCTATCTACCCACTCATATTTATTCTCAAACTGTCAAACATTATACTTGAGCAAGAAACAGAGGAACTTGCTCCACATTTATGATGGCATACAACCAAGAAATTCATCATAAGATCATGAATAAGTAAACCTTTATCGGTTAGCTGGGATGCTTAATGATCTTTGACAGGCAGTTGATAGAGAGCTAATGTTGGAAACAAGGAAGTAAAAAGCATTTTAAATCAAGTAATAGGTACATCCTGTAGGAAGCAGGCCGGGGTCTAACCAGGACAGGATCCACAACGAAATGACCAGTGGCGGAACCAGGATTTTGTTCCTGGCAGTGCCAAGAAGTTATGTCCACTCCTCTCTCCAAATTCCAACTTGTATCATCCGCAAAATTTGAAAACAATTATACTACATCCATTGTACTGGCATTAGACATCATGTAAACTTTTAAATATACTTGAGTACCTTTAATTTAGATGGAATGGTTGGTATTTTTACACTTGAAGTGAAGACAGAAACACCAAAATAAAGTTAGGGAGGGATAAAATGTAAAAGAGCTGATATAGTCTTGGTGAAATGGATGTTGCCAGCGAGTATTTTAGGGAAGGTATCTGTAAGGTGGAGTACTAATGGAAAAAAATGAGGGATGAGCGTGGGTTCCATGTAAAGGGGAGGGACAGATCAAAGAACAGAAGATAAATTTCTAATGAAGGGGGTGCCATGTTCCTACGAAAAGAAAAAGGAGGTGGCTGTACATTTTAGTCTAGAAATACAAGTATGAATGAGAAGGTGGGGGGTGGCACGGCACCCCCATGTGATAGGGTAGTTCCGCCAGTGGAAATGACTACGAGTATAAGGAAAGCTTTTAATCCTTTGGAACAATTTTCAAATAAGAGAAGAAGGCTTTCCTTGACAAAAGATTCAGAATGAATCAACCAAGAGAAGAAGAATTAGCCAAGTAAAACTCAGCTTGCTAGGTTCTTTTATTTCCTTCTGCTTACTACTACCAGCAACACAACAACACAACAGCACAAAGACAAACCAAGAGCATAATCAGAAGCAGAAACGAATATACACATCCATACCAGGATCCTGTGAAGGTATTTTGAAGCAAACAAAGAGTAAGCAATACAATAGCTGTCAATAAAGAAAGTATTAATCAAAGGTTAAGACAGAACCCATCCAAAAGGCTAGAAAAAAGTACCTGTCCATGATGGTGAGAAGCTGTTTACGGACATCCTGTGCCCTTCTCAAGGAACGAGACTGAACAAAATTCTCAAAACACCATGGACCTGAAAAGTTCTTGGCCTTCCAAGCCTCATAAACAGCAAGTAACGTCAGATGATCTCCCTCAGGCTGGAAAAACTTGGCTCTCTTTTGATCCGCCTGGGCTTGTTTCTCTCTCGGCCTGTAAAAGATGTTTCCTGTCTGAATCATTGCAATGATCGTCAAAATCTCATCACTACAACCAAGATCTACACTGGCTAGTAACATCTTAGACAACGGTGGGTCCAGTGGAAATTCCGCCATTTTCCTACCCAATTTAGTCAGAAGCCCCTCCTCATCCAGAGCTCCGAGGCTGTACAGCTGTTCCATGGCAGAAATGAGAGCTTGGGGAGTAGGCGGGTCCATGAAATCAAATGATAGGAGATCATTTATCCCCATAGCTTTCATAGTAAGAGTAGTCGTTCCAAGATTAATCCTTTGTATTTCTGGAATTGAGGCAGGGGACATTTCGTTATGAAAAGCGCTTTCAGTGTAAAGGCGATAACATTTTCCAGGGCCGGTTCTTCCAGCTCTGCCAGCTCGCTGTTTCGCTGATGCTTGTGAGATGGGAGTTATAACAAGTGAATCAAGCCCTTGTTTTGGATTGTAAACATTTTGCTTTGCAAAACCCGGGTCAATCACATAAAATATGCCGTCAATGGTCAAAGAGGCTTCTGCAATGTTTGTTGCCACAACCACTTTCCTCTTCCCCGGAGGAGCAGGTTCAAAGATCCTAGATTGCATTTCGCTTGGAAGTGCACTGTAAACTGGTAAAATAATTAATTCAGGAACATTTTTTCCTAACCCTTTCATCCTCTCATAAAGACACTGGCATGCATGATCAATCTCCTCTTGACCAGTTAAGAAGAGCAGGATATCACCTTCAGGTTCTGTCAAGTGGATTTGCATGACAGTGATAAGTGATGCATCTAGGTAATCACTTTCAGGCTGTTTAGTGTAGAGTATCTCCACAGGATAAGTTCTTCCAGGAATTGTGAAAATATTGCAGTTAAAGAAATACCCTGAAAATTTCTCAGCGTCTAACGTGGCAGAAGTGACAATCAATCGAAGATCGGGTCTCCTCTTCACAAGTTGCTTCAACAGACCAAAAAGCACATCAGTATGGATTGTCCTCTCATGAGCTTCATCAAGCATTACAACTGCATACTGTGATAAATTCTCGTCAATCAAAATCTCTCTCAGAAGCATACCATCAGTCATATACTTAATCACGGTGTCAGGTCCGGTACAATCCTCAAAACGAATGGCATATCCAACTTCCTCACCCAATCGGCAGCCAAATTCTTCAGCAACCCTTTTGGCCACAGACATTGCAGCCACCCTACGAGGCTGAGTGCACCCAATCTTTCCCTTGGTAGTGTACCCTGCTTCAGCTAGGTATTGCGTGACTTGTGTTGTTTTTCCCGAACCTGTCTCACCAATTACAACCAAAACCTGATTGTCATGCACAGCCTGAATCAATTCATGCTTCAGTTTGTAAATAGGCAAGCTCTGCCTCTGGTCCTGGATAGAAAGCTTGGATCTCTGACCAAAAGTTAGAGATTTCCCAAAAGCATCCTTTTTCCATTCAGGCATGTCATACGCTGATAAACCAACACCCCTAAGCTCTTGTGCTAGATGCCTCTCCCCTGTCTCCGGCATCGGGTCTTCCCACGGACGGTTGAGATCTTTCGGAATAGAATCAAGCATTGTTCTCTGCTGCTGGTCCCTAACTTCTCTCCGCTCCTTTATGAGAGCAGACTGAAGGGCTGCCGCACGACTCAAGGACCCTTCAGGATTCTTGAAAATCTTGACAGGTGACATGTCCATAGAGTACCGGCTTTGTCCTTGCAAAAAGGCTGGTTCATCTTCATTTAGCTCAATTTCAAGCTCTTCCTCGGCACCCTCTTCTTGATACAAAACACCATCGCCTTCTTCATCGTACATTGGGTTTTCCCTAACACTCATAACTCCAGCAGCCACCAACTGATTAGCTTCCCATATCTCTGGTGAACTCATCCTCTTCAACGGTCGGCGTGATGGGACAGCAACATCTTCGTCGTTGATTCTAATCCCAGAAAGACCTGTCCTAGTCTTTGGCCCCCCACCGTTTGACCCCGAAGGATTAGTCCTAAAAGATTCATCGCCCCCCGATCTCTTTTTTAGCGGAAGTAGGTCTTCACCTGTATTTTGATCAACATCCCTCATCGAAAGACTCAACTTTTGACCCGAAACAGATATCACTTTCACATGAACCTCCTGATCGCGTTTCACAACATCCTTGGCATTGCCAATCCTCCGAGTCGCTATTTGGGAAACATGGACCAGACCCTCTTTACCCTTGAATTCACTAAGCTGAACAAAACAACCTGTTTCCATCACTCTTGACACCCTACCCTTATACACCTGATACAATTCGGGCTCGTCCGACGGAGGCCTATCATTCTTTCTCTCCCTCCTATCATTATTCCCATCATCTTCATACCCATCTCTCCTGTGCCTCCCATTCTTTCTCTCCCTCCTATCATTATCCCCATCTTCTTCATACCCATCTCTCCTATCATGCCTATCATTCTTTCTCTCCCTCCTATCATTATCCCCATCGTCTTCATACCCATCTCTCCTATCATGCATACCATTCTTTCTCTCCCTCCTATCATTGTCCCCATCATCTTCATACCCATCCCTCCTATGCCCATGGCGTCTATCCCTATCCCTTTCCCGATCCCGATACCTCTCCCTTCCTCTATCCTCTTTGTCTCTATCACCCCTATGCCTTTCATCTCTATCAGCTCTCTCCTCCTTATCTCGTCCGCCACGCCTCTCTCTCCCATCCCTCCCTCTATCCCTAACATCTCCTCTATCCCTCTCCTTCGTTTCCATCTCGATTTCCCTCTCTAGCTCCTTCACTCTCTCCCTACTGTCACCGATCTCCAGACCTGGAAAAATCGATTTTTTCTCCCTCTTCGATTCCTTGACCGATTTGGACTTGGGCTTTGGGGGCAGAATCGCGTGAATAATGGTTAATAGCGTACGGACAAAATAGTCGGGCATTTCGGCGCCGTTTTGCTTCAATTGGGCGTCGAAATCCTCGACTTTTTCGCAGTTCCGGCCCATCTCGGTAATGAATTCGGCCAAAACCTTATCCCCAAACCCTAGATGGGACTCGAGTTCCGTACATACCTTTGACACCAAAGAAAGGTACTCCAGTTTCTTCAAACCCTCATCTTCCTTGATAACGGCACCCATCGATTCTTCTCAGTGTAGTTCACTCAAATCAGATATACATGTACGTTCTCTGTGTGCATGAATTGACGTTAAAACCAGAGAGAGAGAGAGAGAGAGAGAGAGAGAGGTATAAACGATAGAGTTCGAAACCCTAGTTCGAACATTGACTGCTTTATTTGGTAGGATGATGAGATTTTTATATTTTTTTCCCCGTGAAAAATCCTAAAATCAGCCATAAGGCTTAAAAGTGTATTTAAATGCATAATATGTATAAGAATATGTGAAAGTGTATAAAAAAAATAAAAAAAAATACATTTGAGTAAGTGTATAGAAAAACCCTTTTTACATTATCTTTTTTTATGATTTTCTTTTTTAAAATTCAGATTAGATTATTCTTTATCGCATCTCCCTGCAATAAGAATATAAAAAAAAAAACTTATCAAAATATTAATTAAAGACGATACTAAAGTCAGTCTTTAGTATCTTTAGCGTCTAACGTTTATGAATTATTGGTTTGTCTCAATCAGGAAAATCGACAAAATAAAAAAAAAAATTACGACCAAAACTCAATTTTATTTGTTTTGAAAAAATCCAAGGTCCCAAGTGACTTTTTATTTTGGAAAAAGGCCAAGTCACATTTTTTTTTTGGAAAACATAAGGGTGAGTTTCCCGTTTTTGTTAAAATTAATGAAAGTGTTAAAAGTGCTACATATGAATTTGAAGACAAGTCATCCTTTGCACATGCATCAACTATTTTGAGAAACAAATTTTAGTACTTTTAGCAAAAACGGAAATCTAATCAGAGATCAAACCAGATGGTCAATCGCAATAAACTCCACAAATTAATCCAGCCCATGTTACAAATGGAAGGTCCAGTCCAGTCTCTAGCATCCGGTGGCCCTACTTTAGGCCCTGTTCAGAAGCCCAACATTATGATGAAAACCATTCATTTCGCAGCCGTTTCTGAAAAGATCATTCACACAAAAAGAATAATTAAATTTTGTTTGGTCATAAAAAAAATAAGCTGTTGGACTTTCAAATTGTATTAATCAATATGGGATGAAATTTATTTTTTGCATGGTTCTTCTAAGGGATTATTTTTTTTGGGGTGCACACGAAAACAAACATAAGACTAGATAATTTTTGAGTTTTTTCAATTTGGGGTGGGTCTGACCCCTTACAGCCAACCTTTAGTTTAGTCTCTGTTTTACTGCTACCTTGTTTCCTTCGCGAAAGGTATGGTGACTAAGAATACATCTCATTTCTTGAATACAGAATAAGCATACTTTTCGCAAGGGTAAACAAAATTGCTCTCCCATTTCTTCCATGAGTGCTCGGCATTTGACAACTATAAGGAGAGATGGAGCCAGTAGGAGCGGTCGACCCTGCAAGAAAAAGAAAAACCTCTAGTATTATATAGTAGGAAAAAAAAATCATGAATTACATAGGTTTGCCCCTAATCTCTTACAAAATATTTTGAGAAAAAAATTCACCTTTACGTAATGAAATTTCTGGCTCCGTCTCTAGACCTATAAGAGCATCACTAGTGGTATACTCAAACACAAAAATACTCAAAGATGAGTATTTTGATACACAAAATAGTCGCCCTTACGTAATGAAATTTCTGGCTCCATCTCTAGACCTATAAGAGCATCACTAGTGGTATACTCAAACACAAAAATACTCAAAGATGAGTATTTTGGATAAATACTCAAAGTTAACAACATTTGTTACAAATACTCAACTTTTGGCATTTGGATACTCAAAACTACCAATCTTTCTCAATAACCAAACCTCAATAACCAAATTTTGGGGACCACACCTTATCAAAAGTAACAACATTCTCTCTCTATTTTTCAAATACTTTATTCAAAACTCAATTTTTTTGCACTTCCTCTCAAAAATTGAAATTATCAATTTTTTTGCGAGGGTTGATATTCAAAAAACAGAGAATGAATAGCAGGTCCTTCATCTTACTTAAGAAAGGACCCTATGACAGGATATAGATCGAAAGGGAAAAAAAATACAGCAATAACATAAACTATACTAACCTCGAGGAAATTCAGAACTATCAAAGCAAAATAATTAAGGGTCCAAAGGAGATTATCAATTTTTAATCTCTACCAAAATATGTTCAAGATTGATCTCATCTTAAACGTATTGTGAATATCTTTTAAATGGTACTAATATTATAAAAAAATATATATGTACAAATTTAAAGTTGTGCCCATTTTATGAATAAAAATAGAGTGAATAGTATTTTTTTGATTATGGACACAAATGAACCATTGTAGAAGGGTAGATGCTCAAGCTTAGAGCATCACTAGTGGTATACTCAAATATGGATACTCAAATATTGCCACATCACATTTTGAGTATTCATTTAATGGGTTTATAAGTTTGAGTATCTACCCTCCTTCAATGGTTCATTCGTGTCTATAATAAAAAAAGTACTATTCAATATATTTTTATTCATAAAATGGGCACAACTTTAAATTTGTAAATATTTTTTTTTATAATATTAGTACCATTTAAAGATATTCACAATACGTTTAAAATGAGATCAATCTTGAACATATTTTGGTAAAGATTAAAAATTGATAATTTCAATTTTTGAGAGAGTGCAAAAAAATTGAGTTTTGAATTAAGTATTTGAAAAATGGAGAGAGAATGTTATTACTTTTGATAGGGTGTGGTCCCCAAAATTTGGTTATTGAGGTTTGGTTATTGAGAAAGATTGGTAGTTTTGAGTATCCAAATGCCAAAAGTTGAGTATTTGTAACAAATGTTGTTAACTTTAAGTATTTATCCAAATACCATTGTGAGCTTCTTTTGTGTATCAAAATACTCATCTTTGAGTATTTTTGTGTTTGAGTATACCACTAGTGATGCTCTTATAAACCCATTAAATGAATACTCAAAATGTGATGTGGCAATATTTGAGTATCCATATTTGAGTATACCACTAGTGATGCTCTAAGGAGCATTTGGGGAAGTACCCCGAAGCGGTTTCAACTTGGACCGTAGAAAGACTATAGATTGAGATGTATTTATCTTTCTTGGCCCAATGAAATGTTGGGCCTCTGGTAGAATGTAATAGGAATTATATGTGGGCCACAATATTTGGGAATAGGATATGACGTGGGCTTTCGACTCTGGGCTAGTATCATATGGGCTTCACTTCTCACGAGGCTGATTATTAGTCTAGTATTTGGACTTTCTCTTTTTTTTTTGGTACCCAAAAAAAATAAAACTAAACTAAACTCTCTCGAAAGCCACTCCTCTCATATCCACCTCAAGCAGTGAATGATGCCGTTTGCCATTTTCTCATCTTGGTCAACTCCTAGGTTAGCAAGGTGGTCAGCAACTTTGTTTCCCTCTTAAAGTGTATGCTTCAAAGAACTCTCGGTGATGCTCATTTTATAAGCACAAGATGAGGAGAGTGCTACCGATGGTCACCCATGATCAAAGCAATGGCAGTAACAAAATTAGACTCTATCTCCATAGCTTCCATTCCTTGGTTTTGGATTAGCTCTAACCCTCTAAAAGGCCCCCATAGTTTAGCTTTTAGGTTTGTACAGTCATGGAGTCTCCCCAACAACCCAAGAATTCAGTGCCCTCTCTCCTCTCTCAAAACAACGCCATATCCAGCTTGCCCTGAATTTCCTCTACTGCTTCCATCTGTATTTAGTTTAAATTTACCTATCCCTGGAAAAGTCCAAGACACGAGTCTCACTTGTTGAGGATTAACACAAGAATATGAAAGAAAACTTTGAACTATTTCAATGGCAAATACAAGACTACTAGCATAGATAACCGTTGGGGTGGAAGAAACATTATCAAAGACCTTCATGTTCCTAGCTAACCATAGGTTCCATGAAGGACCAATGCTTCTAGTTCAATTGATTCTGTACCTGAACGTTAAGTGGTGAGAGATTCTGGGTATGAGTTGAATCTAACTAACGGAACATCATCGATTCCCCTTGTAAACGAAAAAAAAGTTAGTAAAAAAATGCAAATTGTTTTTAGTTTTGAATTAATTTGCAGCACTTGAGTTCAACGCATGATTTTTTCTAAAATAAAATGTTTGCATTTTTTTTTGTCTTACACGATTAGTGTTGGGTAATTAATCTCCTAGTAATTGGGCACATAAGCCCAAATATAGGCCCTCAATTCAATTAACTAGAAGTTGGGCCACACACAATGCGTGTGTAAATGAAAAAAAAAAAAAAAGTTATAGAAAGGGAGAACGATGGAAGAAAAATGAAACTTCAATTCAATAAATTATTCTACTTGTATACCGGAATAAGTAATCAAATTTCACTTTTTCACAGAGAAATAGAAGAGAAAAGGAAACCCACTTTTTCATATGGTTGAACATCAGGTGTGCCTTTGATCTACTATTAGTATAGTAATTGATCAAATTCCATTTTTTTTGGCTTAAAAATACTCCCACCATACCAATTGTTTGTACTTTGTACTCCGTTTATCTTTTGGATATTTAAAAAAGAATGTCCACTTTCAAAAGTCAATATAAAAAGTTGTACAAGATTCACTTTTACTCTTCTCTTTACATTTAAGTGTCAAATCAATGAAGCATTGAATCAGGACAAATTGAGAAAGTCACTGCCCATAAAATATTCCCTCATTCCCTCATTCCCCCCCCCCCCCCCCACCCCAAAAAAAAAAAAAGGTTTGCTTTCCCAAGAAAAAAAATAAGGAAATTGGGACGGTAGGAGTAAAAGAGAAAACGAAACTCACTTTTTCATGATAGAGCATTTTGTTTTGTCTTCGATTTCAGGGTCCTTCTATAAGTAAAAAAAGAAGACCCCAAAAAAAAAAAAAATCACATGTCGCAATGTATTTTTTTACACTTTTGCACACTTTGATACATTTTTCACACATTTCAATACACTTTTAAACTTTAACAATAGCTTAGTTGGTTAATTTTAGCATTTTCCTTTATTTTATCATCTTTGATGTGATGTACAAAACCAAAGCTCCATCTTTGGTTACCTTTTTGCCATAAGTTCCTAATCATCTATGTGGAAACGAAGGAATGGGGTGGAGAACTGCTGCTAGTTTTGGAACTACATGAATTCGCAGTTGTTTTTTTACTAGTGGTTTTGATATGAATTGTCATAACTGCCTCTTAGAGTATCTTCACTCTTTACTCAAATTTGAGTAAAAATCATCAAAAATTCCACTCCACTCCTTCACCAAATTTGATATTACTCGTATTCTTCACCAAATTTGGTGAGAACCAAATCCATTATCAAATTTTGAAGGTCATTCCCCCCCCCCCCCCAAAAAAAAAAAAAAAATTTTTACAACAATGCCATTAATGAGGCTTTTACTCAAATTTAGGCCTAAATTTTCTTTTGCCCATTGGACTGCTCCATACCAAATCAAGTTTTTACTCAAATTTTTACTTAAATTTGGGTAAGGGGTGGAGATACTCTTATAGCTATCTGATTCTAGAAGTAAATGCTATGGGTAATTTTAGAAATTGAAAATGTGAGCGAGCCTCAATTTTGAGTGTAAGCTAAAGTGCTCTCCTTTAGAATTATACTTGAAATATAGTAATCCCCCTGTCCCAAATTTCTTGTCTATTTACGGGTATGTGTGTCATTTATCAATTATTTATATTTTTTTAATCTATTTACAATTTTGAAAACTTTGTTTAATAGTACTCATTGAGAACTATCAAATGAGATTCATATTGAATATATATAACATTATACATTTGAAAATATAACCAATTTTTTGAGGTATGTAGTGAATAGTACAAGTGGACAATATAGGACAGAGGGAGTACTGTACTACATAATGGGTGACCCAAAAATACTACTGACTAGTGCATAATTTTTTCAAAAAATTTATGGAAAAAATACTATGCGAGCCTCAGTTATACCTTACTCAATTGATATTCCAATTGCGAGTGGGAATCCTACTACCTCACCAAATCAATTTAGAAAAATAGTACCAACACATTTTCAAAATTAACTGGGAACCCCTACAAACCTTTTTTTCCCCATATGGAGGTACACATGATTACGCATTATCTTCTATAATGACAAAAAAGGACCTAACTTTTTGCTTTTATTACTCCAAATTAAACAAATCTCAGTAAATCAAGAAAGAACTACTACTTTTCTTTTTTCCCTGAATAGCTTTTTAATACAAATAAACATGAGGCCTGACGTAGGTAGTTCTAATGTCTCTCTCTCTCTCTCTCTCTCTCTCTCTCAAACCAATTAACAACGTGACACGATTGAATAATAATGATAGGTATTGTATTAGTGTTTTTTAATGAATTTTATTTTCCATTACCTTGAAGCCTATACTTTTCTGATTACGTTATATATTATGTTATAATAAACTAGTCAAATTTGGTCTACTTGGCTTGTATTAGTAATATGGTAATTAATTACTCTTGCATGTGTGGACACATGACCTAGTGTGAACTACTAATAAATTAAATTAAGAACTATCTCTATGTATAAATTAAAACCATCCCAAGAGAAGATTGAATATCCAAATACCCCATAAGTTATCGTATTTATCAAATGGTTGGAATTTGGTCTAGTGAGACCATGTCAAAGGTTTACCTTTAAAGATTTCAGACTGACCAGAGGTGTGTAAGTTGAATGAAACATCCGATTCTTAAAGAAAATATACATTGTCATGTATGAACACAACGGACGCAGATTATTATAAGACATAAGAAATAACTTCCACTAACTACTTTTCTTCTTATTCAATCATGTGCTTGCCCTTGTGTTTTTCAACTTCCAAATGTGTAGGAGCAAGTTATGTGTCCTTATTGCTTCTAAGTCAGTAGGTAGGGCTGTAAATGAACTGAGCCGTTCGTGAACTATTCGAGGCTCGACTCGGTAAAGGCTCGTTCGAGTTCGATTCGGATACTAAACGAACTGAACCTGAACATCAATTTTAGGCTCGTTTAATAAACGAGCCGAACCTGAATTTGACAATATTCGGCTCGATTAGGCTCGCGAACTTGGAATATATGTATATCTCATAAAAATTCTTATATAACCTTGGATATGTATAAACTTTTACATATACATAATGAAAAATTTATAACTTGTACTTGTATAAACCAATAAAAGTATTATACACTCAAATTTTACTAGTATGTTTTTATAATTTTATACATGTATGAACTTATTTATGTACAAAATAGATTATTTTTTAAGTTCTAGACTTATATTAGAGCATAAATATCTAATATTTTTTCCTCGTTAAGGCTCGTGAACAAGTTCGAGTTCGACTCAAACCTAGGCAAGTTTGGCTAGAGCTTGGCTCGTCAAATTTTCATTGAGTTCGAGTTCGGCTCGAATTCGTTTAAAAATTTAATGAACGAACTTGAACATTCTGAAGTTCGGCTTGATTCGGCTCGTTTACAGCCCTATCAGTAGGGTTATGTCAAGTGTCCTGCACATGTAATAAAAAAAATACTAATAATAGTAACAAAAGTACCAATAATAATAACGGTCAGAATAAAACTAACAATATAGGTAGGATTTCTATAATGACCACATTTCCGTCGATATCAACAGGCGGTGGAAAATGTGGTGTAAACAATGAACTCCACCCACTCTAGCCAACTTGTTTGCAGGTATGGAATCAATATACATACGAGATTGTCATAATAGCAACATTAAAATTTTGAAATTTCGAGGTCGGGTGTGAGTGTAAAAAAGTATAGTTGTAATTTCTAATTCCTTTGACGGTAACGTTTTTGTATGGCAAGATGTGGGGGGCCCAAACATGGTTAGCGGGAGAATATGTACAACAAAAAAATACTCCTATTAGATAATTTTTCCTAATTTGGGGCAGGCCCAGCCAATCTTTAGTTCCGTCTTTGATTGTCTGCTTACTTTGCTTCCTTCGCGGAAGGTGTGGTGGCTAAGAATACATTCCATTTCTTAAACACAAATAAGCATACCCTCGCAAGGCAGTAAGGGTGAACAGAGCGAAGGTGAATAATTTCTTCCACGAGCGCTCCAGGTGTGAAATTTTAGGCCTTGTGTAGAATATAATAGGACTTATATGTGGGCCACAATATTCGGGAATATGGTAACAACGGCTTTAGAAAATGGGCTTTGGAATATGGGCCGGTTTCATATATGGGCTTCACTTCTCACGGGGCTGATTATTAGTCTAGTATTTGGACTTGTTCGGTACGAGGTGTTTTCAGACCAATGCTTCTAATTCAGTTGGTCATGTAGTTGAACTTATGTGCTGAGAGGTTCTGGGTTCAATCTAACGGAACAACATCGATTCCCTTTGTAATTTGTAAATCCAATCCATTAGAAGTCGGGGCAAACACAGTGCGTCTACAAATTGTGGAAACTCTATATCTATCTCAAAACCAATTGGCAATGAGTGGAGAGGTTCCAGCATATATTAAGTGATCACCCATTCCACTCGTAGGCAACGTGGGACAATATTTTTTAACATCCTCCCTCACGTGCAGCCGCATTTGAGGTCTGTCACGTGTGGTCACTTTTTGGGTCCTATCATCGTACAACCTTTTTGCTGGTCTGTCATCGTGGGTGTGAGATTGCGAATATATTTTATTTAAATGTACAGTGGAATAGGCCCCGCTCTGATACCGTGTAAAAACTCTATATCCATCTCAAAACCAATTGGCAATGAGTGGAGAGGTCCCAACATATATTAAGTGATCACTCATTCCACTCTTAGGCAATGTGGGACAATATTTTTTAACACAAATGAAAAACAAAAGTTACAGAAAAGGAGAACGAAGAGAGAAAATCAAACTTCAATTCAATAAGTTATTCTAACTGTATACCGAAATAACTAATCAAATTCCAATTTTCCACAGGAAAATAGAAAGAGAAAATGGAACTCACTTTTTCATATGGTAGAACATCTGGCTGTGCCTTTCATATTGAATTTTAGAAGTGGACATTTTTTTAGACATCCAAAAGATGAAAGAAGGACAAACAATTGGGATGGATGGAGTATTTCTCTCTGTGAAAAAGTGGAATTTCATCGATTACTTATTTTGGTGTGCTAGTTGATCAAAGGCCTTTTATATTGACTTTTTGAAGGGGACATTTTTTTTAGACATCCAAAAAGATGAAAGAAGGACAAACAATTGGGATGGATGGAGTATTTCTCTGTGCAAAAGTGGAATTTCATCGATTACTTATTTTGGTATATTAGTTGATCAAAGGCACGCCAGATGTTCTACCATATGAAAAAGTGAGTTTCGTTTTCTCTTTTATTTTTCTATGAAAAAGTGGAATTTGATTACTTATTTCAGTATACAATTAGAATAACTTATTGAATTGAAGTTTGATTTTCTCCCTTCGTTCTCCTTTTCTGTAACTTCTGTCTTTCATTTGTAGACGCATTGTGTGTGCCCCAACTTCTAGTGGATTGAATTTGCAAATTCAAAACTAAAAAGAATGAAACAATTTGTGTGTTTTTTTTTTAAATTTTTTTTGTTACAAGGGCAATCGAAGTATTGAATAGGGGCAAATTGAGTAAGTCAATACCCATAAAATGCTCCGTCATTGGCAAGCAAATTGGTACAAAGGAAGCAGAAGAGAAAACGAACCTCTCTTTTTCATGTAGAGCATTCTAGTGTGCCTTTGATTTTTATCATCTTTGATGTGATGTACAAACCAGAGCTCCATCTTTGGTTACCTTTTTGCTGTAAATCTAATAATCTCTGTGGAAACAAAGGAAAGGGGTGGAAAACTGCTGCTAGTTTTCTAACTACATGAAAGTGGTTGTTTCTTAGTGGTTTTTTGAAATGTCGTAACTGCCCCCTACAGCTATCTGATTTTAGAAATTGAGAATGTGAGCCAGCCATAATTTTGAGTCCACGCCAAAGTGGTGCTCTCCTTTATAAATATAACGGTAATGCATAATAAATGACTGAAAAATATTATTGACCGGTTCTTAAATTTTTCAAATGAGCAATGCTAGGGACGCCACATAAAATACTCTTTACTCACATGAGATGAGGATTCCACATAACACTGTAGGATAATCCGAGCCTCAATTCAATTGATATTCTAATTGCGAGAGAGCAGTATCCCAAAAAATTAAAAAAAAAAAGGTGGGAAGCCTACTACCTGTCCAAATCAATTTTAAAAAATAGTACTCCGTACCAACTTCAAAATTTAGGAAAATGCTTACTATAACATATACTCAGGGAGCTTCTGTTAAAGTTGAAAAAGTGTATTGAAATTAGTGAAAAGTATATAAAAATAGGTATAAATGTATTGAAAAGTGTAAAAGTTGTACTGGAGTGCGTGTTTTTTTTTTCGTACTTATTGTGTGCAATGGACACACCCAAAAAAAGACCAAACTTTTTGCTCTTACCGGTCGAAATGAACAAATCTACAATAAATCAAGAAATAAATACTGTATTTGTTTGGGATTATTACCTCTAGGTCTAGAAAAGAGATGTCTAATTACCAATAAGGTAAGTCATTTTTTTAAATTACCACCAAGGTAAGTCACTCTTTTTTGAAGTTTAGATTTAGGGTGCACTTTTCTATTATAGGGTTTTAGTGGTTTAGACACTTTCATAGAGTACCCTAGGATTTTAGGCACTTTCATAGGGTACCCTAGTCATAGGGTACCATTGTCATAGGGGTACCCTAGAGTTTAAGTTTATGGTGCACTTTCCTATTATAGGGTTTTAGTAGTTTAGGCACTTTCATAGAATACCCCAGGATTTTAGGCACTTTCATGGGGTACCCTAGTCGTAGGATACCCTAAGATTTTAAGCACTTTCATAGGGTACCCTAGTCGTAGGGTACCCTAGGATTTTAGGCACTTTCATAGGGTACCCTAGTCATAAGGGTTCCCTAGTCGTAGGGTACCCTAGAGTTTAGGTTTAGGGTGCACTTTCCTATTATAGGGTTTAGTGGTTTAGGCACTTTCATAGGGTACCCGAGGATTTTAGGCATTTTCATAGGGTACTCTATGATATAAGCATTTTTATACGGGTTGGGGAGTTGATGGGAATTTTTCAGAGTTGGGCTTGACCTAATAGTAATTATGGGATCCAAGGGTGACTTAATGGTAAATGTCCCTATTTGTTTTTCTTTCTTGAATAGCTTTTCAATACGAATAAACATGCCTGACGTGCGTACGTACGTAGTTCTAGTCTCTCTCTCTCTCAACAACGACGTGGTCCTTACCCCCAAAAAAAAAAAAAAAACGATGATGTGGTAGGATTGAATAATGATGATAGATGTTGTATCGGGGTTTCTTTTTAAAATGATTTTCAAGTACCTATTTCTAATTACTGTATGAATGCAATATGTTATGCTATGTAGGGATGGCAATTTCCACCGATCCGATCCGTCCCCGATCCGTCCCTGATCCGAATGGATCGTCGTTTTGGAGATTTTTTGGGGATCGGATCGGATTTGGGGATTTTTTTTTTAAAAAATTCGGGGATCGGATCGGGGACGGGTAGCAGTGTATCCCCGCCCCGAATCCGATCCGATCCGTCCCCGAATCCCCGTTTTATATTTTATTATTATTATTATTATTATTATTATTATTATTATTATTATATATATATATATATATATATATATATATATATATATATATATATATATATTTGCACCTCACGCGCGCATGGTGTGGCGATTCTCTCTCTTACTTTTCTGCTTTTGATCCATTCTCTACACTTTCTAAGCAATTGTCAGAATATTATATGGTTGACATGACCCGTGGTAGAGCCACCAAATAGGGACAAGCACGTGAGACCCCTTAGAATTTCCCCAGCTATAATTGTATCTTGTTTTAAGTGGTGTTTTGGAAAATGATTGTGTGTATGCAGTGCATTGCATTCACATGTATGAAAAATCCTCATAAAATTACAATACATCACTCGGGTGCCTTTCGAGTTTTTTTTAGAAAATCGGAACCGTCTATCTTTTTTCTAGGAGGGATTATATCATTCATGTCAAAAATTAAGTAAATTAATTATCTCTATATGCTCAATCGGAATTAACAAATATTTTCCTACTAATGATTCTCACGTCCGGAATCTCCTGATGAAGGGTTTTTCAAAATCCGATTGGTCCAAATTTTTGTGAGGTTCATTAAAACACCAAGAAAAACAAAATAGTCGGTGTTGATCGTCGAAATTGTATTGAGAACGTGTGGCTAATGTACATTAGACTATAGCAGTATATATTAGTTCATAACTAAGTATGTTCAATGTATAACATTGAATGGTGGATACTAGTTCGTTTTCTTGAATGTTTGATCTAAACCGATACGATTTAACATCTTATCAATTCTATCATTCTCCCCGAAATTGATGATCATCCGATGTCAGTAACCACACGATCAGAACAAATTCAGTACTTCCAGTGGCATTTGAACACTATAATGCACCAATTCAAGGCCATCTAATCTATTTCTTGAAAATCTGAACCGGTAGATGTGTTTAAAACGTGTTTTTAAAGTCTTATGCAAAGATTTGGAAAAACAAAATACCCAAAAGGGTTTGATCGGGCCAGATTTTCGTATAGTAGTTTTACGAAAACCTACTCCGATCAACTACTTCCGGGTATTATGTTTTGCAAAATCCTCGCGTAGGACGCTGAAAACACGTTTTAAACACATCTAACGGTTCCGATCGTCGAAAATTAAAATGTTTGTAACTTTTTTTTCTTTTCATATCCTATGTTGAAAAAAAAATGAATATTTAAAATCTACTCAACGACATCTATCAAATAAGACCAATATTGAATATCTACTAAACCACAAAAAATCGACCGAAAACTAACAAATGCAAAGGTAAATTCCTCATTTGTCACCTCAGGGTGGTGTGCATTTGGGGTGGACATGTGGTGTACGAAGGAAGTACCCAACTTTAGTTTAATTGGGTCTTACTGGCGCCAGTACCCATGCACGGTAAATAATGAAACCACTTTCTGGCCCATATATATTATGCTATGTATTTAGGGTTTGACACAATGAAATGTTTCCCTCCTATCCTATTCTCATTTCTCAGATCTAACAGCCGCCATAGTCCTCTCTCTCTCTCTCTCATGTCCACCGCAGACCCACCGGAACAATCCGCCACCGGCGTCGGCCTCGGCTACGGCATCGCGATCGCCGTCACCATCCTCGTCCTCATTCACCCGCCGACCGCCGCCTCGAGACTCGATCTCTTTCTTGAGACCCGATCTCTCATCTCCCTGTCTCGTCGCAACTTTCAAGTTTCAACTGCTACAAAGACGAACATGGCGACCTGCCTCTAAAAATCCATGATTCAAACTTATGGGATAAGCCATGCTTTCTCATGTTGACTTGAATTTCTGCCAGAATTTCTGCCTTGAATTTTTGCCGTGAATGGATATGACTTGGATTGATTTTTCCATCTATTGAAACTTTAATTAGGGAATCTGGATTCAGTTTTTGTTGTTGACAATATACATCGCACATACACACTGTGTAAGTTTCTGTGATTCAGTTTTTGTGAAAGCAACCCATGTGCTTTTTTTATTCTGGTTAGAATTTCCTTGTGTAAGTTTCGTTGACATAATTGGGTTCACTGATCTAATACTCATGATATGCTGTTGAATGGATTGGAATTTAGTTCAAGTTGAATTTGGATGCCTTTATTTTTTATCGGCAATTGAATTTAACTGTTGACTTGTTTGAAATGTGGATATGCTCGTCAATTGGGAATTTCCCCGAATCCCCGGTTTGGATCCCCGTCCCCCGTTTGGGGCGGGGATGGAGGGGGAAAAATAATCCCCATTGGGGATCGGGGCGGGGACGGGGATGGGGGAGGGGTTCGGAGATCGGGGACGGGGATAGTAGTCTCCGGCCCCGCCCCGTCCCCATTGCCAACCCTAATGCTATGATAAACTAGTCAAATTTAGCCACTTGGCTTATATTGGTAATAGGGGTTTAAATTAATATTAATTATTCTTGCACGGGTGGACACATCACATATGACGTAGTGTGAACTAATAAATTAAATTAAGAACTATCTCTATGTATAAAAACCATCCCAAGAGAAGATTGTATTCCAATACCCCATAACTTATCGTATTTATCAAATGGTTGGAATTTGGTCGAGTGAGACCATTTCAGAGGTTTACCTTCAAGATTCAGCGGTGTGAAAATTGACCCTACATCCGGTTATTTCTAAATAAAATACATCGTCATGTATGAACAAGATGATTGCGGATTATATGACATATGTTGGGATGCCGACAACCTTCAGTAGTACCCGGGTTATGGGGGCGGAAGCCCCAGGGACACGAGTGTCCCGCAGTCTGGAGTGCGACTTAGGAGCATTCCGGACTGCAGCGAAAACGATATTTGATGGATCTCGGTGTGTAATTTCAGCTATAGGCCCGACCTAATTATTTCGCTGTTAGCTTGTAATTAGGGTAATATGTTTTCAGAGAAAACAGAGACAAAGAGGCAAAAGAAAACGCAGATCTCAAAGAGATTGCGAGAAGATTTGTACTCTTGATTTCGATTTCATAGTAGGCTGGTGTAGCTCCCATAGTTTTTTCTCGCGTTGAGGTTTTCCACGTATATCTGTGTCTTGTTTTTTTTTTTTTTGCCATTTTTCATTACACACGATTACTTATTTTTCTGTTCTGTGATTCATTATTTCCAAGATCCGTAGGGTGTTGTGGGGTTGCGAAAATCGTAACAACATAGTGTGAAATACTGATAAAAGCGAATGATTGACTTGCAAGGAAGAGGTTTAACTTCAAAATTCCAGTATTGGTAGAGGAGCGCGTAAATTGACCGGACACCCGGTTAGGTATTAAAAATTTAAACGTCGTATACATACACGTCGATAATATACGGATTATATGACGTTGTGTGAATTGATAAAAGAACCATCCGTAGAATAATCATCCTGAAAGATGAATGTTCTAAATAAACCAAAAATTATTTATTACGGTTTGAAAGTAAACTGTCATATCTCTTGTTACTGTTGAAGGTCAATTTCAAGAAACCGGGTTGCCTCAGTTTCCTCCATTAGGTCTTTAGGAGGAAATTGGAATTATTAAAATGTGTAGTTGAATATATTTTTCGTGAATTATAGGAGTAATATTTTTCGATTGGTGGGGACCACCGTATATTTTATTCCCTATCAGTAAGTGAAATTTGATAAGACATTTTTTCTAATGGTTAGGTGTATTTATTAAAAGGGTTACTTCGAATTCAGATTAATTATAAGAAACAATAAAAGTCAGGCTTAAATTTAATAAACGAAGCATCAAAGTCTGCTGAACTCTTTAGAATTAATGAGGAGAGGATTTAGAATAACCTGAAGAGAATGAGTCATGAGAGATATAAAATCTCAAAATGGAGGTTAAGGGATCTTTTGTGAGTGTTTTATTTTTTATTTTCATTTTTTTTAATATAAATTTCGATTGTTTTTATATTTATGCAAACGACTCCGCAGAAAGTATCTCTTGAAGGAAGGGGAAAAAAAAAAGAAAGAAAATTCTTTTTTCTATCACTTAGAAAAGGAATGCAGTTAGTCAAGGCTGAGGTTAGTTAACTCGGACACCCAATTATTAAAAAATATACAATTACAGTGTGAACACACATAAGATAACCAGAAAACCCTAAAGTTTTACAATTTGACCACTCAAGTCCCAACCAGTTAACTAAACCATATCATCAATAGACCAGAAACGAACCATTGATTTGAAAAGAGTAAAGAATAATACAAACTAAGGTTGTGTAAATACCACGGTAAAAGGAAAAATAACAGGGTGCATGCATGTAACAATCATGACATTATTTTACATGGTTATCTTACAACTAAATAAAAAAAACTACAAATAAAGCGTGCAGGGACTTACCTTATTTTGTATTTTTACTAGTCATGTTTTTTAAATACTTTCTCCATCTGGGTTAGTTTGTCACTCATTCTATTGCAACCCGATAAAAAATTAGTGATATCTTTAAATTGGCAAGTAATTGTATATCAAATATGGATTTTGTTTGAAGAGATCTCGATTAGTTCTACAAGATAATGTTTTTGAAATTACATAAAACATCAGAAATCATAAGATATAATCATTTGAAAAGTAACACGAATTCTCAAATTGGACTTACAAATCCGGACGGAAAGAGTATGTAAAGTGTCCGAACTAACTTGCACCGCTGTGGGAGAGAAGGGAAAAGCCTATAAAAAAGAAAAGGAAAACTGGAAAAGTATATGAGAAATAGGGCCTTCTTCCCTTTGACCCTTTTCAAAATTGTCATGATGTTGGACTTTTGACCAATACTTTTCCAAATCTCTTCTTGGCTGCTTAATTGGCCCCCACCTCTCTCTCTCTCTCTCTCTCTCTCTAATATATTCATGTTCCCATTTAGTTTCTCCTATTTATCTGCCCTTCCAATACTTTTCAAGCTCCCAGAATCCCAAACACATCAAGGGCCACAACCAACAACCACAATTGGTGGGGTACCATTTCCCAATTTTCATATAAATTTATCCTTTTTTGATCCATACACTACTTTTCAATCCTCTCTCTCTCTCTCTCCCTCTCTCTCTCTCTCTCTCTCTCTCTAATTTGAGTGTGAACCCATCACATATAAAATCATTCATAGTATACTACTTACTTTCAAAATCTCACCCACGCCCACTGCAACTGGATACGAGATACTTGATCTAAATTTCCAGTCGATTGAAAGGACAAAGGAAAGAGCGAGACAGAGAAGAAAGATCGTCAAAATTCGGAGGACGAGTTTGATCCAGATGATCTGATCATGATCAACGAAAAAGTTTAGCCCTAGTTTGAGGGGGTAATGAAGTATATGGAGTACATCTTTGAGATCACTGATGAAGGAGCTCGTGCCACTTTTCTCCAGAACATTGTCCACTCTTTTGGTTGCACTTACATTTGCCTGTGGTCTTACTTGCCTCAACCCTCCAAGTAATTACCCCAACTCTCTCTCTCTCTCTCTCTCTCTCTCTCTCTCTCTCTCTCTCTCTAGATGCATTGATCAGCTACACACATTTGAATTTATACTACAGCAGCTGGTTGATCTCAATGGATGGATTCTACAATGAAGAGAACATCAAGCAGCCGAGCTCGTCGTCGGGAAGTCATGCCCAGATGCTATTCGATCATTACCGGCAATCGGTTCTCACTCTTGAAAACCATGAGTATGTCAATCCACACAAACCCTATCATCACAATTCCTATTTACTTAAATATTGTAAATTTTCTTGTTCTTAATTTTTTTCGGGTTTCAGCCGTGTTCCGGGGCTTGCTTTCAAGAACAATCTTCCCTACATGGAGCTCAAGGGAATGGAGCTCCAAAGACTTGCATCTCTTGAAACCCAGTTGAAATTCTATAGGGTAATACAATTTTTTTTTTGAAATTGTGTTTTTACATTTAATTCAAGTACTAGTATTTACTTACACCAATGACAATTTTCCTTTCTTCTGTTTTTGAACTTGGGTGTCTCAACATTCAGCTAATTAAGTGATGTAATTTTTGTTGAATTAAATGCAGGAAGCTATGATTAAGGTAATTTGTTGATCAACAACTCTCTCTCTCTCTCTCTCTCTCTCTCTCTCTCTCTCTTGTTTTATGATCTTCTGTAGGGTTGGAAAAAATTAGAATGTTAATTTGTTTTATTGATTTTTCTCAATACAGACTGCCGTATTCATGGGGTGCATGACTGGAGAGATTGAGATGGGCTTCTCCACTGACACTATTCAAGTAAGACCCCATTTTACATTTCAATCAACTTTTCACAATCTCTCTTCCAACGAAATTTCTTCCCAAATTCTTATGCAAAATGTTTTAAAGTACTTATCTCAATTTTCGTATTTTGGTTTCATTTCTGAAAATACAGATTTTTCGAGTTTTTCTTCAAATATTAACTGGGATCATTAATTTCACAGGTGATGAACTTGGAAATGGAGATGAGAAAATGGATCCCAGAAAATTTCCCCAAGCAACCATTTCTAGATCATCTTCCCCGGCCTCGGCCACCGGATCACCAACCCGGTCCATCATCTTCTTCCTCTTCGCTACGATCACTATCCACGGATAGCACCGATCCCTCTCCTTTCCTATTCAGTATTAATCCAATCACATCTTATCCCCAAGAGCCACCCAAACAACATCCCATCACTATTGAACAAACATCCACTAATACTTCTTCACTATTACTAAGTCCATTCCACCAAGCCATTCATTCCTTCAACCAAACCAGAAACAATTTCCCATTCCTAAACCCAGAAACAGAAGACGACGCGATCACAAAAGCCATATTAGCTGTTCTTTCTTCTTCTTCTCCTTCTGCTTCTCCGTCTTCTTCGCAACAAAGTATAGCTCAAAATATCCCTTTTATTATTAGCCGGAAAGCCAGTAGCAGTGCTTTTAAGAGATATGGATCAGCTGGTACTACTTCTTCAGCCCATTCTAGTTCTAGCCCTTTGATCATGGCAAGAGTTAGGAGGCCAAGTATGTTGAAAAGAGCAATCTCATATTTTAAGTCAATGAGTTCATTGAGAAACCAAGAGAGGGTGCTGCTGCAAGGGAGCAGGCCAACAAGCAACCAGTTGTACCATATGATATCTGAGAGAAAGAGGAGAGAGAAACTCAATGAGAGCTTTCAAGCCTTGCGATCACTTCTTCCTCCAGGAACTAAGGTAACTCAAAAATTTTAAATTTAATTTTGGATACTGCTTCTTGAAGCTATATATGCATCTTATATTTAGCTGAAAAACTAAGTAATAGAATGATGTAGTAGAGTTAAAATTATAAGCAGAATACCGCGTTTTATGTTTTGGAATGAAAAATTATACACAAAACATCAGTATGCAAAATATTCAAAAAAAATTACCTTCTGGTGTGTAACTTGGGTTATTTTGATAACAACAAAATTTTTGTACTAAATTCTGACATGGAATGATGTGGGTTAATTTCAAATCACAAATCGCAGGTATGGTTTCAAAAATCTTTTCAGGACTTTTTGTATGTATGGGTGTTCCCTTTGTAACTGATTAGTTTTCCATATAAATGAGCATTGCAATATTCATGGTGTTTGTATTGGGGAATATGTCATTCAAATAGGTAGTCTGTGTTCATAGGTTTTTCATACAGAATGATGCGGCTTTCTGTTGCAACAGTGCTATTACATACCCAGAAATTTTACCAAGAAAATTACCCAGAAACTGGAGTGAATTTGAGCCACTCATTCCAGTTTCTAGGTAATTTCTGGATAAAATTTCCGGACACTTAGCATTTTCCTTTCTGTAGTCCTTTCATTTCAAACCTAAACGTTCAATGTTATGGTTACGGATTTTTTTTTAAAACATCACTAGCTGCTAGCTACGTCGTTTCTGCATTATTTTCCAGCATTCATGTAATGTGTACATCGAGAGCGGGTGTGATTTTCTGTTTTTTGTTTAGGTAATTAACCTGATTTTATGTTTTGGATTAATGTTCTACAGAAGGACAAAGCATCAGTACTCAATGGCACTACCGAGTACTTGGCTTCTTTGAGATCTCAAGTTGGGGAACTCACTAGAAGAAACCAAATTTTGGAGGCACAGCTTTTGCCTCATGAAACAAGTGCATTACATGATCAACAAGTGAGTGAGTCCTCAAATGAGAGGCTACAAGTTAGGGTTACAAACGTAGCAGAAACGTCGTCGGAAACTCGAATCATCGACTTACACGTGGTCGTGCGAGGCGAGTGTAACAATCTGAATTTGGTGGTCAAGATAATGGAGTTCTTGAAAAACAATAAGAGGGTCAGCTTCATCTCCATGGAAGCAGATACGAAGGTGGTGGACTCAAATTCTACCCATCGGGTGAAATTGAGGTTGAAAATTGAGGTACGATTGTTAAAACAGATTCTTTTAATTTCTTTAATTTGTTTAATATTAACTAGGTGTCCAGGCTAATTTGCGCGCACTTCGATTAATTTTGAGAAACTAATCTCACCGTATATTAACGGAGGCCTATTTATTGACACAGATTCATATACTTCTAATTAGGTTGGTTTTGTGTTTAGATATTCGGATTGGTGGAAAGATTTGGTATAAGAGGAGAAAGGGAAATATTGAGAGCTGCACGAACTCTTTTTTGCTTCTCCTTTTTTTTTGGGGTTTTTTTATTACTTTTTTTTTTCTCTTTATTATCTTCTTTTCTGTATCTTATTCGAATTAATGGAGGATTTAAACATGCCCTTAATTGATCAACACATATAATATTCGTTGCATATTGTTAACTTAAACACTTCACTCCGTATGGCGGCTTCGGCCTCGGTTTGATTGGGCCTCCTGCTAATAAATTGTAAAATTAATTATCAGTTCAAGAATTGATCGAGGTGCGCTTATAATTAACTAGCCTAGACACCTGAATTATCCCTGAAAGTATCACTGTTGCGTAATTTTAAATTCATTCTAGATAGTAATTTTGTTCGTAGATACTGTAATAATTTCCCAGATACTGTAATAAGTCAGCAGCAGTATAACACTTTAGAAGAACATATGAAATAACGAGTATTGAATCTAAAAGTACAGTAACTCTTTTAGATTCAGATTTACTAAATCTAAAAGTAAACCTTAACAACTAGAATTTGAATCCATCTGGCTTTAACATCAAAATGAATTTTATTTTTCCATCCACACGAATCATAATATAAGAGACGGAGAGGTTGGATATGATGGCGATGAAGGGGAAGTGATTAGTAGAATTGGTGAAATGGAGAAAATTGATGATGAGCGATATAGAGCTATGTTGGCCGCAAAGGATAGGATCCTGGTTTAATGGGTTTCTTTCTTCTGCTTTGAGGGTTTATTTTTAGGCTGGTCTTTTTTTTGGCTCTTTCTTTTAGGTTTATTATGGGTTTGGGTGGTTGAGGTTTTGGGGTTTTTTGGATTTAGGTTTCTAGTTTTGGTTAGCCTCTTGCCATCCTTTTCTTTTGGATTTACTGATTTAGGTCTCAGGTTCTTTTAATCTCTGTATCTCTTCTGAGATTAATAAAAAAAAAAAGGAGGGAGAGGTTGTATAGTGATTTGATGGTAGGATGGCAGGCCTAAGACCCTTCAAATGATGAAAATATCTAATTAAGCTCCTTGAATAATCAAACAAGTTGTTAACTAAATAATTCTATGTATCATTAGTTTTACGGTTGTTTTATATGAAAACGTACGGCCTCCATCATTCTAATTTTGAAAGGAATCAATCACAAGTATCTAACTGGATTGTCTGTCGTAAAAACGATGATAGAAACTCGATGACAGACAAATAGTTATATTTCTGTTGTCATGTCATCACCTTTATATTACACTTATAACTTTGAAATTGTATTCATGATTCATATGCCAATTGACCAACTACACTAGTGATCGATGCATATGTTTTCTTTATGGAAATGACAAGGAAGCCAAGGAGATTATCAAAAAGTGACAACAAATATTTAAATCTTTTTGTTAAATTCTTTCCATTGTATAGGGAACTGATGGGGCCTCCTGCTGATAAATTGTGAAACACCTACTCTTTGTTTCTCTATCTAATTAAGCTCCTTGAATAATCAAATAAGTTGTTAATTAAGTAATTCTATATATCATTAGTTTTACAGTTGTTTGATATGGAAGGCCTCCATCACTCTAATTTTGATGAATAAGGAACCCATCATGAGGATCTAAATAGACTGTCTGTCGTAAAAACGATGATAGAAACTTGGTGACAGACAGACGATTATATTTCCGTTAGTCATGTCATCACGTTTGAATCGCGGTTATAACTTTGGAATTGTTTTCATGATTCATATGCTGATTGACCAACCATTCTAGTGATCGATGCATATTTTCTTTATGGGAAATGACAAGGAAGCTAAGGAGATCAATCAAAAAGTGACAACAAATATTTGAATCTTTTTGTTAAATTCTTCTTTCCATTGTGTAGGGACCTGAATGGGACGAGCATGCCTTCCAAGAAGCTGTGGGCAGACTGGTTGCTGAGTTAGAAAAGTGACAACTAGACCTATCCAGCACATGACACGTGTACAGGAGGAATTTTACTTTACAGCGCGGGCACAGGATCATAGTCTGTCCATCCACCATTCTCAGCCGTTTGATCGTGGACATCCTTGTATTGACTTTGATCGGCATCGTTGATTTATGCTTAGTTTTTTTGCAGTTTCCACAGTTTTGACCGCGATTAATAGAAATACTACTAGTGTATACTTGCATCTTGAAATTCTATTCCACGAACATATATAGGGTTGCGTTTTTTTTTATTAGCAAAGAAAATTTCATTCGTTATATAAATAATAACAAAATGAAATCGCAAACATAGGGTACAAAAATGATTCGCGCACACTAGGACGAGTACACCACATGCACACCAGCACATCCCGACCGTCCAAAAGCTTTTTTCGACATTTCAGATTTGAAATGAATTCTTACCGGTAAGAATTAACTCTTACCGGTAAGAATTCATTTCAAATCCGGACCATCGATTCCTGAAATGGACGATCGGGATGTGCTGGTGTGCATTTGGTGTGCGTGTATGTGGTGTGCATGTAGAATTGTTCCATAGAGTAAGGTTTTGCTGTGTTTGGATCAGGAATGATTCAAAAACACAACTAATTTTTTTGAATTGGTCTGGGAATCTATTTAAGAATTGGGTTGAATAAATCACTATTGTCCTTTATGTATTGCCAACACACTAAATTGCCATACTGATTTGCATGAATTTTAAGAATCGCCCTTTAGTTTTTGTCCGACAATCAGGATTGTCCGGGTCTAATCAGAGTAAGGTCATTCACGTCGAGACTATGAGATAAATAATAAATGGGTTTTGTTAATGTGTGCCCCTAAGGCACATGATAATGTCCATTAAATGTACCTAATTAAAACCACTTTTGTTAAAAATAGTAAAAGTAATTTATGATTTGTATTTCAAACTTAGATTTTCCATGCAAACAAAGGAGTTAATGTAAAGTAATTTTACTATTTTTAGCAAAAGTGGATTTAATTAAACTTATTTAATGAACATTATCATGTGTCTTGGGGACACACATTAACAAAATTTATAATAAATTACTTTCTTGTGACCTAAACCGAAAAATCAAACCCTAATCAAGTAAATGCGGGTAGACTTGCTAACCCAACTGGACTAGTCCTCGGGCTGAGTGTCGCCCTTGTTGACTGTAAATAGAACGCCGTGAGCGCACCCTCACTAAGAAAAGACCATCCACTCAAAGGTGGTCCAACCATTTTGTTTTCTTTTTAAATATTGGGCCAACCTTAAAAATTAAGAAAAAGATGTTTTCCAAAGATTAACCCCACAAATTAACCCAGGTACCTTTCATGTTTCACCACGTACCAAATGAATCTAGGGATTGGTACAATTGTCCAACTCATCTAACAAAGACGAAAAACATATTTAGTGGTCTAGACAACCATACGTGTTCTACCTGTTTCTCCCACCACACATCTATATGGAGCCCAGTTCGGAATATGAAGACTCCACACCAGTGGAAAAGACATCAAGAAACTTTCCGAGAACCAGTTAGACGACTAATCTATAAAGAGTCTACGAATAGTCGAAGGAGTAGTATTTATTTTTCAGTACGAATATATAATTAGCATTTTTTTCACATGATATTAGTTTCTTGGTCTTAGGTAAACATATATCAGTATGAACTTAATTTTAAAATTGTCGTTGTCACACCATTTTGATATTAGGTAGCTTTTTTAAAATACTAATTCTCTTGAATTGTATACTAATATTTTCGTGTTATAGTTCCACTAAGTGCTTTATTGTGTTTGTTTTCCCATACTTTTATTTTTAAAAATGATAAGTAATAGTTCATTCTATACAAGAATCAAATCAAATAAAATAACAAACTTGGCGAGTTTTAATATACAAACATAGCGTAAACAATAATTTAAGGTAAATATTTTTAGTCTTGATTTCTTTCACTGTGTTTACTGGAAAACTCAATTTGGTTTGTTCAAACCTGTGGGAATCAATCAACTAGATACTAAGGAGTAAGGTCTCATATATTAATCCAATGCGCAATAAGTCACAATTTTTGTTTCATATATGTTCTGTCAGTCCTTGGTAATTTGGCCTCCTTTGATTTGCATATTGAAACAGACGGGATTACAAATTCTAAGATTGACAGTCATGCACTATTTGCATGTCCTAGTATTAGTTTCATCCCTAATTCTATCCAATCTAATTTTGATTCGCGTGGGATTACTTATGTGATAAAGAACAATTTCTTTTTTTCAAGAATTTTATTTTTATTTTTAAGGAGAGTTTTGAAAACAGTTTTTTGAATAAAACATGCTTGTTTTTGAAAATATTGTTGATAAATAGTTTTTTGAAAAAATAAAGTTTTGGAAATTGTTATTGTTGAAAAATAAAGTTAGGGTAAATTTCACTAACCTCCCCTGAGCTTTCTGACAATTACAGGGACCTCCCCTAAGGTTTCTGAAATTCCACTTCCCCTACTTTTGAAAATAAATGTCACATACCTCCCCTACAGTTACTTTATGCCTAACGGTATTAATTTCGTTGGTGAAATGATGTTAATGCCCTTAAATTTGAACTTGGCTTTATTTTTTTTTTCTTGTTTGAGATTATATTTCATAAAAATTTCGAAGGGCGTGAAAAAGTAACTTAATGTAAGGGTCTCACAAATAATGGACAGTTGTACCTTAATAATAATGTACTGATTAAGTTTTATTTTTTTGGGAAAAAAATACTCTTTTTTTTTTCAATTGGATACTTGAATTGGTGTAAAAAAAATTCCGAAAAAATTCATGCTAATAGTGTTCTTTTTTTTTTATTTTGGGTGCGAAATGCTTGCTTCTCCTTAAAGGAAAAGAAACATAAAAAAATGTAAAAATAAATAAAACCATCAATGCAAGCAGTGGGCTTAGGTGATTATTGATATTCTTTTTTTTACTATCAAAATATGAAAATATACCTAATGGGAAGTAAAATAATAATAATAATAATAATAATAATAATAATAATAATAATAATAATAATAATAATAATAATAATAATAATAATAATAATAATAATAATTTTGTGTCAAAGAAAAAAAAGTTCTAAGAAAAAAGTATATAATTAAGGTACTTTTTAATGCCTTTCAAAAATTTTATGCAATATAATCTCAAACAAGAAAAAAAATAAAGCCAAGTTCAAATTTAAGGGCATTAATGTCATTTCACCAACAAAATTAACATTGTTAGGCGTAAAGTAACGGCAGGGGAGGTATGTGACATTTATTTTCAAAAGTAGGGGAGGTCAGTGGAATTTCAGAAACCTTAGGGGAGGTCAATGTAATTGTTAGAAACCTTAGGGGAGGTCAGTGAAATTTACCCATAAAGTTATTAAACATCTCTTTTTAGAACAAATTTTCAAAAAACAATTTGAAAATAGAAAATTTTGAAAATGGTTTCTAACAAAAAAATCATTGCAATTTTTGAAGAAAAAAAGTTTTAAAACTGTTTTTTGAAAAAAAAATCAAAAACAATTTTTTGGGAAAAACAGTTTTTGAAAAAAAAAAATAGAACGAAGAAAGTTTTGAAAACAATTTTTTCAATTTTTTTTTTTGAAAAAACAATTTTTTCTAAAATAATTTTGAAATACTTTTTAAGAACAATCACAATATCATCTGAATAGTTTTGAAAACAATCTCTTCTTTGTTAATCCTACCCACAATCCCACCACCTCCCATATAGGGGATTATTTAGTACCCCCAATAGGGATGGATTTAATACCGGAATTAATAATCCCGACAGTCATCGGAGAACAAACCGTGAGATAATTTGAATATTGCTACCTACAATTAGTCTATCTCAGAAAATTAACCTGCCAATCAAACGAAACCTATGTTTTCCGAATTGATTGTAGAAGGGAATGGAACCAACTCTAATTTTTAGCATTTTCCTTTCATCAATGCTAACGACTGTTGCTGAAATATTCTGTTGAACTGGTTCAGACACCTAATTTATAAAAAAGAAAGAAATATTATGCTGAATGTTTCTCCTTGATTTACAAAGTTTCTCCATCAATGACATAATCAAAGAACATTCACATCGTTAATATAGTATTGTTTGCATGATCCATTTATGGTCAACCTTGCTGATATATTTCTTTACTTGTTTGCATTTTTGTCATAAAAAAAGATAGAGTCCCAATAAAATAAAACTTTCTTTCCAATAATAAGATCATTACATTAACACAGACCAGAGTTGCAAGGGGCAATAATTAAAATAAAACTCAAGACATTTGCTTGTAATGGAAAAAAAATAAACAACCAAAGAGAAGCTCATTATGAATTATAAATATTACAATTCTTGCCATCAAAATAAAATGCGACCCCTAACCTCTTAAAAGTGTACAAATGTAGCCAACTAAGGACTTATGAGGTCAACAATATGTCCAATTCTTTTGGGTGTAGTTAAATAATTGAGCCTAATTATTTTTATTGTTTTTATTCAATTTTTACATTGGTTAGTTTCGCATCGGTTTTGTTTTATTATAGTTCGTCTTGACGCGAGAGATCCAAAAGTAAAAAGTCATGATCTAAATCCTAAAAAAGTTCACTAAAGATAAAAATAATCTCAAACAGACCGACCTTTTGGACCATTTTTTTTACTTTATTCACAAAAAATTTAGTTTAGTTAATAATTTTTTACTTTTAGACTTCTCTCGTCGAGACAAACCAATAATCCACAAAAAAATCGACACATAATTAGCAAATGCAAAAAAAAAAATGAATAAGAACAAAAATACTCTTCACACACTAGCTTTTCAAAATGAAATGTGCTTTAAAGACAAAAATAGAAAATGTACCAACTTGATGTACTAACTTTTCAAAATTGAAGAGTTTTCCCAGTAAGCGACTTATTGGCCTATATGACTTTTCACGCTTTACAAGACAGATCATTTTCCTCACATACATCAACTCAAAAGGCCAAACGAGCCAATAAGTCAGTGAAAGCTGGAACAACCTCTTATTAAGGAATAACACAAAATAGAATACTGAACTCTTAAAAACGGACAGGAGTACCACAATAATGAAAATGAAAATTCCTGGCGTATAATTATTTTTTGTTTTCTAGAAGGATGTGAAAGAATTTTAAAACATCAATTGTTTCCGATAGAAAAACACCAAGAGCGAAGCAAATACGAAGCGTGTGGATGCGGGTTACGCCTTGAAATGAAAGACAATTCCGAATTCGCGTTGTCTAGAAACAAGGAAGGTATGAGTTATGCAACTCTTTCCGCAGAACTCAATTTTCAAATGATAACCAAATATGACGTTACCCCCCTTTCAGTCAAAATAAATGTTCTTTTGAGTTACCCAAAAAAACAGAATGTGGGAAAAAAGTGAAAGTACGTAGAATCTGGCTTTAAAGTGTAAACTGGGGTGATTCATATGCTCTCTCTCTCTCTCTCTCTCTAAGGCAACATTCAGTGAATGTGAAGACGCGGAGAAACTTTGCCCTGCAGCCTGAATAACAACATCAACCTTTTTAACATCCAAATTGGTCAAAAAAGAGAGAAAACAAAAAACATATTTAGAAAAAACGAAGGTACTAGGAAAAGATTGCTGGGTTGAACAAGGGTAGTTACAATTTACAAGCAAAAATAACATAAAAAACAATCAATAGTAACCCCTATTCACAGTTATATTCTACAAATTCGGCTAAAAAATACCTTTCTTCTACGCCAGTCATTTTTCAATGAATCGTAGATCAACTAAAACATGTGCGAGGATTAGTCATCTGGTACACACGGCGGAAGTGGAAAATAGTACGATAAATGGAAAAAGAGGGCCAAAGAAAACCAATGACTGAGGATACAAGGAAGAAATTGGTGGTTTCAAACTTTCAATGTGCACTGGGGGAAAGGAAACAAGTGAAGCGCGCAAGTTATAACAAATTTCATTGAGAAGACTGGAAACAAATACCAAAAACAGCACAATGATTCTAAAGCTACGAAAAAAATCGGATAAAAAGTTACGAGTCTAAAACTAATGTGCAATTTACTCTCCTAAAAAATGCATAAACAGTACAATACTCGACACTTGAACATGTGTCCGGTATTTTGGTTGAATATTTAGCTTGGAAGCAAATTTTAGCAAGTGCAAATTCGCTGTAGATCTATCCATATGAAAGCTATATTGAACATGGAAACATACTTTAACTTAGCAAAATAGTAGAAGTCTAGAAAACATAAACAGCAACGTAGGAACATCTTCTTGCGTCCTCTCTACCTTGACAAGGACCGAGATAAAAACGACGTTTAGAAACGTATACGCAGGCAAAACATGACCACAAAGTCCATTAATATGAAATGATTATTTGTGTTACCAGCGTACCCACCCAAAAAAATTGTGACCTACGTGATTTGCTATGAATATCACATGGCAATACTTCATGGTACTCCGAGAGCGTTGGATAATTAGTCATTATCACAGGCTATAAAATCCATTGTGACATTCATCCATTTCAAAATTTCCATTCATAATTCTCAAGATCCACTCAGCTCAAGTCCAAAAACCTTACCATGAGAATCTTTTCTTTCTCTGCAGCCTCTTTCTGTCCCCTCCGATGCATGTGCTGGCAATTTCCGTTCCCTACAATTCCACTCCAGCAGCCTGAGCCTAAAATCCTGGCAATTTGTGTCACTAAAGGGGTGCAATCAGAAACACAAAACCAATCACAAAGAAGCATTCAAAACTTGACTTTGCGAAAGTGATGGGTATAAGAAGGAAGGTTGTCCACTCAAACGCAAACCCAACAAAACCCACTCCCTAATTTAACTCAACTGGTCCCTAAGTTTCCGTCTAATCATTTTGATAAGTTAAAACAATCTAGCTCACACGTCCGTCCAAGCTATTAATGGAAAGATTGTGGAATTTCTAGAAACTGAAATTTCAAATGTTTCCACTTTCCACTCATTCTTTACAGCTACTTATAGTAGGTGACTAGGAATTGTAATTGACTAATCAAGCTGCAGAGAAAAATATGACAACAAATTTCCTATAACTGAATAGACAACTGGAAAGCAACACCACAAACTGCTTGGGACAGAGGAAGCAGAGTAGAAAGTGTCTGACAACAAGTTGTAGTATTTTAAACAAGATTCAAATCCTTTTCGAACAAGAACTGCAGAAGATTGATTAAGCATAAATGGTATGTGTTACGTAGTATGAACAGAAAATGACATGGTGACATCATGTTTGAACAAAGATTAAAAGCACATGGCATAAAAAAATTCTATCATGGACCAAACCCACTATTAAAGTTTTGGATTCCAGAATCCACGTAAATGTCAAGAGACGTGAGAAATGTACCCTAGACCAGAAGTCAAGCCACACCCTTGGATCTGCAATCTTACCTTTTCTTCAACTAAACCCTTACCCCAAAGTCACTGCACAAGGCTCCACCTCCATGAGAATTACGTGGACCCCAACAGTCCGTGGAGACTGGTTGCCATGGCTCACACAACGCTAGAGTGGATATTACCATTGCATCGGGGCAACTCCGGCCAAGTCACAACTCTAAATATTAAATTGCCTATGAACTATATGCCCAAAGAGGAACCAAAGCAAAGAACTGTCACCAAATACACAGCAGGATCATACATCACAAGCATTAATAAACACAACAAAAATCTAGCTAAGTAAATCACGGTTAAACATTTCGTATGGCTTAGGCGGCCATCCAATGCCTAGATTTTAAGGTCTAGGTGTTGATTAGGCATTTTATACATTTGTCGGAAATTAGCCAGGCATTAGTCGGCTAGGCATTTTGGACATCAGTTGAAAATTAGTCGGGGACTATCGGCTAGGTGGGAATTAGTCGGCTAGGCGGAGGCCTAATCGGAGAGTATATTTTGTAATTTTTAAAAACAATAGACTAGAATGCCTATTGGGGTCTAATCGGACGGTATATTTCGTGATTTCCATACCTATTCAGCAATTTCGTAATCTCTAAAAATATATTTGCAGCCGCCATGTTAGTGAATGCCTTTTCTCTCATCCATATCTTTAACTAAACCAAACCAAACTGAGCCTTATGTCTCAATCAATTGGGGTTGGCTACATGAATCCTGTTTTTCCATTGAGCTCTGTCTAGGGCGACCTCTTCACTTAGGTTTAGTAAGCCCAAGTCCTTTCGTATGACGGCATCCAAAAAAAGAAAAACTTGTGTACTGTAAGTTGACTATCAGTGTTTTAACTGGAGTAGCAATCATACCTGATCCAACAGAAGCAATGTCTACACTCAACTTGGTCCAAAGCTAACACAGTAGTAGTAGAAGACGTGGCTGCTGCAAAGGGTTTTGGTTATGCTAATGAGAGTTGACCCTCGATCTTACGTCCCCCACATGCTCTAATAAGGAGTCAGCTATAGCATGGAGCTCCTAGCTGTGAGTTTCAAAGTAGTTTCTGCATCATTATAAGCCAATATGCCAAATATGTTAGTTTTTGCATCATTATAAGCCGTTGCCTGGTATGTTGCTCACCTCTACCATAAGGAGGCCAGTCTGGGTAACCATGCTCTTTCCATTGCCCATCTTACTTCTCAGAAAGAAGCCCAGCTTCCTTTCTCATGACCCATACCTAAGGACATATCCTGGACAGAATGCAGCCAAAAATATAAACCACAAAATCATGAAAAAATATTTATTTATTTTTCTTTCTGTACAAATATATACAGGGCCAATGTCACCGGCCCGCAAAATGCAGCTACACAATGTACAATTAGCAAGGAAAAAACACTTGTGTAAACTGTTTTTTGTTCTGAAGCTAAAACTTTCATATACAATGACCCCAAAAATGTAAGATGATAACAACAGTGTAAATGGCCGCTGATTATCGGGAACTATGCCAAGAGTAGGCCTGGACAACCAGCTATCATCAATTGAATGCCATCTCAACATCACCACCTGATTAGTAGAATGCAACTGCAGGAATCAAATGGCATTTTGAGCCAAACCAGTTTCCCATTTACTTCATAACGTCATGTGTGCTCTCACGCCTCAACTGCAGATATTACTTCTTCATCAGCCGAATCAAGTGTAATCTCCTCTGATGGGGCTCCGTCCAATGGCTCTGTTTCACAATCATTTTCCTTGTCTGTCTCAGATCCAAGGAGCGTCTCCCTCAACTTCACCATAAGTTCTTCTCTAGCATTAGGATTCCCAGCTAGGTATTGTTTAATAGCATCCTTGCCACGGAAACTCTGCTCATTCATTCTATAATATGCGCCTCCAATCTTTGTTATGAAGTTGTGTTTGCAACCTAACTCTATGATTTCCGACTCACGACATATCCCTTTACCAAACTCCAGCTCAAACTCTGCAGTTTTGAAAGGAGGGGCATGCTTGTTCTTCACAATCTTTACAAGAACTTGGCTCCCGGTAGTCTGCAAGACCAAAAAAGTATCCTGGATGAGTCCACTCACTACTAGGGATCAATATGAGTCCTTGGACATCATTTTCCAAATGGCTATACCAAAAATTTAAAAAAAAAAAAAAAAAAAGGTCCACTAGATTTCAATACTGTAGGTATAACATAAACAAGGGTTGTATGGTGGGAACATTGGTTTTGGAACACCTACTTTTGTTATCATTAATAGCAAAACATTTGCTGAACAAAAAATGGAGAAGAAGAAAAAGCATTTTTCACTGCCAGCTATAAAATAAGCTAACTCCTACTTTTGTTATCATTAATTGGAAAACATTTGCTGAACAAAAAATGGAAAAGAAGAAAAAGCTTTTTTCACTGCCAGCTATAAAATAAGCTTCACTGCAAACTATTTCCTAGATGACACATTTTGTGATCCAAGCTGGCTGAAGGATGGAAAAGTAGAACAATCTACAGCCAAGAAAAGGATAAGGAGATGGCTATCAAAGTTTTCTGTGACAGCTCAGTTTCCCCAACCCAAGTGCTTCCAGACATAATCCTTGTATCTGAGGTTTTTACTTGTAACGACCATGAAGGCAAATATGCATCGTCTTTTGTTGGCTCCAAAACAAGACTTATTACATTAAAACCCACATAAAAACCTTGAGTCATAATAGAAAAAGAATGACAAGGCCAAATTGCAGGGGAATTTTTATTAGCAAGAACAATTATGTTGGTATCCATAGCCGCACCAAAACTGTTCATTTTTATTTTTATTTTTTTTGTTATTATGGAGGCCGAAGCAAGGTTCAGCAAAATTATACTGTAACATATAAGCACATTGCAGGAACTATCTTCTACATTAACAGGGGCGGACGCAGGATTTAGTATCAGCGAGGTCAAGTATACAATACATCCAATGTAATACTTAACCAAAAGATATTTAATATATATATATATATATATATATATATATATATATATATATATATACATACATATAGGATCAACTTCTAATGAGGGATCCCTCATTTTAAATAAAATGAGGACCAAGCAAATTTTTCACTTTCCGAATTGAATTTTGACGATCCGAACCGTTAGATGTGTTTAAAATGTGTTTTTAAGGTCCACCGCAAGGATTCGTCCAAAAAAAATACATGTAAGGGCTTCATCCGATCATTTTTTGTTAAAAAAGTTATATATAGCGTTTTTAACAAAAAATGATCAGATGAAGCCCTTACGGGTACTTTTTTTGGACGAATCCTCGTGTGAGACTTTAAAAACACGTTTTAAACACATCTAACGGTTCGGATCTTCGAAATTTGGTCAGGAAGCATGAGGTCCTCATTTTATTTAAAATGAGGGATCCCTCATTAGAAGTTGATCCTATATATATATATATGTATATATATATATAGTATGTCAACCATAACATATCATATCGTTTACAACTCGCCCCAACGGTTTTTCATATTTTGAAACCGATTCATGATAGCTTCATTTGAAATGGTATCAAAAATCTCTCGCTCAATGTACACAACCAAACTATCCTGCATCCACTGGTCCGGAAAAATTATTTAGGCATCGTCATTTATTTTTTGTTACTTGGGGCAAGATTAGAAAATAATTTATAGGGTATGGGGGCAAAATTACCAAAATACACAAAATTATATATACACGGCAGTAGGAAATTTCAATCCAGCGGGGTCAACCGACCCCGCTTGCCCCTATGTGGGGCCGCCCTTGTCTACATAGTACATGCAAATAAGATTACCAGATCAATGAAAACTAATACCTCTTCACCCTTCTTGACAAGCCCTGTCCTCCTAATGTTTAGACGTACAGAAGCGTAGAATTTCAAAGCATTACCACCACAAGTAACTTCAGTGGCCCCACCAAATCCACCAGAGATAGATAACTTCGACCGCACCTGAATAAAAATGCAATACGCTACGCAGTTTGATCGTGGAAAAACACTTGCAGGTTCTGATGAAACTGAAAACTTGTTCATTAGACAAAAGAAACTCTAGATATTAAAATCACAGAAAAACACATCAGCAAACATACTTTAACTATCATAGCCAACAAAATTTTTACTTTGTTATTGACCTCTGTGATGGAACAGAATCATAACCTTAAGGCTCCATTTGTTTCAGCGTAGAATGTTTTCTGTGAAAAATGCTTTCCATGTAAAATATTTTACTGTAAAGTCTTTACAAGTTTTTAAATTTTCAATTGTTTGGCTGACCTCAAAAAGTGACAAAAAGCTCACATGCATTAGTCTGCAACGAAAAGACTTTCCTGAGAACTTAGGAATACCCAACTAATGCCAACAACACTTGCTTTTTACATCGAAGCCCACTGTTTATGTTCAGAATGGTCCAAATCTTCGCAAAACTATATCAGAAAAATCAAAATAGCTTTTATTTGGAGATTTAGAAGTCCTCAACTTCACTTAGGTATTTTATCAAATATTTGTAGGACATGATAGTGAATGATTGATTTTGCATGTCAAAAAACAACCCAATACACGGCCACTAATCAGTGATATCTCTGTAGAAAGATTGAGAGGAAAAAGGAAGAGATCAAAGTGGGCGAATAGGTGCTGCCATCGATCTGTGTGCAACCTTGTGATTTGAATTTTATCATGCGAAGCTAGATGTTGGGAGAATGTGCAAAGGTGCCTGTTGAGTTGTCAGAGTAGACAGAGGTGGCCTTGGAAGACAACTTACGGTGTTTCCTTGGATAAGTCATTTTATGCCTTCGAAGGTAAATTGTTTTACAGAGGTTTTTGCAACCAAACACTTGAAAATGGGTAAAACATTTTTGTCAACAATGGTTTACGTCCAAACAATCAGAGCCCAAGTGTGCTACCTGATTCACAAATATCAAAATTGTTTGTGATAAAGATAAAGAGTGGCTCAATTTGCGGAGCGCCTGGCTCATCAATCTAGCTTGCATGGCCATGTGTGCATCACCCATCTCACCATCAAGCTCACCTTTGGGTACAAGGGCAGCAACCTGTCAAGCCAGATCACCGATTAAAAAACAGAGCAGAAATGCAAAATACGCCAATTATAGATCGACAGAACGGACTCGTATTAAACACAAAGTAGGATTCAATTCGAAAAATAAATCCGCTCAGATAGTGATAACATTAAATAAAATTAAAATAAGTGTGGTTAGTATACTTTCACAAGAATTTTGTAGGAACTCACTCCCAACAATAATCACCCAGGTAAAACCACTGTGCAAACAAGCTTGATCTGCAAAACACTGTGCTTACACTGTCCACAACAACGACATCAACTGAACCACTCCGAATTAGGGTATCTACAAGACTGAGAGCTTGTTCACCACAATCTGGTTGTGATAGAAGCAAATTTTCAGTGTTCACACCAATAGCCTCAGCAAGTGTAGGATCAAGAGCATGCTCAGCATCCACAAATACACAGTACCCTGCATCCAGGATATAACTCTTTATCAACCACAAGAAACTGGTTTTGATAGCAACTATAGAGGAAACATTTTCTACAAAAAAAAAAAAAAAAAAAAAAAACAGATAATAGAAGACATGTGCATCAATGATAGTCGAAATAAGATGATAATAGCCTGCACAAGCAGCCAGTTTGTCCTTCTACTTATAAATTCTATATCAAATATAAGATGTTATTTTCCTCTGATAAATCACAGTCAATTTGTTAGTTCATCCCTCCATCCCTTAGGAAAAAAATTGTTGATCATCTGACCAACAATTGAGTTAGTTATTATGCCCTTTCTTGTAGCCAGATGTAGGTCAATAAATTTCACACTGAGTAATGAAAAATTGAAACAGTTGACTGTTAACTTCACAAAGGAAAAGGTAACCATTCATGACATGCACATAGAACGCGACATTGGAACCCATAAAAAAGGGCAAACAAAGTCACTCGCCAACCAATCCTGCCTCCAGAATGCAAATAGGTAAATAAGAATGTTACACATCAGACCACCAAATACAGCCAATCATCCCTAATTCCGTATTATTTCTCAAACGGTTCAGAAAACAACGTCATAAAATATAGATCTCGAGGAGTAACCTCCTTGCTTCTGTGCTTCCGCAATTACATGGAGAGCAAGGGTTGTTTTCCCAGAAGCTTCTGGACCATATATCTCCACAACTCGCCCCTGCAGAAATTCAGAAAGACACTAAGCAGCCAGAACACAGATGAAAGGGAACCCTCTATGTACTAAATGCTAGAAGTTCAAGGTCTACATGCAGCCTGACATATACAAGCATCTTGCCCAGTTTTTTTTCCAAAAGATTTTAGCACCCAGGTGCTAAAATCATGATTTTTCAAATCAAAAAATGAAGTGGTTCCGTGTATCGTTTTTCAATTTTTTTTGCACCAAACTAAAGTACACGAGGAGTACTTTAGTTTGGTGCGAAAAAAATCGAAAAACGATACACGGAACCACTTCATTTTTTTATTTGAAAAATCATGATTTTAGCACCTGGGTGCTAAAATCTTTTGGAAAACTGGGATGTATGTTGTATGGCTGTATCTGTATGTATGTATGCAAAGTCTGCTAGGGTAGTTCAGTGAAAGTATTAGTAACAGAAATGCTGGACAAAAGCTGCCTGTATAATGGAATAAGCGTTGCAAACTTAAATGGCAATTCATCCGTCAAAACCTGTTGCCAGACAACATATTTGAGATATTGCCTACATAGAAAATAGAAACAGTCACATTACCAACAGACTGTTGTGTGAGAAACTGTCAGCGCCGAAAATAAATGATCATTTTAATTCCAACTGCTAAACATACCTTTGGAAGTCCACCAATCCCCAGAGCGATATCCAAAGAAAAAGATCCTGTAGACACCACTGGCACTTGTCTAGGAGAGACAGACCGACCTAGCCACATGATAGACCCCTTTCCAAATGAGGTAGTGATCTGATCCAATGCTTGTTGTAATGCGAGCTCCTTCTTCGACAAATTCTCTTCATTAGAATCACTTCCATTTGATTTAGATTTCCTTCTACCTTCAATAAGGCACAAGATGACAATTATTAGCCCCTATTACACATTAATACACATGAATCAGGGACAAATTATGCAAGGAAGAAGAGAACAGATTGCATCCATAGTGCTTCCTCTAGTACCTTTAGTAGAAAAGCTGCATATCTCCGAAGATGGTACTAATAACCCTTTTCTGCAACCCTGCCAGCGAGAAACAAATAAAACTGGGATGGACTTCCAATTGCATGTTTTTCCATCATTCTTAAGATTCATAACGAACCTAGGAGTCCAAAACATACAGTTTTCATTTCAGATTTTTTTTTTTTTTTCCCAGCCATCAAAAATGTTCCTCCCTTTTTACCGAAATTTTATGCTGAATTTGTCAGTGGAAAGGTGCAAGAACAAATGCAATTTCGTTTCCCAATCAAAAACAGATATATTGACATTTCAAAGCCCCTAGTTAATGAGAATTATGCACGTGAAAGAAATGTGTAATTTCATGGTTGGATGTGGGCATTTCAAAGTAATCAGGCATTTGTATGCAACTTAACACCTCATCATTTTGAAGAACTTTACGGGGCAAGTTTGATGCACTAACTTAACAATTCCAATGCATTGTCCGAATAACGAGTTGGAAAAAAGTACATTGCAAATTTAGTTGTTTCACTGCTGCCAAAGGATAAAACCCATCCCTTTCATCAAAAGAATTGCTTATTCACAGATAATGTATGGAATCATCTACGTTAAAAACACATACTCCTAGGTTCGTTACAAATCTTAGCCCCCGGATCTTTGATCCAGGATGCTTTCTGTTTTGTTTTCTTTAGTGCTTGTTTCTACTGGTTTGTCCAACTACTTCTAGGACAGAGCGGAGTCTTTGCTTCTTGTTACATTATTCTTTCTAGTTATTTGGGAAGTTGGACTGGTTATGTGTAGGGGTTTACAACAAAAAAATTCAGAAGTGACAAGTAAAGAAAAGAGAATATAAAACGAGTACCTAAAGTTATAAACCCTAGAAGAACCATAAACCATTGCAGCAAAAATTTGGTGAATTTCAAAATGAAAAACAATAAATATTAATTACAATCAACATAATTCTTTTCTGCAATTGGACATCCTAAATTTCAATTACGCAAAATAGCGTAGATCTAGCTTTCAGAAAGAGAACAAAATGACTTCTCCGTGATAACTAAGCAGTACATGATGTGTGCGTGTGTGAAATACGACAGTGTTAAGAGTTGCCGATAACTATAAGGATTACCTGAGGAGCGAATAGATAGCGCTTGAGAGAAGAAGAACGCCGAAGTAGCCCCGCCATTCATGCCACGAGAGGATTTCGCGGGAGTGGTTTTAGGGTTTATGGTTTTTCCCTCCTTTTTTAACCCCCTTTTTTTTTGTTTCTGTGTATCCGACTGAGCTTGACCGCGTTTACTACTCGGATCCAGCGTACGTACCGGACTTGGGTTGCTGCCGTGCGGTGTGAGATTCTTTGTTTCAAAATTTCCTATGCCTTTGTTAGAGCATCTCCACTTCTACACCAAATGATTCATTTTACACGCACGCACGCACGCAAGCAAAATGAAATCTTGACCGTCTATCCGAGCAAACGGAGACCCAAATGTGCATAGCTGTGCATGGGGCTACAGCAGCAGCCCCAAATCCGTACTTCCGTTCTTGATTCTTTACTTCTATTCTCAACTTTTACAGTGCGCTTCAGCTCTCAAAATTTACTTTCGTGCATTTTAAATTTTTAATAGCTTGGCATGGTTCTGAAAGTGAAATCCACATGTCCTAATTATTGCTATGTATTATCACTCACGATTCTTGTTTAGGCGAATTTTAGAAGTTTAGGATGTTTTTGGGAGTCGCTGAAACTCCTGATGCAGCAGATTATGGGACTAACCGCACACGACAATAAAATTGCGAAATACTATAATGAAACGATAATTGGTTTCTTATGGGGTGATTACTTCCCATTTTTAGCCATATTTGCTAAAAGTTACATTTAGCACTTTCGTTTCCCAAAAAAGTGTTGAAAATCGATATATGTAGGAGAATGACATGTCTCGAAATCTGTAAAATGAGGAACTTTTAACACTTTTATGACTTCCAGCAACTTTTAGCACATGGAAAATGGGGCCAATTATCTTTTCCTAGAAATCCAGCAATTCCCTCATGAATATTTGCTCTTGCTAATCACCAATCAAATGAAACAACCTAATAAGAATGCAAGGAAATTGAATGTTCTCTACATAAGCTGCTTCATCGCTTGCGAAAACTTGGATTACAAGAAACCACTCTTCCATAATACGAGCAAAACTTCCAAACACGATATTCAGATCTTAGGAGCAGAAATTAAATGTAGTTTTAATGATGTTGTCGAAAAAAATTCATCATTATGCTTATCCACTGTCTTCGACACCATCTCCATGACCTTCGGGGTCCTTCGGTCGGTCATCGTTTGCTAGCTTATTAGGTGTCAAGTAGCGTCCTGTCATTGGATCGATTGGGCAGGTGTCCCTTGGCCCACCTTTGCGTCCCATAGCCAGCATTAGGGGTGGGGGTAGCAAACCTGTTCTAAACAAAAGGTACTGGACAGGTTCTGAAGGCGGGCGCCAACTGATAGCCAATACCTGAAGAAAATTGCAGAAAAGTCATTTTGCCTTAGGAAAGCTTGAAACAAACCACCGTCACCAACACACACACGGTAGGCTATTTACCAAACCCCGGGTTGATTCTACAATAATTATCGGCTTGACAAGTATCAAAATTGCCATGCTGAGGACCAAAATGACATTAGACTTGTAGTTTGAATACCACAATTTCTAGTATAAGAAACATTACAAACTGAATCGGTACATAGTCAACTTTCAGTAGAACAGGAGGAGTTAGACTACACAATCCTAGTACACGAAGGGGATGATGAAAGATGAGGAAAAGGTCATAACCATGACCATTTCATGTTAATCAGTGTAACCACAGCTTTTCAGCCATTTAAAGTTGCACTGCCATCAAAAATCAAGGCGTTTCCTCTGTTCCCTCTATTGGAGAGGTAAGGGCACGTGAGTTCCCAACAAAATACTTTACTCTCTTACAAAATTAGTTCCTAGTCACTTTTAGGCACTACTGTCACAGTAATTCACATAACAATCAGCACAACCTCTTTCATTTGCTGCAAAAAATGGAAACAAAAAAATAATAATAACTTGATGAACCAATGATAACCAATTTGTTCTTGCGTAATAGCACAATAGTTTCTGGTTTGAAGCACTTATCTTTAACCTTAATCTTTTAAATTGCTTAATAACAAAGATCGCACTTGTTACCAACAAAAAGTGAAAGCAAAAGCTAACAGGAACCAAGGGTGAACCTCACCTCCTATCTAATTACAGTAATACCACATACGGTTATCCCTGATATGCAAACTGATTGTCGAGGATAAATTCTCCTGACATCCTGAACTTTTAGATAATCCAGCAGTCAGCAACAATTTGAGAGAGCATTCTTAAATCAATCTTGCACAGTTTGGACTGTTGGCTGACTATTATCATAGAATGTCAGAGATCTTATTAGTTATTCGTAAGCTATGCAGCGCGGACACAGCAAGGGACACAGACACCTATAAGATGGCAATTCTCCAAAAATGAAACAAATGAAACACAAACACGTCAGAGGGCATGGCAAAAAAAAGAATTAATAAGTGTTCTAATTATGCAAACTTACATTGTAACCACCACATATTTGGGTTATGACTCCTATCGAACACATTTTCGACCGATTTTGTATGCATATACACGTACCATGTATGTCTTTTTATTTTAATATTACAGCTTTTGCCCAACACATTTAAAGTCATAAATAGTATACCCCAGAAGAGCAATTAATATATTTTATAAAATCAACTTGTTGTGTTTCTCCATGTGTGTCCCCCAACATGTCCCCACATAAATAATATTAAACTATAATGGACACGCCATGTGGCATCTCCCATACGTGTCCCCAGCGTGTCTTGTATTCCTTAAGTGTCCGACACAAATATGGCAATCTCTAGGAGTGTCAGTCGGCGCTTCATAGTTCGTTAGTAAAATTGTGTGGACACAAAGATACAAAGGTTTCCAAGTTCCAGACAAAGGAAATAAGAACTTTTCAAATGCAGCATTTCACTACTAATCAGACTTGAAACTCTAAAGATAGGAGGAGAGCTGCTCTCAAAGCTACTTTACTTCGCTCTGTCAAATTTAAGACCCATTCTTTTACCACCATCTTGACCTGCACAACTCAGAAAACCACAGAAACAATTAGTGATACCAAAACCAAAATGCACAATATTTAAGGCATAGTTTTCCAAAAGATTATAGCAACCCAGTTGCTAAAATTATGGTGATTTTAGCAAATGAGTTCAGCACGTGCTAAAATCATGGTATTTCAAATCAAAAAATTAAGTGTTTCCGTGTATTATTTTTTAAATTTTTTACACCAAATTAAAGTACACGGGGAGTACTTTAGTTTGGTGCAAAAAAAAATCGAAAAACAATACACGGAACCACTTCATTTTTTAATTTCAAAACCATGATTTTAGCACCTGTTGAACTCATTTGCTAAAATCTTTTGGAAAACTATGCCTAAGATAATGACAACACAAACAAATACATGTTGAATTTCACAATTCAAGTATGCAGAATCGCAGATAAAGAATAGATCAACCTTTCAAACAGCTGCTGCAAGGTGAACTGGACAATCTTCCAATTCAAATCAGCACTATTACATACAAGGAGTGTGATACTGGGCGTGTAATAGTAAATAGGGCACGCACAGGGGAGATGCACTGGCCATGGATTGATTCGGATTTTATCAAACAAAATGTGTTCAGTTCATATTGGAATTTTGAAAATTTTGAGAAAGAGTTTACCTAATTATTTGGGGTTTTCTATTCATCAGTTGCGATTTTGGGGGGAAAAACAGTTCCGCTGAGCAAGCCTAATTATGGTTCTAATAGGGCGATTCCATGCCAGTTTCTTTCATTTCGAAGCGTTGTTTCAGCAACCAATCAAAATCATACACAGGAAAAACTTCGCACACTTCAATACGCAGGAAATACCAATCCAATCTACAACAAATGGAGCAAGACTTGCGAAATCACACTACCGCTCCGCAAAGAAAGGGATGTTAATTTCTCATCAATTCCCCGTGATTCTCAAAATCCAAACAGATTGTTAGATGGAGAGGAAGTTAAAGAAGTTTACCTGGGAGAGGATTGTAATAGCCCAAGACTTCCAAGTCCTTGCCGTCTCTGGGAGATCTGCTATCGGCGGCCATTACTCGATAGAACGGCTTGTTCTGACATCCAAACCTCGCTAACCTTAGTCTCACCACCATTCTTGATCCTCCTCACTCTCTCTCTCTCACTCTCTCTCTCGGGGTGTTTGATCGAAGTAACCCATTTTCCAAAACTATTTCGCAATCTACCACACTTTTGAAACTATTTTGAAAAATAGTCTTTCGCGCATTTCTGAAATGCAATATGAGCTTGACATGTCATCTGGCAAGCCACATCAGCGTATACAGGAGCCGAATATACGACAATCGCGTGTTTTTAGAATGTGCAATAACTTTACTATAACGCATATCTAAAATGCAAAATAAAATTAGATCACATACTTCTAAAGTGCGCAATAACTTTAACTATAACACATATCAGAAATGCAAAATCTAATTGGATTGCACACCTTACTTTAATCATACGGTCATACTCCACACGTTTTTTAACCATATCAGGTGTTGAGCCGTAAACTTTGGATTAGTACAATTTCTTTGGTTTAGTACAAATTTGTGTAGTGGATAATTTTCATTTAAGCACGGTATAACTCATGTCGCAAAACGGAAACAAGCATAAATTGCGTAATAAAGATCTCCAAGTTCAGAGCAACTAATGATGACAAAAAAAATTCCCAACGTAACATCAAATTTGCAGTACAATTTTGGAGCAAACATACAAGCATAATACCGCCCTAATACGCAATAACAATAGTACAACAAACCACGCCGGAAAGCGAAAACAACTTAAACTGCCGCTTAATCGAGGATTGATTTTTGAATCACGGATTGAACGTTGTTCAGCGTGATATTCAAATAATCAGACTTCTGTGTAGGGCGGAAGAGAACAATCTCCCGTAGTATGAAACAACTACCGACGTCATATATTACTGGAAATATCCCTTCTTCGCATTCGTTGTAATGGAGGGTGGCCCAAAAAGATTCTGTGGGATCCTATTCATTTAAAATATAAAAAAATGGCTAATCATATCGCCGAAGTGGGTCACAATTATATTAAATATAATTTTGTAACATTCATTTACCTTCAACTCCAATAATCGGGAGCCTAATTCATTTCGCACACATGATTTCACCAATGCGACAATCTAAAAAAAAATAGTACAAGTTGCACCATAAAGACGTCAAAATAACAAATGTGAAGCTATACGATAACTCACCAGTTTCACCCGTGACAAATTTGGTAGATTTGTCATTGTAGCCAAATCTGTGTATTCTGGAAGTTTTAGGTACCCTTCGCGCACAACAGATAACCACGCAGAATTTTCGAGGAAATCATTGTCCTCACTTGCCATATTAAGGGCTCTATGAATCACTTGTTGCACTTCCTAATCATCTGTGTTTTGGAAGAAGTATTGTGATATCATTCCTGTTTGTGACTTGTGGGTATTCATTTACGTGTGTTTCTTAATCAACCTATTTGATGAGGCCTTATCAATTGGAATATAGACCGTTTTTTCAATCCAAGCTCAGTCAATGTATAAGTGCAGTATAAAATTATTACGCATTATTTAGATCCGTAATAAATTTAGAATATGCGTGATTAATATTTAATTACGCATTATTCACAAAACGTATTATAAATAGATGAAAAATTACCATAAAAAGGGTTACTTGACATGGTTGTGAACAAGGGTGACGCATTATAACAATGCGCCATATTGCAAAAACTATAGCGCACTCCGTAAGTGCGTGTTAGGGTTAGGCACTCTAAACCCTAAGGTTTTGTGAGTTACGACAGATTTTTTCTCAATTTCTTACAATCAAAACTCAATCAATTTTTGTCCGTTTTAACCGAAGGTTATGTCGAAATTAAACTACTCTGTGTGTCCTACAACTTTCATTTGGAAACCGTATCCTAAAACGTACTATAAATGGCTGAAAAATTACCATAAAAAGGGTTACTTGACATGGTTGTCAAAAAGGGTCACGCATAATTCAAATGCGTTAACAACACGACATCCCTGTTGTAATTTTATCCCTACCGTTCCATATAAGGTCTTTGTATATTTTCTGGGAAATTCGGGAAAAAAATAAAATAATAATACAACAGGACACGCATAACTAAAATGTGCGAACCTCCGTGTCCTAATACCGTGTCCGACACGAGACAAGTTTTGTTGTTATTTTTTTTTTAGTTTTTAAGAATGAAAACGGTCAAACAACCTCTGATTGCCACGCGGGTTGGCCCGTTAGGTCCATGTCGCCAAGAGTGAACTAACGGAACAGGCCTCGCGTCAATCCGAGCTCGTTTGGTCGTCCTTGTACTTAAAACGACAAGTTCATGCCTTAAGTTCATTTTTTTCGAGGTTCGGTACGAAAACGGGTTGGTTCGTCAGGTCCGTGTCGCCAAGAGTGAACTAACGGAACAGTCCTCGAGTCGATCCGAGCTCGTTTCGTCGCTCTTGTGCTTAAAACGCCAAATTCAAGCATTAAGTTCATGTTTTTTGGGTTTGGGTAAGAAAACGGTCAAACGACCTCCAATTGGCACGCGGGTCGGTCCGTTAGGTCCGCGTCGCTGATAGTGAACTAACATAACAGGCCTCGAGTCAATCCGAGCTCGTTTGGTCGTTCTTGTACTTAAAACGGCAAATTCATGCCTTGAGTTTATTTTTTTTGTGTTTCGGTACAAAAACGGTCAAACGACCTCCGATTGGCACGCAGGTCGGTCCGTCAAGTCCACTCGCCTAAAGCTAAATGGAAGAAATGAGTCTCTAGACGCCAACGCTCAAGTAGAGCAGTCATCAAAGCCAAATCTAATGATATGAACGGAATGTCTATAAGGCCCCCAAAACCTGTTTGTCGAACCAAGTCAACAACTGGTGGTGCCGGAGGATCCAACCTTTTTAAATTTGCTTCATTTCGGCGAACCACAACCGTCTTGCAATTTATTGGACGTTCCCCCTAAAAACAAAAATAAAAAATGAGTTCTTGCAATATTTAGCTAAATTTTTACAGCCAAACGGCATAATGTGTTAAGTACCAAAAATGACAATTAGTAAAAGCTAGTAACTTACATTGTTATCCCATATGGCATGTGACATATGTTGTTGCTGATACCCTAATAAGCTCCCATCAATGGGCCCCTCCTGAATAACAGGCTCGGGCTCCATAATGTAAGCTTTACTGCAAACAAATGATAGCATTAATATGGATTCAAGATAATCCAATCTCAGATCCAATTGTTGGTACCACCAACACTGCTCCGTTACTTTTAAGAAAAAGCACAAATCACTCAAGCATAAAAAACAACATTCAACAGTAGCTTTAAAAAAATGTTGTGCACCAAAATGCTGTCGGAAGGTATGTTTTCTTAACATGGTATCTAGAGGATAAATATAAGATAAATATTTCCTCCAATGCCATATGTCAAAAATTACGTGTCCTGTAACTATAGTAGATGAAAAATTAAGTTATGAATTTGTGATAGGCTTGATACACATTATCTCTCTTAGCCAAATTCAAATTTTTTTCTTTCTTAACATGGTATCGGAAGGTATGCTTTCTTCTCTTGGACACTATTTTAATGAGGAGACCTGAACTTTAAGGTTTGGTCGCAAGTTGTAAATTGTGTTGAGTAAAACAAAAAAAACTTAATCCTACAAAAACCAACACGTAAACCATCTTAGCATCAATGGGATTCATCGGATCAGGTGTAGAATTGCAACAAAATCAGGAACAAATGGTCCAGACAAAATCTTACAAACTTGATTCAAATTGATTTAACATCAAATGTCTGCAACTAGAGTTCAACATTGTACAAGAATCAAAGGTTCCACCCTTGTCAAAATGAGGGGATACAGCTGTGCAAAAAAAAACCCAAAAATCCACTCCCATTGATGGTAGAAGACTAGATTATGAGAGAGAAGAGAGAGAAAGAGGGAGTTCATACCAACTGGAGACGATCGCGCACAATAGGAGTGAGCTACCAAATCGCGCAGGGGAAGGATGAAACACCGGGCCCAGGAGGAGGGAGGATGGCTATCGCACAGGAGGGAGGAGGGAGATCGCCCCTTGATCGCGCACCAGGTCTGTAGAAAAGGAAGGAGGAGGTAGGGCTTTGTCTGGTTTTAAAAGAACACGCATTTTTGATATGCGTGATCATTAAAGTTATTACGCACTCTTAAAGTGCGAGATCTAATTTGATTTTTCATTTCAGATACGCGCGATTGTAGTATATACGGCTACCGTATACGCTGATGTGGCATGCCAGATGGCATGTAACGTTCATATTGCATTTCAGAAATGCGCGAAAGGCTATTTTTCAAAATAGTTTGAAAAGTGTGGTAGATTGCGAAATAGTTTTAAAAAATGGGTTACTTCGATCAAAAGCTCCTCTCTCTCGCGATGAGCGGCGTCTGTTAAGTTCCGACCGGCGAGAGGGTTTCTGTCACTTTTCGAACATACTCCCCCATTTGAAACTTGACTGATGAAAATAATGCAGTTCTATTAAACATAAGGATAGTAATGAGATTTTTATTAAGGGGTGTTCCACTAGGGTGGTTTTTTGAAAAAATTGGTTTTTAACTGTTTTTTATGTGATGTATTGGGAGAGAATGATCTGTCTTAATTTTTGAAAAAAACGATTTTTTGTTAGTGGAACACCCCCTAAGTTTTTGTTGGTATTTTTGGAGAGTGAGGCGTTCATCTTGAATGGATTTTATCTCATAAAATTAATTTTGATAAAATCTAACATTCTCAACGAATTTTAGCAAAACTAAATTTTATCAACACTAGATTTTATCTAATCACAAAACACATTTATCAACTCTATTGAAAAAATAATGTCATTTTATTATACTTCTAAACAAAACTATATTTTATCAAAATTAGATTTTTATCTCATAAAATTCATTCAAGAACAAGGCATGAATATCTATTTCTGAAGATGAAAAAAGACTATCAAAATGAATTTTTGGTTTGGGTTTAGAGAAGACAAGTCATAAGTAGGAGAAGAAGAGTTTTTTGATTTCTCATATTTCAATTTTCTCATTTTGGTTAACAAAAAGGCTTACATAATGTATTATGCACGTATCTCTTAAACACTACTTATGTTGCAAAATACATTTTGTACATTTCTTTCAAACACTCTACAAAATCATATTGCATTCTTACCATAATCTAAAAAGCCAAAAAAATATTAAACAACATGAAAAAAAAAGAGGCTCCCGAATACCCCTAGATTGCTTTGGCTAAAAAAACCAAGTGGTTTGTTTTTTTGTCGCTATTCAATTTTTTTTCCCGCATTTGTTAGTCATGCGTCGATTTTTTTGGTTTCTTGATTCGTCTCGACGAGAGAAATCTAAAGAGTATAAAATTATTAACCAAACATAAAGTTTTGTGAATAAATTTGGATTATTTTTGTCTTTAGTGAACTTTTAAAAAAATATATATCATAGTTTTATAACTTTTACATTCATTTCGGAGACGAACCAAGAGATCACAAAAAATCGACGCAAAACTAACAAATGCAATTTAAAAAAAAAAAACTAAATCAAAAGTAATCTATTTAGCCAAAGCAAGAAATCCTATTTAGTTTCCTTTTTTTTTTTTTCATTCGTCATTCATAATCTATTACATAGAAGAGAGAGAATGAGATTCAATCCCAAAATATAGTGTGAAACATCTGAAAACTCTACCGTATGAGCTAGCCACCACTTGCCTTTCGAGTTTCTTCAAATGTAACCCATGTGTTTATTGGTTGGAGTTGGCTTTAGCACATCTCATAGAAATGGAATCGTATGCATCAAATTGTTCGATTCACAGCCCAATGGCAAGGCTTAAACAAAAAGGTTTGGTACGGAATTGGGCTAGAATCCTAAGTTAATGGGCCTGTACGGGCCCTGAGGTCGAGGCAATTACATGACCACCTGACAAGTAAAAAAAAAAAATGAGAATAATTTGGGTGCCGAGCGGGTAAGGATAACGTATTACTATTACTATGTACAAATCTTGCTCATCCAAAATACTTACGGCTTAAGGGTGAGTTCTCTAAAAAATCTACAAATTTGATCAACTCTCTTCACCAATTGATAAAATTAAGGGCTTGATTTTAACAAATTTTGATAAAATCTATTAGAGAACTCACCGTAAATGTGCGCTTGGGCCTCCTTTGGCTAACTTTAAAAAACAGCTTTTTTGTTTATTTTTGTTTTGTCTTTATTCAAAATAAAATTACATTTATTAGTTTTGCGTCAAAGATTTTTTAGTTTCTGGATTTATCTCGTCGAGACGAATCCAAAGAGTATAAAATTATGGTCAAAAGTAATAGTTTTTTTAATAAAGCAGAAAATAAACCAGTTTTTGGATTATTTTTCAATTTTTATTCACAAAACTTTAGGTTTGGCTAATAATTTTATACTTTTTAGATCCCTCTCATCAAGATAAAGCTAAGAAATCTAAAAAAAAGACCGAAAACTAACAAAAAAAATAATAATAATAATAAAATAAAATAAAATAAAAAAACAAATTTTCCTTTTTAGCCAAAGAGGCCTTAGCACCCATCACCCCACTGATTCCTCACCCATATTATTCGGTCACGTGAAACATAATGGAAGTAGACGGCAAAATAAATTCGCCACGCGTACCAACCACGCAAGGACAATCATTTATCTATCCACTCTGTATAACCAAAGCGACGAGTAAAGGTCCTATCTGTCTCCGGTAACAGAGGTCTTGATCGTTGTGGTTTCAAGATCCGGTTTTATCAATTATTATTTAATTATTATTCTTATTTTCAAATTTTATTATAAATTTTCTCTCTATTTCTCTTAACCATTAACTCCTACTTTTAATTATTATCTCTATTTTACCCTTGGATCATTACCAAAAAGCAAAGCCCATAACCCAAACCTAACACCACCGAAATGGACTCAAACCGTCCAATCAATGCCATTTGTGGCCGAGCTCAGTTTCATAATGGATAACGTACTAATTTTCAAATTCGTTGCAAATACGTAAAGAATCATTTATGATCCCCTCTGTATTACTCCCTCCGTCCCAAATTGGATGTTCATTTTTTAAACTCGTGTCAATTTCAATTGCTTGTATCTTTTAATATGAAAGTAAAAAAAAATTCATTATGGATATCGCTTGATAGTTCTCGATGAGTTCTATAATACAAAGTGTTCACAATTACGAAAAATATTATAAATTGAAAGATATAGCAATTGAAAAATGACACGAGTTTAAAAAATGGTCATCCAATTTGGGACGAATGGAGTATTACAGTAGTATATTGAAACAATGATTGAAACAGAGAACAAAGTTAGCCTAAGTAGTTAAGCGGTCCTTCTATTTGGATAAGATCATAGGTTCAAGTCTCATGGTAGTATCTCACTTTCTACTCCCTTAGATTAGGTTAAAGTAGATATATTCTTTGCATTTTCACAAAAACAGAAAAGAAAGAAAAGAAAAAATAAATGGAACATTGGACTCATTTGATCCGGTTATAACAAATAATTGTTCAAAATTAGTCGTATATCAATTATATACTACTTAATATTGTCGGATAAAAAATACGAATACAAACATTTGGTTTTTTAGATGGTTTCAATTAACTTTGTAAACAAAATAATTCTCTTATCAAAATGGGCTCGGAAAAGGTCCATGCAAATGGGCTTGACGGGATCGTCGAGTTCCCTTCTTTAACGGGATCCACCTATTGGACAAGTAAGTCAAAACTCGAGACACTCTCTCTTAATAGTTCGTAACCTCCCAATTTTCATTTATATTGAGATATTCCCTCTGTCCCAAAATGTTTGGCAAAAAACACCATTCACACCTCTCAAAAAATCATCTTTATTTTGTAATTTATACTACTTTTTACGATTTGAAAATTTTTGTTTAATAAAACTAAGCAAAATCTATTAAACAAAATCCTTATTGCACATATAATTCATTATACCTTAAAAAATATAAATATAGATGATTTTTTCAAGAGTTGTGAATAATGGATGTGTGCCAAACATTTTTGGACGGAGGGAGTAATTCACAGAGAAGCTGTAATGGTCTTTTATTCTTCGTCCAAGAAAACAGTGATAATTTTTAATACGTCTTCATACACTTTTTTATACTTTTTCACATATTTTTACACATTTTAAAATTTTGATGATAGCGTACTAAACTGATTTTCAAAATTTTCAAAGTACTTAATTAAAATTATTAAGGGTGATTTCTCCAATGGATTTTTTCAAAATTTTGATAAAACCAACCCCTTGATTTTATCCATCGGCGAAGACATTTGATAAAATCTGTAGATTTTTGAATTAAAAAATTCACAGATTTTCTCATATGTCTTCATAAATGAATAAAATCAAAATGTTAATTTTATCAAATATTAATAAAATTCATTAAAAAAACTCAGCTTAAAATTAAGATGGGCATAAGCTTATTCGAATCCCTGGTAGTACTCCGTATAAAATAAGGGCATCTGTTCTCGCTAACGAGACCCGTCCCCACAGCATTGTTGTCAAAGTTGTTAGTTGTATCAACTCTTCGCTTTGGTTGGATCAAGAAAACGTACCAAGAGCGTGACAGTATAGAGAGAGAAAGAGAAAGCGCAAAAGTGAATGTTCTTCTAGAGAGAGAGAGAGAGAGCAGCGGCGGATGACGGGGGTCTCCACCTCCTCGTCTCTACGACCGACAACCCTAGATCTCTTCTAGGGCTTGGTCCTCTATCATTTCAGTATTACTGTATTAGGGTTTTGTATTCGAAACCAGGGGTTTATAACGATGGAGCCTCGGGTCGGCAACAAGTTTCGCCTCGGTAGGAAAATCGGCAGCGGATCGTTTGGAGAGATCTATCTCGGTCTGTGTTGCCTCCTCTCTGTGTTTTTTTTGGCTAAATTGTCAAGTGGTTTTGATTATGCTTTGTTTTTTTTTCAGGCACTAATATTCAGACTAACGAAGAGGTCGCAATTAAACTTGTGAGTGCTTTGGCTTTCAGAAATCGTTGTTTTGTTTATTTTTCTGGTGATAAGATTGTGTGTTGTTGATGTTGTTTTCATGTGTTTAGTTAGTAATTTGAGTGAATTTTGATATTGATAATTCCGCTGGGAATTGATTAATGTGTGGCTTTGAAGTGGTTCTGTTTCTTCAGTTTCAACGCTTTTGTCATTTGACTCATTTATGTTGTCGGGTGGAATTAGCAAAATCTAAGTGTAGTAGATGTACGTTTTGAGCCGTCTTAGGCTCTGAGTTCAAGATGGATGACTGAATTCCAGATTGTCCTTGCCTTTCAAAGGCATCTCGTGGTATAAATGTGCACATTCACAAATGTGACATATTTAGATACACATTCACATGTATCTCAATTGATTTTTGCTCATCAACCAACAGGCCCTTCACGTTAAGGGTGGTGTTAACATTTTCCTCTGAACATTAAACAGCAATGGACTCTGATGGACCTAGGCACAAATTTTTGGTTAGTAATGACAGCTTTGTGACTCTTATCTGGGAAAATTAGGAAACGATGAATTAATGCCAACTTCCAAATAAGAGTCGCGCATTATAAATGAATAGACTATCTTTTGAGTATTTGTTATAAGATCTCCAAACTTTTGCTGTTTGTATATTCTGCTAGTTCCTTGGCATGGCTATCCTTGTATTTTCTGCATGAAGTTCATTCTTCAGTCTCTTCTGTAGGTTTTTTAATTTTATACTCCATATCATTATGCTGGATGAGTTGCTGATACTGCTTGTAACCTCAGGAAAATGTGAAGACGAAGCATCCTCAGCTTCTTTATGAATCGAAGTTATACAGAATTCTACAAGGAGGAAGTAAGGGAAAATCCTACTTTATTACTTGATGTAATTGTTGCTACTGCGGTCCTTCGTCAATTTTTTGTCAGTTGATCCCTACTTTACTTTTTTCTCTTAAATACCTGTTACTGTTTATGATCATATGATTCTGATACGTTTTGCAGCTGGAATTCCGAATGTGCGATGGTTTGGAATGGAGGGAGACTATAATGTGTTAGTGATGGATTTGCTTGGACCCAGTCTTGAAGATTTGTTCAATTTTTGCAGCAGGAAACTTTCTTTGAAGACTGTTCTTATGCTTGCAGATCAAATGGTGATTATGTTTGATTTCATACATATAGTCATATGGACATATTTGTACGTTTTTTCATAGTTATAGATGTCTGTTAACGTGGGTTAATCTTGATATTTGTTTAGATCAATCGTGTTGAGTTTGTCCATTCTAAATCCTTTCTACATCGGGATATCAAGCCAGACAATTTTCTTATGGGCTTGGGAAGGCGTGCAAATCAGGTTCCCTTGCAAAATTCCCATCTTCCATGGCAGTGGTTATTAATTTTTTTTCCTTGGATGCATGCATTGACAAGGTATTCTATATCACCCTGCTCTTCAGGTCTACATAATCGACTTTGGTCTTGCTAAGAAGTATAGAGACGCTACAACCCATCAACACATTCCTTACAGGTGAGATAGTGTGGATCATTGCATGGATACTGGCTGACATTTTGTGCAATCCTGTACCTGCAAATGCAATTTCCGTTTCTCCTTGATTACAGCTTGGTTGGAGACTTGGAATTTGTGGCATCATTTTCGCAATTGTGTATGTAGAATAGTTGGACCTTTAAAGTAATAACATGAACTGGAATGGGTACCAAACAGCTCCTCGACGACTCCAAATGTTTCTCATTGAGGCAAAATGATACTTTCTCTCTTATCGTCACCTCGTTGAACTTTTTGGGTCTTTTCATGTTTATTTTCTTCAGAGTATGTCCTCTGACTGCCCTCCTAGGATCATTGGGAAAACCATTGCGTTGTGTTTTGAGAACAAGTGAAATAAAGGGGGTAAAATGAGAGAAATGCTAAACTAGTTGAATAAAGAAATGGTTCCAAAGTTGGTCATAAACTGGAGAAACTTGCGTTTAGATGCTTTAGCATGCTGGTGTGGCTCCTTGCAGCATCGTGCCACCCAACAACTATTTAGTTATTAACTACGGGCAGCCCTGCCACTGCTTTTGTTGTGGGGATCACCTGAAAACTGCTTTGCTGGTACGTACCATCTCGCTGTCACCACCATAAGGTCCATGACACCACTGCCACGATACAACCAGCCAAAATGTAACCATATTTTTGCAAAGCATTTCTTAGGTGTGTAGTCAGGGCTCTGGAGTCCCTTGTGTACTGGCAAGAGCTCTTTTGTCAACTGTATAAGCGGGAATCGAGGTAGTGCAATCCCACTCTCAGTCTCGTCTCGACCCATTCTTCACACTTAAATAGATATTCGTTATGCATCTTTCCATTGGTGGCCTCTGTTGCACATGGGTTCTATTCCGTTAATCCCTTTATTTAACAGAATTGATTTGCTTATTAAGAAAAAATGTTTTTGATGCAATATATCATTTGGTTGGCTTTGCTTGACCTGCCTTTATCAGGCAGATTAGTTCTCGCTGTGGATTTTGAGTCAGAATAGAAAACCATGAAGAACCATGGTGATGGTGGTGGTTGTTATACCATGTGATGTACTTTTATCAGCGTGCTAGTGTTGTTCCATTGCAGTCTTAGATTTTTTTCAGTGTTCATAGGGCTCCTAAGTTCTGGAAATTTTCCTCATTTTTCGTCTTGAAATACTTTTTTTACTGTTCTGTTTTATGGAATGTTTATCACATGTCATGCAGAGAGAATAAAAATTTGACTGGAACTGCAAGATATGCAAGCATGAACACTCACCTTGGCATTGGTATGACTTCTTTTTTGGCTTCGTGGTTCAACTAAATGCACACTTGTTCAGTTTTACCCATTAAATGTCAAGCCTTGTTTACAAATTATTTACTTTTGTGCTTTCTGATTGTTCTTGAGCTGCATAGAACAGAGTCGGAGGGATGATTTAGAATCTCTTGGATATGTCCTTATGTATTTCCTAAGAGGAAGGTGATTATTGCTTCATTCCCTCACATTTCCTCCATTGTGCTGTCTGTTGAGTCTGTTGTGACTTCCCTTCTATATGCAGTCTTCCTTGGCAGGGGCTGAAAGCAGGAAATAAGAAACAGAAGTATGAAAAAATTAGTGAGAGAAAGGTTTCAACATCTATTGAGGTAACTTACTTATACACAGTGACCTGATATCTACTCATATGGTCTTATTTCTATCTCTATGTGACCGTAGCCAATTATGCCTACTTTCGTAGGCTTTATGTCGCGGTTACCCAACAGAGTTTGCATCATATTTCCATTACTGTCGATCTCTACGCTTTGATGACAAGCCGGATTATGCTTATTTGAAGAGAATATTCCGCGACCTTTTTATTCGTGAAGGTTTGTAACTTTGCATTGCTTTTTCGTAAGAGGCACTTTCGCTTCAAGCTTTAGAGATTAAGCGTTCATGCTGTATCTCATTTTCTACCTCTGAGATTATTGTTGCCTGATTTTCGTCTTGTCATTATGCCGCTTAATCCCTGTGCAGGTTTTCAGTTTGATTATGTTTTTGATTGGACCATTTTGAAGTATCAGCAATCACAGATTGCCGCTCCTCCTTCCCGAGCTCTTGTAAGTAACGCGACAATGATTTGTCATTTTTCTTTCATTGGTGATATCCCTAATTATATGATGGTTGATTCTGCTAGGGGCCTGGTGCTGGAACAAGCTCTGGATTGCCCCCTGCTGTTGCCAATGTTGACAGGCAGTCAGGTAATTTCCCGCATTGCTCCTTGGAAAAGAACCTTGAGCATGAATTTTAGTTGTTGCTTATAAAGTGGTTTATGTGAGGTGTGTCTTCATTTGTCTCCCTTGTTGACATCCTTTGGAGATATATTACCCCTCTATTGTATTCTATTTGTGAGTTATCTAGTCAATTGCTTCCATGAATTTGTTTTTGTTATTGTCTTTTTCTTCGCACAAACTCCTCCGGACTAGTTTATAAATTTTAAAGCAGCCTCCTCCAAAGAGAGAAGGCTATTTTCTCTATGTGTTGGTCCTCTGCGTTTGCCGAGGTTAATGTTATGCCCTTTCTTGGTGTAGGTGAGGAAGGCGTCACTGCCTCACTTGGTTTTAGGAGAGTTTCTGGACCAGCTATAAATGATGGAAGTTTGCCTAAGCAGAAGAGTCCTGCTGCAAATGATTCAACGAGCAAAGAAGCTATGGTAAGCTGTTTGGATCATGTTTATGTGACCCTAGTGTTTTGGTGATTTTCTTTTTGTGTGAGTTTTTGGTGGATGATAGGTCTTTTCGTTGTCATAAGATCTCAAAGGTTACTAAAACTTCCTATTTTCTGTGTTGCTAGCTAAGAAGCACGGACATGGATACGGGATATGGAAACGACATGACGCGGACACGCGGACACGTCATTTCTTCGAATATTAGGACACAGAAACGTCGGGGACATGTTGAATGTAAGATGTGTTTGTATTATAGGGGTGTGTTATGAATGCATATAGAAGTCGAAAACATTATTTCTATCAAATTAAGAACAATAAGATCAAGTTACAAATTAATGGTCTGCCTATAAGCAGACAGCAGATAATAGGGGGAAGTCAGATTGTGAGAATAATTAGAATATCATTGTGAAAGAGAGTTGAACTCCTGGCATATTCTCCTAGCACCTAAGTGTGCTTCTGAAGCCGTTGGGCCGAAGGCAGACACATTAATGGTCGGTCCGCATACATGAACATATGTCTGTGGAAATTTTCACTTTGGGCCGAGTTTTAAAAATTTACATTTTAACCTTTGTCATTAGCATGTTCCACGAGTGAAGCCAACGTGTCCTTCCACAATGTGTCTGAGTAACAGAAATGTAATAAAGAAAATTGGACAAGTATTAAGGCTTGTCCAACATGGATACGTGAGGCCAGTTGATTGTCCGTGCTTCTTATGTAAGCAACATAATACCTGTAGATACTGGTATAATGATATAAGATGATGGTGCGATTGCAGCATGGGTTTCTAACACTTGAAATTCCTTGAACTGATCTTCAAGGGTCTGTCAGGCTGCAATAATGTCTGTAATTTGCTTAGAATGGTTCTTAGATATAAATATATTGTTTTGGTACCTCGGAATAGTGCTTAGATATGATATGACCGCTACTTGATTACTCAACCGTACATGACAATGAGACCCCTTCTCAACGATTTTATAGTTGGCAACAACGGTTACTGCTTGACTATATCCATGTTACTACTCTCTTTTGAGGCACGATGCTTCTTAATCCTTTTAATTGCCTTTTTCCAGCCTTCCCATGCCTTAAAGTTATCTAAGTGGGCAACATCTCACGTTTAGTTGAAACTTTTAGGGCGATTGTTGAGTGGAGTATCCCACAAAAACTGTAGTGATTGAGAATACCTTGGCCGTTGGGGGATGTGGTACTATTTTCTTATGAAATTTTATATTCTCTCCTTTTATTAGTCTAGTCAAACAATTGTGGCCCGATGGTGCAAATGAAGGATTCGTCCCTTGATAGTGATGCCATGTTATTTAGATTTAGTTTCTGGAGCAATATCTCAGATCCTCAGCTGCAATTTCCCAATTTGTTCTTGCAGTTGTCAAGCTCTACTTTTTTAGGGCAGTCAAGTGGATCCTTAAGGCGACCTGCTGTTTCTACTAGCCGCGAGGGGCTTATCGTGGGGAATGATTCTGACCCAGTTCGCTCTCGCACGACAGAGGCAAGCCCTGGAACACAGCAGAGAATCTCAAGTGGGCAAAGAAGTTCCCCCTTTGGTGGGTCCTCAGACCCCAATCGCACATCATCTGGGAGGAATAACAAGTATGAGACCACTCTCAAGGGTATAGAGAGTCTGCATTTTGATGATGAAGAAAGAGATCATTACTAGGCATTAATCACCTTTTTGATTCTTGTAAATCGTATAGACTTGTGTGGCAGACATTGGATTAGGATTTTATTAGATTCTTGTATCTGAGCTTCGGAGATGTTGGGACGTGGAAACCAAGGAATTTTTAACGTTGGTATTGACAACGAAACAACGAGAGGATTAGAAAGAAGCAGCAGTATTCTGCAGAATCCGGCCAAAGGTAAGCTCTTTCCTTTCACCCATTTCCGAAAAATGATAGTTGTTTCTACTGTGCGGCGATTTGCTGGTATGAATGTTTGTGAATTGTAATCAATTCTCTCTTTTTAACCTTTGTTCGTATTATAGATCACAGAAGAACTGAACTACATTCGTCAGGGAAATTGAGTTTTAGAGTCGAGTAAAGGTTGAGTGTACCGGAAAATAGGTCTTGGTAATGCTCTATCATGCTTCAGCGTGAATCCTGCATTTTTCAGAACTTCGTCTAGAATTTTCATTGATAGAGCCGAGGTTAAATTTCATTTCTGAAATTATTTCACTTTTTTCTTTCGGTGTTTGGTCACATACTTCAACATCACATGCCCATAGTTGCCAGTGGTCATGGTTGGGGGCGCTAGCTAGGTTGATAGATGCACAATGTTGCTCACAAAATGACTGCGGGAGTTGCGTCCTTGAGTTGTTTTGAGTCATTTTGATGTAAAGTAAGTTATTTTTAGTCAGTTTTGTATAGAAAATATTCTCCGGCAGCAGGGTAACGCCCATACCATTCTTGACAAAAAAAAATGTACGTTATTTTTTTTTTTGAAGATTTCTCGTCGGGATGAACTAATAATTTGCTAAAAAAATGATGTGAAATTGACAGATGGAAAAAAAAAAATGATGACCAAAACCCAAATACATGTTTTTCATGTTAATAGTAGAAATGATAAAATGTTTTGGGAAATGATTTTCACATTCCCTTTTTGCCCCACAATTTGGTAATTTCAAAGTGAATAAAGACCAAAAAATAGTGTTTGGGGATAAAAAGGGGGTGAGGAAATCATTTCCCTATGTTTTTGCATTTTCTTTTTCTGTCCTCTTGAGAAAATTCTCGACCCCAACAGAAGATAAAAGCAAACAAAATTTATTTTTTGTAGGAAACATATTTCCAACACTGTACAACAGAGAGTTACCTATTGGTTTTAAGTTATATTTTGCACGGAAATCTGGTTTTCTCATAAAATCTGACTATTTAAAAAATAAAGATGACAAACATTACCCACCCCTGGCCTGGGGTGCCCTAGTCGTAAGGGCGGACCTGCACTTGCAACATGGCAATGTTCGATTTCTCTTGAAGGCACTCAGGATTTAAGTGGGGGGCTGTGACAGTAATGCTAGTTCTCCTCAGATGTACATTGCATGGGTGGGTCCAATGTGGCCTTGCCATGTGTGGTTCGGTGGTTCTGGTTCCTATGTCATCGAAAAAATAAAATAAAATAAAGATGACGGATATTATAAAACCACAGATGGAACAAAATAAATCGCAACCAAGAAACCCCAATGTCTCATAGGTTTCTGGCTAATAGCTCGATTCAGGAGACAGAACTATCAGATAGTGAAACTTAACCTAGCCTACAAACAAATGAAAACAGTTGCGTATTACCACCTCAAGACAGTTGGAGGAAAGTTTTCTCATCCACTTCCTAGAATGGAGTCAACGGAGTGCGGCAATGCACTATGGGGTGTAGAGCGTCTCGGTGTGTTCCATTAAAATTTTCTGAAACGACTGAATTTTGTCTCTACAAACAATATGCTGCCCAGCACTCTCCAAGTACAAAAGTGTGTGATATCGGATATCAACAACAATATCGTAACAAAATACTCTTCTATGGCAGCGTGAAAAAATGCGCATGGTGGTTTCACTGAAAAGCAGATTCGAGTAAAGAAAAAGAAAAAATGAAATAAGATGCAAAGCTCCCAAAATTGAGTTTGAAGGTGTCGGACCGCTTTTCCACCAACTCTCCTAAAACCAATTGATGTTGGGAAGAGCTTCAATTAAGTCTTTTATGACATTCGACATCGCACCCGCAAGTTTGTTTTTAGAGCGGTCGCAGGGAGTGGCATTGTATAACCAAATCCATAGAGGCACTCAGGACCCAACAGACGAATATATTTAAACAAATGATTTGAGTAGGGCAAGAGTAGAGCAAACCAAACCAAACCAAACCTCCGTGAAGCCGTGATGGCAATTCAAACTGTCATTTAGTTTGTTACAGGGGTCCAAATCCACCAATAATTGTCCTAACCAGTTAAGAATTGTCATTCTAGATTCTTGTTTTTTTCCTAAAATCAGATGTAGGAAGCAACATCAAGCACTTATAAATCTAGAGTGGAACCATTCGGGGCTGGACTGGTCGAATTGGAATTTGTACAGAAATGTATGAAGTGCTATGGACTTGGAGTTGAGCTTCTAATCAAGGAATACCATGATGGATGAAGACTATGAGGCAGACATAAGATGAAGCCAATCATTTCTTGCTTCTAATGTTACAAGACAGAAAATTGCCGGTAGGACAATTTGTTTTGGGGATATGCATTGAACCAATCTCAAATTACCCTTGGTTTCGGCAAAATCCCTTCCCAAATGAAGAACTACATTCCAAGATAACAATGATTCGACAAGAAAGCAAGCCAGCAGGGGAGATGCGAACTCAGAATGCATGTATACGAATTGAAACAGAGTATCATACCGAGCACCAAATTTCATGTAATATCAACAGACAAAATGAGCTCTACTGTGAATGGAAAGCAAAAACAAAAACCTCTATCACTACAGGTAACCCGAGTCCCATTACCCATATGTTCAGTTAAGGAACTCTAAAATTATTTCCACAAGTGTCTTCAAACCAGTAATCACAATCTAGGGTACCATCGATCAATTCAGCTTCAAACAGCCGAAATCCCAACAGACCAAACGAGACAAACTACAATGAATCCGTGGCAAAGGCAACAAACTCAGACATCTTGTAGCATTTTTTAGAATGAGTTCATTGAGTCATCAATCTACCAAGCCAAATTTATGAGATTGGCAAAGTAATAAGCAACACAACACAAATCATTGCAAAACAGAACAAGAAGAACTAGATGGCAAAGCAAATGCGATCACCTCCAATCATGGACCATCAGACAGAAATGGACAATAGTCATACCTTAGTAGCAGGATCCTTATAAAATGGGTGCGCTCCCTAGAAGCTCAAATCCGCGCTCCCGAGATTGGAGCTCGCTCCCATCCGGTTGGGAACCCGCTCCTAAAAAGGATGGGAGTTTCCATGCTAATCTTAAGGACGAAATTCTCACTTTTCTTTCCAATGTATGGAAGGAAGAAGCAAAAGAAAAACGGTTAATTGTTCTAAGGTCCAGAAGTGGGGACTTATTGAGCATTTAGTCCATGTTAAAGTTTTACAAGGTCTAAGGTCCATGAATTTTTTTTATTTTTTATTTTTTAGAATTTAGGCACTTTCAAAGGGTGCCCTAGGGTTTAGGTTTTAGGGTGCACTTTCCTATTATAGGGTTTTAATGTTTTAGGCACTTTCATAGGGTACCCTAGGATTTAGGCACTTTCATAGGGTACCCTAGAATTTTAAGCACTTTCATAGGGTACCCTAGGGTTTAGGTTTTAGGGTGCACTTTCCTATTATAGGGTTTTAGTGGTTTAGATACTTTCATAGGGTACTCTAGGGTTTTACGCACTTTTGTAGGGTACCCTAGGGTTTTAGGCACTTTCGTAGGGTACCCTACAATTTTAGGTACTTTCATAGGGTACAAACTTTTTCGGCACTTTCATAGGGTACAAATTTTTTTTTGGTAAAAAAAAAAAAAAATTGCTAGCGTTAGGACTGGATAGGTTGTAAACTTGTTTGATGGACTAAAAGGGTTATAAATTCTTTGCCTAGGACTTTTGAACAAATTGCCCAAAGAAAAAAGGAGGAGGAAAGATTTAGGACTTTCTCTCTCATCTTGTATTCTACTACTTATCTACGTATTTAGTCCATACATTTGCCATTAAAAAAAAAAACTACTATTGTGATGTCATTTCTTACTCATGTTTATATATATAAAATGTTTATATACGCACTCCCTTTGCAACTATATAATATATGTACAATACATATAAATCATACTCCCTCCGTCCCACATTGTTTGCCATTTTTACTTTTTGATTTTTCCAAACAATTATCTATATTTCACAATCTATAATGTTTTTTATAATTTTGAAAAATATGTTTAATAAAGTGAATTGAGATTTATCAAACAAGATCCATATTGTAGATAAAAATCATTATAGATCAAAAGATATGGACGATTTTTGTAGAGGTCCCAAATAGTGACATGGTACAAGAATTTGGGACGGAGGGAGTATCAGTTATTCCTATATATATATATTTTTTATTCATTAAATATTCCCTCGACGCTCCCAACCTAGGTAGCTTCTACATATCCCCGCACCCGCTCCAACCCACTTCATGCAACAAAAGTTGTACCCCAAAGAAATCCAACTTAAGAGCCACATCATTTAAACCTCAAGCAGCTCTCATCGTAGCAAATCAACTACAACTCTACCATAAAGCATTTAACTTCCAAATACAACTTTCCAAACATAAGTAGACAGACTTATAGGAATTCAAAGTAAAAAGAACACACAATTATCAACAAGAAACATTCCTACAACCTCCCAATAGCAGTGATACCAATGGGCTCTAGCCCAGATGGCACTTCTTGACTCTCCCAACTGGGAGGTCTTGGGTACAAACCTAGCTATAAGCAAAGTAGTGTTGCAGTGGTTGTTTCTACCCGATGTCCCCTTCTCTTCACCCTATATAAAGAGTAGGGTAAGTTCTCCCAAGTCCCAACATTTGAACCAAAAATAAAATAAAATAAAACAATAGACTTCTTATACTAATTTCAAAGTAAAAAGAGTAAACAAATATGAACAATCAGTATAATCCTATAACCCAGCAATGACAGTGATACCAATGATAGTGAAAAGAACCTGCACAACCCAAATAAGTACAGACCAACCATAGAAATAAGAACAAGATAGCAATGACAGTGATTTGGCACTTAGAATTCACAGAAAACTCAATTATAAGAGCCAATTACATCAATCAACATTCAAATAACTAAAGTTCTTTCCACGTCAACTCAATTAACTTACTAATAAAACCACTTATCTCAAAATTTTCAAATAAAACATCACATCATTTTACTAAAAAATCCCAAATAGAACTTGCCCATAATCATGAAACATCTTATAGCAACTTCAAGATTATTTTATACAAATCCTTAACCAATGGATGTACATAAGCTAGATAACCCATATCAGTACAGGCCAGAACAACAAGAACACAGATTTCACAAGGGGGTACGATCACCTCCAACCATGGCCCATCAGATAGCAAATCAATAAGGAGGATCTATAGAAAACTCATGTTGAAGTGCCATATTAGCCAATTACATCAATTTACTTATAAATAGCTCAGGCCCTTCTCAGGCGAACTCAAAGAATCATAATAAAACCTCTTAAACAGTTAACACAAATTTCCCAAATAAAACATCAAACAATTTACATCGAACTTCTTACAGAAAATTTAAGAATAGTTTACCATACTCCTTGACCAAGTGGTAATAATGCGAAAATTCTAAAGATTATTTGGCAATACCTAGAAAACCCAAATCAGTACAAACACATAACAACAAGAACAATATTTGTTTCGCACCCATGATTAGTCGAGCTGCGCGTAACCAGAGTCATAAAAAAAGAAGAACGAGATTGGGCAAAGAGGGTGTGATCACCTATTCACCTCCAACCATGTACCATCAGATTGCAGGTGTCTTTAATCCACCTAAAGCTCTTCCTCAACGACCCTTTAACCTTCCCTTCAACAGTATACGCCTTATAGCTCGCAACCCGTTTCTTCCTCTGCAATTCCGGGTCAGTGAAGCTCCAGCTCTTTGATGTTGACCCGTTTGAGGACCTCCCCTTCTTGAACTGCAAATCTCTAGGTGGACCCAGCTGGGTCTGATACTCTTGTGGTCCGTTTGATGATGATGATGCGTATGAAGCGCTGTAACATCTGAGATCTTGGAGCCCGGTTGGGCCGGGCCGAGGCGGGGCGGAGCCGTAGCTGTCTAGTTGCATTCTTCCTCCTCCGGCGTATGATTTGGATCTGAAGTCTTCCATTGGGAGGAGATCTCTTCCGTTGCTTTCTTCTCTCACACACACACTCTCTCTCTCTCTAAATTGTGGGAGAGAGAGAAACGGGTTTGGAGCTGCGATTGCTTGACTTCTCGATATTTGTTTACTGCGTCGGTTATAGTGAGATCTTGATCTAGTGTGAGCGGTACCACGGCCTTCGGAGCAGGATAACAATCATATACTGCGTGGTTGTTTTGTTAACTACTCCTACTAAACACGTTTTAGCAATCACAGTAGGAATTAGCAGGGCCAGAAAAACCTGAAAGTTGCTTTTGGTGACGGACAGTAAACGCAATGTCAAATGTACTCACTGTGAGAGCAAGCCCAACAATGACTAGCATTGTACAGTGCTTATATCTATATCAATTATAACTTAACACTTTTTCTATCAATAATAACAAATTTTTTCTCTTTTTACATATCCTCTATTGTTATATACTCCCTCCGTCCCAATTTAATAGTCCCTTTCGAGAGTTCGCGTCACTTTTTAATTGATTATATCTCGTAATTTATATTGTTTTATGTGATTTTAAAAATAATGGCCTTGTTCGGATAAGTTGTCCAGAAAAAATTTTTGGGAGTTGAAAGTTGAACTCTGCAAAACCCACTCATACAAGCCAGAGTAGTGGCCCCCACTTTTGCAAAACTCATTCCATCGTACAAGACAGTTTGACCAGCAAACCCAACCGTGAGCCCCCCAGTTCTCCTCCTCCTCCTCCTCTCTCTCTCTCTCTCTCTCTGCAAAACTGGGCCAGTGGGCCCCTCACCCACAAACCCATAATGCATCTCTCTCTCTCTCTCTGCAACACTGGGCCAGTGCGCCCCGCATTTTCAAACCCAAAATGTTTTCAAAAACTGTACCGAACAAGAAATTTCAAAAATATTTTCAAAAACCTACTGAAGTAGGCATCCGAACACAGCCATTGTCTTATAAAATTAATTGTGATCTATTAAACAAGATCCATATTGAATATGAAATCCATTACCGATTTCAAGTTATAAGTAGTTTTTTATCCGGTTAGAATAGAACGAGGGACTATTAAATTGGGACGGAGGGAGTACATTCTTTCTCTTTCATCCTTCATTTATGCATGGCTGCCATTGACTAGGTGTGAGAAAAAACAATTAAAAAATGGGTTAGAGAGTGAATAGTGCCTCCCTAAAAAGGTGGTGATATGGGGAGGCATTATTCACATTTGTATTTTGCCAACCAATTTATGGATTTGTATTTTGCCAACCAATTTATGGATGTTGTTGGAGCCCACCTTTGATGCATAGCGGGGTAAAATAGAGATGGGAGCACATTTGTTGAAACCGTTGCACTTACTCCGAGGGAATAAAAATAAACAAACATATACTCTAGTATGTTGTAATTTCAAATGCAAATAATACAGATGGACCCATAAAACACTTGGAAAAGTCAAAATCATCAACGCGATAAATTCGCATATGAATTAGTATTCTCACATACAATCGCTCACATCTGCCAATGCAGGCTTGGTGGCCCCGCTGCCATCATACGATAGTAGGTTTTATATTGCTATTTGGTTATACTACAATGGAAAAGGGGTATGGCTTCCATTAACGATAAGCTTCCAACCTCCGAAATATTGTTCCAAATTCGAGACATTTCTGCCCGAAAAATGTTAGAGACGGGGTTGTAATGTCTGGATTAGAAAACAGGCTCAACATTGGCTGGTGGTCAATTTAACCCAAGGTTGTGATGGGTTTCATAATCCGTCGTTGAGTAACTTGAATTTGATTTAACCCACGGTTGTTATGGGTTTCCAAAGAGAAAGAGGGTGTTGGTTTGCACTTTCAACTCTCTGTTATTCAATTAATGAGCTTGATCTTAATTATTATTATTGCATTACCTTGTACTTTAACTATTAATACGGCGAGTAACAAGAATCGATTTGGATATGGGTGGGCAACATGTAATTTCGTGTTATGCATTAGAATTTTATTTATGAGTTCTCATAATATTTTTCAATTCACCAAAAATTTGTCTCATGTTTCGGGTCTTGTCAGGTTTGTGTTTTCTTGTCATGTCAAAAAGTTCTACTTTTAGCTAAATTTTTATTTCTTTTAACTTGACAGTTCATAAAATTAATGTCTACCGTATAAAATTACTCATAAAATAAAAATGAGTATGTTTAGCTCAAAATATGAATTTATTTTATTTTTTCGAGTTAGGCATGCCCACCCCTAGCTGTGGAAATGGGAAGTGATGGTTTTTATTCTGATGGTTTTGGTGGTGGTGGGAAGAGGCGGAGGGGATGTGGGTTTTGGGGGAGAGAGATAAGGGGAGGAGGGAGAGACAGGTTTTATTTTTTTTTATTTTTTGTGAGTTAAGTTGGTGTGAGCAGTTATATGTGCGCATAACAGCGTTGTTCGCATATATATTCATTTATGAATTTCCTTTCAACAAACGAATTACATAAGGATTACATATCAGACTCGGTCATAAAGTCCTGAGCAAGATGAATGCGTCTAAGAGAAACTAAGATTTTTACAACTAACTCAAAAATCCCAGACCGAACTAAAAGGTCGACTAGGGAATCATCTTTTGCCCTAACAAATCCTCTATTCTCTTGACCATTCGGGATGTCTGTACTGAGAAACCTGAGCGGGGATAGGTGAAATGAAGGATTGGGAGAACCACTCCCTAACCATAAAGGGCGATGCTGAGCCCAACTCAAGATAACCACCCCGAACTTGGAAACCATATGGACGTCGCGATCCTTTTTAATTTTGACCACAAGGAGGAATAAGTTCTTCCCATGACTAAACTTGGTGCGCTCAACTCACTCTGTGTGGTACGATCGACGGAAAAAACACTAAAGACCCGCTTGCCAACGCGCAAAACCTTGCCGCTTGAAGCTTCCTCAAAAAATCGTAGGAATTTGGAAAGAAGTGTCACACCCCACTCTGGCAAAAAAAAACTTGCACAAAGTGACAGGACATCTGTCACCACCTGTACGCCTTTCCGGCTTCTCACAAAATTAATACTCGAAATTAGACTACAGCTCGCAGCAGAACCAATAAAAATAAACAGGTGTTCACACCTCCACACCAATTGTACAGTCAACCATATTAGACTTGTACTGAACCACACCAACCTCACATTATATAGTCATTCTACAACACCCTCTAACTGACAGAATTATAAAACTCAACCTCTATGAACACCTGATTGGCACCCTGGCACTGTAGTGGACCGACGTCTAGCTCAACTGAGAATCTGCAACCAAAAAGGTTACAGGAGAATGTACCTTAGCAACATAATAAATGGAAATGATAAGTGTTTAAATGGTTCGAAGTATAAACAACACACCAACACATTTGCTTAAACAATTTAGATGGATCACAATTTTAAACATCACACCCACACTTTTATCTCAGAAACACAGCCCACCATATTTATTTCAAAAATGCAGCCCACCGGCTCATCTCAAAACATGGCCCATCGGCCCATCTCAAAACACAGCCTATCGGCTCATCTCAAAAACACGGCCCACCGGCCCATTTCATCAACACACCTCTGTAAGTTTTGCAAAATATTTCACATTTTCTTCCACAATATAAAATAATATCCTATCATTTTACCCAATGCGCCAACGAGTCGCCAACCTCACGACCGGGAGTTATGACGGTACCGTTACCTCGCTCACAGGCTCACATATAGTGGCGGTGACGAGGGCCATTCTTTATCACCAATGGTAGGTGCAGCCCACACAGAAAGCAAGAACTAAGCTTGCACTGCTCACATTTGGCACAGCCCACGAATGCAAGTTGCCAACCTTGCAAACTAAAATATTGGCACAGCCCACGCTACAAGATGCCAACCTTGTAACTTTTTGGCTAAAATGCTGGCACACAGCCAGATGGCACAGCCCACGAATGCAAGTTGCCAACCTTGCAAACTAAACATTGGCACAAGAGGCATAAAATATTCTCTTTTCACCCACCAGAAATCATTTGATCCATCACTGAAAATCATTTAATCCGTCCAAACACAATACTTTTAACATATACAAAAATCACAAGGAGAGTTTTCAAAACATCAATAATCACACCACACATTTGAAAACACCACATAAACACTACACATTTCTATTTATTATAGAGGCTGTACATTCTCACCTGTCACAACAGGACCAACTCCGCCAAACACTCAACCTCTGTGCACCGAAGGCGTAACCACAACCATCCTTATAATAACATCACCTATAATAACAATTATATATCACCCATAAGCTCCCTACCAAAAATTCATGCCCAAATGCAAGTGAAATGCATGAAAATGTATTCTACGACCCAACAGTGCTGCACTCTGCGAATTTTCAGAATTAATCTACTAATCCATTTCCCACAAAAATTTTACCACAACCTCCAAACTCATACTTTATCATCATATCAAAAATTCAGAATTTTCTGATCCCTGTAACTATTTTTAATCAACCGTCAAACTAACCCAGAACTTGCTGAAAATTCCACGAAACAGATTTTTCTCCAACTTCAAACTAAAAACTGCTATTCTCTGGAAATAATTAAGGCACAACCCATACATCGTTTCGAAGGTATACGAGTCTAGTTTCATAATCAAAAGACGGTGTACCAATCGGATACCCGAGCTAGAAGTTATAACCTTTTTCCCAAGTTGTGTCAGTGCTGTCTGCCCAAACACGAACCCGACAGCAGATTGATTCACGAATTTTCTTATTTTCTGTACTTCGAATTAAACCCCGAAATTTTTACACCACACACAAAACATCCGTGGGTATCTACTGTAAAAATTTCATAAGATTCCGACTTCAAGAACTCTGTCTTAAAATTCGCCAAAAATCATGGCAGATATGGTTTTTCACAAAACCAGTCAGTGAACACCTTTACTCCCTTCCACGAATTTTGTAAAAACAAACCCCAAATCATTCTTATGAGATGCAAAATACTCGATTAATTTGCAAATAAACAACATAACCCAAGTATTTTGGAAATTAAACTCCAATCCGTACCTTAATTTTGGGTTTTCCCCAAATTTTCCGGTCTCTCTTCCTTCTCCTTCCTCTATTTTTTTCTTCTTCTTCTTCTTCTTCTTCTTCTTCTTCTTCTTCTTCTTCTTCTTCTCTGGTCTCCCTCTCTCTCTTCTCTGATTACTCTCCCTTCCAAATCAAAAGAAAGAAAAGAAACGAAAAAGAAAGAAGAAAAGAAAGAAAGAGATAAGACTTATGGGGGTGGGGTGGGACCCACTCCCAAATTAAGAAAATTCCTCTTCCAGCAGGCGGCTGGAACCCCCGACCCCGAAAACAAGCCCCGTTCCGTTCACGCAGTCTAGATACCACCTCAGAAAATTCTAAAAGTTTTACCATGGCTCCAATAAATTACCTTGAGTCTAACCGCGGTCTCGGTTTATCCAATAACATTCTCAAAAAAACAAAATCAACAACCGTATAAATTTTCCAGGCCGCGAAATCAACCCACTAATAATACATCCACTCATGGAAAATTATTGGGTGTAATCACACCACCACTCTAAATTGCGAATTAAATTCTGAATATCTGGAACGGGTGTTACAAGAAGCATGAACAGATGAGACATGTATTGAATCATCCCAAACAGAAGAACTCAGAGGAACTTGCAAGTCCACCTTGAATCCAATGGAAGTAAAAGAAACAAGTAGATATTGTGATACAATCAAAAAAGCCCCAAGATATTTATAGGAGGAGCGGGCGGAGTTGTACTCAAGTCCACAAAGAATGAGAAAGGTAAAAAATACATGACATGAAAAATCTCTGACTGACTGAATGGGATAACAGTATGATACAAGGCAGAACAGTATCATGTCAAATAATAGTAGTAAGAAACCCCCAACGACGAGAAAGAAGCATAAATTGACCGGGCATGCAATCAGGAGTCTTTGCTTGGGAAGGCGCCCGAGATCCACGGAATAATGCAGAAGGAACTCACAGTCGAAAAGATAGTAACTTTCCAAAGAAGCATCACGAGAGCACATATAAAAAGAAAGATGGATTAGGAACAAGTAAGCAAGCACACTTCGACATTTTAGATTACAAAATTGTAACTCTCCCCCAAAGAGCTAACTTGACCATGGAAGGGTATTTCCAGTCTAAAACCCCTGAATCGGTTACCACTAACGGATTTCTTGATTGATTATGTGCAGAAGTTAGGGCTCAGATGTTGGTCAAAGTCTTCCATCCCCAAGACCGAAGTTCAAGGTGAAGATATTAAGCAAGAGGAGATCACTCGAGTTTCGAGTCCTCATAGTAATGTTAAGCAAGTGTTTTTTTTTTTCCCCTGCAACGTTTGAATTCATGTCGTGAAAGGCACAACAAATGTTTGCAAGTGTACTTTTGGTATGTTTTACGGGATGGTAGGAAACTCGTTGCAAATAACACTTCAAGGCAAAGATAATGTTTTTGGAAAACGAAATCTTCCAGTCGCAAACACTGTTAATTTTTTCCCAAGGTCTTTACCATCGCAAATGGAATGTTTTATATGCGATGGGTCACAACGCGACACTAACATTCCCGTCGTAAATATTGTAAAATTTTCTTAGTTTGTTACCGTTGCAAATGGTAATGTTTAAATGCGACGGCAGGACACCCGTCGCAGATAACATTTAAAGGCGTATTCAAGTTTTTTGCGATTGTGACATTCTAGTCGCAAATACTATTTTGTTTTTTCCTTTGGATTTTACGGTCATAAATATAATGTTTTATATGCGACAGTAGTAACCCCTCGCAAATGACACTTAAAAGGTAAAGGCGGGTTTCTTGCGATGGTAGCTTCCCGTCGTAAATACTATTAAATGACTTCTTAGGTTTTGATTGTCTCAAATGGTGTGTTTTACATGTGACGGTACGACACCCGTTGCAAACAACTTTTTTTTTTTTGGTTGTCATTCTTCATTCATAATCTATTACACGGGGAGTGGGGGAATATGACTTCATCCCAAGATGCATTGTGGGGCATCAAAGAGCTCTACCGCATGAGCTAGCTACCACTTGCATCGCAAACAACACTTAAAAGACAAATTCTCTCTTCTTCTTTTTTTTTTTTTCTTCCCCGTTTCGTGTGTATGTGTGTGTGTGTGTGAAGGTAACTTCCCTTCACAAATATTGTCACATTAATTCTTTTGTTTTTACCATCACAAATGGTACGTTTTATATGCGACAGCCGGGCACCCGTTACAACTAACAACTCAAGGCAAAGATGTGTTTTGGCGATGTTTCTAAGTTTTTCACGCTGCAAATAACTCTCATAGGCTAATGCTCGGTTTTGCGACTATAACTTTCCCGTCCTAAATATTGTTACATTTTTTTTCCTTAGGTTTTTATTGTCACATATGTTCAATTTTAGCATCAACATTTGTGATGACGATGCAAAACAAAGATCCAATTCGGGAAAAAATCGTACCACTTTTTTTGTTTTTTTGTACACACGGTTAAAATAACTTCTTATGCCAATGTAGTCCTCCAATTAATGGATTTTGTATCTGGGATCAAAATTAGTTGAACATATGATTTAGAGAAAATGCAGCAAGTTAGCTGAATGCGCATTTTAGCTAGCTCAAATTAAAAAAATCAAGTTACCCCATGAGGTGTTTTTTTTAATGATGCATCTCCCTTCATGCAAAAGAAATGACTATAAATTCCTTTTTGGTTTCAATGTTAATTTCACTAACATCCCGCCAACAAATGTTTGAACCAAACGCGTGATGAAAGTAGCCAGAGATGACTTATATCAACAAATTCACCATTTTTGTAATAAAATAAGTACTAAAAGCTCTAAATTTTTTTTTCCCAAGATACAAAGTAATAAATTATAATTTCTAACCAAAATTGTTATTCCAGGTTTTCAATGGCTAAAAAAATTAAAGAACTAATAATAACTTTTTTTAATTATCAATTTACATTATGAGATTTTTCTTAATAAATTATAAGAACTAAAAGATTTTTTATGTGATGCATTATAAGAAAATAATCTGTCGTAATTTTTGAAATAAACTTTTATTTTTTTGTTAGTGGAACATCGCCGGGTGCTGTAGGGTGGGAGTATTCGTTATTAGAGAAAACCTCAGGGGATGTCAGTGAAATTTTGCCAAACATCTTTCATCTCCTTCCCACTCTCACTCAGCAAAGGAGCTGAAATCGTCAAAACCTCCATTAATTCCGGTTCCAATCAGATCAGATCAAAGAGGAAAGGGCAAAAATGGGAGTAGACTGCCGCAACTGGGACGAAGACACCTACAGACACACCATATTGCAAGAGAGAGAAAGCCAATGCCGAACCGTTTTCCGAACCGCCTTCGCTCCCTCTCCCAACCCTAATCCCGACCTCATCGTCGCCGCCTCCAGCGACGGCTCCATCGCCTCCTACTCCATTTCCTCTCTCGTAATCCTCTTTTCTATGTTTAGCGGTCTTTCGTACGTTTATTTTCGTATTGATTTTTTTTTTTCTTTTTCGAATTCGATTCAATTTTTTCTTATTCTTCTAATTCCTCTTGTTGAACTTTATGATTGCTATTAATTTTTTTACGAAAACCTTAACAAAAAACTGCGAAAAGTAAATAATACAAATATAAGCAAGCAATAATTTAGGGCACAGCCATAGTTGTATTGGTGTTAATTTGGCTGTGGTTTTTGTTTTAGGCGCTGAATTTCGGCAATGGAAGGGGTCAGAAGTAAGTGCAAATTTTTTTTGGTAATGACTGGATTGATATGGTTAACGTAGTTGATTGGTGCTGTCTGTGATTCATGGTGTGTATGGTGGCGTTATTGTGTAGTTCATTGGTGGCCAGACCTCAACGCTCACTTCAAGGGCATGATGGACCAGCTTATGATGTCAAATTTTGTGGGAACGGCGAAGACTCTTTGTTGTTGAGGTCTGATTCTGTGCGTCAGTTCTATAGGAGCAGGATAGTTTGTAATTACGTTGATTCTGTTTGTACTTTGTATCTCTGAATGCAATTAATCGTATTTGTATCTCTTATGTTTGTATGTGAATCTTCTTTGGTTTCCCTTATCAAACAAAGTATTATCATATTGTCCAGTGTCGTGTCTTATAATCATTAAACATGTATGTCAAAGGACAAACGAAAAGGGTGCAAAACTGGTTACATTGATGCAAAGAAGATATGAAACTGATTATTATCCTTGAGGTTATCTGGACACGATGAATATATTGAATGTGCACTCTTTGTTGTGCTATGTAGTTGTGGCGACGATGGCCGGATTCGAGGATGGAGGTGGAAGGAATTCTCACACACGGAAGGGTATAGTCCTTTGCAAGGTAATCAAAGCATAAATCGGTTAACAGGTCTCTCAAACCACATGGTCTGTGGGCATACTTTCATATTGTTCTATTGGTTACTATTTTTGTTCTTGAATATTCATAGCTAGACTGCAATAAACACCTTTTCATCAGAAAAAGATGATGCGGGACATCCAATCAGATACTGAATTGCCCTTTTGGCTCATGCATTTTAAGGACACTATTGTTCTACACCAAGAAGTTGCACTAAAGCCCACAAATATGCTTGGTATTATTTTGTCTTGCTGTTGATCACGATTTCTTTACAAGTCTAGGTCTGAATGAGGTTTAGCTTTAGTAGCTGTGGTGCTGGACAAAGGGTTTTTTATTTGGTCTACAGGTTTAGAATTTGAAGACTTTTTTTTGAGCTGAGTGGATATCACAAAACCTGATACTTTCTATTGAATGTTCATTAGAAAGTTTATTTCTCTTGGGATTTGCTTTTCTGAGAACTCTATAGATAGGAGGATAAATTGAGATACCTGTGTGACTTGGCCTGGCTGACTTGGCCTGTGTGATGTATCCAGCTTAGGTAATACTGAAAATTTTACGGTGACGTTGACAGTAGTTGCCAAGTTCCTTACAACATGACATTGGTGATGAAATTAGTCAGAAGGTTGGATTAGTATTTGCTTAGTACCTAAGGACCCTTTCGATGTAGCAGCGTCCATTTTATGCTTTCATGGAACCTGAATTAAGGTTCATCATAACTGTTTATTTTTGGATATGATAGGTTGCTAACTTTCTGTGTTTCTATTTTTGTGGATTTATTAAAGTGTTAATGTGCTTTTCCTTATCAATGTTAGATATGGTTTTCTTCATTCTTGACATGTTTTATTTCCTGTTTATTTTTATACTTGCAGGTGGTCATTTGAAGCCAATACTTGACTTGGTGAACCCTCAATATAAGTTAGTTATCCAGCTTATCCTGAACTTGAAATATGCATGATTGTTGATTGTTTTGTTTCTTCACTTTCACCCTAGGTTTTGTAAAAAGAGGAAGACATCATTTTCGCATTTACACAATTCTGCTTGAATGACTACTTTTTGCATGTGTAGTTCTGGTAGAAACCTGTTACAGTGACCTTGTTACTTTTTCTATGGCCGGAGGCCGGAGCGAGAGGTTCCACAATTGTGTGGAAGAAACTGAACTCTAAGAAATCGAAATACTGTTTTTTCCTGCAATGTAACGGTGAAGCTTTACTCAAGATACCTTGTTAAGAAATGAGAGCTTGAAGTGACTCCTATATTCTGCTCGGATTTTCCCATTTAAGGGGGGTCAAACGTTGATGCAATGTTCACAAAATTTTACAGAAATGTTTATGCTAAGCTATTGGTGAATAGTACTCCGTTTTCTTGGAAAGTGGGTGGTCTATCTTTTTTGCATCTTTTCTTTTTTTGCATATAGTTTCTGTGGTAATAAGACATGAAGTTTTTTTTGTCGCCGTTACTGATTTTTGGGTGTTCATTTGCATAATGTGAATTGCATATTCCTTCTTTGTTGCCCTATATTCATTTCGTCTTTTTGTCTCCAGGGGCCCTTGGGGTTCTCTTTCTCCAATCCCAGAGAGCAATGCCATTGCTGTTGATGACCAGGTTCGCAATATTTTGCTTCTTCCTATGAATCACACCGAAGTGTTTGGATTGGTACCATAGTACTATCTTTTCGGATAGTTATGAGTTGCATTTTTGTTGGTTTTTTATGGCTCACATTATTTGTTATTTCCATTAAAAGATGTGAAATATTGAGCTTTTTCCTGAGATTACTCTGTCTTTGGTCGTTGACTTGGTTTTACATGAAAAAATAGAAGGTGTGCCTGTGGTCATGATTGAGTTTGATTTCCAAAGCATCAACCATATGACTGACTGACCTCTTGCTATTTCATTTTTTGTCTCCTGCAACAGGGGAGATCAATTTTTGCAGCTTCTGGTGATTCTTGTGCATATTGCTGGGATGTGGTATGTATTTACTAAAGGTGAATATATAGGTATATATATGTGCTTTTCATTTGAATTCTCTCACGTACTGTTTGCTCTTTTATGCTATTTGATTCAATATATCTACTGTACTTTTTCAGGAGAGAAGTGAAATGAAAATGGTTTTCAAGGGGCACTCAGACTATTTGCATTGTATTGTTGCCCGTAATTCTTGCAATCAGGTCAAGTTTTACCTTAGATATTGGCACTGATATTCTCCCACTTTTTCTTTTCTTGGGCACATTGGAGGCTGTAGCATGGGAGGGAGTATCTTGTCTATGGCAAGAGTAGAGCACTCATGTTCTTCCCACGTAAATTTCCAATGTTTTTTTTTGAACAGCGAAATGTAAATTTCAAATGTGACATGAGTTATGTTCCACCTATCCTCTAGAGCAATATCAACATCTTCAAAAATGCATTTTCCATTGGAACATCGGACTAACCCACGTAGATGTAAACTCAGGATTAGAGAACTTGAATGTACCAGCAAGTCAACATGCAGTTTGTCAGACTCGTCATTTGCCTCAGTACTGGTGATAGATGAAAATCTATTGCCCATTTGGACAGATCTGGTATCCCATGCGCTGTTTTAGTGTTTTATTTGGTTTTTTAAAGACTAGGTAGTTGGTGCCCTATGTTGATTATAGTAAAGGAATGCTCACATTTTTACCCGTATACTGGGAGATGTAGAGTATTCTGGTATTTGGAAAGAGGAAGTTTTCCTTCCCTCTTGATGATGGAGAAATAAATATGTACACTTTTTGAATGTTATTGTTGTTTTAAGCTTTGGGAATGCTGGTAAAATGTGTGGACAAATTTATGGTCCTTGAAAATAGCATTAAGCTTTTGTCTCCGTCCGTGTCTGTTATGTTGCCGAGAGAGGCTGACACACTGTGTCACCTGTACAGCCTGGATGCTAAATTGAAATTGTCTTCACAATTGCTTGGTTCTGATTGTGTGTTTTTGGTCGTCTTTTGTATTTCCAGATTATAACTGGATCTGAAGATGGGACAGCACGAATATGGGGTAAGTTCCATCTATTAGTAGGATGTGAGGCCGGAAGTTAACTTCAAAATACTTATATATGTTGTTTAACTCTTGCTTCCTTTAGTTTTTGGTGTACACTCTTGACACGTTATTAAATTTGTCCTTAAAATTGCCATATTTGCATTTTGTGGCATCTAATATATAATGTTTTGTAGATTGCAGAAGTGGAAAGTGTGTTCAAGTAATTGACCTGGTATCGGATAAGAAGTTGAAAGAGTTCTCGCCACACGTCAGTTGCATTGCGCTTGATGCAAGTGAGAGTTGGTTGGTAAGTGAATGCCTCAAAGATTTGATGAGTTGCTAGTCATGTGCTGGTGATTGGCGGTATGTAGAAGTTCTTTTTAGTTTTTGGAGAAATAGGTACCCTTTTAGACTTTTGCCGGTAAAAAGTATCTCATAAAACTCTTTGCTTTAGTTGTATAATGTGAATGTTGTATTACCGGTGGTTGAATTCTAAAGATAATCCTGTGATTCCTGCCCCTAATTGCCTGTCTGGAACCTATTTATTTTCCTGTAGGCTTGTGGCAATGGCCGGAATTTGTCTGTTTGGAATATTCCTGCTCGTGAGTGCATTTCAACGATATCTGCTCATGCTTCAGTTCAAGATATGGTATTTGATGGCAATCAAGTAAGTTTTTAACTTCTTATGATTTCTTCCCTCTTTATGAAATCTGACGACGCAAGCTAAGGACGGAAAGCGATCAAGCGTACCAATATTAGTGAATAAGATGATTACCGTTGATTGCCACAGCGATGTTCCGTTTTGACAGGACCTAACTGACCACTAGAGACTAACGATTGTAAACGACTAAAGGACACATGACCTAACCGAGAATACCAACATCTAGGTGTGTAGAGGGTGCAACCTCCTTTTGGGGGCGTCGATTTTTTTGGGTGATTTCTCAGAGACTCAAAATACCACTAATCATGAATTGCTTTTGGAATGCTTATACGTTGGATAAACTCTTCTTCTCTCACTTAAGTAGAGCTCATTGTTTCATAATCTATAGTAAAGGTTAGATGTTATGAAGCTCACTGGCTGCTCACTGTTAGATTCACAACCGCAATAGAAACATATGTTTCTCCTCTTTTCCAATACTTCCGATTTTTATTGTATGATCACTTTAACAACATGCATGTGATTTTTTGTTTTTCTAATGTATTTATCTCCTCAGATTTTAGCAGTTGGAGCAGAATCATCACTCAGTCGATTTGATATGAATGGGGCTATTCTTTCGCAGATACAATGCGCACCTAAGTCAGCATTTTCCATTTCCCTTCATCCTACGGGTGTATGTTTTCCTTTAACTTTTTGTTTTTAAATTTCGTCGTTTAGTGGGTTGTGTATTCTTTTCTTTTCTTGCCGGTATTCTTTTTTATATTTTTATGTTTTTGACATTTTACTAGGATCTCCTCTCACTTGCAGTGCCCAATAGTAGCATTTTCACTCTTATAATTTATGTGGAAATAGGAATTATTATCGAATCCCTGCTTAGTCAGATGTGGCTAGACTGAACTAAAACCTCTTCAGGTTAAAATGCGAATAAAAAAGAGCCAGGCCCTGAGCAAACGCCAACAAGGCAGTGGACTTAAGGCCCCGAAATTTGGCCCAAAATTAAGGCCCCCAAATAGGTATACATAGATATATAATAGTATATATTTAATTAGCACTTTTATTCCCAACGGAGGTAGCTGGCCAAGTGATAAGTTTAAGTCTAGCTATCCAACAGGTTCAGGGTTCAATTCTCACCCCAAGCAGTTTATCAATTCTTCATATGATTTTGTTTTCCTATTGAGGTTTATTTTTATTTTTGTTAAAAGAACTAGGGCCCCGGTTTTACAAGTTTGACTTAGGCCCTGAGAATCTCAGGGCAAGCCCTAAAAAGAGCAGAGAGGCCAGAACATGGTGCCTTGCCTTTAGTTCGAGAGCATTACCCAATACTAACTACTGGGCCCAAAATGAGCTTCGTTGCCAGACTCAATTTTGCATATTATACGTACCCTTGCCGCACTCACAGAGCTAACACCTTTCTCCGCCATTTGAACCTGCTGTCATTTGGATTTCGATCATCCAAAATTTTCTTTTCAAAAAAAGTATACAACAAAGTTGACTGCTGTATGAGGTGTTATTCCTGCACTTTGCACCTCTCCTTGTTGATTTTAGCTTACCATCACTTGCAGGTTACAGCAGTGGCTGGTTACGGAGGCCTAGTCGATGTTATTTCACAATTTGGAAGCCACTTGTGCACCTTTCACTGTTGATGCCACTCCATGGAGTTCACTGAAATATGGTGATGACTCCATCTACCAATGAGTACATTTCGAGCGTGCTCTCGAGAGATAAAGGCGGCCTGTTTATTGGATCCAACTTGCCAGGCGAAAATGACTTGCAGATTCTTACTATTTAGACTTCTGGGTTCCTGGAAAATCCTTTCGATGTTTCTATTATGCAACCTAAATTATACTTAGCTTGTAAACTGACATTAGATTCGTGAAAGTTAATTATATTTGCATGTTTGGAAGACTGAAAGACTGCAGAATTTTTGTTTTTTGGGTGGCATAATATAAGAACTCAATTCATAAAAAGGAGAGAAATCAACCAGTTCTAAAAGGGAGGAGCTCCTCTTCCATACCTTCTGAACAGTGTTGGTCCGTGGTACCCGTCGGTGCATCCGAGCCGTTCAAACGTGTTTTGGACGGTTCAGATTTAAGGGTGGCATTTTTGTAAATTTTAGGTCAAGTTTGGATGCCACGTGGTGGTACCCGTTTGGCATACGAGTTTTTCTCTCATTTCTGGATTGTTTTTTTAGTCCAATGAATAATTGAAGTTTTCATTTTGAACCTATAACCGACCTTGATCATGACTCAAAATTCATGTGGATAAGAATCATAAGATATCAATTAATATATGATTGTCAGTTGTCACTTATCACTTGTCACTTGTCACGCATGTATCCTCAAATACATAGGTCTAATTCAAGGTGAATTTCCCTTAAAAGACAAGTATATAGCTTATGGTCTTTAAACAAATTGTTTTCTCTATTTGAATTCTTCGTTAATACATGTGAGAAGGATGACGTGTTTCAAAATTAATGTTTTTGAGCTTCAGTCCGTTTAAACAATATGGGAAACGCCCGATAAAACACCAACCAATATAAGAAACTCAAAATTTTCAAGTGAAAAAGTTATCTTATAATTATATCAACGTGTATCCAATTGGAGTAATACGCTTTTTAACATAATGATAATGTAGACGAATTTTGAAAAGTAAATAATGCAAATAAAAACCTTTAAAGCTAGGCCCCCAAAAGTGCCACAAATAACGCCAACAGCAACAGCGTCATCATCATCGTCACAGTCCCTGTTGGAAAGCATCTGCTTCAAATTTACTAATTAATACTACCATGACTCGAAACAGCACCCATGGTTTGGCAGTTTTGGGAGGTAGTTGAAAGTATACGTGTTCAGATAAATATCACATTCTTATGATTGTTTACTCTCCACTGCGGACCTAGGTCCAGTCCAGTTGTACACCATTCATCTGGTTTGGTTCGGTTCGGTTCGGTTCCGATTTTTTTGGTGGTCCATCATGGGTGTAATGGAGCCATTCATTTTGTAAAAACTTGTTAAGTAACTCATGTAGGATTTCATAAGAAACCCTAATCCAAGAACTCATGTCAAACCATTGAAGAAAACAATAGCGGATGCGTACCTGTCGCCATGGAGGATGAACACGTTGTGTGTGTGGTTGTTCGTCTTCCACCTCCAAAGCCCTACTCTTGATCTTGACCTTAGCCTCACACGCGATGGGATGGTATGAGAAAGAGATTAGGGTTTGGAGTGGGGACTTAACCACATATTTATAGGCCATGGTTCCATCATAGCCCATCATAATAGATGGAACCCTAATGGGCCTTTAATGGTCTCTACACTTAAAAATAAGCCCGCACCACTTAACGCACGTGATATAACTCAAATACATGCTTAACATAGATTTGTCAATTACCCGGTAATATTTATTAGACGATCACGGCTTAATGGGTAGTACCGACACCACTCAAACCTTATTCGACAATATACAATATCTAATTTATGATCTATGTAGGCCCACCTACAGAAAATTGCTAACAATCTCCCACTTGGGCCACATAGGTCATCCTGATATTAGATATTGTAAACTTTAAGAGCTCAAACTTTTATTGTCGAAATTTATGAGTGTAATCTCAAAACAATCTGGTCCATTGAAAACACAAATATGGGATCATGGCGGCCTTTGCCATATTTATCATGGCAGGACCCATCCATGGTCACAAATATTTATGCATTCAACGACATAGATCAAGTACGGAAGTGTAGCATGAAAATTACATGCAAATGTGATCTTTTAGCATGCCTATTTCCAACTAGTCCAACCTTATAACTCAACAGAGTTCCTGAGTCACGCATATGATCAAAATTTCATGTATATACCACAATTTGAAAAAATGCAACTTTATTTCAGAATCATCACTAAACCAAAAGTGATCACCACAAAAGTCAAATAATTAATAATATGAGTAGCACAACTCCCACTAATCAAATACTTCACAAGAACTAACCACTCCTGTATGAGCTACATGCTCCTTAAACACTTTAGGTGGTAAGCTCTTAGTAAGCGGATCCGCAATCACGAGTTCTGTGTTAATGTACTCAATTGACATAAGACGATTCTGAACTCTTTTCTTAATGACAAGAATCTTGATGTCAATATGCTTTGATTTTGACAAACTCTTGTCCTAATTTAGCAGCCTGATTATCACAGTAAATCTTTATTGGCTTCTCAAGTTACCAACAGTATGAAGCCAAGGTGATAAAATTCTGCAACCACAACGCTTACTTTGTTGTTTTATAGTAAGCAGTAACAAATTCGGAGTCCAAATATCCAACAATAATAATTAGATTCTCTGATATGTGAGCAATCATTTACAAACATCTACAAAACATTCCAACTATGCACACGATATCCAGACGCGTACAAACTAAAGCATACGTGAGACTCCCTACTGCTGATGCATAAGGGATGTCCTCCATTTGTTTCAATTTCAAGTCGTTCTTTTGAAAACTTTTTTGGTTGCACCATATATATGGTTTCTTCAACGTCACTATTGAGAAACGCAGTCTTAACATCCATTTGTTGAAGCTCTAAATCATAATGAGCTACAAGTGCCATAACAATCCTTAAAAAAACTTTCGATGATACCAGAGAGAAAGTCTCTTTATAGTTAATGCCTTCCTTTTGAGTAAAGCCTTTAGCAACAAGACGTGCCTTATATCTTCCGATATTGCCTTTCAAGTCCCGTTTGGTTTTAAAAACTCATTTACAACCAACAGTCTTGACACCTTTAGACAATTCGACAAGATCACAAATGTCGTTGTCACTCATGGACTTTAACTCATCCAATAAGGCATTCATCCATTTTAGGGAGTTAACACTTTGTTTGGCTTGACTGAAAGATATGGGGTAATCTTCCAATCCTATATCAAACTCATGTTCTTGGAGATAAACCATATACTCATCAGGAATCGCTGATCTCCTCTCCCTATTGGATCTCTTAAGTGGCACCTCTACTTGAGTTTGTTGAAATCTTCCGTATTAGTAGGAGACAGCTCAAGAATAGTTTTGGTGGTTTGCATCCGCATCCTGTACAAGTACAGGTGTGACCACTGATAAGCCCCCAATTTTGTACATATCCGGGGCTTATCTAGCTCATTTTGCTCACACACACACGCGATTTTGCACCTTATATGTTTGATATGCGCGTAGTGTTGTTTTTGTTAGTTACAGGTGAAACACGTGAATAAGCGCGTTTTGGAGCGCATTGGGAATAGTTCTAAGTTACCGAGGGCCACGGGCCCCATGGCACGCCAACACCGGGCCCGGGAAGCCAAAAAGTCACAAAGACAAGTCAAGGCTTGGAAGCCCCACGGCACGCTCACATGGACTCCCGGTGAATTCGGGATTGATCAAGCAACCACGCAACTATAGGTCACCTCCCACGATGTATTCAAATGCTTTAGAAGAGGCCCGGAGGCATGGAAGACCGAAGGAGTGACCAAAGGCATCAACGGACCAATAGTGGATTGATCCACTGTTGAGAGTGGATCTATCCACTCAAGCAAAAAAACACCATCAGTCGATTCTGGATCGATCCACTCTCAATAGTGGATCGATCCACTCCCAATAGTGGATCGATCCACTTCGCCCCAAAGGCTGCATCAGCAATAGTGGATCGATCCACTCTCAATAATGGATCGATCCACTCTCGTCCAAATGACTCCAGAGCATTCTGGATCGATCCACTCTCATAGTGGATCGATCCACATCAGTCCGAAAGCCAATTTTTGTACCCGATCAAGTCAAGACTTGGGGGCTTTTTGGACATTTCAATTGTAACTTTGGGACTATAAAAGCCACCCAACATCAAATTATTAGGGAATCTTACATTTTCACTTTCTCTCTCTACCTCCCTTCTTCTTTCTCACTCATTTTCTCTACCTTCTCTCTAGAAATTAGTCTTCAATCTTCAAGAACCAAGATTTTCTCCTTCATTAATGTTGTAAGCACTTCTCTAAGCTTTATGAATCCGTAGTTTATTTTCATTTTCGTGATGTTTCACGTTTTCTTGGTATTTCTACGTAGTATTTCCATTTCTTCTTTGAGTATGTGTGAGTAGTGTAGCAAGGCTTGGTCATGGGGTGATTAGCACCCCATGACTTGGGTTATTTTTGTTCTTCTCTCAAAATGAGCATTCAAAGTTGTTTGTTTAAGAGTTGGGGTTCGATTTTATGTATCAAAATTTAGTCTTGTTAATCTCTTTGATCTTGTGTAGGCAAGGGCTTGACTACTTGCCACACATGATGCTTTGAGCTATGGCATTCTAAGTGTTTGTAAAAATGCCTCAATGAACCCTACTCTTGATCAAACCCATTTTCTAGAATCCAAATGTGCTATAATGTTAAATCTTCCGGTTAAGCATGTTTCACTACGTGGCTTAACCGTGTAATCTTGAGAGGAACAATGTAATTCAAGTCATGGGTGTTTTGAACCCCTTGACTTTGCCTTTAGTTTAAGTTTGCAAAACTTCCATTTTCTAGTTATTTAGAGGTAGAGAGAGATTTTACCAAACAAACCAAAACAAAAGTTGGCTGTTTTAAAGCCCAAATTCTCACCGCAAGTCAAACTTCATGCCGGTTGCATTTGGTCCCTGTGGAAATCGACCCCGGTCTTGCCGGGTTACTATGCTTACAACAACCTAGCCCTACGCTTTGGGCGACGCTAACTACAACAACGATAGGTCGCAAGCAACCACCTCAACAGTCTCAACAGGAATCATAGGAATCTCAACGTGTTCCTCTTCAAATAAAAAATTCCTAGTTTGTGCACTCCCACTACTTTCAACATCCTCAATAAACTTGGCATTGTCCATCTCAATAACGGTATTTGTGGAAGGGTAATAAAATTTAAAACCTCTTGAACCTTCTGAGTATCCAAAAAAATAGCAGCCAACGGTTTTAAACTCCTTTTGGAACCAAATTTCCTTATGTTTGTTTGCTTTTCCTTTATGCATTCAACACAGATTTTGAAATCTAAAAAATAAAGGGAATCAAGAATTTCACTTGACACAAGCCTTTCAATATATGTCCGAAACGCTTGTGCCACAACACAGAGGAGTTCTCATTAATTAATTTTTGCTTTGTACCGGAGTTGTCAACATGTAAAGTTTTATTAAACTTTAAGTGAGACGCATCCAAATCTAAACTGTACAGACTATTAACTAGATATCCAGTACCAATAATATTTGAATTTTGATAGAGACTAAAACTTTATGTCCAAATGAACAAGTATAACCGGATTTGTCCAAACTGGAAACATAAATTAAATTCCGTCTAAATGACGGTACATAAACAGTCTCATCTAAATCCAAAAATATTAAAAACCAGATTCTAATTTAAGTCTAAAAACTCCAATTGCCTCAACACGAACTTTATTGCCATCGCCCATATTAATGAACCTTTCGGCATCACTGGGTATCCGGCTCCTTAGACAACCCTTTCTTTGCGAGCCACTTGTAATATTTGGGACAATCCTTCTTCACATGACCAACAACCTTTTTGCAAAAGAAACAAGGAACACCTTTATCCTGTTTCTGTTGCACAGTTGCCTATGAAGTCCCAGCATCTGCAACTCCCTTAGTCTTATGATTGAACTTTATTTTCTTAGTGCCTGGATAACCGTGAGAATGAGTTGCCAAGTGAGCACTTTCTGTCCTTTCTTGCTTCATCCTTTCTTCCTCTTGCACACATTGAGCTATAAGCTCATTAAGAGTCCATTTTTCCCTTTGAGTATTATAATTGATTTTGAAGGGACCAAATTGTGTAGGAAGTGAAATCAGAACAAGGTACACAAGAATTTCTTGAGAAAATTCTAACTTTAGTGCCTTCATTTTGGTAACAAGATTGGACATCTCCATAATGTACTCCCTTATATTTCCTTTGCCATTATACCACATGGTGACAAGTTTGCTAAGAAGCGTACATGCCTCCACCTTCTCCGATGCAACAAATCGATCTGCAATTTGGCTAAGGAATTTCTTGGCATTCTCTTCCTCAGGCATTGCACCTCGAATAGTATCAGATATAGAATGCTTTATTATCATAAGACTCATACGGTTAGAACGCTCCCACTTTTCATAAATAGATTTTTCCTCAGCTGTACTGTTATCAGTGAGCTTAGCAGGCTCATCGACACGTAGTGCAAAATCCAAATCCATACACCCAAGAACGATTGAAACATGCTCTTTCCATTTTGCAAAGTTGGAACCAGTAAGAGTTGGAATGTTGTTCAAATTTACAGATATCGAAGATGCATTCACTATAGTAACATAAAAGAAAAGCTCACAATCAACAAATATCCATAACGCAATGATAAAAATAAGAAATTTGATTATAATTATCATGCAAAAATTGGTCTAATTGTAGGGGCAAACAATTTAGACAAACAGACATAAACTAAAAATCAAAAAATTATGTCTTTAGTGGTGGGCCCTGTCGAGAAACCTAATGCATCATCATAACCAAGTCTTTGGACAGTAATTATAATATGCAAGTGGTCTTCTCAAAAACAAATAAGGCTAGTTAACATGAACAATTCAAAATTAGACCTGGCCAATCAAAAGCCTTCCTTTGGGCCGACTTTTGAACGCATAGGTAAATTCTAAAAATTATATTATTCAGAATTTAACTACCTTATACCGTTTAAATCCGGCCAAATAGTAATCTTCCTTTGGACCGATCACTATCCACATGGATCCAAACATAACTTTATGCAACTCAAAAACTTTTACCTTCAAACCCAAGAAAATCACCACGATATAGACCACTTTGGCGATCGGTATAGCACGTTGATTTTCCCAAGTATCAGGTATGAATTGCGGAAAAAATTTATGCCCCTAATTTGAACTTCATTAAAACAAGCAAATATTAAAAACAACCATCAAATAACATACGGAAAACAGTACATTGGACCGAGATAAGATATGATTCTCTGCTCTCGAATCACGTTGCAACAAACCAATTCAACTTTATTTTATTCGGTTTTATGAAATCCACATGTACGGTGCACCATATATTGTCCAGGCCATCTATTAACTTGTTTATAGAACTGAAGAGAAAATATATGTTTTTCTCAATAATCTTTAAAAACAGTATTAGAAACAAGTAATAACACCCATAGGCTACAATCGATTATCGCCAAAAAAAAACTAAAACTGCAGTCGGGTTTGTTAATTGATCAAACGCATGACCATAAAATTCGTGATCTCGAAATCCATTAATGGCAGAAAACCGAAACCCATTAATGTTAGTAGCTAAAACACAAAACCCCTTACATGGCAGAAAATCGATTACCCATAAAACTTTGTCCACATGCCCAATACTTGAACCATTAATGGCAGAAAACCGAAACCCATTAATGTTAGTAGCTAAAACACAAAACCCCTTGCATGGCAGAAAATCGACTACCCATAAAACTTTGTCCACATGCCCAATACTTGAATCAAAAATTGATTCTCGGAAAAACAAATAAAATAAATTTGCCGAGTCGGAAAATCAATGAATGTGCACACGTGCAAGTAATCAACAGAATCATTATAAAATAAGTACAAATTTTATATTTTCTCCAATAATTTTCTTTTAATCGATTATTGAAACAAGTAATAATCGATTACTAGACCCGCAAGGCTATAATCGGTGTCGCAAAAATACAGAAATTGAAGTCGGGTTCACATGACCATCTCATATGTTGTACGTGATGGAAAAACATCATTACGGCAGACCAAACCACAAAGCAAAGTAGTGGTTGGATTTAAAAAAATATCCAAGAAAACCCATATGAGATAAAACGTGTATTGGTTTTCCTCAAAACACCGTCTCCCTGATGACATTAGTCTAAAAACATAATTGAATAGAACATGTATCATCAAAGAATCTCAGACCTAGATGCCGACTGAGAAAACGAGAGCAAGATATTACTGTGATCAAGCCAATCGGCGGGTATTACTTGTTTCAATTTAGGAAAAATAAAACTTTATATTTTCCTCAATAATCTGACAAGAGGCTCTGATACCACTTGTAGGATTTCATAAGAAACCCTAACCCAAGAACTCATGTCAAACCATTGAAGAAAACAATAGCGGATGCGTACCTGTCGCCATGGAGGATGAACACGTTGTGTGTGTGGTTGTTCGTCTTCCACCTCCAAAGCCCTACTCTTGATCTTGACCTTAGCCTCACACGCGATGGGATGGTATGAGAAAGAGATTAGGGTTTGGAGTGGGGACTTAACCACATATTTATAGGCCATGGTTCCATCATAGCCCATCATAATAGATGGAACCCTAATGGGCCTTTAATGGTCTCTACACTTAAAAATAAGCCCGCACCACTTAACGCACGTGATATAACTCAAATACATGCTTAACAGAGATTTGTCAATTACCCGGTAATATTTATTAGACGATCACGGCTTAATGGGTAGTACCGACACCACTCAAACTTATTCGACAATATACAATATCTAATTTATGATCTATGTAGGCCCACCTACAGAAAATTGCTAACAACTCAGCGTCTTGCGAGGCATCTCGGTGGGGCGACTCAGTTCTAGTAGGCTCATTCTAGTTGGTTTTTTCTTGTGTTTTGGTATCTTCCTTTCGATTTGTCTTTGTTTTTAGTTTCCAGGAAGTGTGGATTTCATATGGGATTTCAAATGTTTTGGATTGAACCGTAGGTTACTATTAAGCCTTGGGTAGGACCCTATGCATTGACCCTCTTATGGATTTGCGTCTGCTCTGCATGGACTGCATGCCTTAGAACCTCATGCCGGTCATGGTTTCGTTGTGGTGTGCTCGTGTCCGAGTCTTTGTAGTATCGGTTCTTTTCTGTATTTGTATTGAAATCTTGTAAGCGCCCGAATGACTTGGCTTTCGGGTCTTTATTAATGAAATGACTTCTAGTTCAAAAAAAATATGTACGGAAAAAATCATGTTTGTTGGATACCGATTAGCTAAGGTTTCACTACGGTTTCACAAGTCATTCTCCTCACATACATCACAAAAATACCATTTAGCATTAACAACAGTCACTTTTGACTATAGTGAGATGATGATATTTTTAACAAAAACTTCATCTTTTTAAAATAATTCATTTGCTTCATATAAATGTGTTTACGTAAAAGCATCCTTATTAGGCTCTTTATATTTTGCAGCATTCTCACCAGGGGAGGCCAATTCCCCTTTTCTCTACTTTAGCAAGACAATGGTTTTCTTGCCTCACGCCAGCCTCATCCAACATGGCCCAGCTTGCCAAATTTTTACAAATGCAATAGCGCCTAGTTCTTTTGCTAGTCACTATAGTTGCTACAAATTAGTTTGTCATAATTATAAGACACATCTGGTTTTGCATGACCTATTTTAATTTTACTCTTTTAGATTTTTATTCTTATGAAAGGACTTCTGCGGAGTTATTCGAATAGAGCTTGCGGTAATTTGAGTAAAGTGATTTTTTAAAAGGCTATTCAAAAATTTATTTTAAGAATAAATTAACGAGCAGTTCAAATCATTTACGGGAATATTGCCGACCGTTGGAATATAACCATTAAAAATAAGACTGTTAGAATATAGCCGTTAATTTTTTTTTTTGTTTGATTGTAAGGTAGTAAAACATGAGAATAAAAAAATTTAGAAAGGTATTTGAATAGAAAAGCAGGAGTAGAAAAAATGCTCTTAGTCATGGGACAGTGTCCGCTGGACGTTTTTTTTTTTCCCACTTAAAAGTAATTGACGAGACCTAAAAAATGAACCCATTCCAATCATTGTTGCGGGTCGGGGCTAGGTTAGAACCGGACCGAGCTGGATGAAAGCCATACTGTACTGGACCCGAGTCCATATCGACTGCTTGGAGTCTTGGACACAGCCGACATCCAACAAATAAAATCCCTCCACGTGGACCTTCCTCTTTACCACCTTCACCACCTCTCTTCCCTATCCCTTCCCCAAAGAGAGACACAGAAAACGCGCCAGAATCACAGAACCCCAGCCTAGCCGAAGAGAGAGAAACAGAAGAGAGAGAGAGACAGAGATTGAGAAGCTTCTTCTTCAATGGTATAAATTGTAGCAGCCTCTGCATTTTTCTACTTTGAAACGATGAAGCAACAGTAATGGCCGTACAGAGTCAACGAATTAGGTTCTTCTGAAACAGAGGTAGTAGGGCAGTTGTTGTAACAATGGAGTGCATCGGATTGCGGAATTTGGGACCAATGGCGGTGTCTGGCTGCCCTAATTGGAGGCCAAGGAGGAATAGACCGAGATTGAAGCAGAATCATCGTGTAGTTGAGAGATGTTGTAATAATTCGTGTTTGTCGTCGTCTCTACGAGTGAGGGCTAGTGGTTCGGGCGGTGAGAGTTGTGTGGCCGTCAAAGAAGACTTTGCTGATGAAGAGGATTATGTAAAGGCTGGAGGCTCTGAGCTTGTTTTCGTCCAAATGCAACAGCGGAAGGACATGGATAAACAGTCTAAGCTTGCTGATAAGGTTTCTTCCTTCTTCCCGTCAGTACTTTCTTTATCCTCGTGTGTAAGGCGACTGCAGGATTTCAGGACTGACAAAACTGTATTACTAGAATTTTTTGTATACAACACACTACGGAGTATATGATAGTAGGCATTTACAATAATTGAATACTTATGGAGCCTAGTTTATTTTGTTCTGCTGAGCTATGTGATCTATTTACTCACAAATTTAAGTGATTCGAGCGAATTTTCATTTTACCCTGACTTTGTATGAATGATCCAGTGGAGACAATATCAAAGAGAAATATTAAAAAGTGCAAAATTTTACATAGTTCATAGTTTGAAGTTTGAACCCAGGTTCAAGCGAACCTCCTGATATCCTACTACAGCCGCCCCTGCTCATGTGCTCGGTTGTGAAGTGCAAATGTAATGGTGTCTTTTTGTATCTATAGACTATAGATATTGGTAAACGAGAACAAGGCAGATTGATCCAGAGGAAACGTAAAAAATAGTTTACAGGAGAGAACACAAGTGGTTTGGCGTAGAGGAAGAAGAATCCAGAAAGTTCAGGGATTGCTCTAAATTTTACGTACAGGCCCTTCTACTGCTCTCTTATCTAAATTTTGGAGGATATAAAATCTGAGTATCTTTATTTAAAAGAAAAAGTGTAGGGAGGCAGTAGTTTATTCGTATTCTGATATTCTCATGGGGATCATACTGCTATGCTGTTTTGTGCAAGACCTTAGCATAGGGGAATGAACAACATGACTGTACAGAAAAGGGTCGAGTTCAACGTCTTGGCCTTCCACCCCTCTGTTAACCACAGTTCTCACTACTTAGTCCCACCTCCCAGGGAGAGGGAGTGAGGCAAACAAATATAGCTCCATTGAATGAATCAATTTCTCCTTTACCACTGCACTGAATGAATCAATTTTTACTTTCTACAGTCCCTTTGACTTTTAGGTGGCCGCTCGACTAGCACCTAGCAACTTTTAGAACATTGCATGGGCTTTCCTAACAGCTTTACCTATTTTATTCCTCATTGGCTCAATTTTCAGCTACCGCGTATTTCGGTTGGCAACACTGTACTGGATTTGGTGGTGATTGGTTGCGGCCCAGCTGGTCTCGCTCTTGCTGCTGAATCGGCTAAGTTAGGTCTAAGTGTTGGACTTATTGGGCCCGATCTTCCTTTCACGAATAATTATGGCGTATGGGAGGATGAATTTAGAGGTAATGCTGCTCATTTTGAGAAACTATATTAATGCAGTTCTGTTTTTCCTGTCAAAATGCTGTAATATGAATGAAAGAAAATTAAAAAAAATAGGTCTACCTATGCATGTTTTAGTCAGCTTCACTTCATAAGATGCTATATGTTTGGTTATTTACAACTACTTTTAGGCTTGATTTTCAGTTCTCTGTGAAACATCCTTGTTATGTGATATTTTCAAGCAGGCATAAGGTTTTAGCCATTCTGTAAAATTTCCCCTCTCATATTAACTTGCCAAGGTTCCTCTAGGTAGCTTGTCTGATTTCCGTGTTCAATAATAGTTAAGTCACTAAGCTTCATTTGGATTACTCTTTTGTGAAGAATATAGAACTTATTGTCTGTCATTTCTTGAATGATGGAGTGTGTGGAACTGCACGCCTGCATAAGCTATGAACTCCCTTCATCTCCCTGCATGTCCCTGTATTTCGTATAAGTTGGGGCACCACGAGAATTGAACCCGTAATCGCATCCCTCCTTTTTGAATGGTGTTTCCTCGCGACGATGATACTATGCACTTGGTTCTGCTACAGTGCTACTTGTATCTGGTTTTGACAGAAGGTAGATTATCCATGTTGATTAAACCTCCCCAATCATTTGTGTTATGCTTATGGCATAACTAAGCATCCTTTCATTTGCTTGAACCTTCTCATATACCTTCTGCCATTTAATCGTTTAAGAAAACTCTTATATAGCTTCCTCTCACTTCTAAGGTGAAGCTTATTTTGCATTTTTGTTAGATCTTGGGCTTGAAGGGTGTATTGAACATGTTTGGCGGGATACTATTGTCTATCTTGATGAAGGTGATCCGATTCTGATTGGTCGTTCTTACGGGCGAGTTAGTCGACACTTGCTCCATGAGGAGCTATTAAAAAGGTTAGATTGTCAGTCACTGCTTTTTATTGGATTGCCAACTCACCATTGTAGGTTGGTAGGTCATAGATGCGTAATTCATATTAATTTTCTCTAGGTGTGTCGAGTCAGGTGTTTCATATCTGAGCTCAAAAGTGGAAAGGATAATTGAAACTGCAAATGGTCAGAGTCTCATAGCTTGTGAACAGAACATTACTGTTCCCTGCAGGTATTTTGGATGTCACCCTTATGATGCACTTCGTTTCGCAGGACATTAGTATCAGTTTGACGTTAAATCTTACTCCTTATATTGTGCTTCTACCATGTTATCATAGGCTTGCCACTGTTGCATCTGGAGCAGCTTCTGGAAAACTCTTGGAGTATGAGGTTGGGGGTCCAAGGGTTTCGGTCCAAACAGCTTATGGAGTGGAGGTTGAGGTAAAGCCAACACAATGTTATGTTTTGTTTAAACGGCCAAGCTGCTAGAAATATCACTAGTTCTTTTCCAGCATTTGTCATGGAACAAAGACAAGACATACCTTTACTTTGTATGGAGTTTGCTGGAGGCGGGGTTATTCTTTCTATCTGCGTTTTATGTTCCCTCCAGGAAAACCATGCCGTGGGCCTGGTTTTCCTAGACGGGTGCTGAGGGTAAGGAATTGAGGGGCAGAAAATATGGAAATTTATGGCATCTCGTATAGGGAAGAAATTTTGTGGAGCAGCCACATTGTGTTCATTGGTATCTTTTCTTATTTCAGGTGGAAAACAATCCATATGACCCTAGCTTGATGGTTTTCATGGACTACAGAGATTTTGTCAAGCACAAAGTTGAGTGTATAGAAGCACAATATCCAACATTTCTCTACGCCATGTCTATGACCCCGACAAGAGTCTTTTTTGAGGTTTGCTTTACGCATTTCAGTTTCCGGCATTATATGACCTTTATTTTTACAATGATTTGATGTCTTCATAAAAAAAATTATTGCAGGAAACTTGTTTGGCTTCAAAGGATGCCATGCCTTTTGATCTATTGAAGAAAAAACTCATGACCAGATTAGAGACCATGGGAGTGCGTGTTATAAAAACTTATGAAGAGGTAAATCTTCTATGGTCCCTGCCCCAGTGTGATCATTTTACACTTCCAGATTGAAACAAAAAGGAGTTGATAAAGGTCATATAAACTTTATCAACTTAGAAATCAAGGTTATTATGGTTTTTCTAACATCCTCTGCAGGAGTGGTCTTATATTCCAGTTGGTGGATCCCTCCCAAATACAGAGCAAAAGAATCTCGCATTTGGTGCTGCAGCTAGTATGGTGCATCCTGCCACAGGTAAGAAAAGTTAATCAACCTGCACCACCTTCAATTACTGAAAGAAAAATCCTCCAATCATTTAATGTCTTCTTTTAACAGGCTATTCGGTTGTGAGATCACTGTCAGAGGCTCCAAAATATGCTGCTGTAATTGCAAATATTTTAAGGGAAGGTCATTCAAACAAGGTTTATCAATCCAGGAATGCAAATATCGCAATGCAAGGTAAAGGATTTATTTATTGTTCTACTTAATTGTATATTCTGTCCTCCAGAGCACCATTTTACGTTTAGTTTCTCGTTAAGCATAAATCAATAACCAGAAGGGTACAAGAAAAAGCAAGCTACACCGAAGGCGGGATAAGCAAGTTACTCAATGCTGGACATTGTTTATCGTTGAGTGTTCTTTTAGAGATTTGGATGTAGAAGCAATTGCATGTTAAGAGATACCTTGATGTGCTAATGTAAATTGGGAAAAATCTAAAATCAGCTCACTGGGCTGTCTCTAAAACCCTTCTTTTACCGGTAAAAGCGTATTTTTACCGGTAAGAGTGTGTTTTGAATTTGCACTCTTACCGGTAAAAATACATGCTTACCAGTCAAAGAATGGTCTTAGTGACAGCCCAATGAGCTGACACTAGAAGGATTCATGTAATTTTTACAAGTTGTGCTGCTTCGTGGAATTGAAACTTGCCGTTTCTGATCCACCTATTAAATTTGACAGCTTGGAACACCCTTTGGCCGCAAGAAAGGAAACGACAGAGATCGTTCTTTCTCTTTGGACTGGCGCTTATTCTGGAACTAGATATTGAAGGCATCAGAGAATTCTTTCATACTTTCTTCCGGTTACCCAATTGGTACGGTCAAACTTCTAATTTTCCTTCTCCCATTTGTGCAGCATGTTCTTTTTTATCTTGCCCCGTAAATTGTTCAGCCACTCATTAACACTTTAACAGCTGATGCTTAACTAGCTAGAAGCCTAGAAGGTTTTTTAAGCCCATTTATGAATTAGACAAAAAAACACAAAATGTGCTTGAACAAAACTAGTCCTCCTCTAAGATGTCAAAATAGAGCTTCAATTCTTGAATAATAAACAAGTACACACTGAGCGATAAACATGAAGTGACGTTTGGAAAAGACAGGAATGGAAATGTGATGACATACTTCCATGATTCCAATGTTTGGAAGACACAAGGAATAGGAAAGCGATTCTTGATGACATGTTCAACTAGGAATCACATTTTCAAACTAATTGGGATTCTGACCCCTTCCTTACCCCATGGTAATTTGAGATTCCTGGGTCTCAATCATTAAAAAAAGGAAATTTTGACTTTGATAAATTTCCAAGTTAATTGTTTCTTGCATAAGATTACTAAACTAATCCAGACACTGGAATGAAATTACAAGTATCAAATTTTTAGGAATTTGATTCCTAGTAATCATATTCTTATTCCTACTCAAGTAAATTCCCGAGAATTTGATTCCCAGACCCCAGTAATCATATTTCTATTTCTATTCAAGATTCCGGTCATCCAAACGTAGCCTATAAGTGATGCTGGTGTACACATCAAGTTATTCAATTCACTGATGGAATTTTGGTACACTTTGTAGGATGTGGCAGGGATTTCTGGGGTCGACTCTCTCATCGGCCGACTTGATATTGTTTGCGTTTTATATGTTTGTAATAGCTCCAAGCAACATGAGAATGGCCCTCATCAGGCATCTCATGTCCGATCCTACTGGGGCTAGAATGATAAGAACATATCTCACGATATAGCTTCTGTCTTGTGTATTTCATTTTCCACCATGCTTGCAGGTTTAATATCCAATTCGCTCACCGCGATTGATAATTATGTATATAGAAAGTTCTTGGCTGTATTGTTATAGCGATTTTCTGTTTTCCTGTTGCTTGTGATCACTATACTAACAATAATGCCTGGAAGCCAGACATCCATGTAGACATCTGAAGCCATTCAATGCATATTCGGAGCAGTTCAATTCACGTGGGTCCCATAAATCTGGATCCCTATGTTTCGGACATCCGCATCTCTTTCGCACATTGCTCTTGGACTAAATATAAATTATGCACTGTTTATTGAAATATATTCTACTCTTTGTAATAACGAACAGAAATTGGCAATTTTCACTTGTACTATCGTCAATTGGCACAACTGTAATAGATTGGTTGGAACAGTAAACAAATACCCATAAAAGTCCCCTCTGTTTTGTCCAATTCTTGACTCAAACTCAAAATTTATTTATTGCGTTTTAAGAAACAGGTCATTCTCTCACAATACATTAATCTAAAAACTGTCTTAAGTAAGAAATTGGAACAGAACATCTCATCACCAATAAACGTATTCGGGGGTGCTAGTGATCACCCCTGAAGAGCGCCCATGGTGAGCGTATCCGAACAGTTCATCTCGGCAATCAATGATTTGGACTTTTTCATAGAAAAGTTAACTCTTTCTTGGAAAAATATGGACCGTCCAGAACACTTTTAAATTTTGGTTGAAGTTGTTGGAAATTCAAAAAGCTTAGAATGATTTTAAAAGGTCGGGAAAACCACCAGGCAGCCTAATTATTAATTGTAAAATCCCATGTTACTTGTGACGTGTCTGCCCACAACATGAGTCAATTCCGCAAAGTAACGTGTACGTTATTTCGATGTGACCTCATTCTATTTCTGTGCACGTAGCACTCCTCGGCAGCAGAAATGCTACACACACAGCAGCTGTGCACAGCAGCTGTACACAGCAGCCCGTTTCTCCGGCCTCGGGTCGTAGAAAGATGATCAGAGCCGCTCATTTTGTTCAAAATATGTCGTTTAAGGTCTCCGTAAAAAATGAGCTTCGTTCGATATCGTTAGAGGCGTTAACAAAACACCAAAAATCACTTCAAAATTTAGCCTAAATTTTGAAGTGATTTTTGGTGTTTTGTTAACGCCTCTAACGATATCGAACGAAGCTCATTTTTTACGGAGACCTTAAACGACATATTTTGAACAAAATGAGCGGCTCCGATCATCTTTCTACGACCCGAGGCCGGAGAAACGGGCTGCTGTGCACAGCTGCTGTGCACGTAGCACTCCTCGGCAGGCAGGCCTAAAAGACCGGTAATGGTACCTTGGCCATTGGAGATTTGTCGTACTCTCTCCGTCCGGATTTGTTGGTCCATTTTGGGGATTCTAACTTTTTTTCTATTACTTTTTTAGTTTGTTAATTTTCTATTTTACCCCAATCCCTCCATTTTAATTTGACCACGAAATCGCGTGCAATGTAATTACAAAAAAAAATTATCAATATGGATCTTGTTTGATAGATCTCATTGAGAACTTTCATACAGTGCAAAAAAAATTCAAAAATGTAAACACGTTATTTAAAAAAAATTAGTTTTTGAGTTGTTATTTTAAGTTTTAGAAAATGGGCAAAAAAGTAAAAATTTTCATACATAAAAAAAAACTTTTGAAAATGGACAAACATTTTAGGACTTGAAAAAGTATGTTTATGGACCAACAAATCTGGACGGAGGGAGAATTATTAACTTCAGGGTCTCGAAATTAAGTGAGATACGCGCAAATTCGCTTGAACATCCGGTGTCACAAAAAAAAACTTGTGATATTAACCAGAGTTTATTCTTGTCTAGCCGATCAAACAAAAAAAAAAAAAAAAAAAAGAGGTTTTCAATCTTGTCCTGTCTTTCTTTCCTACATCAAATAATCCATTCTCATTGATTAAAAAATGTTCTTGATTAATTGCAATAGGGATGTAGACATAACATTCTCGGCTATCTCCGATCCGGTAAATAAAAAGCAACCTGTAATCAGGGACTCGGCACAAGAAAATATGACTTTCAATCACAATGATTGTCGGATCAAAAAATAAAAATAAAACGCAATGAATGTCAATAATAGAACTTTATGGCATGTCTTTCAAAAGCTATTCACACTTATTTGTCATTAGATTAGAAAGTAGATGAAAGTGGCTAAACCATAATTTCGATACCCTCAAAAAACAATTGGAGCAAGTAATTCGTAATATTAATGTGTTTTAAACCACATAATAATTTCGAGAAACAAAACAAATAACCAATCCAAAAATCGTAACCGGAAAATAACAACAAGATACAGAGAAAAACAATATTAGTAATAGTTTTTGCTTTACATTTTCATCAACCTTCGCTCTATGCTTTTACTTCGATCTCATTCGAGTAAAATTACAAAAAACAATTCACTTATGTTCAAACAAGTAGTTTGGAATAATAAGGCTAAACCGTTGTTTTTTTTTCAATAAATAATGACAGAAAATGAGTGTAACAGAGAGCTGCAAACGATTCGAGCAGCTGGCGAGCAGCTCGTGGCTTGGCTCGTTAAGGCTCTGCTGGGTTCGGCTCGACTCGATAAATAAATGAGTCGAGCTCGAGCTCGAGCTTGATTTTCAGGCTCGTCTAGTTAACGAGCTCGTTAAAGCTCGGCTCAGAAATTGAGTGCAAGTGTGTAAAAAATAATCGCGAAAATCAATTCTGGAAATATATGAAAATGAGTGGGTACGTTATTTAAAAGAATATAATGATTGGAGCCGGTGAAAAGTCGGCATTTTTTTTTAAAAACAAATTAGAATCAAATTGGGGCCAATATTAGCAAGAAGAGTTACAGTCAAAGTCGTTGCTGCCAAGAACGACCAATCAAATTTCAACGGGGATATTTCTCTCTTCTATTAGGGTATATTACAACAGCCTCCCCCAAGGCTTGCCTTACTGACAACTATACCCGTTATCTTCTGGAAATGATTGTCCCCTTCCTTGAGCTTGTGACTGCATTTCAATTTCCCCCTTCCTTCTTACAAAAACCAATGTTGTCAGCACTGTGTTTTTTTTAGAGATTCTTATTTTAATGATTCTCTCCCCTTTCTCTTCGTCTATCACATAAAGCTTATCGCCATTTAAACCTCTCCCTCCTTTTAACCACAACATTCACCTGTTTGACCCACCACTGGCCCATATCATTACCATTTACCCCATCGAATTCTCAACCAACTGTTGACCAAAATCCAAGAATTATATCGCTAGATGATGCCAGCAAAAAGAAAAGTATTTGTTCACTGTAATTTTTTAAGTAATGCAATACCAGTCAACTTTGAATGGAGAGAAAAATAGAGGTATTTACACTTGTGTGAGTTTTGTTAGTATTGATCTTGTTGTTTATTTGAGGTTTAGAATTGGAAAAGTCCATGGAAGTCGTGTTGTACATAGGGTTATTTAGAGGTATACCAACTTTAACTATTCTTATATTGTGAGATGTAGGAAAGATAGCATTGAATCCGATATAGGATTACTTAGCTTTTACAATACCCTAAACAATATTTAAACAACTTATTACTAAAATTTGAAAACGGAACATGTTTATATACTATTCACATGTTGTTGTATTGCCAATGGAGGAGATTCAAACATTAATTAAGTTGTGTTGGACTTTTGTTCGGTTGATTGACATCTAATAATGTAATTAAAATTATGATCTATTTTTAAGAACTAGGTTTTAATTGCTCAATTGTTGGAAACTCTTTTATTTAATATGGCTATATGTGTTGTATATAAACCTATATATGTGGGTATATACAGAAATGTATACGTATGAATTTGTGAGGCCATTGATTGATGAAGAGAGGTATTATGATGTTGGTTCTTTATCCCCGACACCCCTTTTCCTAAAATATAATCATTAAGACTTCGTGTTACTTTCGTTGGCGGAGTATTGCTTGGGAGTTATGGTGGATTTGATTGGACAAATTGTGCTGGGGGTTCAAGTTATGAGGATATTTCTGTTGAAGGGAGTTGATGCAGTGTGCTAAGGCTTAGTAAAGGGAGCACATGGTTGTGTGTTTTCCTTTTTTGTTGGTGATAGTTCTTGTTTGAGGGGCTATAAATTAGGGAGAGGAGAGTAGAGGACGATGGAGACCAGTTGATTCTGTAAGGACATGACCGTCACTACACCTTTTCAACCCTCGTTCTGGGAAAGAAAAAAAAAAGAAAAAACTAAGACAAGGGGGTCAATGTAAATTCTCATAGGTCAAGGGGGGGTCTGTCTTCAAGGCAAACCTCAAGGTAAGTTGACGCAATTTTATTTTGTCAATGTGATTATTTCTACCCAACCGCCGGGTAATTTGATCCCTGCCCGTTTGATGCTAAAACCATCAATCGGTAAGTATAAATCGTGTTGCTTTCTCTGTACATGAAAACGACAAGAGAGAGAGAGAGAGAGAGAGAGAGAGAGAGAGAGAGTCAGCTTCAGCCTTCGGTTGTTTAATGCCCAGAGACATATTTCTCTCTCTCTGAAACTTCCGATCTGAAGTTTCACTCGTCGAAGGCAAGTTCTCCTTCCATGAATTATTCTCTTCCACGTGAATTGATTGTTGAATTGGGATTATATGTCAAGTTTCTGGAGTTTTCTTTGCGGTTTAATTGGATTGATAAATTCAGCTGAATTCTCTGTGTCGTGTTTATGATGGTTCTTTTTTTGGCTTTCAGCATGAGTTTTAGGCTGTTAGATAGATTCTGTATCGATTTCAGTTTGCCCTCTTTGTAATCCATTTTGACCTAATTCACAAATTAAACGTGATGCCTTGCTCAAGAACTTACGAGATTGTGATACGGTTTACACGGCCTTTCAGATAACAATTTCCCCCTGAGGCTCTGTTTGGAGGTTGGATAATGAAATAGGAATTCTTATTTGTATTCATTTTTGTGTGGGTAGTCATAAAAACGACGGATACTTGTGTTATATTTCTCTATTCTGTGTATTTGGTTCAATAACCAATTGGGATTAACCGGAAGCATTTGCTCATTTGCTGGCTTATTGGGTGGGCTAAGGTATTTTAAAAAACCACTTATTTTCTAAATGCTACTCCTCAATTGAAAGCACTGTTAGGAAACTATGCAGTTGGAACGAAGAAAAATTGCTTTTCCCTTGTAGCGCCAAATACTATTGCAATTATTTTCAGGAATACTTTAGACTCATCATGTGATGACATATGCAGGCTGTAGTGTAATGTCAGTGGTTAAGTCTGTTGTCATTAGTTGTGCAAGTGTAGCGTACCTGAATAAGATCTGGATTGAATAGTTGATGGGATAACACAAAATTTGAAGTCCTCTTTTTGTTTATGTGAAGCAGGTAGTTTGGAGGCTGGTTGTGTAACTGGAAACCTCGATCTTCGGACATCTCAGCGTTAGTGCACATGGAACCAAGTAATCGACTAAATTCCCATTTTCATAATTTGCTTGTTTTTGTGCCCTGAGTAGAAACTGATTTTCAGTTCATTTTCCTCCTCCTCCTCTCATCGCACCTCTGACTATCACCAAGCATCACCTATACAATAGATATACAAGTATATAACAAGCATTATGATCAGAAAATCCAGAACGTGTATATTAGCAAGATTATTACTAGTTTCTAGAATTCTTTCCCCCCATGTTGAACTGCCTTTCCACTAATTCTGGTTAATTGATTGTGATTCTGCAAACATCTGTGAGAATGTGAAACCCTTTGGTTTCAATTACAGAAAGAAAAACTTTAGCTAGGTGATTTTGTGCTAATTTATAAAAGGTAAATCTCAAATTATCTTTCCATGTTAACACCAAACTAAAGTTGGTCCTGCATTGTTGTGTAGACAAGCTACCTGAATATTCTCTCAACCAACCACTAGTAGAGAGAGAGAACAAAAAGGAGCTTGTAAGTTGTAAGTTCTCTTCCACATTTGATTATTCTGCTGTCCACCTTGTTACTTCGAGCAATTACTAACCGTCCATTTTCAAGCCATGATGAAGTTTTTTTAACTAAGTCTTTTTATGCACCAATAACAATTGAGAAAACAAATGAAAGAGCCTGACAAGAATGTCACAAGAGATCTTCTAATGATTCATGTTATTCTTTGGATTTCTTTCAGTTATTGTCTAAAAGACGAAGCTTTACGATTAAATCCGGTATTTTGCTGCAGTTGAGCCACATAGTTAGGATTTGCACTTAGGCAGTAGCTATGTACCCTCTAGTTACCTTCCAAGAGTTTTTTTTTTTTTTTTTTGGAAATTGATTTGGGTCTCTAGGCCTGCCCTCTCTGATGCCTTTTGGCTTTGATTTGAGGGCATGTTTCTGCAACAAAACAAAACGTCCTTGTAGCTCCTCGGTTCTTGGAGGTTTAGGGGGCCACTATTTCAGTGGTATTCTGATAGCAGCCACTTTGTGCATATTGCCAAAGGTTAGGTTTGTCTTCAATCATCCCCCGCCCGTACCCCCAATGATTGGAGACTAGATGGGTTCTGTTATTGTTGTTGTTTTTGGAGCTGAAGAGGGTGTCCTGAATTACTGTGAAGCCACTCTAGGTACATTTAGTTCCCTGTCCCACTCATACCGGTTTATTATCTGGCCTACATCCTGGGCCTGGGGTAACAACTTTAGAGGGGAGGAAGGAATGTAATTAACTACTGATCTACCCCTTTGTGAGCCTGAGACCTTTCGAAGAAAAGCACTAGGCCCTGGCCACTAGCCTAGCCCATTGGTAAACCTTCTGAGATTGTTAAATGATGTCCATGACATTGTTGGATTCTATAAATTTCTTACGTAATGGTAGTTATTGCAATTTCTGTGTAACATTTCGTTCTCCCTAGTAATTCTGTGGTGAACTGATTCTTGCATATGCTTGTCTTTGGTAGATAAGTTATGCAGTTGGAATTAGGATTAGGGTAAGAGAAAATAAGAGAAAAAGACAAGTAAGAAATAGCCTCTTATGTCCTAATGACTATAAATTGGACCTTCTTCATGTCGCAGATGCTACTTTTGAGGAGGCACAAGGTTTGAGAGATGTTGAATTGGTGAAACCAGTTTCTGATAAACACTTTTTGAGACCTTCAGCACGACACCATTCACTATCTAAAGGTAGTAATCCTGTTTGGACGTGATTGGTATTGTTTCACTTATTTTTATGCTTACCTGCAAATTCATTGTGCTTGGTTTCATCCAATAGTAAATCAGACATTTTCCACGTAAATCCCCTTATTTGCTTATTTCGCGGGCTGTTTGGCGTTCTTAGGATTATTTAGTTGGAAATTGGTCTAAACATTTAGCCACCAACTTCTGAAACACCCCCCTTTCATTCTTCACTATTCATTTCCTTCATACTTTATCACGTTGTCATATTTCAATATTAAGCGATTCTATTCCTACAAAACCAGTTCCTTTTTTATATCATAACTATAACGGGTTGCAGTGGTGATGGACCATTGGCTTTGCGATACATGTTATGCCACCTTTTGTTATAGGAAAACTGTTGCAAGAAGCTGATCTTTTTAGCGAGCAAATGCTTATGATACTGAACTATTCTTGTGCTGGCAGGGCAAGCAACAAAAACTGCAGACCCTGAGAAAGGCAAGTATACCCTTATTAGAGATGCAGAGGACTTCCAGCCAGGGACTTTTGACAAGCCCCTTCCTTGCTTTGGTTGTGGGATAGGATGGTTTTCGTGAGTATTCTCCGTTACTTCCTCCATCCCCTCCATTTTCCCTTACCTAATGGATTTTATCTTTTGTTTCCAGTTTTCTGGTAGGCTTTGCGTTCCCACTTATGTGGTACTATGCCACGATTCTCTACTTCGGAAACTACTACCGAAAGGACCCCAGAGAACGAGCTGGCCTTGCTGCTTCCGCAGTATGTGTAAGTTCTCTCTCTCTCTCTCTCTCTCTCTCTCTCTCTCTCTCTCTCTCTCAGTATATCTTTTTCAACATATGTATGTATATATACATGTATCTGTCAATGTATGTCACTCTCACACATACACTCACTTACAACTGGGAAAGCATCCAGAAGAATTACTATCGGATTCTTCTGTTCCTTTGTTTTCGACTTTCTAGTAGAAACACTAGTTACACAAGCTAATTGGCCGTTGAACACTTGATTGCTTGTTGCAGGCAATGGCATGTACAGTTGTATTGTTGATCGTAGCAATTGTTCTACTCTAGCTTGTCTTTCTCTCTGTCAAATTTGCTATCATCTTCACACCCCTGTGCCCATCCATGAAGGAGTTGCATATATAAAGGCTGTTAGCAAGTCAATTCCTTTAGGGGGAGGGCATTTTGCGTCAAGGCAAAAGGCAATCTGAATTGGGAAAGAGAGGTGCTTTGTACAAGGATTTTCAGTACAGAAAAAGTGAAGTTAAAATGTTTGAGATATTTCAAACCATTGAAAATACTTATTACACAATTTATTTTGTTTTGTTGTGGTCATGAACAAGAAATGCCCTCTCTCTTGGGTAGGGTAATGTGTACACACTACACAGATGGAAAATGTTTCATTTGACATTGCCATTGTACATTGTTTCTTCTTACAGTTCTTGACCTGGGTCTTACTAGGTTCGTTGGAGTATTTTGTTTTTAGTGCCGTAAGATATCAGGGTGAAAAGATTTTAGTGAAACATGTTCTGAAGAACCAAAAAAAGACACGAAAACTCTCATTTGATTAAATCCACCAAATTAGCGTCTGTGGTAACTTGATTTGTGTGATATTAGGGGAAGAGGATTACGATTGTATCGAGAATGGAAATGAAAAGTAGGGAAAAGTACGAATCAAAATTTACCTCTAGTTTTTGTTCAGGTGCGAAACTGATGGTAGCTGTTTGTTCATGTGCTAAACAGATGGTACCTAAGAGCGTCTCCAGCCCTTACCCTTTTCCCCCCAAATTTGGAGTAAGATTTTAGTTAAAAACTCAATTTGGGTAGGAGCATCTCTAATGGAAAACCCTAATTTTGACCCAATTTTGTTATTTTTTAAAATATCCAATGCCATATATGTAAATAAGAGTGAGGAGATGGTCAACTCTGGCGGAGCTCAGCAGCTTTGGAGAACTCCGGCAACAAATCAAAAGGGCTTAGGTTGCTTTGACAAAGCTCCGGTGAAGATCCAGTGACTGGCGAAAATGGTTTATGTTGCTTTGGCGAAGTTTTGACGACTGATCACAAGGGTGTGGGTTGCTCCGACGAAGATTTAGCAAATTTCTGGCGGTTCCTTCGACAAATGTCTCTCTTCCTCTCAAACTAGCCGTTGGAAAAATGGGGAGGGTTTTTGGTTGCCCCTCATTTGAGGAAAGAAAATGAGTAAAAGCCGAAATGAATACACATTTGGGGCATGTGTCAGAGATGTTTTTCTGTTGTTTTTACCCAATTTGGAATAAGGAAATAGGCAAAACTCATTTTGGCAAGATAAATGGGTATGCATTAGAGCTGATTTTTTATTTTTTATTTTTTATCCTTATACCTAAAAAGGGGTTTAAGTAAAGAAATTAGTCAAGATCGGATATGATGTTAATTAACAATACAGGCAAGAGAGTTTTCCTCTTTCTTAAGAAATATGTGCTACCGTTGACATTCGTCTCTCCCTTGACTATTGTAACTGGTTGGTCCACTTTAGCCTTTTGCGGCTAGACAAGTAGTGAGTCTCAAGGAGAGACCTAATTATGTCCCGTTTGCATTTGGCTAGGGTTCTCACTTGATTTTGTAAGATTATATAGTAGTAATATTCTTAAATATTCCAGTTATGCCTAATAAAGATATGATAGTGTTCAAATAAAATTTCTTAGAATTTACTTCATGAGGATATTTGCTTGACCTATTTTTAAAGTATTAACTTTCAGACCATCTTTTTGTGCAAACACACACGTATGATAAAAAAAAAATCCTTTTATTATAAGATGGAGTTACTTCTATAGTCATCAATTTGTTATTTTACTAATTTAATTGCCCCCATTAATGCAAATTTCTAAATGCGTCCCTGGTAGTGACCACCTTATTCTTGTGAGTATAGTGGCTTTGGCTATATAAATATTCAATGCAACTCTAACATGGCATAGCACTTATGTTCCTTTTTGAAAAATCATAGCACTTAAGTAGAGGGTGTTTGGATACCTCATTATCCCATTTTGATTTTCTCTTTTTTCACTTCTAGTTTTTTTGTCATTGTTAACTAATAAAAAAGAGTTAAGGAAAAATACATTATTGAGCAAGAACTAAGCTTGCACTGCTCACATTTGGCACAACCCACGAATACAAGTTGCCAACCTTGCAAACTAAAATATTGGCACAGCCCACGAATGTAAGATGCCAACCTTGCAAACTAAACATTGTCACAAGAGGCATAAAACATTCTCTTTCCACCCACCAAAAATCATTTGATCCATCACCAAAAATCATAACAACAATATTGCAAACATATACTTGAAAACATAAGGAGATTTTTCAAAAACAGTGATAATCACACAACACATTTGAAAAACACAACATTTCAATTTATTATAAAACCTGTACATTCTCACCTGCCACAATAGAACCAACTCCACTATTGACTTAACCTCTACGCACCGAAGGCGTAACCATGACCATCCTTACGATATCACCACCTATAATGCCAATTACTTAACACCCATACGACTCACTACCAAAGTTCAGCCCCAAATGCAAGTGAAATGCATGAAAATGCATCCTACGACCTAATTGTGCTGTGCTTTATGAATTTTCAGAATTAATCTATTTATCCGATTCCCACGAAATTTTTACCACAACCTCCAGACTCATACTTACTCATCATATCCAAAAATTCAGAATTTTCTGAGCTCTTTAACTATTTTTAAACAACCTCCAAACAGACCCAGAACTTGTTGACAATTCCCCAAAACAGATTTTTCTCCAACTTCAAACTAAAAACTGATAATTTCTGGAAGGAATTAGAGCACAACCCATACATACTTTCGAAGATATGCAGGTCTAGTTTCAGAATCAATAGACGGTGTACAAATCGGATACCCAAGCTAAGAGTTATAACCATTTTCCCAAGATGTGTCTATGTTGTCTGCACAGACACGAATTTGACAGCAGATTGGTGTATGAATTTTCATATTTTCTGTACTTCGAATTAAACTCTGAAAATTTTACATAACACAAAGAACATCCATGGCTAGCTACTGTAAACATTTCATAAATTTCCGACTTCAGGAATCATATCTCAAAATTCACCAAAAACCATGGCAGATTTGATTTCATAAAACCTATCAGTGAACCCCCTCACCTTCCTTCCACGAATTTTGTTAAAACAAACCCCGGATCACTCTTATGAGATGCAAAATACTTGTTTAACTTGTAAAAGAATAACATAAGGCAGCCCAAAAGAAGGAAAAGAAATAAAAATCTTCTCCTATTGACTTGGAGTCAATAGAGATGAGGTGTCCCATGTATCCAAAATTTTCCACAAGTGATAAATGAGAATAAAGGGGACTATCCCCCCTTGCTTACTACGTCCCACCTTTTTTTTTTTTCCTAGGTTCTTTTCTTTTTCCTTAATCCACAAGGTAAACAAATAAATGAAGACCAAGCACATGCTTATTAAAATGGGTGTCACAGCCGCCGCTACCACTTCCGCTGGCGGCATGATTTACGGCGAGGGAAAGATCCCTATCCAACGCTTGGCGCTAAGGCAGCGTCCCGTAAATCCTCGATCTAATTGCTGAAGCAATTCGAAAAAGAAGGTATGAATCAAGCACATACCAATATCCGGAAGTACTGTTCTTTTGCCCGGACTCTTTAAAAAGAATTCTAGATAAATTGACGGGCTCAAGATACTTGCGTGGGACTTCGAAATGGGTCTCACACACATGTTGTACAAACGTTGTACCCAAAAGTGTTGTACCATAGCAAGTTTATACTAGTACTGTAGTACACAAGCTAATCTCAGCCGTCTATCCAGGTGTCCTAGAATCTAATCCTTGCTGTCCATCATTCCCCAGTGGAAGCCAAAACCCAGAAGTGCCCTACTCCGTCGTTGTCTTCTACTCTCTCTCTCTCTATATATATATATATACACACACACAGACACAGACACATATATCTATATATCTCCATGCTGGGACGATTCACTGCAAACAATGCAAACAGTTTCATAAATGTATCTCACTCGCTCATCTCACTAAGAATGCAACATCTCAGTTAAGGTGAGGTCATCTTCTTCTGAAAATTAGGGCTTGCAGAAAGTTTCCTTCACTCTCTCTCTAGGGTTCTACCAATTCCACCACAGCCAATGAAGCTAGCCGGACTCAAATCTATCGAAAACGCCCACGACGACTCCGTATGGGCAGCCACGTGGGTCCCAGCCACCGACGAACGGCCGCCGCTCCTCCTCACTGGTTCGCTAGACGAGACGGTGAGGCTGTGGAGCTCCGACGAGCTCACCTGCCAGGCCACCAACACCGGCCACTGCCTCGGCGTCGTCTCCGTCGCCGCTCATCCCTCCGGCGTCATAGCCGCCTCCGCCTCCCTCGACAGCTTCGTGCGAGTATTCGATGTCGACCAAAATAACACCATTGCTACGCTCGAAGCCCCGCCCTCTGAAGTTTGGCAAATGCAATTCGACCCCAAGGTAATTCGGAAATTCATCACGTGTGTATGTTCCCAAATTTACTTGTATAGAACATAGTGTTAGATTGTTTATGGATGCCTACAATCTTAGGAGGTAGATAATTGATGTTTTTTTTTTAACAAAACACATATTGGATGGGCTGGTAAACTACTGTCGTTTTGAAGAAATTTTAAAACTTGGTGTCGTTTTGAAGAACTTTTAAAACGTGCGGTAGGGCTGTTGTCCTGGGCTCGTCCGGCCCTGGTTCCATCCTTGTGTTGAAGTTTTGATAACTTAGATGTCCTAGCGAGCTTATGCGGACCTCGACTAACTCTGGGTCCAGTTCCACCGTTTGCTAGCGGGTCCAATTAAAGCCGGGTTAAGACCTGTATATAGACTTGCCCAGAGGAGTGATAGCACCTAGGAGGTTTAGACCTTAGAAAGGAACAAATTATAGTTTTTGGGAATTAATGTACAGTCATATCCGTTAGGAAATGATCAAGAGATACACCCATTGAGAAAGACAACTTTTGGAGATAATTATTCCTTGATGGTAGGAAAGTGTTGCCTATAAATAGTGCACACAGAGGGTCCCTGGCCTAACCCGAATAAGAAAAAGCTTGTATTTCCATCAATAGGGTTCATTACGTGGGTCTTAGGTTAGAAGATCTCTCTGATTTGTTCTATCACTCGAACAATAATGGATGAAGGTACGATTTCAAGTTTCTGCTGCGCTCACAGGTATTATCAATTTCTTTCATATCTCTGCAGCCTTATGGAGGGAGTGGAGTTTAGCATCTGTTGAAGTTTCGGTGACATCCTCAATTTGGATTGTCCTTTGGTTTTAGCTATTTTAGATGTGATGACTTAGAATTTGGAAAGATCATTGATTTTGTTTAGTGTTTGCTGGGGAAATGGTGTTGGTATTTTCATATCAACAGTTGGATAATTTACCAGCCAACAGTGGGTGTGTGCTTTATTAGGTGAATATTTGCAATTTCTAACATAGCAGCTTTGTTTTATTGTTAACTAAGTTTTGACCTAGCTGGATGTTGAATTTTGCGTTAGTGAACTGTGAAGAGTAAAGACTGTGGTATGCCATTTAAATGTTGGTAGAGGATCGTTAATTGTGCATTAACAACAGTTAAAGACGGAGATATTTCATGTAAACCTTTGTTGAGGACGATCTTCTCTTTGTTAATCTTGTACCAATTCATCGTTCTTCCCCCCCGATTTGGGACACTTGTGCCTGAAAACTGTTTAGGTCTATGCACTAATTAATTTACTTCCATGAGTTCAATTTCTTTCTAGAGGTCGTGAGTATTGTATTTTTCAGGTTTCTTGTTTGTGTCACATTGTCGCCCAATGTTGGATTAGGGATTTTAGGTGAACGCAGTGATCAAATTCTTTTTGTTATTGTACTTTATGGATAGCTGAGTAAATGCATTGCATTTAGACTCCCATGTATGTAGGGGTGAAGGATGATAAGAAAGGCATGCTGGCTCCTAAAGAGTGAGTTACATGAGATGTTTGAGCATGCCATATGCAATCACTAACCCTTTTGAGAACCCGCAGCCAACTCCAGCTTCATTTCTTGCAAAAAACCAGAGCCAGGCTCGTCCCTCTCTCAGTTACACATATGAACTATAGAACTCTCTTTGGCGTTGAGTATGCCTGTATTCTTTAATCAATTTTCTCCACAATTATGTGCATGACAGCACGAGTGTGGTACAAGGCCATACGCCTGCCCAGCTGTGATCTTCAATTATCATTTTTTCCTTCTAATCACTTTTCTTTTGCTGGCTTTGAATCTTGCTTTGCTTTTGGATTGTCAGTACACAGAATGTTCAAGCGTGAATTGGGGTTTCAATGTAACTCGAGTCTAACCAACTATTAGCTCAGGCTGGTATTTGTCTAGAAATTTCATTCGACAGGTTGGGCTTGGTCAAGCTCTGATCCACCTCAGGACGGGTCTGGTAGTTAGCAAGTTAGGTAGTTACATTGGATTGCAAGTTCTGGTATAAACTAATTCGATTTTGTTAGGGCACTCATTGGGAGACATGTTGTTATTTGCACTCATAGTGATTATTAACAAACTTTGATTTATTTTTCCTACTTCTCTTCACAGTAATTTGGAAACTAATCTCTATTACTGCAGAAAATATTTTCGTCAAGCTTGTTTTAAAAGAAACCAACTCATGTACGCTCTTCCTCGCCTCACGGTTCAAGACACGAAAAATCCGATGTATTTGTTAGCGAACAAATCACAAAGGTTATCTGATACTTGAAATCTAACCAGTAGTTTCAAATCGTGAAAAGAACGTGATTAGGTTCATATCCAAAACCACTAAATTAAATGAAAATGAGGTAAGACGATTAGTCAATGAGATCATGCATTAGGAAAAACAAACCAAGAGTTTGCATCTAATTACTACAAAACAAGAGGTTTCATCCTCAGCCTTAGTTCAAATGACTAGCCGCTCATGGAGTCAAAATATATAATCATGTGACAAATAAACTCCATTGAATAAATAAATCATACACGAGATGGAAAAAAGTTTTGCAGGCATTTTTTTCCTATTGGTCTTTGTCTTCTGTTCCCAACCGTGTATCCCTCTTCAAAACCGTGGTGTTGTCCGATATAATTTATTCCGCCGCACAAGAGTCTCTTCTGTTTCGTGGTATCTTTTTTTATAAGCCTCCAAATGGTTGCCGTAAGTCGGAATAATTCTTCCCAAAAACCATGATAGTACGGCCTCTCTCAAATCCCATTGCCTGATCCTTTCTTTCCTTGTACGCTGAAAATTTCCCAAGGAAACACACATATTTCCTTGCCAAAATTCTATTAAGGGAAGTACTTGATCATTCCCCAAGGTTTACCTTTCTTTAGAATTCTACCCAAAGCTATCCAATATGCCCGTATGTATCTATTTTAGTTTAAAAGGTAAAATTCCTTTTGGCCCAACTCAAATCCCTTTTGCAATCAAAGTCAAGATGATTTCTTTCCTTTCTCAACTTATTCTTCCACCATTGTGTTGCATAGACCATGTGCCAATATGTTTGGCTTGTAATTGATTGCCGTGATAGCTATTGCATGTACCCCTCGAGTTAATTTGACCACAGGGTTCGCTCTTTTTATGTCAAAGCCTCCAAATGTCATTTGATCACGGGCTTTGCTTTGGCACCAAGTAAAATTGACATCTGCACTTCTTGAATTCGACGGCCGAAACATTAGTTGTTATTGTCTTTTTCTTGCAAATTAATAATTCAATGTAAATTACCAAAAAGATAACAATAATATCTAATTAAGCTCGATAAAGGACTAACAATATGTGATACAGGGACTCTGTGTGTCAATATTTTGGGCTTATCGAAAAACAAAAACAGAATCTGCATTAAACGCAACAACTGCCCAAATACAAAATAGTTCTCAAGCATTGAAAGCCTTATCCTTTTTCAAAAGAATGATTAAAATACTAGTCACATTCTTAAAGGGGGTAAGATTCATACCTGCAATACGAGATTGAAAAGTATTTTATTGTAAGATCAGTTTTTACTCCGAACTTGCATCACCATTTTTCGGATTACTGGATTAGGGTAAGTGTGGATGCAATAGGGAGGGATTAGGGTTAGGGTTAGGGTGGGAGAATTTGTAGGAGAGACGGTGGAATGGAGGGAATTTTTCCGTTATTTTGTCCACAGATTATTTGGGCATCCCATTTTGATGCGGGTCCAGATTTTGAATTTATTGTTTAGGAAAACAAACTGGGTTTGAGGCGATAGGGGAAGCCTTTGCCAATCAAGGGCAAAATGGTCTTTAAGCCCTCTCTTTTACGGAAGCCATCTGGTTCTGCATTTCCAATAGTTAAAGGGGCGTTAAGTGCCGAAATTTAAATTTTAAGGGGGCAAAGTGGCTCTGAGTGATAGTTTGAGGGGGTTAACTGTAATTTACCCTAATAAATACTTGTTATCTAAAGTGATTCCCGCGGGAGTTGTGCATTTGAGCGATTCGAGATATTCCAAAATTCTAATATCCAGGGTTGATTCATTTCTGCTTATGCACTCAGCTGCGACAATCCTCTAGATGAAAGTGAGATTGAGAAGGGGTTAAATAACTTAATTACATAAGTTAGATCCTCCTCCTTGATTTTGTTAAACTACAAGTGTCTGTAGTGGATAATTGCCATCCTCCTCATCGTCTGGGCCTTAGCTTGGTTGTTCTACTTGTTATCTTCAGATTTTTTGAAGCATCCCAGGATTCTGCGTATGTAGATGCTTAATCAGGCAAATGAATTGAAACATGATGTATGTGGATGATTGTCTAGTGCCATGTATATGGTTTGTGTAGTAGACAATAATAATATCTGGATATTGGCCTATTTCACAGCAGGAAGCTATAATGGTTAAACACCCTTTATCAAGGTTATGTTTCCTATGTTATTTTGAGTTTGATATATGTACAAGGCCACCTGTCAATTTGTGCAATCGATCAGGAATGGATTTTGGATCCATGGGCTACATAATAGAAGTGATAGGAGGTTGTTTAGGGGTTGAAGATTGTGTACTTTGGTTATGCTTAATATTGGCAGATGAGAAATGGATAATTTGGAAAGTATTAAAGCTTGGAATCAGGAGATAGTGTTGAAGTTGCCCATGTTTAGGCAATGTTAGATGATGCTTGTTCACTCTTGGGAATCAGGTTATGTAGCATGACAATGTAATATGTTCCAAGTATCCAGAAGAGTTAGTGAGGACGATGTGATTGAGGGTTTGTAAAGTACAATACGTGATCTCTCTTTCAAGACACAATATCTTGTTAACTGAAAGACTATACGGTGGAGCCATGCGGACAGACGTTCATCCCCTGCCTGGTGGGCATATGTTTGATGTATTGCTAAGATTACCTATGTTGAGTGGCTTGCAAGTTCTGATTTAGTTTTGTGACTTTTGCCACAATCTGGCCTTTGAAGCATCCATAACTGTCTTTATTTATTTGCTTCCTTCGAATATTTTTGCCCATCAAACGATTGGCTGTGTCTGAATGGCTAAAGAAGTTGATCAAAATTTTGACTTGAGGGGAAAAAAAAATTTGTTCTTTTGGCAGCTTACCCACTGTGTGTTACTTTTTTCAGGGAACCACTCTAGCAGTAGCTGGTGGGGGCAGTGCATCCGTCAAACTGTGGGACACAGCTGAATGGAAGCTGATTGCCTCCTTATCAATCCCTCGCCCGGAAGGATTAAAGCCCTCCGACAAAAGCGGGAACAAGAAGTTTGTCCTGTCGGTTGCATGGAGCCCAGATGGAAGACAACTCGCTTGTGGCTCAATGGACGGCACCATCTCTATTTTTGATGTTCCTCGCGCCAAATTCCTCCACCATTTGGAAGGCCACTTCATGCCCGTCCGTTCCCTTGTGTACTCGCCCGTTGATGCGCGGATCCTCTTTTCTGGCTCAGACGATGCCCACGTCCACGTGTACGACACGGAGGGAAAGAGTTTGATTAATGCCATGTCGGGTCACGCCAGCTGGGTCTTGAGTGTGGATGCGAGTCCAGATGGGGCGGCAATTGCGACAGGCTCAAGTGACAAGACTGTGAGGCTGTGGGATCTCAAAATGAGGGCGGCTGTGCAGACACTGAGCAGCCATACGGATCAGGTCTGGGCAGTGGCGTTTCGGCCACCCGGCGGCCCTGGCGTTCGGGCCGGCCGACTCGCTAGCGTGTCGGATGATAAGAGCATATCGCTGTATGATTACTCTTGATTTAGGTAATTTGTATTGTTACCGATGGTATTCAAGATTCTGTTTTTTTTTTGTTTTGTTTCGGAATTTGTTCTTGCTTTCTTTTCATCGTTTACCTGATAATGTATCAAAGATTATAGTTCAGTTTCAAAACTGGTTTCAATTTCATCATCTACTTCTAATCTGGAGAAACATTGAAGAGTTGAGTTACCTTGGATTTGAGCAATTTGACTTCTCCAAAGGGTTTTTTACAAGAGCCACAGCTTTGTAGTAAGCACAGCTCCACATCATATTATTACCCTATAACCAAGACTGCTCTAGAAGGGATAAAAAACCCTAATGACAGAAATGCACCAAGTGAGGTAAATTATTAAGTGTTGATACTATATGGCACTGTATCGTGGGGTATTATTGACATACCCATTGTTTTACTTCGTAAACGATGTAGGACTGAGTATTCAATAATTTCGTTCGTGTGACTCAATTTGACTGGTTACGTCGATATCTGCGACCTATGAGAAAAGTCTTTAACTGCTACTGTAATCTATTTTGAACGCTTCTACGCAACCGGACGGAATCTTTGTTTTTAATACACCGTCGCGTGGTACCTCATGTCCCTCTAAACTATTAAGTGATGTGAGATCGGTGTCCACGTCCGCATCCTCCTCCACCTCATATTTATCATTTACGTGGCTCTAGATCTACATGTGGTAGTGGTAGAGTTTGATGTACCATACGGCGGTGACTCGGGAGCACTGAATAATTCGTCCGAGGAGACAATTCTTTACTACAATTGAACAGTGGATTATTAAGGTTTGAAAACTCTAAAAACTTTTAGTCGCCACTTTTTATTTTTTTATTTTTATGTTTTAAATTACTCTTATCGAATTAAAGAAAAATTAATGCCACAAATGTATACAACATTTTACAAAAGCTTACAGGCTCTCATCAAGGGCGTGCTGGAGAGCACTCTCTGGGGAGCGGCCCTGGTGAGAGTGTGCGCATATCTGTATATGTGTTTACCTTTTTATTATTATTATTTTTATTTTAAGAAAGAATTGTGCATTACTCCGTATTAGTTTAGATAAGATGGTCCAAATGCACATACAAGTGTTCTCTCCCTAAAATATAGGCAAAATGTATGTGTGGAACCTTGGGGGGGGGGGGGGGGGGGGTGCCGTGCATGGGATGCACAGCACTGTGCTGTGCAGCCATGGAGCGGCGGCTCCGGCCTCTTTCCGACGATCGGAGAAGTTCACTGCGTAGAGTTCGTCGAGTACTACAAGTGTACCAAAAATCAACTCGATTAGATATCTTTAAGTGCCTCATCGGAACACAAATAACTTAAAAATAAATGGAACACAAATGGATACAAACACGGGATCAAAACCACTTTTTACGTTATTTGTGTTCCGATGAGGCATTTAAAGATATTCGATCGATTTGATTTTTGGCACACTTGTAGTACTCGACGAGCTCTACGCGTTGAACATCTCCGATTGTCAGAAAGATGCCGGCGCGCTCACGCCATGAGGCTGCACAGCATGGTGCTGTGCATTGGGGTGCACAGCACCCCCCAGGTTCCGTATGTGTGACAGCAAAACGTTCGGCAGTATCCGATTTAATGACGCATTAAATGTAAAACATATTTCCCCAGTTCCAGAGTAAATTTAAATTCAAACTCCTGTTAAATTACAAACTTGTCCTGGATTAACCAAATACATGCCCAAAAACTGACCTCAAAGTTGGATATAATAACGAAATTGGCTTTCCCTCCCTACTTCCTATGTTTTTTTTTTTTTTTTTTGTGGTTTGAATCATCTCAATTCTCGAGGTAGAAAACGTCATATAAAACCTCACAAAGTCTAATTATTTACCTATGTTATTATTGAAACAAATTAAATGGCTAGTAAAATCAAAACGCAGTAACATTGTAGTACTATCTTGTAGTAATTTAAAAAAAAAAAAACTAAATTCAAATTATTTTACATAAACCATACATAGAGAAGGAGGTGACATGACAACTAATAATGCAGGCCGAACTATAAAATGGATAGAAAATCTTTAACATGCCATTGAGCAAATCCCCGATAAAAAATAATTCTACACATACATTATTGAGAAAATTATTAAATAATGCATTCGGCCTCTGAATATTTTTACCCTGTTTTCATTTGTCTCCGTTAACTTTGGCTTTCCGATTTGACCCTTTGACAATTGAATTTTCGTTCACGTGACCGAATTTTTAACTTACAACGGTAAAAAAACGTACTGTATTAATGGTATTCCATTAATCAGACAAAAAAAACTAAAAATACAGTATTAGCAGGATGAGTGCTAATTACAGAATCAGCCCCTCTAATTGTCCGTTTTCGGGAAAAATAAGGGAACGGACGGTGGTGCACCGGCAGGCGTCGGAGACCCACATGTGGGTCCCAAAAAGAAAATCCGAACCGTTAGATCATCTTAAAATTGTTTTCCGAGGGGCCCTCCTCGAGAATAGAGACAATCGGACTGCCCTAAGTGCTTGATCCAAAATCACCCCATTTCATCCAATTTTTTGTGGATGAAATGGGGTGATTTTGGATCAAGCACTTAGGGTAGTCCGATTGTCTCGATTCTGGCTTAGGCCCCCTTGGAAAATAATTTTAAGATGATCTAACGGTTCAGATTTTCCGTTTGGGACCCAGAAGTGGGTCCCCGACACTGATCGGTGCACCACCGTCGGTGCATATAGAAGAGTTCGTCGGTTTTGGAGACGAGAGCCGCTTATTACCTTATGTGTGGAGCCCACAACTTGTCCTAACCAGCCACCCCAAATCCCCAGCTGACCAAAAGCCGAAAATATTAGACAGACAGAGAGAGAGAGACGCAAATATAGAGAGAGAAACATACGCAAATATAGAGAGAGAGAGAGAGAGAAACAGACGCAAAAACCTGATTTCGTAAGTGTAACTCATCTGAGAGAACGAGAAGACACGTTTTCACCTCTGAATTTTCTCGAGGCCTTCGAGTCTCTATTTCGCTCCGATCTGACTCACTGAGTCTCAGTTCTCGCCGTCCCGTTCTCTGTTCTTGATGAGTTGAAGAGAAGGGGAGATCGACTCTTGGAACTCGTCGATGGTAAGTCGAAGAAACGAAGCGATTTTGTTGTTCTCTGTTTTGTTTGATTTTTTCAATTGGTTGAGTCAAATCTGTTCAACTCAAGAGTCCACATTTAACTGCTGTTCGTATTTGAGAAACGGAAACTTTTTTGTTTAATTTTTATTGTATTTGGACATTAATAAGGTAGTTTTGATAATTAGTAGACGGAAAAGACTTATGTTGAATCGTATTTTGGTGTGTGGTTTGTTTGCTCCAATAGATATTGGTGTAGAGATATAAGGGAAGTACATTTGGAACTGACCAATTTGAAATGAGTACGAATGATAGGCAAATTAGACCGCTTTACTAATGAGATGCGCGTGAAACCCCTGTTACCACCACTGGCCTTGTTTAAGTACATGTCATATGTTGGGGGGATTTTTTTTTGATAACTCAGGTGTCCGGGCCGGTGGGCCAGCTAACGAGCACCTGGACTAATCTTCGGACCAATCCCACCATTCACTAGTGGGGGAGCCCAGTTAAATCCGGGAAAGGACGGGCCCCAAAGAGTTGATATCACTTAGGAAGTTCCAAAACTGAGATCTTAGGAGGGAGCAAACCCTAATTTATGGGCCTTGACCACCAGGCCAATTCTTGGGGTTAGGTCGAGGGGATTAGTAGTAAGATTGGGATTGGGATTGTGATTGAGGAGGGTTTAGTGGTGAAGTTGGTAGTTTGGTCCCATACTTGATTTACTAGGGATTGGAGGTAAGGATTGTTATAACAATGTTTCTTTTGGTTGAGGAGTGAGGTGATTAATGTGAAAATATACTGAGTTACCCCTTCTCATCCCTAGGGTATGGAATTCCCTGCTCTTATATTTGCAAATTCCTGAACCAAGATTGATTATCCATTTTGCCCAAGTGAAAAACTGAACCATGCGTAATTATTGATTTTGCTCAACTACAGAACAAATTAGTTTTGCCAAGTAATTGTGATTCCATGCACCATCCATTCTTTAAGTCCAACAGAATATACAAAATGAGAATAATCCACTACCAAAAGCAAACGATTTGTCCTCTTCCAGCCCATTACTACATGGCAATGATTTTGATCAACAGTCCATAGAATACGGCTTAACAAAACCAATTGCGAACTTCCAGCAACAGAATTTCCATATGGACCTCCCTTCGTGATTTCTTCTGTTTTTTTTTTGTTTTTTCAACAAGGGTGGGTACTGTCACTGTTTATGGTGGAGGGCATTGCGGTTATGGCATCGGGTTGGAAGTTTCCAGAGAAAACGAAATGGAGATGGAGGCATTGGGTTTACTTATTACTGGGATTATACCAGAAGCACAGCATTGGTCATATTGTGAATTTTTCCATAGGCAGCATGGGCACTTCACCTTATGCTACACCGAACTGGCTTTGTCAAACCCAACCCCTCATTGGGCCAATCTGCCCGATTTGGGCCATTTGTATTCTAGGACTATCACCCTAAGAATTCAAACAAACACCTGTTGTGGGCCCCATGCCCATAGCTGTCCGAACCTGCGCCCTATAACTGGCATCAAACAGGGGGACTGGTATCAAGGAGTTCATAATTTGGTTGTCAGTTTTGTAATTTTGATTGTCTGTAGTATGTACCTATATTCTGTGATAGGCTGTTTAAGAAGTACGTTTGATAATTTGATTAGTGGTGATCCTTGTAATTTGGGCTTCGGCATTTTGGGCTATGATGATGGCTTCTTTATTCAAGTTAATTGATGTTTTGGCAGATTTTAGAAGCCCAATCCATTCAAGGATTCCATTAGTTACTGTTCATCATGTGGTTATGCTTAAGGAACACTCGTTTAGAAATGTATATAAGACCGTGGGGTTTGGGAATTTGAGTATATATACATGGTTACATTTTTAGGATACAAATTTAATTAAGATATAACCCATGACCCAGCTGGTACAGCTGTAGCCGGAGCATGAGTTATTTTATCACTCTGTGGTGTAACGCTTATTTTGAACACCCTGTTAGGTATTAGCTCTATATCCTGGATTAAATAGCACACAAGACAGTCAGTCTTGGTTTCTGAGTGAGGACCTTGAAGGAGTATCATTCTTGCAAGCTAACCTTTGTAATTCATCGCTGCTCTCCTTGTTGCTAGTACCTTTTCATTACCGTGAACAAGCTCTGTTTACTGGCATTAGAACTAACAAAACACAAAGAATGTTTTGTTTTAGGACATGTATGTCTTGTTCTTCAATACTACTAAGCTGGATGTGTGGTAAGATCAGGAAAGAACGGACTTTTAGTAAATCTCAGGAAATGGCAGTTTTAGCACCAAATGAAGATAAGTTTGAAAAGAACAAAATAAGATGGCTTGATCAGATAATGTGATGATCATAGATGCCAATGTAAGGAAGAGTGGCATGAATCACATGAGCAATGATCACTGTGATCAGTAATTCTTGGGGAAAGGAAGACAAGTATTGATACTGAATGTTGCAGTAGAAAAATGTACTTGTACACTTCCACAAAGTGTACGGCGACTGACATAGTGGAATGGATCCATTTGGATGCCTAAATGGCACTATATGCATCACTCTGAGTTGATAATATGCACAATTTTTGAAGTTTTATCTACCCTCTTACTCAGATAGTTCTTGATTAGGATGGAATTTGTGACCACCATCCTTTCTCCAAACCCCTTTAACCTGGCATTGTGGCATGTTACACGCTTTGCAGTTTTCATATTATTAGGGAAACTCTTTGTTGGCTTGCACTATTGTAGCATTTATGACCTTGACATTTATGTTAACAATCTGAATGTAAATTCAAGTTAACTATTTAAATCTCATATTCTCATTTCATAAGTTGGAACCCACTTTGTGGAAACAAATTTTTAAACTGAACTCAAACGGAGAGAGGGCTCAGGTCAGTCCTCAAGCATAGTGTTTGAGTTTTGAGAACTGTTCTGAATGTTGTCTATCATTATTGCACCAAGTGCATTAGTCATTCTTAGTGATCTTGATGTAAAGTGGTATTAAAATCTCTAGAACTTCGTAATGCCTGATATGCTAGCAAAGAATTTGGTTATACTGTTTTGAATTGGAGACTGCGCTAATTTGTATTCTTACATGTCAATCGTGTTTGTTTGTTTGCAGGCTGCGCCGGTTAACATAATTGTAGGTTCACATGTATGGGTTGAAGATCCGGTATTAGCATGGATTGACGGTGAAGTTGTTCGGCTCAATGGTCAAGAGGTCCATGTTCGGACCACTAGTGGTAAAACGGTGAGTCCTACGAGCTTAATGTTCTTCAGTTTCTAGTCCGTACAGCCTGTTTGTTTGGGTACTAAGCCACCCGGATATGGGTGGGCCCGGGATAAGCCTATCTAGTTTATCCCATATCCAGGGTTTGTTAGGCTGAGCGATTTGGATTGGTTATCCTGGTGGGATAAGGAAGCCCCCTGAAACAGGGATGTTGTTAGCTCACTTCATGAAGTTACTGGGGTGCCCCTGGCTTCATGCAACGCAAACCGGAATACACCATGTTTGAATTGTAAACCTCAGTTATTAGGCTTGCATTAATTTCACGATCTTTCGGACGGTGGGCCTCGTTATGAGCTTCTTTTTTATTTTGTTTGGAACCATTTAAATCTTTTCCCCAAGGCTTGCCGCCAAACACGGGAAATTAAATTGATGAACTTATTTTACAGAAAAAAAGTTTTACATGTCAAACATTTTTTTATGTGAAATATTTTACTTGGAAACAAACAGAGCCCTATTACTGAGTTATCGGACAATAAAATTGTCTGAGTTATCATCTTTGGCAAAAAATGTTTGCCCACAGAATATTTTACTTTATTGCTTACATAAATATTAGTACATAAATAAACTTACATCTTTAATATGATGGATATCGTATGATATGTTAATAGTTCATTATAGTCTTAATATTGAGAATATAAAGGGAAAAAATATTTTTTTGTCTAATAATTTACGTTTTGAAAACATATATTGAATTATTAAATTTGAATAGACAATAAAGGAAAAATGGGCTCTACAAGTATTATATTGGGGCAACCAAGTAAACTGTTGCATTATGTCACTATCCACCACTCTTATCCACCCATATCAACAACCAAACAAACCAAGTATAAGCTAATCTCCTCTTTCTAAGAAAACCAACAAACCCCTTCTTAGCTTATCCCCCTTCTTAACTAATCTCCCCTTATAATACCATATCCACCTCTTATCCCGCCTTCTTCCTTATCCCCAAAATCTTATATGTCCGACAAACGAGCTGGTATGGCCTCTGGAACTGACTGGAATCAGCTGGGCGCTATGATGGTTATTTGGACAAGACATCTTAACTATTTGGTAGTGGGAAGTAGAGTGCTCGAGGCTTGGAGTCTTTAAATTTAATTTTATAGTTTTCTTTACTTCGAACGGTATGAATCCTTAGTCTTACCCTCCTTCGATTAGTGATGGGTGTAATCCATTGTTCCAATGTCTGGAGACACGTTGTTTTGCTCCCCAGCTTAAAAATGGAAAACCACTAGTATATAATGTGAAGGCGGCTTTCTTTGGTCTAAACAAGTGTATTGTGCTGTGTAAAGAAACTTGATTGAGATATCAACACGACCATGCTGTCAGTATTCCATTAACTGGCTTAAGCTTGAACCGAAGCAGATTACTATCACACAGCTGTAAGAATGTGATGCCGAAGTTTAACTGCATTCAGTCTTAAGCTAGAGGTAATTCGTTGGAAGTTTCTAAATTTCATTGACTTTGTAAGACTAAAACTTAGAATATGAATTTCTATCCGGTTGAGGTTAAATGAGCTTTATAAAAGCTTGAATTGTTAACCCTGCTGAGGTCTGATGTACTAGTGATAGTTGGTGGATTAGGGAATTGTTCGGGGTTCTATGAACGATCTGAATGAGTTTTAAATAAGTACTTCTTTGAGTAAGTTTGTCAAAACTGGAGGGTTATAAAGGGGATTCGGTAGTGGTAGGCGAAGAGAATTGTGGAGTTCCAATTTGCAGAATTTTTTAGTTTACCTTTTTCTCTGTCTTAGGGTTTTGACAGTTGTGAAGCTAAGAGTGATAAGGTTCTCAAGGGACATTGCTTTCTGGTTGGGACTCGCCCCATTTGGTATTTAAGATATGTCAATAAATGTAGTAGAGGGGAAAATAGGTGTGATTTTGTTTAAGGATCACCTACCTCTTTCTAACTCTTGGAAGCAATACGTACTCCTGAAAATTGATTTGGCTTTGAGTTATTGACACTTCATGGTTATAGTTTCTTACGTTTTGCCTGTTTACGCAATGGCATTCTCAGAATCTGTTGGCATTTTCGTATACCTATTATGCAACTCAAGTAAATCTCTCCAGTCTGGGAAGTCATTTTAAGAAGAATATCAATACTTGCATGAACTTTATTTTAAATGTTTATTTCATGAGTCTCATGGAATAAAAACTGACTGCAGGTGGTCACAGATATCGCCAAAGTGTTTCCAAAGGATACAGAATCTCCTCCTGGAGGTGTTGATGACATGACAAAGCTTTCATATTTGCATGAACCCGGAGTATTGGAAAATTTGGCTACCAGATATGAACTTAATGAAATCTATGTGAGATTTGAATTCTATGTTTCAAGTAGATTATGTGGGATAATGCTCAAGAATAGCTGACATTCTGATTTGTATTCTCTCTCTCACAGACATACACAGGAAATATTTTGATTGCAATAAACCCATTTCAAAGATTACCTCATTTGTATGATACTCACATGATGGAACAATATAAAGGAGCCGCATTTGGAGAGCTTAGTCCTCATGTTTTTGCAGTTGCAGATGTTGCATACAGGTAAGTTTATGTTCTCTAGTAGATATCAGAATATTGGGTGGTATTTTATGGATGCACTCTCATGTTGCGAAATAGGGCAATGATTAATGAAGGAAAGAGCAACTCAATTTTGGTTAGTGGAGAAAGTGGTGCTGGGAAGACCGAGACAACAAAGATGCTTATGAGATATCTTGCATATCTTGGGGGTCGATCTGGAGTTGAAGGGCGGACCGTCGAACAACAAGTTTTAGAAGTAAGATTTAAGCTGCCTTTCGTGACTTGTGTTTCTAGATAATACTCCCTCCTTCGGTGTTTGTTGGTCCACAAACATACTTTTTTCCATCCCTTAATGTTTGTCCATGTTTGAAAGTCAATGAGTGAATTGTGTCAACTTCACTCTTTTGTCCTTGTCTTCAAATATTTAAGTAACAAATCAAATCATGATTGAAGGGTAAAATTGGAAATACAAGAATTATGCAAAGCAATCATGATGCTCCCTAAAAGTTAGAAACCCCAAAATGGACTACCAAACATGGACAGAGGGAGTAATATTTTTCTGCAAACATGATATGTTATCTTCTCCAAAGATCTAAATGGGCTGGAATTGATGCCTGAATTGATGTTGTTGGTGACGAAATTTACAGTCCAATCCAGTTCTCGAAGCATTTGGCAATGCGAAAACCATTAGGAACAACAACTCAAGGTGGGTAATTGCCTTTAAGGTTTGCTAATTGAACTTCAATTAATGGCTCAGTAATATCCTACTTGTTCTGCCATCTTTGTTTTTCTTATGGGTAATATTTGTCTTGTTTATATATCTTCTTCGATATGTCGTACGCCGCAACATAATGCAGTCGTTTTGGGAAATTTGTCGAGATACAATTTGACAAAAGTGGGAGGATATCTGGGGCAGCTATACGGACTTACCTACTCGAAAGGTCTCGTGTTTGCCAGATTTCAGATCCTGAGAGGAACTACCACTGCTTTTATCTTCTTTGTGCAGCACCACCTGAGGTACTTATGCGTGTTTTGCAACCTCGCTGTTTTCAAGATTGTACTCATGTTTAATACTGAAAGTGTAAATGGGTCAAGGACAATAATTGATATTTACCTTCTAATTTCAGGTTCGCGAGAAGTACAAGTTGGGAGATCCTAAATCTTTTCACTACTTAAATCAGTCCAAGTGTTATGAACTCGATGGGGTAGATGATGCTCATGAATATCTTGCAACTAGGAGGGCCATGGACATAGTTGGAATTAGTGAGGAAGAACAGGTTTGTCTTCTCAAAAGTTCCTGGAAAATATATGTTTTCGTAGTCATGGACTAATGGCAATCTCAACATCTAAAGAAACTAAATATATGGCAAAAGAGAAGTCCCTGGAAATATAATCGTCCTCTGGGATATATAACAAAACCAATGTTTTCAGGAGGCAATATTTAGGGTTGTGGCTGCAATTCTTCATCTTGGTAACATAGAATTTGCGAAGGGGAAGGAGATTGACTCTTCTGTCATTAAGGATGAGAAGTCTAAGATGCATCTTAATATGACGGCTGAGCTGCTCAGGTAAGTCTTTTCCTCCTTTGAACCTCATGTGCCTTAATCTAATTTGAATGGGTGGAAACCTTGAATAGCTGTTGGCCAAGGTGATTTTATAGGTGTGATGCCAAGAGCTTGGAAGATGCGATGATTCAGCGTGTAATGGTGACACCCGAGGAAGTAATTACAAGAACGCTTGATCCTGATGGTGCTCTAGGTAGCAGGGATGCCTTAGCTAAAACCATATACTCTCGCTTATTTGACTGGTGAGGATCTTCAATACTGTTTGCCTTCTGTGTTAAGTATGTGGACTGTGGAAAGATGCAACATACAAATTAGAACATGTCTATTTTATTGAGGTCCTTACACGTTACTCTCTCTTGCTCATAGGATCGTGGAGAAAATAAACAATTCAATTGGGCAGGATCCCAACTCAAAATCGATTATTGGAGTTCTTGATATATATGGGTTTGAAAGCTTTAAGCAAAATAGGTAGGATGTTTTTGCAGAGATTTTATTCTCAAAGTAGTAATATTTAACCCTGCGGTGATGCTGACAAAATTTTCGCGTAATATAGCTTTGAGCAGTTCTGTATCAATTTTACTAATGAAAAGCTGCAACAACATTTCAACCAGGTTATTTTTTTTGTTTGCACGTTTCTTTCTTACTTTTTAACTACAGGGTCTGGGCTTGCTTAACTAAATTATGTTGATGTGTGGTTGCAGCATGTGTTTAAGATGGAACAGGAAGAATATACCAAAGAAGAAATAAATTGGAGCTACATCGAGTTTGTTGATAACCAAGATGTGCTTGATCTGATTGAGAAGGTGTTGAACCGTTCTCTTATGCATTGTTGTTGGGTTTTCTCTTGATTTATCTGAAAAGATTGCCCAGCCAAAAATCATCACGCTGATACATGATACAACTTGTACTCGGATGTTGAGGCTAATTAATCTGTTAAACAGTGTCTGTCATTCTTTTGTGCTGTAAAAACTGACTAATTTTAGTTTTGCAGAAACCTGGAGGAATTATATCACTTCTAGATGAAGCCTGGTATGCAGCTGACTTCTGACCATGTTTACTATGAAGTATCCTGAATTCATAGCTCCAATATTTTTCTTGGCATGTGATATTTTCTGGATGGGACGATTTGATAACCAGCACAATTAAATGGATGTTTTTGTGGCTTTTTTCTGTTTCCCCATGGGGGGGCTAATATTTGTCAATTGTTGGATGCAGTATGTTTCCTAAATCTACTCACGAGACATTTGCCCAGAAGTTGTACCAGACATTTGCGAAAAACAAGCGCTTTACTAAACCTAAGCTTTCTCGAACTAGTTTCACCATTGTTCACTATGCAGGAGATGTAAGCTCTTGTAACCATTTCTAAATGAGTCCATTTTTTTTTTGGCTCACGTTGCCATTGTTTTTCTGAAGTTTTTCTCTTGTTTCCCAGGTGACTTATCAGGCTGATCTGTTTCTGGACAAAAACAAAGATTATGTGGTGGCAGAACATCAGGATCTATTGACAGCCTCAAAGTGCCACTTTGTGGTCGGTTTATTCCCTCCACTTCCAGAGGATTCGTCGAAGTCATCCAAATTTTCTTCCATTGGGTCACGCTTTAAGGTATTATAAACTTGCTTCTTCTGAGCTTTCTCATCTAGATGTTCACAGTTTCTCTATTTAGAAGCTGACTTGGATTTTTTGTATTTTAAACCCCATATGTGACATCTGTGACCATGGATATACTCTTTCCGACGTGGTGGTTGTGCTTGAGGAAATAACCTGAGTGCTTTCATATTTTATGCTCAGGACTTCAGCAATAACAAATAACCTAGCCATTCTCCCTGTTCAAACTAGTAAGCCTACTGAATAAAACTTTTCGGAGGAAAATTTACAGTCCTTAGGTGAAAAATAAGAAAAAAGTTGGATCTGTTGGAGGAAATGGTGGTATTCCCATGGCCCTGCAAATTTAACTACTTGGGCCTTTTTAAAGTTAAGTTTAAAATTACTCAAGTTTTTAAAACCATTTTGACACTGACGAATCATTATTCTCAGTGAATGATAGTGTTCTTTTTCATCAGCAGTTTTTGTTTTCACTCTGCCAAACAGTAGTCCTTTATTGTTGATGTATGAAACTGTTGTTGTATTGTGTGACTCAAACGTCTATGATTCATGGGCTATCATTTCTCCAAGGTTGAAAATGTCAAATTGGTTGCTTCTGTATTTTCTCTCAAAAAAAAAAAAAAAAACTTTATAAGTTGTTTCTGTATTTACTGTTTCTGAGTTTCTGGAATCTGGCTCTCTAGTTCTTCAACAATCTCATGTGAGGAACATCTTGAGTTTTGGATGCAGTGATCTGGTGTTCAGGATGCAGATGTATATAATAACATGACTGTGAATTATGTAATGTTCTGATTGATACATTGTATTTCGAAATTGCAGCTACAACTTCAGTCTTTAATGGAAACCTTGAGTGCAACGGAACCTCATTACATCAGATGTGTGAAGCCAAACAATGTCCTCAAGCCTGCTATTTTTGAGAACCTCAACATAATTCAACAATTACGTTGTGGAGTAAGTACACAGTGTCAAACCCCGAACCTGATATTGTCTTCCATTTATGTTGTCTACATTCAAGATTCACTTATTACAGAAAAATCTACAGTACAATTCAATCTAGATCTTGAAGTTCTCCTTTTCTTTCTAGATTATTATTTTCCTGGTTATTGCTTTGTGCTGTAGGGTGTTCTTGAGGCAATAAGGATCAGCTGTGCAGGATACCCAACAAGGCGAACGTTCTATGAGTTTCTACTCCGATTTGGTGTTCTTGCTCCGGAAGTTTTTGAGGGGAAGTAGGTTTCACTTAGACTTTGCATATTTTTCTGTTATTCTTGTGTTTAATTAAGAATCAGGATAGATTTGATTGCGAAAAGTTGTGGCTTGGTCGTGTATGTAATTCACCCTGATTGTTTGTGTTGTATTAGTTTCCTGATGCCTTCCTCTCTTTCTTATTCCCTTCCATTTCTTTCTTTTTGATGGACTATTGTACTTTCGTTGTAGCCATGATGACAAGGTTGCATGCCAGATGATTTTGGATAAAATGGGATTGAAAGGTTATCAGGTAATCATGATAGTCCTTAAAATTTGTTGCCCTGATCATGCTATTTTCTCCGGTATTTTTATCTGATGTCACCCCTCCCAAGTCCCAAGTTACTTCCAAGTTCCAACTTCTGTTACCTATTTAAGTAGTTATATGGTATTAGCTTTATGTTTGGAAAAAAAAAAAGTTTTCTATTTTGGTCTTTTTGGTGACTGTGTTTCTTTTATTTGATAGCATTGTAATCATGCTTTTTGCCCTCTCATTTTAATATTTTATCAACGGACTTTTGAAAATCACTTCTGTCGGATGAATTTATAAATAGATTCTGAGAACTTCAATATCCTTATGTCTTTTTTTGAGATTGGTTTGGCAGCTAGGCAAGACAAAGGTCTTCCTGCGAGCTGGTCAAATGGCTGAGCTGGATACAAGAAGGGCAGAGGTTCTTGGGAATGCGGCTAAAAGAATTCAAAGGCAAGTTCGTACTTACATTGCTCGCAGGGAGTTCATTTCATTGCGCAAAGCTGCTATTCAGGTGCAATCAAGTTGGCGAGGTAACTTTATGATTTCCTTTAGACATTATGCCTCTGAATTTTGTCTTTAGCTTTTCATCATATGTGGAGTATGGATTGTGAGAGTAAATGTAACATTGTTGTCCAAAAATGCTCTGAGTAAAATGGTTCAGTTACTTCCATAGGCTTTGGGCTATGTCATGTAGGAACTCCTTTTCAGAAAAGTAGGGTACCGAGTACTGTGGAAGTGTAAATGAATGAACGTGTTTGGTGTGTATGTATCTATTGGTCAAGGATTTAGAAGTAAGATGAAGTTTAAATAAGTTCACGTACATATAATTTCATATCAGGTATGTGAGGTCTATGTGTTTTTTCCCATTTATTTCTTTTGGGAGTTGGAAGAGATTTTAGCAACTAAGCTAGCTGGCACATTCAGTGGATAAAGTTTGGGTAGTTTGGTTACATATTGTGCTGGTAATACTGCGAGAACAGGATGTCTTAGAAGGAATCAATGTTTGACAAAAAAAAGTTCACGACCTTTCCTTTTTTTCTAATTCAGCAATGCTGGCTTGCAAGCTATATGAGCAGTTGCGACGGGAAGCAGCCGCTCTGAAGATCCAGAAGCATTTCCGGCGTTATACTGTCAGGAAATCCTACTTAGCTGTACGATCATCTGCAATTACATTACAGACAGGCTTAAGGGCTATGATTGCTCGCAATGAATTCAGATTCAGAAAGCAAACTAAGGCTGCAATCATTATCCAGGTCCTATTGCCGTATAGTGCTAACTAGTCCCTGTTGTAATTGTGTTTTCAAATTATTGTATGTTTGAGTGCATGACCTTGTTTTGGCTTGCAGGCTTATTTGCGTTGTCACATAGCATATTCCTATCATAAGAGCCTTCTTAAAGCTGCTATTGTTTCCCAATGTGGTTGGAGACGAAGAGTTGCTCGAAGAGAGCTCAGGAAGCTCAAAATGGTTTGATTTCAATCCTTACTGCTCTTTTTCTCCTTGTGCAAATGGGTCATGAGGGTTGTGCATGGAAACAACTTTCCACTTATGAACTGTTTCTGGAAATTAATTTAGGCCGCAAGAGAAACAGGGGCCCTTCAAGAAGCAAAAAACAAGCTGGAAAAGCGTGTGGAAGAACTTACATGGCGGTTACAGCTTGAGAAGCGGCTAAGGGTGATATTCATATTGTTTTGTATCATGCTTTGCTAATCTATTCAGTTTTGTGGGTGGTATGGGAGTGTACCATAATGGACTTATGTTCTATCCGCATTTTTTTAATTACAGACTGATTTGGAAGAGTCAAAGGCCCAAGAAATTGCAAAGTTACAGGATACTTTGCATGCAATGCAAATACAAATAGAAGAGGCAAACGCCAGGGTTATCAAAGAACAAGAAGCGGCACGCAAAGCTATCGAAGATGCGCCTCCTGTAGTTAAGGAGACCCCAGTCTTAGTTCAAGACACAGCAAAGATTGATTCATTAACAGCTGAAGTAGAAAGTTTGAAAGTACGCCCTCTGACTTGATTATTAGTGATTCATATAACAGCAATGGCCAAAGAACAAACTAACTGAATCCTTGTGTTTCATGACTATGAAGGTTTTAACTAACGGAACCGGGACACGTAACGGTAGATGTTGCAGTGTTACGGTATCAGAGTATCGAACATGGCGGGAATTGGCTGTAGTGGGCTTGAGAAATTTAAACAAAAAAAAAAAAAAAAATTTTTGATTATTTTTTTTGAAGTGCCTAAGTCACCCATAATGGTCGAGTATCGGGCTTAAACTAGTCCTTGAATCGGAAATGGACCAATGTGTAATGGGAACCAGCCGATATGCTTGCGGTTTTCCATCTCACCGGTATATCGGGGTATAACGGTATTGGAAGGCTCACAAACCATTGCGTCGTCAGGGCCAATATATAAAACCTTGATGTCTATAATATGGTGGACTTGTATGTTCTAATATTTCCAGGGTATTTTGTATCAAAGCAATGTATATAACCAAAACATCTCATCTGGTGTTAGAAGCTTTAGACCCTTAGGTACTGGGATTAAGGCATCCTGGTTTGAAGAGAGTAGATGGAAGCGTTAGATGCTGAATTCATCTTTACAGTTATTTGCTAATTTACTGAAGGGGTGAGATATGAATTTTTCTGTGGTGTGGCTAGGGCTGCAAATGAGCCGAATGGAGTTGAGCTTTAGAATGTTCAGGTTCATTCATTAAGTTTTTAAGTGAACTCGAGTTGAGCTCGAGCTCAATGAAAATTTGACAAGCTGAGCTCAAGCCGAACTCGTAACAGGTAAAAAAATATTAGATAATGCTGTCATACAGCTCTAGAACTTCAAATTATATTTTTATTTTGCACATATATAAGTTCATACATATATAAGTTTATATGTATATAAGTTCAAAAATTTAAGTATCTATACATGTACAAGTTGTTAAATTTTTGTTATGCACGTGTAAGAGTTGATAATACTCAAGGTTATATGTGAAATTATTAGGAGATATTAATATATACTCCGGATCGCGAGCCTAATCGAGCTGAATACTATCGGGTTCATTTTCGTTTAGTACCCGAATCAAACTCAAACGAGCCCTTACAAAAGTCGAGCCTCTACAAAAGTTGAGCCTCGAACAATTCACGAACGGCTCGATTCGTTTGCAGCCCTAGGTGTGGCCTTCTGTTCAATTCTCCATCAAGTTATTTGTTTGTTTGTGTTCTGTCACAAAATTGTGTCATTAAGTAGATCTATTGATAGGTCCATTGGCTGGTAGAGTTTCTCTTTCGTTGCTACTATTTTTCACGAGTAAATATCACTTCAGCTTGGTTTATGCGTGACTTTGACTATCAGTTATTTAGTTTTTCCATGAACCTATTTACTTACTATCAAATTGAAGTCACTGCACGAAGGTGATATGCTAGACAATAGTCCTTGGCATTCTTTTGGGGCAATGTTGCAAAATCATTTTTCATAAAAGATATAGATTGGGCTTGTGAAGATTAACTGACTTGAAGAATGCCTCATATACAGGCATCGCTGCTGGCAGAAAGACAGGCAGCTGAGGAAGCTAGGAAGGCTCGTACAGATGCTGAGGTCAGGAATGCAGAGCTGGTTAATAAACTTGAAGATTCAGAGCGTAAAGTGGACCAACTTCAAGATTCTGTACAGAGGTATGCAAATTCAAACTTCTAGAATTATATGGTATTTATGTAGGGAAAAAGGTATCAAGAAACAATCAGTCAACATCTATGGTATCATGTCTGGCTTGTCCACCTGAATGCGGTCTTGTGATAACCTTAGTTGCCTATTATTTATGCCAGTGGCATTTTAGTTTGCCGGTACATATTTTCTCACGAAAGCTCTTACTGGTGAATATCAATTACACATGTCAAGGCATCTAGCGCACATGCATACACGTATTCAATCACGTGTTGTGGTTCTTGTGATATTTATGAAGCTTCTTGACTTTTTTTGGTTCAGGCTTGAGGAGAAACTTTCCAATATGGAGTCAGAGAACCAAGTCCTTCGTCAGCAAGCATTGACCATGTCACCCACTGGGAAACAACTGTCTGCACGGCCAAAGACAACTATTATTCAGGTATTAATGGATTCGATCATTAGTGATTTGTATACTTGTTCATGTTCAGCTTTCTAATTGCCACGTGTTTCTCAACATAATGCAGAGAACTCCAGAGAATGGAAATGTTCTACATGGGGAACCAAAGACTCCAACGGTAAGAAAACATTATTACTTTCAATGCATGCAGATTCAGGCAAAGTTTTAGAGTCGCAGAAGTCGCTAGAAATTTGTGATGCTTACAGTCTGCTATTCATCTTAGGACATGACTCTTGCTGCATCAAATCCACGGGAGCCTGAATCTGAAGAAAAGCCACAAAAATCTCTTAATGAAAAGCAACAAGTATGTGGTCGATGTGGGCAAATTGGATCCTTCGTGCATGACAAATCTCTTTGTGGCTTTTCATTCTGACCTTAACCCTCAAAGGTTTGTGTATGGTTTCTAATTTGCTTTTTGTGTTCTACTGTACTTGTGCAGGAGAACCAGGACATTCTGATCAAGTGTATTACGCAAGACTTGGGATTTTCAGGCGGCAAGCCTATTGCTGCTTGTGTCATATACAAATGCCTTCTTCACTGGAGGTCATTTGAGGTTGAAAGAACGACTGTATTTGACCGTATAATTCAAACAATTGCTTCAGCCATCGAGGTAAACTAGACATATGGCCATATGGGCGTCTTGATCAATGTTTATTACAATTATTGTCGGTACTTATGGTGTTCATCACCTTCTGATTCTGTTGGTATGCATTGTTAAGTTTCGTCTTGATAGTATTCTGGTATGATTTCACTGAAACCTTGATGGCGAAGTTAAGAACTTCTGATTTTATTGAAGGTGCAAGAATATAATGATGTGTTAGCATACTGGTTATCGAATACATCAACTTTGTTGTTGCTGCTCCAACACACACTCAAAGCAAGTGGAGCTGCTAGCTTGACTCCACAGCGGCGAAGATCAACTTCAGCTTCTCTTTTTGGGAGGATGTCTCAGGTAAAATAAATTACCTGTTGTTGTATTCATGTACTGAGTTATAGTCTGATCTTTTTCATCCTTCATTAAATTATGTAAATATTACAGGGAATAAGATCATCTCCCCAAAGTGCTGGGCTCTCTTTTCTCAATGGTAGAATCCTTGGTAGACTGGACGACTTAAGGCAAGTTGAGGCCAAGTATCCAGCTTTGTTGTTTAAGCAGCAGCTGACTGCCTTCCTTGAGAAAATATACGGAATGATAAGAGACAATTTAAAGAAAGAGATTTCTCCGTTGCTCGGTTTATGTATCCAGGTACCTCATGGTTTAAAGCTTTCATGCCGTGATTGGTTTCATTATGCCCAAAAAATGAGAGGAGGAGACTAGCTTCGAGAGTTCTTATGATAAAACTCGTTTGGGTGATCCGAACATAGAAGGAAAACTTTGTTCATCTCCACAAGCATATGGATAACTTGGTTTCCCCATTTATTTTCCTTTTGAAGCAAGCACCCTACATTTACTATCTGGATCTGTAGTATTGTTTTTCATTCAATGCAGGCACCTAGGACGTCCAGAGCGAGTTTAGTGAAGGGTCGTGCTCAAGCTAATGCTGTTGCTCAACAAGCTCTGGCTGCTCATTGGCAAAGCATCGTAAAAAGCCTAAATAACTACTTGAAGATGATGAAAGCAAACTATGTGAGTACTGACAGCCTACGTAATAGTGCAAAAACAGTGAAAAGACTATTAGCAGTCTCTTATGTGTTCAATCTTTACAGGTTCCCCCCTTCTTAGTACGCAAAGTATTCACTCAGATATTCTCGTTCATGAATGTGCAGTTATTCAACAGGTAAAAGTATCAAAGCCGAATTCAATTATTTCTGTTGTTCCAAACCTAGTCCATCTGGCAAGAGTTGACCTTCACCTTTTCCATTTTTGCAGTCTTCTTTTGCGACGCGAGTGTTGCTCATTCAGTAATGGGGAGTATGTAAAAGCGGGTTTAGCTGAATTGGAACAGTGGTGTTGCAGCGCGACTGAGGAGGTAAGTACTGATAACTGCGGTGTTACCCCATATCTTTTGTCGCGCAACAGCGTTAGTGTTTTAATAACTGCAGTAGTATTAATGTCTTCACCCCATATCCTTTGTGTTCAGTATGCAGGCACAGCTTGGGATGAACTGAAGCATATTAGACAGGCAGTTGGATTCCTGGTAAGATATCGTTTCTTGGCCTTAAAATGATTGTATCACAAACTGCAATCACTTTTGTAACTGATTATCTTTTGTTTTCGTATCCGTACAATTCAGGTTATACATCAAAAGCCCAAAAAGACATTGAATGAAATAACAAATGAACTTTGCCCTGTAAGTGAAACCTATCTTTTCTAACTGTTCGCTTTTGTTGTTTCGTTGTTTCTAATGGTGAAGCTTTCTTCTTTTTTCTACTCATTCGCAGTTCCTTATCATTTAATCTGATGTTTCTTCAGGTGCTCAGTATACAACAACTATACAGGATAAGTACAATGTATTGGGACGACAAATATGGCACACACAGTGTGTCTTCAGATGTAAGTCAAGTTTGTTTGACACTGAGAAATCCACTTCCTCGTCCTCAGTTATTGTAACCAACTTTGTTAATTCTTACCTGGGAAATTGGTGATGTTCAACTCATTTACTTGCTTATAATAAACTACTCCCCATGGAAAATTCATTTTAGAATCCTCATTGGTATAGGTTATATCGAGTATGAGAGTTATGATGACAGAGGACTCAAACAATGCTGTAAGCAGTTCGTTTCTGTTGGACGATGATTCAAGGTTAGTGTTCTGATTTTATGATTTCTTTGTATCCACAGCCCACACAATTTTTTCGATTTTTGTATTTCTCAAAGTAAAAATATCCGTACAGTATCCCTTTCTCGGTGGATGACATCTCCAAGTCAATGGAACACGTAGAGGTAGCAGACATCGAACCTCCACCGTTGGTTCGCGATAACTCAGGGTTTGCGTTTTTACATCAACGCTCAGACTGAGACATCACGGTGCATCCTTGAACCCCTTTGTGCTGTCAAAGTATGCTCAATTGGTCATCAGTCAATGTGCGTAAAGCTGTGCATACAATCTCATAGCTTGTCACGGCATCAATGTGTAATTACATCTTTTTTTCCCCCAAACGGATCTTTGTTTTGAGCCAGGTCCGTTCATTTTTATCCTTGTGATCTATCCACACGAGGCTTATTCTTTTCGATTTTTTTAGAGTTTGATCCAGTGCACGTTTGGGAACATGCATTGGTCTCAACTCTCAACCAACTTGTCACATCGACAAGGAGCTTCTTTCACATTGTTTTGCTTGGTTTTCACGTCACGTAGTGCTTTTTTTTGAAGAAGCACTACATGACTATTGTAGGTTACTAGTTTTGGTAGTGTGGAAGCAAAATGTATATGAGGGTGATGTGATTTTTTGTTTACAAGTAGAGGTTATTGATCTCTCTGTATCTCTGCATTGTAAATGATATTGTCTACTTTTTTTTGTTGTATAATGGAACATGTATTGTAGTGAATGTTCTTTTCTTGAATCTTGAACTATCATATTCTGCAAATTACAAAAGAGGTGAGAAACAAAGATGGGAGTGAACATAAACGAGCAAACTTCGCGTTGACCCTATGTGAAAACTGAAGCAAATAAAAAATAATGAGAAGAATTTTGGGGACATCAGCAAAAACAGAGCAATGTGTACCTCGTTGTGTGAATTTGATGATTTCGAATACGGATGTAGGAAACAAACCCCTGCGGCCGTTCTGTGTATTGGGTTTGACCTTCATATGAATGTAATCGCAGATGAGGTTGGGGCATCATGTAACGGTACCGTTGGACCGCCCAATAATTTTCGTTCCATATATTCGGTTTGAGCTTCATATGAATGTGATCGCAAGTGAGATTTGCGCATCACGTTGCAGTACCTCAGTCCCCGGTAATTTTTCTGACGGAGGTGAGAAGGATCTCTTATCTGAATCTGACGGATCTGGGTAGGTTGTTTTTCCAGAAATCTGTTTTCAGGAATATGCTATTCTAGATCTCGGGTTCTCTCTGTATGCAAAGAGTCTTCAAAAATATGCGTTGGTTGTACCAATTTATCACCAGATAATATTGTGGGTGTAATTGAATCAATGCGATTGTTCTTAGGGTTTTAGGAGCATCATTATTGACATTTTTGGACGCTGGGTCCGGTGGGGGTCGGACCTATCGGGGCCCTCATGGTGGCATAATCTCATGACCCATTACTAACTGCATCAAGCTTCATCGATCGCATCAATGAAGCATGAGACAAAAGAACGTGTCACAAGATCCCCTTGGTTTAATTTTTTTTATCCCCGACGGAACTTGTAGTACTTCTACTCCCTCTGTCTCTTTTTAATTGTGTTAGTTCGTAAATTCAACTTATTGAGAAAATATCGTTATTATACCTTTCAGATCAACTTTTACCTTAACTTTTCAAAATTATCCTCCACTTTTACCCATTAACTCTTTACTCACTAATTTTTCAAAAAGAGAGAATAATAATTATACGAACTTTTACCTATTAATTTTTACCCATTAACTTTTACCCAAATGAATAGTCAGACAATAAAAAATGGACGGAGGGAGTATTATTTATCATTGTAGTTCTATATCATTTCCTAAACCAAGAAAAGTTCTAACAAAACTATAGTCTAAAAAACAAGCTGAAAAGTGGAAATAAAACCCTAGAAAATCATCTCATTTGACTAATGAACCACCCCCACCAACCCAAAGCTAAAGATCCCACGGCAGACATCCCAATTCTCTATAGCACAAACCGTTTGTATACAAAGATACCGTTAGGACCCAATCGGTCAGCAGAATTGACCGCCTTTCATTTCATTCTCCGGCGCAACCGATGACCAGAGTTTTTTGCAGAAGAAGGCTGCCTTCATTGCATTTTCTCATTTTCCTGCGCGATCAAAGACCGATCCTCCTGGGTTTTTTGCAGAAGAATTGACCGCCTTCATTGCATTTTCCAGCGCAACAGATGACCGATCTTCCAGGGTTTTTCCAGACCGCGTCTCCTTTTTCTTCTTCTCCTTGAGGACAGCCTGCTTTGGCATCACTTCAAGCAAAAAATGACCTCCATTCCATATGGTTGCAGAGGCCTTGAATATTTGGAAAATTACATGTAATCTATATGACAAAAATATGGGGATTGTAAAGGCCATTGTTGCCACTGTGAATAGTGCTTGGAGGGTAACGTACATGAACAGGCGATTATCATCCCCAAGCAATCCGCTTAATCGCCACCATATGTTGTTAGCTCTTTGCGCTTTTTTAGAGAGCTCCCTATTCAACCAACAAATTGTTAGTAACAATGCAAATTGTGTCCAAAACAAACGCGCAAGGGATCAACACAAGTTATCGTTTTATAGGCAGGATTGATAGAAAGTGAAGAAAAGACGTAATAACAACAATTTGTGTTTGTTTCGCAAGAAAGTAGCAGAGAGTGCTTTGGAAAGTCGAGATTTTCATACAACTGAACCTGTAAGAAGTCATGACTTCGGGATCTCTTAACAGCCTCTGCCGGCGCAAGACATTCACAATGATTAAGTAGAGAGCTTGCCATAGGCTGTAAGCAGCCAAGGGCACCAGAAAGAGCCATGTCCAAAGGAAAGATTTGCTTTCTACGTAAGGCCATGAAGCTCTCCGACCGGTTCCATCAGGATGCATGGATTCAAAGAATGTCGGATCCCACCATCGAATTGTGAAGAAAACTATCCCTGCAAACAAAAATTTCCTTTTGTTAGGTGTCCCTGGTAACTGACTCGCATGATTCTTTTAAATTGTCTTTTACCGGCATTGACCACCATGATTATACCCAAAAGCATAAATGCCAATGCAGAACACAGAAAAATTTAGCGAGAATCCACAACTGAACTGGCAGGTTCGTGATCTAGTCTTCCTTTCCAAATAGGAGATATTTCATAATGTTATGAGCAGCCCACAAAAAGACACAAATGGCGGGGCAACTCACCGGGTAAAAGATGGATGAGGACGCTAACGATCTTGTCAACAGAACTAAAAACTAAGCTACAACGCCAAACAATCAGTGCCCATGCTAATGGACCCTGCAGCCAATAAAAGGATGTGACAATATAAAGCAAGTTAGCTTTCCTGCTATAAATATGGTACAATTAAAGGCTATTTCGAATCCATGTAGTTACCTCTGCAAATGAGAAGCAAATCATGAAAAGCTTTTCATTTCTGGGGAATACCAGAAGCATGACCAAGAAGAAAGTATTGGCATAGTAGCAAAAGTCCTGCAAAACACAAGATTGATTATTCCATTTTGGCCATTTCTCTTCTAAAGAACTCAATAATTCTTAGTGTTGGACGATTTTTTGAGTGAAGATTGGTTTCATTAAATGGATTGTTAGACCAACATGAAGTTGGATTTGGAAGGAGCTTATCGACATCATGCTGGAGTCGCCTTTCAAAGGCTCTATCGTTTCTTTTTATCTCGTTTACGAGAAAAAATAGCGCCTTTTTGTAGTTTCATGTCTGCCTATGTGAATCTTCCGTATCCCATCATCCTATTAATTGAATTTTTGGGAGTTTCTATCATAATTCATAAACTAAACTCCTGCCACTGCAGAAACTACAAAATTAACAACAGAAAATGTACCCAAGATGTTAAATAATGCAAATGCGTTCTCACCAAAAGATAGTAATGCCATTTCATGAACCGGTAATAGATCCACCGAAGAGGAACGAAGGTAACATAGAACAAGCAGTACACATATGGAACATCTTGCGGTCCTGACAGATAAAAATAGTGACTATGAAAATCAACAAGAATTGAATTGGCCAAGGTGCGCGCAAGCTGGCCAGACATCCGGTTATAAAAAAAAAAAAATCAACAAGAATTAAGAAGAGAAATAATGGGTTCTTATGTACAAATTGGCACTATAAATCAGGGTCATTTTACTCACTTGAACCCAGTAGAAAGCAAAATGCCCCAAACCCAAGAACACCGCATAAATAAGTCACCTATAAACGCCACCAAAATCAAAATCAATCAAGTTAGAATTCGAATTTAAAACAAGAGATAAACTACCCATTAAAATCTGATCATTCAAATGGACAATGTATATATACCTTGCTGATGAATCGTTCATGCTCTTCTGCCTGTTTAGCAAGCTTAACGGCTTGTTTGGACAAGATCTCCTTCGATTTAACAGCTTGTTGGGTTAAAATATCTTTGGTTTGAGCCACTTTCTGCAAAACCAAACCAAACCAAACCCATATCACGAAAACTGTCAATTTTCAAATCCAAGCCGAGAACAAAGCCAACACAGCAGATTCATCAGACCTGTGATCGATCTTTAAGCCCCTGCTTCACGTTCCCATTTACGTAGTTCATTATCTCAGCTTTCCTCAGCATTATCCCTAGAGAGAGAAAATCGGTAGTTATATATATATATATATATATAGAGAGAGAGAGAGAGAGAGAGAGAGAGAGAGAGAGAGAAGGGAACCTGAGGGAATTGGTTGAACTTTGCTTGGAATATGCGTATTTGCTATTTCTTGATTCTCTTCAACCTCACTCTCTGTTCTTTGTTTGTTTACTTCTTTAATTATTTGCCTTCTTGAACGTATATTTACAATGTGCCATAATGAGTAACAATAATACTAATTACTCTTCCCTGCCTTTATATACGTACAACTAAGGACAACGGCATTGCAAACAGATATTTCGGCTCAATGTAAAGGACGTGAACAAAAAAGATTAAGGGAAGTGTGTTTCTCTCCTTCTCCCTCTCAAAACAAATATTTATACAAAAATACGGGCATCGGACCATCGATACGGATAGAAATGGCAATTATACTCTTACTCATGAATACCTGATCCGATCCGGTCATTTGGAAGTGAATATTACTCATTTTTCTTAGCTAATAGGAGTGGATATGATATTAGTCCGGTTGGGTATGGGGGTATGGGGAGGGTATGATTTTGCTATCCCCGTACCTAAATACCCATACCTGCCCTATCATACTTGTTCCTCATTATATATCCATCTCTCTTGGCCAATTATATTTTTCTTAACTTAGTCACCTTAGCCGCTGACGAATAATTCTTTTTTTATTTTGTACTAGCCACTTAGTTATTTATATCTTTGTTGCATTCACTTGGTTATGTATACTTACTTTATGATATTTTTTGTTATGTACTTTTGTTTGCCCGTTGTGTTAATACATTAGTACGATTGTACTAATATGCATGAAATTTTGGACATAATATTGTCATATATTTAGATTTGTATTTACTTAATGAGTGTTTCATCTCTTAAGATTTTATAAAAAAAAATTAGTGATTTGCCTCTTTTTCGCAGTGTAATTGGGTATTGGGTAATACCTGTTCCATCCGTTATCCAAATAGATATGGATTTGGTGATTTTTAAGTATATTTCCAATTGGATATGAGTACGAATATTGGTGAATGTGGAGTTTGAGGATTGGGTTTGGAAGGAGCACCTCCGATCCAAACCCCGATGCCATTCCTAGATACCGAATAGAGTACCAACCACACAAATGTTCTGATGACTTTTAAACTGTTAATGAAAAATATCATCTCATTCGGTCTACCTAATTCAGCCTGAATTCTAAATAAAAAGTTATACTCCTACAATTGAATCAAATACTTACCATAAAAAATTGTCAAATTCCAACTACTTGTGAACCAAAATTCGGGCTCTGTCCAGAGTGAGTTGACTTGCATATCTTATCTAACTAATTTGCATGCCAAACATATCTTAGCTGTTTTATTTTTTCATACGGTGAACAATTAATTTATATTTATACAATTAAGTAAGTAAAATCGAATATTGCATATGACTGTATATTTTTATACAGTATATGCTTACATAAGAATAGTACTCCAAACCTCCCCTGGAAACATAAACTTACCTGTTTTTTTCTTTTTTTAATGTAGTTATATTATTTTCCTAGTGGATTGTATGATTTGGTGATCTGTGTAACCCTGTTGACCTGTCCAGAAAGGTAAGTCTGTCACCACAACACCATCTAAGTACCAGATGAACAAAGGATCCTCCATGCAAGTCCTACAGTTGACGGTACTCGAACTTGAACAGATCATATACTAAAGGGAGATAACACTTAAGTTCACTCACCCTTACTATCTAGGCTACAACTTCCGGTGGTTAGGGAATGATCAAATTGATCTACCAAATTCGGCCAGAAGTGAAATGTTAATCCCGGGGGAAAAAAAAAAAAGAAATGCAAATCAAAGGTGATTTGACAAGGGTATATTCTTAGCACAGGCCAAGGGTATATTCTTCCGTAATATTTTTTGAATAGAAGAGGTCTACTTGATGGTTGATTTTTACAGTATGTTGGAAGAGGTCTAGTTAATGGTTGATTTTTGTATATTTTTTGAGCCGCTACGGGATTTTGATCTAGTTTTAAAGCAGGACTTGGGGTCCTTGTAATCCTCAAGGCATTACAACCCTGGTCTTCAATTGTGGGCATTCTAAAATCTTCATTCTGATATAAGTCGTTCATTTTTTCATTAATGCTGAACAAGATATATGTGCAAAAAATAGTATTGATTGAATATTGTTAAACATATGATTGAGACACAGTTGTCTTACAGTTCAATCTTTAAATCATATCGGCCATCTATTTTTGTAAAATAAATAGTATCTAATCATACAGCTACCGATATCCTATCAATTTTTTTTGCATGAATGATTAAATCAACATTTCTGACAAAATCAACAGTTTAGATCACGAAAAACAGAGGTATCGTTCGGAACGGTCCATGTTTGGGGACGTATTTGTCTGTCAATTTGAGTGGATACGAATATTTTGGTTTGTTTTGAGCAAACGGTATATTCTTCTGATATCTTTTTTTGAATGCAAGAGGTCTTACTTGATGGTCGATTTTTGTAGTAGTTATGTGGAGTAGTTGATACGGAATTTTGTGCTAGCTTTAAATGGGACTCCTGTTAGGGCATCCTCATCAGCCTCAACAAAATTTAGATCAAATTTGACCTCAAAAACACTTTTTATACTTTAGCTAGCCACTTTTCTAAAATCACACAGAATCAGATTCTCTATTATAACTTTACTGTATTAAACTATTCTTTTTTTTGTATTTTTATTTTTCTACTTTTTAAAATAATTACAAATATTGAAAACATATTATGGGACTCCGATAATATTTATGAGCTCGTCGAGTAGATTTTAATACATAATTACATATTCAATGTTGGTCTTATTTGATAGATGTCATCGAGTATATTTTAAATGTGTATTTTTTTCCAACATTGGATATGAAAAAATAATCTTTATAAATATTTTAATTTGTAAAAAATAGAGAGAGAGAGAGGGGGGGGAGAGAGAGAGAGAGAGAGAGAGAGAGAGAGAGAGAGAGAGAGAGAGAGAGAGAGAGAGAGAGAGAGAGAGAGAGAGAGAATTCAGGAAGAGAGAAACTATTAAGCTAATCCTAACCGGTGAATAGTGCCTTTAGCCAAATATCGAGTTACTGTAGCAAAGTTACAACTTTTGCAAATTAGCCAAATACTTCTTGAGGCTGATTTTTGGAGTGTTTTTCTCCCTTTAACTCAACAAAATAACTATCAGGGGGATTTGCCTCCCCTGATGAGGATGCTCTTAATGAATGTTGGGATCAGTGGAAGTTCGAGCAAACTAGCTTGGACTTTGGTTATATAAAAAAAAACACCTCTGGAATGCCAATGTTAATGGACGGTGGGATAGTTCCTATACTCGGTAAATTCCTTTCCAACATGGATAACTCGAAAGTTGAGAATTGCTCATCCCAACTGAAGGTTCTGGAGTTTGGGCGATTGTAACTGTTTAATAACATAATATAGTTTCACTATTCTGCATAGGTTTGGCTTTTGGTGGTCTCATTTAATGATCATTATCATATTATCATGTGCCTCTGGGGTACATATTAACAAAAGCCATACAAAATACAAAATAGTGAATGACTTGAACTTCACAAAGACGTGTTAAGCTAGCGTGTTCCACAACAATAACACACACTCTTTAAACAGTTGGGTTGCATTTTACATTGCATAAGGGCAATATTGTCATAATTTTTCTTAGGTCGGTAACCAATCTTAAGTTAATGGAAATAAGTTGGCTTAAGCTTGTTGACTTAATCGTGCTAAAGCCATTTTCGCTTAAGCCAGTAATTGCAAACGAGCCAGACAGTACCTCACTACTATTAATAGGAATTCAAACTTGTGTTTTGTGAGGCCAAAATAGCCTTTGGTTTTTCTCTCCATCTATTCAAAATAGCTTGGTTCTAGAAAAATTGGTTGTTAATTTACGGTCATAAAAGCAAGAACAAAAGGTCATTTATTTATTTTTTGAACAGGAAGGTTAAAAGATTGAACCAAAAGTTCAACGGATAGGAGTTTTGAATAGGTAAAAAAGAAGCTCAGAATGATATTTCTTTTCTTACTTACTTCAGAATATTCTGCAATATGTTATTGATTTTGTTTCCCTTTTTAGTTCGCCATGGCGAGAAGACTAGAAAAAGGTAAAAAAAATGAACCATTTATGAAAAATACGCAAAAAAGAAAAAAATCGACCCCTTTGTTATTTATTTATTTTTTTAACATTATGGTCTATATTTATTGTTTTATCTATTGCACTCATCGAGCATAATTGAAAAAGTGTTTCTTCTATATAAAATGAGAAAAAAACAAAAATAGGTCAGTTATTTATATAAAAAAGGACGAAGAAAACCCAACCTCTTTCTTGCTGAGCTTATTACAAAAGAGGAAAAAGGTATAATTCTCTCAATCAATAGTTTTTTTTTTTGGGTTCGGTTTGTAATCTGTTGAAATTAGGGGGTGTTTGGGAGCCTACTTTTTAGCTTTTGATTTTTGACTTTTTGGCTTTTTGGCTTTTGATCAAAATGAGTTTTGGATGTGGGAGTAGTGTTTGGGAGAAATGTGGAGAATGTGTTTTGGAAGGGAAAATGAGAAGTAGAAATCAAAAAACACCTCCAAACCTATTTTTGATTTCTGGCTTCTATCTTCAAAAACGGAAAAAACAGTTTTTGGTAAAACAACTTCTGGGTGTGTTAGCCAAACACCCAGAATGCGAAAAGCAGAAATCGAAAAATCAAAAAACAGTCGGCCAAACGGCCTCTTAATCATAGACTAATCATAGACCGACGGCTGGAGAACATGACCTTTATACTTATGCTTACAATATATATAGATCGGACACAAATTAACAAGACCCTGTTTATGCATAGATCGGTATCTAATTAAGGTGACTTTTTGTAGAAATGTTTAAATCTTGTCTAGGCCTAGTTGTTGCTAAATTTTTTTGGAAATGAGTTCAGGTGCTAAAATTATGATTTTGAAATAAAAAAATGAAGTGGTTCCGTGTTTCGATTTTCGATTTTTTTCGCACCAAATTAAAGTACTCGTGTACTTTAATTCGGTGTGAAAATTTTAAAAAAATACCAGATGAACAGTTGATATCAATTACAAAGAAATCTTAACTGGATTATACTCCCTCCGTCCCAATTTTATAGTCCCTCGTTCTATCCTAACCGGATAAAAAAACAATTATATCTTTCAATCGGTAATACATTGTATATGCAATATGGATCTTGTTTGATAGATCTTGATTTAATCTAATAAACAAAGTGTTCAAAATCACCTAAAACATTGTAGATTATAAGATATAACACTTTGAAAAGTGGCACGAACTCCCAAAAGGGACTATAAAATTGGGACGGAGGGAGTACAAAAAGAGATACTTATGAATGGCAAAAAAAAAAAGGAAAAAGGAAAATATGAAAGGTTTTTGTATGTCAAATATAGGTGGTTTTGAGCCCAGTGGATTCGATGTCAATGAGCTGGATACACTTTCACGCCAGAATGGGCCACAATTGGTAAATCGGCAAACCACTCATTTTGTCCATGGATTTTGGAAAGAGTTCAAGCATTTTATCATCACAATATGCAAACGTGCGTTTTGGGATTTATTGGCATTGGATAATCTTCGGTTCTTAATTTAGAATGATCGGGATTGTCCAAATCTGAATCGTTCATTTACTGTAATTAATGGTTTGGATTTATTCAAAGTGTTAAACTTCCATCCGGATGGGTTTTCGCCTCAGCCATTTGTGGGCCCCACCGTCGTTTATTGCAGTAATTTGAACCGTTCATTTTATAAAGTTTGCAGATTAGTGTATTCACTAAAAAAAATCAACTTTATCGGACATCAATAGCTGAATCAAAAATTGAATTTTGGTTTATAAAACGGACGGCATGATTCTGTGAATAGTAATTTTTCAATTAAAAGGTTCGTGACGGTCTATTTTATAAATCCAAATTCAATTTTTGATATACTCCCTCCGTCTCTTTTTAAATGTTAACATTTCCATTTTGGGATGTCCCTTAATAAATGTGTGTTTTGAAAAGTTAATGGGTAAAAGTTTGTAGAATTATCATTTTGCAATTTTAAAAAGTTAATGGGTAAAGGTGGAAGACAATTTTAGAAACTTGAGGTAAAAGTTGATATGAAAGGTGTAATGATGATATTTCTTTAATAAGTTGAATTTACGAAGCAACACATTTAAAAAGGAATGAAGGTAGTACCTATTAATGTTCGATCAAGCTGATTTTAACACTTTGCGGGCCTTTCAAGATGAACAGTTCAGATTATTGCAATGAACATACGGTGGGACCCACAATGGGTGGTGGAAACCCTATTAAAAAACTCTTACCGGTTATCCCAAAAAAAAAAAAAAAAACCCTTACCCTTTAGTAGTCTTTGAGCAAATCTAAACCATCGATATACCAGTGTATTATCCAAATTTGAAGTATCCTGTCTAATCCAGACCTTGAACAAGAGCAGCCATCAATTACCAATGCATTTTTGGTATTATCAATATACCAATGTATTTTCCTTTTGGGTTGGATAAGAGCAGCCGTCGACTACCAAGTCAGCAAGTCATCAATGAGAGTCCATTCTCACTCATCATCGTCGTCACCATCATAATCATCATCTCTCTCTAGAACTTTCTTCCATTACGTGGCTACCACAAGTTTTCGAGAAAATAATTTCTTATAGTCCAATTAGGAGTACAAGATAGCGACGAATTTCACTGGGCCTCTCCAATTTTTGTTTAAAAAATGGGGATGCCAATTTTTTTTTTTTTTTGAAGACTTTTGCAGACGTTTTTTAATATAAAAATTTGACGTCTTCATATGCACATGCCAAATTTTTTATTCGACATGTCATGCGTTAAAATAGTCACATTTGCTGGAGATGCTTATGGTGGGATTTTACCTTTTGGGAGGAAACTTCAATTGAAGAGGTCGAGAATCAATCAAATCAAAACCTAATTCGAATAAAGAGGAAGTCGTACCACTTGTTTTCGACTCTTGTACGTTTGTTAATTTCAGTCTTAGCATGAACATTATCTAAAACGTGACATACTATTCTGATAGCGTGTTTTAAGCTTGGCACGACGAAAACAACAATGAAGATAGCAAATCAATGGCAGTGAGAGTGATCATTTGGCATTGAAGTTCGGTAAACTTTGCAAGAGAATTTGGCAAGAAATATAGCGAATCCATTGGACCTTGAATTTTTGGCCACCTGTTGCCAAAAATTTGGCATCAACAAATGTTTTGCTTACAGTTCCCAAAAAAAAAAAAAAAGTTTTGCTTAACCAGTAGAATTTCTCTTAAGCTAAAGCTTCTCCACAAGGCACAAGCAACCTCTCAATTTGTTTAGGCTGTTTTAGACTTGGATCCAAGGTTCTAAGACTCGCTAGGCGCTCCCAGGGCGGCCGGGCACCTTCTAGCTTCCAGGACCGAGTACTCGGCGCCTAGTCGGGCAATTAGTTGGGATAGACGGTCTAGTGGGCTAGTCGGCAAGGGGCCTTCTAGCGCCTAGGCGGCGAGTACTCGGCCTTTCAAACCTTCTTTTAGACACTGCTTGGATCTCATAGAAAGACAGGAGAGCAAATTAGGACACAACCCTTTTCTTATATCCATCTACAAATCCATATTCAAGATCCAAACATAGCTAGCAACGGGAAATCACTGGGTGAGGGTTTTGCAGAACTTACAGGTTATACAAGAAATTCCAATACATAGGGCCCAAATAAATCTGTAAGTTGTACAAATACTAGTAAAATTCAACTGGCCCACTAGAAGAAAATCTGTGTAGTCCACAGGAAAGCATCAAGCCACATTATCCATACATTGATCTGCCTATAATGGGGATGCAAAATACCATTGTCATCAACAAAAAAACTTAATAGCTGTGTTTGCATCTTTGGTTTATGGGAGAAAAAGGGTAAGAAAAAAAGCTCTCCAGGCCCTTTTCTTTTGCCACCATAAATTGTTACGGAAATTCAAGCTACAAACACAGGCTTGAGAAATGATCTCATTCCACACTCAACATTCCTAAATCAACAATTTAACATATGTTCAATCAGAATGAAAGAGAAAACGTTCAGAGACGCAAACAAGTTGATGTGTCAGAATAAACAAGATTTAACAGGACCCTGGTACTGAATTCAAAAGAAGTTCATAAGTAAAGAGGGGAAAATGGAAATGACCAACTAAACAGTTAGTTAGGGTGCAAGATGGAGGAGACATGCACAAGATATGAGAGAACCGACTAAAGCCAAGATGGGCGTTTAAGGCCGTGCTCTCTTGTTGCTGCTGCATGAAGGGCACTTGTACTGCTTGATGTGCTCAGCCCTAGCTGGAGTGATCTTCACACACTTACCATGGAACCATCTTTCGCATATGTCACAGCAGATCCAGAACTCATCTGTACCGTAGTTCTCTCCGCAAGCTCCGCACAAGGTATCCCCATGCTCGTCCTCCTCTTCTTCCTCATCCAATCCCTCCTCTTCCTCCTCCTTTGGCTTTGCACTTTTGCCCTGGGGTTCAGAACCTCGCTGTTTCCAAAAGGGGAAGCATTACAATAGAGTGAAGCATGCAAGGACTGTGAAAACACTTCAAAAATAGGTTTTAAAAGGAAATTAGACTGTCACTTTCCAACGCCCTACGTATTGATGTTTCAAAGGTGTTCATCAAAGCAGCAGTATAAAATCTTAGGGTTCTTCATAGAAACAGAAGGCCCAAAGAGATCTGCATTAACAGGTATGAATCCACCCCGGTCTGATTTTAATCATCCGGCTCCAAGTAATTAAACTTTCCCTTCCCCGTATGTGTTTGAAGTGGGCCATAGACACTCCTGTCCCCTATGTGTCACAACAAAAACAGACATGGGAGGTCCATTTGGTAAGGTTAAGCATTTCAATGGGACATGCAGTTAGACTGTTGTTGGGAGTTTGGGAGGGTCTAATGTGTGTGTCATGCATGAGGTTGGATGCATCATGGGTTGCGGGGGTGGGGTTCCTCGCCATATAAGAACAGAAACTGGAAAAGCCAGAGGGCTTAAGGTGTCCATGTCTGCCACAGAAGTGTTTTCCATTATGAGCTTAGCACAATAAATTCTGCCCCAGTTGCAGCAGCTCTAGCCCCAAAACGGCTGCACAAGAGGTTGATGAACGAGTCCGACAGCCAAAAAGAAGAAAAAGGACAAATAAGTGCCTAACAACATAGGCTGAAGACTGGCGGTGCACTCAAAATGATAAACCATTAGTGGCCTCGATTACTTGGCTGACTATTCACATTCAATTTTCAATTGGGGGCCACAGTAGATCGATGTTATACTTGGGTCAGAAAGTTCAATGTATTGAGTTGACGATGAAAAATGATGATAACTCAAGAACAAAAGGAGGATGTTCCTTTTACCGCTTTTGAATTTGGTTTGGATTTGTTGCTGCTATGGTTCGAAGCTGCTGATTTATCCTTCACTTGTTTCTTTGCGTTCCCAGTCACAACCTCAAATATTGATGGGAGATCATTTATCATATTGAAGAGACGTTTCCTGCACCACAGTTCCAGCAAGATTTCACCACTGGATTACCATGAACAATGTAGAACGACAGTCTGTAGCACATACTTGCAAGGCATTCAATACATATGGCAGAAGAAAGAAAGGACAACAATTTCACACAAGACTCAAATGGAAAGACTTGAACCAATATCTTGCTATGCACAATAGCTTGATCCCAACATCAAATAACTAAATGGCCTACTTTAGCATCTTAAAGGATCTACTACCAACACACTTGGTTCAGTATTCCTCCTGCTGATGCTGGCCAAGTCAGTTTTTTACCAGTGCAAGTGTGCTACATGGCCAAAAAGCTTTGGTTTGGTAATTAGAAGGCAAGGGGGCTAACCTCAATGCGCAAAAGGTAAAAATATGAAACGTAATCTTTACAATTTCAGATACATAAATGTATCCCACAATACCAATGTCCATACCCAATAGTGAAATGCACATATAGCGTCAGACAAATGGATTCCATGCTTCAGCAAAGGAAATAAACTAATAGAGGAGCATGTCGACACAAAAACATGTTTTCTAGCAAACTACAAATTCCAATTTCAAATCCACCATCACTGGGTAGAGGTAAGAAGAAACACCTGTCAGCCTTATCAAAACCAAATCTAGCACCAAAATAGAAGGCCACAGCAAGCAACCATGCATCACTGTGAACAGCAACTAGAGCCAACCAGTCTTTCTCTTGCATCCCATCCCTGGCAAAGTTAATGCCTAATGCAGGCTCTGGGAGCTCTGGAGGCACCTCTTCAGCAGGTAAATTAACTTCCCACTGCTCCGTAGGGAATCCATAGAGGCAAAGATTTTCTTTCTCTGCAAGGAATATCAGATGCTAAAGACCATAAACATCATTATTGAAACAGGGTTAACACAATAAGTTATCAAGAAAATCACACACCGGCTGGGAGAAAGGGGAAGATAATTTGAACATTACAAAAATAATAGTAATTATCTAACTAGAAAGGTATTAATGTGGAAAGAGAAGAAATTTGTCCCCTGACTCACAAGTGTGTCACAAATTCCTTTTGGGGATAGCCAATTCAATGCATGTAAGGAGCTGATGTAATTAACTTCAGTTACATGCTTCAAAAATCAGTACTCTTGAATGCATACTGATATACACGAGTCTAGTCACATTAATAGATTTGTGAGTTCTTATGCATGCATGAATCTAATTATTACTTGAAAGCTAATAACTAATCACACATATGAAAAAGCACAATTGAAATCATACAATCAACCAGCAGTAAATAAGCCGAAACCGCAGGACCAAGGGATTTGATTCACAAAAGCATACTGAAAATGGGAAAACAATATTGGGAACAGAACGAATTTCTTCGACATAATCAAACACATTGTAAAACTCGAATCCATAATCAAGGTGTCACAAAGATTAGCAGAACACCAAGCTACCACACAGAACGAGAAAGAAGATAAAATAGGGAAACCCTAACTAACCAGGATCGCACTGCTGATAAAATTCTTCAACGTCTGCAAAATACCCAAATCATTAAACCACGTCAGAATGCGCCAAACACAAAACCTATCCAAAACCCTTAAAATTCAAAACCCAGCAAAATATAAATATAGATACGAATACAACTAATAGAACAAGGCGTATGTATCTGTACCAGTGGTGAGGGCTTTGATCATGCCGGCTCGGCGACCCTTGAAATCCCTAAAAACCTCCTCCACTGTTCGAGGGTTGTACTGACCACTTCCATCCATAGAATCAGACACACAACTCGGTATACCAAATGTTGGATTTATGGATAAGAACTAATTCTACTGGAGAAATTAAGCATATAATACTCAGCAATTAGGAATCTACGGAGAACCCAAAACACACATTTGCAGTTCGAAACCACAGAACCGAGAGAGAGAGAGAGAGAGAGAGAGAGAGAGAGAGAATTTTTTTATTTTTGAAGGCGCTGGTCTACCAAGGAACGGAGTCCAGAAGAATTATGAAAAGGAGGGTATAATACTATAATTAAGAAATGAGGGAAAGGGAAGTCAAAAACCAATATTAGGGTTTGGAATAATGAGGAAGGTGCTTACAAAAAAAAATGATGCGCATTGAAAACCCAGTAGTTATTTGATGGGTGTTATCATTGCCTCGTTTCAATTCCTGACCTAAATTTAAAATTGGTTTATTAAATTTTTTACGAGACAAATATTTTTTTCAAATTTTTTAATTTAAAAATTGACTTAAATTAATTTCTGACTTAAATTAGAAACTGAAACAACCCCTAATGAGGGGTATGATGGTCTTTTAGAAATAGGTGAAAGAAGGACCGGTTTCCACCATAACATATCAATTGTCCATCTTTACATTTTACCGTTCATATTTTTTAAAATTTGAATTAATCAAAATATTTTTAGACGGTGAAAAATGAAAATCACACGAACGATTCTATGCTGTTCAATACTAGTATTAGACAAAAGACGAGGCCTTTTCTGGATTGATGGGGGACAATGGACATGGGGCTGGGTGTACGGTTCTTTTGGTGCACCCACAAAAGTTTTAGGGTCTAGAGATCAGATCACAGGTTCACACACGACGGCAGGTTTGGAATGGGGCCCTATTTTGATCCTCTTATTCTTAGCCGTTGGATCAGTCCATTTTCTACCACGAACTTGCCATGTTTGTGTCTCTTTTCATTCTTTTTTTTTTATCCCGAAAATGTTAGGGTCCATAAAAATGTCTCGGAAAGATAAATGAACGGCTCAGATCTGAGACGTTCATTTCTCTTTCTTGGACGTTCTCGAAAAAAGTTTTCTCGGATCCTACTACTCCTCCTTTTATTTTTATTATTATTGTTATTATTTTTAGAGAAGTGATTTCCACACACCCCAAATTGTTATTCATACCCTTTTTTTTGTCTTCTAGTGAAATTTTCATGTTTAAAAATTTCACTAAAAGACAAAAAAGGGGTGTGGATAACAATTTAGGGGGTGTGAATAACAATTAACTATTTTTAAGGGGGTGTTTCACAAACTAGTTTTTGAATAAAAAAAACCGAGACAGGTCACCCTCTCACAATACATCACATAAAAAAAGTGTGAACACAAAAACTAAGATAGTTTTAAAATAAAACTACCTTAGTGGGACCTTTATTTGTGAGGATAGGCTATGTAGTGTTTTGAGTCAATGCTGCAAGGATCTCCCCGCCACTTGACATATCATGTTTTGCCGTATTCATCTCGTGTCCTTTTGAGTTCATGTCAAAAAGCCTCTTAACATCAACGTATCAAAAATACACTAAGGGGTTGTTCTCCAATGGATTTTATCAAGATTTGATAAAATCGACCCCTTGATTTTATCAAATGTCTTCACGAATGGATAAAATCAAGGAGTTGATTTTATCAAATCATGATAAAATCTATTGGAGAACAACCCCTAAATTATCATACTTTAAAAATCATGTCGTTTTTTAATTGAGTTAAAGAACCTCTACATAAAATTATAAGAATGGCAATATTGTGCATGAACAACTTATTTACTCAATATAGAGCAAAATAAGGACATTTTCGTGTAGGCGGAACAGCACAAAATTTTGTTGGTTTTATTCTTATCGAGTTACATAAGCCTAGTCCATATTTGTCTCTTCTAATTGTTGTGTTGGCGAGTCGTGTCATAATTGTGTTCGTGTGAAAAAATGATCGACTCAAAACCTGTTATGTCTAGAATTCCAACCCTACTTGGGGCATCTCCAAGTAGGGCCGATCCAATTGTCAAGTGGTGCCTTATATATTTTTACAATTAAATAACAATAGTGGAATAATTTGTCTATATAATTATTTTAGTCCATATTGAACAATAAACATGCTTTTGGTTCCATGTTGTATAAAAGTCTAATGGTACTAGCTCCAATTTCCAATACTTAAATATTTTTTGACAAGTAAATACTTAAAACACTTTTAAAAAAAGTGCTAGGATTATTCGAACTCAAGAAAAAAAAAAAGTTGAAATACATTCACCTTACTATTAGACTGAGCACTAGTTTTCCACATATGTCCAGATTCATTGTTGTTAAAATCTCCTCCCCACTTCATTTGCTAAAATCTACCACTTGATTTTAGCAAATTCTCATTTTAGCAAATGGAAAACTATGCATGACATGAGTAGCATATCTATATATGTTGCAAAAAAAACTATAATATTTATAATTGTTCCTGATTGGTGTCCTTTTTTTTGCCCCAAAAATATGAGGCCTTGAGGCCCTGGCCTTGCCTGTCTCCCACCCAGGAGATATTAATTTTCATTCAAAAAGTAAATTTGAAACTTACTATACTATTTATACACCCTTCAACCACAAATCTCCATTTTCATCTCTTTTTTTTCCGAGAAAGAGCAAGAACAGCAGCAAAAACTAGATTTACACAGAAGCCAAAAAAAAATAAAAGCAGCCGAAAAAGAAGCTTGGTGTTGGAAACCATCCTCCCTCTTAGAAGTGGTATATATTGGATTAACCCAGCATGGACACCGTTGTCGTCCTTTCCATCATAGATGAAATAATAGAAACATGTAAAATAAAATCTGAACCACCACAAATTGGTAGTGGTCAATTAAAAAATGTAAGGGATTAGGGAGATACCAAATCAAGAGTGGGACTCAACCCAAATCGATAAGGATAGTGATAGAGGAGATGAGAGGAGGTAGAGTGGTGGGGAGGCTGAAGATGGAGTGGGAGTGGGGCTGGGGTGCCTGAAGATGGTCTCAACCTTTTTGTTGTCCATCTCTATATTAAAAAAAAGCTCACTAATCCAGTCAGTTTCCTTCCAAAAATTATCAATGTACCTTTAAAATTCAAGTTACTGCTTTTTTTAATTTCTCTAAATACATCCAATATTGGTGTCAAATAAAGATATCGTATCATTATACTTTCAATGACACAAATTTTATAAATATAAAGATCTATAAATTGAAAGTCATTTTATATTATGGGTCTTGTTAATGAGGGCACCACGTGCCCGTGCTCAAGCACCCAATTTGATCGTCCAAAACATTTTTGGAAGACAATTAAATTACACTAATTTTTGTCTCAATGAGATCTTTAAATTTGTATAAATTTTTTTGGGGGAAATGAGATTTGGAACTCCAAAGATTTGGAAAGAAAACTATCGCTCCCCTACACTAAATAATTTTTCACCACAAGATCATAATTTACTTGGAAATCAAGAAAAATCATGGGAAAACCCCAAAAAATAATTAAATTCGTAAAACATCTTCAACATGAACAAACAAGATCTTCACCTTATTGCAAACAATTCAGACCCAAAAGAAGAACAATATATATATATATATATATATATATATATATATATATATATATATATATATATATATATATATATATATACACAATAGGCTTCTAATGAGGACTCCCTCATTTGGGGAGAAATGAGGACCAACGACCACAGCCCTTGGATGAGATCCAAGGGCTCAGATTTTAAAAGCCCATTCGCGGGTTAAAAATCCGGGTCAAAACCCAATTCGGGGGTCAGGTCCAAATACGGGTTAAAACCCTTCTCCATCTTCCCCAAATCGGATACTGTTACAACGTGAAAAGCTAAACGAAGAAGAGTAGGCAGACGACGAATGCGATCTGGAAATCGACTGAAGGAGAAGTTCGAGCAACCCAAGGTCTCTCTCTCTCTCTCTCTCTCTCTCTCTCTCTCTCTCTCTCTCTCTCTCTTGTTTTCGTTTTACCTCTACGTGTCTGGTTCGGCATCTAGGGTTTCGATTTTGAATTAGGAACAGATGTTCATGGGATTTGTTAACTGCAACCCTATTTTTTTGCATTTGCTTTGTAACAACACATAGAATCTTCCAGATCGAACTCGAAAAATTAGGGCTTCGTTTTCTCCTTTTCTCTCCCTGTTTTGATTTTCCATTTCGATTTCGATTTCGATTTAGGAGATCGAACAAGGGTTTTTCTATCTCCATTTCGATTTCGATACATTGAATTTGCTTTTTTCTGTAGATATCAATTAGAATAATAGAAAAAATTGAAAGTGTATGTATCTGCTATAGAATATGGATTGGTGTACTGAATTGACTATGTTGTATCTGCTATGGAATATGAAGGATTTTGCTATTTTAGTATAGGTATGTTTTCCCCTTTTTTGGATGCTGAATTGAAATTTCATCAGGCATTATGAAATCTGTTGCTATTTTGCTAGTTTTTGTCTATGGTTGCTTGGCATTTGATTGACCAATCTCCTCATAACACATTTTGGAAAGAAATCTGTTGCGATATGCGCATTTTTTTTGGAACTGAAATTTATAAAGACCCTAATCAAGTTGCAGAATGGACTGTTAGCTATTTTGATATCCTTGTACTTGAGCAATGAACCAAACTTTGGCAGATGCAGTTACTGCCTTAGTCAAATACTAACAAAGCTTTAGAGGCATTGAGGACAAAAAAAAGTTAGTATATTTGTTGAAGTTACATGTTGGAACTAGATTGAACCTTTGCTGTAGTGGCTGAAGATTGAACCTTTTCGTAGTTTCTTGGTATAAACCTAACTACAAAATTGATTGTTTTATGATATTGAAATCATTTATTTCCATTTTCCAGTGTACATGAGCAGCCTGAGGGGGTGAAGAACTTGATGAACGTTGCGTTCAAGCATGTGAGGATGGAAGGATTCGTCGTTTTCGATTACTACCCATTCTACTCCAAATTTCTGGAACATCCAACCAAGAAGCCCAAGAAAGGCAAAAAGAGATGCTACCAACACTTAGGAGTGTTTTTTTTTTTTTTTTTTTTGGGTTCCTTTTTCATTTTGCTTGTTCATAGACCTTAGGGTAGACGATGATGATTATGAGTAGTGATTTGTATCTCCAAGAAGTTGATGGTTCAAATGTAATCGAAACGGCAAGAATCGTTTTAAGTTCCCTTATGTGAGCATCACCAAATACAACTATGGTTGATAATGTTCTGTTTTGTGCAACTTACCAAGATGAATATGTAAAAGATAACCTTGTTGTAAAGACAATTTTGAAATCATAGATAAATATGTGGTTTTCCATTTCTGTTTGTATCTCTTTCATTACTCCATTTTTCATGTTAAGTAGGTAATATCACTTTGGCTTTGTGTATGATGACAAATGCGTGAATTTGGCTTCGTGTTTCTGCTGTTGCTATTGATGTTTGTCGAGACGCTTGACGTCGGGCTAGGACAAAAAACAAGGAAGATGCTGCCCAATTTTTTTTCACGTACTACAAGTGTACGCAAGCAAGCAACCTGTTTTGGCATCCAAATTCCATTTTCAACACCTAAATCATAGTTAGTAATGTGCACTAAGGTGAGAAGCCAGAACTTAAGTAGCAAATTCCAAATTCCATCTTCTGCAACTGTATTAAGTAGCAAATCACTTCGTTCAAAACTTGGACAAACCTTTGTCATTTAAAGTTCACCCACTGGTTCAAAAAAAAAAAAGTTCAACCAAGAATCTCCTGTTCAGAGATATGCAATTGCAAGCAAAGTGCAAAGAGTATCAGGTGTGAGTTCCAAACAATATGTACATATAAATTCTCCTGAAGAAAGAGAAGCTCTATTGAAATAAATAGCACCATTCTCTTGCATAATCAATTGTTCATTTCTGGAGTCGAAGTAAATAGCACCATTCTCTTGCAAAAGCAATTGTTCATTTCTGCTGGGTTTCAACCAATACAAGCAATAACCAATTTTACAACCTCTAATTCAAAGCCAGTTTGAGGCATGCTGCAAGACTAAACAAAACATTGAATGACTTCTACCCAGATTACACCACTAGTCAGATTACACCAGATTACATGAATACAGTCACTCTATTTTTCAACTTATCCACTGCGGCTTGAATGACTTCAACACGTGCGTTGATCTTCAATGCCACTCATGTTGCTTGAACTAGACATGACGGTTGAATTTGGAGGGTGTCTTCGGCTCACCGGCTGTAGCTACATTAGTATGTGAGTGACAAAAAGAGGAAATACATAAAAAAGCATGAGTAACTAAATCGAAATGGAAATAAAAAAACAAGGGTTTTTTGAGATGGTATCCATATGAGTAAAAGCAAGGCAACAAACGGGTGAAGTAGATGGTATTTTTTGAACTACTAAATCGAACCCCATCTTTACGTCATGAGTAACCAAATCGAAATGGAGATAGAAAAACCCTTGTTCGATCTCCTAAATCGAAATCGAAATCGAAATGGAAAATCAAAACAGGGAGAGAAAAGGAGAAAACGAAGCCCTAATTTTTCGAGTTCGATCTGGAAGATTCTATGTGTTGTTACAAAGCAAATGCAAAAAAATAGGGTTGCAGTTAACAAATCCCATGAACATCTGTTCTTAATTCGAAATCGAAACCCTAGATGCCGAACCAGACACGTAGAGGTAAAACGAAAACGAGAGAGAGAGAGAGAGAGAGAGAGAGAGAGAGAGAGAGACCTTGGGTTGCTCGAACTTCTCCTTCAGTCGATTTCCAGATCGCATTCGTCGTCTGCCTACTCTTCTTCGTTTAGCTTTTCACGTTGTAACAGTATCCGATTTGGGGAAGATGGAGAAGGGTTTTAACCCGTATTTGGACCTGACCCGCGAATTGGGTTTTGACCCGGATTTTTAACCCGCGAATGGGCTTTTAAAATCTGAGCCCTTGGATCTCATCCAAGGGCTGTGGTCGTTGGTCCTCATTTATCCCCAAATGAGGGAGTCCTCATTAGAAGCCTATTGTATATATATATATATATATATATATATATATATATATATATATATATATATATATATATATATATATATTCTTTCACAAATTGACCATTAATTGATAGATTGCAAAGTGTTTTTGTCTATAGGACCCCACAATGCTATTAGAAAGCCCGACACACAACCTTGGCATACCAATTGCGTAGGTGTGTCACCAACTCTAGTTAAAGGACTTACTATAGTTAAAGGACTTACTACGTGGAAATGCCATGCTGCAGTTGAAACTATATTGCCGAGGTATGTCACTAATGCTACTAGAAGGACTTATTGGCATAGGGTAAAGGTCTGCTGTCGCATCTTCACTTAATAAAATTTCACCCTCTTCACGACTTTGGTGAACCAATGGATGCTTTTTATACTTCCTCAAACCTTCTAATTCCATAACCACTTCTTTCATTGTAGGCCTTTCTTCACTTTTCAAACTAAGACACCTTTTCACAAGCTCCGCAATTGCTTGGAGTTGCTCCATGGTCCCTTCCCTCAGCAACCGAGGCTCCAAAATTGCGAACAACCTATTTTCCTTCATTGACACAAGGAAGTAAGTCGCCAAATTCCTGCCCTCTAGAGACCTCTCAAGACGAAGAGGCTTTTCCCCGGTCAATAATTCTGCCAGAACTACTCCGAAACTGTAAACATCACTCTTCTCTGTTAACTGGCTAGAGTGGAAGTACTCAGGATCCAAATAACCTAAAGTCCCTTGTACTAGTGTAGTCACTTGAGTTTGGTCCAAGGGGACTAATCTCGAGGCACCAAAATCCGCCATTTTTGCCTCATAATTAGCGTCTAGCAATATGTTGGTAGACTTGACATCTCTATGAATGATTGGAATGGAAGCGGCAGAGTGAAGATAGGAAAGTGAACCGGCCGCTTCTGAGGCTATTCTCAATCGATCTCCAATGTGAACCAAGGTAATCTCTCTTGAATATGTTGGAATAGCGTGCCATTTGATACGTATTCGTAAACAAGCTTAGGAACTTCTGTTTCAAAACAACACCCCAAGATCTTCACAACATTCCTATGGTTAATTTGTGTTAGGATCACCAACTCATTGATGAATTGCTCTACTTGGCTCCCATCCATCACTTTGGACTTCTTGATGGCGATTACGCGTTGGTCAGGTAAAATTCCCTTGTAAACCACACCATAACCACCTCGGCCAAGTATGCGGTTCTCGGCATAGTTGTTAGTGGCTTTCTTTAGCTCTTCAGCTGTGAATAATTTTGATGACCCTGAACTGGTTCCATCAATTGAAGAAATTTTTTGTTTCATTAATAACCCACCATTTTGTTGGAAGAATTGCTCCCTTTGTTTGATTATCTTCCATCTTTTGATGCTGAAGTATAGCCAAGTTGCAATAATCATCAATGACAAAAGGCCAAAGCTTAATCCTGCACAAAATTTAGGTATAGATTCATTCATTAGGTAATCTCTACTATAAACAAATAAAAGGCTATTTTGCAGTATTTGTTATGAGTTTCACAGGAGGAAATTAGAATTATTATTCCAACGGACTACTGGCACTAGATACCCATATGACATCATTCTTCCTTTTTTCACCCTTCTTAAAAGAGACGAAACTTCCTGTCGCTGCTTCTGCATGCCCTTTGAAGACTATACCACATTACCACGGTTAGGGGCCAGTCATATGGAGTTCCATCTGCTGAAAATATTGCTATGTGGTTGGTTGCCGCTGAAGTTTTTGTCTACACGAGGGGCAAGGATGGAGCCAGAGGAGACAAGTGGTGGCAGCTACCACCACAAGGTTTTCAAAAAATACAATTATTATGTAAAAAATAAAAATTATCCCTAAATTATATAGATTCGCCACCACTAAATTTTTTAAATTATGTATTTTTGCCACCACAAAGATAAAATCTTGGCTCCGGCCCTAAGGAGGGGTGCTTCAAGTTATTATTGCACATCTTGTTGAGGTGTGGGATTCTGGTGTACTTCTTTCATGAGCTCTATTTCATGTATTTTTCTTGGGAAATGCTACAATACAGACTCCTGTTTAGACTCCTGTTTAGACTCCTGTTTAGGTGTGTATCATATGCACTCCTAAAAATGTTACGAATTGATTACCTCTCATGAATAAAAGTTATAATTTTTTTAAAAAGTTACGAAATGCAAAAATGCTACGAATCATAGAGAAAATGTTATGAATCATATTGCTGAAATGAAATACTAAAAAATATTACGATTGGCCATGAGGTGACACAATATGGACTATACAATAGGTGCATATATATGGTGCAGTTGCACACCTTTAATATAGATGTATATACATTGTACTCATTCCCATTTTTCTTTATATGCCTTCAAAGTGTTGTTGCAGGCATATGGTGCAAAAATGTTACGAACATAGGTATTTGTTTCTCATGTTAAACTAGCCATTCTTTATCCTCGATACACCATTTGTCGAGTTTTTAAATGAGAGATGTTTTTTTGAAACGGCAACAAGATTTTATATATAGAAAACTCAGACAATTGTACATCGAGCAAATAGAATAATCCTTAAGAAACATGAACATACCGTGTGCCTAGAGCTCAATCAGAACAATATAAAAAAAAAATCCAACAAACAGTTGAATGGAAAAGCAATAGAAAACTGATATCTAGCCAAACGAAACAAAGAAAGCTAAACCAGAAATCCCTGGAGAGGAAGTTTCATTCCTTTTTCTTTTGCACCAGCACCGAAAATTTATTTGAAATCATTTGGGCTTGTTCCACAACTCCAAGTCTTTAGATTTTTTAGTTGATGTATTGTGAGAAAATAACCTTTCTCGTAGAACGTGAAAAGACAGTAAAAGACAATTTGTGTGTGTATATATATATATATATATATATATATATATATATATATATATATATATATATATATATATATATATATGAAACAACCCTGAAAATTTCCTTGACTGTACTACTATGTATTTGTGAAATTATTGTTCTGTTTTCTGATGTGTTGTGTGCAAATATCCAACGGTTAGAAATGACACAAGTAACAAGTTTGGTGAGATTAAAGTTGAATTTTATCGTCCGGACCAGGCATGGGGCCTCAAAAGCGTAGAAAGGCCCCCGGAGGTGTTTTTAAATACAGAATTTGCTCGTTTACTTGTAATTCAGTTTTTCTTGACAGGGTGGAAAAAGGTCAGCCGGGCCATAAAAAGGCTGCTGGTGTGTGTCCGGAGATGGAGGGAATCAAGTCGGATGTAATTCAAGTTTGATTCGTGGATTAACTGTCTGGAATAGGATTAATTATATCACTTCTTAAGTTATTCCACGTTTGACTCCCAAATAACTCTTGGGATTATTAATCCCGGTATTATTTTTATCCCTATATGGGGAGTACTATATAATCCCATTGGAGAGGTGAGATTGAGTAGGATTGACAAAGATGAGATTGTTTTCGCAAATATTCGGATAATATTGGAATTGTTCTCAAGAAGTATTTTCAAAAAAAAAATTGAAAAAATGTTTTCCAAACTTTTTTTTAATAAAATTTATTTAAAAAAATGTTTTCAAAAAATGTTTTCCAAAAAAAAGTTATCTAAAAAATAATTATTTTGAGAATAATATTTTTATAAAAAAAACTTTATTTTTTCCAAAAAATGTTTTCAAAAGATGTATCTAATTTTTTTTTGAAATAATTAGTTATCTAAATAAATTATTTTTTTTTAAAAAATTTGCCAAAAAACTTTTAAAAAAATAGTATTTCTAAAAAAATTATTTTGGAAATAATATTGTAAAAAAACTTTATTTTAAATTTTTTTTTGGAAACAATATTTTTTTCCAGATACTTAGATTTTTCAAAAAAAATTGTTTTTTTTTTAAAAAATTGATTGTGATTATTTTGGAAAATTATTTTAAATTTTTTTTAAATTTTCTTTAGAAAAAAATATTTTCAAAAACTGTTTTCAACAAATAATTTTTAAAATTTTGTTTTTTAAAAATTATTTTTAATTTTTTAAAACTAATTATTTCTACAAAAAAAATGTTTTTGATAAAAAAAATTATCCTATAAATAATCTCACACGAATCAAACAAGGGATTGAGTAGAATTTGGAATGAAATTAATAGTAGGACAAATAGTCCATGACTAACAATCCCAGGATTATTAATCCCACATATTTCAATCTGCGAATCAAACGAGGCCTATAAAGGATCACCATTAGCCATTAATTGGAAGAGGCCACAAGTGGTCTCAGTTAAAACCCACCTTCTTTCAACATGCAGTGTTATTGGTTTCATTTATAAAAATAAATCATTGCACAAAATTTAAAATGATGTTTCATTTATCTTTTATTTTGAACGGTGGATAAAATAAGATAGAAACTTATGCATTTTATTTGGAAAAAATAATTTGATTTTACTATTTAAACCAAAAGTCTTATTTAAATTGTTTAGTTCATCCTAATATCTATGAGTATTTAAGTTATTTAGTAGCCAAAAGTAACGGTGTTAGAGTAAAGTTAACGGAATAGGGGAATATTAGTAATAGCTTGTAAAGAAGGGGAGGCTAGTGTAATTACAGAACCTCAAGGGAGGTCTTTGCTTTTGTTAGAAACCTCAAGGGAGGTCGGTGAAATTTACCGGTACAGTTTTTGGAAAAGCAAGGATGGTAGTTATATGGGTAAATTTCACTGGCCTCCCTTGAGGTTTCTGACAAATACAAAGACCTCCCTTGAGGTTTCTGACAAATACAAAGACCTCCCTTGAGGTTTCTGAAATAGCACTAACCTCCCATACTTTTGTAAATATTGTTCAGATTCCCCCTTCTGTTAGTTAACCCTCTAACAGTGTTAAATTTAAGTAGCAAATGACATGCATAAATGACCTTCAAAACAAAGCTTCCTTCTTTCTAATTGATCTAACACTGGCTTATTTTATTCGAAGTCAAGACTATTGTGTAACCTAAACCATATTAATTTTTCATTATTTAATGTCAGCATTAAAGAAGAATGGAGTGAAGGAGAAAACTAAAAAAAAAAAAAAAAGAGAATGGTAAGTAGGAAAATTATGTTATGTTTAGTCTAACTTACCTTTTTTTTTTTTCTTTTTTTTTTTTTTTCAAGTTTTGCTAGTTTTACACTAATGGGTGCTTTGGCTAAACAATATTTTGGATTATTATTTTTTCTTTATTCAAGTGTTTTGTGCCATTGTTACTTTTGCGTCTATTTTTATGGATTATTAGTTCGTCTAGGAAACTAAAAAGTTAAAAATTACGATCAGAAACATAAAATATTATTAAAGAAAAAATATCCAAAATAGACAGATTTTTTTGGATTTGGATTATTTTTTTTTTATTCATTTTTTGGTTCCTATTTTTCTAATTCCTCTTTTCCAGACTAATCAATGATCCACAAAAAAAAAAATGCAAAACTAACAAATGCAAAAAAGATAAACAAAGACCAAAAAATAATACAACATGATTACTATGCCAAAACACCCAAGCATTCATATCAACGGTAGGAATTACAAGGTTATAAGTTACCATTGGCTAAAAGAAATTTTCTAAGGGCAATTAATAGAACATAGACATTTCTTTAGATTGCTTTTGACTCTTCTGATCAATAAAACTAGACAATTAATACCAATGGAGTATTATTTATTTGTCTTTTGACTTTTTTAATTCTTTGTTGCTGGTAAGTCGAAAAAAGTTGAAAGGAAAACTAAAAATGTGATTCAAGCAGATGAAAAGAAATGGCTTAAATAAGTCATTCCAAGTGGACACTTTTTGTGATTACAGGAGCTTAATTGGGTATTGAAAAAATATTCTAAAAATAAATAAATAATAAGAGTTTGGCATTATGGATGCATAACATTTGTGTAATTATATTTTCAACATATATATACACATAAATATGCAAATGGATAAATAGTTGATAGATGATAATTGGTGGCTGGAATAGTTGAAAATAGAGCGTATTTTTGTCGTTTCATACTCAAACTAACGGTGTTTAGGTGAAAAGTTAACAGAAGGGGGAATCTCAACAATACTTTCAAAAGTAAGGGAGGTCAGTGCTATTTCAGAAACCTTGAGGGAGGTCTCTGTATTTGTCAGAAACCTTAGGGGAGGTCAATGAAATTTACCCTAGTTATATTATAGCTACCTCAGGTGAGTCTTTGCATTTGCAGGAAACCTAAGGGGAGGTCAGTAAAATTTACCAAAAAAAAAAAAAAAAAGAATTGATAAGAGTTGTGCTTATTTTTTCCACATTCCCAGTTCATCAAAGAAAAACAAATCCATTCCTTTTCCCAACTACTTGTTAAGATCTGGAAATAGCAATCGTGACCCAACCAACTGAACCAATTAACAAAATCGGCTAATATCTTACCTATAGGGCGAAAGACGAGGATATTGGAATTTCAAAAGTTCGATACCTATATTTGACAGATATAGGCCAAGATTGACCACTCTTTCTAATGTAAAGATTGAGATTGTGCGACATCTCTAAAAAAAATACTTATAATGATAGCTGCTATATATGTTAAACTAGCAACCATGTTGTGCATGACTTTTCCTACAATTAATAAAATTGGATCTGATGAAAGGTTTTAGTCAACTAGTTGTATACGTACCTAGAGAGAACTTGAGCCCTGTTGTATTGGCAATGCACCCTTTTCCTTCTGCTTTTCCATCGCCAGAGTGATAACGATGACAAGAACATTTAAAACTTCCTGGAGTATTGGTGCAAATAGCATTCGAAGCACAGTCATTGAGATCGGCATCTTTGCACTCGTCGATATCTGCCAATGAATCGTTAGCAAATCGAAACGCTAAACTTATGATTTTATATCAAAGTAATCTATGGGAAAGATTTTAGAATGTCCCTCTCACAAGTTTACGTCTACGTGAGATAATTTAAGCTGAGATTTAATAGAAGCCAACACATGCAGTACTAAACTGTTATACGTGGCCTGGATCTGAATTTCTATTCAACTGCTTTGCGTTATGTGGATTTATGAAATGGAAAATAGAAAAAATGGGTACAAACCTGAGCATCCAGGACTGAGATAAGGGTTGCCCTTATAACCTTCCTTGCAGCTACAAAGATATCCTCCATAGCCACTAATTGAATTATTACACGAAGTATTCTGCTGGCACATCGATGCATTCGAGTTTTGGGCTTCGTCACAACTCTGATTTCCACCAACCACAAAATCTACCACCAAGGGAACGTTGTCAATGGTCCGGTTTGCGAAATTCGGGTCCGAAAGATCTGATAAACCTCTGAATTGAAATATATCCTGCTCCCCAACAAACGCATAGCTACAGCTATCATATGACAAAACCTGTAAAAGGAATATGAATAAGATAGAAGAGAATGACTTTTCAGGTGGTTATGATGTTCTTAAGAAGACTTAGAAGAAAGAGAAAAGGGTGCAACTTTGGTTCCGAAACCATTGATTTATTAAAGATTGTTGAGATCATCAATCTTTCTGAGATTCATAAGGACGGGATATCAATGGAAACGGGAGCGTTGAATAATTACTCATCGAAATGTGATCTACAAAAATTTAGTTAAGCCGGGAAGCCAAACACCACAATCTAGAAGTTTCGTAATTGTCTTACAGGTAAAAGACTTTTTAGGAAAATATTCTTTCGTGTAAAATATTTTACAGTGAAACAAACATAGTCCAAGTGAATTTTTTTTTTTAATGATGTCCTTAATTATTTTTTACGCTTTGTTTTTCACGAGAAAGGAAAACAAAAATCCAAACCTCGGAATGATTGTAGAAGCTAGAAAGGTAACTATTGTACGCCTGCAGTCCCATTGGAATACCGGTTTGGCAGCAACCAGACCCGGTACAAAACCCCGTAACCACGTCCGATCTGTTGTAGCATGTGGTCATACATCCACTAGAGAGATTCCGGCCTTGGAAAGTCCCGACGATCTGACCGAAGTCATCGCAGCCGACGACCGTGAACTTATTCGCCGTGTACGAAAACGTGAATGGGCCGTTGTTCTGCGCCATCCGGAAACCATACCCAAAGTCTGGGGTCACGGGCCCCGTCTGGTTGTAGCACAGAGTAGTGACTTGGTTTCGGACACGGACTTGGGTTGCCGTGATGGATAGGACCTCGATCCCCTAGGAAGGGCCTTGGAGGGTCGTAAGAAGTGTTGCAGGTGACGTTGAACAGCGGGTCGATGGAGCAATTAGCCCCTATGCCAAACGGGTAAGGGACGGTTATGTTTCCGCATTTTAGTGGGCAGCCGGGCTTAGCGACGAAGAAGCTGCTGTTGGTTATAGCGGCGGCATTGGCGGTGATGTTGGTGGTGCACGTTGCTAGTGTGGGTTGGGCTAGTCGGAGCCATGAAAGAAACAAGAGGAGTACTGCATGGAGATACATGTTTTAAGGATCGATGGACACAATATTAATTGTCGGAAGAGAATGAAGTACTTGAGCAATCAAATAAGCTCAGGCATGTGTCTTCTCTCTCTCTCTCACCGTGATATATACTCCCTCTTTAACTAAATTTTGGTCCACTGCAAAACTACGTGCAATTTTTAAGCTTAAAAATAATGTACTTACCAAAAGAATATTATGTGCAATATGGATTTTGTTTGATAGATCTAGATTTAATCTATTGAATGGTGCAAAAAAATAAAAAAAAATTATATTCATAAATACATTATTTTTAGGCTTAAAAATTGCATGTAGTTTCGTAGTGAACCAAAATTTGGGGATAGAGGGAGTTTATATAGTTAATATACTCTCTCCGTACCAAATTGTTGGTCCTGTCGGATTCCAATACAAATTTTTAACTATTGATATTTTCAATCTACGACGTAATTTTATGTGCAATATGGATTTTATTTTATAGATGTCATCAATTATATAAAGTTCTTAAAATCTCTAAAAATATTGTAGATTGAAAATATAAACAATTAGAAACTGTATTGGAATCCGAATAGAACAAATAATTTGGAATAGAGGGAGTACTTACCAGTGTGATACACTGCACAATTTTTTGTTTTCAACAAACTAAAGAAGATCTCTTCCTACATTCATTTTTGCCTAGCCTAAAACTATTTGTGAAGTACAAGTGGAAATATTTGACTAATTTACTACTAGGTTGCAGATAAAATGGAATTCTGGTTCACTGGTTGAGATTCAAAATAAGAATAAAAATAATTCTAAAGACTTCCAAATTTTATACTTTACTGCTTTATATGTGGCAACGGTTCAAAGTCACTGCAGAGAATATTTCCTTGTGACGATATATAGATATACCTTTTACTTAATTCCAGTGATTCTATACGTACAGAAAATATATATGCCTTTCAATTGCTGATCTTAGACAAAGTCTTTCATTAGACCAATTCTTGTAGTGTCAGCCTACAATATCAAAATAACTCGAGTAACGTCATGCAAGTCGTTCATGTTCAAGTCGTTGATCAGTTACGCAAGGCAACTTTTTTTTTTTTTAACTGGCTACGCGAGACAACTTGGCGTATCAACAATTGTAAGCATGCCGAAAAAGAGGAGATATTATTAGTAATGGAGAGCTTTCAAATAATGTTTCCTAAGATAATAATTTAAGCCAATGATGTGACAGCGTATTAAGTACTTCCCTATTCCCTTGCATTTTCCTGTTGTAAAATTTTCAATGACAACGAATGAAAGGGGAAAAAAAAAAAGAAAAGATTTTCAATGGAGATAAATTTTCGGGTATTTGATTTTTTGATTTAACAATACAATGGCTCCAATCATCATGCGTTGAAATGAAAAAAAATAGATATATTAGATGGTGATTAATACGTATTGTCCATCACAGGGTAATGTCAAGAACTTTGTGAATATGATCTTGTGTTTAAGTTGAACGATTCAAAGTAACCGAAAGCTGTACATCTATTGATATGTGGTACTATACGTACTCTAAACCAAGAATTTATGAAGGCAGAGAATTCAAAAAGTATTATATTCTTCCTTTCCAGTTAGCCAACCAAACAAGAACCAATGAATTTTTGAGTGAAAAGTGTTGCATACTTCTTCTGAATATGATCTTGTTATCTTCTTGTTCTTTTTATTCGGAATAAACAACACAAGAATTATCAAGTGACTTTTGGCTCCTCAGGTGTCTTTTGGTGTGAGGGGAGTATTCTTTATGGGTTTGCCAGCCATGTTTTTAGAGTCCATGACTGTACATGACACTCGCACGCACTTTATATATGGAGGAAATCTAATAAATAACTGAATTTGAATCCTAGTATTTGCTTTGTAAACCTCAACTCACACGTTTCTTTTTTTTTTTTTTTTTTTTTGTAAGCTCCCTCTCCAAGACCCTTGCATTCTTCCAGGGCCGGCCGAGGCCCAAGGCCCACAAGGCTGGGCCTAGGGCACTCCAAAAATGGGTACTTTTTGGGGCACTTCAACATTTTATACAATTGAGCTTGACTAGAACTCTTTTTTGACCCAAATAAAGAAAAAAAATCCGTTATAAATTGCAAAAGAGCCCAGCCCTAATATTAAAAAAAGACCCAAAAACCATTCTGGCCTAGTATTTAAAAAAAAAAAAGAGGCCCAAAAACTGTTTAACCATTCTGTAAATTAAGATGGGTTCTTTATTTATAGGGATCCATTGCCTTTGAGATTTTAAAGTTGGGCGATGTGAGATTGAAGCAAAGATGCATTTACTTTATTCCTTCACTCAAAGTTCGAGCCTTTACTTCATTCCTTCACTTCAAGTTAATTCCTTCACTTCAAATTTAGATCCTTTAAAGTGCAAAGGCTATACAATAGAAACTCCAATGCCCTTCTCACCTAGAGAGTACCAACATACAAAGATAATCATTGTTCACACCTTCACTTCGAAAAAAGCAGGTAAGGAGGGGCATTCATTTCTTCCTATAAAATGCATTGGACCAGATCTTGTTTGATGTCATTGGGCGCTTGCAGCCTTGCACGTGGTGCTTGCAATGTGTGCGAGCTACACGAGTATGCAATAGTATGTATGAAAAATATATACATACACGTATATGTATTCATATCTATTAGATCGCGAGCTCACTTGAGTCAGTTAAAAAAAAAAACTTCAAGCTCGGGCTCGGCTCGTTAAACAAACAAGTTGAATTATAGGCTAGAGCTCGTTCGTTTACTCAACGAACCGAGTTTGAACGAGCTCTTAGTGCATCATTAATAATAATGTTATAGTGTGTCTTTTTTTATTTCTTACTAAGGTGCATCTTTGTAATAATGTTTACTCTAAATGAAGAACTTTATATTGTTTTGACTTCCTCGTATTGTGATTGTTCCTGGAAAAATTTTTAGGGCACAATTTTTAAGATTAGGCCTAGGGCACTCAAATCCCTTGGGCCGGCCCTGCATTCTTCAAACTAGAGGCCGAGGCACACTCTGTGTGTGCAAGTGTAAATATATTTAGAGGGATAGGGGAAATGGGTAGTCTTTGTATGTGTGAGTAATTTGGTGAGTGGTTGAGTTCAAGTAATTTTATTATTTTGTCCTTACGGTTAGTTAATATTATATAGAAAACTATTGTGACATATAGTTTTCTCGTCACAATAGTTTTTTCTCAGACAATATTGGAAATCACTTTTGTGACGGGGTTTCAAAATTTTGTTCACACCAATTGCTGTTCTCCCTTTCTATATAAGAATAGATTCAAAAAATCATAGACTTATGCTGGGAGTTGCATTCCCGACACAAGAGGCTATATTTTGAAAAACACGTACAACCAAATAATTTCTCCACCGGAAGACCACAATTTACTTGGAAAACAAGAAAAATTATGAGATAAACCCAAAAAATGAATTTGCAAACCATCTTCAACATGAGCAAACAAGATCTTTACCTTATTACAAACAATTCAAACCCAAAAGAAGAACAATATACTTTCACAATTGACCATTAATTGTAGATTGCAAAGTGTTATTGTTTGTAGGACCCCACAATGCTATTAGACCCGACACATAACCCTGGTATACCAATTGCGTAGATGCGTCACCAGTGCTAGTTAGACTTATTAAGTGGAAGTGTCATGCTGCAGCTGAAACTATATCGCCGAGATATGCCACCACTGCTACTACTAGGACTTATTGGCATAGGGTAAAGGTCTGTTGTCTCTTCTTCACTCAATAAACTTTCACTCTCTTGAAGACTTTGTCGAACCAATGGATGCTTTTTATTCTTCCTCAAACCTTCTAATTCCATAACCACTTCTTTCATTGTAGGCCTTTCTTCACTTTTCAAACTAAGACACCTCTTCACAAGTTCCGCAATTGCTTGGAGTTGCTCCATGGTCCCTTCCCTCAGCAACCGGGGCTCCAAAATTGCGAACAACCTATTTTCCTTCATTGATACAATGAAGTAGGTCGCTAAATTCCTGTCCTCTTTAGACCTCTCAGGACAAAGAGGCTTCTCCCCGGTCAATAATTCTGCTAGAACCACTCCAAAACTGTAAACATCACTTTTCTCTGTTAATTGGCTTGACTGGAAGTATTCAGGATCCAAATACCCTAAAGTCCCTTGTACTAGTGTAGTCACTTGAGTTTGGTCCAAGGGGACTAATCTAGACGCACCGAAATCCGCCATTTTTGCCTTGTAATTGGCGTCTAGCAATATGTTGGTGGACTTGACATCTCTATGAATGATCGGAATGGAAGCGGCAGAGTGAAGATAGGAAAGTGAACCAGCCGCTTCTGTAGCTATTCTCAATCGATGCTCCAATGTGAACCAGGATAATCTCTCATGAATATGTTGGAATAGCGTGCCATTTGATACGTATTCATAAACAAGCTCGGGAACCTCTGTTTCAAAACAACACCCCAAGAGCTTCACAACATTTCGATGGTTAACTTGTGTTAGGATCACCAACTCATTGATGAACTGCTCTACTTGGCTCCCATCCATCACTTTGGACTTCTTGATGGCGACTATGCGTTGGTCAGGTAAAATTCCCTTGTAAACTACACCATAACCACCACGGCCAAGTATTCGGTTGTCGGCATAGTTGTTAGTGGCTTTCTTGAGCTCTTCAGCTGTGAAGAAATTTGATGACTCTGAACTTGTTCCGTCAACCAAAGAAACTTTTTGTTTCATCAATAACCCACCATTTTGTTGGAAGAATTGCTCTCTTAGTTTGATTAACTTCCATCTCTTGATGCTAAAGTATATCCAAGTTAGAGCAATCAACAATGACAAGAAGGCAATGCTTAATCCTGCAAAAAAAAAATTAGGTATAGATTCGTTCATTAGTTAATCTCTACTAAAAAATTTGTTCATTCGTTCATTCGTTGAAGAATCCAATTCTTTAGTCGGAAATAGCCTACTAAAGGTCTCGAAGGACGATCATTTGGATAGTAACACTCCTCATCATGACAATCTGGTTGCTAGAGTTGGGCTTGATTCAGATAGAAAGAATAGTGTTGGGATAGATGAGGATTTTGCTCCTAATTCCTTTTTAGAGAGTTGTTCTTTTTCAAGTCCTAACTATAGGAAGCAGCAGGTCTTTAGACCTTTTGGCAACAAGAGAAGAGTTGGGGGTAACATTCGGGGGGAGAGATCAGTCCATGAAGCTTTACAAAAATTGGAAAGGAGAATGAAAAGATCAATAAGGAAGCTAAAAAATAAGAAGCTCCTCAATGAATTTGGAGTAAAGATAGGCATGATAAAACAAAGACATACAGAGGTATCTTCATCTTCATTATCTTCCCACAACAGACATTCGGTTTTATTTAAGGAAGGTAGTAATTAAGACTTTGGCCTTAAAGGATTCTTTGGCCATTAGTCTTAAAGGGGGAAGAAGTTTTAATTTAAAGAAATTTGTTGAGATGCCAGAAGAAGAAATAGCGGATAGGAAAAAAGCGGAAAGGGAGAGATGCGATCTTGATGACGTGGAGGATGAGCACTTGAAGGATGGTGCCTCTCTTTTTGGAATTTTAATTTTTGGGTCCTTTTTCTTTGGTGTTGTGAGGTTTGTTTCAGGCTGCTTTTCCTAGGCTTTGAGGTTTTGTGGTCTCTTTGGTTGTTTTGGTTTCAGGCTTTTTAGCAGTTGCTTTTTTTTTTTTCCTGGTTTGTTGTTGTTCTTCGGTTTTCTTTGTAGGCTTGTGAGGCTTGGTGTTTGTGTGGTCGCTTTTTTGGGGTTTGGGTTTTCTTTCTGCTCTTTTGGTTGGCTTCTTGCCTGCCTTGTTCTCTCGGTCTCGAGTAACTTTTTGCCGGTGTGCCCTTGGTTCGTTTAATCTTTGTTTTTTTAGAGATTATTAAATTTTTTTGTTGCTAAAAAAAACGAATATAAGCTATTTTGCAGTATTTTGTTATCTGTTTCATAGGAGGAAATTAGGTATTTATTACAATGGATTATTGGCACTAGATACCCATATGATAGCATTCACCCTTTTTCACCTTTCTTGTCTTTTTTTCCCTTGGAAAAGGGACGAAACCTCTTGTAGCTTCTGCTGCATGTCCTTTGAAGACGGAAGACTATGGGGTGATTTGGGTAAATCCAAAAAATTGTTTTTTTTTCCGTTTTGTTCTTATTCAAATTTTTTTGGGATTATTTTTCGTCTTTATTTACAAAACTTTAAGTTTGGCTTATAATTTTATACTTTTTAAATTCCTCTTGTCGAGACAAACCAAGAAACCACAAAAAATCGGCCGAAAACTAACAAATGCAAAAAAAAAAATTAAATAAGAACAAAACGAAAAAAAAACCAAAAAACCAATTTTTTGGATTTAGCCAAATCAGCCCTACAACTTGTTATCCGCAGGGGCCAGTCCTATGGAGTTCTATCTGCTGAAAATATTGTAGATTCTCTTTCTCCTGTAACGATTAACATTCGCAACATCTCAATCAAAAATATACTTACGATAGCTCCTACAAAAATTGATAAAGATTTTGGTCATTTAGTGTGGTCTTTTACTTAGAATTTTACATTCAAAACCGTGGTCTATCAAGATGAAACTAAAAGCCCCTATCTTTTTTAACCACGGGATAGAACCGTGATTAAAACTCATTAAAATCTTGCCTAAAAAAAAGTAAAAACCGTGATCTTTAACTTCTTACCATCTCAGATTTTTCCTAAGACCGTGACTATTTAGCAAACGGTGGGGCTCTGTTGTCCCCTCGGGGTCAGCAAGCCCTACCAACCCCAATCCACACTCTCCAAATGGTTTTTGAATGGTTCAGATTTAAAATAAAACTCTTACATATAAGAGATTTACTTTTAATCCAAACCATTGAGTGTCAGAACGGACAGCGCTAGATGGGTTAGCAGACTCTGCCGACCCATGGAGACAGCAGGGCTCCCGGTTCCAATTTAGCAACAAACAATCTCGTTTTTGTAAAACCGTAATGTTTTAACAATAAAACCGAGAATGAATATTATTTTTTTAAACTCAATTCATCCCAAAAAAAGAAAAGAAAAGATTGTGTGATCTTTATTTACATCCTTATTTCTTGCTATTAATCCTCTATGTGTGCTCACACGCTGAGAATCAAACCTGCCAGATTGCCATGACACCTAACCATTACATTTATATGTAGCTGTTTTCCTCCTTATTTAATCTATATAAATTGCTAATTGATAGTTCCACGAGGGTTTTGTTTAGTGCCACGACATTCTCCTCCACTTGTCGTTTTTACCCTCTAGTTCTACATTGCTCTCTCCCCTGATTTACTGTTTATTCTTTGACGCTTTCATATATCTCTCTCCCCGGCCCTCTGCTAATAATTAGTGACTTTACTCTTCACGTACGTCTCCACGTCTCAAACCCATCTCTCTCTCTCTCTCTCTCTCTCTCTCTCTCAAACCCTGAATCGTCTAGACTTAAAAGCCATCTTCGCATGGCCATCAGTTACCTTCAAATTAAATTGAGAGAAATAAGGTCTCTGATATTTTTTATCCTTCTAGATAGTAGATAGCTATTTATCAAATCTACTTTATGCATATGAAACTATCAATTAGGAGATGGATTGCGTTAAACCAAAATACGGTGGTGGCACGTTGGAAGAAAGACTATTGGGCCTCTATCAGAGTTTTTTTTTTTTTTTTTTTTTTTCTTATGGAAATTACTCAAACAACCCTGGCAACCATCACAGTTTTCAAACGAGATCTTTTAAAGTTAGCTTCACGGTTATCAAACGAAATATTTTAAGTTAGCATCATAGTTTTCAAACGAGATCTTTTAAAGTTACAATCACAATTTTCCAACGAGATCTTTTAAGTTACCATCACAGCTTTACCAAACGAGATATAAATTTTTTTAAGTAATCACAGTTTTTCCCAAACCGAGATATATATTTTCATATACAATCTCAATTTTTAGAAAGCAAGATCTATTCTTTAAGTTACAATATCAGTTTTAGATTCCTGAAAGTAAAAAATCTTTCCACCTCAGTTTTTCGGTACAACTGAGATTAAATCTGTAGAATACGGAGTATATTATTTTACCATGGTTTTAAAAAAATTGAGTTTTTAGAACGTGACCTTTATGCCATTTTGCAGTAGTGTAATTAATTAAACTAGCAACCATGTTGTGCATGACTTTTCCTACAAGAGTATTGGATCTGAAGTAGGTTTTTTTTAACTAGGTGTTTACGTACCTAAAGAGAACTTGATCACTGGAAATTTTGGGGGGTTGGCAATGCACCCTACTCCGCCTGCTAGTCCATCGCCATGGTAATTATTCGGACAATAACACATAAAACTTCCTGGAGTATTAATGCAAATAGCCTTGCAATCACAGTCATTGAGACTGGAATACATACACTCGTCAATATCTGCCAATAAATTGTAAGCGAATCAAAATGCTGAACTTATGATTTTATATCAAAGTAATCTATCAAAAATATTTTAAAATTTTCCTCTCACAAGTGTCTATGTGACATAATTTAAGCTAGAGATTTAATAGAAGCCATAATTTAAGATGGAGATTGATAGAAGTCAACCAAATACGAATTGATCTAGGTGGTCCATATCGTTTTTGGTACGAATTTATTTTCAACTGCATTGCATTATGTGGATTTAGGAAATGGAAAATAGCATAAAAGACAACAAACCTGAGCATCCTGGACTGAGGTAAGGGTTGCCCTCATAACCTTCCTTGCAGCTACAGAGATATCCTCCATGGCCATTATTTGAATCAATGCACAATGTATTTTGCTGGCACAACAATGCATTTGAGTTTTGGGCTTCGGCACAAGTCTGGTTTCCACCAACCACAAAATCTAGTACTAAGGGAACGCTATCCATGGTCCGGTTAACGAAAGTCGGGTCCGAAAAATCTGATGTACCTCTGAACTGAAAGGCATCCGGGTCCCCCACAAACGCATAAAACGCATAGCCACATTTGTCAAATGACAAAACCTGTAAGAGGCATATGAATAAGATAGAAGGGAATGACTTTTCAGGTGGTTATATCATTCTTAAGAAGACGACTTAAAAAAGGAGAAAGGGTGCAACTTCGGTCAGAAACCATTGATTTATTAAAGATTGTCAAGATAATCATCTTTCCAAGATTCATATGGACGGGATACCAATTGAAATGTGATCTGTACAAATTATTTGACATTCTAAGCTCCGTTTGTTTCGAAATAAAACATTTTCCTATAAAACTTTCTATCCATTTTCCCTAGTTTGAACACAAAAATGCAAAAACACATTTTACACGTGTAATATTTTCCATCGTATAGGTGAAATTGTTTTCCTCCCAAAACTCCCGCCATAATTTTTGGATGAGGCAGTTCATCAAGTTAATGTTCTCCTAAACCCATACACTCGCATTTCTAGCGAGGCAGTGTTCAATATCCGATCCGGAGGGAAGGAACCTAACTAGAAGTCGAATTCCCCTTTCTGCGACTTTTATGAGCAATCCTACAGGCACTAACTAGTGTACCAACTATTACACTAAATGCACACATGGCATTACCACATCAATGCACTAATCAATACATAGATAGATTTATCCACTAAAAGAGTGCCACATGGACAGTTAGTGTAATAGTTGGTACACTAGTTAGTGTCTGTAGTATCTATCAATTTATAATTAAATTCAAAAAACCCCCATACTTTGACCTCAATGTCTCATCGCCCCCCAAACTTTAAAAATTATCAATTGCACTTCTAAACTACCATTCCGTTATCAATTTTACTCCTGTCGTCCCAATTTGTTAATTACCTAACGGAAGACAGTGAGGTGGACTTCGATGGAGGGGAAAAAAACGTTAGGGAGTAATTTTTGTGGGAAAGTCGTCTGATGTGTCACCCTACTCTCTCTCTCTCTCTCTCTCACACACACACACACACAACAATCTCAAGCAAATTAGAAACCCAGAAAAATGGTTTCCAAAGCCATCAAGAAAACTCCTCCCATACTGGCCATCAAAGGCTGTCGCTGTCAATCCTAGAGGAACAAGTCCCTGATCAAGGCAGTCGCAGCGGTCTCCCTTATCATCCACACCTGCCACTCCCGCCTCATCGAGATCTTCTCAAAATTCGCCCGACTCGCCACTGCCCAAAACAAGAAGGAAAAAAACAATACCAGATTCTCCTAAAAAACCCCACCCCGACCTACCCGCCGATCACTCTAGGGGCGGCTGTACAGCCACCCTTCAATGGTCAAATGACCACCCAATAAAAAAAAATTCCCTTAGAATACATGTATAAATTATGAGCTAATGTTTCTTTGAACACCCAACTCAATTATGAGCTAATGTTTCTTTGAACACCCAACTCAAATATCAATGATCACCTAACCCAAAATGAATTGAACACCCAACTCAAAAACAATTTAACACACAAATCACAACACAATTACAGTCCACCGATCTAAGTAATTCAGATTTGAACACCTAACATGTACATTACCTCAAATAAAGCTCACAATCATAATGGGGAAAAAAAATGAAAAAATGAACGGAAACAGAAGAATCTATTGGTGTAAGTATTGAATATGCTCTACGTACTCTCTCCACCTCTATTGTCGATGGTCTAAATGTATTCATTTCGCATTCATGACAACAACTACTTGTCTATTTTTTTTATTTTTTATTTTTAGTTAGCTTATAGATTACGGGCAAAGCTTTTAAAAAAACTTCATCTACATTGCAAATCCTTGTTAACTTGAATAAAATTCTTTCGAATATAAGACTATGATAGAAAATCTCATCATGTCATCCCAAAGAAAAGCATAGGAGTATTTTCGAAACACTATTTATGTCTTTATGAGAATTCGTCTAGGACAACTGTAAAAGTTTACTCCCTCCATTCTCGAAACACTATTTATTACGCAATACAATAACTTTTAAAAAATTTAAATTTTTGTTACTAATATATAAAGTTCTCATTTAGCCTCGTAGTTAATTTTTTCAGAAAAAGAGTTTATATTTTTTACCACACTATTTTATACTAATATATGAGATTTTGTAAATATATTATTGGTTAATAAATCAGCTAGTGGAGTTAAGGTAATTTCTGAACACACTTCCATAAATTCCTGGAGCCGCCACTGGATCACTCTTCTCTGCTGCTGGCAACTGCCCTCTTCCACCACAGACCTCTCCGGTAAAACCCACCATTTTTCTTGATTGAACCCTTCTAAATTTGTTGGGAATTGCTTGTTATGGAGCTAGTCTCTGTTCCGATGGAATCTACTGGCCAATATGTAAATGGATTTAGAGGTTCAGTTGCTAACAATAATACTATGGCACAACCATTAAATGACCAGATTAACCATTCAGGTACCAAAGAGGATTCAATTTCTGACTATGAAAGTAGCATGTGTGGACCAAACAATGAGGAATCCCAAGTGTTTGGTAACAGGTTTATCAAATTGGATGAAGGAGCTATGCCGCACCAGATTATCAAGCGGAAGTTTGTTTCCGGTTTGGGTAGTACTAGAACTCATACATCTGTAGTGGTTGTAGTTGTGGTGGTGGGCGGGTGGTGGTGGGTGATGAGGAGAGGTGATGGGGAGGGAGGAGAGAGAAAGGGGAGGCAATGGAGAAGAGAGATTTTTGAGTTTTTTTTTCTCAAATTAGAGTTTTTTTTTTTTTTGGGAGTTAGGGAATTAACGTTTTTTCCTCCGTACAAGTCCACCTCAGCGTCTTCCGTTAGGTAAATAACAGATTGGGATGGCAGGAGTGAAATTGATAATGGAATGGTAGTTTAGGAGTGCAATTGATAATTTTTAAAGTCTGGGGGGCGATTGAGACATTAAAGTCAAAGTATGGGGAGTTTTTTGAGTTTTCCCCTTATAATTCTCTCAAGTATAAACAAATGTTAGATACATAGATGATAATGGCTTTCCAGATCACTCAATGTATTATAGGCCCCTTGGTTCCGAAATATAATACGGCGTCCAAATTTTTTTAAGCTGGAGGCCAAACACCAAAATCTACAAGTTTTGTTTAACAGGTAAAAGACTTTTTAGGAAAACATTTTGCTGGATTCATAAAAAGCAGAGAAAAGTACCAAAAAAAAAAAATCCAGTGCAGTTTTTATACTTTTCAATACATTTACACTTACTTTTATACACCTTTCATACATTTCAACACACTTTTTAAATCTTCACATAAACCTTTACATTGAAACAAATGCATCCTAAGTGAAATTTCTTTTATGATGTCCTTAATTATTTGTCACGCGCTGGTTTTCACAAGAAAGGAAAGCTAAAATGCAAGGAAAAGTGTTTGATAGTACATGGAAAAAAAAAGGAAAGAAAACATGAAAAGGCATTAGAACGGATCTCGATAGGAAAGAGAACATAAAAAGGCATCCAACTCCAACGGTTCGGATGCCTTTTCATGTTCTCTTTCCTGTTTTTTTTCATGTAGTAATGTTTATGTTGGAAGTCAAACACCAAAATCCACAAGTTTTGTTAACATGTAAAAGACTTTTTGAGAAAGGGTTTTGCTAGGATCATAATAAGCATGGAAAAAAAAAACACACACACACAAAGTACTCCAGTGCAGCTTTTATATTTTTCAATACATTGGTACTCACTTTTATATATTTTTCATATATTTTAACACATTTTTTAAACCTTAAAATAAACTTTACATTGAAACAAACGCAGCCTAAATAAAATTTCTTTTAATAATGTCCTTAATTATTTTTCAAGCGTTGGTTTTCACGAGAAAGGAAAGCTACTTAAAATGCAAGGGAAAGTATTCGATACATGGAAAAAAAAAAGGGGATAGAGAATACGAAAAAACATTCGACGGCTGATGAGATCTATTCGTAAACTGTGCAAGCCAACGAATCTCATGTGCTCTTTCCTGTTTTTGTTTTCATGTAAGGTACCGGGGCTCAAAATCCAAACCTCGATATGATTGTTGAAGCTAGACAGGATACTATCGTACGCCAGCAGTCCCCTTGGGATATTGGTTTGGCAGCAACCAGTCCCGGTACAATACCCCTCAACCACGGCCGAACTGTTGTTGCATGTGGTCGTCACTACTACAAAAAACCATAACCATCACGCTTTTTAGGCGTGATGGTTCACTTTTCATCACGCCCACAAAAGCGTGATGGCTCCGGGTGTGATTGTAAGTCGGACATTTTTTATCACGCTTATAAAGCGTGATGGAAAGATAAGATCAATCACGCCAAAAAAGTGTGATCGTTTGTAGTAAAAGCGAGATGAAAACCACATCCGCGCGTTATTTTTTGGGTTTTTTATCTCGCTTTTCATGAAAAAGTGTGATTATATGTAAAGAAAGATCACAGCCAACAAGTGTGATCTTTTGTAGTAAAAGTGAGATGGAAACTTATTTAGCGTGATCTTTTGTTGTTTTAGATCTCGTTTTTTTTAAAAAGCGTGATTAAATGTCTTTACCATCACACTTTAAAACCGTGATGTATTGCTATTTCAAACCCAAAAAAAATAAATAAATAAATAAAATTCAAAAATCACATTCTTTCATAAAAAAATCTTATCAGTCTCACAACAAATTAAATTAAAACAACAATCCTAAACAAATCGAATTAACATCATTTAATAACTCACAAAATTAGTCTATATATAACAAAGATTTAAACATGGACTCATAACCCCATTGGGAGGACTCGTAGGAAGAAGACCATTTGGTATTGAGGGGAATAAGACCCCATTGGGGTAATTGAAACCCTTGGCCATTTCAATGACACCTGCAAAAACAAAGTAGGAGGGTTAGATGGCAAAGATGGAGATACAAATGACATGAAGGAATAGATGACATTACAGAAGTCATAGAAGTTTAGCACCACAGATTTGGAAAGAAACATCCTTGGCATAACCAACTAACAGAGTGAAGACTAATGATCAGTTCATGAAAATGAGAAACAACAATACCTTTAAAGTTGGTTAGAAAAAAAAAAAAGGTACCTTTAATGGGAATATAAGTTCATGTTTCACTTTGTGAAGAACTTTGCTTACTAAATGAGACAACTCCAGTCATACCGTATTCATTATTGACTCCATAGAATACCTCATGAATATAATATACGCAGCATCATAACAACAACAAGAGGAAACAGACCAGCGGCATTCTTATTTCTTAAAAGAGTCAGCGTGTAGCAAGTGGTGATGATATCACTGTAACCTTGAGTAAATTTCATAGGAAACACAGTAAATGATGTCCATTAGGCTACTTCCTTCGTTTTTCTCCTAAAATACAAAAAGAAAGGAAACCACCACAGAAACGATGTCAACCATATTACGTTTCCACTCAAGTCCAATGTGGTGTCCGAATTACATGCTTCATACAGGGGCTTATACTAAGGTGAATATGAGTAAGCAAGTTATGATTGGTTCTAGTATGAACACAGCTTAGCCTTTTACCATGAAATATCAACCTTCCACAGCAACAACCAAACCTCTTACCCCTCTGGATGTCATAGACTTCCTAAATGTTACTTGAGTATCCAGAAGAATTATTTGAATTTAGCAAGTGTCGAATAATCTTTAACCTTCTAGCACCACTAATGGTGTACCACCTGCCCTTTCTTTCTCGTTAATGAAATAGGTCATTACTTCCACATACCCAACACGGGTAATTGACTTAAAAGAACTGATCAATTAAGGCAAATGCTAAATAAGATAATACACAGTAGCTACTTAAGCGAAATAAGAGAGTGAACTCATGGAAATAACAAGAGGAATAAGAGAGTAAATACCGAAGAGGATTCCCATATCTGTAAAAGTTGTAAAGCCACATGAAGGGAGCAAAATGTGACCAGCAGATGCCAACTTGTAAAAGTTGTCGCTGAAGCATTGAAAACAAAGTTCTAATGAAGGAAAGTATCTAATGTCTATGAAGAAGCTATGAAAACATTGGGTACTCATAAATGACCTCTGCAAACTCAAAGTTACAAGAACGTAAAAAGAAATCACTCCCAATAAATGGAATCCAGCCAGACTAAAATCCAGGATACAACACAATACACTAAATAGGGTTAAAGTAACTCACTACCGACTGCCTTTAAGAAAACACATTCAGTATATAGTATATACTATTCTTTACCAGGTATTGGGGTGTAAAGGCAGCTAAAAAAGAACACAAGATGTAGCAAATGGTGTGGGAGAGGTAATTGGTTCATTAAAGCAAGAAAATCTAAGAAGGATATCACACAATGGAAAAGCCAACAAACTAGAGGGATCTTTTCAGCTTGAAAGTGTGGCTCCTTGTTCACTATTGAACAATCTTTGACTAAATCCATGGTTAAGCACTGATAGTTTAAGAGACATAAAATACTAAAAACAACCATGCCAATAAAAGCACTATCTGCTATTCCTTGAAAAATCTAATCCGATTAGTTGAAAGTTCATCAGAATCTATGAAGCACCGATAAGAAAGATATTTTATAGCTTGTAGATTCGTGACTAAAACTAGAGGCACAAATGATGCATTGTAATCAGGTGGTAAAGTTGACACAATTGAAGGCAGTTTTGAAAATTTCAATGCATAAGCCAAAGGCGTTGTCAGCCAACCTTTCCATGCCTTTCCATTCACTCTATAATGGTACAGATGTAACGCAAATACATAAATGCTTGCAGATCATATAATTCGGAAAATTGTTATATGGAAACATACCAGCCCTCTCTGCTGAAGAAAGGCACATGACAATCATGTCAAATCTCGAGACCTTGGCCAAATTTTCGAATGAATCCCCTTAAGTGCTGTTTCGGAGTCACAGCAGAAAAGAGAGCTTAATCTTTCACTAATCTGCCTAACGGTTTAAGTCATTCAGTAATGGAAACTTACTATGGATATGGAAAATAGTTATAAACCTTCTTGTTCTGAATATGACATTCAAGAAGTACCTGCATAGAATACACTAAATACTGAACAAAAGGAGTTTTTATGAATAAATTAAATGCAACAACAATTAACTAGGGGTATCACTCAATTTGCAAGGCAATCGTAACTGTATTTGGCATACATGATACAGCCTATACAAGATTAATTATAATGCATATCCATGTTAGTATGTACTCACACACATACCAGGGTGCACATTTCAACTCCTACAAACACACTAAAACCATACAAAAACAACATATTATCAAGGGCTGGTTTACTAGGTCAACAATAATGTACACGACCATAAGAAAACAGACCATGCCTGAGCCTCTATAGGACCTGCAAGTTTCAGGCCTGGTTCCTGGAGGAACGCCGGTTCCACCTAAAAATTTCAAGCAAAAACAGAAATAGATAATTAGCACTTTCAGATTGAGATGATACAAAATAAACTATAGCCACTCAAAACAAAGGAAGAAACAAATAAAGTTACAAATAACACTACAGGAGATTACACTTTTAGTGATCAAGAATTTAGTCACCAGAAGTCCATATTTAGTCACCGAAAATCTACAGTGACTAACCAAAACTTAGTCACAGAACCCTGGTCACTAAAAGGTTTTGGTGATCAATTCTAACCTGGTCACTGAAACATTTCTTCCGTGACTAAAATTTAGTCACTGTTGGTATCCTACATTGACCAACTAAGTTTGGTAGCAAGAACTTTTGGTCACTGAAGATCGTTTTCTGTGACTAACTAGCAGTCACTGTTCGATATTTGTTGACTTTTTAGTCAACGAACTTTGATCACCAAAAGCCTATTTTTGCAATCAAATTATTTGGTCACCGATGGGGTCATAAGAGAAATTACTACTCTTTCCCTACCAGTAGGTTGGTCACTAAACAATTGTCTTCAGTGACCAAAGTTATACTCCGGATTGGTCACAAAATGAGTACTTTCTCATGTGAAATGGAATTTATATAGGGTCTAATAAATCTTCATAACCTGTGCATTCCATATAGCTATGCATTCACACATATATACCATCTCCAAATTAATGCCCCAAACCATTCAAGAATGAAATTTAAATAGCCAATGATCACAATCTAAACTTTAACAATTGAAGTCCAAAATCATCATATGATGTCCTTTACAGTCACCATAATACACAATACTCGTATATGCCTAGTCATAATGCAATAAACATCACCTTTTATACACATACCCTCAAAATAGATTAAATCCTTAAGACATAATATGTAAGGTTTAAATCCGACTAGTTAGGCATCCCAACAAAAAGCATCCATATGCCAAAAACCTACTTCTTTGCAACGTAACAAGTAGGGTACTTTATATCCAAACAGTCGTCGTCCCAACAAAAAGGATCCATAGGCCAAAAAGTATACTCGAGCTGTGTAGAAGTTCACCGTGGTCAATCTGTACATAGACACAAAAAATACAATCAATTTCTAATTTCAATCATGAGCTCTTGGCTATCAATTCACCTAGTACGTACATAAATCCACACATAGAAGTATTTATGCTGTATGCTCATAAAAATGAGCGATTAGGTCAATTCCTATCGGCAATAGCATCTGATTTTCTATTTCTAACAAGTATGAGCAGGTATTCCTGCACTTAGATCTTTATCTTAGCATTTAGAACTATTCTCTTGCACCTAAAACTCAATTTTTGACGATGAAGAATGTATTCCAAGCAAGAAGGTGAACAACTATCTACCGCAACTAAGGAAGTCATTTGCAAGACAAAAACAACACTTTCAGCAACTAAGCTCTAATTCTAGCAAGTTTCAGCTCTTAACAAGTTAGATTCAGCACTTAAAAGTACAGTTTCAGCACTCAGTGATGCAGTTTTGGCATCCAAATTAAATCAGTTTTCCAGCAACCAACCAGCAATTTTAACAACCCATAACTCATTCCGGCATTCTGAAAACTAGTTTTCCGTATCTAAACAGTGGATATAGTAACATTTTCAGGCTTAAATGGCATTTTCAGCAACTAGAAAATAGAATCTGCACATAATCACACAGTTTCAGCAACTATTTCACACTTTTAGCACCTAAAAACACCATTTTCAGCAACTCTAAACTCAGTTTCAGCACCAATCATTCATGTTTTCAGCATAGGGTTCATATTCCCAGCAAATAACAAGTATTTTCTACACTTTACACATAGTATCAGCTCTTGAAATCTATTTCCAAAATACAACACAGCAAATTCAGCAGTGAGCGTGTAGCATGTAGCAAATCAAAGCAGACCATACATATTTTTCCTATAGTGCAGCAGTGACCATACATACTTGAGCTATGGAGAAGTTTACAGTGACCAATCTAATTAGCATAAAATTATTGTTTTCCCTTATGCAGAAACTGTTTTTCTTGCACCTAGAATATAGGTTCATTGCACTATGACTCCTATCTCTAACCTACGCATGAAATGAAAATGTGAACAAACTTACCAGCGTGTCTTTCCCTGCAATTTCAGTAGAAGATGCGCCGTTTTTTTCTACTACGCCTCGTGCTGTCTCTTCTCTTCCTCGCGCTCTCTCTTCTCCAGCTCGCGCTCTCTCTTCTCCAACTCACGTTCGGCCTCACGCTTTCTCCTCTCTTCCTCAAACTATCTCTTCTCCTGCTCACACTCTATCTTGTGATGTCTCCTCTCTTCCTCGCGCTGTATCTTCTCCTCCATACGCTCTGTCCTCTCCTGCTCACGCTCCTTTCTCTCTTCCTCACACTCCATTTGCATTTTCTCCATATTATCTTTAAATTTCTGCAATTCTTCATCGTGTGCGCGTGATGCGACATCAGTTTTCGAGGAAGGTGAAGTAGGCTTTGGGCCGTCCCCGAATCCAAGTATTCCTCTTCCCAAACACATCTCTAGACATCTCCATGGCTGTCAACTGTATACCGGACTTGGAAGATTCTTTACGCAAGTTATGAACAAAAATAACTTCACCAATTATATCTCATTCCTAAGCAAAGAAAAGTATCAACAAAAATAGCTGTTACATATGAAATCTATTTTTTTCTAAACTTACATAAGTATTGTCTAACCTTGTGCTTGTCACTGGACCATACATATAAAAGACTGCGAAATCAATAAAAAAGACTTCACCCCTTCTCTGTACTCCTTACGTTTTAGCCAATTTTTTTATCATCATCCAACTCTTATCCTTTTCTTGTCACCTAGAAAGAGCAAGTTATGAAAATTGCACAATATAGGTAATGAAACCCAAGACTAATACAGGGACAAGTTGAAATAAAAAAACAGGATAAAAAAAAAAAAAAAAGCTAAGTTGAGCAATATAAAAAGAAGGTGAACATGGTTAGAAAGATCAAAACACCAACTAACCATGGCTTTTTGTTTCCCATTTCCTGAAACAAGGAACAACGTACAAGCCAATGCTCTTATTAAGAGAGGGGGGGGGGGGGGGGGGGGGGGGGTGTTGTTGTGGAAAGAAGGCTATAAATTCACTATAGATACGATAACCATGAACTTGGAAATATATTTCAAATATAGAACAGCTACCCATGGCTTTTTTTTTTATTATTGTGTGTTGGGAAAGTTGTATATTATAACCACCCAAAAATGAGAGATCAAGGGGATAGTCTTGGAATCCCCAATTAAATACAGATACAAGGCCAGCGACACAAAACAAAAGGGGACACAACAAGCCTCGACACATAAACCAGAAACTAACAGTAGTCTAGGGAGTTATCTAGTACATAATCGTCATTCTAGTTGCCTTTACAAAAATGATGTGTAAATTATTAGCTAACAAAACTAAGAAATATTGTAGACCCATGAAATCAAGTAGTGTGAAATCCATCTATTTAGCTTACTAATTAGCTTAGGTGTCAGTCAATGGGAACAATACAACCCTAATACTTTTAAATCGCATTAAGCTTTATTAAGCTTTTAAAAGGAAAAAGTTAATCCAATCAGTGAAGGTTTGCTCCAGTAGAAATCAAGAATAGGGAAAAACAAATCCTAGGTCTACCATTACAAAGTAAAGCAGTAGAAAACAAAACCTGAGTGGAATGTATTCTTGTTGTCTTTAAAGGGAGAGACCAGACAAGAATATACTAGTTCCCATTGACATGTGGGTCTATATTAGGAGAAGAGTAGTGATTTTAAACGATCAGCAAAATGGGTATAGATGCAAACCGACCGAGAGAGAAAGAGCCGACCTCAGAGACGAAGATCTGGTGAACTGGGGCTTTTCTCTGCCCAAACCGAGATACACACACATTAGTGTTACAGATCCAAGCCAAAATATGAGAGAGAGAGAGAGAGGCATACCAGCAGATGAAGAAGAGGAAGGAGTGTACGTAGCTAGGGCTTTTTAAAGGGGCGCCTTCTTGGATCTCCTATTGTACATTGACTATTGCAGGGTTTTTGTTGTAGTGTGATTTTGTTGGGAAGATGGAAGCTTGGAGCTTACCAGGAACCCTAGAAGATGGAATGTGAGATGATGGAATCAGTGGGATTTGGGGATCTGATTTTGGGGGGCAGAGAACTAGGAATGTGGATCTAATTTTGGGGGGGATTTTTTTTATTTTCACAATGAAAAAAATTGGGGGGAAGTTTTACCGGGAATTTTTTTGTATTTTTAGTGCATATGTCACACCATATGCCTATGTACCCAACGGTAAAAACTGCCGTAAAATTGTATTACGCGAGGGTCGTTAGAGTATTTTTCTTCGAATCGGAACCGTCTACGTTTTACGTGGGAGTGATTATATCATCCGTGCAAAAAATCAAGTGAATTAATTATCATTAGGTACCTGATCGAATGAGTCAAAATTTTGGTTTTCAATAAATCAACGTCCCGATGAAAGGGCTTTGAATACCCGATAGACTTGAAATTTGGCGAAAGTGATTAAAACAGCAATACAAACAATTTGAACGGTTTGGATCGTCGTAATTGTGTTGCGATTGCGTGGCTATCATACATTATCCTATAGCATAATAGCTTGGTTCATAACCAAGTAAGTTCGACGTATAGGATTAAAAGGCAGGTGCAAACTCGATTTCTCGAATGTTCGATCTAAACCGTTACGATTTCATATCTTATCAATTCTATCACTTTTCCCGAAAACGGTGGCGATCAAATGTCGGCAACCACCTGATCGGATAACATTCGGTGCATCTAAGAGCAATAATGTCGTATAATGCATGACTCGACAGCCATCAGAGTAGTTTTTTTTCGAATCAGAACCGTCTAGATTGTAAGTGGGAGTGATTATATCCTCCATGCATAAAATGAAGTGATTTAACTATCGTTACGTACTTGATTGAATGAGACAAATTGTCGGTTGATAATGAATCAACGTCCCCGATGAAAGGGCTTTTAATACCTGATGGACTTTAAATTTGGCGAGAGTGATTAAAATAGCAAGACAAACAAAGTGAACGGTGTAGATCGTCATAACTGTGTTGCGATCGTGTGGCTAGCGCATAATATAATCAACATTTTATACATATTATGTAATTACAAAAATTCAATGTTGACCTATCAATTCAAAAATCAAAATTTTCATTTTTATTATTCAAAAATTCATTTTTATTTTCCCTCGTTTTTTAAATAAAATTAAATTTATTTTTAAAAAATGTATTTTTAACTTATTAAGTCAAAATTTCAAAATTTATATTTTTTGTTATCAAAATTTTATTTTTCCCCCCTAACTTTTTTCATTTTTGTTATTCATAAATTCATTTTAAATTTTCCTAATTTTTTTTTTCCTTACTATGGAATTTGGCAACTCAATTTATTTAATAGATATGTTTTTTTGATTTATTATTTATTTATGGGAAGTCCATTTATTTAATTAAAATTTATTAATAAATTTATTTTTATTTTCCCTCATTTTTTTCCTTGTAGTGTTTATCGAGACGCGATTGATAGTAAAGTAATATTTTGCACTAGTTCAATGTACTATAGCCACACGACCATAACACAATCATAACGATCAAAATCGGTCATGTTTTTTTGCTTTTTGATTGAATCCTTCGTGTGAATATTTGGCTTGATCGCTTTTAGAAAGCCCTTTCATCGTGACGCAAATTCCTAGTAGATACTTTTCTGTGACTAAACAAGTGCTCACTAGAAATATTGAAACCATGTCTTTGGTGACCAAAAGTATTTGATCACCGAAAGTATACTTTTAATGACCAAATACTACTCACCAAAACTATTTTGACTTTTTGGTGCAAAATTTTGACTGTGGCGCCAATTTTTTTTGTGACTACAAAAAAATTAGTCACTATAGAATTAGGCATTGGTGATTAAACAAAAGTTTAATCACTAATTGTCTCACATTTAGTGAGTAAATAATATTTGGTCACTAATTGTATCATTTTCGGTGACCAAAATGCGGTTGGTCACTAATTGTGCATTTTTCAGTGACTAAAACGCGGTTAGTCACAGAAACTGGTCACTGAATGTGTAATTTCCAGTAGTGTAAAAAGAGCGAAAAGACCTAACAACAAAACTATAACTGCAGAGATGTTAAGCCAGAGAATAGGCCCATACCACAAGTTTCACAAGGCAAATCAGCTTGGAAAATCAAAGTCTTGTTACATCCCTAAACATCTTCCATAAAGGATAATTCAACTGAAGGCTATACATTATGAAAGTAAAACAAAAGATATGTCAAATAACAAGCTATAGAACACAAAGGAATGACCAGGACTGATGGATAATATAAAAACCTTGATATCTTTGCCATCCCTTTCGAAGATTGGTTTGAAGATCTGTTCTCCATAATAGAAAGTTCCACAACATGCATATGGAGAGACGATTAAACTTCAGAAGTTGCAAAGATAATTATATCAAAGAGAACTCTGAGAACCCTAGAGAGAAGGGGAAAAAACAAAACTGCGTAGATAACAAGTTCGGCACGCAGAACACTAAGCTACTCTGAATCTTACCGTTGAAAAATGAAATTTGTAGAATCGAATCCCTAGCCCCATGAATCCTGATCTCCATGATGTTCACGATTGACTTTCGAATACCGCTTGGTATTGAAACCGCAGCCCCACTGCTCGTTATCCCAAACTTCCAAGATTCAAGAATACATGGATTAGAAATTGTGACTCTCAGATTACACAATAGGGATACATATATGTACATATATAGATTTTAGAGAGGAGAGAACGAACCTGGTAGCAGAGAGGGGAGTTTTCGCCAGAGAGAGACTAGGGTTTCTATCGTTGGGACAGAGAGAGACTAGGGTTTCTATCGTAGTGGACGATGGAGCGTTGGAATGGGATGGGTCGGGAGTCTTCTTGGGTTATAAAAATCCTACTCCCTCTTTCAATCACAGTTACAAAAAAGCGTGATTGAAGAGAGGAATCCGTACTCCGTATTTTAATAACTCCGGTAAAATAAAGATACCATCTCACTGTTTAGAAAAAAGTGAGATTAAAAATTTTCCCTTCGTTTCTTTATCACGCTTTTGATAAAAGCGTGATCTTTTTAAAATTCTTAGTGTGATTTTTATCCCTTATTGTAGTAGTGCGTACATCCACTAGAGAGGTTCTGGCCTTGGAAAACCCCGACGATCTGACCAAAGTCAGCGCAGCCGACGACCGTGAACTTATTCGCCGTGTACGAAAACGTGTACGGGGCGTTCTCTAACACCCGGATACCAAGTCCATATTCTGGGGTCACGGGCCCTGTCTTGTTGTAACACTGAGTAGTGACATAGTTTCGGACGCGGACTTGGGTTTCCGTGATGGATAGGACCTCGAGGCCTAGGAAGGCCTTTGGAGGGTCGTAAGAAGTGTTGCAGCTGATGTCGAAATCCGGGCCGATGGAGCAATCAATCCCTATGCCAAACGGGTAAGGGACGGTTATGTTTCCGCAATATAGTTGGCAGCCGGGCTTGGCGACGAAGAAGCTGTTGTTGGTTATAGCGGCGACATTGGCGGTGCTGTTGGTGGCGCCCAGTGTGGGTTGGGCTAGTCGGAGCCATGAAAGAAACAAGAGGAGTAATGCATGGAGATACATGTTTTAAGGATCGATGGACACAATATTAATTGTCGGAAGAGAATGAAGTAGTAATTGAACAATCAAATGAGCTCAGGCATGTGCATGTCTAATCTCTCTCTCTCTCTCTCTCCCACCGTGATATATATACACAATATACTAAACACCAGTGCGATACAGTGCACAATTTTTTGTTTTCAAAAAACAAAAAAAAATTCTCTCTTCCTATATTGATTGAGACAATTCTAAAATCAGCCCAGCCTATGTTAATTGTTTAAAAAATGTATTGATATTGTGAAAAGTATATAAAAGAGTGTGAAAATATGTTAAAAGTTGTCAAAAATACATTGGAGTTTTGTGTTTTTTTATCTTCTTATTTTCTTATAGCCAACCCTAGTAGAATAACAACAGAAAGGCCCTATTAATTTTTTACTTAACGAAAAGACAAATGCACATAGCCTAAAAATATTTGTAAAGTACAAGTGGAAATATTTTGGCTAAAATATTTTGACTAAAATATTTGTACAGTAGAAGTGGAAATATTTTGAATAGAATATTTGTAAAGCACAAGTGGAAATATTTTGACCGATTAACCACTTGGTGGCAACTCGCAGAAATAATGGAATTTTTTTCATATGTGGTAACGGTACTTCAAAGTTACTGCAGAAAATATTTCCTTATGATTATATACAAATATACCTTACGTAAGTCCACTGATTCTATCCATACAGAGACGATATATGCCTTTCAATCACTTATCTTAGACAAAGTCTTTCGTTAGAACATTTCTTGCCGTATTCTTTTTCTCTTCTTTTGCCGAGAAAAAAAAATATGTCTTTCATTAGAACAATCATAGTAGCGTCAGCCTAGAATATCAAATAATTAATTGAACTCGATTCGTGATCAACATATTAAATACTATCTGTTTGAGCTTATGTAAATGATAAAAATGCGTGCACGATCGAACACGCATGTTATTGAATTTTGTTGAGTTCTACTCAGCACGGAAAGATCACGTAACAGCAGAAAACAAATTGCTCAAACTCGACTTACACGTAAGTCCTTCATGTTCAAGTCGTCGATCAGTTTTTTCTTTTTTTTGTTGATAATCAGATGTCTAGGCCAATTTCTGCGTACCTTGACTAATTCCAGAATCCTGAAGGTAACGATCGGTATGACCCCCAGCAGTGGTGACTCAAGGACTTCAAGAGCATGGGGTCATTTATAAACATCAAATATTTCTACCTAACTATAAATCAAAGAAAAACATTACCTGTTCTTCACCCGCAAGAGAATCCACCAAAAGTCATTTCATTATCAGTCAACCCATTAGAATTGCTCGTAAATATATATATGGTTTATAATTTGTTGGTGATTGGGAACCATACATCAAGTTTTCACAAATTAGCTAAACAAAGTAGAGAAATGAAAAAAAAAAAAAGGGACTTTCATTTTATTTTTATTGACGCATTAGGATTGCCTACTAGAATCTAGAATTACCTCAAAAGATCCAATATACATTATGGGATCTTTTGAATACTACTCCTGTCGATCTTATAAAAATATTATGAAAATAGAAGATTTTCGCATAGAATATTTAAAAGAGCTTAGTAATATATACTACTTTAATATTATATACTCGATTACTTTACTGAAAACAAAGTTTTTAATCCAACAAATTTCTTTCTGGTTCCCTTGTTACCAGGGACGGATCCAGAAATCCATTCCAGTGGGGGGCACTTTATTAATTGTAATCATGCAATTTTTTTTCCTAGTCAACGATTTTGCTAGGGACAAGAAATCATATAAGATTGATTCTAAACCTAATATCAAACAAGAAATTATTGAAGACTAGGGACCGTAGCAAAAGATCTCTAAATCAAAAAAATATGTAAGTTAAATAATTTTCTCATCATTTTGTATCATTTTCTAAAAAAGAAGGGAGAAAATTAAAATTCAGGAAAAAAAATACTAGGGGAATTATTATTACTATTATAAGTTCAAAATATATAATAAAACTACTAGTTTGTTGTACAATGAGTGTTGTTGGTCTAGTGGCTAGAGGGAAGATGTTGGTTTGATAAATTTTTCAATTTTGTGGCTTAAAAAAGAGGTAGGTAGGAGTTGAACACACGGCCTTCAACATAGAGGTAGCATACCTTACCATTAGGCAACACCCAAGATATGCTACTAGATCTTGACACAAATAATATATATACAAAACTTATTTTCCTAATTTTTTTTAAAAAAATTTTCATTGACAAGTGGGGGTCAAGCGGGGGCACGTGCCCCCGCTTGCCCCCCTGGATCCGTCCCTGCTTGTTACATATAAAAACTTGAAATCATCAACAAATTATAAACCATATATTCACGAATAACTCTAATGGGTTGACTGATTATAAAATGACTTTTGGTGGCTTCATTTGAGGGTGAAGAACAGGTCAAAAAGCCTATTTATAGTGTTACCATGACGAGCAGAATTACTTTACTGGAAAAAAAAAATTAATCCAAAAGTTTTCTTTCTGCTTCCCTTGTTATGTGTGAAAACTTGAAATCATCAACAAATTATAAACTATATATTCACGAATAACTCCAATGGGTAGACTGATTACAAAATGACTTTTGGTGGCTTCATTTGAGGGTGGAGAACAGGTTAAAATGCCTATTCATAGAGTTACCTTGACAAGCAGAAGTCATACGCAATTGCCAATTGGTAATTTTTAGAATATCATTGATCTCATAAATTTCTTGTCACAAACCATCATCATGCAACTCTAGTCCACATATTATTATATTTGTATTTAACTGACATGTCCGAGTAACCTTGCGTGCAGAACGACTAATTTTTTAGGGGCTCAATCCCACTTTCCGCTAGTGGGGTTTCCAATTAAATTCAAAGGAAAGTCGTATGGATGACTGGTTTTAATAGAGGGGAGGCATGATCATGCTAATACCGATCTCTTAAATCTCGCTTCCACTATGTCACACAAACTATTCAGTCTATGATCTCCAACCATGTCTTGCCATATTATGGAGAAAAACTTGGGCGCTAGACGGGTATCACGTGGCGATATCCGTCGCGCATCTCAATCGCCCAAAATTGTTCTGGACGGTCCAAATTTTAAATAAGCTCTTTCAATGAAGGATTAATTTAAAAATCCCAAGGGGTTGGCAAAGTGGGCATGATCGAGAAAGCAATAAGTGTTTGACAATGAGGTTGCATGTTCAAATCCCATGGAGGCCAACCATCCCAAACCTTGTGGCACTGGAGGTTATGCCCGATCGCTACCTTCAGGGCCCCGAAATTAGTTGATGTGCGCACAAGTTGGCTCAGGACATCCGGCTATAAAAAAAATAGTTAATTTAATCTGAACCATTAATTGCAGAGGTGGACTTCTTTGATGGACACTACGGATACCACATCAGACACTGCGTAGTACTCTACTTGCACCCAAAATTTTCTCCACATGATGAAGCTTTTGCAAGGAGGGGTGACAAGTTCATGTTCTTACCAGTTTTAGATTCGTCAATTAGAAGTTCAATTCCATCAAATTCATTGGTTCCTCCCCTACACCAAATTGAAAATGATTTTCCAAAGGGACTTGGTACAAAACATGAAGAAAAAAAAACATGAAAACACATTTAATGGATGAGATTCATCCGGTACATTAAGCAAACAGTGTATCGGATGGATCTCATCTGTTGGATGTGTTTTCATGTTTTTGTTTCATGTTCCAAACCTTTTCCCTTTTCGAAACGGAGCAAACAAGTCTTTCGAGCCCAAATAGCTCTCGCAGAAAAATTACAAGAAAATAAACTAACATTATCCACTCTAACCAGAAAAAAAAAAAATACGAAAAACGAAAAGCTAGTAATAAAACAAGTACGAAAAAAAAAATACAACTTCCTCCTAAAAATCGCAACAACATAGACATAAATTATAACTCGGGAAATAACTTTCACATCCCTTTTATCTCCAAACACTTTCTTTTTTGTCTTTATTCACTTGAAAGTACCAAATTACTCTTCATATAGAAAAAGTGGCTCATGAAATAAGGGTAATTTACAGATGCTCATATATTTCAGCCGGCCATAGCACGGATTGACTGCTAGTCCTATATGCTTGCCACTTGTTAATCAAAATTCCTTCGGTTCTGAAAGTCTTTGAAAAATAGAACACATTTCATTGACCAGATATTCAGGTTCCTCGAGACCATGTTCAACTTCGTCTTTCGCAAGACCGATCTGTTGAAAAGTGACTACGGGGTCGGTGTAGTCAGTGCCATGGACCATGTTTCGTAAGGTGAAGGAGAAGGAAATGGAGAAGCAGCGTGCTAATTAAGGAGTCTCCTCAAGCGTCCAGGGGCCTTTCCACAAATAATCATGAGATGCAGAAACAAGATATTCTTAAGAAAGTCTATTATAGCGCTCTCTACCCCCAACATGATTAGTTCACCAACATTAGGAAGATGATGACTTCAAGGAAGGTGCCCCTCGCTGGAATTTTAATTCCGGGTTTAGCAGGTTTTAGTTTGTTTCTCTTGGTCTTCGGTTTTTTTCACCGGTAACATGCTGCTCCTCATTCCCACCTCTCACCAAAGACAGGAGCACAGTGGTGAGCTCCATGAGAGGTTTTTGAGAACCCACAATCCGGCTGCCAGTAAATGACATCACTACTGGTTACAATTGTGGTACCAGAGCAGGAGGGGATTGATATTGCACCAGCTTTGCCAGTTTCTGGTTCATACTTCGGTACGTGCATTTCCATTTTGACTAGAGGGAATTGATCTTGGAATGTAATGGGAATCAGTGGGAGGATTCGGATCGGGTTTTTGGTCACTTTTTAGTCCCGCGGAAGCATCCCCCGGAACCCCTGACCCGGTTCAGTGCATGCTGATGCTGCGATTCGTGAAGAAAAGCTTGCATTAATCAAAGAGAATCAAAATCAGCAGTTAACCTACCGTGGTTTTCAAGTTTAGTGAATCATTGTGGTCAAATTGGAGATACGTTCCGGTGATAAAAGGTACTACATGCTATATCTATATAATAAGGAAGCTCAGTATTTAAATTCTCTATATTTTGAACCGTCGGATCTTGACTCAAGGGCTAAGATTGAAGGAAAAGTATTTTAAGGGCTGAGATTTGGCTTTGAGGTGTAGACTTAATACCCACTATTGGATGCTTCCCCTTTTAACTGCACGTAACAAAACCCACACTCCACTCTCACTCCGTCTCCCACCCACGTACTTCAGTATTTTCACCCACGTACTCCACCAGTTCCCTCTCACTATCAAACCTACGTTCTCCCCTTCTCACTCCCACTCTCCCACCCACGTTCTCTCTCTCTCTCTCTCTCTCTCTCTCTCTCTCTCACACACACACACACACACACACACACACAAAACCCATGAATCTCATTACAAACATTTTTTTTAACCCCAAATCAAACACCAACCCTCTCGAAAACGATGAATTCGTAGAAGAAAGGGGTTGATTCGTGGTGGGTTTTCTCGGTTCTTGGAGATTTGAATTGGGATTTTCAAAAGGTACATTTTTGTTGTCTGTTGCATTTTCTCTATCGGTGTTTGGTTTTGTGGAGCAGTGAGTGAGAAACAGGGAATTTGCTCTGTTTCTAGGGTTAGGGCTTGAGGCTTTTTGGGGATAAAGATCGAGCATATTTGGTATAGTTATTCTTTGGGTACTGGAAGTTGTGAGGGCGTTGACAGTGGTGGTCATGTAGCTAATTGTTGTTGTCAAGGCAGTGTCCATTGATCAACTCTGGAGAGAACTCTTCTCTCTCCCTTGCTCTCTTCGCCCGATTCTCTCTACATCTATCTTTTGTTTGCTCATGTCTTTTTTAGTGAGAACCATTAACTTCATGATTTGCAGTGAATTGGTGGAGAAGATATCGCGATCGGCCATCAGCGGTATCGTTACTGGCCAACTGGATCGAACTCCCTCACACAGCATAATTGACGTTGAAACTCCATGAATTTGGGTACGTAAGCATGGTTTAAACTCTGACTCTAAGTTTGCAAGGGGAAGACAAATCCTAACGATTTATCGTGCACATCAATGAATAATGTTTGCACTTTGCATTATGCTTCTCTATTTTCTATTTGTACTACATCTGTTAGTTCATTAATAATGGTTGAAAGAAAAGGTGGTATTTAGTAAACTATTACTTTGGGGGTGTATAATGTAAAAGAAAGAGTCTTTAGGCCAAAATCATGTGTGGTGCAGCCAATATGCATTGGTGGCTCCTGATGCATTTTTATTTTCCTTGTCTCCCTAAATAAATGGGTTCAAATACCTGTAACTTAAAATTTTAATTCTGCCATTTAGTTTAGGGTTTAGGATTTGTTCTTTTTCTTAGTTGGTTGTTGGACACGGGAGCTTTTGGCGCGACAAATGATGTAAGTGGAGGTTACGAAACTCTCAACTATGGAGTATTAATTAAACACGTAATTATGCATTAAGGAGTCTGTTAACATGTATTGGATGAGCTTGCTGGTTTGAGAATATGAAACAAAGTTTGGATGGGCTAATTTCATGCGTGGATGAGATTCTTGAGGCACAAATTTTCAATATCCACTCTGCTCAGTAGTTGTTATAAATTGGAATGGGTCCTTGACATGTTGAACTACTCCAATGATACTTAAATTGGTAAGGTCTCTCTCTACGGCTATCATCTCAACAAAAGAACCCGTTCATATTATGATTTTTTTTCCCGTTTCTCTTAAGCTCTCATCTCTCTTCCCTGATTTGATTTTTCGTATCTTTATCTTATTCTATCCTCCCAGCGAATAGGTTTATGTGATTTTGCTATGCTAGCCTATAGGCAAATCTCAACCACGACCGATGGATGTGTGAATTTTTGGAATGGCATAGGTTGATGCATGAAGGTAAGGGTTTCTTTATTTTCCATGTGTACTCTTTATATCCTCTGGCTCTTTGTGAAAAACTGTTCTTTTATTTCTGTGTCTCAAATGTTGTGTCGTACTATTACATATTCCCTATCGAGTCGGTTTGTCATCAATTTATTGCATGAACTGCAATTTGCTGTAGTTATTTTTGTTCTATATTCTTCTTTGTTTGCGCAAAAAATGAGAATCTCAATTGTGTTAACTTTATTTAGGATATGGCCAACAGTTTTGAGCAATTTTTGTATTTTGTTTGTAAGTTGCTCTTCAACTATCATTTTTCTTTTCTTCTTGAATTGAAAGATACCATTTATGTGGAATGCTGAATTACTCTGACGTCGATGTCAAAGGAAGCTAAGTTACATTTAAATCGAATATATGCATAATTTCTTTGCTACTTGGTGATCTTCTATTGGGTTGAAACTTCATCTCTTAGGCATATGATTTTTTTGGAGCGAACAAAAGATGGATAGGTTATAAATGATGTTTCTTGGATTTTCAAAGAATTGAATATGCTTGGGCAATTGCTTTGCGAATAGTTGCAATTGTTGGACAGGAGTTGAGATATAGCGTGTGTACCCGTATTGATTTGCGTGAGGATCAAAAGCAGTGGTTTCCAGTTTTTGAGCAGGAAGGTTGCGATGCTACTATTGCTAGGGAAAGATAATAATAGAGGATCTGATTGGGGTAAGTATTGTGTACGAATTTGAAATGTTGGCTGTGAAGTTGAGGAGGAATTTAGATGTAAGATTGTTTTATGATTAATGGGTCGAAAATAAGTTTAGTGGGACTAGTACCAAGTTTGACTTTGTAATGGGTAATATTTACGCTTTAAGGTCATGCAATCAACTCACTTTTGAATAAAGACGGCTTTATTTATTTTATTTTGTTCTCTTCGTGTGTGACTCACAAGGAATGGGGTGGTCAACAATAACCATAGGTTTGTTTTGGTTACAATCAAAATTCATGGGTGTGTTACTTTTAAGCACGGGCAATTTGCTCATACCTGCCCGAGGACACTGGCTCGAAGCAGTATTAATTATCGAACTTTTCAATTCGTCTCTATTTGTGTAAACTTTTCGGCCCAAAATATATTTGATTTCATTTTTGTGCTCACACCTTGCTCACAATCCTCGAAACAAAATTGAATACCGATATTCGAGCTGTGCCTTCAGGCATGGACATGCACTAGTCATACAATAATGAAATGCAAAATAACTATAAAAAACAATATTTAGACCGATAAAACAAACCAAGCTATCCGATCTTCACTCGTCTTTGAAATGTTAATGAACTCGACACATGCTAAACTCCGGTAAACTCAAGAAATAGGCAAGAAAAATTTAGAATAGATATTTAAAGATTCGTTAAGTTTTAAAATTTCAAGCCAAGATTGACCAACTTGGGTGCCAGACGGGAACCATGTGGCGGTATCCGTCGCGTATCTCGGTCGTCCAAAATTGTATTGAACGGTCCAGATTAATTATTGGTTATTGTTTGCCTCTCCAAGTTGAATTTACTTTGACTAACGAAGAACCCCTCACCTACAAATTCCTAAGAGGTTGGTAAAGTAGGCATGAGAAAGTAATAAATGCTTGACCATGAGGTCGCATGTTCGAAAGAACTCATTGAGGACTTTAATAAGGTGCAAAAAAAAATATAACATTATTTTTTAGTTTAAAAATTATATGTAATTTCGCAGTAGACTATCAAATTGGGACGAAAGGAATAGCAATTATTAAGTTATTTGCTTGGTGAACAGTGGCTTGGGTGTTGACTCGAGGAATTGAACAATTGAAGTGGGACCTTTTCGTAATTTGACCGGAACTTTACAGGGTCTTGTGTACGTAGCACCTGTTCTGGGGTTTTGCGGCAAAAAACCAGAATATGCATCTCTGTCATTGAATTTGGAACTCTTCTGTCTTCTCCTTCCTCACTCACCCTTTTCCCCCTAAACCCAAATTCAAACCTTCCAAATCAAACCTCTCTCTCCATCAACATTAATGGCGACACTATCGACATACGAAGAAGACCAGCAAAACCCATCATCCTCTTCTAGAAAGCCGTTCAATGCACTGCTCGATCCATCGAACCCTCTCGGGTTCCTCGAGCCCGTGTTCGACTTCGTCTCTCGCGAGACCGATCTGTTCAAGAGTGACTACGGTGTGGGTGAAGTCAATGCCCTCGTTCGTAAGGTGAAGGAGAAGGTGTACAATGCTAAGGAGGAGTCTCCTCAAGCTTATTAAATTCGCGTGGGACCCAATGTATAATCGGTTGCCAGTATAGGTTTTTGGTAATTGGGGAAATTAAAGGAAGCTGACGCACGAATTCAGGCATCAAAAGGGGGATCACAAACAGAGACTCAGAGAAAAGAGCCTCACGGCTGCAAGCAGTTCATTCACCATGCTCGGCTAAACGCACATCTAAGGGGAAGATGAAGCCTCGCTCCAAGTAATTTTATTTATGTATAGAATTTAAGTTTATTTATTCGAATCAATTGTTTAACTAAGAACCTATTTCATTACGATCGAATGGAATAATTATTATGCTTTCAATCTATTGTGTATTTGTGTGCGTGATATTAAATACCTACTTAATCAACAGTTTTCTATGCTTGTGTTTAGGCAACAGAGATGGATTATGCTCGTAAGACGGATCGTGCCACTGGATAGCCCGTGAAAGAGACGGGTTGTGACAGCGAGACGGTTCATGCTATGGAATAGTCCACGCCTGTTGACAACTCAATTATCGTCTTGACAATTGCGATTCAAATAATAATCCTAGTCTATACATAGCCTAGTTACGTGGTCGAGGTGGATTCGAAACCCTAGATCCTCTCTCTACAATTTTCTTTAATTTAATTGCGGCTGTACTTAATTTAGTTGGTTTTTATTGTCTCCGAGGATCGACACTCGGACTTAACCACTATTCTTTTGAGTAGTAGTTAATTCTAAGTTTTTTATAAATATAATTTTGATACGGTACGACACGGTCACTTGTCTTGTGTTGTGTCCCTTTATCTTTGTGTCTTTGAGTTTTGGTATCTTGGGCCTAGCTCTGTGTCTTTGTGTTTCTTGCGTCTGGTGTCTGTCTGTTTACTTGGCAGATTCCAAACAGCACAAGGCCTAGCATTTTCTGCATTACAAGACAGCGTCTTCCATACAATGAGACCAGCTCGTATATCCTCTTCGATGGCCAAAATACTGGCCTCAACAAAATCCTCTTTTAGACTGAAAAATCCTACCATTTCTCTCCCTCCACAAGTGGTAGAAAACAGCTCAAGTGGAATATCGTTTTGATGCTTCTGATTCAGGCTTGATAGGAGTCTTTAGTTTGGCTTGGTTGGATGCTGCTGCTGGGATTTCCAGATCTGGTTTTTTGGAGTATTTTGGTTCTTTTTGTTCATTGTTAGGCTAGTTGCCTTATATTGGTTGTGTTTTTCATGTTTTTCGGGGATTTAGGTGCCTTCCTTGTTGGGTTTTAGTCTTCCCATTGCGATGCCGTTTGTCTCTCAGAATAGTATGCAGAAAATAATTGCAATTTAGGTGTGTAGCGGAAGCGGGGAAACAAGAGAGCGGGGAGAATATAGAACCCAAGGTTGGGAGCGTGAAAGTTGCGCATTCGTATCTTATGACTCACTTTAAGATTACGATCATTTTTGGAAGTATAAATATGGGCCAAGTCCACCATAAGTGTAAGAAATAGGCTTGTGTCCCAGTATATGACTTAGGCTAGATATTAGAGTTCACAAAAGACCAATTAATAAAGCCTATGCATAAATCCCTGTTTTTTATACAAAGATCATACAAAATCTCCTATCTTTGTTGATGGGTCCTGCCTCCCGTGAAACTCCGAAGAGGAGGAAGTGTTCACTTCTTTTCTCCCTCTCTGAACCGAAATATGGAATAAAAAGAAGGGGTTTGCTTTTGATTGTAAGATATTTTTGGGATATGTATATCTATATCAGACTATATCTACAAATAACTGAATAAAAATGTTAATAAAAAATTCGGACCATTATAGAGTCTATTTAATTCATAGGAAAATTTTGAAATTTTTTTTCTAGATAATACTAGAGTCTATAAATAAAGGAATAAAAATGTTAATAAAAAATTCAGACCATTTCAGAGCCTATATAATTTATAGGAAAATTTTTTTAATACTAGAGGGTTTTTTTTTTTTTTTTTTGCTTGTAGGGGTGACCGCCACTACTGGCACCCCCGTCTCCATCCCTGCGTGGGAGACTTTATTTAAAACTCGGACCATACAAAATACTTTTGGACTTGCGAGATGCGTGCCAAATTCCGCCGCTCGGTACCCTATATGCACGCCAAGTTTTTCTCCCTATATAAGAAGACACCTGGTCACGCATCATCAAAAAGTCCAAATGAGCACATTGAATTAGACCTTGACACCTTATCCCACGAGTGGGCAACGGTCGGTCCTACCACTACACTAAAATCGGACGACCATGGTCACAAATGAAATGTGGGGTGGTGGCAAGCCCTCTAGGTGATTCTCAAAAATTCTGGGAGTTTAAATTCTTTCAGCTGGCAGTGGAAACCGTGGCTTTTTCCAAGAAACTACTTTCTTGGTGCATGATTTGAATAATTGAATATTTGTTAATCATAAGGGCATTCTTATTAATTAGCTTCAGTAAAATTTAGATCAAATTTAACTTCAAAAATACATTTTATACTTTAGTTAGCTAATCTTTTAAAAACTCACAAAATCAGACTCTCTATTCTAATCACATCTAAATAAAATACCCATTTCTAAATCATCTCTCTCTCTCTTCCGATTTTCCTCCAGTCAATTGGGGACAGTGAATCCAGTCCACTAAAAATAAATAAAATAATAAGTAGCGGGGGTAGGAATACAATAAAATAACTGATGAACAGTGCCTCGCTTGGGATGTTGAGGAGGTGTAGCGCCGGTAAAATATGGGGTGGGGGTAGCGAGTCTGATGTCAGTGGCTTTTTGAAATTTTCCTCGCTACTTTGTCGAAAAGGGTAGAATGCCTACCCTGATGAGGATGCCCTAGGGGGAAGCAAATCCACAACCAACCAGCCGGAAAGTCGTACGAACCCTTGGGGCTATTTCGATGCAAATGATGTGAACTCTAAGAAATTACATGTGTGCACACATCTTCTCCCACCCATTTAGTGGGGAAAATTATGCAAAATAAATTATAGAGAGCCAGTATCTTCTCTCAAGCACACATCATGTCCAGGTTCACAAATGACAGCATGCCAAGCTGAACAAATTCAATTTGGAGTTCCAGAGTCTCTGCTAGTGCTTTTATATGGCCATATAAAAAGCCTAGTAAATAAGAAAATATGTATAATAAAAAATAGTAATAAAGTACTTGCATAACTTTAGGTTTTTTCAAATTGGGGCGGCCCTGGCCCCCATACCGGTCGCTGATCATAGACAGTAAAAAAATACTTACAAAACATAAAAAGCTACGATCTAGGAGTACTTATTTAACAAAATCTCTGAAGTGTTTCCCTTCCAAGTTGTATTTTTTTTTAATATCTTCTTGTTTCTTGGTCCTATTTTGTCCAGACATTTCAATTTCTACATTACTTCCCCCTTTTTTTTTGGGTCGAAACCAATTGTCCAATTTCATATTAATTCCCTGCCAACAATCCAGAAGGCAGAAACAATGGATCCCAAAACTGTGTACATCAGAAACATGACCTCATTCATAACATTCCCTCTTTCAGAAGAAAAACAAAGCAATGCAGAGTAATTCAGTAAAAACGGCGTCTCCGTGCTTCTTGCAATAGTAACAATAATAATCACAAAGTGGTTATAAATAAAGGTGCCATAAGCCAAGGATGAATTGCCACTACCGGTAACGTGCTGCTCCTCATTCCCACCTCACCGAACAACTGGAGCACAGTGGTGAGCTCCATGAGAGGTGGTTGAGAACCCACGATTCGGCTGCCAGTAAATGACATCACTACTGGTTACACTTGTGGTGCCAGAGCAAGAGGGGATTGATATTGCACCAGATTTGCCAGTTTCAGGTTCACACCTCGGGGCGTCTCCATTTTGACTAGAGGGAATTGATCTTGGGATGCAATGGGAATCAGTGAGAGGATTCGGATCGCATTTTTGGTCGCTTTTAGTACGGAGAAAGCGTCCCCCGGAACCCCTGACCCTGTTCAGTGCATGCTGATGCCGCGATTCGTGAAGATAAGGCTGCATTAATAAAAAAAAAAAACAGCGGTTAACCTACCGTGCTTTTTGAGTTTCAACTGAAAACAGAAGTAGTCTAAAGAAGTGAATCATTGTGGTCAAATTGGAGATACATTCCACTGATAACAGATACATGCTACTCATCATGCATTATAGTGAAATGCAAAATAACTACAGACAACAATATATAGACCACTAAAACAGACCAAGCTATCTGAGCTTGACTCGTCTGTGACATGTTAATTAACTCAAGTTACTCAATTTTGAATAGATATTTAAAGATAGCTAAGTTTTCAAGCCAAGAATGACCAACTTACTATCAAAGCTCGGTAAAAAGCATATGGCTTGTCTATTTCTTGAGTTTACCGGAGTTGAGCGTGAGTTCAGTAACTTGAGTTCATTAACATGTCAAAGGCCTAGCAACTTATGGATATATCAAGAGAAGACAACCTTACCTTCCTTGTGAATTCACAACTCCGGTAAGGTTTCAAGTTATTTTCCGTCATTTTTGTATTGAAGCGGGGAGAGAAAAGGTGACTTGAGATGTATCAAGAGAAGACAACTTTCAAGTAAAGCCGAGAATTCACAAAGAACAAACCTTTCTAGCTTTGGCTATCTTGTTTTGGGCCTCAAGCTTTGCACGCATTTGTCTCCTCCTGAGGATTGCATTGTACTGCTTTGGATTGACATAGATAGGACCATCTTCTGCTATATCAAGAGGCAGTGGGACCTTCGCAGGAGTTATTCCCACCATCTGTTGCTGCACCGGGTCAATTTTGCAATAGAAATCACAATGCAGAAGCAACAGGTTCCAGAGAACATTATGGGATAAAAAAAAGGACACAAAAACAAGGGTATATTCTCCTAGAAAAATTATTTAAGCTTTTTTTTTTTTTTGAAGAGCAATTTTTTTTTTTTAAAATATTGGAATCAAGAATATCTGATTCCAGTGCATCACAAGAAAAAGAAAGTATCTAATCAGATCAAAAATTCGCATTATTTGTCGTTGACATGAGAAAAAAAAAATGGCAATCCAGACCCAGAAGAGGAAAGAAAATGACAGCAAAAACAACTCATCAACCACCAAACACATGTAGAACTTGCCTCAAAGTTGACCACTTCTATTTATGGACTGAAATAAGCAATAAATATATAATTTGATACTGCTTACAGGTCCCAAGCAACATAAAAATAGATAAGTTCTCAACAAGTATTCTGTCAACTTGATAAAAGAATACAAAAGTCAACTGCCTCAACAATTTTCCTATTACTCAGGCAATGAGACTTGCAGAATCACAAAGCCAAGCCTGAGGCAAAGCCGGCATGGAGGCACATGGCCTTCCTAAATTTTAGTGCTAGTTGTTTGTAGAAGTTAAATGTATATAACAAACAATTTTGTGCCCAAGTGCTGTACAGATGCTTCACCTACATAGCAGACCTTCGTTTCAAGCCTCCGTTATAGTGTTTCCCTCAATTTTCCCTGGTTTTAGAAACGACTGTCCTTTTTCGTATGAGTACATAAACATTATAGATCAGACAATACAGCTGCTGGGCCTAGGCCCTAGTGGTTGACATGTAGGTCATCTGTACATGCTCACAGTTCAGGACTTCACAAAACCTATTTTTCGTTTTTTCCCTAGTTTGTTTTGGTTACATTGTTTTAACATAAATTTCACTTTTACTTTTATTTTGCATTACCATAATCCATTGACGTCCAACTTTTTTAACACCAATTCCGAACAATAGACGATATTTTTACTATTTAGGGACCCACAGTAATTGAACATAAATTAGTCAAAAATGTTTAATTCACATATTTGTGAAAAATGAAATGATAAATAAGCTTGATTCTCTCACAAAAAAAACAAAATAGCTAATGAAATGTTTTGATAGAGAAACATAGTGAACTTTGTTGTAACTTTACTTTTTCTTCGTTTTTGCAAATTGAATGGTTAATATATAAGCTGAAGTACCATACTGTATATTTTTCCCAAATAACATCTTCTGATTTGTTATGTTCTCTTCGGGCTGCCAAAAGTTCAGGGCCGGCCCATACACGAGACTTAAAAGCCCAAAACAAAACTAAAAGAACACATTGAGTTCATTGCACGCATGGTACATAAGAACGAACCTTACCATATAAGAATCCATGAGGTGACAGTAGGAATATAGAAAGATGTAAATTGAGTAATTATGGAGGAAAGATAAGGAAAGAAACGAAAACTCTTCACACTAATAATGCAAACAGTTGAAACAAATCCAATAACCTATAGGTAAGTTATGTTCATTATGAACTCTGATGGAAATAACTCGATACTATAGCGGTAATTAGAGTTTCTTGTAGCTCTAAAATTTTTTAGAACCCAAACAGAAGGCCCATGCATAATGTCTCAAACCAACAAAAACGCAAATATTGACCTCAAAAGTACTTACTAGAGCTGGTGGTCCATAGGCAGCGAATAACCCACCGCAATAAGGATCAGCAAATGGATGTAGAATGCGATTCTGAAATGTTCAGGCCTTGAGTATTAGATTTTAGGTGGGGAACAAAACCTAAAAGCAAAACCTATATATGAGAGATCAACTTACAGTTGACTGGCTAGGATCAATCTGTGAAGGAATGCAATTCTGAAAAGTTCAGGCCACAAGTATTAGGGTTTAGGTGAACAACAAACATTATAAAATAATAATAATAATAATAATAAAAAAGCCATCTTTAAGAGATCAACTTACAATTAACTGGCTATGGTTAATCTGCGAAGAACTGGTGACAAAATCTGGATGGCCCATAAAGAAAACTGGCTTCATTTGACCTTCTATATGCTTTCCATCACTTTCTTGAGCTGAATAAATGGAAACTTTTCAGTTAGTTATGAAGATATAGCAGGTCGAAAATACAGCAATTGAGGATAATATGCAGATGTGAAGCAAATCAAGCCTTTTTTTTCTGTCTTGGGTCCAAGAGAAAAATGAACCACGATGTCCAAGCACTGGGAGTCGATATAGCCACAACTTATGGCCCCAATTGTTAAGCTACTTCATAATGCCACATTAACGGAAGCCGCATCTTAACCCCAAGGGCCAAGGGTTTGGCCTAGTGGTCAAGGTTTGAGAGTTACGGGTTTGCTCCCTCCTAAGTCCCAGGTTTAAAACCTCATAGGTGTTATCAACTCCTTTGTGGCCAGTCCATAAGGACTTTATCCCGACTTTAATCGGACTCCCGCTAGTGGACGGTGGGATTGGGTCCCCAGGGTTTAGTCGAGGTGCGCATAAGTTGGCCCAAACACCTGAGTTATCGTACATATAGAAGGAAGCCATATCTTACGGGAATGATGACATCAAGGAAAGTAATGTCAAATGGATGACGAACTTATATGGAACTAGATGTCTAGATCCCAACATAGTACCATTAATCACAACAGTTGGTGACTTGTATGGTCACAATAACCTCAAAGTTCCAGGGTTCGGACAACAGCTGCTCCAGTACTCAATATCACCCTCCAAGTACCTTTGATCAAAGGTGGTATTCAATGTGAAGATTACCCGCAATACAAAATGGATGTAACACAATACAACCAGATGAACTTTTTCTTTTTTATGAAGGAGAAACTTCTTTGTTGTTATATACTCTCGCAATCATAAATCCAAAGGAGTACGGTATCAAGAGAGATCAAATACGTAAAGGTGTTCATACACAAATAAAGACTGATCCAGTGCAAAAATCATGAAAAATGCAATGCGTCAATACCAGGTTCCGGAGAATTGGTCCCCGCCATATTCCAAACTTCATGGTGAGATTGACCACTTGATTGAGTTGACGATGAATCCTGGTCCTTTCGTTGAAGACCTAAATGCTTTGTCTGATGACACAATTGGGATGGCGATTCTACTTTCAAGCTAAAATGCTTGGACGAGGACTGGGGGAGTAGTTGTTCATGTGAATTCCACCATGATGGGCAGTTAATAGCAAAATGGGACATTGGAGAATCTGGATTTGGCTCAAAACTTTTATTGGGGAAAATTTGAACTCGTATAGCCATTTATATCATTGCTGTATCGTGAATGATAGGAGTTGTATCTTCAATCACCACAAAATAAAATCAGTACAGGGACGAAATTAGTAACAACAAAAACCCTTTCACTTCATTTCTCGTCTTTTCCAATCATGAAAATCAGCAAAATGTTAAGAGTTAACCAATCATCCCTAGCACATATAAGATTAGGTACGAAATAAAAAGTAAAAACTAAGTTCGAAAAGCTACATCAAATAAAATGTAAAGCATAATTAAAGCCAAACAAATTTTCTTCTCAAACAAAACAAGCTAAGCTCCCAGCCATGATTTTTTTCAAGTAAATATTTCTAACGGTGGACAACCAAAACAACTAATAATGCAAAATTGAGCCACCATCGTGATATCAATATTTATCACGTGTTATATATTTTAATGCATATTTCAGCCCAATGAAAAAAAATCCCATAAAAGGAATAGGACTTGCTACAGCAAATTAAATAGTCGGTAGAGAAATCGATGGTATAATTGGTACTCAGCAAAGCACACGTGATGGAAAATGATAAGTGCTCAAACAAGTGATTCAGTTAGTGCAATAACGCAAAGACGGACACGCGAGCTCAGTGAAGAAAAATTGGTGAAATCAATCATTTTCTCAATACTTGATTGGCAACTACCTAAATTCTACTCTTCACAAATTTAGAACTAGAATTGATTGGCAAATACGAGAAACGACTATTCACAATTTTTTAGAATTTTTAAGAGCTCTACAACTCCAAAATTGGGTAAGTACAAGTTTTTGGGGAAAAAATCCATACATCAAAGGCACTATGCTTGAATCAACCAAGGGGAATCATCCAAGTTCAAATTTCCAATCATGAGAAGTGCAAACAACACAAACAGGCCTACAAACAGTTTTCAACTTATTACATCCACCAAAATAAAAGGATCCCATTTCATGGATTGGTACGCGCTAAAAATAAAAATAAATAAATAAAACATATAAAGTTTCAAAATTAGTATAAATCAAGATGAAAGATGAAATAAATGTTTGACAGGAGGAGAATATATATGTCCCCTATGAACCTAAATCTCTCCGTATTTATTCAGGAAAGGGTTGCCAGTATACAACTATATAAGCATCAATTAGACCAAGTGTAAACTTGGGCACAAAAGCAAATAAATACAACTGAAAATCAACAAGCATCCAGCTCAATAACTTGATTACTGACATCTCCTTACTCCCCAAACCTAACTGATGAGAGCCAAACGGGTTATTGAAAACGTACAAACATTTTAAGAAACCTACTTATTCCCAAACTGATTTAAAATCTCACTTATTGCGTCTTACGGGACTAGTCATTCTCTCACAATACATCAACTCAAAAGCCAACTTAAGCCCGTCCTGACGTAAGTCAGTTTCTGAAACAACCCTTATTGCAAGTAATCTAAATCTAGAAGAACAACCCTTATTGCAAGTAATCTAAATCTAGAAAAGAGAAAACAGATTGATAATATTGGAGCTGGAAAATAGGAAAACAATCAAATAAACCCATCCCCTGAATGAATCTGCCAAAATATCAAAAGTCAATGCCAGAGTCCCCCTTTGGAATCAAGAAAACAGAATATAGAGAGAGTTTCTATATTATTTGGTAATCAAAGAGTTTCTATCTTAAAAACCCAGAAAACAACAAAAGCACACAGAACAAAAATAGCAAAAAAGCTTATCCAAATCTCGTTTTCTCATTTACAAACAGCAACTGCTCATTCATGGAATCAAACATTAGCACAGAAAAATTCACACAGAGTAACTAATAGAAAAAACGAAGAAAGGGAAATGAAAGAGCACATGAATCGATATAAATCAAACCGCAAGATAAAAGGACGAAACTGCTGTATACACTGAACCCACATGTATATATGTATGTATAAATAGATTAAGTGTAGAGAGAGAGAGAGAGTGGAGTGAGGGGAGAGAGAGAACCTTTGGGATCTGGTAAGTTGAGAAGGAGCAAGAAACAGAAATGTTGGAATGGAATTGGGCATGTCTCCTCCCTTGAAACCCTCTCTCTCTCTAGAAAGATTTGTGCATCTCTGTTGGGTTTGCTGTAATGATACTGTAATTCCCGATAAAAGACACACCCACCCACCGCCTCCACCATTTATACTACTCTACTCTTATCTACCTACACAGTTTCATCTTCAGGGGGTCCACCCTGCCTCTTGCTTCGTCGTGTAGCGCTATTTCAACGTTTTCCTGTGGGGGGTCCACCATTATAGTTGCGCCAGATACGCTTTACTCTTCACTGCAGCTCTCAGCCGCCCTTTACTGTTTTTATTTGCGCATCATGTCACGCGCTAATGTGGTGCTCCAGTTGACGCGTTTACGCAACGCGCGGGGCAGAGCGGTTAATGCCACTTGTAAGTACCCTTGGGGCAGACCAAAGTTGAGCCGAAAGATTTTAGGTTTTTTTTTTAATTAGTCGTCTTAGGTCATGTTCCACTGTAAAAAACTGATTTTGTTTTAACTCAAAAACCATTCTATTCCACTAACAAAAAAACTCCCCGAAAAACTAATTTTGTTTTAACTCTTCAACCACTCTATTCCACTAACAAAAAACTTCGAAAAAAAACCCAACTACCCTTTACAATAAACTACAACTAAAAAACCAAAAACACTTTAGTGGAACAAGTTGTAGATTTAAACTATAACTAAAGGTCTAAAAAACTAAGAGCTGGTTTGGCTAAAAAGTTAAAACCAGATTATTGGTTTTTTGAGGTACAAAAAACCACCCTCCTTTGGATTAAACGTACCCTCAAGTAAACTGGATTATACACGCCACGTGTCAAATGGATACTAATTCTAGCTAAAAGTTGTGAACTGCAATTTTACGATTTTGCCCTTGTTCATTTCAAATGGGTTTTCCGTTGGTTATTGTAGTGGGCATTTCGGTAACTTTGTAAGTCTCCCACCATTCTCCCCATGTGGGAGAATCCATAAACCACCTATTTAAACCAAAGCAAATTATTGGATTATTGTGGAAGAAACAAAAAAAACCAATAATCCGGATTAAACTTTTAGGCCAAACCACCCCTAAAAAAACCAAAAAACACTTTAGTGGAATATGGCCTTACTAGTAATTGACTCTTTTTTTTAAGTTTTTTTTTTACTACTTCAAGTTTAGTCAAATTTTTTGATGTTTTTCTCGATTCATCCCAATGAAGAAGGGGAGTGCTGCCCTTAAGGGAGAGCATGCATGCTGACCCCATCCGAGTCATTCATGTTCGGCGATCAATGACCCAAGTCTGCTCGAACCCAAACAGATTTGCACCATCCATTACCAAACGATGTGAGCCGTTGATCGCCAAGCACGAATGGTTCGGATGGGCCAGGATGCATGTTGTCCCTTAAGGGCTCATTAATATGAAAAATATGATGAAAATTTTGATCCAAATCTAATAACAATTAAGAAAAAAAAATCTAAAAAGGCCATAAGAAAAAGTCAAAAAAAAAAAAGTTAGATCGACCAGGTCTAAAAGCATCTCTAGTGATTTTGGCCATTTTTTAAGATTCGAAGACATTTTTTTGCTTGCTAAAGTATTATTTGGTAAAAAAAAAAAATTATTATTGGGTCAAAATGTTGCAAAAATGCTCCATCGTGCCGCTCATTTGTAACCATTGGATCACACACATATTATAGCCATTGGAGCAATTAGATCCCATCCCTTGCAAGAATGACAAAGCCATTTGTTAAATTCCATAGTGGTTTTCCGTTGGAGATGCTCTGTGGAGAATTACAATCCTATTACAACCCTAGAATTGAAATAGTGATTTTAAAATTGAAGTATTTTCATACGGCACTGAGAGTGTCACACGCATACCAAAAAGTCGAAAAATGTTGGATCGAACAGGATCTAAAAACATCTCCGACTTTGGCCATTTTTTTAAGAATCGAAGACATATCTTTCCTCTGTGAGAACCACTTTTTTTTTTTTTTGGGATTAAATTTCGACAATCCGAACCGCTCAATGTGTTTAAAACATGTTTTCCAAGGCCAATGCAAGGAATCGCACAAAAAAAAAATTACCGGAAAAGGCTTCATCCGAGCAATTTTTCATAATACCGTACATATACAGTTAATCAAAAAATGCTTGAACAAAGCCCTTTTAGGTTTTTTTTTTTTTTTTTGAAGATTCCTTGCTGTAAACCTTAAAAACACGTTTTAAACACATTTAGCGGTTCAGATCGTCGAAATTCGACCCAGACCCATGAGGTCCTCGAGGAATTTCCGTGAGGGAGTCCTCATTAGATCATGATTCATGTTCATGTTCGATCAAAATTTAGCAAAAATGCTCCAATGGAGCTAAACCCATTAGTTCGCCACTATCATTTGTGACCTTTGGATCACATCCTAATACCACAGTCATAGGAGCCATTTGATCACAACCCTTGCAAGAAATAACATAGCCATTTGTTAACTCCAAAATAGTTTTCCATTGGAGATGCTCTATGGAGAGTTACAATCCTACTACAACCCGATAATTTCACACACACTGAGAGTGTTACAAAAGGCCCCGTTCGTTAAGGAGCTTTTTTGGTGTTCTAGGACTTTTTTAGTTGATGTATTATGAAAAAATGGCTTGCTTCAAAACCGTAATAAGTCAAAAAGTCACTTAGTGGGAACGAAGCCTAATTTTTTGGGACTTAGGACTTCGCTCTTTTACAGTCTCATGTTTGAAATCTTTCAAGTTCTAAGTTTTTCAAGAGATTAGTCAATCTTTCAAGTTCTGACTTTTTTAAGAGGTCAGTTAATCTGTTTCAAGAGATCAATTAATATTTTTTAAGAGGTCAGTTAATCTTTCAAGTTCAGACTTTTTCAAGAGCTCCATTAATCTTTCATGGTCTGACTTTTTCAAGAGATCCGTCAAGATACGAGTAAGTTGATGTATACCGTAAATTATTAAAAAAGAAAGTAAAAAACGTAATGTTGGGATACGCCACGAATAGCATGATGCAAGATTTCATTTTATTGAATAGACTAGATGTTCTAGTTGACGAAAACCATATGGCTCTCATAATATTTAAGTACTTCCATTTTTCCTTCTGATCAGAGTGATAATTTTCATGGAACAACGGGTTCTATAGTGAGGAGCTCACTACATGAGTGTAGGGAGCTCATTCGACCGTCCATCTCGATAATAAACGCACATATTTAAATCTAAACAATGAACGGCTCAGATCATTTGGAATTCGGATTACATCTGCACCGTCGATGCCGAAATGAACAGCCGAATGAGACTCACTATACCCTTTATACGGCCCATTTCAGGGATTTACATCCAAGTCCAACTACAGGCGGCACCTTTTAACAAATGCACCACCCAAATAAGGTCACGTTCGTCTCTCTCTCTCTCTCTACCCATCTCACATGGGCACAATTTCTCTCTCTCCTTAACTCCCCAAACCGTATAAAAGTGTCTAAATCTAAACCCTAGGATACCCTATAAAAGTGCATAAACCACTAAAACTCTATAATAGGAAAGTGCACCCTAAAACCTAAACAGTAGGGTAACCTATGAAAATGTCTAAACCTAAATTCTAGGGTACCCAATGAAAGTGCCTAAAACCCTAGGGTACCGTATAAAAGTGTCTAAACTACTAAAACCCTATAATAGGAAAGTGCACCCTAAACCTAAATCCTAGGGTTCCTTATGACTAAGGTACCCTATGAAAGTGCTTAAACCTAAACCATAAGGTACCATATGATTGTGCCTAAAATCCCAAAGTACCTTATGAAAGTGCCTAAACCATTAAAGCCCTATAATAGGAAAGAACACCCAAAACCTAAACCCTAAAAAAAATGACTTACCTTAATGGTAATTAAAAAAAAATACTTACCTTAGTGATAATTAGATACTTACCTCTTTTCTAGACTTAGAACTAAAAATCTATAAAATAAGTCATCTCACTACGGGACCCAGATTCCGATTTTCATAAGCATAGCTGTGGATTCATGCATACCGAGCGAAGTATTAAATTGTTCATTAATGACAACTTAACCACTCAGGTCTGTTAAGTATCAATTGTGCGAAAGGGATGATAAATAAAAATTGTATGGAAGGACAAAACATCCACGTGCCAAGGACGAAATCACCGACATACACACAACTATAGTTTCCAGTAAGGGCATCTTTATCAGGAGAATCAAATTTTACACCAAATTTAACTTCAAAAACACCTTTTATAAATTTAACAAATCACTATCCAAAAATTTTCAAAATCAGGCTCTCTATCTAAATTTTACTATATTAAACTATTCCTCTCAAGTCTTACAAAAAAAAATTCCCCCCTAAAAAACTCATCTCCCCGCCTGGGGAGTTGTGGTCCATGCACCAAAAATTGACAATTGTACCTACCCCCCCCCCCCCCCCCCCCCTTCTCTCTCTCATACTTTCCGTGCAGCTGGCAATGTGAAGATGGAAATGGGGGGTTTTGTTGCATGAACAGTGACTACTCAAATTTTAGTAGTCACGGTAGGAAAGCTACAAATTTTGTAAATTTATAAAATATTTGTTAAGTCTGATTTTGGAGGGTTTTCTTACATTTCACTCATCAAATTTAACTTTCAAGCAATTTGTTAAGTCTGATAATGATGCTCTAAAAAATACATTTCATCCACTGTAGTCAAAAGTAGATTTACTTCCTGTCTAAATGAAATTTTTGTAATATATGTGAGAAGAATGACTTGTTATTACGCGGTAGACAACAAGCAAAAAATACTAAAAATACTATTTAGTCCATAGTGGAAACTTACAGTGCGGAGGTATGTGGGGGCTGGGTGGTGCTCCGGCCTTCCCGCAATTTTTAAATATATATAAATATGATATCTAATTTTTTAGTGTTATATCAATTTTTAATATTACAGCTTTTTAAATCTTGTTAAAAATAGGTTTGATTTAGTAAAAACACGATTATTTTACATTCTAATTTCTCAAATTCGTTCATAAACAAACAAATAAGCATGTGAGTGCTATTGCAACATAAAGAAATAGAAGAAAATTATTCATATACTTTTACCGCATTAGGCAACAATAATTTCAATGTGCAAATGTATTATATTAGAAATCTAAAACTCTAATGGCTTTTGTGTATATACACTAAGAGCAAATGTTAATGATCATTAAATATTAGGAGTGACTAATCTAAGTACTTATATAGGAAATAGTACTCCTAAAAAAATTACAACAATGATACATGTACAACAAAAGTCTCCAACAAATCTCCAACACACTCACATGGTGTGTGGAGCCCACACACACTTGAGTGTGAAATGTGTGTGGGCTCCACACACCATGTGAGTGTGTTGGAGACTTGTTGGAACTGATTGTTGTACACTTATCATTTTTGAAAAAATTAATGAGAGAAAATACCCTCTTACTTTTCTCTCCCCTTATTTTTTAAATTTATTTTTTTGTGCCGCCAGCTACCACTCACCTTAATTATTTCCCACTTCAGTCCGGTTAAAAGATCATCCACATTGGGACTTGGGGATTCACAAGCCTTCGTATATGTATCACTTGAACGTTGAAATCAACTCTCCAATGTCACGATTGCAATATTACCAGTAGGGTAAACAATTTTCAGGACAAAAAATCAATGAGACATTTCAGAGATTTAATTGGAAGTAATTATTAAAAAGTAAAGCACTAGTTCTTTGTTTTTCCTCAAAAATTCTTTTCATCACCCTTTAATTAGCCCTCCATTTTTCTCTTTTTATTCTTGCCAGTTCGTTTTTATAAAAAAAAAAAATTAAAAGAACTCGTGGGAATTGAAAGGACAAGGAACATTGAGGAGAGAGAACTACAAACGAGTAACTCAAATGACAACAAAGATGAATTGTATATAAATTGAGATATACTGAGTTCAAAACTTGGTAACCTCTTGGGGTTAGGTCATAAGAGAAAAATTTCTTGTGAATCCCCAAGTCCCGACGTGGATGATCTTTTAATCAGACCGAAGTGGGAAATAATTGAGGTGAGTGGTAGCTGGCTGAACAAAAATAAATTTTAAAAAATAAGGGGAGAGAAAAGTAAGAGGGTATTTTCTCTCATTAATTTTTTTAGGAGTACTATTTCCTATATAAGTTCTTAGATTAGTTACTCCCAATATTTAACGATGGTCAGTAACTTCACCTAATGTAGACAAAATAGAGAGTACCAATATCAAATCTCGTCGGAATTCAATTTCTTCAGATCTCACTATTTCCTACCCCTAAATCGAACCTTCAGATCCAAAATTTGACTGAGTACGAAATCACTCCAGATACCCTACTCTAGCCTTAACCCCCAGTCTGACCTGCTGGTGCAATTCTAGTGGAATTTTGGACCTACCCAGTCACGATTCGAACATTAATGGGACTCACAAAATAATCTGGAGTGGATTTCCAGCCCTAGACCAACAGATTGTGTGAGATTCAAAGCCTATCTTGTTGCCTTGTTCGTTTCAAAGTTTTAGTTTTGTTTTGTAATTATTACACTCATTTCTCTCTCTATCTCTCTCCACTTATTACACCTTTTTTCAACACTAAACTAAACTAAAACTCCTAAACGAACAAGGATTGTAATTTTAAGGACTGCTAAAGGTAGCTTTGTCTCACAAAATAATTGTCTTAACCATTCACAAGAGGCATGTGAGATACACCTCCATTAACATGGACGGAATTGGGTGTGGATGTAGTTTTTTACAACGCACAGGGAGTGTGGATTCAACAAAGTGAGCATGAGAATGTGTATCCATACATTGCCCAAACCACACTGGGTATAATTGAAGTTTGCCCTATTAATGGTATATAAACATATTATAATACTTTATCTAAGAATGGCCATTTCCTCTGACTCGTTGGAATCCGATCCGATTACCACCCTGAACGGATCGGTGATTTGGAGATCTGTTTGGGGATTGGGTCGGATATGGAGTTTTTTGAAAAATTTTGGGAATGGGGTAGGAGGCGGGGCTAGACATATCCCTGTCCCAAATCAGCCCCAAATCCATTCTTCGTCCAATCTGCGGCCCTCCCCATCCCCTATTAATATGTGTTTCAAAAAATACATTTAGAGTTTCTGATCTTTTTTGCTTTTGTATGAAATTGTAATATTATGAAATGCTTGCTCTTGATGAATTATAGGATTATATTTTCTTTTTGCTGCTCTGCCAAATGGTTCTACGTATGTCTTGGTGGGAAAGCTTTTGCTCACAGTTTATGTTGTATCTTTTTTGTTCATTTTTTTTTTTCCTCTTTATGTGAAAATAGGAACATATGTTAGAAAAAACAAACAGAAAAGCAAGAACGGCATTGAAAATTAGATCTTTCTATTATCCGCCCACTAAGCGGACGGTAAAATACAAAACAATCATAATTCTTACATGGAAGAGTACTTTTCACTGTTTGAATTCTTATATGTAAGAATTCAGATTCTATACACTTTATTGTCCGTCCATTGGGCGGACGGTAGATTAATCCTTGAAAATTTTGTTTTTTAAAAAAAAGTTTGGATTCCTGTTTTCCATTTGGGACGGGGATGGAGGATAAAAACAAAGCTTCATTAGGAATCAAGGCGGAGATGGCGAAGGGCGTCAAGAATCGAGGACGGCGATAATATTATCTGGCCCGATCCGCTTCCGTGGGCATCCCTAACAGTACCTCACCCCAAACCAAAAAAAAGAAAAGAAAAGCCCATGCCATACACAAGACCTATAAAATATAGACAAAACTACGCCATCGAAGATTTCAAGCAAACATAGTCAACTTGTAACTTTCAATAAAGAAATTATTAATACCAGCTTTATGTATTATCGAAGTTATTGAAAGAGGATTCCCGCAACACGTTGCATCATCAATCTTACGCAGATATTTTTTGGGGATCATTAACTCAAATGGGTGTTGCATTGGAGGACGAGAGCGACTTTGAAGGTTTCCAACACAACAACTAAAAAGTTGGAATATGAGCAGAAAGGATATTTTTTTTTATAAATATCATATCGATATTTGTTTGAGCGGATTCTTTTCAAACACCGCTAACATAATATTTTGAACAAAATAACAACCCCGATCATCTTTGTAGGGACTGACTATGGGCCCAAAGTGATCTGTAATTTTTGCCCACAGCAGCGCTGTAGTAAGAGGGTTGTCTAATAAGAATTTCTATTATAAAGTTGTGATACTTTGTATTTTGGTGATTAATGGGGAAAATATCTAAAAATGTTAGGTATAAACACCACCGTTGGTATGGATATGTATGGTTGATTCGTTATTCTCTCTATTAAGATTTTGAGTTTAAGTCATCATGAATAAGGACTGTGGGGGTGCTTCTCGCCGGAGTGGACTCTCTGCACTTTCTGGGGTGAGGAGGGTGGTGAAAAGGGTGATCCTTGCTTGAGCCTTATCCTTCCCGCCGGAAAGAGTAACCTGCACAAGTAGGCAACCACGTTAGTGCCTCGCCCGAACGGTGGTGGTCCGGGAAGGCACTCCGATGGTTAAGTCAGTCACCGGAAGAGAAAAGTACGCCGGAGATCTAGAGAGAAGAATGGAGTTATGAGAGTAGTAAATGAGGAGAGAGTGAGAGTTCCCACCCCTTTGCAGTAAATGCAGTGTGGTATTTATAGGCTGAGGGGCGTGCGTCCCACGCGTTCGGTGCCCCTCACGCGCCTGTCATTCGTTCTCGGAATGACAGGTGAGGTGACCATAATCTCTGCCACAGACGCCATATCCCGGCCGACGTCAGGCACGTGGGTTCGAGTGGTCAAATCACCTCGAGACATTCCCCATCGCCCACGTGCTCCTGCAGGCGGCGGTGGCAGAGTAGGTGACTGCCGCATTTAATGCTCCATCGTGGAATGTGTAGCGTACCTGGTACGCCTCATCCGAACGAAGTAAGGCCCGAGCCCCTTCACACGACGAGGTCAATCGACTCGGCGGGTGAGCAGCCGAGCATCCAGGGTACTCGGCAACCGCTCGGCTGAGATTCCCGAGGGCATCCAGAAGGTCAGGCAGAGAAAGGCATATCCTCGGCCATTCCTGCTCGGCATGCATCACTCAAATCCATATTCGTTCAGGACCACCCATCCTCGTTCTCCGCCGAAGGAACCATCCCCTCGGCACTACAGAGACGGATTGAACTGCATTCAGTTTTGCTGATTCTGAGATAGTTGATCTTTTTGGCTTAATCGCGGTTGAGGGGTGTGTGCCCCCTGTGACCCCTATGAACCCGGCCGCTACAAGGACTCACATTGTAACCACTAATTCCTAACTGACTCTAACATCCTAATGTTTGGTAGGGGGCAAAAGTCGAGGTATGTCGGTAACACGTCACTGCACTTTGCACAAAAATATACACAACATACCTAGGTAGCGTTGTATCATTGAGTAATGAGTGAGATGTCAATTTATATATTGCCTAATGATACAGTGTTCCTCAGCACGTTTTGCAAAATGTTATGTTAATAAATTCTCAAAGGAAAATGCTATGAACAACTCATTGAATGGTCAACCTGAGATTTTTCCAGACAAAATTTAAAAGTCTAATTCTTGTCCAAAAGAGTCTCCGTTATTGACCACCCAAGTGTGGTTTAAGAAAGAAAGATGTTGTGACTACAATCTTGACGGAGTAAAACCCCCCAAGAGACCCGCCAGGATTCCGTTGCCATAAACGATGCCGAATGCGATGAAAGCCCGCAGGCCAATCCAAAAAGACTTCTTTCAAACGTTTGTCTTTTCCGAGTGAGTCTTTTTAATGGTACTTTTGCCAAAAATAGGCCCAATCGCCAACCAACAAAGGACAGTTCAATTTGAAGGAAGTCCTTGTTTGGGTAGATAAAGGTTGGTGCCACATAAATGGAGGTCGGAGGTAGATAGGAATGGTGGTCTTAACAAGATTTATTTATTACTCCACCGTTTTGATGATGGAGCTTACATCAACCAATGTGTGGCTGACGAAACTTCAGAAATATCACTATCACGTGGCGGTACACAACAAGACCGGAGCAAGTAATACTTTTCTTGTCCTGTGCTATGGGAAAAGTACGAGGTCATTGAGAAACGCCATGTAAAAGTCAAAGGGCAGTGTTATTAGCACAACCTTTTTCTCTATTGACACACTTTTTTTTGTCTTTATTAGTTAAACTTTGTCTTGCATTTTGTATGTAAAGACAAAAAAAAGTGCCAATAAAAAAAGGAGAACGTCAATACCAATGTCCAAAATAAACACAATACTAATTGACTATTGTTCCAATGTTATTGGATTAAGTTTTTTTTTTATTATTTTGTCATTATTCAATTTTTTTTTGCGGTTGATAGTTTTCATCAAATTATTGATAATTATAGGTTTGACTCAAAGTGAGGATTCAAAAAATTGAAAAATTATGCAAAATTGCCCAAATATTTTTAAAAATATCCAAAAAAATCTTAACCTACCTTTTCATACTTTTTCTTGGATATTTTCCAAAATATCAGGGTAAAAGTCATAATTTAACCCAATTTCGATTCCTCTCGTCGAGACAAACCTATAATCACCAAAAATTTGACGCAAAACTAAAAAAAGCAAAAATAAAATAAAATTGAATAAAGATAAAACCAAAAAGTTATTTAAGCCAATGGCTCTAGTATAATTCAACTGTTTTCCAGATTTGAGCAGAATAGGAAATTATACGTCTACATCGAATGTAATTCACTAATTCTCTCTTGAAAGGCTTAGAGATGCTTTGGAGGCAGAAATGCATATAACAAATGGCAAACGGCTAGGCTAAGCTTCTTTAAATTATAAAGGTTAAAAAAGATTACAACTTCAGGGCAACAGAAAACCAAACTCTACAACATAGAAAAATTTGTTTACTTACAAATTGTTAATTGAATGTATCAAAATTTCTGGGAAATTTAAAATAAAGCATCCTAGAAATAGCACGACCTAGATACGTCATTGAATGCCAATTTCCGAGCTTCCCAAATAAATAAAAATCAAAATTTCTGTAGATAACAACAGACCCTTTTGTTTTGTTCGATCACCAACAACAGATACCTTGATGCCTCTGCCAGCAGCAGGTTCTCAATTTTTCAGTATCCAACGTCAATATAGATTCACACCACAAATCAATCGCTCGCTCCCCGGCATCACTGACCATCTGTACCTTGATGCCCATGAATCCAAATGCATAAGAATCTGAATGTAACCAAAAGCAGCTCCATAAGACAGTGTTTCCATTTTACCTGTGGCATAGACGGGCGGAAGCAAGCAAGGCTTCCATTGTATAATACTATGACACTGCAAGATTGGTTGAAAGGAGTAGGTCAAACAAAGAACCAAAATTCGTACTTCAAAAACACAAAGTTACAGGCACAAAACAGATACACTCAAGTATATGCCTTTGAGAAAGTATATACTTGACATCTAAAAAGATGGTTGTTGGCTATAAAGCAGTTATTATTCTTAGGAATGAACAAGAGCGCGTGTTCCATTTATAGATCTGGGATGCACACTAACGATGTGCATACATGTTTCGCTTGGATAGGTCACCAATAAATTTTCTGCAAGGCTGTGTAGTTCTTCATCGAATACAGATTGCTTTTTGAGTTAATTGTTGCATTTGGAACTTTTTATTATATCAACAAAAAATTAGTCAGCTACTTCTTCAACAAATTATAATAACCCTAGAATGCAAAGGCTTGCGAGGACATAAAACTCTTAAACAAATTCAACACATTTTACCAACTCACCAATGAGATCTACAGTTTCAAGTTGATGTTTTCGGACCATTTGAAGATATCAGAGTAAACTCGATCTCCTCCCAATTCTTCTCCTGTAGCTCCGGCCGCCACTCTTAGAATATCTTCAATCAGTGCAAAGTTCCCCAGTATATCAACATGAGCACCACTCTGGGTCCCCCGGCCTTCCAAAAGATTAGCTGGAGGGGCATGATTATATTCCCTTATGTAAGTACCAATTCCTGAAGGATTGAATCGGGTTTTTCCTCTCCAACCTTTTGCAGCCATAAAGCCTGCACTCAGGACAGGAACCGTTTCATCCCCATCAACAGAGTAAACCCCACCCTTCAGACAACTGCAGTCCTGCCCACCCTCTGCTGATGTGTCAATCTGGAATGGGATGTAACACTCAGCAGCGGAACTTAACTTATAAACGTATGCCCTTTCGGTAGGGACTCCGACGCCATACATAGAGAAAATCTCCATGTCAGGAGCATTTGGTAATCTGCAAAAGCATTGCCAAATTTTAAAAGCACAGTAAATGAAATCCCCCACCACAACACGCAAAAGAAAAAAAGAAAAAGGCTGAAAAGATTTAGCGGAAAAGTATTACTGCCAGTTTAACAAACAAGCAATGTCAACAATATAAGTCAAGAAAGGAAATCCGATTACCATGGGTAGGTAGCCGAACCATACAACCACATGCTGCGCACATTCACTTGTACGGCACAGTAAACTATAATCCCCCACCACGACACGCAAGAGAAAAAGATGGAAAAATTTTAGGGGATGAAGTGTTGCTACCAGTTTAACAAACAAGCAACGTCAACAATAAAAGTTGACAAGCAAAATCCGATTAGCATGGGTAGATAGCTGAGCACATGCCTATGCGAACACTTAACAGTATTTTCACAGAGTCAGTGACCTGAATAACACTTAACAACCTGATAACATTTCTGCTACTGCCCACTGGTATCTCTATAAATGAAAACAAAGGAATTGTGTACATTCAGCATCCACAAAAGCACTAATCTACATAAGATAAATCACATATTGAAACCTGAATAACAGATCTACAGTATTCTAAAAGGGGAGAGAGAGAGAGAGAGAGAGAGAGATAGAGAGAGAGAGTCTCACTTTGTTTCCAAGGGGTTTGACCAATATCTGTAATGTTCATACTTCTTGTCATCTAAATTGTCAGCAATTCCATAAGAAAAATGAGCGCTGCCACGTTTCATCATCTTTGGGGCAACAAAATTAAGTAGATCCAGCAATGATCCAGCAGTGTAAACTTTGTAATCTGCAACAGCTTTGATACCCTCAATTCCCATATCATGGTACTCAGTCCATACATCCCGGCACGTCGTGTTCGCAAGGTTGTTGCCCCTAGCAGCACCCTACAGATCAATTAACACCAAATAAATAACGATTAATTCTCAAACAACGCCATTCACATTGTATTATTAACTTGTCCAATAAAACAAGTCAGTCTTTCATAGGTTGTACTGGAAAAACAATCTGTGTTTAACCCAGAGCAAGGTGCTAAAGTAGTGGGTGGGGTTTGTGGAATAGGTGTTAGGTTTCGTCAAGCTTCGTCTATTGCACCTAAAAAATAATGGAGCCATATGTAGCATTTTTCTGATGGCAAGAAGCAATCATGCAGCAGTGGGTCTGTTGGCCTGATAAATGGTCTGCACTTCCAGCAAATAAAATCGCACACACATGCTAGTGTTTTAAGAACCAGATTGAGAGCAGTATTTTAATTTTGATGTCAAAATAAAGCAGTGTGAAGATTATACAGAAGAAGGTCATCCTGAAAATTGATACCAAAAACAGTCATCAAATGGACATTAATAAAAGTAAACTAACAAGCAACGATCCTTGATATCTAGGCAGTCAAATCTAACAAGAAGCAATCCATGGTATCTCCAAAGACAACTGTAGACTGGTCACATCAGTTGAGAGAGAGAGAGAGAGACTTTTCATTTCCAATCCAATGGTTTGGACTTCAAGAATAGAGTTAGAATTCGAAAACATTACCCTGAAATCCATCCTCATAATTTTTGATGACTCTGCATCAGCTAAATCCTTCCCAAATGATATTATCCTCCCGTAATGCACACGTTTTGCTTTCTCTAAACTAACTTTTCCATTTTGGCCCGCTGTCTGATTGTCATTGTTCTTCATTTTCTTGGCAATACACTCGTAGCCTTCTTCGGGTGACCAATCAAGGCCACCCCAGATAGTGTCACCACCTTTTGGAATCATTGACATGGTTGAATCCCATGTGCGAGTCATCCGCATTACGTGCTGTAAAGTCTGAAGACCAAACACATCCATTTCCAAAACTCCTGGTGCAATAGCCCTACATAAGGAGTAGGATTCATTAAAACCAACAGGCAATGACCAAAAAAATAACTATCATACCAAAAGGTATATTTGTTCTCAGCAAATTCCCAAGTAAATACACTTTCTAAATGGCCAAACAGGTAAGAAAAATGCACATCATGTCAAAACCATGTCTTCGACATTAACAAAGTTATCAAAATAACAGTAAACCATCTCCCAAAATAGATTAATACAATTACAAAATGCACATTATAAAGGAACTGAAGTGATCACACTTCTTACATCAGTGATTGTATCCACAAGGCCTCTCAAGTAAATCACAATAGAATCATCCTTTCTGTGCTTCTTCTTCTTTAAAAAGTGTCCAATGAGAAACATGACGTATATTCCAGCAGGCATTGTTACTTTTACATGATTTGAAACCAAAACAAGACTAAGATCGCCAGCTATTTAACTATGTCTTCGTCAAACTTGGTACTTAGCAATCTAAAAACCATAATAAATCTGAGCCACTATTGAAACTATACCCAGAATAAACCAGTATAATTGTGATCCATCAAATTGTTGAAACAGTGTAGAATAGTGTAGCATGGAGATTCTTGGTACAGCAAAGGATCAGACAACCCAAGAGACCGAAATAAGTAGCTCTTCCCGTCAAATAAACACAGCCCCAATTTGAAGTTTTGACAACTCTTCCTTCTTTCCTTTTCCAGGCAGTATGATTAACTACTGGAAGAGGAGAAGGCAAAAAAAGGAACCATAGGGGACACAGTTCGGACAGATACTGAAGCTCTTGTCTGCACTTTGCACTTCACGGAATAGAGTGAAAGCGATTACAATAACTTTGAGGTGCATGAGTAGCTTATATAAGAAAATTTTATCACAATACAACTACTATATGCATTAATGAACTTGTAGGCCTTGTTTCGAAAGGTAAAAATTGTGAAGTGAACCAGTCAAGCCATGAAAGTAACAACATAGATCTTACTTTATAATGGTTAAAAGACAAACCTGGCAACAGCTATATCCCTTGCTTCAGCAGAGAATAATCCAGTTACTGCTTTCGGAACGCCTAAAAATGGTCCGCCGATATTCATTACCGCCTTTATATGCTTAGCACACCAATCTGATCCACCCCCACCACCCATTGGAGCAGGTGACTCCACCCATTTCATAAAATGCAAGAAGTACAGAACACCCATTGAATGTGGAATTACAACCACTTTTTGACCACCACTTGTCGCCACCATGAGTTCGATATTACTTTTAATCCTGCTAAGAGTTTGGTCGCGTACCTGGTCGATTCAATTTAGGAAAAAGTTTTATATAATGCAAGAGGGACTGCAACACAACACAATACTAATAAATGACTGATGTAATGTAAGCTTCACTAACTTTTCACCCATTACTAGCCATATATAGATTTGAATACTAAAGTGAAGTGACAATTTTGAAAGAAAAAAAAAACTACCCATGCACCAACTTGGCAGGCAGGAAAAGCATGGTTAGGGTATCTAATCTACCTGTGAAGTTGGTATCCCAAAAGTTACTGAGGGGCATAACTCGCATAAGAATATCAATTGTCTCACTAGGTGCAAGTCGATCTATACTCAGCATTGAGACCATTTTACAGTACCACAGGTAACAGAACAAGACAAGGGTGATAATTAAGGATGCATCAAACATACCTCTGTATTCTGAAAGGATATCCTCCAATCATATGCAGCCATATGCATGTTTTTCTCCTCATACCCTATGCGTGCCAAATTTGCGATAAGAACTGCCCACACAAAATAACCAGGTGCAAAATAATCAGCTGCAACAAGACCAGATACAGGCCTAATTCTTATACCAGAAGGGTCCAATCCAGTTTCATTATCCAGTGACAAGTGCTCAACCCAGCATAAGGGTCTGCAGAAAATAGCACACAAAAGAGGAAACTTCACTTTCAGCACAAAAGGTATGATCTCATAATATCAGAACTGCAAGTACTTTTTAATGCTATGAAAATATGTAGTGAAGACACAAGCAACTTGCAAGTACTCATGTATAATGCAGGTTTACAACCCAAGACCTTTAACCTTTACAAGAGCAAAATATTTGTTCAGTTACAAATTTAATTTAAAGCACTACTAAAGATTATGGATTCAGGCAATCTAATGGTCTTCCCCCACACAAAAGAACAAGAAGACCAAGTTAAAAAAATCAATTTTATTACTATGGTTAGCTGCCTTTATCTTAGTTTTTTGCTTACTACAAGTTAGCATTTACTTCCTGTATAATACTGAACCACATTAAAGATGCAGACATTCAGAGAACCAATCAACTTGTGGTCCAAAAGAGTATGTTAAGAAACCTTTTTCACTTGCATGGTTACCTGCCTGGATCTCAGTTTCTTTCCTTTATCATTTGCTACCTTTCTTTCGTGCATAATTGCTGAACCACATTGACCATTCAGACCATCAAACAATTTGTGGTCCAAAGGAAAGAAAAGAAAAACTAGCAAAGCAAGCCAAATTGTGATGTGTGTTTGAACTTTGAATAAGGCTAAGCAACACTTCCCCATACTTAGGTGACTTAGGTTCTACTACTAACTCAAGAAAGAGTTGCTGTAAGCTCATCAACCACTTGCACAACTTTCCCAAGACAATCAAGAATAACCCTCAAAGTATTGCAACCTTCGCCCTGTAGTCCAATAACCATCTACAACTTATAAGACACTCCCTCATGAAAGCAAATGAATAGGCTACTCATTCACTAAAATGAAAACAGAGACTCAACAGCAATCATAACTCTTCTCTAAAATAAAGAAAACAACTTTAGCATCCTTACAAATGAAGCACACCTTTTTCCCCACATATCACACCCAACCCCTTACAAATGAAATTCAAGTACACAATTCATCACTCCACATACAAAACATATAAGCAATTCACTAATTACTCTTAGATAACTCAAACAATTACCATTACTAATTGGGAATATACCAATCTTAAGTCTTAACACTGTGCGAAGGGGATTTCAGATAATAGAGCAATCATAACCACGACCACACACGAATTTACTTGGCCCTAGGCTACATCAACAGTCAATACATTGGTTTCAATATGCTGAAGAAAAACAGACATACATACCACATCAAAGGAAAATGCTAACCACATGTTATTGGGCATTGATTCATGTGCGAAAAAAATGGATCAATATCTGTGAAAGTGATTTGATATCAGCAAAAAGTGTGTCGAAACCCTAATTTTTTTGCAGAACCAAATATCCAATTAGACTACTAGAAGCCAATTCTAGAATACCGCAAGAAATTCTGTTACCTTTTACAAAGTTCCCCAAATGTACAAAGTGAAATTCAAGCACGCAATTCATCACTCCACATATGACATACCAACCACAAAAGCATCACCACTTAGAGTACTCAAGCGATTGCCATTAGGAATATACCGACCTTTAACACTGGATAAAGTGGATATCAGATATCATAGATTAATCACAAGCTCAACCATGCAGCAATTAACCTCAGTTTCACGATGATGAACAAAAGTAGACGTCAAATTAGACAACTCCAAGCCCAATTATCAAACAAAACAAGAAACTCAACTAGTACCTTTTATAAACTTCCCCAAATGTACCTCCCCACAGCCGTTTCCTAAACAATCCTTCAGCGCACTGGTGCCCTTCCCAGAGCTCCAACCCTCCCGTAACGATACCGGGCACGAACACCACCGGATGCTTCGCCGTTAACCCTTCTTTAAGCAACTTAACCCCAGGCGGATCCGGCAACGGCCCCGTGATCGCTTCCGTCACGTACTGAGGGAACGAAGCCGGCATCGCATTGAAGAGAAACAACAGAAACCACCAAATCGAGCATATACAACCTATGAACCAACAGCAACTATCCACGCAGTTCCACTTCTTGAATTCCCTCTCTCTCCTCTTCCGCTCGTACCTCTCCTTCTCCCTCTTCTTGTCTTGATCGTCCTCTCCGTCGAGCTTTGGTGGTTCCGATTTCGAAGCTGGTTCAGTGCCCTTTCTCCGCCTCAACATCGACGCATGCGTGTCGATGTATATATGTATGTATATGTATCTGTGTGTGTATATATATATATATATACAGAGAGAGAAACAGAGGTGGTGTAATTGAAGCTCTTTAAATGCTCTGAAGAGAGATTCTGCTGAGCTGTTTCTGTTTATAACTGTGTAAAACCAGAGTTGTGGCCGGAGGTGGGGTTGACGGCGGGGAAAGTGGTGGCGATAGGGAGGAGTTTTGGATCTGGGGCGGGGCCGGGGGAGTTAGTACGGACGCCGGGACACGTGGTGGGAGATGGGGCGGGATATGGGAGATGAGTGATTGGCGGTGGGGAAGGTGGGAGGTAGGGTATTAGGGTGGGAGGGAGAAGTACGTGAGTTTTTTGTCACGTGGTGGAAACCTGAGGAAAAGGCCAAAGAAAGCTGAAGCCCACTGCCAGTCAGAGCTTTCTGGGGAAAACTACAACCGGAAAGAAGGGAACTCCCAGAAGGACTACTCCTACTATAATAATTTTTTTTAAAAAGAAAAAAAGAAAAGAAAAAAAAAGGAGAGGCGTTGAATTTATTAATAACCTGCTCAATTATTCTCTTAATTTCACCGAACCTTTTTCTTTTTCTTTTGTTTTTTTAGTTGCCATTTCACCAAACTTGTTTGATTTTCCGCTCCATGTCTTTAATGACCCCACATAAAAATTATTTTTTGTTTTTCCTCTCCATGTTTATATACCTTTGTTTATAAAAGTTTTTTAAATACGAGATGGGCTTGTTTGGTTTGAGTCTTCAGACCCAAATTCAAAATGTTTTACCCTATTTTTCTTCAATCATTATCTGTATTTCAATTATTATCTCATATTTTTAATTATTTCTCTTTTTATCTCTTGTCAATTTTACCCCCTCTTTTCAATCATTATCCCTATTTATTTCTCCACTCAAAATTCAAAGTCAAAACTCAAACCAAACAAGATCGACATGTACTAAGAAGGGGGTCTTTTAAGACCAAAAAGAGGTGTTGATATTAGGTCCATTTGAGATTTAGTAACAGGGCATTTGTAAGGGGAATCCAGCTCAAACCATAACCCAAATGAAATTATCGTCCAAGGATCAGTCTTTTGAAAGCCAACGTTGGCACTCGTGGCGTAAGAGACTAGCACTCCAGCTTGAGCGTTAATGAACGTCCCTTGCAGCCATGAAAAAGGATGCCGCTCCTATCCAAGCTCCCGCTCCCACAACGAGCTCTAGGCGCATGCGGTGAAACTGGCAAGAATACGCGTCCACGGCGAACCAGGCCACTTCGAGGATCAAACACATAGCTAAAACTAAATTATTTACCAACGACCACCTTTACCCACTGAATCTGAGGAAACTTGACCGGGATAGACCAACAGATATGGATATGCTGTCCTCCTCTCTCCAACAATGTAGTTTCTGCTCCCACAACGTAGCTCGAATGATGTGGGTTAGCTTCAGCATGCTCGTAGTTTGGTATGTGTTGGCTCAGCAGCAACCGTGTTTTTTAGTTTCTAATTTGGAGCTTAGTAAGTGGGGTTTTCTTTAGTTTTTTGCTGTTTGGTCTCCTGGCTAGTCTCTCCAGTCACATGTCCTGTTTGCAGGGGCGGAGCCAAAGGGGGTCAAGCGGGGTCACTTGACCCCACTGAGATGTCAAATTTTAATAGGATAGATATAATATTTTTTGGATTTTGTATTTTTGCCCCTTGTATATAGTATTTTTTGCCCAACTACTTGCCCTTTTCCTTACCACTGACCACACCAAAAAAATTTCCTTGTAACTCTCTAATTCTCTTCACCCCTACTTGCCCTCCTTACTACACCCAATTGCGTCGAGTTGTTGTATATTGTGATAGATATGCAACTCTAAGAGCTAAATAATCGTTTTAATGAGGTAAACACCGAGTTGCTTCTTTGTGTTGCATGTCTAAGTCCATCCAACACATCTGCAAGTTTTGACAACCAAAAGTTGAACTACTTGGCCGAATTTTATCCTAAAGCCTTCTTTGGTACTAAGCTTTTGGCACTTTCGGATCAACTTGAGAATTTCATCATTGATGTGAGGTATAGTGTTGAGTTTTCAAACTTGAAAGGAATTGACGATGTTTCTTGAAAGATGGTTGAGACCCGAAAATATATAGGGTTTCCTTTTGTTTTCAGGCTTTTGACATTGGCTCTAGTTTTACCTTTTACGACAGCTACAGTAGAAAGAGTATTTTCTGCCATGAAGATTGTGAAGAATCGACTTCGTAACCGAATGGATGATCAATGGTTGCATGATAGCTTGATTGTGTATATTGAGAGGGAGATTTTTAGTAGTACCACAAATGAGGCTATTATCCTACGATTTCAAAATATGAAAAATAGCCGGGGTCACTTTTAAATGCTGTTATAGGTTTTAAATCAATACCTGCTTAGCTACACTTTTTGTTGGCATTCAAGTGTAGCTTTTTGTGGTCGGTTGTGGACGCTGTTATAGGTTGTATATCTAAGCTAATTTTTGTTTGGCATTTCAGTGTATTTTTTGGGAGATCAATTGTAAATGAAATTATATATTATTAATGGATATCTACTTTAACTCCTTTCTACTTTGCATTTTGGTGTTTTTTTTATTCTACTATTCTGCTTTAAAAATTTGACCCCACTGACATTTAGTTCTGGCTCTGTCCCTGCCTGTTTTATTCGCATTCCTCTGATTAAAGAAAAAGCATTAAAGTTTAACAATCCGTTGGAGAAAACCTTTTCATTGATTAAGAACATAAGAATTTGATAACCTAGAAAATATTGAGTTTTTATGATTACAGAATTTCATAATGTGTAAGTTGCGGATTAATCCTCTATTTCATTGAAATTTGAGGATGGTTAAATTTTTGTATTGAAAATGCTTAAATACTACTCATTAATATGTTAAGTAACCAAAGTAGGTATGACATCATTTTTGGAGACGGACGGTGTGGAGTACAACTCATTATGTAAAAAATTGTAAACTTTTCTTTTTTTCATAATTTGATTTACTAATAAGCTCCTCCACCCAATAAGTGGAGGATAATATATATAATGACAAACTAGTTCGAATACTAATGAGCATTTCATGAATATCAATATACTTTCATTTCATGAATATCAATATACTTTCACGGATATTAATACTCGTTTCTCGTATATCTATGCACTTTATACTTGAGTTGATTAAATAATCATCATTTTTTGGATACCAGGTAAGTTTTTTTCCCTCCCACTTTTCGGGGATATGTTTTCATCCTCTTTAGATGTAATTTACTATTGCTACCCTTTCTTACACACCCACCCACACACACACATATAGGTATGTTCCCTTTCCAACCTTGGCGAGAATTAATTAGCGATTGTATACCCTATAACTATTTTTTTTTTTTAAAACGGAATTGAAAACCGGTTAAAAATTCAAAAAAGGGATGGATTAGGAAATAAAAGGCACTTATATTGTTTCCTATCTTGGTGGGATTTGATTTTTAATAATATACTTAATAGGTGATTTCAAAATAGAAGGAATCCACAAAATTAGAAAATGCAAAAAGAGGTAAAATTTTAAAAAACACATGGACCCTACCAACAATTATGATATTTTCACAAATTTCATGGTCAAGGCATGAATCTACCATATTTACTGGTATACACTTATTTTTTTTACCATAATACGAGAGTAGATCACATTTAGCATGTTAAAAGGAATGGATTAGGAAATAAATGGGACATATATTGTTTCCTATTTTGGTGGGATTTGATTTTTAATAATACTTAAAAGATGATTTCAAAATGGAAGGAATCCAAAAAATTAGAGAATTCAAAAAGAGTAAACTTCCAAAAAAAATGGGAGAACAATTATAGGCATTAATAATATTTTTTTGTATGATAATCAAATGCTTGCGAAAATGAAAAGTTTTATGAAATTATTTTCAATTTACCTAACATTTTATTGTCATTTTAATTTTACATTTTTTAGGCTTTATTAGGGGTGCACACGCTTCGGATTGGACCGGTTCTCTAGAAATTCAGTGACCGGACCATTCCGGCCGGTTCTAGAAAATTAAGAACCAAAACCCAACCAATATATGTGTAGAATTTGTCCAAATCCAAACCATAAGACAGGATTGGTTTTGGTTTGGTTTCAGTTCTATTCGATTAGTACTGGAACACTTTTTCACAACACATGAACTCTTTATTTCTCTCTAGGTGGAGTAATAATCATAAGCATGTAAATTCTTTAACAAATAAGGAAATAATTTGTTTAATGTCGCAATCAAATGTTTACTTTTTCTGCGCGCAAGCTAGCCCAAATTACCCAGTTATATAAAAAAAATGTTCGCTTTTTTCTAGTTTACATCGTTTTGATATTCCGCTATTCATGATAAATTTTAGATTTTTTAATTGATCATGTTGGGACTTTTTTTGCTAGCCTTTAATAGGAGTATTTTTTTTAATTGCAAGTGGTAGGAAAATGTAGGTACCTTAATTACATCAAACGAATTAGAATTATTTTTATTTGTTGTTGGCATTTAACGAATCTGAATCAAGCTCACCAATTCTTGAATTTGGTCATAGGAGCCTGTGGTTACTGGTTGGATTTGTGATGTCCCAAGATAATCAGAAATAGAATTCCAGCTAAATCCCAGCCCAATCCTGAGATTCATTAAGTTGGGCCCAGGTTAATTCAACTTGTGGAACAATTAAAATACATTGAAAAACAACCATGCAAATAACAAAGTGAGTATATTGTCTACGAAATGAGCCGTCTCCAAACGAGGCTTGGCTATAGTTTTTTTTTTTTTTTTTTTGTCATTCGATTTACATTAGTAGGGGGTTAGCGGGGAGAGTTAGTGAGTTAGTCCAGAAGGGGGTCTCGAAGCTATCCATAACTCTAAACCCCAAACGCCTCAACCGAGGCTCGAACCCTGGTTTCCCTTGTGGGAGAATCAGGAGATAACCGCTAGGCTATAGTTTAAGGTTGAGTTTCCCATTTTTAGCAATAAAATCAATTTTTTCATAAAAGCAAAGTTACTAAAAATCAATTTATTTCTCATTAACTAAAAGCTAAGTTGCTAAAGGCCAATTTTCTATCACATACTCATTTTGCTAAAGGCATGTTGCTAAAATCACCTTGATACTTTTAGCAAATGGGAGTTTAGAGTGCTAAAAACTGACGGAAAACTCACAATTGATCTCGTTTTGAATTTGAGTTGATCCGAAATGATTGACGTAGAGCTCTAGCTCATTGGTGATTTGGTGTTTGAAGATAGGGATGACAACGGGGCGGATTGGGATGAATTTGACCATCCCCGCCAAGTTCAATTTAAAACTCGATCTCTAAAAGAAAAAGAAAAAAAAGAATAAAATTTTGTTTTAGACACGCACTCTCTCTCTCTCTCAATTGTTGTTAGACAAATTATCTCGTATCGCTGAACCTACTATCAATTGATTTTGGGTTGGAACCTTTCAAGAAATCTAACACGGCATTATAGCTTGGTACCTGATAACATCACCTCACATGGTAGAGTCTCCGTCGCCCGAATCAAATTGCCTCATCTTCTCAATTTGTATCTTCACATGAATTTGGGTTGGATGTAAGGAGGAGTGTTAGACTTTATCTCACATTGTTCATCTAAATAACCCCAACTTGGTTAATATATTTTAGAGGTTACTCCAACTATTGTCAATTAATATTAGATACTATTAGGTTATCCAAGAAGTCTAACATTTTTTTACCTTTGATTAGCTCGAGCTTGGCGGCTCAATTATAAAACAAGCCCAAAATCTGAGTTCCAGCTCAACAACCTCGCTCCGAGACTTTCCAAACCGATTCGAGGGCAACCACTGAAATCTCCGTTCATTTGCAGCATCGTGGAGTGTTTTGGCAAGAAGATCAATTCAGGATTTTTGGATTATTAAAGTCCAATAATTCAACTATGAGAAATTTTAAGTGGCTCAATAAGGTCAAATAATCGGCCATACTAATAAGCCAAAACAAATGGCATGGTGGGAAATGACTATTTAGACTAATAATCCAATAATTCAAGATTTTTTATTTTTATTTTTGCCAAACTAGCAGCACCAACAACAAAAATAGAAGGAATCAGAGTGGTCCGGTCTGATAAAAAAAAACGAGTGGTCCGGTCGCCAGTAAAAAGTGACCACAATTACCTTTGACCAGTTTTTTTTTTTTTTTCCGAGAAGGGGAAGCTTAGGGTAATTCTACTTAGGGCTCCTTCGGGTAAAAAACCAAAATGGTTTTTTGTTTTTGTCCTTATTCAAATTTTTTTTTGCATTTGTTAGTTTTCGGTCAATTTTTTGTGGTTTCTAGGTTCGTCTTGGATTATTTTTTGTCTTTATTCACAAAACTTTACGTTTGGTTAATAATTTTATACTTTTTAGATACCTCTCGTCGAACAAGCCAAGAAACCACAAAAAATCGACGTAAAACTAAAAAATTAAAAAAAAATTGAATAAGGACAAACGAAAAAACCAGTTTGGTTTTTTTAGCCAAAGGAGGCCTTAGGCATAGTTTTCCAAAAGATTTTAGCAACCCAGTGATTTTAGCAAATGAGTTAAGAAGGTGCTAAAATCATGATATTTCAAATCAAAAAATTAAGTGTTTTCGTGTATTATGTTTTGAATTTTTCACACTGAATTAAAGTACAAGAGGAGTACTTTAATTTGGTGCAAAAAAATCGAAAAACGATACGCGGAATCACTTCATTTTTTGATTTCAAAAAATTGATTTTAGCACAAGCAAAACTCATTTGCTAAAATCAACCATGATTTTAGCAACTTCTTTTGGAAAACTATGCCTTACCCGCTAACCTAGCCAATTGCAGACTAGGGAGGGTAAGATGGACCCTTTAAAAGTTTAAACACAACACACGACCCAAACTCCCGACATGGGAGCGTTAAACTAGAGCGTTAACTAGTTTAATTTCCTTGTGAATAACATACTACTAATGTGTGCTTATTGGGTACAAAATAAGCACACAAAAAAGAAAACAAAAAGCACGCACTCCAGTGAATCTTTTACACTTTAAAATACATTTACATATTCTTTATGAGAGAACATTCTTTACACCGGCGGTGTAATCTACAGTTTTCTTCAAATCTATTACATTGTGTCATATGTTCAAACAGTGATTCCAAAAGATAAAATGTGGACACACGACACAATGCAATCAATTTGAAGAAAACTTTGATTTACATCGCCGGTGTAAATAATGTTTTCTCACTCTTTATACACTTTCATATAGGAGTATTTCAATATACTTTTTAAACCGTAACACGTGCCCAATGGGTCTGTTTTAGCATTTTCCAAACGCTACAATTAGTACATTTCTCTATTTTTCTACTATTCTTTTTGACTTTTAATTATTAATTCCAGGATTTTGTCTCCAATGGCGTAATTTAAGGAGAGACATTAACAGTGGGGTGAGAGAGAGAGAGCATGGGGGCACTGATGCTTCGTTATCTCCCCTTTAAAACTCAACCCACAACTACTCCTGCTGCTGCTGCTGCTGCTGCTACTGATCCTTCCAGTAGTTCCAGACAATTCATCTTTCCATTCAATTTTCGTATTCCAAATTTCGTCGTCCATGGCGTAAATGACACTAAATGCGTAGAACCAGTGGGTTGATGGTGTGTGTGCTGAATGTTACAGGGCTTCTTCAATGAACTGGCAGTACTAAAAACCTGTCAGTAATTCGCTTAATTCCAAATCCCTACACAGAGGGCTGCGTTTTGACCAGCAACGAAAAGACGAGCCCCGCCGGGCCGGGTCAGTTTTATTATCTACACGTTTTAATTTACATCACCTACACATACATAAAGTACTATTCAACTGTAGAAGCCAAAATGCTGACTTGCATAGCTCGTTCGAAGCATCCCGGTGATGATTCCCTTAATCAACCTGACGGAATCGATCCCAATGCCAATCCATCTACCAAGCAAGCCCTCAAATCTCTCACTTATCAGGCAATTTCCCCTCTCTCTCTCTCTCTCTATATATATATATATATACATATATATATGTATGTATATATAATGCGAATCTGAATTATGGATTGCGGAGAGAGCTCCACAATTCATGAAAATTAAGGCTCATTAGTATTTGGTTTTGCAGATAAAGGACATGGCATTGAAGGCATCGGGAGCGTACAGAAACTGCAACTCGTGTACGGGGCCAACGACTCAGCACCGACAAAAGAGCTACGGCGAGTCGAACTCGGCGTCGGAGAGATTCCGGTGGTCGCACCGGCGGACGGCGAGCTCGAACTCGGTGGGGTCGAGACAGTGGGGGAAGGAAATGGAGGAGAGGTTGAAAGGGATGTCGAGCGGCGAGGGGACGCCGGCGTCGGCGAGCGGGCGCCGAGTCGACCCGGTCGTGTTCGTGGAGGAGCACGAGCCCAAGGAGTGGGTCGCACAGGTGGATTCCGGTGTTCTGATTACTTTCGTCTCCATGCCACGCGGCGGCAACGATCTCAAGCGTATTCGGTTCAGGTACGTAGGACTGTTTTTATTTATTAGTTAGTATTAAAAAAAAAAAAAAAACCAATCACAGCTCAATAAAATGACCCAAAAAAAAAAATTAAAAAATGCAGCTGTCTACTCCATTAAGTTTTGTATTTTTATTGGTATTATTGCCTTACTTATGAGGAGGTTTTTAGTGTGGGGCAGGTACATGTGGCGTCCAGTGTGGCCAATCAAAATACGTCGTTTGGTGTGGGGGCCTCTGTTCGGTACTGCGTGTCACATAGATTGCATGAGCCTAGTTCGGTATTATGTGACGCGTTTTGATTGGCCATAGGATACCACATCCACGCCACACCTGGCACCCGCTCCGCAACTAAATTTTTTCCCTTATTGGGTTGGGTGAGCTCTCAATATATAGCATAACTATTACTATGAAGCTTTATTTGGTTAATTGTTTTGTGAAGAAAAATGACAAAATCATTTTCATCTTCAAGTTCCAAAACTCAAAATCATTTTCCTTCCAAATACACAATTGAACGTCCCACCGGAAGAGCAATTTTAGGAGCACCACAACGACAAATAATTTTTCTATGGTCCACCAAAATGGTTTTGGTATATGATATACAACAATAACATAACCCATTAAGTCCCCAATAATTGGGGGTATGGGTGGGGGATGGATAGGAGACAGACCTAACCTTTGGCAATAAATGCACAAAGTGGCTGCTCCCAGAATACCACTGAAACAGATGGATTGGAGACAGACCTAACCTTTGGCAATGAATGCACAAAGTGGTTGCTCACAGAATACCATTGAAACAGTGGTCCCCCTATACCGTCGCGTTTGCTGCGGAATCATGCCCTCAAATCAAAGCCAAAAGGCATCAGAGAGGGCAGACCCAAGAATCATTTTGATTTATGTGCACATTAGCATGCTTCTTTCATTCAGCATCCAGAGCATTGGCGTTGCACAACGTTTTGGTATATGATATCCCAAAAGTAAATGCTATGTTAAGTATTTGTCGATGTTGTGGTAAGTATTCCATATGCAGTGGTAAATATTTCATATGATGAAAATCGAGCACAAAAGACGGAAGAGTTTTGCATAAAACAAGGTTGTTTCATGTTTTACTATATTTTGCTGCTGTTAGCAACACACTGCCTCACCTCCCCACTTAAATCAGGGTGCTCACCCAGCAAGGAATCGAACTCCAAATTTTGAGGAGTACTCCCAATGCCATCTACCCGAACCATTGGGACAACTCCTGGGTGTGTACTCACCCATTGTTCTGTTGTTTTGCCACAACATGTGAAATACTTATTGCAGCATCTGAAATACTTATTTTTGGAATACCATACAGCAATATCACCGTGGTATACCATATGCGGATTCCACCACAGCCCTCCACACTTATAAACTAGAAAAAAAAATGCTAAGTACTCATAAAACTTACCTAGAATTTGAAATCTATGACTCAGAGTCTCTCTCAAATGAATTTAAGCCACCGATTTCAAATTCTAGACAAGTTTTTGGGTAAATTTTCTGTGTATGTAACACTGCTGAATTAGAAAACCCTCCTCTCACTGTTAATTTCAAAAGTGTAGCAGACATTATGGAAAAGTAAAGTTGTGTCTTTTGAAAGTCCAAAAGCAGAACTCATTACTACTTCCCATTACTGGGTCCCCCTGGAGACACTTTTAACTAAAAGTGTTGCTCCATTGTCGGGTGGGTTATCGTTTCTTTTTGCAATCTTCATCACGCCCACTATTCCTTTTGTTTGCTACATCGTGACTGTTTATTGTCATTTTTTGTTTGCAACCGTCACTTTGCACGGTGATGCCAAAAAGTGAGCCTGATATTGGCTACAAATTGGACAAGGGTCACAGGGCTTTCACAGACTTCAAATCTTCAGTGTGAAAAGATGTTTGTACCTTTGTTCCTCTTTTTATCGGGATGCTTGTACCTCATTCTCGTATTATTTTGTTTTTTGTTACGCGGAAATGAAACATAAGACTAGATAAAACTCTCTCGTCGGAAAAATAAATGACTCTCGTTTACATTTAATCAATAGCAATTAAGTTAGGTAATGGACCACCTTTTGCCGGCTTCACCTTGGCAAAACTTGTACCGTTTTATATGATTTGGTTCCTTGCTTAATTTATTTTGGTTGCTTCAATTATTAGTTTGCCATTCAATAAGAGACCCACTATACATAGAACACATTGGAATTAATCTATGATATCCAATAGTCAATACACCAAGGAAGTTTTAGGTTTTGACTAACCTCAAATTAGGGTGGCATCTCTTTTGTCAATAAATTTTGGGTAGGGCCAATTTAGTGGAGACAAACTTACTAAAACAGTTCATGAAAGATTACCTAGTATGATGCTTAGGATTACCCATCATCACTAAGTTGGGGCTTTTGGGGGTGGACAGCGAAACTATGATTTTTTTTTTTTGTAGAGTAGCCCATGCCCACCTTCTTTCACTTGCTCAGGGACAGAGATCCTGTAGTGCACAATCCGTGTAACCCGACTAGACCGATCGGACACCCTACATACCCGAACTGATCTGTTTCCAAGGGTGTTTGGTTTGGGTTCAGGTGCTATTTTTACAACCTGAGTACCTGACCAAATTTGATCTGACGCAAACCCGATCCGTGCTCACCCCCTAATTCGATCCGTCTAAAAGTGTATTAAGGGGGTGTTCCACTAACTAGTTTTTTCCAAAAACTAGTTTTTCTCAAAAACCAAGACAAGTCATCCTCTCACAATACATCACATAACACAAAAACCAAGGCAGTTTTAAAACAAAACTACCTTAGTGGAACACCCCCTTATTGTCTAAATTTGGCAATTTGCAACGTACTCAAGTTTTGAAATACACACACTAATGTGAACTGTTTGCTTTTACACGGAGTGAAACATCATCTTGGATACCACCCAGGTGGAATTAATGATGAAAACACTTGCTTTTTAAAAAGGTTTAATGTATCTTTTTAGTGTGGTGCCCAAGACTACATCAATTTAGAGTTCACACCGTAGGATCACGTGTCTCGTGTTTCAACCCAAAAGGTCATTGGTTATAATGTTAAAACCAAAAAAATCAAGTTTTTTCACGATTTTATTGTGTATTTTTAGGACTGGCCTCCACGCCATGATGCCAACCTTTTGGTGCTTCACCGGTTTTCCAAATGAATGGGAGAGAGACCAGTCCTAAAAATACACAACAAAATCGTGAGAAACTCCCGTTTTTCCAAATGCATGGGAGAGGCCATGCTGCATTCCTGTTGTTTACCACTTCTTGTGCATGACTATAACAAACTTATCAAGAATTCTGATAGAAAGTTGTTTTTTTATGGTCTATTAATTAGCCGAGAAAAGTACAACAAATGGCAAGCTCAAAAGTGGTGGACAGAGAATTATGACCGGGTAATGGAGCTCTATAACGTCCAGAGGTTAAATCGCCAAGCTTTTCCACTTCCTCCAACCCCTCCCAGATCTCCACTTCCTCCAACCCCTCCCAGATCTGAAGCCGAGGTGAGTCATATCCCCATCACCATTTTGAAGTTCCGCTGTAATTATGTATCTGTAAAAAGAAGTTTTTGTCAAACGGGTACTGCTACCATGAACGTGGGAGTGTTTTTTTGGCTCGTAGTGTCGTGCCAGTAATGTCATTTTCTTGCTTATTGCAGAGTGTAAAATCCGGGCCTGCTGAAGAAACCCCTTCTACGCCACCACTGACTAAAGAACACCACCCAGTGCAACGGTATAACTATGACTCGGGTCTCACCTCAACCCCAGAAATCTCGAGCTTTAGTGGAGCTAAGACTGAAACATCATCGGTAGATGCCTCCATGAGGACTAGCTCATCAAGGGAGGCAGATCGCTCTGGGGAGATATCCGTCAGTAATGGTAGTGACCAAGAGACTGAATGGGTTGAAGAGGATGAACCTGGGGTTTACATTACTATCAGAGCATTGCCTGGCCGGAAAAGGGAACTCAGACGTGTCCGATTCAGGTTAGTTCTTGTCTTGATCGACTCTATGGTAGGACCCAACTACAATCCATTTCTATTCGGCAATCTGCTTTTAGACGAGCATATTCTCAATCCATCATTTTGCACCCTTTTGTGTGTGGCCTTTACCACAACATTATCATAACTTTAGAAGACTATAATGGAGAATTTGCACCTTACTCTATTCTTGAATACGGTCGATTGTTTCTTATTATCTTGTCTTGAGCTGAATTGGGTTTCTCTATTCGTTATGTTTGATGCGTGTGGTGAACGTGCAGTCGAGAAAAGTTTGGGGAGATGCATGCTAGACTGTGGTGGGAAGAGAATCGAGCCAGGGTGCATAAACAATACTTGTGAATTGCCCGGGAAGTAAATGCTTTCAGCTGGTGATCATAATACTTGCTGATTTGGGAGGGTATTCAGGTGGTCTATATAGGCTCGCCTAGCCATACCAATGAAGTGTCTTCTTTATGACTAGATGCTTCTGGCATAGACATATAGGAACAAGCTGCGCGCATTATTTTTAATTTGCGTTCACATTGGAGTAGAACCGGCTTCCCAATTACTTGTTTTTAATTTGTGTTCACATTGGAGTAGTACCAGCTTCCCAATTGCTTCTGCAACTTCCTTGTGGGTTTTGGCTTCTCTCTCTCTCTCTCCCTCTCGTTGTGTAAAACTATGATGGCCAAAGGATTTGGGATCTGTATTTGGAGTGTTTGGTTTTGGTGGTATAGAAGTTGAATTTTTTTTGAAATACAAATGAGATGTCTATTCTAGGTTTCGTTTTTCTATTGTAGTACTGAAGAGTAGCCAATATTGCTGCTTTGGTTTGTGTTGGGCTTATTAAGCATCTTGTTCTATAAACTCGTAGCAGGTAGACTGAATTATTTTTGTTTATTTTTCTGAAAATTGAACTGCACTGAGTTACTTGAGCTTGATTTGGGAAAAGCTCGTTCAATACTAGTTCATTATGTAAAAATGAGTTATTTGGACACATTTCGATGTTCATTAGTTTCTTGAGCTTGAATGGAAGGGTAAATGCAATGGTTCTAGAAAACAAACTAATAGAGCTATTTTGATCACTTGATTACATCCAAATCCCAAACTTCCTGCAAAATTCACTTATAGGTTAGTTTTAAGGTGCATTGAGACATTAATTATATGCGGATGTAAATGTGTCTGAAAATGTTAGATATGCGTAAAGCCCTCATTATGCTGTGAACCCAATTGCTTAGAATAGTTTTTGAACACAAATCATTGAACAGTTTTGGCACATTTGTGTTCGACATTACACACTAATACATCTGCACGCATACTTTTTAAATTAAATAAAAATAAAACAATAGAGGAAAGGAAGAATCTTAAGTCACATAATTAGCGCTCATGCGGGAGCGCGAATTCAAAAGTGATTTTAAAAAATGTCGAACCGTTTTTCCATCATGTCTCATAAAACCATTGGTGTTATGAAGAGTTTCAATTAAGTCTTTTACGACATCCGACATCGCACCCGCAAATTTGTTTTTAGAGCGGTCGCAAGGAGTGACATTATGCAACCGAATCCATGGGGCACTTTGGGCCCAACAATCTCTCCCTCACGATGACGGTCCCACGACTCGAACCCACGACCTTCTGGCTCTGATATCACTTGTCGAACCGCTTTTTCACCATATCTCCGAAAACCAATTAGTGTTAGAAAGAGTTTCAATTAAGCCTTTTATGACATTCGACATCACACTCGCAAGTCTGTTTTTAAAGCAGTCATAGAGAGTGACACTGCGTAACCAAATCCATGGGGCAATCCGGGCTAAAAATCCTAGATCGCCTAGGTTTATAGATTTGTTATTTATTAAAGCCTAACCGAATATCTTACAATCAATAACACCAATCCATCAAACAGTAGAAAGCAGCCAAACACATAGCGCAAAGATATACGTGGAAAACCTCTAAATGGAGAAAAAACCACGGGAAGGAATAAAAGAACATTATATTCATTGTGTAGTTACGAGCAATCTTACCATACGATTAGAATATTCACAATTGAGCCTAAGATGTACTTGCCGAATCCACGTTCACTGGACACAGTGATTTGACTACCGCTACCTTCAATCCACAAGCCTTTCATTTGCCTCCTGGAATCCACCGAAGGACTTTGTATTGCCTATGAATCCTTCTTGGGACTTCTCTCGAACTTGCAGTTGTTGATGATAATACGAGCAATCTTACCCTACGATTAGAATATTCACAATCGAGCCTAAAATGGACTTGTCGAATCCATGTTCACCAGACACAGTGATGTGACTGCCGCTACCTTAAATCCACAAGTCTTTCATTTGCCTCCTGGAATCCATCGAAGGACTTTGTACTGCCTAGGAATCCTCCTTTGGACTTCTCTCGAACTTGTAGTTGATGATGATAAAACTCTTGGAAAAAGATCAATGAATACTTCATGATACAAAGATCGTATATGTACTCCAAGCATAATCGAAGAAATACTCTCCAATAACCCTATATATGTTCGACTTAATTGACGCGTATTTATAGTCGTTGGAATTCGCATATTGCTGCTGAACTTTTTGCTCAAGTCAAACCTCCAGCAAAACCAATTAGAATACTTTGATGACAATAAGCCTTCAAAGTGCTCAAGCTAGACTGAAATTTCTTCTTCAAAGCATTCAATCTCCCTTGACTAAACACTACTGTACTCAGACATAATACATGTTAAAATGATTCCTTTTCACTACCTAAACACACACCCTATGAAAAGCATGAAATAAAAGTACAACTCAATAAAAAGGACACAAAGAATGTTTGTTTGTTAATGAAATTGCCAACATAAGAGCATCAATATCTCACTCGTCAAATTTCTTAAAAGTTAAATTTGATGAGTGAGATGAACCAAAACCCCCAAAATTAGGCTTAACAAATATTTTGCAAATTTGTTAAATTTGTAGCTTTGCTACAGTGAATCAGTGATGCCACATTTTTGTTAAGCCACTGTTCCACTCACTTTCATTTTTTTATTCAATTTTGCCGTGCCTTCCTAGGTGAACCGAATAGAGAGAGAGAGAGAGGGGGGAGGGAATAGCCTTTGATGAAAGCTTGTACTTTTCTCTGACACGCACACCTCCTCCCCAGGCGGGGAATTAATATACTAGGGGAAAACTTTTTTTTTTTTTATTGATGTGAGAGGAATAGTTTAATATAGTAAAATTTGGATAGAGAGTCTAATTTTGAGAATTTTGGATAATTAACTTGCTAAATTTGTAAAAGGTGTTTTTGAAGTTAAATTTAATGTAAAATTTGGTGCTCCTAATAAGAATGCCCTAACAAGCTCAACTTTTTGGAATTTACAAAAAACATTTCTAGAATGCCTCATACATCACTGCCACCTTTAACTTGACAACTATCGTAATGATAAACGGTTCATGAAGCCGTGAACTCCAAACCATTGAAATTTATAAGTGTAAAAATTAAGAGCACAAATGCAAGAGTGAGATTGAGAACAAGTGCGATTGCCGGATTACGTGACTAAGTGAGAAGCCCTAAGAGCATCTCCAGCTTTTGCTTCAAAATAGAAGCCGTCAAGGCTTTTTTGAAGCTTGATGTGTCAATTTGACACCGAAAAATCACCATGTACAACCTTGATATCAAAAATACTTACCATTTACTTTTTGAATTTCAAAGCAAATGGCGTTGAGCCAAATTAACGTAGAGTTAGAGCATCAATATGTGGCTTAATAATTTAACTTTTAAATTAAGGTAGAGAGCAAATTCTTCCAAAATCTCAAAAATCAGTCTCACCAAACAAACTCACAAATTTGAAGATTTCCGAACTTTGCTACAGTAACTTAACAAATTTGGTGACCTATTGTTCACTCACCAAAAGAGGAGGGAGAGAAGAGTAAAAGTTTGAATATAGAGTCTGATTCTGTGAGTTTTTGATAAAGTGACTTGCTAAATTTTGAATAGAGAGTCTGATTTTGTGAATTTTTTGAAAAGTGACTTGCTAAATTATAAAAGGTGTTTTTGAGGTTAAATTTGGTGTTTTTTTGGTATGTGTCAAATAAGGATGCCCTTAGATAAAAATAAAAAAAAATCATGTCCGATTTCGTATCATCAAGATTGGATCAAAAGAGAATGACAAAATTAACTATTTCTGAATGACTTTTTTTTTAAATTTTTCGTAGTTATTTTTGGGATTAATCATTCATATTGAGGAGGAAAATTAGAGAGGTATAAAAATGTAGACTGAAATTTAAAAAAGTTCATATAACAGTACACTCGAGAAAAAAGACGTATGTTAAGGAATTTTTTTTTTTGGCTTTTGGTTATAATGATTTTTATTTTTAGACTCCTCTTGTTAAAATGGATGATTAACCCAAAAAATATAATGCGAATAATTTTTTTTTTCATAAATCACTAAAAATCAGAAGGACAAAAATACCCGGGAGAATGGAAAAAGAAACAGAATTTTTTGAAAATGGGAAAAAAAGAGAAGTGAACAACGTCTTCTCAGAAATCTTCCTTCCTAATTCCCTCTCAACGGGAAGCTCAGTTACAACCACCACCCAAGGGGAAACACACTACTGTCACTTCAGCTACAAACACGATGGCCGCTTCCTCCAAAGCTGAAGAATCTAGGGTTCCTCCCGCTCTTCCCTTGCCTACCCCTCCCCTCACCAAGGCCAGTCTCTCTCTCTCTCTCTCTCTCTCTCTCGCACCCGCGCACTTTTCATGTATCATCGAATACGGATGTGTATAGACATTAATCATATACTAGTAATTGTTCCTTGATCCGTTTTTTGTGTGGGTTTCTGATTTGTATATTCTATTCCATGCAGTGGACTGAGGTATTTGACTTATGAGAGCATCTATGGCCCTTGCTCATACTTCTACTCAAATTTGATTAACAAAAAAAATAAATAAATAAATAAAATTATTTTGTATGAAACACTCCAATGGGCAAACCCTAGTCTAAATACTCATCAATAAGCTTTTACTAAAATTTTTGCCTATTGTTACACTTTTATGGTTGCACAATGAAGAAATGGGTTGGGACTGTCAATGCTCCTAATTCTTTTACATGTTTCAAATTGGAAATGAATGTGCATAGACTTTATCTCCTCGTCATGTTAGCATGTTGTGAAGTGTTGGAGTTGTGCATTTCTATAACCCTTGTGTTTCCTCTATTTCAGTTCAAGATTGCTCTTTGCCAGTTATTGGTGACTGCTGACAAGGAAAGGAACATTGCTCATGCTCGAAAAGTAATCGAGGAAGCTGCACAAAAGGGTGCCCAGCTAGTTGTTCTTCCTGTAAGTTACAACAGTCTAGGCAGATTTGAGGGTGCAATATCATGCACCTGAAAGATATCTAAGTTCTATGACCGTGCTTTTATATGAATATGATGCATACTTTAAAATGTTCACTATAAAGCTTTCGAAAGATTCAAAGCGTGTATAGAGACTTTATCCCTTATGGTTTGGAAATAAAATTCGTTTCGCTAATAGTCGAAAATGGTCTTCTAATGTGAGTACATTACATAAGTCGCTGAAATTCATTCACCGTATGGTTCTTATAGGTTCCCTTAGAGTGAGCCTTCTTGAATGTGCAGTTTTGTTTACCATATATGGTGCTGTGACAGAGAATATAGACTCTTTATTCCTTATTGTTTGAAAATAAATCGCTAATATTTGAAAATGGACTTCTAATGTGAGTTCTGTATATCAGTCACTCAAATTAAATCACCTTATGGTTCTTATACGTTCCCTTGGAGTGAGCCTTCATGAATGAGCGGTTTTGTTTACCATATGGTGCTGTGATCAATGGCATTGGATAGGCGTTTTTTAATTTCTTGAATCTGAGAGTATCTGTGCTACATGCCTGTGTTAACTGTACTCACATTTGACCTTTGGAAATAACTTTCCAGGAGTCTTTTTATCATTACTCTTTCCAGTATAATGTGATCTTAATTAGGTTTCAAAAGGATACTTCAACTGATGTTCTGTTTCTATCTGCCCATGTCAGGAAATATGGAATAGTCCATACTCAAATGCTAGTTTCCCAGTATATGCCGAGGATATCGATGCAGGTGGTGATGCATCTCCTTCAACTATGATGCTGTCTGAACTCTCACGTAGTCTACAAATTACACTTGTTGGTGGCTCTATACCAGAACTTTCTGGTGATAAGTTGTACAATACCTGCTGTGTCTTTGGTACTGATGGAAAGCTTAAGGCAAAACACAGGAAGGTATGTGCCTCCATTATTCTCATGCTATTAATTGGCAGCACAATGTGGATGATAGATAATTGACCACTGTTTTGACTGCTTTGCAAAAATTCTGGTTTAACGAATTTTCTGGTCATAAATACAGGTACATCTGTTTGACATTGATATTCCAGGTCAGATTACTTTTAAGGAATCACTGACTCTTACGGGAGGGGAGAGTCCAACCATTGTGGATACAGGTTTGGCTAGTTTCGTTCAATAGTTACAAAGATCAGTGGGACATAGACTTTGCCTTGATGTCCTTTTATTTGATCCATTACAGATTACAAGGATTTTTTTTTTTTGCAGATGTCGGTCGTATTGGCATCGGCATATGCTATGACATGCAGTTCCAGGAATTAGCAATGCTATATGCAGCAAGAGGTATGTTCTCCTTACGTGTTTGTCTGACAGGTATCTTTTACTTACAGTTATAAAATTTAGTTGTTCTGTTACAATCCGGGAAAAAAAAGAGAGAACTGGTTACTGGTTTTATTTGGGGGTTATTCCACTACTTCGTAGCACCTGATGAAATAAGACTGTTTATTTGTTGGTCATCATGTTGGCATATCTAATTTGTAGATTTTGACACTAAAATATGCTGATTCACTGTATACACTTATAAGATGATGAAATTTTGTCACGTTTTTCCTTGATCAATATGCATGCGTTAAATTTAGACTTTCAACTGATTCTACCAGTTCAGATACCTCTTGTCACAACTGATTTCCTTCAGCTCCCTGTTTACAACAGGGCACATGTTAGGCACATTTGGATGCTGTCCTAATGCCCTTGAGTCGTTGCTGAATTTGTGTTATAAGTTTATAACATGATGTTTCTAACATATGCAAATTATTCATTTATTATCAGGTGCTCACTTGATCTGCTATCCTGGGGCATTTAACATGGTGACCGGTCCATTGCACTGGGAGCTAGTGCAGAGAGCAAGGTAACTGATTTGACCTTACTTTCTTGTACCTTCCATATTCCATACTACAATTTGCAATCATAAGTCCTCATATCATATCGACTAAGGATGCCTCTTACTAGTACTGGTATCGGTTTAAACTACCTAGTTATGTGAAAAGTGGCTTTTCCAGAGTTGAATCCCCGATCTCACTTTTGGTGACCTGATATTTTTAGCATTGGCTGAGCACTTGCCCATATATGTCGGAATTGGGAAGTATTGGGATATATTAAAAGTTGATTGCAGAAGCCAACTGCAAGTTTGAGGCTTTGGGTTCATCTTATGACTCCTGCCGCTGCTGCTTAGATGCGTTTGTAATACGTTCTGCTTAGATGCGTTTGTAATACGTAGAAGTGTATTTTTTTGTTCATAGTTTTTTTTTTTTTTTGCTTCATTTTTTTCACTGCAGTTGAGAGAAACTTCTTGTCGCCTGTCTCTCTGTGTCCATGTGTGTGCTGCCAAAACCTATTCTTGCCAATGTAACTCATTTTTTTATATGCTCAACGATCTAGTATCCCCTGTTTTTGTCCCATACTTTTGTTGATTATGGAGGACAAAGCTGCACCATAGGACATAAGAGGCATGACTTGAGGCTTGGCACATGACATGGCGGTTTCTACGGAGGTGCTACAGTCATAGGCCTTGTTCGGTTGGCTGCTTAGGCCAAAAAATTTCGGCAAAAAGTAAAAAATGGGGTCCACCCTCACCCCTTGACTTTTCAAAGTCTGGAAGGAGTAATTGTTGTATAATACTAATTATTCCATTACACATTGGGTTTGGGGAGTGAGAGAGAGGGAGAGTGGACGATTGCATTACACGTTGGGTTTTGGGGTGAGGGGGGCCCACTGGCTCAATTTTTGCCGGTCAAAAGTGAAGTAGGTACAGAGTGGAAGGGGTGGGTTGGGGCCCGGGTTAGATGTACAATGTTAATAATTTCAAATTTTCAAAAAAGTTTTGGAAACTGGTGTTCAACTCTATAAACCGAACAAGGCCATAGTTACTTAGGGTTGAGTTGGCAAAAAAGGAAAAAACGGTTTTTTGGTTTTGTCTTTATTCAATTTTTTTTTTTTTTTGCATTTGTTAGATTTACGTCAAGTTTTCGTGGTTTATGGATTCGTCTCGACGAGACGAATCCAAAAAGTATAAAATTATGGTTGAAACTAATTTTTTTTTTAATAAAGCCAAAATTAAACCAATAAACTGGTTTATTATGGTTTATTTTCGAGACGAATCCAAAAAGCATAAAATTATGGTTGAAACTAATTTTTTTTTAATAAAGCCAAAATTAAACTAATAAACTGGTTCATGATGGTTTTTTTTTTGGCTTTATTTAAAAAAATATTAGTTTGGACCATAATTTTATACTTTTTGGATTCGTCTCGTCGAGACAAATCCATAAACCACAAAAACTTGACGCAAATCTAACAAATACAACAAAAATTTGAATAAAGACAAAACGAAAAAACCAAAAAACCAGTCCGCAACTTTTTGCCAAAGCACCCCTTAAATACTGTGAGGATATGAATGGAAGGGTTCATTTGCTTCAGCTGTCGTATACCTTTGACTCTTACACTTATTCCTTCTAATATTTACTACTCCCTCCGTCCCGCAAAGTTTGTCACTTTCACTATTCCAGCCCTATGAAAAAATTGATTATTTCTTTTAATTTGTAATGTTTTATATAAGCAATATGGATCTCGTTTGATAGATTTCAATTAGATCTTTTGAACAAAGTTTTGAAAATCACATAAAACGTTATGAATTGAAAGATATAGGCAATTTAAAAATGGCACGCACTCCCGAAAGTGTCAAACTTTGCGGGACGGAGGGAGTACCATTTTTCTCATGCAGGGCAATTGATTGCCAGGTAATTTATTTCCAACTACTTCTTGTTTCGCCTTCAGTACGGTGTTACTGATTTATTGCAAGTTAGTATAGCTAATTCTGATTCATATTATCGAGTATTGTACCCGCTATTGTGGAAATTGAACATGCTCGCTTATCTGTGCTCTTGCTGGAGGGCCTTTGCTTAGGATGATTGACCATGTCTGGGAAAGATACCTGACATTTGTTTAATGAATAAATAAACTCTCATTTTACTGAAAATTATGTTTCTGAACATAGTTCTTGTTTTTGGTTTGCATGGTTATATTCACATGGTTTGGTCTCCACAAACTGGCAGTTGTTTGTGGCTACTTGTTCACCTGCTCGAGATACTAGTGCTGGTTATGTAGCTTGGGGACACTCTACCCTTGTTGGACCGGTGAGTCTACAATTAAGTCTCTTATTATTTCTACATTCATGCTTTTGGTCATTTTCCCATTGAAGCACTGAAGGAGATGGCCATGGCAGTTTGGGGAAGTCTTGGCAACAACAGAGCATGATGAGGCAATAGTGGTAGCAGAGATAGATTATTCACTAATTGATCTCAGAAGGTGAGTCGGTCATATCCTGTTCTTTATTCCCATCCATTTTTACCTCTAAGCTATAATCTGTGGAATGCTTGCTGAATTTGCAATTTGTGGTGACATTATGTGCGTTGTGCAATCAGAAATATGTACATATATAACAAAAGTTGCTATAAGAGGCTTAAGTTGTTACGTGGATTCCTCTTACAGACTGTTAAAACATGCAGGACCAATCTTCCATTTCAGAAGCAAAGGCGAGGGGATTTGTACCAGTTGCTAGATGTCCAGAGGCAGAACGCGGAATCAACCAAATGATGATATGTTGCCTGTTGCTTTGGTTGTGAATTGATTGGAATGATCTTGTATGTTTTTTTAAATAGTTTAAGAATATTACTTATATATTTAAGGATCGGGTGGGGTTAAACGCTAATGAGCATTGTTGTAAGCTACCATTTGTCAAATTCTAATTATTTAAAGTACAAAATACCTATTTGAATTCGACAATGCCAAAAATAGATTTGGCATGAGGAGTCAAATTTGAAGCAAATGGTGTTGAGCCAAATTTACGTAGAATTTGACACTCCATTTGACATCAGGATTGGATCAAAAGAGGATGCCAAAAGTTTCTACTTGTACCCCAGGCAGGAATTGAAGCCATGGGTTGGAGATGATCAACCATGGAATCGGTTTCAGCTTATTTTTCAGGCTACGCATAATTTTTCAGATTAGAAAAGCCATGGTCTAGAATGCAATGACCTCAGTAGAGGCATAACCTTTGTCCTCATATGCATGTGGTGTCTTAAACCCAACCCGACAAAATATCATGCAGTGTTCTCTTAGGTTACCCAGGGCTTAGGCCCAGTAATTACCTGGTACATGTGGGATGGGGGCTAAAAGTACCCGAGGGATTAGTTGAGGCAAAATGTTTCGGACACCCTCGATAAGGAAAAAATGATAGCAGCATAGCCATCAACCGAAAACCTAAGTGATGTTGCCACTTTGGCTTTGCTACTCACGTATCTTGTTCAGTTGTTTGGTTCTTCTTCACCGGCATGTTTTGTAGGGACGTAGGGTTCTAGTAAAACGCTATGATGATCTCCCTGTAGCAAAATTTTCAGCTTGCCATGTGAATGGCGAGTTAAGATGGTGAAGGAAAATATGTCATGTAATTGTGTAGAACTGTGTTGAATTTGCTAGCCATTGTCTGATGAGTTCAATCGATAACTATGTGTTCATATGACACTGATACTAGCGGATAGACGTCATCATCCTATCACATCAACACTTACAGATAGGACAACAGATAGAGCTTAATTAAAAGTATTAAACTCTTCTTCTGGTATATGAGATCTCATTGATTCGGAACGGTGCTTGATGTAATAAGCTTTTTTCTGCAAGCAGCTTGATTTTATAAGCTGGCCACATTTTACATTGATTCATAATGCATCATTTTGCACCCTTGTGTGTGTGGGCTTTACCGCAACATTATCATAACTTTAGAAGATTACAATGGAGAATTTGCACCTTACTCTATTCTTGAATACGGTCGATTGTTTCCTATTATCCTGTCTTGAGCTGAATTGGGTTTCTCTATTCGTTATGTTTGATGCATGTGGTGAACGTGCAGTCGAGAAAAGTTTGGGGAGATGCATGCTAGACTATGGTGGGAAGAGAATCGAGCCAGGGTACATAAACAATACTTGTGAATTGCCCCGGAACTGAATGTTTTCAGCCTGTGATCACAATACTATGCTGATTTGGGAGGTATTCATGTGGTCTTTATAGGCTTGCCTAGCCATACCCCTGAAGCGTCTTCTTATGACTTGATGGCTGATGCTTCTGGCATAGACATATGGGAACAAGCTGCGCGCATTGTTTTTAATTTGCGTTCACAATAGAGTAGAACCGGCTTCCCAATTGTTTCTGCAACTTCCTTGCGGGTTGCGGCTTCTCTCTCTCTCTCTCTCTCTCTCTCTCTCTCTCTGTGTAAAACTATGATGGCCAAAGGATTTGGGTTCTGTATTTGGAGTGTTTGTTTTTGGTGGTATAGAAGTTGAAATTTTTCTTGACATACAAATGGAGATGTCTATTCTAGGTTTCCTTTCTTTAATTTGTAGTGCTGAAGAGCAATGCTGCTATGTTTTGTGTTGGGGGTGTTCCACTAAAAAAACAGTTTTTTCAAAAAAATTAAGACAGGTCATTCTCTTACAATACATAACATAGAAAACCGTGAAAGTCAGTTTATTCTAAGAACTACCTTAGTGGAACACCCGTAAGAGTTTTGTTCTACAAATTCATAGCAGGTAGACCGAATTAATATTTTTGTTTATTTTTCCGAAAATTGAACTGCACTGAGTTACTTGAGCTTGATTTGGGAAAAGCTCGTTCATTATGTAAAAATATGTACTAAAAATGAGTAAGTTTGGACACATTATCGGTTCGTTTATTTCTTGAGCTTATCGGTTCGTTAATTTCTTGAGCTTATCTCGTGGAAAGATAGATGCAATGGTACTAGAAAACAAGCTAATATTAATTAGTAAAACTTTCCCACTCATTTTTCCCTATTTTTTCTTCTTTTACGGTTCAGTGTGGATGTCAGCAATCTTAAGGGGAAATGAAAATGTGATGCCTTGTATAAATGATTCCAACGTTAAGAGACAGAAATGAGAATGTGATGCTAGACATTTTTATTTTATGGGAATGTGATGCTAGGTTTTTTTGATTTCGACATTTAAAAGAGACAATAATATGAATATGATTCCTGATGACATATTCAACTGAGAATCACATTTTTAGACTCTGTGAGAATTTGATCCCTCCCTTACTCACGAGAATCTCAGATTCATGACTCATTCATTCAGAAAAGGAAATGTTGACTTTAATACTCCCAAATTTTCGAAATAATTGTTTCCCGCGTAAGATTATTGATTAATCCAAACACCGAAATGAAATTCTTCCATGTATCCAATTCCTAGGAATTCGATTCCCAGTAATTATATTCTAGTTCCTACGCAGGAAAATTCGCAGGAATTTAATTAATCATATTCGTATTCCCAAGATTCCGGTCATCCAAACTGGGTCTAAAGTATTTTCCATTTCTCGTCCCTCACTTTCCGTAAGTTTTCCAAACAAAGCCTTATCCGCTACTCCGACGTCCGAAGTGTGCAGCGGGTTGTACGATGAAGCTCAATGAAAACGATGTCTGCAATTAGCTTCTTCCTCTCATCATCATCCATCATCAACTCATCCAATCGGATTCTGTCCAAACGCCATTACCCTCTTTCTCACTTTACCAACAAATCTTCCTTTCACAAATCTTCCTTACTAATTCCCTCCCTCAACGACAAGCTCGGTTACAATAACCCCAACAAGGGACCCAAGTGGAAACACACTCTCACTTCATCTACAAACACCATGGCCGCTTCCTCCAAAGCTGAAGATTCTAGGGTTCCTCCCGCTCTTCCCTTGCCTACCCCTCCCCTCACCAAGGCCAGTCTCGATTCTCTCTCTCTCTCTCGCACCCGCGCACTTTTCATATATCGTCAAATGCGGACGCGTATAAACATTAATCATATACTAGAAATTGTTCTCTGATCTGTTTTTTGTATGGGTTTTTACTTTGTATTTTCTATACCGTGCAGTGGACTGAGATATTTGACTTATGGGAAACACTCCAATGGGCAAACCCAAATCTGAATACTCATCAATTAGCTTTTACTCGAATTTTTGCCTATTGTTACACTTTTATGGTTGCGCAATGAAGACATGGGTTGGGACTGTCAATGCTTCTAATTCTTTTACATGTTTCAAATTGGAAATGAATGTGTATAGATTTTATCTCCTTGTCATGTTAGCATGTTGTGAAGTGTTGGAGTTGTGCATTTCTATAACCCTTGTGTTTCCTCTATTTCAGTTCACGATTGCTCTTTGCCAGTTATTGGTGACTGCTGACAAGGAAAGAAACATTGCTCATGCTCGAAAAGCAATCGAGGAAGCTGCACAAAAGGGTGCCAAGCTAGTTGTTCTTCCTGTAAGTTACTAGAGTCTAGGCAGATCTGAGGGTGCTATATCATGCACCTGAAAGATATATAAGTTTTACGCTTGTGCTTTTATATGAATTTGATGCACACTTTTAGGTGTTCACTATAAAGCTTTCAAAAGATTCAAAGCGAGTACATGGTCTTTATTCCTTATGTTTTGAAAATAAAATTCAAATTTGCTAATATTCTAAAATGGACTTCTAATGTGAGTTCCATATATAAGTCGCAAATTCATTCACCATATGGTTCATATACGTTCCCTTAGATTGAGCCTTAATGAATGAGCGGTTTTGTTTACCATATGGTGCTGTGGCCAATGGCATTGGATAGGCATTATTCTTGAATCTGAGAGTACCTGTGTTAACTGCACTCACATTTGGCCTTTGGAAATAACTTTCCAGGAGTCTTTTTATCATTACTATTTCTAGTATATTATGATCTTAATTAGGTTTGAAAAGGATACTTCAGCTGATATTCTGTTTCTATCCGCCCATGTTAGGAAATATGGAATAGTCCATACTCAAATGCTAGTTTCCCAGTATATGCTGAGGATATTGATGCGGGTGGTGATGCATCTCCTTCAACTATGATGCTCTCTGAACTCTCACGTAGTCTACAGATTACAGTTGTTGGTGGCTCTATACCAGAACGTTCTGGTGATAAGTTGTACAATACCTGCTGTGTCTTTGGTACAGATGGAAAACTTAAGGCAAAACACCGGAAGGTATGTGCCTCCATCATTCTTCCGTGAATAATCGGCAGCACGATATCGGAGATAGATAATTGACTATTATCTAATTGCTTCGTAAAACTTCTGGTTTGACTAATATTCTGATCACAAACACAGGTACATCTTTTTGATATTGATATTCCAGGTCAGATTACCTTTAAGGAATCGCTGACTCTTACAGGAGGCGAGAGTCCAACTATTGTGGATACAGGTTTGGCGTGTCTTCCCTCCACTAGTTTCGAAGATCAGCTGGACATAGACTTTACTCTTGTCCTTGACCTGTTATTTGGTCCACTACAAATGACAATGCAAATTTTGTTTGCAGATGTCGGTCGTATTGGAATTGGCATATGCTATGACATGCGGTTCCAGGAATTAGCAATGCTATATGCAGCGAGAGGTATGTTCTCCTTGCATGCGTTTGTATGACAGCTATCTTTTACTTACACTTATAAAAGTAACTTGTTCTGTAGCTAATGGTTACTGGCTTTATTTGGGGGATATTCCACTACTTCATAGCATTTGATGAGATAATACTATTTATTTGGTGGTCATCATGCTGGCAAATCACTTAATATTAGATGTTGATTCCTAAAATATGCTGAGATTCACTGTATCCTTCAATATATGATGAAATATATACGCTTTTCCCTTGATCAATATGCCCTGGTTAAAATTAGACTCTTAAGTGATCCTATCAGATTAGCTACCATGTCATAACCAATCCTTGAGCAGCTAAGATGAACAGCAGAGCACATGTTGGGCACTTTTGGGTGCTGTCCTTGTGCCCTTGATTCCTTGGTGAAACTCAGTTTTGTGTTATAACACGGTGTTTCTAACATTTACAACTATTCATTTACTCTCAGGTGCTCACTTGATCTGCTATCCTGGGGCATTTAACATGGTGACTGGTCCGTTGCACTGGGAGCTATTGCAGAGAGCAAGGTAACTCATCTGACAGTTGTACCTTGTATGTTCCATACTCCATACTAAATTTACAATTGCAAGTCCTCATCTCTTTCGATTCAGGATTCCACCTCCTAATACTGGTACCAGCATAATGTACCTATTTATGTGCAAAGTGGCTTCTCTTATGTTGAATCTCCATTACCACTTTTGGAGACCTGCTCTTTTTGCCATAGTCCAAGCACTTGCCCCTATATGTAGGAACTTGGAAATATGGGAAATGTTAAAAGTCAATTGCAGAAGCCAGCTGCAAGTTGTGAAGCCAAGTCAAACATTGCCTGGGTACCCAAGTAATATGAAGTATATAAGCGTAAGGGCACCCTCACTTCATAAGCTCACTTTTGAGATTGAGTACTACCCAAGACCGTGCAACATGGTATTAGAGATGGGTACCAGAGATGGGTAGGGTGCGTGTTTCCGGCCTGCACGTAGCAGGTGCTGGTAAGTGAGCACGTTGCACGTGAGGGAGGGTGTGAAGCGAAGTCCCACATCGCCTAGGTACCAAATAATATGAAGTATATAAGCATGAGGGCACCCCTCACTTCGTAAGCTAGCTCTTGGGGTTGAGTTATACCCAACCTTGTAAGTTTGAGGGTTTTGGTTCATTTAATGACTCCTGGTGCTGCTTAAATGTGTTGGAAACTAATATTTTTTATGCAAAACAAATGGATAGGAGAACCGTAAAAGTGTGTTTATTTGTTAGTAGTTTTTTTTTTTTTAAAAATTCAATTTTTCATTGCTGTTGAGAGATACTTCTAGTTCTATCTTTTGCTTGTCTGTGTCTCTGTGTCCACGTCTTTGTGTCTGTTATTGTCCTACATGCTCAACGATCTAGTCTCACCAGTCTTTTTGCTAAACTTTTGTTGATTATGGAGGACAAAACTGCACCCTGGGACATAAGAGTCATGTCCTGAGTCTTGGCACATGACAAGCACTTGTGAAAGTAATAAAGGGGAATAATCTGCTCCCATAGTACAGGAGCAGTCCCCGATAGGACTAATGGGTAAAGGTGTCATGTATACTCTAGTTCCTGTGAGGATATGGATGGAGAGGTTCGTTTGCTTCACTTGTCTCATACCTCAGCTCTTTAACCTTTCCTGCTAAGTTCTAATCTTTACTTCCATTTTTCTACTGCAGGGCAATGGATTGCCAGGTAATTTTTCTCTGACTGCTTTTTGTTTCACTTTTTGTACAATGTTAGTGTTTTATTGCGAGCTAATATTGCTAATTCTGAATCATATGATCAAGTATTGTAAACCATGGAAATTGTACATGCTTGCTTATCTGTGCTATTGTGGGGCGGCCTTTGCTTAGGATGATTGAGCAGTCTTGCAAACATACCTGACATTTTTTAATGAACAAAGAAACTCTCGTTTTACTTAAAATTAGGTTTTCCAGCATAGTTCTTGTTTTTAGTTTCCATGGTTATATTCACATGGTTTGGTGTCCACAACTGGCAGTTGTTTGTGGCAACGTGTTCACCTGCTCGAGATGCTAGTGCTGGTTATGTAGCTTGGGGACACTCTACCCTTGTTGGACCGGTGAGTCTACAATTAAGTTTTTTATTATTTGTGCATCCGTGCTGTTGGTTATTTCTCCGTTGAAAGCACTGAAGGAGATGAACATGGCAGTTTGGGGAGGTCATGGCAACTACAGAGCATGATGAGGCAGTAGTCATAGCGGAGATAGATTATTCACTAATTGATCTTAGAAGGTGAGCCGGTCATCATCCTGTTCTTCATTCCTCTCCATTTTTTGCCCTCTTGTTTGTGACTTCACTAAGCTATAATCTCTGGAACTATGTTTGGTTTTTAAATTCTTTTAATCACATTATAACTAGTTGGTTCCTCTTTTTCAATTTTAACTCCATTGGTTATAAATGCTGAAGAGCATGCCGGGAAACATTTACCCAATTTACATTTACTGGACTGAAGCGATGATTACTGAATTTGCATTTTGCAGCGACATCACACAGATATAACAAAAGTTGCTTAAAGGCTAAGTTGTTGCGTGGATTCCACTTACAACTTGTGTTAAAACATGCAGGACCAATCTTCCATTTCAGAAGCAAAGGCGAGGTGATTTGTACCAGTTGGTAGATGTCCAGAGGCTGAACGCGGAATCAACCAAATAACGAATTTGGAAATTGTGCAACCATCTATTGCCTGAAGGGCTAAATAGTATTCGACGCATTATGATCCAATCAGCTTAACGTTGGAGGAGTAGTACTTTCTGTCCCCTGTACATCTTGGAATGGAAGCGATTTTCTTTACTTGGACATCATGCTGTCTTGATAGAAGAAAATAAATGCGGACATTTGTGACAGTATGCTGCCATTTGCTTTGGTTATTTGAAACTACCCAGCTTGTTTGGCTTTGACTTATGATGTTCAAAAAATTCAATCTAATCAAGCTCGGCTCACGCTAGATTTTCGACTCGTAATGATGACGAGTTTGATCATATTAAAGCTTCTTGAGCTAGAAAATCAATCTCCATTGTCGTACAATCATAAGGCTTGTGTGGCATTTTGGCATTTTCAAATTTGACTTTAACAAACCTCCAATTCCAACCTTTTGGCCAAATTTCAAGTAAAGCACAAAACACACAGTAATTTTTAAGTTCCAAAATGCCAAAATTAGATTTGGCATGAGGACACAAATTTGAAGCAACTGGTGTAGAGCCAAATATATTTAGGATTTGATACTCAATTTAACATTAGGATTGGTTCAAAGGAGGATGCCAAAAGTTGTATTATTTTTGCCCCACTAAATTGAAACCATGGGTTGGAGATGATCAACCATGGAATCGGTTTCAGCTTAATTTTCAGTCTGCACATAATTTTCAGTTTTTGTCAGCACATGCACTTGGTGTCTTAAACCCAACCCGATAAAATATTAACCGGTGTTCTTGAAGTACCATTACGTGATGCCCAAGGCCATATGATTTCTCCGAGTTGATAGAGGCTCCGTTTGGCTCATGGGGAAAGAAAGAAAAAGTTCTGAATTTTTTTCATCTGTATCTATTCTTTGCTTTCTAGAAGAAAAGAAAAAGAAAAAGAAAAAGAAAGAGAATTTGGAAAAAGTCAAAATTTTAAAATAAGACAAGAAGAAAAAAAAAAAGCACTTTAATGTACTTTTGCTCATTTTTCTTTACAGTTTTACAAGTTCTTATACACATTTCACACGTTATATTTCACTTTTTAAACCTTATATTTTAGAATTTTCCATTTGATAAACAAGTTGTAAATTTTTTCTTTTTTACTTTCTCTGTTTTATTTCCCTCTCCATTATCTCCCTTCCCTTCCGAATATTCGCCTTTCGCCACGTATAAAGTGTTCCAGAAAATCTCTCTCCCAACCGTCCGATCAAAAGGCCGACCATTTCCCGTGTTACAGTATTCCTCAACAACTCTGCCGCGTTACTCCGAAATAGTACTTCGATCATCCTACGTCCGAAGCAAACCACAGATCGAAATCAGTCGTCGTCGTCTTTGTTGTTAGAGAGAGAGAGAGAGAGAGAGAGATAGATAAAGCAGCAGCAGATTCATCGGTGTTGGACGTACTATTTTCGTCGATCATTCAAGATGAGTTTTTTATTCGGCAAAAGGAAGACCCCTGCAGGTTCGTGTTTCGATCTCTATATGTTGACATATTGCTTCTCTCTAAAATTGTTATGATCATCGGATCATGATCGGAGATGGCATGCGTAACATTCGAGCTTGGATCTTTCATGTTGTTTATTGTGTCTAATGAATTAGGTACGTGAAGTTGTGGTACAACTGGAGTAATTCGTAAATTGTGGAAGGTTTTTGAGGTCTATCTGTGTGTAATTAGGATCGTAAAACTGCTGCCCTTAATTTAGGTTTCAGGTTCTCTTATTTGCAATTTCTTTGATGTCTGGAAATTGAAGAAGAGGGTAAGAAAACCCGCTAAGCAGTTAGGGGATTTAAGCATTTTGTTGGTTCAATTCTGGGAGATAGAGAACCAAATCTTTATTTTCTTTAAGAAGACAAGATGCTGACAGTAAATAAGGGTTTGAGTTTTTACTCTATGAATTACGGAACACTGCACTATCTAGTGGTAACAACTGAGGGACATTCTTTTACCCCTAAGTACATGACTTCAAACGCTAAATAACTTCTAGAAAGTAAGTTGAATAAACTTCATAATACTTCAACTCAATATCTGAGGATAAGCATTAAAAACGTCTCCTTTCTTGGTTGAGAAGCGCCGTAAGGCATAGTCATGGAAATCAAAGCTGATCTTGTGCTCCCATTTTACTGGGTGAAGGATAGATTTATCATTTGAGATGAAGGCAAGTGTCACGTAACTTTGTCCTATATCCAAAAAATTTATTTTTGGGCATTTGTAATTGCATCTAACTGCCTATCAGGATGCATGACCTTGACTTGTGAAATTTAATCTCACAGCACTGGCTTATGAACAATGAATTTTCAATGGCGTTTTGGGTCAATTACCTCTTTGTATGCTTATTTACTGTCGCTGTCTGTGGCTTGCTCTCCGTATTATTGATCTTATTCTAATTTCCATTTGACACTTTAGATTCTGGCTCACGTGCCTCTTTTTGGTGATATTGGTAAAAGAAACAATGGTTTCATGTCATAAAGTATGAAGTATGATTACTCTGAAGGCTCTTTGTATAAGTTGAATTTGTGATTTTTATTTTCAGAACTCCTGCGGGAAAATAAGAGGATGCTGGACAAATCAATTAGAGAAATAGAAAGAGAGAGGCAAGGCTTACAAACACAAGAGAAGAAGCTGATTGTGGAGATGAAGAAAAATGCCAAGCAAGGACAGATGGTATGTACTTTTTCCACAGCTATGGTGCATAATATGTTCTTTTTTTGAAAAGGAAAGAACTTTATTAATCTCTGAATGATACAAAGATTAAAAGGGAATGACAGGCCAAAACACCCACAGGAGATAGGTCCATGTTCGTAAAGAAGCACCCTCAAACCCCAATATGGTGCATAATATGTTGAAACCCTGTATTCTCCAAATGAAACATGAGCTTCTTTCTGGTCTCAGTTATCATGAATTTCATTTTCGCCCTTCGTTTTCACATCCAACATGCTCTAAGTCAAACTCATTTATGGTTATTGGCTAATCTCCTTCGGAGGTCTGTGAACAAATGGACCAACAATCTGGATTTGAAGTATGTGTGTTTGTTGCTAATTGATTGGTGCTGCCATTGGTCTGATCAGAAAGTATGATAGTGTTCTAATTCTTATTTTCATGCAATTTGCAGTATCATGTTTGTCGGTGAGTGGAAACCATTTTCTTTTTGAACATGGGTTAGCACTTATTTTATTTGAAAATTAATAAAGCAAACACTACATGAGGTGTTTGAGATACGGCATCTATCCTGGTGCCCCATCAGGAAGTGTTCGAGGGGCATTCATTTTCCTATAAAAAAAATTCTTTTTGTGTTTCTAACTCTGCTGCATCTACTACCTATTCAGTGGCTCACCCTCCAAAAATGTTATCTCTCACTATTCTGATATGGGATGTTCACTTAAAAAACAGCTGGCATTCCTAAACTGGACTTCTTTCTCTTGTATACAACTCAGGTGCTTGCTTTACTTTCATGAAATCTTTCTCTGGACTGTGATTTCATTGCAACTGTATTATGTTTCTATTGGAGCTAGCTTTATCTCTCACGTCACTCAAGTTACCTGCCTATGGAAATTGGAATCATGATTTTTAAGATGAGCAGATTTGTTTTCTCCACGCCTCATGTTTTGCCAGAGTCATTTATCATTATGTGTTATCATTCTCTGAAGCTGCTGCAGTGTCTTTAGCATCCAATATCTCCTGCTTGATTGAGCTATTAAGTATGCAGCATCATTTATCAGCACATTGAGCAAGTCATGTACCCACATAACATTGGTATGAAATAATGAGTTCAATTACTATTGTTCCAGGGGGCTGTTAAAATCATGGCCAAAGACCTTATTAGAACGCGGCATCAGATTGAAAAGTTCTATAAGCTAAAATCTCAGCTCCAGGGTGTCTCTCTTAGAATTCAGGTACGTATTATGTTTTGTTAATCATTAGTTGTTATCGTATATGCATATATGCCATATACGGAGTTTTTTTTTTTTTTTTCCATAATTGGGTGTTGGTTTGCGCATACCTCGACGAGTCCCGGGGTCATGAAGTTAATGATTGGGCAAACGTCAAGTGGTCCCAAAGTTTGGAACGCTTGGCTTCATGAGATTTGACCTTGCGACCTCTTGAGGGGCAAGGCCTTTCTTCCTATGTCTTGCCACTCGGCTAAACCCCTTGGGGCTTGTTATCATTATAGTTACATTGATTAAACTTTCTGTTGCGATTCCTTTCCGTTGTTTCATTGTTTGTAGTAAACTGAGCCATCTTGCATGTGTGTCTTCTTAACTAGGTTACTAACAGGGAATGTGAAAAGGCACTTTAGAAAACATAAAAGGACTCATAATCTTGTGTGTTGCTCAGATGGAGCCTAAGGATTAATACATTGTTCCTAAATTCCTATACATGTGTGTTGTTCTATATTTTGGAAGGGTCTTTGTAGTCAATTTCTCTGTTTTTAGTTGAACCTTTCCAAAAAAAAAAAAAAAAGATCGAAATTCAGTTGAACCTTCTTCTGCCCTCTCTGCTTCATATGGCATTTCCAGAGAGGGATATATATGTGTGTGTGCGTGTGCCGTATTGCGTTAAACATGTTAGCTAAAAAGGCTGCTGGCAATGAGAGAATATATATTTTTTTTTTTACAAATGTACTGGATTGGCTGTGAAAAGCAAAGACCTGGAGAAACTTGATCCTCATCTGAAAGCAAAATGCAGATTTTTCTTTCAGCTATAAGATTCTTTGCGGTCACAGACTTAAAATAACTTTGCTAGTTATCTTTTTGAGATACTAAACATAGGATTTTTTGTGTGTAACAAACCAGACTTTGAAGTCGACTCAAGCCATGGGGGAGGCAATGAAAGGTGTTACAAAGGCAATGGGCCAGATGAATAGGCAGATGAACTTGCCATCACTGCAGAAAATAATGCAGGAATTTGAGAGGCAGAATGAGAAGATGGAAATGGTTACTGAGGTCATGGGAGATGCCATCGACGATGCTTTGGAAGGGGATGAGGAGGAAGAGGAAACGGAAGACCTAGTGAATCAAGTTCTTGATGAGATTGGAATTGATATTAATTCTGAGGTATTTCTTTTATCTTACGTTTCCTTCATCTACTTTGAATGCCGGCTGACTAGGGGACTAATTTTGAATGCTAACTTTGTATGAATTTTTATATACAGCTTCTGAATGCACCTTCATCCGCTGTAGCTGCCCCCGCTGCAAAAAATAAGGTCGCACAACCTGAAGCGACCGGAAATGACGACACTGGGATAGACAGTGATTTGCAGGCAAGGTTAGACAATTTGAGAAAAATGTAGTTTACTTGTGGATAAGAATCATTGGGAGAACGAGAAGTTGGCAACTTGGTATGCCCTTGTAATATTTGTGGATACTATGTCTAGTCCGTAGTTTGGTACCGTATATGTTGTAATAAAACTATTTTTTGATGCTTCATATTGCCTTTGCCAAATTCAATAAGCCTTAGCCTTGCTATTTACTTTTTTTTTTTTTTCGTTTTCGTGAACGGCTAGCCCTGCCTATTTACTGTGTGCATGAATGTCAGCTCTTTTGATAGCACATCCAACTTTCATGATCCTGCTCTTAATGTGGGTTCCGTTGTTGAATGGGATGTAAGACTTGGTTTTGTTTGGTTTGGTTTCCATTTTTTACCATCTACACGCACTTCTGTTTCTTAGTGTATATCAGTATTTGTATACTTGTATTGGTACGCAGCGTGATTGCATCAACATTGAATCTTCTGTACGTTCGAGCCACATTTCAGTTGCTTTTCTTATCCGCGTTCGAGGGTTTAGTTATAATGTCAGAACCATTGTCATATTAATGTGCTTTTTCTTGCCATCAAGTCCATTAGGTTGTGTTTGGAGTATGGATTCCAAAGGTATCTGTCAACAGAAGGATATTTGTTGAGTAACCAAAGGAGTATTTGTTTTCACTCTAACAATTTCTGATAGAGACAGTCTTCCACTCCAAGATTTCTTTTGGAAAGTGGTCTGAATATATTCGAGGATCTCAATTGAAACGTCATCTCACTCACCTCAAACCCAAAGCAGAAAGTGTTTGGAACAGTGCACAGAGTGGATCTCAGTCCACTCAGTCGTCGGCTGCCGTTTTCTGTGGTGTTTTTTTTCCCTGTTTTGTACCAGGGCTCAACCCAAAGTACAAGTAAAGACTCAACACTCATGATACCGCAGCTGAGTACCAGCCGCGCATCATCCAAGCAATGCAACTGTGAAAAATTTACCCACGCATCGTTTCTCTTGTGCTTCTTTCACGATAACTTGATTTACAAATTTGTTAAGAACCTCATAACCATACGAGCTACGCATCTTTTTCATGATAAAAAAGAAAGATGAAAAAGGAGAAGCACAAAAAACAGTGGTCAATTTATTCGATTGGGCTCCAGCTCAAACTTTTTCAATTCTACGACTTTCATATTGAGATATCTATATTTCAACAGAATTATTGACATGTGACAAACCCAATTAATAATTGTTAGGCTGCTCAGCATCACCAGGCAGCCCCATATTGTTGAAATCAATTTTCCAACTACTTTTCAAACTTGTACATTCACTGTTATGTACTCTAGCCCCAACCTAATCTTCAATGCCTCTCTCTCTCTCTCTAGTTTGATGATTGAGGAGTTTTGTTCCGCCATTGGCTCAGAGCTCTGTTTAGTTTCCGACAAAAACAGGGGACTCTACACTACTTGAGGCTGCACTCTAAACCAGGTATTTTCATTTTCTGCACTCCTGTTTCTTGAAAATTTTAAGGACTTGGCCTTTCTCCTTCCAAGTATTCGACGAATTGGTTAAGACAATTAGGCTAAGTTTTCATTATGATATTTTTGGTATTTTAGCGGGTATTATTGGTATTCTCCCATAAAGTATTCTCTTCACGTACACCAACTCATTTGACATTTAGCGGAAACAACATACACTTTTGACTAAAGTGGCTTGACGATATTTTTAGTGGAAACTTAGGCTAACAAGAGAAATTAGTTATTATTTTTGACCCATGAATTTACGACTCTTGCTGGTCAACTTTAGAACTATATATATTTTTTTATGCCTGCTCCAGCATTGAATAATCAGAATTCGAAGGAATTGGTGAGATTACTTAGACATTGGTAGAGACAAAAACAAGATCAAAAAAGAATCTTTGCGTGTTCATTGCTCTTATCTATTATGAAATCAGTTTTTTTTTTTAATGGATTTAACTGTGGGAATAGTTTTTGCAGCCTTAAAGTTGATAAAGACTTTAGATTGCATAATCGGATGAAAGATCCATTTTGGGTGATTCCGTAATCTGTATTCGTATTCTGGGTATCTGATAATGTACCCTAGCCATTTACGTATTGGAACGTATATTTCGAGACATGGTGTAATTTCCATTCGAAACTGTCGCTTTAGCAATCCAAAGTGGTCTCAAAGTTCTAGAGATGAGTGAAACTTTAGCAATGCAGAATATTACAAAAATGGTCAAAAGACTCCTGCAAATCTGTTTTGACGTTAAAAGTTAAAAAATAAGAATTGTTTTATTGGATGTTCTTCTTTTGCAAGAAGTTACTTTGCTAGTATAATACACAAAAGCCTGCCTCTTTATCGTATCAAGATTTAGGAAATGTGGCATATCACGTTCGTACGAGGAACGGATACACGTTTGAGGTGATTGATATACACACAGGCCAATAAATATGAGAAATCTTCCAGAACAACTGAAATTTTGTAAAGCAAAACATGTAGGCTGAAGTTATTGTTTGTGACCAGTGACTGAATTCTTGGAGCTGCCCTTGCCCCTTGCATGGAAGGAGGGAAAGGCGCGGAGCTGAAGGAAAGAAGCGATGAAGTGGTGGTTTCAATTTTGGGAATCCAAGAATCTGGGTCTCCTCCTCCTTCTAGGAATACCCCAACAAGGGGCATTGAGAGTGACAAATCCAGAATCCAAATGTCTATAATTACCAGCTCTTCTTCTTCTTCTCCTCCAGAGATAACCCGGTCAAGTGCCACTCCAAACAGGCCTTCAAAAATTTCAGGAGAATCTGCCGTTACTCAAGGAAAGTTAATTGCAACGTCTCCATACATGAAACCCAAATCAAGATTAGTGGAGCCATCTTATCCCATCAATACTCCTTTGGTTAAAGAGAGTAGCAAATTGATCACTTCAAGCTCTCCTTATAGGAATTCCCCCAAAACCAATGCCAGTACTCCCAAAGGGAATGTGAACACAGCACCAATCACTCCGAAAACACCACTGATGGCTTCACCAGGAGGAGATTATGAGGATGAGGACGATGAAGATGTCTATACGACCGTGAATCTTAAGTTAGATCAGAAAGTGGGTAAGAAATTTAAGGTCTCTGTTTTACTTGAGTGGATGACATTTGTGAGCATAATGGTTATCCTGATTTCTAGTTTAACTGTTAGTAAATTGAAGAACCATACAATTTGGTTTTTGGAATTATGGAAATGGTGTGTGCTGGTATTGGTAATTTTCTGCGGTCGGTTGTTTACAGGATGGTTTATCAATGTTCTGGTTTTCTTGATTGAAAGGAACTTTCTGCTTAAGAAGAAGGTTCTTTATTTTCTCTATGGTTTGAAAAACAGTGTTAGGGTTGCCATATGGCTGGGTTTGGTTCTTTTGGCTTGGGGTCTGTTGATATCCCGGGGGGTCAAGCGATCGAAGCATACTACCAGGATTATGAATTATATCACTAGGGGTATTGCGTCCAGTCTTATTGGAGCAGTTATGTGGATGGTGAAGACTTTAGCAGTAAAGCTATTAGCTTCTTCTTTTCATGTGACTAGATTCTTTGACAGGATTCAAGAATCCATATTTAATCAGTATGTTCTTCAGACCCTTTCGGGACCTCCATTGATGGAATACGCAGAAAGTGTTGGGAGATCTAGAAGTGGTCAATTGAGTTTCAAGAGTATGAAGAAAGGGAAAAAAGTGGAGAAAGAAGACGTGATTGACATGGAGAAGCTTCATAGGATGAAACAAGATAAAATTTCTGCTTGGACCATGAGAGGATTGATTAAGGTAATACAGACTTCAGGGCTTTCAACTATTTCCAATGCCCTTGATGAGAGTGTTGATGATGAGGGGGTTGAGCAAGAGATTACCAGTGAGTTGGAAGCTAAGGCTGCTGCTTATCGAATCTTTCAGAATGTATCAAGACCTGGACACAAGTATGCACTTACCTTTTTGACGTCTAAATATTTCCATGTGTTTGCTTCATCTTATCATTGTCATGGTGATATGGTCTAGGTATATTTACAAGGAGGACCTCTTGCGTTTCATGAGAGAGGAGGAAGTCGTTAATGTGCTTCCTATGTTTGCTGGTGCAGCAGAAACAGGACAAATTAAGAAATCATCGTTAAGGAACTGGGTGGTAAGATTTTCTGTTTGTTTAATTTATATTTATTTTTCTGCAGTTTTGTTCTTAACCTGTGTTTTTTGTCCATTTTATTAGTCACTAGAGTTTCCTCTTTCCTCTCATGCATAGTGATAGTACCTGGCTGATAGTGTATCTAGTTTGGACTTGTGTTATCATTCAATGAGCAAGAATGAGAGAAAAGCTTGAATAACACTTGGATATTCCCATAATATCATTGATACTAACCTAAGCTAACTTTTAGGTGATATTTTACTTAATTAAGAATTGTCCTGAAATCTATCAGTAGCAGATAGTTGCAGATTGAAATAAGAGTTTATTTTTCCGGTAGCTGCCATAAAGGCGGCCTTTCTTAACTCCATTATGGGTAAGACAATTTGCATTAGGTGTCAAGCAATCAAGGCACTGTTCCTGAAAACATGAATCAAGAGAAAATTTTAAAATCACAAGCAAGTCACAAGTTAACTCTTGGTTTTGAGGGTTGCTATTCAGGGCATGTTGGCAGCACATCACAAGATCAGACCTGCATCCACAAAACACCTGTTTCCAAATGATCCTTTTCGATGTTAGCCTTCTTACATAACATAGCAGGTCCATATGCTTGCATCACTTTTGGCCGAGATGAAATACATGCCTGTTCTGGGGACAGGAGTTCATAACCTGTCTAAGAAATACCATCTTCTTGGTGTACCCTTTTGTATAAATGGAAAGAAAGCAGCACAAAGCACTAGGCATGGAACTCTTATGGAATTAAATCTAACGAAGTAGTCTTTTCCTGCAGGTGAATGTCTACAATGAACGCAAAGCACTAGCTCACTCACTAAATGACACTAAAACAGCCATCGAGGAGTTGAACAAAATTTTGTCTGGAATTATACTTGTGGTGATCATTGTTGTGTGGTTACTTTTGATGGGATTTGCAACAACCAAAGTGCTCGTCTTCATTTCATCTCAGCTTTTACTAGTGACATTTATGTTCGGCAACGCTAGTAAGACTGTATTTGAAGGCATCATATTCGTATTTGTGATGCACCCCTTTGATGTAGGTGATCGTTGTGTCGTTGATGGGGTACAGGTAACTCACTCTGGCTATAATACACACAGAACTCACTCACGCTATAATACATTCGCTTTGTAGCATTAAGGCTAACATAGTTTAGTTATCTTATTCTGTTGACATTTCACAGATGGTTGTTGAAGAGGTGAACATTTTGACAACAATCTTTTTGAGATATGACAATGAAAAGATAATCTATCCGAATTCCGTTTTGGCAACCAATCCAATCAGCAATTATTATCGAAGCCCAGAGCAAAGTGATTCTGTAGAGTTTTCTGTTGATTTTTCGACATCAGCTGAGAGTATTGCAGCTCTGAAAGCTAAAATAAAAACGTATGTCCACTCCATTCTTTTGAAAGTATCTGAAACATATTACTCTGTCACCATACCATACTAGAAGTCTAGATTGTTTGGCCACCTCCTTTTCATATTGTCATTCTCTCTTTTTCTTCATTGTAGCTGTTTGGCACCTCCAAGTGAAAACATGTTTTCACACAATGAGTTCTCAATTTATGAGTTTAGAGAAGAGAAGTGAGAAGTAGGGGGAGAGGAGCTTTTTGACTTCTCATTTTCCATTTTTCTCATTTTGGTTAACAATGGTATTCTAATGTGCTAATGTGCACATAAATCAAAATGATTCTTGGGTCTGCCCTCTCTGATGCCTTTTGGCTTTGATTTGAGGGCATGATTCCGCAGCAAACGCGACGGTATAGGGGGACCACTGTTTCAATGGTATTCTGTGAGCAGCCACTTTGTGCATTCATTGCCAAAGGTTAGGTCTGTCTCCAATCCATCTGTTTCAGTGGTATTCTGGGAGCAGCCACTTTGTGCATTTATTGTCAAAGGTTAGGTCTGTCTCCTATCCATCCCCCACCCATACCCCCAATTATTGGGGACTTAATGTGTTATGTTATTGTTGTTGTTGTTGTCATTTTGGTTAACAAAAAGACGTACAGAATGTATTTTGCATACATCTCCCAAACACTACTCATATTCTTACGTGGAGTCTACACATATCTTCTACTAAACACTTTACAGATTAACATTTTGTCCATAATTCAAAAAGTCAAAAATGTAAAATGCAAAAAGCCTAAAAGAGAGGCTCCCAAACACTTTAATGACTTAAATACGTGTGTAAAAATATTCCTCTCGAAATGTGTGTTCTTTTACTTCAAAGTTGTTAGTATTCTCATCTACTTATCTTTGGAGTTGTCCTAGATTCTGTTGTAATATCTTGTTCACTTGCAATTCTTGTTAGTTGTGGTTTTATTTTTTTTATTTATTTATTTTTCGTCTATTGATGTCTCCAATCTCCATAGTATATGAAAAATGGGGAAAGTTTTGTTGTTCTTTTGCAATTGTGAAAATTTGATATTGTTGTCAGATGGTTCTTTTGACATTTATTTCCCAATAAGATACTATCTTGACTAAAAAACTTATTGATACTTTCAGGTACATAGACAGCAAGCCTCAACACTGGCGTCCCAACCACAGTGTGCAAATTAAGGAGATTGAGGATGTTAACAAGTTGAAAATGGGTCTCTATGTCAATCACACCATAAACTTTCAAAATTACGGGGACAAGAGCAGCCGAAGATCTGATTTAGTGTTCGAGCTGAAGAAAATCTTTGGTGAGCTTGGTATTAAATATAATCTTCCTCCTCAAGAAGTTCAGCTCAGCTATGTTGGGACTGCACCCCCTACATTTACAACTGACTCGCGGTGACGTTATTGTGCTTACCATGAAATACTTCTACTCTTCAACAAGTATGTATCTTTTCCCCGTAATTCGCTTCATATTGAATTCACATGACTGCTTGCATCATGATTCGTGATAACTGATAAGGGTTTGTCCATACATAAGGGAATATCTGAACCACAGTTGTCCACTTATTAAGGCTTGTTTGGATGATGTAAGGAGTTAATGAAGGGAAGGAAAAATATTAGAAGATACTAGTTTACTGAAGTGGAAAGGGCAAAATTATTTCATGGTTTCGCTAGCATTTTCAATTCCATGCATAAAACTCTCCAGCTTTATCCAAACACGACCAAAGTAAACTTTAACATGAATGGCTTGAACATCACATAGGATGGTAATGGGTCTCATTCTGCGTCACATGAGTATCACATAAGAGGATATCACATGAGAGGATATTGATTTTTCCAGAAGAGTTGGGACAGTTTAGTTCGTTTTTTACTTGAACTAAGGGTTTACGGAAAAGAACGTACGAATTCTTTTTCACTCTTTCTCGGCATTTAAAAGTTCAATTATTCATCCAATCTAAGATTGTGTATTGACTTCCAACATCTCTCTTTGTTGTGATCTTCAGGGAATGGATATTCCATTGAAACGGCATAGTTCTTTAGTGTTTGCTTTTTCCCTCTTCAATAAGATGCGACTTCTGCATCGACGATTGGATTTGGAATTTTTTTTATTTGGCAGCCGGTGCAATACAGAAGCTGGATGTATAGTTATCTGTTTTCAAGTCTTGAGCTGGAATTCTTTCCTGGAAGGCTATATTGTCATGCTACTCGGTTCTTCAAAAGATCTAGTAGATCGACGATGGAACACTTGCAACTAAGCAAGTCTTTTTCATATTTGATTTGTAAAGTATTCAAGCAACTGAACAATTGTGTATAGTTTTTATAGAAGACGTGGACGATGCTTTTCTGTATTTTATAGGATTTGAGAATTGTAACGTTCCTGTTTCTCAATAAAGTACGTTTTTTTGAGCTTTTTCTGGTACTCTCATGAAGGCAATCTATTGTTTGGTGAATTGGCTTACCTATCAATTTGTGTTCTTCTACTTTGGACCGCAATTGAAAGGTTTTGTGAAAGAATCTGTCATTTCAAACATACCAAGAATAAAAAGCACTAAAATTGGACACAAAACGAAATGCGATTTTTTTTTTTGAAATATGGACAAAAAAATGTTCAAAAAAATAATCCGGCTCAATTATTTGCCAAAACACTCCTTGATCCATGCAAAACTTGAGGCCTAGTTCTTTGAAAGAACCATACCAAACAACAAGAAACCAACAATTTGTCTCATGATAAAAAAATGAAAAAAGAGGATAAAAAACAGTGGTCAATTTATTCCACAGTTCCATTGGGCTCATACTTTTCAATTCCACGACTTCCATGTTTTTTTTTGAACTACACGACTTTCATATTGAGATATCTGAATTACTCCCACCGTCCCAAATATCTTCTCCATTTTTTGGCATGCTTGCCATTTTTTAATTGCTTATAGTATCTTTCAATCTCTAATGTTTTTTCCAATTTTAAAAGCGTTGTTTAATAAAAGGAAATGTCTAGAGGCACTAAATAAGTTACATTTATGTACGTGGCAGTTTTTTAGTGGATAAGCATACTAATGTATTGCAAAATGCATGAATGTAGTGTTGCCACATGTACATTTAGTGTGCTAGTTTATAAACTAGTTAGTGCCTCTAGGCCTAGGGCTGCAAATGAACCAAGGCGTTTGTGAGCTCGGCTTGGTTCGGCTTGAAAAGAGCTCGACTGAACTCGGTTCATTAAGTTTTTATTGAAGCTCGGCTTGAGCTCGAATTCGTTAAAATCCTTAACAAACAAGCCTGAACACGGCTCGGTTCGATAAGTCTCGTTTACTTTTTAGAGAATAAAATAAAATAACTTCTTATTCCAATTTGACATCTTAATGCATGCTTGCCATTTTTTAATTGCTTATAGTATCTTTCAATCTCTAATGTTTTTTACAATTTTAAAAGCGTTGTTTAATAAAAGGAAACGTCTAGAGGCACTAAATAAGTTACATTTATGTACGTGGCAGTTTTTTAGTGGATAAGCATACTAATGTATTGCAAGATGCATGAATGTAGTGTTGCCACGTGTACATTTAATGTGCTTGTTTGTAAACTAGTTAGTGCCTCTAGGCCTAGGGCTGCAAATGAACCAAGGCGTTCGTGAGCTCGGGTTGGTTCAGCTTGAAAAGAGCTCGACCGAACTCGGTTCGTTAAGTTTTTATTGAAACTCGGCTCGAGCTCGAATTCGTTAAAATCCTTAACAAACAAGCCTGAACACGGCTCGGTTCGATAAATCTCGTTTACTTTTTAGAGGAATAAAATAAAATAACTCATTGTTCCAATTTGACATCTTAATGCACTATCTTTTCAAAAACTTATAAAATTTCACTATTATTTTGAAATTGAAATTATATTCCTGTAGAGTATATAGATATAAGACATACATACATACACAAGTAAAACTTTTTTTGTTGTCTTAAGCCTATTGAGAGAGAGAGAGAGAGAGAGAGAGAGAGAGTGTGTGTGTGTGTGTTTTGTTAGCTCGTTAAGGTTCATGAACAAGCTCGAGCTCGAGTCAAGCCTAGGCCAGTTCAGCTTGAACTCGGTTCGTTAAGTTTTCACTCTCGAGCTCGTTAAAAACTTAATAAACAAGCTTGAACACAGTAAAGCTCGGCTCATTTGCAGCCCTATGGCTGTAGCATTGCTCTTAATACAACTCATCGAGAACTATCAAACAAGATTCATATTAACTATAAATAAAAAATGATACATTTTGAAAATATGAGCAATTTCTGGAAGTGTCATGAATAAGAAACGTGAGACGGATTGACGGACGGAGTATTAACGTACATATGACAAAGACAAACCCAACGTTTTTCACATCTCTTACGGGCATGTGGACAAAGGGGATGGTCCAAAAGCAACAAGCAGCTTTGAATTAAGAGTAAAGAGTAATTTAACAGAGGACCATAGACGACCATAGACCGCCAATCCTTCGTCCTACCTCTTGCTCTTTATATATTGTAATGGATTAGAATAGATGCTTGGAAACCCATCTCTCACATTGGCTCAGAACTCTGTTTAGTTTCCAACAAAAACAGGGGACTCCGCACTTGAAGCTGCACCCTTCAATAGCAAACTCAACTTTGCTGGAAAATCTAAACCCGGTATTTTTCATTTTCTGCACTCTAATTTTGACTCCTGTTACTTGAAAATTTAAAGACTTTGCCTTTCTCCCATTTGTTTTTAACAATTTACTTTTGCTTTTAGTGCTTTTATTGAAAATTGTCTTTTAGTAATTTAGCTTTTAGCACTTTAATACTGTAGAAAGTAAATTGACTTTTTGCAATTTAGCTTTTAGCTAATGAAAAATAAATTGGTTTTTAGCAACTTAACTTTTAGTACTTTTAGAGAAAATTGACTTTTAGCATAGGTGTTAAAAACGGGAAACTAAGAGAATTAGTAACTTCAACAGTCAATTGATTGTTGCTTGGAGAAAGTATATTTAACAGGAGAAATTAATTACTACTCCCACCGTCCTTTTTTTAGTATCGACATTTTTTATTTTGGGTTGTCCCCTAATTAGTTTGTGTTTTGAAAACGCTAATACTCTAGCCGGTTACGTAGTGGAACGTACATGAGACATGGTACAGTTTCCATTTGAAACGAACGATATTGTCCTGTAGATTTTTGGTGCAGTTGATGGAACAACGTGTGCCCTAGGGTTGAATGGGAAATTCGGATGCGCAACCTGAAGTTGTGTACGGACACAGTTAATTAGATGGTAGTATATGATGTATATTCTTGATCCCGTTGATGATGAATTCCTCGTCTACCCCTGACGGCAACCAAAAAGTGAATAGTAAAATGAGGTGTAAATATTGACGAAGCGATGATTTGGGTAACAAGCATGGGATTTATTAATGCAGAATTGCGAGGTTCACAAGCATATGGAAAAAATAGTTAAGCCAACATTTTGTAGTCCCGAAAAAGGGAAAACAGGTAAATTTCCGACGAATCAAAAAAAGAAAAAAAACAGGTGGAAATACGTTGTTTGTTTTGGTTTTTTTTTTTTTTAAGCGGAAATTTTTTCATTATATAAAGAAACTCGACAATGGGTACATCGAGTCGGGGAGAGGGGGAGAGAGTAGTCTAACTAATCAACTGAAGCTGAACCTTAAAAAGTCTGAGCTAACATTATTGGATGTTATTGGCCCGAGACATCAAAATATTTCATGCCTAGAAAATTTTCTTTGGGATTATCATACATTTTAATGTTCATGCACAATGGCAAGTGAATTGGTAGTCCACTAGAAGGCACCATAGAGTCTAAAGTGAATCTCTGACTCTGGCTAACGAAGGAATTTGGGCCACAAAACTCTCTTATCTTTGAAATGTCTTCATCAAAGGAATAATATTCCTTGTACTGTGGATTTGGAAAATTATTGATCTGTTCTAGAACTTCTGGCCAACCGTTTTTCTTCTGAATACTGCAAATTAAACTATTAATTGAGATCTTGAATTCGATACAAATTTTTTTTTGAAATTTTTATGCTTTAGAATTTGACATTGTTGGGGTATAACATAAAAATTACTAAATTAATATGTAAATTAAAATAATTGAAACATATTAGGTGGTATATTCTAAAAATATTTATAAAAAATGTTTTAACATGTATTAATTTTATTTAATATTATTAAAATTAGTTATTATAAGTTAGAGATTAATAAGTTTTGTGCTTTAATATTAATAAAAAAGCATAATAGAAAAAATAACGAAAAATTAGGTGGTATATAAATTAAAATGAATAATTTAAAAATTAATAATTAAATCTTTTAATTTTAGATATAAGTAATAAAAGGAATTATTATATCATATTTATTGTCAAGTATAATTAATTTAATTAGTCCTGTAGTTATGTATTTATTTTATTGTAAAATCTAATATGATTCATGCACAAGGGCAAATAAGTCATTTGCCAAATTTTTATATCATTCACCCAACTTTATCCCTTACTAATAATATTCTTACTATCTTAGCCACCGTTATTAATAATACCCGTACTATCTTATCCCGCAGCCAATCGGGCCCTAAGGCTTGTAATGGTTGAGTATTGTTACGACAGTTCCATAAGTTGTTCAGAAGACACTGTTGAGAATCTTCAATACTAACGTACATTATTTAATATTTAAAACTTCAAAATTAGATCCTTTCCAAAAGAGAGATGATTAAAACCCTTAGGCTTGCTTTGGTAAAAAAGCAAAAATTAGTTTTTTGGTTTAATCGTTTTGTTTTCATTCAAAAAAAAATTACATTTGTTAGTTTTGCGTTAAGTTTTCGTGAATTATTGATTTGTCTTGACGTGACGACGTGACGAATCTAAAAAGTATAAAATTATGGTCAAAACTAAATTTTTTTTAATAAAGCCACAAATATGTAGATTATTCCCAATACTACGTAGTTTTATGCATTACAGATTGCCCTACCCGAGATTGCAGTACAGGGAGGAGGGAATGGTGCTGCGCAGCGTGTGCACAACATCGTGTTATGTACATTTAGGTCTTCTGTTACTCAGATGCATAGTCCATATTTCATCTTGCATGCACGACAATAAACAATTCGGATGCAAAAGTGCTGGGGTGATATTTGGGTCATCCATCCAAGCAATGAACGGCCCGGATGTACACAGCACTATGCTATGCACCGACTGCACAGCAAAGGACAGCCCTGTACAGCTATACCCCTTTGGTTTGGTTTCCTTGTCAAATCCCTCCCAGAGGAAACCGGACCCCGAAATCGCAGCAGAGAAGCCCAAGCCCAAGACAATCGCCGCAAATCCGACTCACATCTCCCGACGCCGCCGCTCCTCTTCCCAGGCTCCGCAGCCTCCGCCTCACCCTACATTTGAGTGGTTGTGACACCTGCGCCTGGTCCCACAACCACCACCATAAGGATCAGTTATGCTTCAGTACTCGGACTCGATTCTCTCTCTTCTCGCGTTTGTTTTTCAGATTCAAACCTAAGAAAACTGATTCTGATAAAATTCTGTCAATTCGAGCGTGGCGTCGACTTCAACAGGATCGTGGTTCTCCAATATGCTCTCCAGTCACCGGAAGCAATTAACGGCCAGAATAGGTCGAATCACAGAGAGAGAGAGAGAGACGTGGCAAGTTAGGAAATGTGGCAGAAACGATTTGCATTTGAGATGATATACACACAGACCAATAAATATGAGAAATCTTCCTGAACAACTGAAATTTTGTAAAGCAAAACATGTAGATTGATGAAGTTTTTATATGTGACCAGTGACTGAATTCTTAAAGCTGCCCTTGCATGGAAGGAGGGAAAGGCGTGGAGCTGATGGAAAGAAGCAATGAAGTGGTAGTCTCAATTTTGGAAATCCAGGAATCTGGGAGTTCTTTTTCTAAGAATACCCCAAAGAAGGATATTGAGAGTGACAAATTCAGAATGCAAATGTCCATAATCACTGGCTCTTCTTCTTCTTCTCCTTCTTCTCCAGAGATAACCAGGTCAAGTGCCACTCCAAACAGGCCTTCAAAAATCTCAGAAGAATCTGCTGTTACTCAAGGAAGGGCAATTGCAAGTTCACCATACATGAAACCCAAATCAAGATCAGTGGAGCCATCTTATCCCATCAATACTCCTTTGCTTAAAAAGAGTAGCAAATTGATCACTTCAAGCTCTCCTTATAGGAATTCCTCCAAAACCAATGCCACTACTCCTAAAGAGAATGTGAGCACAGCACCAATCACTCCAAAAACACCAGGAGGTGACTATGATGACGAGGACGATGAAGATGTCTATAAGACTGTGAATCTTAAATTAGATCAGAAAGTGGGTAAGAAATTGAAGGTCTTGGTTTTACTCGAGTGGATTACGTTCGTCAGCATAATGGGTATTTTGATTTCCAGCGTAACTGTTAGCAAATTTAAGAATCATACTATATGTTTTTTGAAAATATGGAAATGGTGTGTGCTGGTATTGGTAATTTTCTGCGGTCGGTTGTTTACAGGATGGTTTATTAATGCTCTTGTTTTCTTGATTGAAAGGACCTTTCTGCTTAAGATGAATGTTCTATATTTTGTCTATGGTTTGAAAAAGAGTGTTAGGGTTTTCATTTGGCTGGGTTTGGTTCTTTTGGCTTGGAATCTGTTGATATCCCGGGGCGTCAAGCGATCAAAGCAGACTACCACGTTTATGAATGAAATCACAAGGGGTATAGCGTCCACTCTTATTGGAGCAGGTATGTGGATGGCGAAGACATTAGCTGTGAAGCTATTAGCTTCTTCTTTTCATGTTACTAGATTCTTTGACAGGATTCAAGAATCCATATTTCACCAGTATGTTCTTCAGACCCTTTTGGGACCTCCGTTGATGGAATATGCAGAAAGTGTTGGGAGATGTACAAGTAGTGGTCGATTGAGTGTGAGGAGTATGAATAAAGGGGAAAAAGTGAAAGAAGACGTGATTGATATGGAGAAGCTTCATAGGATGAACCAAGATAAAATTTCTGCTTGGACCATGAGAGGATTGATTACCGTAATACAGACTTCAGGGCTTTCAACTATTTCCAATGCCCTTGATGAGAGCGTTGATGATGAGGGGGTTGAGGAAGAGATTACTAGCGAGCTGGAAGCGAAGGCTGCTGCTTATCGAATCTTTCAGAATGTATCATGGCCTGGATCCAAGTATGCAATTACCTTCTGGAGTCTACATATTTCCATATGTTTGCTTCATCTGATCATTTTCATGGTGATATGGTCTAGGTATATTTACGAGGAGGACCTCTTGCGTTTCATGAGAAAGGAGGAAGTGGTTCATGTGCTCCCTATGTTTGCTGGTGCAGCAGAAACAGGAAAAATCCAGAAATCATCGTTAAGGAACTGGGTGGTAAGATTTTCTGTTTGTTGAATGTAATTAGGTTTTTGTCCAGTTTTTTAGTCAATGGAATTTCATCTTTCCTCTCATGCATAGCGATAGTACCTGATAGTGTAACTAGTTTGGACTTGTGTTCTCATTCAGTGAGTATGAATGAGAGCAAAGCTTGAAACTTGAATTAATATTCTCATGATTAGCGTTTTACCCGTTCGATGTACGGGACCACAACAAAAAATCAAATTGGTGTTTTTCCAGTCCCGTGTATCGAACGGGCACAACACCGGTTGATAATAAATATAGTTTGTTTCCATCCCCGTGTTCGATGTATGGCAGCGTTGATCTCATTCTATGCACGGGGAGACATATATCAACTGTTATTTATTGAAAATTTGAAGTGTGTTTAGAATAAATTCATTTAATTTGCAATTGTGAAAAATGTTAGATAAACCATGCAAATAAACCAAAACCAAAAAGTATGATCTTTATTTAGCACTTTTATCTAATAAAACTCTTAACTCTTCATTTATCTAAAATCTCTCTCTCTTTCTCTCTCTCTCTCCACATTTTTTTTTCTTCTTTCCCCCCCCCCCCCCCCCCCCCCCCCCCTCCCCCCCCCCAATTTTTTGCCCAAAAAAAAAAAAAAATCCAAAATTTCAATTGGAGTTTCGAAGCTTGAGAGGCACAAAAATATTGATATTGATTGATACCCTTGCAAGGTTCTGTAATGTTTAGTAAGAAGAAAGAATACAGTTACAAAAATAATTTATCTATAAGGCATGATTGATCGGATTAGGAATTTTCACAATTAGATTTGACTTGATTAAAGAAAGTAAATAATTCTGATGAGTTGTATAGCTAGTTTCCTTATTAAAAAATTACAATAATTGTTATTTTTACAAAAGATTGATAAAATGAGTGAAATGAGGTAAAAACGAGAAAAAAAGCAAGAAAAAGTCACTTAGGGTAGATAAACGATGTGGAGGCTTCTTTTTATTTTGGGAAACAACTTTTGTTTAGTATATAGTATGGATATGCAAATCACCGATATTAACCTAAAAAGATAGCATTTTACTATCTATCCATAGTAGATAGTTTGCAGATTGAAATGAGAGTTTATTTTTCTGGTAGCTGCCATAAAGAAGGCCTTTATGAACTCCATTATGGGTGGTACAATTTGCATTAGTTCTGTCAAAATATCAAGGCAGTGTTCCTGAAAACAGGATTTAGGAATGTTGGCAGCACATCATAAAATCAGACTTGCATCCGCAAAACACCTATTTACAATGATCCTTTTTGGAGTTAGTTATTCACATAATATAGCAGGTCTATATGCTTGCATCGATTTTTGGCCGAGATGAAATACATGCCATTCCTGTTTTAGGCAAAGATAAAATGGGAAAAGGAGTTCATAACCTGCCTAAGAAATACTATCTTGTTGGTGCACCCTTTTGTATAAATGAAAAGAAAGTTCCATAAGACACTTGGCACTATCGCTGCTACACCGCACCTTGCCTTGGATCCAAGGTAGTTCTGGTTAGCCCACTTGCCCAAGCACACTCTCAACTGGAACTCTTATGGCTCTAAATCAAATATACTGTCTTTGCCTGCAGGTGAATGTCTACAATGAACGCAAAGCACTAGCTCACTCTCTAAATGACACTAAAACAGCCATTGAGGAGTTGAACAAAATTTTGTCTGGAATTGTACTTGTGGTGATCATTATTATGTGGTTACTTCTGATGGGATTTGCAACAACCAAAGTGCTCATCATCATTGCATCTCAGCTTTTACTAATGACATTTATCTTCGGCAACACTATTAAGACTGTATTTGAAGGCCTCATATTTGTATTTGTGATGCACCCCTTTGACGTAGGTGATCGTTGTGTCGTTGATGGGGTACAGGTAAGTCACTCAGGGTATAACCAGCTTTCTAGTACTAAGGTTAACGTTTGGTTCAGTTATCTTATTCTGCTGATATTTCACAGATGGTCGTTGAAGAGGTGAACATTTTGACAACAATCTTCTTGAGATATGATAATGAAAAGATAATATATCCGAATTCAGTTTTGGCAACCAAAGCAATCAACAATTATTATCGAAGCCCAGAGCAGAGTGATTCTGTGGAGTTTTCTGTTGATTTTTCAACATCAGCAAAGAGTATTGCAGCTTTGAAAGCTAAAATAAAAACGTATGTCCACTCCATTCTTTTAAAATCTCGGAAATATATTCCTCTGTCACAATACCAAACTAGACTTAACGACTGAAATATGTGTATGTTTCTAGAGCCTTGTAGTGTTTGCATACATCTAACTATGACCGTAGCTACCTCTCCCAATTTGTGTTCTTTTACTTCAAAAAACTTTTCAATTGATTACGAACTTATCCTCCATCCCTTCTGAACGTCTAATTGCGGAATAGCTTATATGCAACCCAAAATCCACCTCCTTTTTGCTGTAATATCACGGTCAATTATAATTCTTATTGTTATGGTGGTTTTTTTTTTGTTTTTGTCTATTGATGTCTCCATAGTACATGTAAAATGGTGGAAGTTTTTGCTGTTCTTTTGCAATTGTTTGTTCCTTAACCTGCTGGAAACTTAGTGAAAATTTCATATTACTATCAGATGGTTCCTTTGACATGTATTTCCCAATAAGATACTATCTTGTCTTGACTAAAAAAAGTTGTGGGTACTTTCAGGTACATAGAGAGCAAGCCACATCACTGGCGTCCCAACCACAGTGTGCAAATTAAGGAGATTGAAGATTTTAACAAGTTGAAAATGGGTCTCTATGTCAACCACACCATAAATTTTCAAAATTACGGGGTCAAGAGCAGCTGAAAATCTGAACTAGTGTTTGAGCTGAAGAAAATATTGGGCGAGCTTGGTGACAAATATAATCTTCTACCTCAAGAAGTTCAGCTCAGTTATGTTGGGTCTGCACCCCCTACACCCCCTAAATTTACAGCCGACTCGCAGTGACATTATTGTGCTTACCATGAAGTACTCCTACTCTTCAACAAGTATGTTTCTTTTCCCCGTAATTCACTTCAAATTGAATTCACATGACTGCTTGCATCATGATTCCTGATCCCTGATGTGGGTTTGTCCATCCATAAAAGAAAATCTAAATCACAGTTGTCTACTTATTAAGGCTTGTTTGGATGATGTGAGGAGTTAAATGAAGGGAAGGAAAAGATTAGATGGCACTACTTTACTAAAGTGGAAAGGCAAAATTATTTCATGGCTTCACTAACATTTTCAATTCCATGCATAAAACTCTCCACCTTTATCCAATCACAGCCAAAGTAAACTTACTTGGCAAAAAAAGAAATAAAAAGCCAAAGTGAACTTAAACATGAATGGCTTGAATATTAAGTAGGACGGTAGTGAGTCCCATTCTGCATCACATGAGTATCAAATAAGAGAATATCACAAGAGAGGATCTTGATTTTTCCAAAGGAGATGGACAGTTTAGAATGTTTTTTACTTGAACTAAGGGTTTGCTGAAAAGAACAAACGAATTTCTTTTCACTCTTTCTCGACAATTAAAAGTTCAGTTATCCATTCAATCTAAGATTGTGTATTGACTTCCTACATCTCTCTTCGTTTTAATCTTCAGGGAATGGATCTTCCATTAAAATGGCGTAGTTCTTTGGTATTTTTTTTCCCCCTCTTCAATAAGATGCAATCTGCATCAAAGATTATACTTTGGAATCTTTTTGATTTGCCAGCCAGTGCAATACGTTGAAGGTGCCTTTGTTTGTCTTACATGATTTCTGAATTGTAATGTTCCTGTTTCTCAATAAAATACGGTTTTTGAGCTTTTTTTCTGGTTCTCTCATGAACAAGCCAGTCTATAGATTGGTGAAGTGGCTATAAATTTGTGCTCTCCTATGTTGGACCGTAATTGAAAGGTTTTGTGAAAGAATCTGTCATTTCAAACATACCATGTGTTAGTAGTCTGTAACGAGGCAGCCGTGCGAGTACTGAGTTCTTAGAGATTGGCTTGAAAACCTACGACATTAAAGAAAAGAGTTCAAACTTTACTTGATTATCAATTCAGCCGATCATGAGCCAAAGCTCGAGTAAGTTTATCGTACTAAGTTGAGTTGTTCAAACTTGGATTGATAAGGCGAAAGAGTACGATAAATATGTTTGCGCTCGGCTGGAAATCAACCACGTACCATCCAAAATTTCCAGAAAACTTCAAAAAAAAACTGATGTAGGATGTGGAAATATCTTTGGATGATAACCTTATCCAATATATCCACCATACCCAACTCAGGAAACTGCCACCTCGGACAGAGATGGGTGATTGACAATCTTCTTCTGATCCCAACTTCCCACCCCTCAAAATCATACTCATACCAATATACCCCATCCTCCCACTTCAACCCTAATTCAAAATTCACACAAAACAAATCACATCCAATTTTCTATTCCTGCAAAAAAAAGGGGTAACCAAATGGCCTCCACTTCAACTGTTCTGGCCTCAATGCCGCTGTATACAGCAAACCAAAGGCGATTCAAGGCGTTGCCGGTGAGGCCTTCGAAGGCCGTGGCGGTGGCAAGGGGGAAATTCGAAGTTAGGGCTTCGCTGAAAGAGAAAGCGGTGGTGGGCTTAACGGCAGCAGCACTGACGGCATCAATGATGGGACCGGAGGTGGCTGAGGCGGCGGGGTACTCCGGTCTCACGCCGTCGCTGAATAACTTCTTGCTCAGCATTGCGGCAGGGGGAATAGTGCTCGTAGCAATTCTTGGTGCTGTGATTGGGGTTTCCAATTTCGACCCTGTTAAGAGGAGCTGAGTGTGGAAATTGTGTTTTGGGTTATGGTTTATATAGCTTTCTGTTTCCTGATTGGTTACGAAACTGATCTAATGTTTATCTTTCTATAGGCTTCAATTCTGTCAAAAGCATGTGAATCCCCCACTCGCAATCTCAATCTCAATTTCAATTTCAATTTCAATTTCAATTTCATTTCTGTTTCCTCATTCCGCTGCGTGTCAAATAGTGGAGCATAATAAAAGCTATGTTACGGATATAGACAAAAGTGCACAAAATGTGTCTTGAATCATCCGATACAGGTGAGTGTTTCACTGTAGAGTGTAGATATGAGTGAGCTTCATACACAATGGACACGTTGTGGCCAACCCGTGTACCTTGAGAAGTGTCCGTAGCAATGTTGGGGTTATGAGAACGAAAGCTGCAATAACTGAACAACAATGCAACGAACAGATTCTTACATGGACATCCATTTACACATAATCTCCTTAGATGTGTAGGGGTATTCTCAATTGTGAGGAGATTTTCAAATGAATGCGTTTGTACTTTGTAGCAGTTTTCGTGATGGAGTTATCGTAAATGGATCCGGGAGGCGGATTCCGGGTTCAGGAATTAACAGAATTATTTTTCATGAGACCCTGGAGGACACTCCCTGAGGGCGGCATTCGAACCGTCAAATGGATTTTCAAAAGTCCTGATTTCAACTCGGGACTTTGCTGATCCGAGTCGTCTATTGCCGAGATCAACGGCTCGGATACCGTCCTAGAGGACCCCCGGGTCCTCTCACTACTACGTACATACCAGCACATCGCATACTCACCTACCGGAAAACACCACCCACCACATCGCATACTCATCTACCGGAAAATACCACCCACCTTGTAGTACATGCACGAAAGAGCACGTCTATACCAACCAAACGCCTATAAAGATTTGAACTCAATCAATGGCAAATAACTTCAAGCACTTACCCGTCGAACCAACCCTTATGTAGGAGTAGTGGAGTACTATTTTTCTATCTTCCACTCTTTTTTAAGGGATTTACTGAAGGACGTCCCTACTAACATTAAGTCTTAATATGCCATGCCAACCGGAAAAAACTTTAAAAAAGCTGAAGATGAGTTCTAGTGGATAATTTTGGTCACTTTACATCTAAAAGAAAGATTGAGAAACTAATCTTACAAGTCTCAAACTTTGGGCCAACTGGGATATCTAAAGGGATTGGTGGAAGATAGTAAGTAAGGGCAAACTAACTTAAAAACAGCATATATATTATCAAACAAAAAGATGATTCCGATGAACTACTCGATAACTCCCATTAGATATATTAGACAGAATTTAACTAAGCTGATGCTCGGGCCAACGTTCTTATATAGACCCAAAATAGTCTCGAGAAAAAGTAACAGAACTCACAACATTCAAAAAGATGAATAACATCCTCAACAGAATTGAAGGTAACCATTTCGGAAGAACAGCTGCAAATTATGCTTTAAACCATGATGGGCGGCATGGCGGCCTCAACTTCGGCAGTTTGGGTCACTGCTGATCTGAAGTATTCGTCTTCCTCTTTAGGGGTGTGGATTGTGACAACATCCGGAAGTGGTGTTGTTGGACCCTGCTTTCCCTTGGGATCCCAATCAAGCATGATCTTGACCTTTATACCAAGTACACCCTTCAAGAGAACAACAACATCAGTTCTACAAGGATTTCAAATGCAGAGAACTTAAGGGCTTGTTTGGCTCGAGGGTAAGGGAAATATGAAAAGGCAAAGGTAGGAAGATAATTAAGTTAAAGAAGTAATCCAAAAGCAGCTGATATTGGACCACAAATTCGTGATCCCAAAGCAGCTGAGAATCCAGGAGAGCCTCCAGAAAAAGATAACTGCAAGTAATAACCCTGAATCCCCTTTATGGGTTTCACTAAAAGATTGGACACAAACCTGTCTAAGAAGAACATGTCTGACAGCTGAATCAATATATTCATTGACTGGCTGACCAGAAGATATCATGTAACCATCCTTGAATTTCATAGACTTGGCACGCTGTGCCCTGAGCTTCCCGCTGACAATCACCTGTTAATTAACTAATCAGACTCATGTTTTAAAAAAAATATATAGTCACATGAAAAGCCAACAGACTCGGACATAAACATACCTCGCATCCCTTTGCCCCGCTCTCCATAACAAACCTCAGAACACCATAGCATGCCCTGGAATAGGAAAGAGCGACAGAGAATCACTGACAGCATATGACAGGCCAGATAACTGAATCAATAATGGACCATTGTATGAAGGAGAGAAACCATCATCTTTAGCTAATTAGGTACCCTCTCTAATGTTTCTGCTATTGAAAACCAGTATAATTCACAAGAACAATAGCATGGCAGGTCTATGGTTATCTGATGAGACAAAGTTGGTCCACTAACTCCAATTTGCATTTTTAACTGACATAAATAAATAAACACACACACACACACACAAAATTTCCAATCAAAAGCAAATAGCAAACACTTTCTCAAGAAAATGGGTTACAAATCGAGCAGTTGGAGTTAGTTATACTTGATGCGCTTCTATTAGGCAGAGAAGACATACAAAACCTTTATGCGCTTCTACTAGGCAGAGAAGACATACAAAATCAGAACACAAATTTTACTTCTGAGCAATATATAACAAAAAAACAAATTGTGGTAAAGAGCCTAACGGATAATGACCACACCACATTCAATTATGTGTAAATGTCACACAAAAACCTAAATCTATGATTTCATGAAGATAAATCTGCATATGTTAATCCAAATCAAATAGTATTCCGCATAGTGACAATAAGACCAGATGAATAAACACTAACAGGAAATGATCAGATGAATTTATCCTCATTAATACCTCCGAACAGCAAGTCCACCGAGTAACTTGTAGCGGAGAGACTCAGCCTGAGCAACAGCACAAAGCCCCCTGTTGTTGACTTTCTCGGCATACAACTCCACACTGCCTTCTGGAAACTTAAACCGCTTCTGTACAACCGATGTCAGCTCTCTGATCCTCCTCCCCTTTTCACCTAAAACCAATCCAGAAATCAAAGATAAATATCTAAAAGTCTAAAACATAGAAGAAGCCCATCCCCACTCCTTACTCGAAGACATATGGTGAAATGATTAATTCCAAATAAAATGCTCGAAGCTTTTATCATACAATCTCTCACGAAAAATTTCCCAAACCGCCACCCAAATAAACTGGAACCATTTTTTTTATAAAGAATTGATTGAATGGTCTGAATCGTCTGATCCTTACTTTATACCACATTATCAAATCTCTAAAGAAATTTTTTCCCAACTCGCCCCTGTATCCACTGTAACCAATTTTCTAAGAAATACTCAAACGTACTCTATTACAAATTTCCTTATTCAAAACACTGAACTATCTCAACTTCGTCCCAAACACCTCATCCCGTAATTTGGCGATGTTCTCCATTATTTGATACTCCTCATCCCCGCCAAAGAGTGGTGCCCCGACACCACACCACTATCTGTAAGGGACCGCGCCGCACCTAAGAAGGATCAAAGCTAAGGTCTTGAAGAGCATTTTAGCCCCAATAAGAGGCTAAAAGGACTCAACCACGCGCCTTGTCCAACCAAATCTGAGTTTCCACCACTGATCCAACCCCTCGTTGGTGAGGAAATGGATATAGCCCAATTTTAGTCAATTTCCCCGTAAAAACTTCAATTGGATTATACATGCTCTAAACAATCCTCCAAACCTAAATCAACTATATGACGGTTTTCAACGGACAATCAATCGAGAAAAAGCCCAAGAAAATGAAGGGGAATAATCACCGAGAACGTTCTGAGTTCGAGTGGCCCTAATGATGATCTCCGTCCGCATGGGAGTAACCCTGACCTCGACCCCGGAGTATCCATCCTCCGCTAGCTCTCTCATCAACACCTCGTTCAGCTCCGCAAAGAACACTCCATCGGCCACAAACTGCAACGAGATTACAACTCAGCTACACACACAAACACACACATATATATACACATGCGCATACGTATACAAATGGAGATTGAAAAGTGAATACAGAACAGACCTTTCGCTTTTTGCTGATCTGAGTCGCCATTTTCAGCGATTGTTCGAGAGGGGAGAAGTTACCAAAGTGGCTGAATCCAGCGATAAGTTTTGTGGTCTGGAAACCCTAATTTGATAAGGGGTTTTTGGACTGGCACGTGTTTATATGTCATCTAACTGGGCCTAGATGCCCGACCAAAGGCAAAATGGGCCTACAAGTCTGGTCTAAGGATGGGCCAAGACAAAACGATTTGGACTGCAATTTTTCATATGGCTCTTGATAGCCACCAGATGTTTCGTCCCCAACCCACCATTGACCTATCTCTTGGATTTTAATAGGGTGTTTAAAAGACTCATTTTCAACTTTTTATTTTTAATTTTTTGACTTTTTTTATTATAATTACAATGTATTTTCAATCTGGTATAGTGTTATTTTGCAACAGTAGCAATGTCTGACAGATATGTGTATGATATATTTTATAGGTCTTTTTGTTAACCAAAATGAGAAAAGTGAAAAATTAAAACTTAAAAAGCTCCTTGCACTCTAATTTTAGCATATCCTCACTAATGTTAAAAAACCAAAACACATCACGGAGTGCATTTTGCAATTTCCAGCCAAAAATGAAAAGTTGAAAAAGAGGTAGATAAACAGCCCCTAATTATGGGGCATTCAATGTACTTGATGTAAACCGAAAAGAATAGGCTCTACTCGTGGGATGGGATGGGTGAGAAACTATCCGGTAGCCGCCAACTTTTCTCTCTCCTTCAGTGGATTCAAATATCGAATCCTATCTCTTGTTATGGGGGAATTCTATCTATTATTTAGTAGATGTTAAAGCCATCTGTAACAGTGTAGTTATTAAAGCTCTAAATTAGTCGGTCATTAACACAGTTAACTAACATTTAAATTTTTTTTTTTTTGGTCCACAATAGTGTAGCTAAGAGGTAGTTAAAGAGTGTGAGAGGAGGAGAAGAGTTAACTCGGAAGTTAAGTAGCAACAAAAATGGAGAGAGGAAAGAGATAGAGAGTAAGGCCATGTTTGGATGGGGGATATCTCCCCCGTATAATTTTTCACCTCCTCGTAAGAGGAGGGCCCTACCCATATCCCCTTATTGGCAACTTCAATCTCCTCCCCTGATAATATTTCACCCCCTCTATGCATTCCCCCACCGAGGTGCTTCTCCCGAATAATTTTTGGGCTGCCCTCACCCTCCCTAAAAATTATCCAAGTGTAGAAAGGGAGTATTTTGACCAAAACAACCCTTGTTATCCCCCTACTCCACCACTAAATTGAGATTGGGTTTTTTTTTTTTTTGGAAATACAGTCTAAGAAAATTACTAGATTACTTCCAAGTTTAGAGTTAGGAAATCGCACACTATACCGGAAATTGCAACCATGGAAATCGAAGGAAGGAAAAGATTGAAGGCTGCCATCATCAGTTTTCTCTGTAAAGTGTGAAAAATCCATGTTTCTCTCAGCTCTGGCGACCGTTGTCTTGTTCCGACGTACAACATCAAAACCAAAAGCCCAGAATCATTACCATATTTTTTGCATATGAATTTTTTAGAGAGAGAGAGAGAGAGAGGGGAGGGCGGGAGGGAGAGAAAGGAGACGACGGAAGAAAGTTGAGCGGCGAACGATGGGAAATACATCGGTGGGAAATGCAGGAGTAATGGAGTAATAGCACTCCTCTGAGAGCCTTGGGAATAAGAGAAAGGGAAAGTAAATGGGTTTCTCTTGATTGTAACGAAAATTTGGCTTTTATTACCCAAGTGACCCCTTTATTGGTTGATTTTGCACAGATAACCCAAGTAACATTTCACCCACCTCGTTTACTATTGTTATTAACGTTAGTAAATAATTTGTGTACTTTTGTGTATTTACCCAATGCTATAAATGCTACATATATTCATGACATGATTTTTAAATATTTAATTGTGTATTTTTGTACATATAATAGATTTATGAATATATACATATACAATGTTAGCGTAAAATCTAGTGCGGTACTTGGTAAATTTGACAATTCGTTCATTTATTAAACATTGTGTTGGGGTAATAAAGAAAAAAATATTCGATAGGCCAACAAGTAAAAAGAAAAAAAAAACGCATTTTTTAAAAAATTTGGATGATAACCAATCATTCAAATGTATGTATGTATGTATGTATGTATATATATATATATATATATATATATATATATATATATATATATATATATATATATATATATATATATATATATATATATGTTTTAATTAAAATTTAATAAACTTAAATATTTTCAGTGAAATCAATTAAAATAACTTGAAATTGTCCGAAAATTATAAATATAATAAGTCTTATAATTATATATTTAATTTAATACGAAATTTGGTTTCGGATACCACAAGGGCAAAAGATTCATTTGATAGCTTTTCCCATTATCCACCCTCTCTTATTTATAAGTCATCCAAACCAAGTAAAAAGTTATCCCCTTGTTTAATCCCTCATCCAAACCATCTACTTTTTTTATCCCCCTCCATAAACATCACATCAATGTGGGCCAACTCTCCAAAAATAATACCCCCTCTAAAACTTATCCCCCTGGACGGCCCGATTGGATGAGGTTTTAGTGGAGGGCATAAATATGGGGGGTCTTATTTATGCCCGGGCCCACGGCTATGGAATGGTTTGCCAAAAATAAGTGCATGGGTGTTATTTATCACCTGGACTAAATATCACCCCCTACAGGAGTGTTATTTATGGACACCCCAGGAAGTGCCCATATTTATGACCCCCTAATACCCCTGAAAAATGACCATTGTACCCCTTTTAATACCCCCTCCCAATACCCCTCCCAAGACATTGGCATGTGCTGTGTTTTCTTTTTTATTATTTGAAAATGTACTAAAAAATTAGGAGTATTATTTACCCAAAAATAATTTAAAAAATTAATTAGTTTTTATAATAAAACAATTATTTACCCAAAAATCTCATTAGGATACATTCTTTACCCAAAAATCTCGTTAGTTTTTTTACATACTTTTTGGAAACTCCTAAAAGATGATCCGATTCAATAATTTTTATAATAAAAAGTAAACATCTAAATTAATTTTTATAATAAAACAATTAATATAAAAATTAATTACAATTAAATCTTATAGCTTAATTAGTTATTGAGTTTCAATAATAAATTAATTAATTATTAGATTTATCTAATTAAAAAAACACATAACTAATACGAATATTCACACAAGGGCAAAAAAGTCTTTTGACAGCTTTTTACATCATCCACCCAAATTTAATCCCCCTTCTTACAAAATATCCAAACCAAGTACTACTTAATCCCCCCTCCGTAAATGTCACATCACTGTGGGGCCACCCTTCATATGTATTACCTCCTACTATCTTATACCCCCTCCATATTTAATACCCCTAAAACTAATCCGGCATCCAATCGGGCCGTGAAAATAATATCTCATCCAATCGGAGCCTAAAGGAGGAAAATTTGTCTAACACGGCAGAGGAGGAGAAAAAGGAGGAAATGAGAGAGGAGAGGGGGGAAAAGGAGGAGAGAGAGAAGTGGGATGCAGGTTCAAACTATGGGATCCACGGTAGAAAAGAAAAACACTATAGGACCCATTTAACACAAGAACAATGTTATGGGTACACTACTTGTGCATCCCAAATGCACACCGCTCTGATCTGATGTGGCAAATGAGGAGAAGCCCAATGTGGGGCTCACCCAAAAAATTGGTTTCTCCTCATTTGCCCCATTAGGGTGGTGTGCATTTGGGGTACACAAATGGTGTACCCATATCATTTTCCATGATTACACCAACAAAATTACATAAACTACCTAACAACTTTAACTCACATATAATTGGGTCCCATTTTTTACACTTTTAGCAACACAAATTTAACTCAGGTACCATTGCTGGCCTAAGATATAGTTTAAGCAATTAGAATATTTAATATTTTAATATGTTTTTTGCAGATATCAATGTATTTTTATTTAATGTGTATATATATATTTCACTATCTGTTGTTAATGGAGTACTATTTACCTTTTTGGTAATTACCCCATAGTATCCAATGGCAGAAAACCAAGGTGAGAGGTGAGAGCGTTCCAAATCTATTGGAGTATTTATTTTCTTAGGAAAACATGTTCGGTGGGGAGTTTTGCCAAATATTGCTGATTATATGAGAAGTATTTGAGTGTATTTCTGAAGATGGCATGAATATAACTTGGAAGCTTTGCCAATGGCCTACAATCCACTCAAGTAGGGCTGTAAACGAGCCGAATCGAGCCGAGCTTTAGACTATTCAAGTTCTTTCATTAAATTTTTAAACGAACTCAAGCCGAACTCGAACTCAATGAAAATTTGATGAGCCGAGCTCGAGTCGAACTTGCCTAGGTTTGAGTCGAACTCGAACTTGTTCACGAGCCTTAACGAGGAAAAAATATTAGATATTTATGCTCTAATATAAGTCTAGAACTTCAAAAAAAATCTATTTTGTACATAAATAAGTTCATACATGTATAAAATTATAAAAATATATTAGTAAAATTTAAGTTTATAATACTTTTATTGGTTTATACAAGTACAAGTTATAAAATTTTCATCATGTATATGTAAAAGTTTATACATATCCAAGGTTATATAGAAAATTCTTATGAGATATACATATATTCAAAGTTTGCGAGCCTAATCGAGCCAAATATTGTCAAGTTCAAGTTTGGCTCGTTTATTAAATGAGCCTAAAATTGAGGTTCAGGTTCAGTTCGTTTAGTGTCCGAATCGAACTCGAACGAGCCTTTACCGAATCGAGCCTCAAATAGTTCACGAACGGCTCAGTTCATTTACAGCACTACACTCAAGGAAGTAAATTTAGGCAGACGAAGGATCTGAACACGCCGGCAATTGATTGTTCAAATTTGTTTAGAAACTGAACGAGTACATGTTCGAAGTTTTAGATTGGTTTTAAGGTGAGCTATATGAGCCGACCTCAAGTAACTTCGATTTTTTATGCATCATAATTCGAATGAGCTGAGTTATACCTTGTTTAAGCTTAGTAATTTAAAAGGTTAACGAGTTTAGTTTATTTGTCTAACGAATAAACACGAGTAGCTGAGTTCGGATACCAGAGATAGTAACAAGGCCAGAACAGAATATTAGGTACTACAGGCCCATATCATCTATTTCCCAACAGTAAGATTCTGATATAGCTTTAATGGGGCCATGGGTAGTATAGTATACGAAAAAATTACTACTATATACTATATAGATCTTGTCTTCGGATTTTAGGGTTTGCTCTTAGGTTTCAAGTTTGATTCTCCTTCCCAGCAATCTCTTCGGGCCACTGGAAGTTATACCCGATCGTTACCTCCAGCCACTCCAGGGCACCAGAATTTGTCGAGGTGCATACAAGCTGGCTTGGACATTGGGAGTCCCAAATTATTTATCTATTTGGACAAATCAAATGAAAAAAAAAAAAAAAATCTATGAGATTCCTAATTTTCCCCTAGCCTTTTTAATTAATGAGACAAATTTAATTTTACTTGAAGGGCATTCTTTGGAAATTTCAAGTTCAAAAAAATGCACTAGTTATGCTACCTTAATAAGTTGAATTTTCCAAAATGAACAAATAAATTTGGACGGACAAAGGGGCTCTAATTTGTGAAGACGTACCGCTGACATGGTGCTTTGAACTCCGTGTAATACTTTCGCCAAATGCTTGATGAATCTAGTATTGGGGGATCCTGCAACACATAATTTGCGCTGCAAGGTGCATTGCACCAATCCCAACCGTCAAAATGTGTTTTCAATAGTCCGGATTCAAATATACTTTCTTACCGGTCAAAGTGCTTTATTACCAGCAAGAAAGAAAGCTTCAGCAAATCTGAATCACTAATTTTCAAGATGAACGACTGTGATATGCATTGTACGGTACAGCATGGATGATGCACCGCAAGACCTCGGATCCATGAATCCACTGTGGTCCAGTGTTACGTGGGTTTTAAAGTAGTGCAACTCTGCATCCATACATATAGAAATATCATTCCTAAAGTTGAATTTTGCTTTAATTTATTGCCATTGATTATTGTAGATAACATATTCAATATACAGCCAACTACTTCAGAAGTGGGGAAAAGATCGTGACAGGAAACAAAAAAGAAAACCATACTTTTATAATTGGATACCCATTTTCCAGACGAGGATGTGGGTCTGTACAAATATATAGAAATTTCCATTATATGCAGAAGAAGTCAATTTTATTGTCCAATTATCTAGCAAGTTAGGTTTCTTTTATTAACCCAAGTGGTTAGCCTCTAGATCTGAGACTCAAGGTTTGTTCCCTCTTAAGGTATCGGTTTTGCTATCAACTATTTTACTATTTTTGGGCTACCCCGGCTTTGATCGAGCTTCCCGCTAGCGGGAGGTGGTATTAGATCCTACGATTAATCGAGGTGCGTGAAAACAGATCCGAACACATTTATGAGAAGAAAAAAAAAAGAAAAGAGAGTTACTCTGAGTTAGGTTTCTTTTATTAGATTGCAGCAAAATGATTGCAGATGGGGAAACACTTTTTCTCTTCCTTTTGGGACCTCAAGAGCATTAGATTATGAGGATTGCATCTGATGCAATGTTGGACCCCACCACCAACACATGATGCACTCAGGGGGCTAGCTCCTGGAGATTTTTCTTGTACTGATCATGACTCCATGATTCAATCAAATCCTCACAAGGATTTTGTAGTTTCCCTATCCAAAACAAAACAAACAAATCATACATGGTTTTTGCTTATCTCATCATTTGTCTCAATTCTCATTTTGAGTGATGCAGCTTATCTGCAGTTCTAATGTTTTTAAACTGCAGAATCTAGTTTGGAAGTGGGATCCGAGAATCCCACTTCAATTATTAGTTATTCATCTCCTAAGAGCATCTCCACTCCTACACCTAATATTTCACCAAATTTAAATTTGAGTAAAAATCACCAAAAAACCCACTCCACTCCTTCACCAAATTTGCTCAACACCAAATTTACTCAAATTTTTCACCAAATTTGCTCAACACCAAACCTAACATCAAATTATCAACGGCTATATTTGTTCAAAGTAAGTGTACTAGTTGTTCCTTGTTTCCGCAGAAGATGATGAAAAGGAATTTGTGCACTATTTGTTCACTGCAAGTTTTGGAGGTAAAATGAAAAAAAAAAAAAACTGTTTTGACAAAATGGTGGGAAAATTTTGGCGCCAAAATGAAAAATAAAAACTGTTTTTGACAAAATTTTAACTAGAATTTGGTAAAAGAGTGGTTTCCCATTGGAAGAGGTGATATCAAAATCAAGTTTTTGACCAAATTTTTACTCAAATTTGAGTAAAAAAAAACCTAAAAATCACACTCCACTCCTTCACCAAATCCTTCATCAAATTTGGTTTTACTCAAATGTTTCACCAAATTTGCTCATCACCAAATCTAGAACCAAATTTTCAAGGCTCTTTTTTTGAACTTTTATTTACCCTTTTACCATTCAGTGGTATAGATTAAATCTCCACCGTACAATTTGAGTAAGGGTTGGAAGGAGTTATATCAAATTAAATTTTTACTCAAATTTAAGTAAAAAATTTGGGTAAAGAGTGGAGATGCTCTAAAGATGAATTTATTGCACGACTGTCCAAGATGCAGATGAATGTAGTGAGTGCCGAGTGGAACATGGTGTCCTTTCTACATGTACTCTTTGTCACAACAATAAGGTCATAAAGGAATTTGTGTTTTCCAACAATTTTGATACTCGTTTTACTTGTACAATTTGGTACTTTATTTCAACACCTCCTTTTTTTTTTCTTTTTTTCTTTTTAAATCCTTAATTTTTTTTCCCTTATACATGTAAAAAAGAGCATTATCCTTAAAATTGTTCAAATTTTTACGCATAAATTGTGGGAACAAATTTTTGAAGCTACATCACAAAAGTGATTTCCAATATTATCCTTATAAAAAATTATATTTCACAATTGTTTTCACTATAACATTAATTAACCGTTAGGACAAAAGAGTAAAATAACTTGAACTCAACCACCCACAAAAAATAAACTACCCACCCCATACAAAAAAAAACTACCCCACTTCCCCTCTCCCTCTCCATAGATTTACACTTGCACACACAGAGCATGTGTCTCGGCCTCTATTATTATAAATTCACGTGCATTATGATAAGAAAAAATGAGTACAATAGGCCAAAAAAAAAAGGCTAGTGTGAAAATTAATGTTTTTTTATTAGAATTTCTTTTCCTTCTTTGCAAATTAGTGTTTTCAAAAGCACTTAAGGGTAACACATTCCTGTGTGGATCTACATTAAATGTTGGTAATTGAGTTACTATTAAACATTTTGGTTAAGACAATCCGAAAGTACCAAACCATTTCTCTTCAGTACTTAATTCTTTTGTGCTAGATGATCAACCTGGATATTATAACGGACAAGGAATATCTTATGCAACATATCATCGGCAGGAAACCCAACTTAATTAAATAAATAGCCCTCAATAGATCATTGAATTACCAACATACCCATAGATATGCATGCTACAAGATCTCTCTCTATCTCAACCAAATGATTCTTATTAAGATTTTATTGTCTTTTGTTAGCTGAACAGTTATAAATTAACAAAGGAGTAGAAATTAATAAACAAATTGCAAGAAAATTAAGGTCATCTATGGGGAAAAGGGAATCACACCATAAACATTATCGATCATTATAAAAAAAAAAACTACTATAATTATTCTTTTTATTTTATTGCAATTAAATTAAAAATGCAAGAAAAATCAAATGTCTAGTTGCTTAGACATACAAACCTATGTATTTATTGTTATTGATATCATAATATAGACCGATTAGGACAACCACATAAATACTTTCAAACGGTAGTACTACAGCACTGAATTTAACCTCTCTACGAATCCGAGAGTGCCACCGCTGCATTCATTTTAGCCTTTCTTCTCTTTTCAAAGTCTATCTGAAAGAGAGAATCCAATAAAGTTCGTGAATATCTGGAGTTCCTTGCTGAAAACTTATTGGTTAGGAGATATATATGGGGCCTATGCTGCATAAGTTTAGGAACACAGAACACTTGTATTGAAAGGTTTTTCCAAATCTATGCAATTTTCCTTTTTTGATCACCATTATCATCTTATAATATAATAATAGGTTATTCTAATAATGGGCATGGATTAATATAGTAAAAAACAAAAGAAATTGGATCCAACTAAGAAGAGTGTGGGTACGTACCTCTTTATGGTCCAATTATTGAATAGGGTGTGAGGCTCAAACTAGACTTGGGCTTCTTTTCCAACCTGTTTGCTGGAACTGCAAGGAACAAAACGAAAGGAAAGGAGGAGGAGGAAAAAAGCAGATTCCCACTTCACATGTAATGTTTTGATACCATATAGCTAGTTTTTGTCTTGGCTTGAGTACTATGGGGACCAATCTAATCTGATCTTCTAGCCCCTTAATGATTACCTTAACCAAGGGCACAAGATTAAATTATTTTTAAAAAGACCATGGTTGATAGATTAGACCAATAAACAAGGAAAGAGATAATCTCATAAGTAATTCGTAAGTGGTGGCTAGCTCATGTAGTAGAGCTCTTGGATGCCTCACACTCGGGATCGAGTCTTATTTCCTCCTCCCAATGTAATAGATTAGAAATGACAAATGACAAAAAAAGATAAGTAGTTCCACCCTGGTCACTTGAGAGTTTGTCCGGTCGTTAACTTCAGGTCCTCGAAATTAGTTGAGATGCGCACAAATTGACACAGACATCTAGTTATAAAATAAATAAATAAAAAGTAATTCCACCTTGCAAATATGAAGGGATCAATAATATTATGCTTTTAATGTTATATATCATATGTTTTGTGCGATGGGTTAACTAACAAATATGTAATCACTTAATTATATCACTACTTGCGTGAATTTTAGCATCAAAAAATGCAGTCAATTCCCGTGGATTATAAATAGAATTTTATGTCTGCTTCAACAAATCAAATTGTAGAACTTGTGACAGTCTTGTACAGTTGTTATAGTTTAATTCGATATAGTTCAGTCTCATGGACTTGAAATCTTCCTACTCTATGATTCTTTAGATGATCGACTTGGAATTCATAGTTCCATCATAGATATCGATCCACTGAAAATTTGGAATTTTGAGATTTTCCATACATCATATGACTTGATACCAAGTGAAATGAGTGCGTAATCTTATGAGACGCGTAATTCCACTACCCAAATATTAATGAATTATATATCTTTCGCCGTTAGAGATTATTAAACGTTTATTTTGAGGATGTATTACCCAAAATGACATAATCAAATCTTTCATCATATCAATAGTTACATTTCAACAACAAAAATGCAGTCAGGCCCCCCATGAATTTGGAATTGAATATTATGTCTATTTCTTACCCAAAGCAAACAAAACAAACATTCTTGTACAGCTGGTACAATATCAGGTGAGCAATGCTATGCATTCAGAAAATTACCCCGAAAGTAAAAATTAGTGGTTCAGATTCATTTGAGTGTTTATCTGAACCACTGATTTCACTTTCGGGATAATTTTCGGAGTAAAATTTCTAGGTACTTAGCATTTTCATATCAGATTCGTTCAAGTAGTGCAGGACTTGGGATTCATAGTTCATTCATAGATGTCGATCTATTGGAGTTAGGAATTTTTGGATTTTTCATATCATAACCCAAATGAAAGTATGAGATACAAGCAAGCAACAATATTCATATCCATACAAGAAGAAGTCACAAAGGTGGGCCTCTCTCCTAATATCATAAAACTATGATGCCATTTACAGGGTCCACCAACAAAGGCACCTGTTCAATCAAACAAGTGAGAATGATAAAGTTGACAAATATTTACCAACACAGAAATCGATCACAGGGTTAGCTACAGAATTGACAGCAGAAAATAAATTGATGGACAAGATTTCAGAAGATTTGTTAATGAAGTTCACATCAAAAAATCTCGACCGTCGATACATTTAATGCGATATATTTGATTCTCTTGGGATATCGTTTTCTGTAGTCCTTGACTTACCGTAAAGTTGAAGCCAAACATAAAAGAAAAATGATTTTTGATAACTGAGGATATTTATATTCAAGTTAGCTTACACATAACTTCACTAATCTTTGGCACCCACTATAAAAAAAAAAGAATCGGGGTTTACTAAAGGGTCATAGTTCGCAATTTGAGCCGTTCAGAAATGCTTTTGACGATCTAAATTTGCTAAACTATCTTACGTGATGTTGTTCAAATCTGGACAACTGATTATAGAGATGGACGATTCGAATGTGCACTACAACTCTGAAGTGTACCCTAAGGATTCCGGGTCCAAAACAAAAAAAAAAGGACTTATAATGAAAAAAGAAACTACTCCAAAGAGAGGGGGATAAAGCATGAAAACAAAGAGAAAGAACCTAGGTACAAGGGGATAAGCATGGAGTTCAGTTCAATCCCAAACAAAAAAAGCCCTGGGCCCCTTTGTCTTGTTGTTGGGGGGTCGCTGTTTACTTATATGTCTTTTGTTTGGAACTCTAGTGCTCTGTTTTGAACTACCCAAAGCTACTTTTTATTCCTCAATAGATTTCTTTATTTATTTCAGCCTATCAATATCATCTAAGATTGTCATTGGTTGGAACAAACAAAATGATTAAAAAATGGTCAAAAGCCCATCATCTCTCTTATCTGAGATTCTGTTCCTGTGGTGGTGTGTGATTGGGAACCAAAAAGATTATCTAAAAAGCTGCTTTTCCCCTCCCTCTATTGTTTCAGAGCATCTTTCAGAGGGAAATTTTTTTTTTAACAGTTGTTTCCAATCAAAGTGAAAGAAAACAAGGGATTGGAATTCATAGGAGAGAACTGAAAACAGTATCTGCCACCTTCTCATTTCTGTTACCAGCTAAGGCCTACAGTGAAAGAAAATGGCTTAGCCCCGAGGCGTATTCCAGTTGGTTAGTAAGTTTATTCTCCGCACAAGATTTGATTTTCGGTGTCAGATTGGAAAAAAAAAAGTTATTCTTGTAAATTATGTAATCCTGGTGAGGTTTGGATTGATTGAGTGCGCGTAAGTTGGATCAGACAGCGGTCGAAACAAAAAGAAAGAGGGCTTTGGCTTGGCCTGAGGGTGAAAAGGAGGAAAGAATAGATTTCCCACCCAAAGAAGATGAAGAAACTCCGGAGGAAAGAGTGATGGAGAAAATCCCCCATAAAGGCAACATCTGATAATTGCCTTTTAAGAAACTGAAAAAGTGAAATGAAGATAACAGCTCACAAATCACTTTCTAACAGAAAAAAGAAACTTTAAGGGAATAATCATGCAAAATACCAGTACTATCTCATGTCACTTAAAACTTGAACAAGTGCATCAGATTTCATATCATATTTAGTAATTCTAATGTACCTTAGATTATGTGCAAAATGATCAATTACTCTTTGTAAGCACGATTTCACATCTTAGAACTTACAAGAAATACGAGTGTTACAGAGTGTCTCTCCGTCATTGATAAAAAGTCTTTCAGTTGTACATGACACTTAAACACGCACCCACAACCGGTGCAACAGGAATGAACAATGGTCGTTCATGTAAACAATAAACAGCCACATTCCAAGACAAGAACAAAATGGCAAAAGATTGTATGGCACAAGATAGGTTGATTTCCATTAGATCCACTGACCAGAGCTACACAGATTTGCAATATAAGAGAGAGAGAGAGAGAGAGAGATGGAACAATTATTTGCCTCAGAAGCACCAAAGACAGGTGACTAATACAGCAAGAGTTACATAAGCTCTAACATTGTTCAACTACCACAATATGCAAAAGAATTAGAACACATAATTTGGGGTTATGTGACCTTTTATTTTTACCCAGGCCTATTCCTCTTGTGTCCAGCTTTCCCATCTGATTTCAGACCACTTGAGTCCCCTTCAGAGGAATTATCCATGGATTTGGTGAAGGAAGTAGAGAGATCAGAGTAGAGGTCAACCACTCTCCTGATGTTGTTGTTGAGCTCTCTAATTAGACCCACATTCCTGCTGAGATTGTCCGGGATTTTCGACTCGTGGTTTTGGTTGATCTCATTGATTAATAGCCTGTTTTGATCCAAAATGTGCTGAACTTGAACAAAGCTCTTCTGAAATGTCTGTAACACCTTCCCATCTAACTGTGTGCCATTTCCAAATCCAGAAAATGGGTCCCCATCCATTTTTTGGTAAATTTTCACTAGAAATTTTGAATCAAAATCAAAACCAGTCCTACACAAAAACAAGAAGATGGGTCATGTGGAGAAAAAAGAAAACACAAAAACAAAACAGACAGCCCTTTAGAAAATCTTGAATTAAATAGAAAAAAAAAACCATAATTATGGATTGTCATCTGTACTTTGTTTTTTATTAACAAAAAGCCCAGACAGGATATGATATGCTTTGAAATTGTTTAAACCAGTAAGAGACAAGGTCTGATCTAGAAAATCATGACATTCATTGGGTTCTTCTTTTTCACAGAGGGGATCAACTAGGGAAAAAAGAAGAAGAATGAATTTACAATAATTGAAATTATTATTGTTGCTATCATTATTAGTATTATTCTTGTTATTGTTAAATGGAGCATGGCATGATGAGATGTTAAAAAGCAGATCCCATTTCTATAAAAAGGAACCTTTGTGAATTTGTACTCACAGAAATACCCACCTAAAGGCCTAAAAAGCTCAGAGCTTCAAAAGAAGTATCTCAAGACCCATCCCTAAAAAAACAGTCAATGATGCAGAGGAGAGAGCACTTGGCCTTACTATCAAGGCACCATTCTTACACACAGGACAAATATATATATATATATATATATATATATATATATATATATATATATATATATATATATATATATATGTATCAATAAATAACATTACTAGAAAACCCATTTCGAATTAAAATGGGTTTTTAGTAAGATAAAAATAAAAAATCAAAATGGGTTTTACTTTTTCTTTTTATATTTCTGATAACAACCCCCAACCAAAGCCCTCCGTTGGAAAAATGGGTTTTCCTCGAAATCAAGAAAAACAGAAGCCAAGGACGAAATTGGGAATTCGAATGTTGAAGCCGTACTTTAGCAGGAGAATGAATTTCTGAAATACGGGGAAAGATTAAGGCAATAAACCTGCGTAATTTTAGAGCACTAAAATGGCTAAAAAAAATAGAAATCAAAAAATTCGACTTGCCCATGAAGATTTAGCCACACACACCCAAAATATATATATATTAATTACGTATTTAAAACAGTAGAGAGATTTTGGAAAAGATTAACAAAACTATCCCGACTGAGACTCCAAGAACTGAAGATATTATTTATCTCGTGAAGTCATCACTATAAATATAGATATAAATATATATATATATATATAGATATATGATTGTGTAGATTATGATGTATGTATGTTGTCGTATCGTACCTTAAAAATCTGGGAACATCAGTGAGAGAAGAAGACAGAGATTGTTGAAAGAAGAAGACGAGGGGATTTGGGAGGAACAGTGAGGAAAAATCGCTGCGATTGAATCGAATCTGTGGAAGAGAGACCCCTCTCTCTGAATTCTTGAATTGTAGAGAGAGAGAGAGAGAGAGAGAGAGAGAGAGAATATGTAGATTTGACAGTCACGCTCCCGACCCACCTCCCTGTCTAAATATATTTTCTCTCTCCTCTCATTTTCCACCTGGTATTTCTCATTTTATTCTAGTAGAGTAGTAGTACATCTTTTTCTGTTTCCTTTATCCAATCACTGGATTCTGCTGCCTTTATTTTACCCTGCTTCAAGGTTTCGCATTTGGTTTTTTTTTTTTTTTTTGGATCATAGGATTTTCTCGACGAGTGGAATATAAAAAGTATAAAAAGACGTCTTGTGTTAATTTTTTGAGAATATACAAGAATAATCCTGTAGATAGATTTTTTTGATTATTTTTGTTCTGTTTTTGAAAGGAAAATAGCTTTGAACGTAATTTTTAACTCTTCCGATTCGATTCGTCTGGACAAATTAATAATTCACAAAAAATAATTTAAAAAATAACAAGTGGGAATAAAATTGAATAAAGACAAAAAAAATGATCAAAAGGCTTACAAGCCAAACAACTGAGGAAACAGGGGCCTTGTAGTGCCTCTTCCACACTACAAGAGTGTGTGCCAATATCAACTGTCCAAAAGTATTTCAATGGTCCAAATTTAAATAGAACTCTTCCATGAAAGAGTGGAAGAGTTTTATTTAAATCTAGACCATTGATTATTGAGATAGACGGCTAAGATGAGGGTCATACCCCTGTAGCGCGGAAGGAGCGCTAAGGAACCCAAACCCAACAACTGATTACTCACTTGCAATAAAATAATCAACATAAAATAATGCCAAATAAAACCCAAAAGGGTATGGTCAAGTGGTTATAAGAAAGTAATAAATGCATTCCCATGAGATCACATGTTTCATTCTCATAGAGGTCAAATATTCCCAACTTTGGGGTCACTGGAGGTTTGTCTGATTGTTATTTCAGAGCTCCGAATACAATAACCTACAACAAATCAACCCAAAAACCTACAAGAATCCGGGGGGGGGGGGGGGGGGGGGGGGGGTGGAACAAAACAAAGAAAACAGGGGAAAAAAAACCCAAAAAGTATAAGGAAGAAACTCGCCAGAGCCTACACTGGATTTGGCATGCCACTGCCATTGATAATGGAAGACCGGATCTGGCGAGTAAGAGAGGAGCTCGATCGCCATGCAAGGAGGAGAGGTGCTCGATCGCCATGGAGGAGAGGAGCTCGATCGCCATGCAAGTAGGAGAGGAGGAGGAGGAGAGGGGCTCAAAAAAATTGATTTTCAGCCGCCCATGCAAGGAGGAGAGGAGCTTGATCGCCACAGGGAGTCGCCGGAAACCAAGAGGGGGAAATAAAAGAGTAGAGGAGTGGAGGAAGAAGGTGGAAGGGGGTGGTGGGGGAGGGGGAGTGCGGCGGCAGCTAGGAACACCTAAGGAGAGCCTCCTTCTGCCGCCTCTTCTATCGCTGGCGTGCTCTCTCTCTTTAACTCCCCCCCCCCCCCCCCCCCCCCCCCCCCCCCCCGATCGGGCATCTCACTCGAGAGCCTCAAGAGTCAATGACGTGCGTGTTTAATTAAACAAATTATACACAATTAAGGCCTCATTTCGCTTAATTTATTTGTGTGACTTTTTGTACTTTTTGCACTCTTTGGATTTTGTTTTCATTCAAGTTTTGAATTTTATACCTTTTCAATTCCTCTTATTAAGACGATTTAAGGAACTTAAAAAGTTTGACTAAAAACTAACAAATACGATTTTTATTAATAAAGGCAAGAAATCAAAAAGTACAACAAGTTAAGAAGAACCATGCCTAACTATTCAAAATTCGCTCACATGCGTTATGTGGGCTCCACATGTATAGACACGTGCAACATATTTAGGGTGTGATGCTTATAAAATATACAAATAAGATATTTCTGAATCAAGATTACAACATATGACACAAAATGGGACCTATTACGCTTGTATTCGATGATCTAAATTGTTTATTACGTTTCTGTCTTAATTTACGTCATCAATTGGAAATTTTTTTGATTGATAGGACATTAATATCCACTCGAAAGGCCAATATTTATCTTAAGTGTAACGGAGGTCATTCATTACTACTATCAAAATTTGTGATTTGACCAGGATTTTTACGAATATATATATATATATATAGAGAGAGAGAGAGAGTAAACTTCCGGTCCAAACTCCCGCAACTTCTTAACGTCCGGACCTCCACTTTTCGGACTAAATTTTGATGATCTGAACCGTTAGATGTGTTTAAAACGTGTTTTTAAGGTCTAACGCGAGGAGTTGGCAAAAAAAAAATACCCGGAAGGGCTTGATCGGAGCAGTTTTTCATAAAAATGCTATATGTGCATTTTTATGAAAAACTGCTTCGATCAAGCCCTTCCGAGTATTTTTTTTTGCCAACTCCTCGCGTTAGACCTTAAAAACACGTTTTAATCGGAGCAGTTTTTCATAAAAATGCACATATAGCATTTTTATGAAAAACTGCTCCGATCAAGCCCTTCCGGGGTTTTTTTTTTTTTGCCAACTCGTCACGTTAGACCTTAAAAACACGTTTTAAACACATCTAACGGTTCGGATTGTCGAAATTTGGTCCGGAAAGTGAGGTCCGAACGGTAGGTCCGGATTTAGTGGTTTGGATAGGAAGCTCACTGATATAGAGTTATATATATATATATATATATATATATATATATATATATATATATATATATATATATATATACGTGTGTGTGTGTGTGTGTGTGTGTGTGTGTGTGATTTAAAAAAATATCCACTCCACTCGAATGACCAATATTTATCTTAAGAGTAATGGAGGTCGTTCATTACTACTAAAAAAAATATGTGATTTGAACAGGATTTTACAAATATTCCATCTATCTAATTTTTTGTATGACTGAATTACACGTAGAGATTTGAAATGAACTATTTTGGCTCATTAAATAGGACCTGTGGTATGGGGATCGTTTATCATGATTTTTACTGAGTGCAACATCTGTTTTCCATTCTTTCTGTGTTTCTTTTTCTTTTCTTTTTTTACTGTAAACAAAATGAAGTTTATAGAAAAGTTGGAGTCGTAAAACTTTTTCCCTATTAAAAAATAGTAGTAGTAAATTTCGAACGAGACCAAAAAAGGGCTTACTGTGGATACGAAACGTCAAATACATGGGAGATTGTGTCCAATTATAATCATTTACGTACTTTATTACGTATTTAATGAGGCGTTTGGTAACGTTTTTTTTTTTGTTTCTAAAATACTAAAAGTATAATTATGTTTATTGTTTATGAAACAAAAACAAAAAAAGCATGTTTGGTAATAAAAATTTAAACGACCCTACTTTAAAAATAAGGCAAATCAGCTTTTTTGTGTTTTGAAAATTTTCAGAAATTACCAAACACGTTTTGTTTTTAGTTTTTTTAAAAAAAATTGAACACAAAAACAAAAAACAGGAAACGAAAACATTACCGAATGCCCCCTAAGAAAATAATAGAGAAATATTCGTCATGGAAGATGATATAATTGGTATAATGGTCAAGGCATGAGATTTAAGAATTTGCTCGCTCCTATGGTTTCAAATCTAAAACTTCTCTGTTGCTATCAACTATTTTTGGGTCAGTTCATATGGAGCTTTGCTCTGAATTTAATTGGACTTCTACAAGTAGGTGGTAGGATTGAACTATCAGAATTAGTCGAGGTGTGCATAAGCTACCCGGATATCTAAGTTATAGGGAAAAAAAAAACATGTGTTGTATACCATCGTACGACATTTAATATTTTTTATATTATGATTCGGTTGGTCACCATAGGAGTTATGCCTTTAAAAAATGAAACAAAATGTCGTTATCACGATAATTTTGTGTGACCAACTATTTTTGGAGGTTTTATATTTGGTGTAGCTAACCAAGTTCATTTAAAAGGGGTTTATCTACATACAATTTTCAGTGTCCCCCTCCAATCAAAGCTATTCAAGCCGCAAAAGTTGAAAATTCATAGTTCTACTTTTTGAATGTGCTTTATTTGTTCGTATTACTAATGTGTTTCCAATTTTTTTCCAACCACATTTAATTTCTATAATTATGTCCCCCTTAACTAGAGTTTTTTTTTAAACGAATGGCTGGGCTAACTTTCATTCAACTCGACTTGTTTTAAGCCCTTAAAGTTGACGAAACCCGACAAACCCTCCTGCGACCTTAAAGTTCAAAGTTTTTGGCCTCCGTTAGTTTCGAAAATGCGGCGTTGATGAGAACAAATACTTATTGCATTTTCATGTCTACTTGGCCAAACCTGGGGGTTATATTATTAACTCGAGTCTACTTTTAAGTTTTGAACTTAACCCTGTAACTCAACCTTCTTAGGAATCTTAGCTTTATTTAATTATATCTTGCCAACAAGGACTTTAATTAAAAGAATGTTGCGAACATGCTAATCCAACCAAATTATTATTTTTTCCTTCGTTTTATTTTTTAAAACCAGTCAAGCACTAAATGCATTCATTCGATGACAATTAGGCACGGTTCCAAATGGATGAACCTTAAGGAGGGTTAAATTAAATAAAATTCCGGATCATCATGACTGGAGTATATATTGATTTGGTTCCCCAGGTCCCGTTTGGGAGCCTATTGATTTTTGTATTTGTATTTTGGATTGTGAATTGTAGTTTTTTGGACTATGTCAGAATAGTTTTGGTAATTCATATGAACATTTGAGAGATATATTCTGAATAGATTTTGCAACAAATTAGTATTTGGAGTAACGCTCAAAATAGATTATAATGACCTCTTCTTTTCTTTTTTTTTACCTAAAATACAAAATGAGAATGTAAAAGTAACTCCATAACTGATTATCAAATTGTGCATCTATTGTATAGTTAAAATGAGAATGCAAAAGTACCTTCGTGACTGATTATCAAATTGTGCATCTATTGTATTGTTTTGAGAATGTATTATGAGAAAATTGCACTGTTTAAGAATCTGCCAAAACACCCAAAAAGTAAAAATCTAAAAATGCAAAATGTGATAATCTTGCTGCCAAACGGGTTCTTACTTTTAATTGAGAATCATACATTCTTTGTGGAATTTGAGCCATTCGATAGTACTAGTATACCTTTGAACCTTCAAATAGAGAATTAACTAGTGATTTTTACAAATTGACTCGTCTTTTTTTTTTTTTTTATCATTTTATTTGTTGAACACATTAAGGGTCTCATTTATTTAGATTTGTCTTGGACCCCAAAATGTCAAGGCCAGCTATACAAACCCCGACACTTGAATTGTGTTAGTGGTAATGGTGCTCTTGGAGTCTTGGTATTCCTTTCTCCCCTAAAATTCTTTGTCATCCAAACACTGCCTTAAGTAATCTCAAAAACTTAATTAACCTTAATCTTCCATCATAAGAGGGTGTGGAGAGATTTTAATTTAACAATTAGGAGAAAGTCAACTCCCAATAAACAATTACAGACAACGTACAGCTGCAGATTTGGAATTTTCAAATCCAAAACCTTTGTGATGAATATTGGATTCATTTCTCTGTACCCAATATGATACACACACAATCAATCAATGAATGACATCGATCGTTGCATGTATAACAACCTCATCAAGGTGTAATTAATATTAGGGTGAGTTGTTGTTGTCAGCATCACAGTTACCACCAGCTCTTTGTTGCAACCAATATTTGCAGTTGCAGTTTATTCACAAGTTAGGATGTGCTTCTCTTTAATGGAGAAAAAAGTTTACTAACAGCATCTCCAACCTAATAGTACTCAATTTGAGAGTTTCAAAATAAAGTAATTCTAGAGAAAATTACAATTTATGTTCACTACGACCACAAGTTCTCTAATTTTGTCTCGGAACGGGGATGGTGCTGTTCCTTCAGGGTCAGCATTGTTGCTGAGCGATCACGGCCATCCGTGATCTGTCATGGACGGCTTAGATTTGTTCGACAGCGAACGGTTCAGATTTGTATAGACAATATGTGATCTGAGCCCTTCATGGCCGACTATGGACGGTCGCGATCGACCAGCACCCTTGTGTGCCCAAAGGTACAACACCAACCCGGCCCGTGTCCTTTTGTCTCTAAAATCACTTTATGAATAATAGACCTTGTTTTGACGCTCTCATAGGGATATGATTGGCATAAAAACTATTAGCAAGAGCTCACGAGGACAAAAATATCATTTAAAAAGGTGAATAGTGTTACAGAGATCATTCTTTATATTTTCTCTCTCCCTTTAAATATGGAGGATCAAAATCACATATTCTCCGTTCTCAAATAGAGGGTTAAGAGTCTTAAGACTATGGGTTGTAGATGTTAATACTCTCAAAGAGAGTTTTACAAAAAAAAAAAAATGCAAGAAAGAGCAAAATACACAATGTGGCGCCTATTGTCCTTTTTTCATGAAAAAAATGTACAGTGGCAGGTGCAAAATACATTTTTTCTACTGGCTTAAAGAAGGAGCAAAGCATTAAAAGGGAAAAATTGTAAGATGTTTTTGGGCCACCGACATGTGGCGCCTCATGCCCTTTTTTCCATCACAATATTTGGGGTGAGGCTTAGGACAAGTGTGTAGGCCCTCTTTAAATGTGCGGTGAAAAATGGATTGAGAGTACTGAATAATCACTCGTTAAAAATATGGTCGATTCCTAATGTAGACAAAAGTGAAAATTGTTTTCTCTAAATGATATTTTTATGATGTATCTAAAAAGAATGATTTTTGAGATAATACCGAAAATATCGCACTGGAAAGTCAACCTAAAACCTAACAAGAGGGGCAGTGTTGGTAATTTTTTAATCTCGGATCTTGGTTTTGGCTGAAAACGAAATTATAATGTTTTATGTAATTTTAAAAACATTGTTTTATAGAACTACTCGAGATTCATCAAACAAGATCCATATTAAACATATAATTATTTACTAATTTAAAAATATCACTAATTTTTTCTCCAATTATAATAGGAAGAGTGATAAGCAAATTCGGACGGACGGAAAGTACTAGAATATGTGGTACAACGTTAAAATCTTGTCGAAACAACAGCGACCAGTAAACGGAGGACGCGTGTTGAGTGAGGCTCGGGAGATCTATAGGATCGGTTACGAGGCTGCAAGATTCCCGAGGGAAGGAGTGATTTGGCTGGAAAAGTGGGGACCAACACACAAATGCCTCATGTGGACACGCTACCCAACGCCGATGTTATGCACCCGACGTAGTAGCCTACCCATCAATGCTATTCTGTTCGTCCGCATTTGTTAGTCAATTTTCAAAATTTGTGTAATTTTTTATTTTTATATCTTTTAATTTATTACGATTTTCATAATAGTTCGATGTTGCATATTTTTTTAAATCCATATTAAAAGATATAAGTAATAAAAAATTGCCCGCATATCGAAAATAAACCAACAAATGCGAACAAAGGGAGTAGGAACACAAGTCTAAACACAATCACTCACATACACGTGGGTCCTGCACAGATTTATTACGCGAGGCCTATGTGTATATGAGAGGTTGTGTTCGAGATTGTGTCAGATAGTTGTGTTTCTGGCATGTCCGCTACCTACCTACCTAATGAGTGTGGGGCCCACATGTACGGGAGGGGCTGTTCGGAATTTGTGTCCGGATCGTTGTGTTCCTACTCCCTCCGTCCTCAGCCTTCCTACCTACTCTTGCTACTGCTGCCGAAGACAGTTTTACTTTTATACCCCCCTAATTTTGATATTTTCAGTCAGCCCTCTTTAATTTTGTTGGCATGTGATTCTTACCCTCTCTTCTCCTCCAAGATGTAGATTGATGCTGCAAGTGGAGTGGAGTGCAGTCGGTGCTTCCCTTATACTCTCATGCACATGGACAGGGTTCGATTCCTGTAAGCACCCATCCCCCTCCCCAAATCTCCTAGGATAGAGTAGATTAGGATTAACGAATGACAAAAAAAAAAATGTAGATTGATGCTCGCAACTCGCAAGTATATATACATAAATATCCATATACAAAACTAAATTATTAACATAATTAATAATAAAACAATAATAAGGTATGAGTGGATTGCAAAAACGTTGAAATAAATAATTTAATATTTTATTTTTCATTTATTTTATTGTGAGACGACATAATTATATCTAGATTAATTAATCAGGATGAAAATGAAAATCCACAATGTTCTATCATTGAAATTTTTGTAATATTAAAGGTTTTACTTCCCCAACATTTCAACTGGTCGAGAAAATACTTTTTATTGTAACGTAAAATAGTCTTAAAATATTTTTGAAAAAATGTGGGATTAAATCTTATTTTGCGAGGCAGTAGAAATATGACCGGGCAAAAGCGACTACATATAGTTAACTATTCACTATGCATTTTTCTAACATATACAGTATCATTCTGTAACTTGATACATAAAAATATATATAAAGAAATGTGCCTATTATGTGAACTTATTTACTTAAAATTAAGACACCACCTGTTACCTCCAGTGTTCTGGAATTAGTCGAGGTGTGCAAACTGGTTCGGACATCTGGTTATAAAAAAAAAAAGAAAAAAGACGAGACCTCACTTCTTAAATTTTCGCTAGTCAAGTGATCATTCAACCAAATTTAGTGCGACTTTGTGTAAGGGGGTCTGGCCCAAATTTAGCCCACTTCAAAAGCAGATCTAAACCCAACTGTTTTTTCTAATCAGCCTGTCGTCCCAATCTAGCCCACTTAAGAAGCGGAACGGATTAATATACAGCATTTGCATATGCTGGTGTGTCAATTCGAATTATATAATCAAATTATCCAGCATTAATCATTTGTAGCTCAAACTCTTCACAAAACATAGGGAGGACAATGCTGTGAAATAAACTTGAACTAACATTAACCCGTGCTATGCATTGCAATTGAAAGGAAAAAATAGAACACATTTTGATTTCAAGAACGTTAACACAATATGCTTAAATTGGCAATTGATAGGGTCTTTTCAAAATTTTAAGTTAATCTTATAGTGTGGACCAATTAATTGGATTTTAGATAGTTAAAACATAAATCATTTATGATAATTGTATTAAAGAAAATTTATGGTATGCCACTTGTTGCACTCACGAGGCTTCTCACAAAAACACCTTACAATACTGTATAGTATAGGTTACATAACACACTTTCTTTGAATTGTCTTAATTATGTGCTTGTACCAGTCTAAAAAAAATATTTTTTCTTTGTTTTATGACGGTGTCCACAAGTTTGACGTTATTTATTCTCAAAAACTAGTTTTCTGATATAACACACGTACCATAGTTAAGGTTGATAAAAGAATTAAACTACTCAAGTTTGAGCTCGTATTGTTCGTTAAAAGCTTGTTGAACATCAGTTTGTTGCATGGATAACCAAAACTTCAATTTATAGTTTTTTTTTTCTTCTGCAACTCACTAAGCTCTCTGACCAAACTCGAACGAGTTGTTAATTAACTCGTTCGATTAACAATGCACAAAATATTGAATCTAACTCAACATCTGTTCGTGATCAACTCAAGTAAAAATCGTTTGAGATCGACTCGTCTCATAAGCAATCTACGCTCAAATTATCAACCACTTTTGATTTGTTGGGCTAGTTTCTAAGCATAATAGGTTGCTTCAATTAGCTTGCACCAATTTTTGGCATTGTGAGCATAGAAACAAACCCAAAACAGGCTTGGCCTAAGCCCATTCCCCACACAAAAACCACTCAACACTCACTGAAACCTTTCACTGTCAAACCACACACCACCACCATGATATCAAAGCTGTGTAGACTCTGCACAATGCAAGCGCGCACCCACTTCTTATCTCCTCCACCACTCTCTCTCTCCTCCCTCTCTCACCTCCCCCTCCGCCGCCTCTCCAAACCCCACTTCACCTCCCCACTCAAAATGTCCACCACCACCGCCACCACCACCACGCCGCAACAGATCATCGAACACATCGTCCTCTTCAAAGTCAAATCCGACACCGACCCCTCAAAAACCGACTCCATGATCACCCACCTCTCCTCCCTCTCCTCCCTCGACCAAATCGTCCACCTCTCCTCCGGTCCACTCCTCCGCACCAAATCCTCCCCCTTCCCCTTCACCCACCTCCTCCACACCCGCTACAAATCCAAACAGGACCTCGACGCCTACTCAACCCACCCCAGCCACGTCGCCGTCGTGACCAATTACGTCAAGCCCATCTGCGACGACATCATGGCCGTCGATTGGGTCGCGAATGATTTATCAGGTCCGGTGGCCCCACCGCCCGGTTCGGCCATGAGAGTGACGTTTTTGAAATTGAAAGAGGGGTTAGGGGAAAACGAGAAGGCTAGGGTTTTGGATGTGATTGGAGGGATAAAGGGGGCTTTTCCAGTGATTGATCAGATTAGTTGTGGGGAGAATTTCTCGATGGGGAGGGCGAAAGGGTTTTCAATTGGGTCGATTGCGGTTTTGCCCGGGTTGAGCGAGTTGGAGGCGATGGATTCGGATTCGGAGCGGGCTAATTTGGAGAAAGATAAGGCTAGGGATTTGATTGAGAGTGTGATTGTTTTGGATTATGTGGTTCCGCAGCAGCCGAGTGCTAGTCTTTGATGAAGGTACTTATTGACTGTTGTGATTCTTACTTGAATAATTGAATTTGAGAAAATGCTGAATGATCGTGTAGCGGAGTTGTATTTCAATTGTTGAATTCAGGTTGCTATTGCACTTGTATCGACTTTGTTTCTTATGCAAAAAATGTGATTTTGTTGTTTTTGTTGCCTGTGTTCATATGTTATGGTTCTTGATCAAAATGTTTTTATTCATCAAGGTTATGGAAGATCATGATACTTGATATGCTAGTGTCTAGTGGTAGGGATGATAAACGAATCAAACTGATCGGGTCTGAGCTCGTGTTTGTTTCTTAAAAGCTACTAGTTTGATATTGGTTTGCTATGCATACATACTAAGTTTGAACATTTTCTTGAAGCTTCTTAAGTGTTTAGACTAGGCTTTAACAAGCTACTATTTGGCTCTTCTGATTTATGATGTTCAAAAAATTCAAATTATTCGATATAGGCTCAATTAAAACTCGTTTGAGATTAACTCATTGAATATTCAATTCAAGTTTGATATATGTTTGAAATTGAAAGAGGGGGTGGGGGAAATGACAAAACTAGGGGTTTGGGGGCGATTGGGGGAATCAAGGAGTTTTTTCCGGTAATTGATCAGATTAGTAATTTTTGGGGAGAAATTTTCCTGGAAGGAGAATTTCTTTATGGAAATCATGATACTTGATATTTAGAATCTACGGATGCATTGGAAGGCAGGGAAAGATTAAAAATTAGTGTTCGATATTGATGTTTCTTAGATTTTTGTCACAAAAATGTTAAGGATAGAGATCAAAGTCCACAGATCGAAACATAGATGTGTCCAAAATCTTTTGATGTTCCTTGTGTTTGAATCTCACATCTATCATATTATGTGGGATCACGTGCATGGGATGGTTCCTGGCATAGTGTGTCTGCCGTCCGCGTACGTCCTTTTTGTTATGGGTCCGTAACATTGCTGCTTCTTTTTTTAAGCAATGTAGTATTGCTATGTAAGATGAGATTCATTAAGATTTAACTTCGATTTGTTATGATGTTTGATATTGAACTCTTATATTGTCTGGATTAAGAACCTTTTGTTTGGAGAGGATATTGTTTCTTGTAAGAGTACCATGATGTTTTGCTCTAAATCTAGAGCACTTTTTCGAATTTTGAGCATCTTCCTAGTCCAATGTTATTCTGGTACCCAATACTGTCTGAAAATACCTCATTCAAAATCGAAGCAACAGATATACAGATATACGATCGTGAACTCCACATCCAAGGAAGAAACCCTACCCCAATACATAACAAAAGACATTCAACTGCGGGAACTGCGAGTCATAAGCAAAAGATTCCCAAATAACAACCCTACATTGAACAAGATGTGAAAAGGGATGAAAAGATACCAGAAAATAGAATGTCAAGTATCATGGGGGAGTTTCAGCTACGGTATTTTTGGATTACAAGTTGTCAAATCAGTTTATGAATGAGAGGGGAATGACTTGTGGGAGAATACCGAAAATATCTAAATCATTGATCTAAGCTGGTACTTCCTGTTTAGAAGCATTATGGACCATAGATGCAGATCTAAATTTGTGGTTACACTGCACATAAGGACCATTTCAGAAAGCCCATTTGCATTAATTTTTTTCCCCCCGCTTTGGACTTTGATTCTGTGTTCTAACCCAGTGTGAAAATTGGTTTGAACATGTGGTCAATTAGTGTTAACTATATTGAAATAAAGCTAGTTGATGATTCTCTGAACCACAAAATGTATTTTCTTGGCTATGTTTCAATCTTTCTAAAAAAAAAAAATTTCTGACAAAAGTCAGTATTTTTAGTTTTAGCTAGTGAGATTTGAATCCTGGTCAAATGTATTGGGAGTACAAAAGTCAGTATTTCATGAGATTCTCAATAGGCGGACGGGCCCTCACAATGGGCCAAGGTCCATTGTGACCTCCCTCATTTAACTTTGGGATTTTGGGGGGTTCATGCCTCTCCAAGTTCACAGTTTCTTGCCACTGAAATCTAATTGGGTTTCAGTTAGTTATGACTCAAAATCGTCATGAAGACGCGGTCACGCGAGTAACAGTCGTAGAAGAGTAATTGTACTTGAGACTTTCTCAATGTATTTATTTGATGGTAATGATTTCATTTTTTATCTTTTATGATTAAAAATAAAATTATATAAAAAAAAAATCGTCTTGATTCTTGAAGAGTACTAGGAACGGAGTGATAATAGGATAATCTCGTTAGATATGAATAAACTCTCACAAAATTGGCATCCCAAAATTTATAACACTCATCTTAACGGTTTCATTCAATAAATTCTTTTGTTCTTAGAGCATCAATAGCAGATGGGGTAAAACCCATTTTTGGGCAAAATGGAGAAGAGGAAGAAGAAAAGGTTGCTGCAGCAACTAGGGTAAAACACTGTTCCCCGTCCATATTTGAACAGTACCTAGGTAAATATACCTTGTTACTGCTCACCATCCATCCAATACTTTATTGTTTCTCTCTCTCTTCCTTATAACCAGAAGCTGCTCGGCAGCTGCGGCAGTAGCTGCTGCTCAACGACGACGGTAGCAGCTGCTCAACGACCACTACTCAACGACGATGGCATCGCCGGAGATAGAGAGGGAGATCGACAGAGAACGAGATTGACATAAACAGAGATTGGAAGAGATAACGATCTGGCGACGGTCGACGAGCGACGACGATCGACGGTGATGGAATAGGTAACGATCTGGCGACGATCCAAGATCGATGGCGATGGAAGAGATAGACGAAGAACAATGCATCAGGTTTTGGAGATGGAAGAGGTAGACGAAGAATAGTGGTTATATATATATAACGATCTGGCGACGGTCGACTGGCGACGACGATCGACGGTGATGGAATAGCTAACGATCCGGCGACGATCCAAGATCGATGGCGATGGAAGAGATAGACGAAGAACAATGCATCAGGTTTTGGCGATGGAAGAGGTAAACGAAGAACAGTGGTTATATATATATATATATATATATATATATATATATATATATATATATATATATATATATATATATATATATATATATATATATATATACACACACACACTCTAGACTTGCGATCCTTATGATCTGAGCATTTTTTTGACCATTCGATCCGACCAATGTGTTTAAAAGGTGTTTTCAAGGGTCCATGCGGGAAATCTTAAAAAAAAAAAAATACCGGGAAGGGCTTGATCCAAGCAATTTTTCGCAAAAACTAAACCCTTGAAAACACCTTTTAAACACATTGGACGGTTCAAATTTCCCAAAAATAATTTTTAAAGTGAAAAAATTACATTTTTTCTTAAATCCGGGAGGTCCTTATTAGAAGATTTGCATATATATATATATATATATATATAAGGGAAAAATAATTATATTTTAATAAAAGATAAGCTAAAATGGGTTATATTGTTGGAGTGTTAATAGTGACAGGGTAGCTAAATACACTGTGCATCAGGTTTTGTGACAAAAAATTTAGACTAGCTGCTGTTTTTTGGATAATTCTAGCTGCTGTTTTTTGCTCTTATAGTTGGTCAATTCCCCCCCCCCCCCCGGAGGACCCGATTGGTTGGGGTTAAAGGAAGGAGATAACTTTTGGAGGGGATATAAGGCCGGATGTGACACAATTAGCATGGTTTGACTGGGTAAAAATGCAGGGGGATAAATTTTCACCCCTCCAAAAGTTATCCCTGGCAAGGGGATAGAGGGGTATAATTTTTGGGCACCCCTCCCCTTGTCCAAAAGTAAATAACACCCCATCTCCCTTATTTCAACTACAAAAAACTTTACCCCCCATTTTATCCTCTATCAAAACCATTTTATCCCCTTTTTTTAATACTCCATCTAAACCAACTATTTTTTTATTCCCCCTCCATAAACATCACATCAATGTGGGTCAACCCTCGAAAAATAATATCCCCTCTTATCTTATACACCCATTTTATAATTTATTCTCCTGAAATTTTAGCACTATCCAATCGGAGAGTCCTACCCAACAAAATAAAAAATCCTATGGCTGGTTGGACCTTTAGTCAATATATCCAATCTCATGAAACAGATAATTGAAATTCTATTACGACATGGTTGGGTTTGTATCGTCAAATTCACTTGACGTCCTCTTTTGTTGACAATCCTTTCAGCTCCTTTGGCTAAAAAAAACCAAAGTGGTTTTTTCGTTTGTCCTTATTCAATTTTTTTTGAATTTGTTAGTTTTACGTTGATTTTTTAGTGGTTTCTTGGCTTGTCTCGACGAGAGGAATCTAAAAAGTATAAAATTATTAGCCAAACTTAAAGTTTTGTAAACAAAGACAAAAAATAATCCAAAAAATCGGTTTTCATAACAAATACAAACAATCAGGAAAAAAAAAAAGAGTATCTGGTGTCACCGTTGTTTTCCTTTTTTTATCGGACCATCGCCGTTGATTTCGTCGGATTCAGTCTGTCGTCTGGTTTTGGGTTGGTTCATGAGGAAGATGAAGAAGAAAGAAAGAAAAAGAAACTGAAGACTTATTGGGTTTTTAAGTGTAAAAATTACATTTCACCACACTATATTTAATTTGGCAATTCACTCAAGCCCTAAATAAAACTTGTTTTGAATATATATAATGATTTTAATTTATAAAAAAAATTATTGGAATGACTTATTAGGCCTTAATTTTTGTTAAGTGTAACAAATTAATTATGTTTGAAATTATATAATTGATTTAACTAATAATCTAATACGGGCATATGAAAGGGCAAATTTGTCTTTTGGCATGATTTAACATCATCCATCTTTCTTATTCCTCTTTTTTTATCCATCATCCAAACCATGTACTATTAATCCTCCCTTCCTAACTGTCACATCAATGTGGGTCCACTCTTCTTATTTAATCACCCCTACTATTTTATCCCCTTACTATTTTATCCCTCTCAAACTAATACCTCATTCAAACGGGCTGTTAGGACTGGTCAGACGGCTTCCATCTCATGCCCCCATCAGTCTCTTTTTTTCAACTTACTTACATCATTAAGAAGATATTAATTATGTCATTTGATTTGCCCATAAAATATGCGGCATAGTTTGCAACTATGGTAAAAAAGAAATGGGAAGAGAAGGTAGAAAAGGAAAAAAATGAGCCATGGGAATTGAACCCTAGCATTTACTAGGAAACACACATACCTTTCCACTATGCCAAATGCTTCTCTATTTCTTGTAGCGCAACGTTATATATTTATTACTTGTTATGAACATATATATACCTAATTGGGGCCTTAAAAATGGACTATTTTTGGTGGGCCCCAGACCTGGGCCTAGCCAGCCTACCCACAGGGCCGGCCCTGATGAAGGTACTAGTTGTGATTCTTACTTGAATAACTGATTTGAGAAAATGTTGAATGATCTTGTAGTGGAGTTGTATTTTGAATTGTTGAATTCAGCTTGCTGTTGCACTTATATCGACTTTGTTTCTTGTGCAAAAAATCTGATTTTATTGTTGTTGTTGCCTGTGTTCACATGTTATGGTTCTTGATCAAAATGATTTTACTCATGAAGCTTATGGAAGATCATGATACTTGATATGAAGTGTCTAGTGGTAGGGCTGATAACAAATGGAACTGATCGAGTCTGAGCTCTTGTTCGTTGCTTAAAAGCTAGTTTGATATCGATATGCTAAATATACATACTAAGTTTGAACATTTTCTTGAAGCTTGTTAAGTGTTTAGACTAGGCTTTAACAAGCTACTATTTGGCTCTTCTGATTTATGATGTTCAAAAAATTCAAATTATTTGATATAGGCTCAATTAAAACTCGTTTGAGATTAACTCATTGAATATTCAATTCAAGTTTGATATATGTTTGAAATTGAAAGAGGGGGTGGGGGAAATGACAAAACTAGGGGTTTGGGGGCGATTGGGGGAATCAAGGAGTTTTTTTCGGTAATTGATCAGATTAGTCATTTTTGGGGAGAAATTTTCCTAGGAGAATTTCTTTATGGAAATCATGATACTTGATATTTAGATTCTACAGATGCATAGGAAGGCAGGGAAAGAATAAAAAATTACTGTTCGGTGTTGATGTTTCTTAGATTTTTGTAACAAAAATGCTAAGGATAGAGATCAAAGTCCACAGATCGAAACATAGATGTGTCCAGAATCTTTTGAAGTTCCATGTGTTTGAATCTCACATCTATCATATTATGTGGGATCACTTGCATGGGATGGTTCCTGGCATACTGTGTTTGCCGTCCGCATATGTCCTTTTTGTTATGGGCCTGTAGCATTGCTTCTTCTTTTTTTTTTTGCTATGTAGCATTATATTGCTATGTAAGATGAGATTCCTTGAGATTTAGCTTCCTTTTGTTATGATATTTGATATTGAACTCTTATATTGTCTGGATTGAGAGCCTTTTGTTTGGAGAGGATATTTTTTCTTGTAAGAGTACCATGATGTTTTTGTCTTAATCTAGTGCACTTTTTCGAATTTTGAGCATCTTCCTACTCCAATGTTATTCTAATACCCAATACTGTCTGATTATACCTCATTCAAAATCAAAGCAACAGATATACCGATCGCAAACTCCTCATCCAAGGAAGAAACCCTACCCCATTACATAACAACATAGATTCGAATCGTAAACAAAAGATTCCCAAAAAACAACCATACATTAAACAATATTTGAAAAGGGTTGAAAAGATACCAGGAAACAGAACGTCAAGTATCATGGGTGAGTTTCAGCTACGGTATTTTTGGATTACAAGTTGTCAAATCAGTTTATGAATGGGAGGGGAATGACTTGTGGCAGAATACCGAAAATATCTTAGTGGAAACTCAGCCTGAATCATTTATCTAAGTTGGTACTTCCTGTTTAGAGGCTTTATGGACCATTGATGCAGATCTAAATTTGTGGTTACACTGCACATGAAGGACCATTTCAGAAAGCCCATTTGCATTATTATTATTATTTTTTTCGCTTTGGACTTTGATTCTGTGTTCTAACCCAGTGTGAAAATTGGTTTGAACATGTGGTCAATTAGTGTTAACGATATTGAAATGAAGCTGGTTGATGATTCTGTGAACCCCAAAAGGTATTTTCATGGCTATGTTTCAATCTTTCTATTTTTTTTTCCGACGAAAGTCAGTATTTCTGGTTTTAACCAGTGGGATTTGAATCCTGGTCAAATGTATTGGGAGTACATGATGTCTAGTGGTCAAATGCATTGGGAGTACATGATGTCTAGTGCTGGGCTTTCGATCTTACAATTGTTGAGAAAATGAAAAAGAAATAAAGTCAGAATATCTTTTTTTTTTTTTAAAATGAGATTCTCAATAGGCGGAGGGCCCTCACAATGGGCCAAGGTCCCACTCCCTCATTAACTTTTGGATGCCCAATTAACTCCAAGTGCTCAGTTTCTTCACTCCGGATCCGCTGTCCTCCTTTGGTGTCCGACACCACCACCCCCCCCCCCCCCCCCCCCCCCCCCCCCCAGGTTACCACGTGGAACACACCAACTTCCCTACCATATTCATTAGCTCTGTTACTAGGACACTTGCTCCGTACTAAAACCCAACCAAAGTCCCTATACCAAAACTCCTCCCTTCTCCTCCCAAAACTTTGACCACTCGCCAGCATCTGTAAACTCGCCTCGCCGGAATCTCCAAACCCACCTAGCTGGAAATGGATGTTGTCCCAAACTACTAAAACTCAACATTGGTGAAGACAAAACCCACAAAGTATCAAACTCGCCGGGATCCTCCGCTGGTGACCCAAGTCTCCGGCGAGCCAAGTCTTGTTACCTCTCTCTCTCTCTCTCTCTCTCTCTCTCTCTCTCTCTCTCTTAGAGTATTCTCAAGCAAAAATGACAATCGATACGAACCAAGCTCGAAGACCTCCTCTTCGGCCTCATATCCATTGAAAACTCCGACACCTGTGAAAACCCATCTCTCTCCGGCCATAATTGAAACAATCAACGAATGCCTCGACCTTTCACGGTGATGCCTTGGCTTGTCTTACAGTGGAAAGCTGCTAATGCCAAGTGATTTGGATATAATCAGTTTGAAAATCGATCTCCATACGAAGAATCTCTCAGGTATTTATATAGCTGGAATTTTTAGGTGAAGGATTTGTTGTAAAGGGTGAAAGTTGGAGTTACAGAGTTGAAGAAACAAGCTTTGATTGCTTTTAATGAAGTGATAAAGGAAGATGAGAGGTAGCCGGAGGTTGGGGATTTTATTGGCTTTAACGGAGTTCTCTGGTTTGGGTTTAACGGAGCAAGTGTCCTGGTAACAGAGTTAATGAATTTGGTAGGGAAATTAGCGTGTTTCACGTGGCAGCATGTGTGGGGGGGGGGGGGGGGGGGGGGGTGGGGGTGTGGGGGTGGGCGGACACCAAAGAGCGACACCAAAGGGGGACAGCGGATCCGGAGTGCAGTTTCTTGCCACTGAACTCTAAATGGGTTTGAGTTAGTTATGACTCAAAATCGTAGTGAAGATGCGGTCAGCAAATCGCCGTGAAGACGAGGTCACGCGAGTAACAATAGTGGAAGAGTAATTGTACTCCCCGAGACTTTCTCAATGTATTTATTGGATCGCAGTGATTTCATTTTTGATCATTTATGATTAAAAATAAAATTTTCAAAAAACAAGAAAAAAAATCGTCTTGAAGAGTTCTTTTGTTCTTATAGTTGGTCAATTTCCCCCTGACGGCTCGTTTGGATGGGGCGTTAGAGGGGGGCATAAATATGGAGGGTGCTATTTATGCCCGGACCCACACATATGGAATGGTTTGTCAACAAAAAGTGCAGGGTGTTATTTATCACCTGGACTAAATATCACCCTTGCAAGGGTGTTATTTATGGACAGCCCAGGGGGTGTCCATATTTAACACCCCCTAATACCCCTGTCAAAATTACCAAAATACCCAAAATAACACCCCTCTCCTCTCCCTCCTGAGCCCATTTTTGAAGGAATGTCATGGAGAAAATGCAAACTGGGTACTGATTGTATTTTTTGACAACGAATATATACATTGTTGCCTATTTTTTTAGTAGCATGTAGCCAACAGGTGACAAAGATCCTATGGTAGTTGTATTTATGTTTACATGTTATTATTATTTTTTTTTGGGAACATAAAATGTGTATCGTGTATAAATGTAATTCGAGAAAGTGCTTGCAACTAATTTTATAGGGAAAAAGTGTATGAACTCATGTGACAAACAAACAATGCCACGGTTCTGTTAGCATTCAATTCTCTGCATAATGACTGTGTAAATTTTTTTGATTATGTGTAAATGGAAAGTTAAATTATGACACTTAGTTTTGCCCATTTTTTTATTTAGTATATGGGGTGTTGGGATATAATAAAAAATTTGAGAAATGAATTGTATATCGAAATTACAATTAATTTTAACAAATACCTTGCCAAATTTTTTATAAAAAAAACGTTGTCATATATATAACAAGTTTTTTTAAAAATTATTTTTTAATTTTTTTTTTGCAATTAGTTATTATAGTTTATTTTTTGACAAAGGTAATAAATTAATAAATTTTGTATTTGATTAAGTAACAAACGCATGAATTGTAATATAGGCACACACAAGGTCAATTTGGTCTTTTGACAGTTTTTTATATCTTTATACCCCCATTTAAACTACCATCCAAACCAAGTAACTATTTATTCCCCTCATATTACCAAAATCATCCAAATCAAGTATTACTTAATCCCCCCTTTATAAATGTCACATCATTGTGGGACCACCCACCTTATTTATTATCCCCTATTATCTTATACCCCTCCATATATAATACCCAAAAATTAATCCGGCCGCGATAGTCTTACCCAACAAAATAAAAAATCCTATGGCTGGTCGGACTTTTAGTTTTTATCAGTTAGTCAATTAGTAGGCTCTAGGTGAAATTTATATAATCGCAAAGTATGAAGAGACCAATATCAAAGACACAAATATAATTTTGCGTAGTATCGTCTTGATAGGACTTCTAAAAAAGATAATAAAAATTTAAAATTATACAGTATACAATTTGTATCAATTTGACTGAATGTGTGGAAATTTCTGTCAAAGTAAAATTTTGACTCCCAATGGGGTCGTGACCCCACTGGAATCTAAATTTGTTTGGGTTTGCTTTTAGTTTATTTATAATCTTTTATGTATCGATCTGAAATTACCAATTCAAGCCGGGAACTTTTTGCAATAGTGAGTTTCGATTTATTAGTGTGTCAAACGTCAGTTTTATCAATCACATCCAGTTAACACGATTTTTTAGCTTGGTTTACGGTGTCGACAAGTTCTAATAATTGAACGGTTCGGAGGGGAAATGACAGGCCAGTCATGTTTCGAGGGCTCTCTTCCCGCGCACTCCAGCCAAAACCAAAAAAGCACCAGCAAGTTCTCAACCTAATCTTTAACCCAAAATAACCCTCGTTCCCAACCGACCTCACGACATAATCTACTCCAGTCTCCACCTGCAAACATCACGCGGCTGATCTACTCCACCTGCAAACATCGCGCAATTTTGATGATAAAAAAAAATACCGGGAAGGGATTGATCCAAGTAGTTTTTCGCAAAAGCTGTATATAATTTTGATGATTTTTCGCGTGGACCCTTGAAAACACCTTCTAAACACATTGGACGGCTCAGATCGTCAAAAAAATGCTCGGATCTAAGAGGACCGGAGGAGAAGCTCTCCCTATATATATATTGTTTATAGGAAACAAAAGTAACTCCGTCAGTTCTTTCCTCACAAATACATATTGTTTACATCTAAAGCTCAAATTTAGTCCCAATCACACATATATTGTCCTATGAAGGAACATATACACGTACCCTATTCATTTTAAACCTTAACATGACATACTGCACAATTATATACTCCTATATGCAGATGTAGCTCTATTTTTATCATCACAACAGGAGGATGATTCTCCCAATTCCACGATGCATATGAAAGTGTGAAAATGCAATTCTTAACCAATTAGTTAACTTCACACGTAAATGAATTCATGATTCATGCTTACTACTATGATTAACCAATCAAAGTATATCATTTTTATTTTCAACAGAACAACAATAATCTTAACGACCACACTACAAGAAATTATTCATACAAAATATCCAAATATTATCTTTCCCAAGATTGTTGGGGAAATTATATGAAATAGGAATTTCTATAGAACAATAATTCTAAATGATACGCATCAAACAAATTAAGGAAATTAGATAAATAGAGTAAGGATTAGAAAAGCATGTGGGGTGGTCGAGGCATGCGAAATCGCGCTCTCCTTAGGAAAGATACACCCCCTTCTGCACGGCGTTGAATGGCGCTCCTTCCCCAAGATACAACGACCTACGAGCCTCCTTCTGTGCAACGAAGTTAACTCACAAACCAAATTGTTTCCTGACACTCGAAATCCGAATAAAAGAGATTCCAAATATATGAGAAAGACTGCTCCGAAAAATATGTAATCAGAACAAGAGGTTGTAGTGTAAAAATATGATAAATACTTGATTGTGATTGTATGGCGAAGTAAGACATGGAGATATATCACTCCTATATCTTTTGGAAGCAACCAACGCCAATTGATAACCAATAGAAATCATTGGTTTGTTAAAGAAGTTCTGATAATTAGGAGAAGAAATAGGAACAACCAATTAACGTTAAATTATAAGCAAAGAAATAGATGTTGCGATCTGTTTAACAAAACCAACTAATCCTATTATATAGGAGCTGGTTATTTTGTTAGAGAATAATAAGGAGACCAAGTCAACAGCCAAAAACTAATTCCATGTATCTCTCCAACAAATTATTTTACTTGGAATTACTCAATAAAATATAAATGTAAACTATTAAATTAGAACAACAGTAGGTAAACCTTAGGACTGGTCTCACGTCACGGCTTCCATCTGATGCCCCCACCGATCTCCTTTTTTTCAACTTACTTACATCAAGAAGATATTAATTATGTCATTTGATTTGCCCATAAAATATGGACCCGGGGAGGTGCTGTGTACTCCCGTGCCATGCACCGTGTTGTGCGTTTTTCGGCTGTCCGATCATGTTTTGGACGGCTCGGATGTGTTCGGCAATTTTAATTTAATTTTAATTTATTTTGGTCAGTAAAAATCAAAATACATTCGAGCAGTCCAAAACACAATCGAACAGCCAAGTAGCGCATAACACGGTGCGCAACACAGGAGTGCATAGCACCTCCCCGGGTCCATAAAATATGCGGCATAGTTTGCAACGATTTGTCATCTTAGAATAGACCAATTTGAATGGGTAAATATACAAATCTGGATGCAGGATGGTGCTGTGCAGATTTGGGGTCCACCCTGGATCCCGCTATTTGATTCGAATCATATTTTGTTCGTCTCGTTGAGCATGTAATTCTTCTCTTTCCTTACCTAAAAGGGTTTGATCTTTATAGCAAAAACTCTCACTTTTGAATGGGGGTCTAACTCGGGTAAGAATTCAAGTTGATCGGACATCGATAATTATTTGATCGGCGACCATTTAACTTACAATTTTGTAGAAACAAAAATCACCTACAACAGTTTCTTCTTTTATTGAGTGAAGTTCGAATAACTTTGTATTTATACAACTCAAAGTGATAGGCTTGATGGTGAGTTTAGGGTCACTCTTAGATCTTAGGTACTGTGAGATCAGTCCATACAGAAATTTGCTAATTTACTCTTATCTATGGTATGAAACTTCAAGTTTAATTGGTTACTCACTTGTCAAGTTGGTAGTGCCAGGGGGTCACCCAATTTGGATTTTTAAATCTACGGTATGAAACTTTAAATTACTTTGGTAATTCAACCGTACACGCATGTTGCACTGATTTCAAGTAATCTTTTAATTAATGAGACAAATATCAATAAAAAACAAATAGGAGTAGCACAGTCAGGTTTTATTTTTATCACAAACAAATTAGTCTTTGCATGCTTGTTTCTCGTTCACTGGTTGGTAATTTTTGAACAATTCCACTCTGGAGACCAGGTGCAATGGTTCTCCAAGCTCTCTGCAGGAACTTAGGACAAAATTAATTCTTACTGAAATAATTAAGTTTCAAAATAAGCCAATGGCTCCGGCGTTTTCATTTTCTGTACTTATTTGTTTTTTTTTGTATTTTTTTTGTTATATTTTTGTAGGTGGTTTTTTCAATTGGTAGTTTTGGGCCGGTGATTTTGTGTGGTTGTATTGGCAGCTAGCGGTTTTGGGCCGGTGGTTTTGGTTTATTATAATTCTATCTCTTTACCAATAAAAATCACAAATTATTGCTTTTTTTTTTTCTTTACGGCTGTAATTTTTGTCAAAGAGGTTGGTAAGTTTTTCTAAAGCCATCGTATCTAAATACAGAAAAAGAAACCAAAAAAAAAAGTGAGGAAGATGATGGAGTGCATTGTTTTAGTTTTCTCACATTTTAAAAACTTCAGATTATTAATACTGAAAAAGCTGAAAGTAACTAAGGGCGGAGCCAGAAATACCGATGAGTGGGGTAAAAAAAGAAACACGTGTTAATAATTGTGAAGATAATTGTGTCCAATATTTTTAACGTTTTAAGTATTTATTGATTTATAAGGTATGAATTTGATTTAAATAGACACCGATGAATTTTCATATTGGGATATAATGCACAATAGCCTTATAAGAGCATCACCAATGGTATAACCAAAACTGGATAATCAAAAGTTGTCACATCAAACTTTGATTATCCATACAAGACATTAATAAAATTAACAATATTGAGTATCACAATGGTATTTTGGGTTCATAATAAAAAAATGTACTACTCATTTTATTTTTATTCATAAAATGGGCACAACTTTAAATTTATACATATACATTTTATACATATACAATCATATATTTTGAGTTTATAAAGATATCTAGTGTCATGCTTGCTTGGTTAATTAGTTGCATGCAGTAGGAGTATATGATTGGAGCTTTTAATCATATCATGTATGTGTTCCGGTTATGTATGGTTGTTTTTCTTACCCTCTTTCTATCTTGGTTGCCTTATCCTTAGGCTTTTACTAATGGTATTCTTGTTCTATGATTAATTAGTAAGAGAATGAACAGGGGAATATGATGAACTCCATTGACCAAATGTTCAAGCGACTCAAGAAACCATAAAGGAAGTAAAATAGCCAATTTTCGCATCGACTTGCTGTGTCTCTCTACGCATGCAATAAATCTGGAAAATATAAATCTGGAAAATGAAAGCACGATAGGTTGCTCCTTTCAAAACAAATATTGCAAGATCTGATGCATCAATATGAAATTGAAGCATACAAAGATGACACGAGCAACTAACAATCATACACACGCAATACATACATACATACACACGCAATACATACATATATACGTACTGATACATACACACGCAAGCACATAGATATGGGGAGAGAGAGAGAGAGAGAGAGAGTACATACGGGAAGGAGATCGCCGGAGAAATCGGGATTGAGATGATAGCCTAACAATTCGCCTGAGAGGTCGCCGGACAAATGGCCTCAATTGCCTGAGACTCTGAGAGGAAAGAGTGAGATTGAAACTTAGTGAAACTGGTTATTGCGTTTAGGTACATCTTTTTGTGCCTTACCGCAACTCTGGATTGCGTTTTACTAAATTAGAAACGCAATTGAAAATTGTGTTTTTCTTTCCGTCCACATGGCACACACGTGTCTACCAAGTGGATTTTCGTAAACAAAATGCCAATTCATATTGCGCTAATTAACAAAAACGCCATGAGTATCGCGTTACAAAGTAAGTATTTTTATAAATAGTTTGAAAAGAGGAGTAGTTTCACAATAAGTTTGCAAAATTATAATACTTCGCCAAAAATTCCGCACAATGCAAGCGCGCATCCACTTTTTATCTCCTCCTCCACCACTCTGTCTCTCCTCCCTCTCTCACCTCCCCCTCCGCCGCCTCTCCAAACCCCACTTCACCTCCCCACTCAAAATGTCCACCACCGCCGCCGCCACCCCGCAGCAGATCATCGAACACATCGTCCTCTACAAAGTTAAATCCGACACCGACCCCTCCAAAACCGACTCCATGATCACCCATGTCTCCTCCCTCTCCTCCCTCGAACAAATCGTCCACCTCTCCACCGGTCCACTTCTCCGCACCAAATCCTCCCCCTTCCCCTTCACCCACCTCCTCCACACCCGCTACAAATCCAAACAGGACCTCGACGCCTACTTAACCCATCCCAGCCACGTCGCCGTCGTGACCAATTACGTCAAGCCCATCGGCGACGACATCATGGTCGTCGATTGGGTCGCGAATGATTTATCAGGTCCGGTGGCCACACCGCCCGGTTCGGCCATGAGAGTGACGTTTTTGAAATTGAAAGAGGGGTTAGGGGAAAACGATAAGGCTAGGGTTTTGGATGTGATTGGAGGGATAAAGCGGGTTTTTCCGGTGATTGATCAGATTAGTTGTGGGGAGAATTTCTCGATGGGGAGAGCCAAGGGGTTTTCGATCGGCTCGATTGCGGTTTTGCCCGGGTTGAGCGAGTTGGAGGCGATGGATTCGGAGTCGGAGCGGGCTAATTTGGAGAAAGACAAGGTTAGGGATTCGATTGAGAGTGTTATTGTTTTGGATTATGTGGTTCCGCAGCAGCCGAGTGCTAGTCTTAGATGAAGGTCAGGCTCGGCTGAGATTTTCGTGGATGTAGACGATAATGTAAATCAGGGCTCTATGTTTTTCTAGAGAAAAAAAAAATTAAAGAACGAATGTTTATTTTAAATGAAAAATACTGTACTCCATATTTTGTCTTTTTTTGTAATTCGTGTCTTCATGTTAATAAAAAATAATCTTTGGTCATAATTGTCTATTCTTATTGCAAGAATTAGAAAATCAATTGAAATGGGCAATGCGAATATTTTATGAATACGCACGACGTGTTTTATTTAGTTTTTCCCTAATTACTACACCGGTAATTTTTTTTAGAAAAAGTCAACAAATGATAAGAATGTAGTGGCAGGGGGAAAAAAAGGAAAAGAAGGTAGAAACTGACTATGATAAGAAAAAAGAAAAGGGAAGAGAAGGTAGAAAAGGAAAAAAAAAGGGCTCATGGGAATTGAATCCTAGCATTTACTAGGAAACACACATACCTTTTCACCGTGCCAAATGTTTCTCTATTTTTTGTGGTGCAACATTATATATTTATTACTTGTTATGAACATATATATACCTAATTGGGACCCTAAAAATGGGCTATTTTTGGTGGGTCCCAGACCCGGGCCTACCCAACCTGCCCACAAGGCCGGCCCTGATGAATGTACTGGTTGTGATTCTTACTTGAATAACTGAATTTGAGAAAATGCTGAATGATCTTGCAACGGAGTTGTATTTTGAATTGTTGAATTCAGCTTGTTGTTGCACTTATATCGACTTTGTTTCTTGTGCAAAAAATCTGATTTTCTTGTTGTTGTTGTTATTGTTGTTGTTGCTTGTGTTCATATGTTATGGTTCTTGATCAAAATGATTTTATTCATGAAGCTTATGGAAGATCATGATACTTGATATGTACTGTCTAGTGGTAGGGCCGATAAACGAATCGAACTGATTGAGTCTGAGCTCTTGTTCGTTGCTTAAAAGCTAGTTTGATATCGATTTGCTAAGTATACATACTAAGTTTGAACATTTTCTTGAAGCTTGTTAAGTGTTTAGACTAGGCTTTAACAAGCTACTATTCGGCTCTTCTGATTTATGACGTTCAAAAAATTCAAATTATTCGATATAGGCTCAATTAAAACTCGTTTGAGATTAACTCATTGAATATTCAATTCAAGTTTGATACTATATATTTGAAATTGAAAGAAGGGGTGGGGGAAATGACAAAACTAGGGGTTTGGGGGCGATTGGAGGAATCAAGGAGTATTTTCCGGTAATTGATCAGATTAGTCATTTTTGGGGAGAAATTTTCCTGGAAGGAGAATTTCTTTATGGAAATCACGATACTTGATATTTAGAGTCTACGGATGCATAGGAAGGCAGGGAAAGAATAAAAAATTAGTGTTCGGTGTTGATGTTTCTTAGATTTTTGTAACAAAAATGCTAAGGATAAAGATCAAAGTCCACAGATCGAAACATAGATGTGTCCAAAATCTTTTGATGTTCCATGTGTTTGAAACTCACATCTATCATATTATGTGGGATCACTTGCATGGGATGGTTCCTGGCATATTGTGTTTACCGTCCGCATATGTCCTTTTTGTTATGGGCCTGTAGCATTGCTTCTTCTTTTTTTCACTATGTAGCATTGCTATCTAAGATGAGATTCATTGAGATTCAGCTTCCTTTTGTTATGATGTTTGATATTGAACTCTTATATTGTCTGGATTGAGAGCCTTTTGTTTGGAGAGGATACTGTTTCTTGTAAGAGTACCATGATGTTTTTGTCTTAATCAAGTGCACTTTTTCGAATTTTGAGCATCTTCCTACTCCAATGTTATTCTGGTACCCAATACTGTCTGATTATACCTCATTCAAAATCAAAGCAACAGATATACCGATCGCAAACTCCTCATCCAAGGAAGAAACCCTACCCCATTACATAACAACAGAGATTCAACTGCAGGAACTACGAATCGTAAACAAAAGATTCCCAAAAAACAACCTACCTTGAACAAGATGTGAAAAGGGATGAAAAGATACCAGGAAACAGAATGTTAAGTATCATGGGTGAGTTTCAGCTGCGGTATTTTTGGATTACAAATTGTCAAATTAGTTTATGAATGAGAGGAGAATGACTTGTGGGAGAATATCGAAAATATCTTAGTGGAAACTCAGCTTGAATCATTGATCTAAGCTGGTACTTCCTGTTTAGAGGCTTTATGAACCATTGATGCAGATCTAAATTTGTGGTTACACTGCACATGAAGGACCATTTCAGAAAGCCCATTTGCATTATTATTTATTTGTTTTTTTATTTTTTCACGTTGGGCTTTGATTCTGTGTTCTAATCCAGTGTGAAAATTGGTTTGAACATGTGGTCAATTAGTGTTAACGATATTGAAATGAAGCTAGTTGATGTTTCTGTGTACCCCAAAAGGTATTTTCTTGGCTATGTTTCAATCTTTCTATTTTTTTTTCCCCGATGAAAGTCAGTATTTCTAGTTTTAACAAGTGGGATTTGAATCCCGGTCAAATGTATTGGGAGTACATGATATCTATTGCGTCAGAATATCTTCTTTTTTTTTTTTTTTTCCCATGAGATTCTCAATAGGCGGAGGGCCCTCACAATGGGCCAAGGTCCACTCCCTCATTAACTTATGGATTTTTTGGAGCTCATGCCCAATTAACTCCAAGTGCTCAGTTTCTTGCCACTGAACTCTAAATGGGTTTGACTTAGTTATGACTCAAAATCGTAGTGAAGACACGGTCAGCAAATCGCCGTGAAGACGAGGTCATGCGAGTAACAATAGTGGAAGAGTAATTGTACTCATTGAGAAAGATTTATTGGATCGCAGTGATTTCATTTTTTATCTTTTATGATTAAAAATAAAATTTTCAAAAAACAAGAGAAAAAATCGTCTTGAAGAAATCTTTTGTTCTTATAGTTGGTCAATTTCTCCCCGATAGTCTTACCCAACAAAATAAAAAATCCTATGGCTGGTCGGACTTTTAGTTTTTACCAGTAAGTCAATTAGTAGGCTCTAGGTATAATTTATATAATCGCGAAGTATGAAGAGACCAATATCAAAGACACAAATATAATGTTGCATAGTATCGTCTTGATAGGACTTCTAAAAAAGATAATAAAATTTTAAAATTATACAATTTGTATCAATTTGACTCAATGTGTGAAAATTTCTATCAAAGTAAAATTTTGACTCCCAGTGGGGGCCGCGACCCCACTGGAATCTAAGTTTGTTTGGGGTTGCTTTTAGTTTATTTATAATCTTTTATGTATCGATCTGAAATTACCAATTCAAGCCGGCAAGTTTTTGCAAAAGTGAGTTTCTATTTAGTGTGTTAAACGTCAGTTTTATCAATCATATCCAGTTAACACGATTTTTTAGCTTGGTTTACTGTCTCGACAAGTTCTAATAATTGAACGGTTCCGAGGGAAAATGACAGGCCGGTCATGTTTCGAGGGCTCTCTTCCTGCGCACTCCAGCCAAAACCAAAAAAAAGCACCAACAAGTTCTCAACCTAATCTTTTACCCAAAATAAGCCTCGTCCCCAACCTACCTCACGACATAATCTACTCCAATCTCCAACTGCAAACATAACGCAGCCGATCTACTCCACCTGCAAACATCGCACAATTCGATCCCTAGCAGCAACCGATCTAATCTTCTCGAGTATTTTGCCCCAATTTCGAGCCCTAACTCGTGAAATCAGGTACGCATATACAATCTTCTTTGGTTATGAAAAAAGTCTAAGCTCATGAATTTCATTAGTTTCCATCTCAGGTACGCATATGCAATCTTCTTTGGTTAGTTTTGAAAAAAGTCCATCTCGTGAATTTCATGAGCTCGAACCTAGTAAAAATCACGAACTATAAACATAAAAACATTCGTGATTTGTAAATTGTTCTATTGTGTACTGAAATGAGCTACGACCTCGTGAATTTCACGAGATCCAAGCTCATGAAACAGAGTTGAAATTCTATTCACTTGTCCTCTTTTGTTGACAATCCTTTGTAGCCATTTTGTTGTTTATATTTTAGTTATTTTTGTATTTGGTTTTTTTAAGATTCTTATAACCGGCAAAAAAGGGCACCTGTGTGAGAATACTATTTTGCGCTTAGTAATGCCAGTGAAATTTACTACCATTGCCTCATGTTTTTTATGCCTCCTATGTCAATGTGATAAGAAAATGCAACATGTTTTTCTTCCCCGGAGAGTTTTTTTTTTTTTTTTTGGTAGAATAGAGAGAAAATCTATTAATAATGGATGGACATTACAACAGTGCTATCGCATTAGCATAGAAGAGATGCCGGTGACAAGCGAAGGCCAGTACAAAAATAACCATCACTGATTATTTTCTGGTCTATGAAGCAGAACATAGTGAATTGTTACACAGAAACTATGATATTACCTGAAGATAGAGCAACACCGATGACGTGTGAAGGCCAATAGGGGCCAAAGGAACGGAATTTTTTGTGCGCGTCATTGAACAAAAAAAAAAAAAAAAATCCTAAGCTACAACATGCATCACAACACCACAAGCGCTGAAATCCACCACCGTCCATGGCCGACCGGAAGGTTGGCAGTGGGATAAGCTCAAACCTTCAAACAGAACTGAGCTACTAGCACAGCGAATGAACTCCAACCAAAGCAACAAGGCCCAAAAAATGCCCAACAAATCTCGGACCAAACGAATTGACAGACCCTAAACACTAGTCAAGCATTCATGTAGCCCCGAGAGAAAGGGAACTGATCGGATCGGGCGGGGAAGGGGTCAACGGAGCTGGAAGCCAAATCCAATGGCAGTAGGAAAGAGAAGAAATAGAGAGAAACCCAATCGGATAGGGAAGGGGAGAATTGGAACGAGGGGCCGATCGGGTTGAGAGGAAACTGATCGAGCTGGGATGGGGAGAAACAGAAGGGGGAGCCGGTCAAGAGGGGGAGGGAGATGGCTCTTGCCGCTCGACGGGGAGTGGGGAGAAACGAGGGGGGATGTCGAGCAATAGCCAGCCGGAATAGGGGCTTGCATGCACACATCTAATTGGTGGGGGCGGAAACACTGGCAGAGGTGCGCGGCAACGCAACAGTTACGTGGCGACATAGAGGCTACAGAGGATCGTGACATGTTTGAGTAATACAGAAGGATAACAAAGCAAAGCTTAGAACCATATCCGCCGTCAGCAGTGGAAGGTATGCGGCGGCGCAGTGGTGGAGTCTGAGTGGCGGCAGAGGAAATTGTGGCAAAGGGAGGAGCTTATTCGAAACAAAGGAAAGGGAAAGGATTTGGAGGGGAGGCCGAGCACTCCGGCCTCCCCTCCTGGCGGCGAAAACAAAGGAAAGGGAAAGGATTTTTTGCTCGTTGGAGTATATGGTTTATGTTCTTGAACTGGGCCTTTGTTTTGGGAATGCTTTACACAAGGATTTGTCCATTATTGCCTAACTAATCCGAACTGTTGGTTTGTGATTTAACTAGTGAAATTCGCTAGCTTTCAGAAATTACCCACTTGGCTTTTAATTTTCACATTCTGAATAAGTTCTGAGTGTATTTTCTGGGAACATAGTGATACTGCTGTAAAAATGGTTGTGGTCACACCTAGGTCACTCATGAGATCAATAGTGGAAAGTGGAGGAGTTCGCTGAAAGCCTTTGACGTGGTCGCGTGTTTATTTTTTCTGGGAGTTAGGTGAGTGGCACTAGCGACTATTCACGTCCCAATCCCTGGTAGTAGGTAAACCTTAGGACTGGTCTCACGGCTTCCACCTCATGCCCCCCACCAGTCTCTTTTTTTCAACTTACTTACATCATTAAGAAGATATATTAATTATGTCATTTGATTTGCGCATAAAACATGCAGCATAGTTTGCAACTATGGTATTTTATCTGGATTCGGTGATTTGGGGTCCACTCTGGTTCCGGTGTTTGATTCGAATCTTATTTTGTAATTTGTTTCACTCGTCGAGTATGTAGTCCGGGTAACAATTTTGTATTTTGTTTCTCCTGTCGAGTATGTAGTCCAGGTAACAATTCAAGTTGATCGGACATCGATAATTATTTTATCGGCGACCATTTAACTTATATTTTATAGAAAAAAAAAACCGGGGATCACCTACAACAGTTTATTTATTGAGTGAAGTTTGAATAACTTTGGTATTTATACAACTCAAAGTGAGATGGTGGACTTTGGGTCACTCTTAGATCTTAGTTGCGAAAGCTCTTAGGTACTGTGTGGTCAATCCATACGGAAATTTGCTCCAGTTTTAATAGGATACCACTAAATCAGTGCAATCCAATTATCCAAATGTAGGTGGTTAGGATGGTTGATACGTACTAGATAGCACGAGGGATTGAGCTCCAAATTTGCCCTGAACGAACGATCACTTTCCGAAACAATTGTTTTTACCAAAATGAAGTGCACATACCATATTTGCGTATCCCAAATGCACACCAACGCATCTCAACCGTCCAAGAGCAATTTCGACGTTTCAGATTTGAAATAAACTATTCGCATGAAGAGTTTAACTCTTCGTGTGAATATGAAAGAAATAACTTTTCTGTTCTTGCTAATAGTTTATTTCAAATATGGAATATTGATTTCTGAGACGGACGGTTGTGATACTTTGGTGTACATTTGGTTTACGTGTGAGTGGTGTACCCGTAGACGTGTTTGTTTTATTTCAGGGTTCGTCAAATGTAACGGACGTTTAGAAGGTACAGTCAGGTTTTATTTTTATTTCAAAAAAATTAGTCTTTGCATGCTTGTTTGACTTTTTCAGTGGTTTGGTAATTTAATTTTGAACAATTCCACTCTAGAGCCCAGGTCTAATGGTTCTCCAAGCTCTCTGCCGGAACTTAGGATAAAATTAATTCTTACTGAAATAATTAAGTTTCAAAATAACACAAATTATTGCTTTCTTTTTTTTCTTTTTTTCTTTGCGGCTGTAATTTTTGTCAACGAGGTTGGCAAGTTTTTCTAAAGCCATGGCATCTAAATACAGAAAAAAGAAAAAAAGTGAAGAAGATGATGGAGTACTTTGTTTTCGTTTTCTCACATTTTAAAAACTTCAAATTATTTTAAGGGATATGATTTTCACACCCCCCATTTTACAATTCACACTTCATTTTTTGTCTTTATCTTCATGAATTTACAATATTACTCTCGGATGTATGAAAAAACTGTATTGAAAAAGGGCAATATTGTAAGTTCATGTAATATAAAGACAAAAAAAGAGTGCGGATGGTAAAATGGGGGGTGTGAAAATCATTTCCCATTAAATTATTAATACTGAAAAAGCTTAAAGTAACTAAGGGCAGAGCCACAAATACCAATGAGTGGGGTAAAAAAAACACATTTTAATACCAATGAGTGGTGTGCCCCTCGGCCGTCCGATAGTATTTTCGACTGTCAGAATGTGTTTTGATTTTTTACCAGTAAAAATAAATCAAAATTAAATTAAAATTGCTGAATACATCCGGGCCATCCAAAACACGATCTGACGGCCGAGGGGTGCACATCACCATCACCCCATCTAATAATCATGAAGATGTGTCCGGTTTTTGACATTTTAAGTATTTATTGATATATAAGGTATAAATTTAAAATGATGAATTTTCGGGATGTAATGCACAATAGCCTTACAAGGATTAGTCATAAATAAAAATTTTCAATATACACATAATATCTACCATTAATGAACTGATTTGGTCTTCTGATTGACAAAAAAAAAATCTGTCCATTCCTCATTTGGTTACACGTCGAATCTACAGAACTTTTGTTTTAAAAATACGGAGTAACTTGATTAAGGAATAGTCTATAAATATAATATATACCATTAATGAACTGATTTGGTCTTCTGATTGACAAAAAAAAAAAAAAAATCTGTTCATTCCTCATTTGGTTACACGTCGAATCTACAAAACTTTTGTTTTCAAAATGATTTTATTTAATATAAGTTGATTGATGAATGGTGATTGGGGGCAATTTTATGATTTTCATAGCTAGCTTGGGGTAATACTACAATGTTGATGGGGCATTTCAAAAGCAAACACCAAATATGGAGGTGAAGTACAGATTTTGGAAACTTCAGTGAGTGACCCCCTCCTTCCCTCTGCCCTTGAAGTAACGTCAGTTGGATATTCGATATGATAACTTAGTACTTAAATTTGAGTATAATAAAATTTAAGTGAAAACTTGATTTGATATTACTCTTTGCAATTCTTACTCAAATTGTAGGGTGGAAGTTTAATCCACAACATTAAATGGCAAAAGGATAAATCAATGTTTTAAAAACCGGACCGGACCGGCCGGTTTAACCGGTTGGCTCGTCAACCGGCCCTTCGTCCGGTTCGGTTTCATTCAAAAACCGCTTCTTTCCAAAAACCGGTCTGAAAAATGAAAATCGCTTAAGCCGGACGGTCGAACCGCCAACTCGTTCGAACCGCAGACGGGTCGATCAACCCGGACCGGAAATATTTGAACTGCATTAAGCAGTGAGCTGATGCCATGAGCTGTTGCCAGCTCACACGCCTTTTGCTGATGCTCTACATTAATGGAAGGCTTCTCCATCCTTTATTGAAGGAAAAGCAAAGATTGGCCATTTGTCCCACCGAAGTGGGATTGGTTCAAAGTGTAAATGTCTCCACCTTTTATCCAAGGAAAAGCAAAGACGGGCTATTGTCCCACCGATGTGGGATTGAAGAACTGACTAGAAAAACACTTGTACAATGGCTACTCCATTTTCTCAAACTTTTTACGTAGTTTACTTTTTTAAATGCTTATTTTATTAAATTATTATAGGGGCACTCCCCATTTTGATATTGACACTCTCTTTTTTTGTTTCTATTAAGTGAAGTTACTAAACAACCCTTGTACTTTATAATTATATTTATCCTTGCTATCAAAATGACTGACTAATCCTTTTATTTATCCAACAGAGAAAAAATGAAAAAAAAAACTTATTTAATTCCAGAACTTCATGGAAACAATGTTTGTTTAGCCATTGCTGCACCTTATTTATTGGAGTAGTCTGGTGTTTGGTCCCCACCAACTGATTTAGTTTTTGACTAAATTGATAAGATTGTTATGAACTGATTTGGTTTTCGACTAAAAAATATTGGCATCTCGGCTTATAGAATTTGGTTCTCTTCTCCTGAGATGGTATATATTAACTAATGAGATTTTTTTACTGTTATATGTAACTTAATTATAATTGTATGGATTCATTATTGGAGTTTGTAAGTGGAGTGGAGTATTCGTATTTTTTTTGTTGATGTTAAATTAGAATATACAGATTTATAGTTTAAGTGGAATGGAGTGGTGTTTTATGTGAATGGTCATCTACTGGTGTATGTATGAACGTGGAATATGCCGGGCTACGGACATCAAATTTGTGTTCAGTTGTTTGATTAGTGGAGTTCCCTCATTCGTACGGGAGATAAATAAAAGGGTTGTTTCAGTCATTTTGATAGCAAATGATAAATGTAAATATAAAGTGTAAAGGTAATTTAGTAACTTCACCTAATAAAGACAATAAAGGGAGTGCCAATATCAAAATAGGGAGTGCCAATATCAATTCCCTTATTATATATGTATAATATATTATTTAACATAATTATGACATCACGGGTCGATACCGGTTCGACCGGTGACCCATCCGCCCGGTCCCTTTTCCGGTTCGCTCACCGGTCCGGGTTTTAAAACATTGGGATAAATAATAGTGCAACAAAATTTGGTGAAAAATTAATGGCACAATTGTAAATTTGAGAGGGAAAAAATAGCCTTAAAAATTTGAGTAAAGATTTGGTTCAAACCAAATTTGGTGGAAATTTTGAGTAAACTCAAATTTGGTAATAGGTTTGAGTAAGGAGTGGAGTGATGTTTTTATTGATCCCTTTTTTACTCAAATTTGAGTTTAAGTGTAAAATTGAGTTCATAGTGTCGATGCTCTAACTAGAGTTTCAACAAATGTGATTACACTTCTTGAAATTCGAATAACATTACTTAAAATTTAAAAACAAAGTTGCTATTGGTATGACATTCATGGCTCAACAAACTCTCCCTCGGGAGCTAGGACATTCTCTGACTGGTACTGATTTTCAGGATGAGGGTATTCTCCATTTCCCTCGAAACCTAGCATGAAACGCAAAGGCACATAGCACTATGAGTTTTGATTACGCTCCTCTTTTTGTGTGCCCGTTGACATTTTTTTTTTTTTATCAGATTTTGTGCATACTTTACAATTCATTTCCTACAAAACACTCGATCTAGATCTTCTTAGTGAAATCATATTTTAGCCTACTCCTTTCTTCTCAAACAGACTGGAGGTGGGCTCGCAGATTCCTACGGATATCTATGACTCATTCGTTCTTACTTCCTCTCAAGTTTCCCATTACACTCGCGCGAAGACTGTGGTGATGGAGTTCCGTATGTTGACACACATTTCCCTCGAACATTCTATCTGTGATCGTATCAAGTTTGGTCAGCTAATGAGCCAACCGTGCCCAGTTTGGTCACAGGGTGGTTCCTTCCTCTCTGCTGCTTGAAGAAACTATCCTCGTTCAAAACTTATCTCCTCACGGGAAGCAGGTACATTTGGCGGGGCTGGATCGCAATCCATTATCAATCGAGGGATGATCCATTCCATCCTACACGTTTCCTTCCACCAACTTTGGTTTTTTTGGCTTCAAAATCAGATTCATCAAGCGAAAGAAAGGATTCTGCCCAGATGAACGGGCTTGTCCATGGGCCTTCATCACTCAAGGCTTTTATGCTAATTTGTAGAATTAATTACTCTTAGGTGATTTCATTTTTGTTCAGAAAATATACGACTAGATTTGACTTGTATCATTCTTGTAACTTTTCTTTCATTATTAGTTTTTGTGCTAGTGAAATATACGCCGACTTCTCTCCCTTGTTGACTTTGACTTTTGTACGGTGTATGTGAGCCCATCTATTCTTTTCAACTCCAGAATTTTAGCACTCCTTCCGTCCCAAAAAGTTTGGTCTACTTATAAATTTTAAAATTTTATGTACAATATAATATTACCCGAAACTTGTAACTTTTCAAGTTTGCCTTTCATTAGTCGACTCTAATAAAATAGAAGTTAATTAAGTTTTGAATTTAAATTGCTGTCCGAAGCGCGAAATTTTTTGCCGCCAATGCAATTAGAGAATTTTTCCAAAATTTTAAAGCGCACTTTAAACTTTAATTTTTTAAATTATTTTTCTTTTGGTCTCATTATTTTGATTGTTAAAAGCATCTCAAGAATATAAATGGAATTTACCGACTTCCCTTTGTTGAAATATTTAAATTGGTCCTATATTTTGGAACAACAAAAAAAGGAAAATAGACCAAACTTTTTGCGACGGAGGAAGTAGTTGTTTGTTACCTATTTTTACGTCCATTGCCAAATTTCAATACATTATCCCCACCAATTTTAAGTTGAATATGTGGCCTGCATGAAAGTGTGAGTTGCATTATTTCTTGAAAATTTGTTATGCCCAATTCCAGTAGAATCCCTACCAATTTTAAGTGGAATATGTGGCCTGCGTGAAAGCGAGAGTCGTTATTCATTGCAATTTTTTTTATATTCTAAATTCCAATACCTTGTCCCCACCAATTTTAACCATAATTAAAGAAATATGTGCGTTTGTGCGCTGCCTATTTTTTTTAGGAATAATAATACATACACAAACTTTGTGTCACAATCCCACTCACACCCGCATATGGGGCCCACACCCCATGCGAGTGGGATTGTGGTTGGTTGTGGCACAAAATTTGTGTCACAGTCATTTTTGATTTTTTTAGATGGGAATTCAACTGGTGATACTAACAAATACTCTCTCCGTTCCTAAATAATGTCCCTACTTTCTCTCTCTTACCTTTTTTCAAATCAAAAAATGAAGTACTTTCGTGTATCATTTTTCGAATTTTTTTCGCACCGAATTAAAGTACTTGTCAAGTACTTTAATTCGGTGCAAAAAATTCAAAAAATGATTTACGGAAGTAATTCATTTTTTTATTTGAAAAATGGCACGACTTTTCGTAGTGGAACATTAATATGGAACGGAGGGAGTATTATTTTTAACAGATTTATCATTTGAAAAATTCACCAACAAGCATTGGGCCCCATTATTTGGAGCTCAAGTGCTTCGTACGGTCCCGCACATCATATGTGGCCTGCGTGAAAGCGTGAGTCGCATCATTCATCGAAAATTTATTATGCCAAATTAGAATACATATTCCCCACCAATTTGATTCATAATTAAAGAAATCTGTGTGCTGCGGCTGCTCTGCCTCCCCTTTTATATATGGGAATGCATGGGAATTCCGTGTGCTGTTTGGAGTTTCCAAATGTGCATAATTAACCAAATCTTTGATAAGAGCAAGGATCAAAAGAAGGAAAAATATATATTCTCGTGACGTGGCAGCAACACATTGGTCAGCCGGAGGTAGGTACTTGTCTGCTCACGGTGAAAATTTGGTACTTCTTCAGCACATCATGGCCGTCCAAAAATACATCAGATGGTTTGGATTGAAACACATTTTTTTTTCTTTTCGATTTTGTTAAAATCCATACTACAGTTTCAACTTGGACCGTCAGTTGCATTGTCGTACGGCCCGGATGTGTTGAGAGGGTACCATGTGGTACCCTTCTCGTACCCTGCAAATAGGGTATGGGTGACGTGGTATCCCTTTGGCATATCGGGTAGTCCCAAAATGCATAGGACGGTCCGGATTGAAACACATTTTTTTTAAAAATTCAGACGACAGTTTCAATCCGGACCGTCGATTGCATTGTTGTACGACTTGGATATGCCGAGAGGGGGTACCCTCCCCGTACGCTGCAAATACGGTATGGGTGACATTGTATCCTTTCGGTACATCCGGACCGTCCAAAAATGCATCAGACGGTCCGGATTGAAAAACACAATTTCATTTTTACAGTAAAATATTCTTATCTTCACTTCAAAACGCCAAAAGAAAAAACTCACCAACCCGCTTACCTACCCGCCTCCACCATCCTCTCCAACTCCTCCGTCAAACCTAACCTAACGCCTTCAATCACCTCCCCACAATATGCATCCACCCACCCACCGTTCCCCACTCTATAAAATGCCCACCTCCATAACCGCCATATTCAAGTATCCAACAAATACCCACCCACCTCTACCACACGCCACTCCGCCGTGACTAACTTACGCTGCCACCCAAAATGGATCTCCTCCTCTTGGAGAAAGCCCTGTTGGGCCTCTTCATAGCCATAGTCCTCGCCATCACCATTTCCAAGCTCCGCGGCAAGCGTTTCAAGCTCCCGCCCGGACCCATACCCGTACCCGTATTCGGAAACTGGCTCCAAGTCGGCGACGACCTGAACCACCGCAACCTGACCGACCTGGCCAAGAAATACGGCGAAATCCTGTTGCTCCGGATGGGCCAACGCAACCTAGTCGTGGTCTCCTCACCCGACTTGTCCAAAGAAGTGCTCCACACCCAAGGGGTCGAGTTCGGGTCGAGAACCCGGAACGTCGTTTTCGATATTTTCACGGGTAAGGGTCAGGACATGGTGTTCACCGTCTACGGCGAGCACTGGAGGAAGATGAGGCGCATCATGACCGTGCCGTTTTTCACGAACAAAGTGGTCCAGCAGTACCGGGCCGGGTGGGAGGACGAGGCGGGTCGGGTTGTGGAGGACGTGAAGAAGAACCCGGAGGCAGCGACGAATGGGATCGTTTTGAGGAAGCGGTTGCAGACGATGATGTATAACAACATGTACAGGATTATGTTCGACCGGAGGTTCGAGAGCGAGGACGATCCGTTGTTTGTGAAGCTCAAGGCGTTGAATGGAGAGAGGAGCAGACTGGCTCAGAGCTTCGAGTATAATTATGGAGATTTTATTCCGATTCTGAGGCCGTTTCTGAGAGGGTATTTGAAGATTTGCAGGGAGGTTAAGGAGAGGAGGTTGCAGCTGTTCAAGGATAATTTCGTCGATGAAAGAAAGTAAGTTTTCAATTTTTTCCCTTCTCTACTATTTTATTGACATTATTTAGCCGGAATAGTTATCTGGAAAATGAAATCAGTGGCGATGTTATTTGAGAAAATGCTAAGTACCCAAAATAGTTACCCGAAAAGTGAATCTCTTATTCAAAGTCACCAATATCAATCAGAACCACTGATTTCACTAGCTGGATAATTTTCTGGGTAAATATTCTGCATACGTAGCATTGCTGACTGAATTGTTTCAGTAGTAGTAGTAAACTAGATTATCTCATAATTACTTTTCCATTTTACGGAAATTATTTAGTAAAGTAGTTTATCTGATAATAAATGAGGATAATGTTGGAGATATTTCGTGGAATCCTTTGATTAAAGAGCTCAATTCTCATATGAGGTGGAAACCCTGTGCCAAAGTGATCAGGGGTAGATTTAGGATTTTGGTTTGGGGGGCCAGTGCTACAATTTATGTTCAAATTCAACTTTTGGAGTGTTTTAACAAAATATATAAATTGCAATTCAAGTTTAATTTTGTTCTTAGTAGGTTTTCGCTTTTCTTGAAGTTTTGCAAAAAGTGTAGAAAAGTGAGACAGGGCCTAGGCCAAATAGGCAATTATAGCCCAAAGGCACCAAGAGTTCGCTTTTTTAGTGTAAGTTCTATTTGAAGGACATAATAGTAATTACAAGAAAATTGAGAAGTGGATCCGGGGCGCACTACGGAATTGTAGGGCGGCCAAAACTACGTCGTTTTGCGTGTGCAAAGAGAACACCACTATTTAATCTCTCAAAACCACGTCATTTTAACCTACCCATGGGTTAGCTTCTTCGTTATCTTATTTTAATCACCATTCCTCAAATTACGGAGTATGGTATTTCTTTTAGTATTACACAAAAAGACATTGAGTGCCAACGCAAGTTTCAGACCAAACCTATCATCCCAGTCACTTGATACAAAAAATATGTGATCCATACTTTTCATCGACTACGGACCACTACGTCAGCTTTGACAACCGACGGTTCACATGACGCACTACAAAAGAGTGCACTACAACACCTCATTTCCTTGACCGAGTTGGATCGAACTCGAAAATTCTTGTGATTTTGTTGCGTTTGACAATTTGATGACAATTTCACAATAGAATACGCCACTCAAGTTTTAACCTTTGTTTGGGTAAAACAGGAAGCTCGCAAGCACCAAGAGGATGGACAACAACAGTCTGAAATGTGCCATGGATCATATTCTGGATGCACAGCAGAAGGGAGAGATCAATGAAGACAACGTTCTTTACATTGTTGAGAACATTAACGTTGCCGGTAAATTCCTCGCCCTCTATCCCGTCTTTCGACTCCTTCCACTATTTACTTCTTTCGTTGTGTTTGATCTATAGATTTATCTTTACAGAAAATATGGATTATGGCATTAACATGATGGAATTAACACGATTTACTAGAGATGGAGCAAATGGCCTTTAAAAATTAGAGTTGATGTAGTTTAATCCGAGAGTCATGTCTTGTCGTTACCTCCAGGGCTCCGGAATTAGTCGAGGTGTGCATAAGTTGCTCGGACATCCGGTTATCTGGAATTAGTCGAGTATAAAATTTGTTGGAAGCGTGTAGACGAGTTGGGTTTGAGCTGTCAGTCCAAACATTTGGTTTCCAAATGGTTGCCCTGTTTTAGAAGTAACATAATAAAATTTTTTTTTTTTTTTAAAGTGAAAATCATAGAAACTTTAATTAATTCATGTTAATCCTTCCATGGCTGATTTAAAATTCTTGTCAGGATCTTACTGAGGTACTTTAATTCACCTGGTGCCATGAAAACCCATTATTGAAATACAAGGTTCATTAATTAGTGTATGACCACTTATGCCTTTTTAATAATTAATCAAAGGGCTTGAGCGGTGCCAGTGTTGAGGTTTGGTACTTGTTCTTTTCAATTGAATTTGGTAAAAAAAAATCTGAACCACGCATTTCCTAAATCTAAAATCCACGACGAAACAACTAATATTCCGTGTGATAATGGGTCTGTTTGTTTTTGCACTCGGGCCGATTGTAAGATATAAATTGGAACTATTGCCAAACGTCCGGTACATGATTTTTCATAGATGTATTAGGTTTTTTTTTTTTTTTTTTGCATCAAATAGAAAATATGCAAGATGTATTAGGTTAGAAGAGATTCAAACCACATGTTTTTGTAAAATTAAGACCTCTACTTTGTTTACCTGCTGAAAAAAATCGAGCCTTTGAAATGAAATTTGCCTCTTGTTAAAAAAAAAAATAAATTGGCATCTTTTGGTCGTTATCTGAATTGGAAAAAAGCCGAATCCGATTCGAAATAGGGAAACCTATTAACTTGAATTTTTCTCTCTTTTATCTTACTTTTTTTGGCAGAACTCTTTATATTAGTACTATGCTTTGTATTTAGCCATATGGGGGTAGGTAGACTATAGAGATGTTTAAATTGGTGGAGCTCCACCATCCATTGGTGGTTGGTTAAACATCACATGCCCAACTAATGAGAGTAGGTGAAAGTGTAATTTATTCATTGAAAGCTCATTGTCAACCAACAGCCTATCTATCCCTTCAACCATAGTATTTTTTTTTGACCTTTGTGAGTTGTCCTCTTGAGGTTTGTTGGAGATGTAACAGAGTGTTGGATGGAGCTGAGGGTCAAAAGTCAAACCTCTCAGTCCACATGAACCCTAGTTTTATTGTCTTGGAAAGGGAGATATAGCCTTGTTTGGCCCTTTTCAGATTCACTTTGATGATTGAAGTTTCTATTTTAAGAGACGAGAGGATGTTATATGTTGTTATTTAAGTTAGATTACTACCAATGGTAATGTTATTCCATTAGTTCGACTTAGAACCGTACGAAATATAATGCTGGTGAGATTTGAATCAGAACCCATTTTAGCTGAAAATACTACCAATACCGACACACTGGGTCGGTACTTATTGAATGAAAAAAACAAAAAAACAAAAAAGAATATCTAGCTTTCGTGATACTCCATTTGTTTTTAACATCCTTTATGATTATGCTAATGAGTTCAAATGTGTTGCATGTGACAGCCATTGAAACAACACTATGGTCGGTAGAGTGGGGGATAGCAGAGCTAGTGAACCACCCCAGAATCCAGACGAAGCTCCGGCACGAGCTCGATACCGTGTTGGGCCTGGGAACCCAAATCACAGAGCCTGACGTCCAGAAGCTGCCTTACCTCCAGGCCGTGATCAAAGAGACCCTCCGCCTCCGGATGGCGATCCCACTTCTAGTCCCACACATGAACCTCCACGATGCCAAGCTGGGCGGCTATGATGTCCCCGCAGAGAGCAAAATCTTGGTTAACGCATGGTGGCTAGCCAATAACCCCGAGACCTGGAAAAAGCCTGAGGAGTTCAGGCCGGAGAGGTTCTTGGAAGAGGAGGCTAAGGTCGAGGCCAACGGGAACGACTTCAGGTATGCAGAAAACCCCTTTATTACAGTTTTGCTATGGCATTTTTGGTAGTCATGTATTTAACTGAATCGAAAACTTTTTATGGAAAACCATAGACTCGGATACGTATGCATTCGCTGACATTTTGTGTCCGCCCATGTTTAGGTACCTCCCGTTCGGTGTTGGAAGGAGGAGTTGCCCAGGAATTATCCTTGCTCTGCCAATTCTTGGCATCACAATCGGGCGTTTGGTCCAGAATTTCGAGCTCCTGCCTCCGCCGGGGCAGTCTAAGCTTGATACCTCAGAGAAGGGGGGACAGTTCAGCTTGCACATTTTGAAGCACTCCACCATTGTTCTGAAACCAAGATCCTTTTGAGTCTCATTGCTATTTTTATTATTATTATTATTTTTTTTTGTATTTCTGAAGTTGGGTTGGGGAGGAAATGGGTTCATGTAATATCAATGTGATTTGTTAATCTGTGGACTCTCTGAAAGGAAGTTTCATGAATTTGGAATAAGTACTTCTTGCATCTCTGTGTTATCTCTCTGTTATTTTGTTGGCAGTCACTGATGAAAATTCTTAGGAAGTGGCTACAAAATTACATGGTTCAAAACTCAAACTTCAAAAAAGATGGAGAGGACAATTCAAACTTTTTATTCTTGAATTTGTTAGAACTTTATTTTTTTCTTCTTTGTGGTATCCAACATGAAATTGGGGATATTGTGGTGCAGTGCTGTACAGGGTTGTAGTGCGGCATTCGAGCCATTGATCGTGCTATCAACAGCTCGGTTTTCATTTCGGCATTTGCGCATCTGAGCCATCCTTTGGTAAGATGAAATCCGAGCCGTTGATTACCAAGATTAACGGCTCGTATACCCGCACTACAAGATTCTCATATCCATCAAACATATCGGTTGCTCCTAAACAACAAATCCTCCGGTGGTCCATCTTCTTGTTGGTACTCCCGAGGCTATGGCTTAGAATTAAGATCATTAAATGAGCAAGTAAACCGAATAAGACGTTGGGTCATGCTCGCCTCGATAGCTCATCAGAGATCGACTCATTTGATGGGTAAGTAAGCCCATAACATGAGATGGGCTCCCGTACTTGCAAAACCTATGATTTCATTGGGCCCAACCCTGATCTGCTTTTTAAATGGACGAGGGATTTAAGCTTGTCTGGCTCGCTTATGATGGATGTAAGCCCATAACATGAGTTGGGCTCCCATACTTGCAAAACCTATGATTTCATTGGCCCCAACCCTGATCTACTCTTTAAATGGACAAGGGATTTAGAGCCTGTTTGGGCACTACTTTTTCCCATTTTCCCGTTCCCTTTTTTTCTTTTTGGCTATTTGGGGGAAATGTCCTAGAACTCATTATAGAATGAGTTTTGCAAAATACACAATCTAGAGCAGAAGTGAAAGTGGTCCGGAGCTACTTTTCATATTTTTTTTGGGTAAATAGCTACTTTTCATATTCTCCACTCATAAAATGCATTCTGAACATTTCTCTCAAACACTCCTCCTAAATTCAAAACACATTCTGATCATACTCTAAAAGACAAAAGGTCAAAAAGTTGAAAATAAAAAAGGCTGAAAAGTAGGCTCCCAAATACCACTTTAAGCTTGTCTAGCTCGCTTATGATGGATGTAAGCCCATAACATGAGTTGGGCTCCCATACTTGCAGTCTGCAGACCCTATGATTTCATTGGGCCCAACTCAATGGAAAGGCAGAAACACTATCTAAAAGAGTCATCCATCATGTTCGGTTTGGGTTTAGAGAACTGGTTTCAACTTTTTCCATGGTCCCCCAAAATGGCAGCCCACTATTTTCTCTCTCATCTTCATTTTAGAAAATATTACCCTAGTGTATATCTTGTGCGAAATGGGTCCAAGAGACCCACTTTAAGGACCCACACAAATAATTCGCGCAGTTCATTAATTTTTTTAAATATTTTTTTTGAGACACTCCTATAAATGGAATTCAATTCAAATGTACGAGGTGACCATCCTTTCTTCAAAAGTTTTCATTTCTAAAAGGAAAAATTAACTGCTCCTTCCTTGAATTTGGCCTACTAAATACTTATGTTTCCAAATTACCAGAGTAAAAGTTTGACACGCCTTATCTCGCAAAATAAAACAAACCTAGAATTTCTTACTCTTTACTCTACTAGTACTAATAAAGGTAGTTTTTTTTTTTTTTGGTTTGGCGATAAGAGGTGTTTAGGCCCACTAGCGCGCGTCTTGACTGAATCCACTTTGAACTTATAGTTATTCAATTTTTCCTCCTGATGGTCTGATTGGCTGGGGGATAAGAACGGAAAATTACTCATACCCCTCCCCTTATCCTGGTCCCACCTCTTCATACTTGGTTTGAAAATTTTTGTGTGAAGGGGTATGAGTTATCCCCTTCAGGATTAATATCCCTCAATACCCTATAGGGATACTAAAGTATAATAGGGGTGATCTTGTTATTAATTTATATCCCAAAAAATTACCATGTTGCCCCCCTCATCCCCCTTACCCTCCCGCTTCTCACATTTCAGAAAATCCTACTTGTGCAATTTTCTTCGGATAAAAAATAAAGTACTTCCACGCATAATTATTTTATTTTTTTGCACCGAATTAAACTATTAATAAAGATTTTTAATCCAATACAAATTTTTTTTTAAAATACTTTAGAATTTTACATTGTTGGCTTGTTAAGTTGTTTTCAATATCCTTTGGATAAAAAAATTATGTACTTGTGCATATAGTTTTTAAATTTTTTTTGCACCAACTTAACTTATTAATAGAGATCTTTAATTCAATACAAAAAAATTAAAAATTTTATACTTTAGAATTAGACATTGTTGAGGTATATAACATAAAAAGTAAAAAATTAATTAGTTTTGTATTTAATATAAGTAAAAAAATGCACAATTAGAAAAAATAGAAAAAATTAGGTGGTATGTATAATTAAGTTAGAAATAATGACAAAAAATTAGGTGGTATGCATACTTATTAAAATGAATAATTAAAAATAGAATAATTAAATCTTTTAATTTTAGATATAATTAATAACGGAAATTATTTTATCATATTTGTTCACAAGTATAATTAATTTAATTAGTCTTGTATTTATGTATTTATTTTATCGTAAAATCTAATATGACCCATGCACAAGGGCAAATAAGTTATTTGTCAGATTTTACATCATCCACCAAACCTTATCCCCCTGTATTACAAATTCATCCAAACTAAGGGCATCCATAGTGGACTCTTAAAATGGCTCATAGGTGAGGCTCCTAAAATTTAGCAAGCCATTTGATCAATTATGGTCTTCAATGGACTCCCAATACAAGCTCCCAATGGTGCCTCCTAAGCATGACTCCTAACCCATTAGCTAAATCTAACTAGCTTTGTAGCTAGCTCCAAGTGAGACCTAAGCCCTTTTAATCCTTTTTTTTATGGGACCCACACTTTTTTGATTACTTTCTTCACAAAATAGAAATTTTTTTTGCTAGTTCATTGGGTGCACGTATGCTCTCTATATTTAGCAAACTCTAGGAGTGTCAAATGGACCCCAATTAGGCTTATTCGTACACTTTAGGAGTCAACTTAGGAGTCATTTTCAGGGAACCCACTGTGGATGCCCTAAGTACTATTTAATCATCTCTCCATAAATATCACACCTATGTGGGTCCATTCTTAATAAATAACAATGCCCCTTACTATCTTATCCCCTTACTATTTTATCCCTCAAAACTCATCCTGCATCCAATTGGGCCGGATAGTTTTACTAGTTGGGACTTTTAATTTTTATCAATTACTTTAAACTTTAATTACATGGGCTCTAGGTAAAATTTTGTAATCGCATAGTATGAAGAGATCAATGCCAAAGACATGAAATATGTACAACTTTTGTAGATTCTTAACCCCACTAATAGAAAATCTTGCATTTGCCTTGCTCACCGAGCTAAATTTCTGACTACGGCACTCCTCGCATTATCAATTTCTCAAGTATGGGGTTCACATCAAAAATGAGTTGTCTGATGTTACCTCTTGATACCTTCTTTGTTAGGGCAAACTATAGTGCCATTAATGAATTTCCTAACCCACGCTCACGTACCAGCCATTGTCAATTTGTCACAAAAACAAGACAAAGAAGAAATCACTATGAATCAACAAACTTTTCCTTGGATTCTTGTTACTGTTCTTGGACCATTTAACTAACCCCTTATTACTGCATTTTGTTTATATCTGCGTACCTTAATTATCTATCATCGACAGTGATTAATTTTATTTTAATTTTCCTATAATCACGTTGCGACTTTGCTTGTGATTGGTTGTTAGTCATCGAAGAAAATTGACCACGAGTTCATTGAATTTTTGGAGTTGGAACTTACATACTGAAAATTCCATGTAATATATCGGTTCGATCTCTTGTGGGTTCCGTCTGACATTGTCCACGTAGTACTCCTAACAAATCACGCAGCAACACGGCTAGTCGGTGTGAGACGTGACGACACAGTTTCGTTAGGTGGACAAGGAATGACGTACATTCTATGTGTTGCGGTTTTTATTGACTTATTTTTATCGGTCCCCAATGTATTAGAGAGATGGCACTTTGGTCCCCAATAAAAAAAAAATTGAGTCTATTGCATCCCCAATATTCAAAAGGTATGTTCAAATGGTCCCCGGAGCTAACTGTGTTCAAATTAACAGTCAAAGGCATGGTTTTCTTCCGAACTTTTTTTTTTTTTTTTTTTCCTTCGGAACTTCAAACACTTAAAATGGAAACATTTCAATCACATGTAATTTTTACTTAAAGTTTTGGAAGGGTCAACGTGCATTTTGCCAAGTGGGTTGCTTCATTTGAATGCGCCTCTATCTCTGTGTGCATAGAGGGGATGGGGTTTGTCGGTGGGGTTTTGGCATGGGTGAGGAAGCTAAGGAGGCGCTGGTTGCGGAGGAAATTCTGGGAAATGGGACGAAAGGGAGCCCTAGGGGTGGTTGGAATCTAATTCAGTAAATGCCACTGCCTTTTAACTGTCAATTTAAACGTAGGCCGAGTTTTTCAAAAGATTTTAGCAATCCAGTTGCTAAAATCAACCATGATTTTAGTAAATGAGTTCACCAGGTACTAAAATCATGGATGATTTTAGCCACTTAGCCGTAGTTGGCTTCGGAGACAATTATACGCCTTTTGAATATTGGGAATGAATAGACTCAATTTTGTTTATTCGGGACCAAAGTGTCACTTCACTAATAATATATTGGAGGCCAGCGGTAAAAACCACTCCGACTCTATCTACGTTGAGAAGATGTGTGGGTGTATAGGTTTGCTATATACACTAAGGGCATCCTTATCAGGCTCAACAAAAAAAAATACCAAATTTAACCTCAAAAACACCTTTTATAAATTAGCAAGTCACTTATCCAAAAATTCACAAAATCAGACTTTCTATTCAAACTTTACTATTTCCCTCAAGTCTCATTAAAAAAAAAAACCTTTTTGTTAACAGTACCTTTACCGAGTTGTGCACGTTGCTTTATGTGTAAATAGAGAAAGAAAAAGAGTGACAGGTACCCTCAACAGTACCTTTACCGAGTGAGAGGGAAAGAAGTCAAGGAGAGAGAAAGTATTAAACTATTCCTAGCCTGTGAACAGTAGCTTTACCCAAATACCGAGTTACTGTAGCAAAGTTGCAATTTTTGCAAATTAGCCAAGCACTTGTTGAGGCTGATTTTCGGGTGTTTTTTCTCCTTTGGCTCAACAAAATAACCATCAGGGGGACTTGCCTCCCCTGATGAGGATGCTCTAAGAGCATCAATGTCAAGGGCATCAAATCCCCTGAAAGCTAAATTTGATGAGTGAAATACAACAAAATCCCCCAAAGTCAGGCTTAACAAATATTTTGCAAATTTGTTAAACTTGTAGCAAAACTCAGTAACGCATTAACTTTGTTAACTTTCTGTTCACCGACTATTTGTTATTTTATTACGTTATTCTCTCTCTCTCTATTCCTCGCGTTCTGTCACTCTTCAGTCTCTTTCTCTCTATCCCAGTCACGAATTTAATAATTGTTTATTAGATTTGCACAACTCCCAACCGGGAGAAGTACTTCTCTGACAAAACAACCCCTCCCCAGGCGAGGAGTTAATATTTTAGGGGATTTTTTTTTAATAGATTTGAGGGGAATAGTTTAATATAGTAAAGTTAGGATATAAAGTCTGATTTTGAAATTTTTGAAAAGTGACTTGCTAAATTTATAAAAAGGTGTTTTTGAGGTTAAATTTGGTATAAAATTTGGTGTTCCTGATAAGGATGCCCTAACACTCGTACCAACAATTGAACAAACTATCTCATATGGGATATGTGGGACCTACCAGAGTTTGTTCAATTGTTGGTAAAAGTGTTAGTGTCTCTACCATTACTCGTGGGTTTAGGCAAATATGTGAAGTTTTTCAAAGCCGTTTGGACTAATTAAAATTTAGGGCAAGTATACAATATACACCTCTTAAAGATGTGTATTAGAGATGTATGTATTGTAGCATTTCTCTTAAATGCGGGTTAAATTATTCTAACCAATGCAATGAAACCGACCCAATCTGCTATAATTGCATATACTTTTAAAACCATAATCCTCTCTCTTACCTCAACCAAACAAACCATACACCAAAAGCACCCCACTATTTCTTATACCAACCCACAAGTGGTCACTACTAGAATAAGTGATAAAGATCACACTAACAAGATTTTTTTTTTTTTTTTGGTCCATCGGAAAGCAAATAACAAATACAACATACAACCAAAATGAAGAGCAGCAACGCAGCGATCAACCCAAAGCCAATCAAGACCGGGTTCCAGAGAAGAGAGATTTGCATCCACCTTCCACCGCTGGCGGGGTCTTACCTGCTGCCGCCGCCTCACGTCGCTCCGCTGCCGCCAAGCACCGTCTGACACCGCCTTCAACGAAAGCCAATGTAGCCGGGCCTCCAAAATGGTGATGATGCATCACAAAAATGAAGGGGAGAAAAGATCTCAACCCAAAAGCAAGGGAGAAATGATCTCAACCCAAAAGCATAAGAGATGGAAAAAGGAGAGGAGAGAGTGTGAAGATCTTAGGGGGGACTGAGGGTAAGGGAGGAAGGAAGGGAAGAAGAAGGGGGAAAAAAGGAGGGGGGGAAGAAAGGGAAATGGGGGCGGCGGTGGGGGAGGAGAAAAGGGGGGAAGAAAAGAACCCTAAGGCTCCCACTCACTCTCTCTCTAGAATTCTGCATCTCTCGACTTTTTTACTAACGAGATTTGAAAGACTACGGTTTTGATGAAACCGTGATAAAGAAATGCAAGGGAGATTTTAATGTCACTTTTCTAATAAAACCGTAGTGGTTAATATTAACTATCACAGGTTAAAAAGAACCGTGATTATAATTGCTTAATTTAATCACACTTTCCTACAAGCGTGATAAAATGTATTTCTTTTCACCACGCTTTGTCACAAGTGTGATAAATTGTTTTCTTTTCACCACGCTTTGTTACAAGTGTGATAAAATGTGTTTATTTTCACCACGCTTTGTTACAACCGTGATAAAATGTGTTTATTTTAACTACGCTTTGTTGCTTTGTCACAACCGTGGTAAAATGTGTTGATTTTAACCACGCTTTGTTACAACCGTGATAAAAAAAATAATTACTGCCACATTTTTTCAATACCGTAATAACTAGAATAATTTTGTTGTTTATTTTAATCACGCCTTGTTTTAGTGTGATAAAGGAATTTACAAAAGTGTGGTGGAATATTTTTTACTAGTTTACCACGCTTTCTTTAAAGCGTGATAGTTAGGGGTGTCATGTGGGTCGGGTCGGCACGAGCACGGCTTGTTCGGTGGTGGCACGGCACTGGGCACCGAATTGAGGGGGCACAGGACGAAACGGTACGGCACAGTCTTCAAAGGGCACGACACGAACTGAGGCGGGGCATGAGTCACAACAAGGCACGACACGGGCATGAGCACGGAAGTTGGCCGGGTACAGCACGACACGACATGAAAGTGGGACGAGCATGGCACGGCACGAGCACGGCATGAGGCATGGAAAAAAAAGTCATTAAATAAAAAAAAATCCCCGGCCGGGGCAACCAAAAAAAAAATTCCGAAGTTGTACATAATATATATAAAATATTCTAACTTTTGCCTAATTGAAAGCCTAGTGCTGGTGGTTAGTGCTCCCTACTAGAACCTATGTGGACAGGGTTCAAAACCTCCTAGGCTCATTTTTTTGGCCAATTAGTTTTTTTTTTATAGGAATTAAATTCTTTTATTAGATTAGATTATAGAAATTATATATATTAAATTATATAAAATATATTTTTTTTATTAAATTCGATTATAGAAATTATAGAAATTATAGAAGTTAAATTTGATTCCTTTCAAGTTTCTACTTTATACGTCCTAAAAATTGAAATGATAGAAATTATAAATGCAGCCCCCTCTCACAGACTCACAATAATAGAACTCTATTTTCCAGACCAAATTTTGACGATCGGAATCGCTAGATGTGTTTAAAACGTGTTTTGAAAGTCCTAAGTGAGGATTTGGCAAAAAATACTATCCGGAAGGGCTTGATCGAAGTTGGTTTTTGTAAATCAAATTTACGAAAACCAACTTCGATCAAGCCCTTCCGGGTAGTTTTTTTTGTCAAATCCTCGCGTATGACCTTAAAAGCACATTTTAAACACATCTAACGGTTCCGATTTTGAAAAAAATGATTACGTGGCCTTGAAGTAGTGCATTGTAGTACTGAAATTCCACTAAAAGCACTGAATGTGTTCCGATCGTGTGGTTGCCGATATCGGATGATCATTGATTTTGGAGAGAATGATAGAATTGATAAGATATTAAATCGTAACGATTTAGATCGAACATCCGGAAAAATGAATCTGCACCTACCTTACAATTCTATACATTGAACTTACTTGGTTTTAAACCAAGCTATTATGTTATAGTATAACGTACGATAGCCACACAATCGCAACACAATTATGACGATCCGCACCGTTCACTTTGTTTGTGTTGATGTTTTAATGACTCTCGCCAATTTTTTGACTATCGGATTTTGAAAGGCCCTTCATTGCAACACAATTATGATGATCCTCACCGTTAATTTTGTACAATGGCTTTTGGGGCCCACTTTTTGGTCCCATGTGAATGATCTGAACCGTTAAATGATTTCAAAATGATGTTTTGTATGGTCTTGCAAAAAATCAGGTCAATTGGATATGCGTAACTCGTCAATCCAAGTTACGCATATCCAATTGATTTCTAAACTTAGAGTTTTGAATCGATCAGTTACGCATATCCAATTGATCTCGTTTTTTGCAAGGTCGTACAAAACATTATTTTGAAATCATTTAATGGTTCGGATCATTCACGTGGAACCAAAAAGTGTACTCCAAAAGCTATTTTCTATGAAAACCAAAAGTGGGCTGCAAATGAATTTTTAATGAAATCCAAAAATCAAAATTTTCTCCCAATTTTTTTCACACTAAAATAAAAAATTCCCCCCACCCCATGGGCAGTAGTCAAAGATGAACCCAAAAAATTAGCGCCTAAAACTCCCGCTGAATTTTTGAGAAACCCGCTAGAATGAAATCCCAGATCAATCTCTTGATTCTCTTCTCATCCTCTGCCGCTCTCCCTCTCCGCAGCAAATCAACCACCGTTACGGCTCTCACCTGGTACGTCTCTCTCTCTCTCTCTCTCTCTCTCTCTCACACACACACACACACACACACACACACACAATTGTGTTTTTGGGTATGGTTTATTTAGATCTGACAAATAGCAAATAAGAGTATTAAAGAGTGATTCTGTTCTAAGTTTAGCAGTCACATAGAGATTTCAAATCATGGGCCAGTGTTTTCATCTCCACATCCCTCTTTAATATTTATCCGAGACTCATATTGAGTGATGCTCATAAGGTGTTTGATTAAATTCCTCAAGCCAAGTGTAGTTTCTTAGAATGCCGTTATTGTTGTCTCAACAGCTAATTCCCTTTCCTGCAACTTTTTGTTGAATTCCTTGCATAGACTTGCTGAAAAAGGAAATCCATTTAAAAGAGATTTCCTGGGAATTGATATCAAAAGTCATAGCACAGTTAGCACGTTTCAATAAAAAGCCAAAGTGAGAGAGAGAGCTTTATACTGTTAGTCATGGAAACCTAGTAATGGTGTTCACACAGACTGAGTTCCGAGTAACATGACACTAAACACAGCTTTTTAAATTAATCACCATTGATCCTTTCTTGTCCTTCTGCCTTCACCTACTTCCCAACACTTCTAAGTGTGATACCTATGTACACCCTTGATGGGCACAGTTTTATTATACATTTTTTTAATAACAAAGTGTTCAGCAAAAGAAAATTGGCCCCGGCTAGCCGACGGTACGATTGATTCCTAACATCAGCCGACGGTAGGATTGATTCCACAAGGTTCTCAACAATAATCCCCTCTAATCTTTTTGTTGCGTCCGTCCCGGACCAAAAAGTAACCGGAATTGTTCAATTTTTATAACTCGTTGAGAAGAGCATCCATTCAGAAAATCAGTTTGATCGGATTCATTTGTATACAAACGAATGGAGCTTGAGCAACAAAAAAGGCAGCCAAGTCTTCTCGAAACTTCAACAATTTATTTATTTTTCCTTCCACAAACTCAATTCGTTTATGTACAAAATGAAGTCCAATCCAACTGATTTTCTTATTGTATTTTACTCACAACAAGTTATACAAAATGAACGATTCCGATCATTTTTGTGGGCCAGGGACAGATAAAAAAAACTGTAAATTAGAGGCTATTGAATATTAATCCACTTAACAGGAATTGGGTCCGTGTTTTGTATGTCATATTTGTTTTGCTGTTTTTATTAGTTCTATATATGACTAGCATCATAGGCCCATGAATTTGTAAAGTGTTAGATGTTGAAGTATAGCTCAACGGTTGAGCTCGCTCTCCTTGGATCTCCTTCGTCATTATTATCTCCTTGTTCCTTACAATATTGGGTCTGTAGTAGTTCTATATATTTGTTTGTTTCATGAATTCCTGATTTGTGAGTGTCATACTTGTTCTAACTTTGCGTTGATTAATTTTAGGTTCCATTGGGTATTGGTTGTCATTGACTTATCTTCTGCAATGGTGTTTTACTTTGACTCAATTAGTGAGAAAATCGACAAAACCCTTCAACTTGTGATTGACACGTACTGTTATTCAACTTTTTATGATCTTCTAAGATTTTTGTTTAATTCTTCGACTGATTAGAAGAAAATAAAATCTTCTTCATATTGAAGTGCACTCAGAACTTATGACCTCAATATTGGAAACAGAAGAAGTCCAGCTTGGAATATAATTAAGGTAGCAATGTGAATCTTTTGCTACTATTTTCTCCGCTATTAAGAGCTGTATCTTTATCTCTCCATGCTTGCTTGTAGTGCCCGAAACAACCAACTAGCTTTAAGTGTGGTTTTTACGTAATGAGGTATATGAAAGATGTCATAAGGGATCCAAGCATCTTAAGCAAACGAAATGTGAGTTTTTTTCCCCTTTCCTGCTTTTATTTTATGAGTAGTGATATATTTTTTTCTTCACTTTTTCATATGATTTCATTGTAGTTTGGTGGGAAAAAGACTTACACGACTACAGAAATTGATGAAGCACGTGTAGAATGGATAAACTGCGTGTTTTCGAGGTCATCACAATAAGCTCATTCATGTAAGTTAATTAGCAATTTCATTCAATCTTTTATGTTGTACTTTTTTCTTGTAGTATTAATAGAATTGCATGTTTTCTCTTATTGGATATTTAGTTGCTTTTTTTTGTTGTTATAGACATCTTGGTTGCCGATAAGTGTTGGAATTGGAATATTGATGTTGGAAAGTGCAGTTTTTATGTAAGAAACTTATTCTTATCTGCTGCAATTATTTTCTTAGAGCTGAATCTGTGATTTAAGAGATAGAAATCATAATTTAGGCGCAGTAATTAGTTTTTCACATGTTGAACCTGTGTCTTTGGAAGCTGAAAATGAAATAATGGGTAATGCTGCATTGAATTGAATTCTGATAGCTATGCTGATCACGAAGGCTAATGTTGCTAGGAAGCGAGTACCTTCTTTGTTGTTTTTGTATAGCCGAGCTTTTTGAGGATGGATAACTGATGCTTTCTTTGTTGTTGGTTCCTAAATGGATGAATTTGTATCACTTACGTACTGGACCATTATTGATAAAAATGAGGCAATCTTTGTCAAACAGAGACTGGTTTTTCTAACTCTGGTTAGTATGTAGAACTTACTACAAAACTGATTCGGTCACATAAGACCTAATGTTACCCACAAACAGTGGTTGAAACAGTGGTTGCTCAGTAAAAAACCATGCGGATCCTATGTACTTTTGCATTGGATGTTGGGCCAAATTTTCAGGATGTAGTTCTTGCATTTTGGTGGTTGGGAGCTAAGAAGCACGAACACAGATAAGAGATACGGACACGACACGACATGACACGGACACGGACACGCAGACATGATATTTCTTCAAAAGTTAGGACACGGACATGCCGAATGTAAAAGGTATTTGTATTATAGAGGTATGTTATAAAATATAAAAGTCGGAAACTTTAATTTCTATCAAATAGATACAAATCAATAGTCTGCAATCTGTATATAGTATACATTATACATCTGTGGAAATTCTCTAGGCCGAGCATTAAAAAAATTGTGATCTAGGAGCAGGATTTTGTCTTTTGGGTTCGGAGTGGGGCATCTTGCTGTCTTGCTTGTTCATTATATATTTGTAACCTTTTGAGAGGTTAATAATTCTCTCTCCTTTTTGCCTTCGAAGAATATGCGGGTAGTTGTTGCTACTGTATGATATGGTGCTGTTTTTGTGAATGGTTTTTTAGTACTGTTACTAGTATGTGTTGTTGTATGATTCTGTTGTCCGCGTGTATGATATGCAGGTAAGATATTGGTATTTCTACACATTCTAACACGAGCATTTTATGTATTTGATGCAGTTCATATGCCCGACAATGCAATGTTTTCGGGGCCGAAGATGATCGTGTTGATTGGGCTGTTTTGAACGTGTTATTTTATTTCGTTTTTGTATTCCCATTATTAGAATGGTTGAGCTTATTATGACTCATTAGCTAGGTTTTGATTGTCAAAGATTGATATGAAAACTCCAGTTAAGTAATAAATGTGTTTTTTTTATCTACTTGTCATTGCTTCTTCTTTTTCTTTTTTTTCTATTGTGGATGTGATTTTTTTTTATATGCTCATATGTAATTATTAATGTCGAATGCATTAACCATTAAACCACGGTTTTCCACATAAAACCGTAATCTTTTACTTAAGAAACGACCACGAATTTTCATGAAACCGTTATCTTCGCTTGAATATAATCACGCATTTATGTCATAACCGTGATCTTATAATGCATATAACAATGGTTTTATGTCCAAACCGTGATGGTATAATTAATTCAATCACAGTTTTTTGGAAAAACCGTGATTATACAACATTTTTAATCACATCATTTGTCCAAAACCGTGATGGTATAGCTAATTTAATCACGATTTTTTGAGCAAACCGTGATTGTATAAAATTTTTAATCACGGTATTTGTCCAAACTGTGATCTTAAAATTAATTTTATCACAGTTTTATCTTCAAACCGTGATAATATTGTTAATTTAACTACGGTTTCCCATGTAAACCGTAATTGTATAATGTCTTTAAACACGCTTTTTTCTCAAACCGTGATCTTTTACAATCTTTAACCACGGTAAACCGTGGTCTTATCTTGTTTATCGTAACGCCTCATGTGTTTCCATATCGGTTTGGACTCACATTTAATCACAGACATAAACCGTGGTTGAATCTTGAAGACTTTTAATAACGGCTCCATCAACTACGGTTTTAAAACCGTGATTAAATTATAAAGATCACGGTTTTTACCCGTGATCTTTTAAGTTTATTGTAGTAGTGGGTGGTTAGCTCGTGTGGTAGAGCTCTTGGATGTCCCACACTGCATCCCGGGATCGAGTCCCCCTCCCCCCATATAATAGATTGGGAATGATGAATGACAAAAAAAAAAGTCTTATACCAACCCTTATACACCTGGGTTTTTTTTTTTCTTTTTTTTTTTATCAAGCTATACACCCGTTGTTGGATCAATGAAATTTGGAATGGAACTAAAGACAGAAAAAAAAGGAATAGAGCATTTTTGTTGGTGAAGTGCGCTAGAGCATCTCCAACAATGCCTCTCCTCTCTAAAATGAAGAGTGGAAGTGACACATTGAGGGAAAATTTTGTAATTTATGTCCTCTTTTCCTTAAAGAGTTGTACTGTTTGGAGGGACCCATCTACCTTTTTGTCACATCCACTCATCAAATTAATTTTCGGCTCAATAAAATTAGAGAGCCGAAAATTAATTTGGGGAGTGGATGTGACAAAAAGGTGGATGGGTCCCTCCAAACAGTACAACTCTTTAAGGAAAAGAGGACATAAATTACAAAATTTTCCCTCAATGTGTCACTTCCACTCTTCATTTTAGAGAGGGGTGGTCTTGTTGGAGTTGCTCATAGATGTGTACCCGCACGAGCTCGAGGGACCGGGTTGGTGGAGTGTCCAAAAAAAATTGTTCAACCCATCGAGGAATGGATTGTTACTTGAAATTTAAATATTTTCTCAACTTCACCCAACTCAATCCACGCCGACATGATTACTGCGTACTTGCATGCTAATTATGATTCCACGAAGAAAACAAACTGTTAGGGGGTGTTCCACTAATTGGTTTTTTAGTTTTTTGGTTTTTTTTGATCTTTAGTTTTTCAAAAAAATCAACTAGTTTCACTAACAAGTTTTTGGTTTATTGGTTTTTTTAGTTGTGTTATGAAATTACAAATCTACCCTTCTACCTAAACAACTATTGCTCTCTTTTTTTTTGAAGGGAGGGCAGATTCGTAATTTTACTTGATTAAAGTACATGTATTTGATTGTGCAATGATTTGATTTTTTTTAGGTTTGTGGAATGAAGTGGTTTTTTTATTGGTTTTTTGTGGGGTTTTTTTAGTGGAATGAAGTAGTTTTTGATTTAAAACAAAACTAGTTTTTTGTTAGTGGAACATGGCCTTAGTGTTATTGATAATTTTTCGGATTCCAACAAACCATTGGAGTTTGTAATCATTCGTTTTAATTCCCATTTGAGTTTGGGAGGTGGTTTAGTTTATATTGAGGCTTTGTTCTCCAATACATTTTATGCCATAAAATGAAAATTCTCATTTTAGTTGGGGTTTTATGGAGTGGTGATAAAATGACATTGTTTTCCCAATAGATTTTATGTAGTTCTCATAAAATCTCCATAAATGCCATATTTACCAAAATACCCTCATTTTTGGTAAAGGCAGGAACTAATAAAGGGTAAAATTGTAATTTTACGTGCCATAGTGGGTGGGGTCAAACTTTGATAGCTCTGCGTTTGAAATTTTTTGAAAAAAAGACAGACATGTGATTCCTTCATTTTATGTATTCAGAAAGCAACGAGATAAAATCTCTTTCATAAAATGAATTGGAGAACCAAGCCTGAGTCTAGATACTCCGTCCCGCAAATGAAGAGTTGAAGAGAAGTCTTTGCTGCCATAATTTGTAATCGGACCAATAGAGGTATAATCATGCTTTTCATCTTTGCATTTAGCCTTGCATGTTTTTCATGCATTCTCAAGAGGTTTTTATTTTAATTTTGTTGGGTTTTGCGCACGTTTTGTTTAGTCATAGTATGAGGTCCCCTTGGTAAGGAAACTTGAAATTTTTTCCTTGAATTTCTTTTATTTTCTGGATTTTTTTTTTGTTTGGGTCCTTGTGAAGAGCGCCGCAATAGCGTTTGCTTGGATATTCTTTTTCACTGGCAGAATTTTAGGGTGTGTGTACTTGCACATATAAAAGTGTCATTTTCTCCCTTTTATGGTGCAACTCGTGCATCAGCCCACTATTAAATATGAATTGATCAATCATCTTTATTCAAATTAGTGCAATACTCTAATATCCAATGTGGTTGCTCTAATTTGATTCTTTAATTGCCAAAAATCTTCATGATATTTTCATATCATGCATTGGTATCTACTTGAGCTAGATGGATATATTCAGTGCCGTTGTAAAATGGAGATCGAGATGAGCTTGCTCGTTAAGTCCGTGAAGTCAAGAACGAGCACGGGGTGCCATGTTAAGGCATAACATTTTGATATTCATGGAATATACTAAGTAGAAATAGACCGTATTCCGTATATGTCTTATGGATTAGCATGGAGCTTGGTTAATTGTTCCAATTAGTTATTGGATCAATCTTTAATTAATAGTCCCATTCATCTCCCTATATGAGACTCTTTAATGCTTTTTGTTTGCCATTTGCTAAAATGGGAAATCTCATAAAAGTCAGGGGGCGTTTGGCCACCTCCTTTTTGGCATTTCCCCTTATCCTTTTCTAATTCTGAGTGTTTGGGAAACAACATCCAGAACTCATTCCCTTAGAACTCTTTTTTTCGTTTTCAACTTTCTAGGCTAGAAACCAAAAAGAGGCGGGGAGCTTCTTTTTCATTTCTACTTCTCATTTTGACCATAATCATATTGCAAAATGCATTCTGCACAATTTCTCCTAAACACTCATCTCAAATTCAAAACACATTCTGACCATAATTCAAAAAATCAAAAAGGCAAAACGTGAAAAATGAAAAGCTGAAAAGTAGACTTCCAAACACCTAGTAAAGTTACTGCTAAAATCACTTTTGGTTCCCATTTAATAAAAACTAAGTTGCTAAAAGTTAAATTTCTCTCACATGCTCGTTTTGGTAAAACCAAATTGTTACTAAAATCGCCATGCTAGAGGTGCTTTTGTTTTGTCTTTATTTATTTATTTTTTTTTTTTGCATTTATTAGTTTTGCATCAAGCTTTCGTGGTTTATTGATTCGTCTCGGCGAGACGAATCCAAAAAGTATAAAATTATGGTCGAAACTATTTTTTTAATAAAGCCAAAATTAAATGCAAAACTAACAAATACAAAAAATAAAATAAAAAATTGAATAAATACAAAACGAAAAAATCAAAAAAATCATTTTTTTTTTTTTGGCCAAAGGAGAGCACTAATCATTGGACAAAGACGACACAAGCACCAAAATATATAGACCTAGAGCAGATAGATATAGTGCACTAACAAAACGCCATCACTTGCTCACTTGCTCACTTAGAATTATTACACCAAACAAGGAATAATCGTTGGCAAGTGGGACAATAATAGACACCTTTTTTGTCTCCTTTCCAGCCAAATTTGAAATTAATCCTATTTGTCCAAGTTGTTTGTTTGGGTGGAACCGATCACGCGGCAATATGTACGGAATTTATATTATTACATCGCACTTATTTCATGCTTGCTAACTAATGGTCCATGCATGTCCCCACATCTGATAATTTTCAACAAAAAGTGTGAAATGCCAAAATTGAGGCTGCTGAATTTCGGACATTAAAAAAAGTGAAATAAGAAATGATAAAATAATAGTTAAGGACTTTATGCTGATGGGATGGAATTTTAATCAATTACTATTAATTTACGGACTGCTATACAACACGTATACTTTTGTGTGGATGTTTATTATATGTATCTTCTTGAATTATCAGAAAAATCCGTAATATTTGCAAAGAAGCTATTAATAAATGTGAAAACATTCATAACATTAGTATAAAAATTTACACATTCGCAGAAAAATTCATGACTTCAAAACAAAAACTAATTATAGAGTAATATTATAATTCTATGCTGAGGTTTGATATTTTCATGCAAATATATAATACTCCGTATGAATTAATTTTCAATTTTTTTTTAACAATTTAAAGGTTACATACCATACACATCCAATTATGAGGCGTGTATCCTAGCGTTCCCCATATACTATGGAGTAATACTCAACTTGATAGTCAAACAATTGACAATGAGTTTCTCATTTTCGCTTTTAGTACCGACAACTCCCATTTGCTTAAAGTATCGAGGTGGTTTTAGCAACTTGCTCTTAGCAAAAAAGTAGTATTTGAGAGAGATTTAGTTTTTAACAACTTAGCTTTTAGTTAAAGAAAATCAAATTGGTTTTTAGCAACTTAGCTTTTTGTACTTTTATAATTAAAAAAATAACTTTTAACAATTGGTGCTAAAAACGGAAAACTCGGCCTCGCGAGTGAACGAATTTTTGGAATTGGGGGATCATGCTGTCTCCGACAGCATGCATATAGTCCCCATCCGACATGTCCATGCTCGGCGGTGAACGGTTTGCTAGGCTTCCTTGATCATGCTTCTAGAAACTAGATACTGTAGAAACTAGATACTTTCGTTCATTATTTTAAATAGTAGTCATAAATGTTAAGTATGGTCACTTTTGATCTACACCCACATCGAGAAAAATAATAACCAATTGATACCTGCATGTTGGAAAATACTGCTATCAAAATTATTGATCCGATTAATGCGTTTGGATCGCAGGCCTATCACGAATTCCCAGAGATAACCTTTTTTTTCCCTTTCAAAAAAGAAGATTCGAAAATAACATCCTGCAGGCATATGTTATTAGTATAGGTTATTTTCCGATCAGAAAATAAAAACTATATGCATATGGTTGACTTAACGAAAAAACATCCAATTAAACATTTGTTACGATGTGACCTTGTTTCAATTTCCGACTTAAACTCCTTAAAACTAACGTTGGAAGTTGGAACATGTGTAAAGGTTAAGTCCCACATTGAAAAAATATAATGATGGTTGGACCTTAATAATATACAATTAGATGACTCACCACTTACAAGGCTTAGCCTTTTAAGTGGATTTGGGTCATTTAATGTATATTGGGCCCAATGAATGTAGTGGGCTCCGTGGATACTCCCCAGAAGTTTGAGTTTTGTGCACGCTAGCGCAGCGGAAACGATGGCAGGATCGATGCATCGGATATACTCCCAACGCTAACTTATTTTGTTTTACGAGAAATGTTATTTTCTTATAATACATGGACTTAAAAATTGATTTAAGCCACTTAAGTCAGAAATTGAAACGAAACTATCTTAGGAGCTATATTTTTCGATTTCTTCGCGACTCTAGATCTTACTAATATTTTTAACGGAAATAAATTGTGTATACGTATTCACTTTGACTTGTAACTAGATCAGAAAGATGAGTTTATCAATATCTTACTCAACCATGAAAATATAACATAAAAACAAATTTTTAATTAAATTTTTATGACACCATCAAATACAAGTAAACTTGACATTTCGCCTTTTGGATCGAGTTCGAGTCTATGGAGAGAAGTCAAACTCCTTTCGATTATTAACAGACCTTGTTCCAATTCCTGGCTCAAACGCAAAACTGACTTATTACACTTTACGAGACATGTCATTCTCAACTTAAAAATTGACTTAAACCCAAGTCATGAATTGGAACAACCTCACCGATCGATCGATGTACGTATACACTGTTGGCCCAAAAATAATTTTTTTAAAAGAAATTGCCAGGATGGTGACTTTACTTTTTCTCTTATTGCTTTCATATATACTAGTGTTTCAAGTCCTAAGTGCCAAACTCGTGGTTGAAAATTGAATGGTAAATGATCACACACCCAATGAGGATTGGATAATTTATCCAAAAGTCTTTGGACTTGTCCCTTTTCTAACTTAACAAAGAGGTAGTAGATATTAGTCAAACATCATCTATAGGATAAGCTTCCAAATATTATGTCAATAATATGAATTCAGAAGCCCTATAAACTAGGTAGAAGCCTATGTATGTTGTCAATGCAGCCATGTGCAACTCTGTAAATCAAATTCAAATTTGCTAGGATTAGGGTTTCCCGATCCCAATGGGGAAACGTGATCCTAGTTATACGGGGAAGGGAGAGTCCAAAAGTTAAAACAAGAACCCATGTGTTTCACGAAAAAATTATTCTAAGGCAGGGTTACGAAATTAATTCTATCGCTTGTGTCACAAGCAAAATATATTGAATTCGTAGACAAAATATAATGGGTAATTATACCATTACATGTATCACCGTTGAACTCAATATTTATTGCCATTCCTAATTAGTACTCCGTATCTTGTTAATAATTTTCTTAATGAATTCGTAGAGAAAATATAGTGTCCGAACAACCGCTGCAGTTGAATCGGTTTCTCCTTTATTTTATTTTTTTGGGCTCAAGGGAAATTTGATATTGTTCATTAGTTGTTGTTAGTGACGTTTGAACCTCTTTTAAATGACCGAGAATAAAATGTAAAATTCTCCTTGCCTAGGACTAAATAAATGTAATCCACATTTTCTTTCATGAGAATTACAATAAGATGTAGTAATATCCCTTTACTTTTATGGTCCAATAAAGTAATAAGGTTGAATTTCTACAAAGGTATTTTTTGCGTTCTCCCCCGAGTCATTATCCTCAGATACATCAATAGATTTATCAACTTGTTATCTAAGAATACGAAAAATATCGCAGTGAAAACTCACCCTAAATTTTGTTTTTGTTTTTTTAATTTTATGACCACCCTAAATTTTGTTATTGCACAGAAGACTATCTAGTTTGGGCCTACAGTACTACATTATTGTCCTTGCACGCTCAATGTTTTTCCTTTTTTTTCATCATATATTATTATTTCATTTTATGATTGAGTAATGAATGGTCCAAATTTACGTTGGGCCAAAGACAGGGGATGGGAAATTTGTCCCTCATGATAGTACAAGTCACCTTTCATGAATCACGTGGAAACTTGAGAGAGAGGGAGAGGACTCGGGCAACCAACTTTCAAGACAAGTGGGAAGAAAGTTAGTTCAAGAGAGAAAGTAGCAATTATTAGGGAAGAGAAAGTAATCCTAAATAAAGTTTTACATAAAATGGTAATGAGCTGGTATCGTTGTCGAAGACTTCACAAGTTTGTTTTATGCATATTTTCAATTCACACGGGATTTTGTCTCGACTTTAATCAGACCCGTTAACGAGTGAGGAGTGACGTGTATTACTATTCAGAAAATAAGTCGAAATGCACGTAAACTTGGTATAAAGTTCACGTAATTTACACTCTAAGTCGGTCACCTTCCCCGGTACGAAAATCTAATTAATTATGCAGAAATACATGCATAAATCTGTACACCTATTACATTTATTTACGACAGGGTACGGTTGTATACTTTAATTATGCATGAGCTACGAATGGCCCCAATGGCACGTGCATGCATTCAAAAGGGCAGTAACTTTTGGCTTGCCTTGTTACTTTCGAATAATTATTTTGTTAGTAGTAATTCCAATTAAAAAAAGTGAAATATGCAGACCAAATCTATATTTTATTTTAGATGCAATTCTTATTACAGTACAACTATTTTCTTACACATTGCACCTCATCTTTGTGTGTAATTTTTTATTGTTCAATTATATATATGGGGCAAGTGGTACCTGTTTTATAAGTGTTGGACCACATTTTACAGGACCTCCATATGGCCCTATATATCATGGATTTTTAAAAATTTAGTCTTAATCGTTCATTTTGTTCGGTCAGACCTTTAATAGGAGTTCCACGGTGGTCCCGTAACTATTTACACATATGTAGCTTAGACGTGCAAACTGAACAACATATCACATCCTACTTAGACGCCAATTCACAAAAGACCGTACTCTTTGATTCATTTAAGGAAATGATCGATATTGTATGCGTAAACTGACACCATGAGTTTTTATAAAACAGAAAGGGAGGAGGATCCATGCTAGCTTGTTCTATTTAACAACAGGGGCTAACTCAATAGCCACTCACTTCTCCTCTAGCTAGGGTTCAATCTCACCGCATACTTACACAGACCACAATTAAAGCTGTAGCAAAGTTCTGTGTGAATTGATCACAAATTAATTATTATATAACATCTGTTTTGAACATGAAATTTTAGGAATAAACAAACTCCTACGTCCAAGACAATCTTTTTACCATATATATTTTCTTTAAAAAAGAATGAGTGGACCAGAGGAATGACACACAGGTCCCCTACTTTCATAGACAGACCTATGAAATGATCTTGCAAATTTTATGGAGTGAAAAAAGAATCCAACTCCTCCAATAAAGAAGCTATATATAGAAGACTCCCACTCTCTTCCCAACATAAGTAAAAATCAGAGGAGAAGAATCATCACATATTTGGCTAACACTATGCAAAGTCTTCTCCCAAGTGAACAAAAAAGGGAGGAGAGAGAGAGGGTTTAATAGTGTAGTTTTTTTTTTTTTCTTCCATAAAAGGGTGAATAGATGGGGAGAAGCCCATGTTGCTCAAAGGAGGGGTTGAACAGAGGGGCATGGACTGCTTTGGAGGACAAAATCCTCAAGGACTACATTACCCTGCAAGGTGAAGGCAAGTGGAGAAACCTTCCTAAAAGAGCAGGTGAATATCTTATCTTCTCTTTTTTTTTTTTTTTTTTTCTAGACGATAAGATTTAAGTTAGAGTACGATGTTGTTCCATCACCTTGTACCCAAAACCTACGGACACTTAAATAACTGGTATACGACCAACTGAGCTTGAATTTGTTTCGAATTTGGTTTTTGATGTTTGCTGGAAATGAAAACAAGAGGAAGCGTGAAACTTAATTTCCTATTTATGTTTCAGTGGGGAAAACTGAGTGGTCGAATCCTTTGAGCTTTTTTTGATATATTTAATTATTCAAAGGAATTAATGAAATGAATTAAATGGATTTAATCGTGTAATTTGCAGGGCTAATGAGATGTGGGAAGAGTTGTAGGCTGAGGTGGTTGAATTATCTGAGGCCAGACATTAAGAGAGGGAACATTTCCCACGATGAGGAAGAGCTCATCATCAGGCTTCACAAGCTCTTGGGGAACAGGCCAGTACCTCTCTCTCTCTCTCTCTTCTCTCTCTATTCGTACTAGCTAGCTTGTTTTAATCACTTCATTTCAAACCAAAACAATTATTATGGCTAAGAATTTCAGACTTGCCATTGTAACAAAACATCTCCCTCTCTCTCTCTCTCTCTCTCTCTCTCTCTCTCTCTCTCTCTCTCAAATTTTCTTTTTGTCATTTGGTTTTCGTGTTTTATTTGTCTTTTTTATTTTTTTGTTAAATTCGCATTTTATTTTTTGAATTAATCAATCCCTCTCGATGTGAGGAGTCCAAAAAGTAAAAAATTACAACAAAGATTACAAAAAAAAATGTCAGCTGTCTTTTTTGAATAAAGTGTTATCTTATACTATGAACTTTTTTCAATTTCGGTCCACAGTTAAATGCAGAATGATGTGATCTTTTATAATTCTTTCGTTTCAAATAAGAACACAAGCTTAAGGTACTATATTAATTTTTCCTAAAAAAAGTAACGTCAGACGAGGTTCTTACACTAATTAAAATCTATTTTAAGCATTATTTTGCTTTTGCTAATCCTCCGGGTTTTTTTTAAACTCTTTTTATTTATTTTTGGTTCTGAGATACTCATAAGCAAAATTTTTGGTTCAGAATAATTCATATGTAATTAACAAATCTATTTAATTTTGGGATATTACAGATGGTCTCTGATAGCTGGGAGGCTTCCAGGGCGAACAGACAATGAAATCAAAAACTACTGGAACACCAATTTATGCAAGAAGTTGCATACCCACCAAAACTCTTCAGTAGCGAAAAAAAACTCCAACCAATCAGGTCATGACAAAAGGAAGAGCAAGTCCAATAACATGGACCCACATCCCAAGAAAGAATCATCCAATGTGGTCCGGACCAAGGCAGTAAGGTGCTCCAAAGTCATCATCAATCATCCACAGCCAAACATGAAAACTGATCATCAACCAATGGCTAAACCATTGGAAATGGTTAATGTTCAAGAAGCAGAAGATAATAATACCTCAAGGGATTTTGCTTTGGATGCCAACATGGAGGATGTTTGGTTATCAGATTTTCTGAATTCTGAGGAACTTCTAATGCCTTGTGAGGATACCATGGAGGATTGGAGTGGAAACAATTTCCTTGAAGAACCAAATTTAAATTATCCCCATGGTTTGACTTCTTTTCTTGGGTATGGCGGCGATTGGCTAGCAGATAATTAATCCAACCATTAATATACATATAAATATCTGAGTTCTGTGTATGTGTTCCTGTGGACAAGATGCTGAAACCATGTGAGAGTAATTAAGATAAGTAGATTGAGTTTAGTGATAACTATAAATGAAATATTTGTGGCTTTGTAGTTTGTTTGAAGAATCTTATTGGAAAATTGAATAATTAGCACTTGTTTGTGCTTGCTAATTTTTATGCATAAATTCACGATTGTTTAGAATTCGACTACCAATTTATTGGTTCCCTATCGGTTATCTTTTTACGTTTGATGTTTTGTGATTTGCAACTCAATTTCTATAACAAAAAGTTTGGAGACCAAGATGTAAGTACTAGTCCATCCCATAATGCTTGTCGAAGGTTAATTTAGTTTGCTTTGGGAGATTCCAAATAACTATTGGAACAAGCAATATGGGATGTAGAGTGATCCATTTGTCAAACATAAGATCACAAGTGTACTCAAGCTGTGAGTGTAAATTAAAATAAACAATTATTGATTAGTGCTCTACACAAACGCGCGTTTGAGTGGTGGACCTGTTCCCCTAAGTGGATTTTTGGGTTTTTGAATTTTTATGTATGTCATTCTCCTCACGTACATCAACAAAAAAATATAAAAAGCAAAAAATTCAAACTGAAAGAGACATGATATTACTTGGCTATGCATTTTGTAACATAGAGTTTCAATTACTACATTCATAAAGAATTAGGTACGCAGGAAAATCAATGTATTTCTTGGCACAAAAGAGGAAACAACTGAAAGAGACATGATATTATACTTGTTCATAAAAAACGAAAGACATGATGCAACGCCCCACATTTTGGGAAATGTTATATTTATTATAAAAATAATAAATAAGTCTTACAACCAAATCCACTTCGGGAAATTACATAATCTTCCTCAAAAACATTTATTCAGAACAAGGTCAACTAGGGTTCTTCCAATTCTTTGCACTTCCATTAGCCTCCTCAGCGTCCTGTCCAGCTCCATATGCCTCTAAACTGAATTTCTTCTGTTCATCTCTATAGTCTGATATAATACGTCGAAGTCGTAGGGCAACACCGTGAGTGAAGATGCCTAGAAGATAACCCTATCCCAACCTTAAACTTGCAATTCTAGAACAATATAGTAGGTGGCAGGTAAACAATTGAAAATCATCTATAGAAAACAGTAAATTCATGCGTAGTCAAATATCAATGTCAAATCAAATCATAGTGCAGTGTCAGTATTTCATATCAGTTCTCATATCAACATTCTTCTTCAAATTTCATCCATCTCACACCACTCGAAAATTATTGGCCCTTTCTGACGGTCACCAACATTTCCGCTCGAAGTCCCGGCTGTCTTGTATCAAGGCGCACAGATACAAGATACAAGGTTCGTCCACCCCAAGTCACACATGACGTAGTCCCGTCTTTCTTGTATCAAGGCGCACACATACAAGACACAAGGTCTGTCCACTATGTGTTGTACCACTGAGTTCTAACCACCAAGTTCTCCCCGCGGAACTGGAGCGGTACTCAAACAGCACTACCGTATCAATAATTCATTACATCATCATTCTTATTCTTATCACTATTTCTCCTCATGAAATCAATCTTTCGTTTTCTAAAAAAACGTGTTGTGTTGTATCATCTCGTGGAACATGCACATGCCATAATTTTCATAAAAATCCTCCATTTCAAATCGTTTTGCGATAAATCTTCCGTTTCAAATCATTTCACGATAACCGTCTTACTTTAGGTATAAAATCTCATTGGTGACTTTCTTTAGACAAATGAGCTAACCAGGAGAGTCCTAGGCTGGATGGTCGGACGAATCCAGTTACTGTCACCATTCATTTCTTAGATAGTGCGAGACTCATCTTTTTTGACAGACCCTCAAAGGTGTTAGCCTTGGGTTATTTCACAGTCCAATTATTGTCAAAACATTTTGAAATCGCTTTAAGAAAAGTTTAGTCGGCTACTTTCCAAAAATCAGTCGAGCATTATAACTGCATAATTTTGAAAAGTCGATTTCCAATCGGGCATTATAACGGCTACGTTTTGTTTTCCAAAAGTTTATTGGGCACTATACTTGTGTATTTGATAAGTCCATTTTCTAATCATGCATTATAACGATTACGTGCATTTTCAAAGAGTAACTTTTCATTTTATCGCTAATTATCCAACATAATCTCGTCTAATCATATTTAAGCACATTTAAGCATAATAACGACATATTTAAAATGAACTAAAAAAATATTAATATAGGGTTAAGATAAAGCATCTACCTTAATTCTGATGATTAGTCAGAAGCTGATAAGCTAGTTGGATTCCGGCGGCGTAACGGCTAGTCGAAGGGTGGTGGTGGAGGATAAGTTTCATGAAGAACACTTCGAATTTCTCAAGAACACATGAAGAACTACAAAGGTGGTGGAGGAGAGGATTTTTGTGTGTGATTTACAAAGGAAGAGCTTCCGATCTATAGGCAAGGGCAAGCACTCCCCCTCCCCTCCTTTATGGCCGGCCCAATCAAGGGAAATTGCTTGGCAATTTCTTCCATGAAATGGAGGAACAAGAATTTAGTGATGGTTAGGTTTTGTCCCCTTATGTTTTAATGCTAGTTTTTACAATAAGTAAAACCTCACTAGGTTCGTTAGAAATGACTAAAAGCGTCTAGGTTCGTTGGGTTGGTGCGTAGACAACTTGTTACGGGTAGTTTTGGGTACTAGTCAAGGGGTGTTATAAATATACATACATACACATATATATACGAAAAACTTCTAAGGCCTTGTTCTCCTATAGATTTTAGGTGCATTTTATGAAAATCTCATAAAATGAATATTTTATGGAGGGGTGATAAAATAAAGTTGTTTTCCCAACTGATAAAATGTAGTGGTTTCTTATAGATTTTAGGAGGATTTTATGATAAAATCACTTTTACATTTTATGTGTTGAGATTGGAGTGTCATAAAATGTGAGATTTTATGTCCCAAAAATCTATTGAAGAACACACCTTAATAAGGGACCCTTATCTAAGTTAAAATGCGGATCTTACCTTTCCGAGCCAAATTTTGACGATCCAAATCGTTCAATGTTTTTAAAATGCATTTTTAAGGTTCTCCGCGAGGATTCGTCCAAAAAAAATACCCGGAAGGGCTTCATCCGATCAGTTTTTGTTAAAAACGCTACCGGGTATTTTTTTTTTTGAGATTTCTCGCGTAGGCCCTTAAAAATGCATTTTAAAAACATTGAACCGTTCGGATCGTCAAAATTTGGTCCGGAAACACAAAAAAAGGCTAGGTCCGCATAAAAATCTTATATAAGAGACCCTTATTAGAAGTTGTTCCTATATATATATATATATATATATATATATAGTAGCTTATAAGTCAACTTTGTATAGCCTTATGTGACTATTACTATTAGGATTAAAAGTGTCTTTCATTTATTATACTAGTGTTATGCCTCGTGCTTCGCACGATACTCTGTGCTCAGTGCTACAGTCGATATTTAAAAACTTTAGTTACGTTTAGGTAATAAATACATTGTACAAATCATGTCTTGATTCCATGTCAGTATTTCATCAGGTTCAGATTGAATGTTATATCCGGAAACCCCATTGTACTTTGCTTGAAATATTGAAACGATTCGAGCCATGCCATGGTAGCAACCAAACTCCGATGGATAAACAAGCCCTCACCCACTTCAAAGTGAAAAAGTAGTCAAGCTTCCGGGATGGATTTCCTGAGTGAAAAAGCTATCCTACAGTGTTCCTTCTGCTACTTTGGTAACCCATTCAGAAGACCCCTAAAGAATCTTAGATTTGAAACAAATTGTACATGTCCTTACAGTAATGTTTTGAGAAAATCTTCACATTCTTGACGTACAAAACAATTTGTACACCCAAAGAATGATTCGTTTCAAATAAGCTACAGGATACCTTTTTCTAAAGAAACACTACTTTCAAACACCTTCAGTGAAGAGTTTCTTGAGAATGACAGGTAAAAGGAGACACGGCAAGTCCATAAAAGCTGCATCCCACAAAGGTACTGATTGGATTGTTGGCGCCTCAGAGTCTCTTAACTGATCAACAAGAGATAATATTCAACCCACTCCTTTCTCTTGTTTTTTTTGGCACTGTCCTTGAGAGAAGCCTCAAAGTCGAGGTTTTTTTTTTTTCATGAAGTGGAGTGAGATCAATTTTGAAGCTTTGCTTTCCTTGCTAACTCTCTTCAATGATAACGAAAAAACAAAGAAAGAGAAGAAACGTAAGGCACAATGATATTATTGTTAGAACTTGGAAAAATAAAGAGTAACAGGAAACAAGCATCTGTGTTGGTAAGATGAGCAGCATAATGGGAGGGCTATGCAGGTGTGGATAAGCGTGTGTGCACAGCACTACTTGAAAAGAAATGTCTACAATCAAGACAAGTTTCCTATTGGACAGTGACAATATAACTTGCAGGCACCCAATAAAAAAAAAAAAGGAACGTACATTGCAGGCAGGTTAACCGATTTACAGCGATTGCGATAAGCACTTCTAGCAGTTCCTCAAAATGGCACAGAGGCTGTTTATAGACATGAAGGCAACATAAGATTCGTAAACTGCTAAATAGGTTGCTCATCCAGATGACGAAGGCCACTTCAGTGTACATAGAGATCTTCAACCGAAAGCAAACTCATGTATGTACACAATGGCCGGCACTGGATAAACTTCATCCTGAGCAATATATTCAGAAAACACCTACAATGCTTTCATTTTTGAGACTATTATTTATCCAACACAGGATATTGACCAGATGATTCGTGCAGTAGCTTGATTGCTTACCCATTGGGTTGGACCATCAACAGGAGAACTTAGAGGATCATCATGTACCTAAGCCATGCAGGAATAAGTAATTAAAAGCTTGCTATGCATACACTAAAGGGGGAAATGGGCCTTGATGAAAATGCTCGGAGGCCATGGATTTTGAAAGCTCCTGAAAGGCGATCTATGCAGATAATGAGGGGAAAAGAGGGGAGGGGGGAAGCTCAAAGCTTTTCGCAGATCATGCTCTAAAAATGTCCGAGAATGTACTCTATAAACCATAAAAACATAAATGAAACACGCCAAATATGGAATAAGGCATAGGCTACCAAATTAGACATTCAACATAAACATATCAGACAATGTTCTGTCAATCAATAATATCAGTTATTGAAATAGACAAAACCAATCAGAGGTCTTACAAGGAATCATCTGCCCTGGTTTCTCACACCTAGGAGAAAATGTTCATTGTCAACTGAGAGCAAGATACCCATTATCATCCAAACAGTTCAAGAAAGCACAGAGGTTTTGCAATCTATGTTATTCAAGTTCCAACACTCATTTTTTTTTAATTTTTTTTTTATCTTTTTTGTTGCATCAGACCATAAGTGGAGATGTGTGTGTGTGAGCCGCTTGTTTTGCTTCCATTTATGCAACTGCAGCTCCAGGTACAGGAACTTGCCGTTCTAGAGCAAGTAGTCAGTACTGAACTCACAAGAGAAACGAATGCAAATATCTTAAATTGGAGCAGAAACTATACCCATAGCTTCATGAAAATCCCATCAACTCCAACTATTTGCGAAGACCCTCACTGGCAACACCACCACCCTCCAGCTATTTGACAAAAAAGGAACTAAGGTTATACATTTACAAGTCACAAGTAACTTTGATTTAGTAACTTTCTACTCATTGAAGGTGATAGATGCCCAGAAATAGTCAGCAATTGCTCAGCAGATCAGAATCTTAGAAAGAACTAAAATATCAGGACCGAATATGGAAAAAAAAAAGGTCATATAAAATGACATTGTAAACAAAAATATCAAACGATATGAAAAAAAGAAGTCATATAAAACGACATTGTAGACAAAAATATCAAATGATATGGAAAAAAAACTCATATAAAACGACATTGTAGACAAAAATAAGCAGGACCTCCTATGGGGAAAAAAGGTCATATAAAACGACATTATGGACAAAAATATCAGTCATTTGATATTTTTTGTTTTTAGTGTATATTTTACTTGTAGTCATAATTCTTTACTTTTTTTTATTTCTTTCTTTGTTGAACAATTGAAAAAATAAAATTCGAATTTAACAAAAATTAGGAAGAGACGAAAGAGAAAAGTATTGCTAGCCCATAAGTTGAGCCATCATAGGCTACCGACAGTTTACTGGACGTCAACACTGCTTGCAAGACAAAAGCCATATACAAAAGAAGTAAAAAGCCCAAGCCCAAAAGTGGTTTGTTGCATGACGGGTTTCGTAATTACCCAAAATATGCTCAAAAGGTCACACTTGCCTTCCAGATATCTAACTACCGTAGATTAAAGAATCAAACCTCCAATATAAACAAACTGTCACACCCAAAGTGACAGCTTTTCCTCTTCTTTATTCCAACCCTTCCGCTCTTCCAACTGTGAAAGGTCAACCACAGACCTTAGAAACAGCCGTTGGACACTAAGGAAGGTGAAATCGTCACCTATGGCTGTCTAGGCCCTCATAATGATAAGAAGGTGGTCAGTCGAGTCATTAATTGCACTTGGCCTAGCAATTAGGAAGAATATATTGCCTCAAAAAACTGTTGTCTGGTGAAAAATGCATATATGATTGAAGAGGTGTTAAGAACTCAAAACTTTCGTCAAAGGAATACAGGTCAATTTCCCTCAGGCCGGAGTCAGTGATAATCTCCTCCTTGCGAGCACTCCAAATGATTTCAACAGTTCTCTTTGACCTAACCAGCGTGCTGAAACAAAGAAACCACAGAACAATTATTGGATAATGAAGAATAAGAAGAATGAACTATGATCGTAACTTCAGATCGCCTCAATTGTCCATCTCCAGATCTATATGACCATATCAATGAATTAGAATCTGGATGTCGCACATACAAGGGATAGAACCATTCCGTTGTGACTTTTCATGCTAGAGAAATTTGTGATCTTGCGTTTTCTTAATGTCAACCAAAATATTCCTAGTATACGCATACAATATATAACACGATCAACTTGAGATCTACAAAATAAATTTCCACTTGATGGATTGGGTGATGTGCTCCAGTTTACATAACAACTAAGCTATTTTCACAAAATGAAAATTTGAAAAATCATTTGGATCATAGCTTCAACACAAACACAAAGTGATCCACAACTGTAAAATGCAACAAAAAGGAGAATAAAAGCAATCATCGCGTGGAATCCATGTAAAGCGACAAATTAACTGACCCTATTAGTGAAGAAATATAAAGCTTAGAAAGCACAGGTACCTGCTTGAGAAATCCAGCCCCAAAAGCTCAAGTCACCTTCAAATTTCAATGAACCTTTCACAGTTTCACCCTTCCATTTGTTATTGCAGAAGCATCATCTTGATGCAATTCTTAATTCTCTTCACTTCCTGAAATTTTAAAATGCCCTTCATCATGTGAATCCACATTTTTCAAACACAAGAAGCAAACAACATTCAACTCTCTTAATAATGAAAAAATCAGTGTTCACCTCTGCCTCAGACGTGCTATGATCTGTTGTGAGCTAAAAAGAAACTAAATTTGGCTTGATCAATTAAATCTCCACAAAATCCCATCCACTCTCCTCCGAAATCGCGATATGGACTTGATTTTCTCCGGCCTTTCCCTATGTCCCCTGGCACTCATCACAATCATCATCTAAACTTCTTTGATTGCTAAACCAGCTGCAATTATAATAACTCTGCATAGAAAATAAAGGATTTAGTTTTCTCTAACCACTGGTTGTAAGCCGAGAGATGGATGTATATCGTTTCTCTGTGTGTGTGTGTGTGTGTGTGTGTGAGAGAGAGAGAGAGAGAGAGAGAGAGAGAGAGAGAGAGTTTTTAACTATTATCCAGTTTCCTCCCTCAAATTATGGATCTTTTTGCTCTTGAGCTCATCTTCTCACGTTTTCACCTTAAAACCAGGGAATGTACCTTTCTTGTTTCGAACGCTTTCCTTCCTGAAATCAATAGAACTTTACTTTTTTTAACGCCCTCTCCTAATCTTCCTTCTTATATATAAAGGTTTAGATTAGAAAACCAACATATACATCACCCAGTTTAGACAAGAATTACAGCATATCCTTTTGAAAAAGGCACAACACCATATCAATGTCCACTATCTGGTAACTAAAAAAAGAAACAACCTGTTTTGGTATATGATAGGTGAATAAAAGAACTTTGAGCGCCCTTGCATTTGCAAAAAATAACCAATCAGCATGCAGGTACAAAAAGTCCACTTAAGAGTGCATTTGATGACACCTATCACTTTTCATGTATTGTACCAATTATCATGTACAAATTGCTCATTCAATGGGGCTCATAACAAAGGCCTCCATAAACAGAAAAATGTTGCAAACCAACCATGAGGCACCGACAATCTATCATCTCATTCTTTTACTGTACCCAGAAAAAAAATTGAGAAGATCCGCTAAAGACAAAACATGAGATAATTAGGTTGCCAAGAGAGTCGGACGATAGTCATTAAGCTGATCACAAATATACGAAGCAGATAATTCTTTGGAAAATGGAGAAGGAAAGAGTTATATATTCACAAGAATCTAGCACTACGTCAGGTAATGCATTTTTAAGCATTTTAATCTGAGGCGATATATCAATCAAGCCCAGGCAAAGCTTGAACCATGTTTTTATTTATTTATAGACATACATATCTTAGTGTGAAACTTCCAGGTATTAACACCTCAAAACTCGACAACGCCTTAAGTGCATCATATGATTCATATCCATGCTAAACAATACCCTATTCACTATATATCTTATCCGCACAAGCATTATTAACACATCAAGGATTGACTTTTTCGGGCCTAATGAGTTGGATCAAATGCAACCTCATTAGCCTTATTAAGAATAAGGAACTGGAATAACTAATGCGTGGAACATGGAATAAACAAATGAGCGCATGAGCTTTCCAATTTATCGCATGCATGGAGTCAAACAAGTCTGTTCATCTAAATGTTATTGCCTCCTATTAAGATTTCATTAAATAAGCAATCAGAAATTAGTACATTTGAAGACAAATTTCTACACATAAGTGGAAAAAATATGTTACATTGCAGCTCATATTGTTATGTTACACCTTGTTGGAGTGCTAGTTTGTCCAGCATTTTTTATCCCAAAGCCTACAATAATAGTGGTTCATCCTTTTCTACAAGGCTACAATCTTATACACAACATCCATCTATATGTGTGTTTTCTGGATTAGAATAGAGTTAATAGATATAAACCAGAATACCAGATTACATTTTAAATTGTATGCTTTCTCCTAATCTTACATCCTACCTCATCATCCCTTGTTGGGCATTCAATCAAACACCTTGTTGCCGCTTTCTTCTCGTGCTTTGTGTTTGTATGAAAAAGAGAAGACCCATGACCACTTGCAGTTGGAGATCATAAATAAATGAGAAAATTTGGGGCATCGTATCAAAGCAATGAGAGAATAAGGAATATGAAGATTGGTTGGCTTTGGAAGCAAGTACCTCTACGAACAAATTCTAAAGCACAAGAGCTGGCGGTTTTTCCTTTAAAATCCCAAGTGAAACTTATATTCAGTTTGGCACCAATTTCACATGTAAATCCAATTTGATACCAGACAAAACCGAATAAAAAAAAGCAATTGACAAACAAATTAGCTCTCACACAACAAAAGAAAATTGGCTAAGAAACAAAAAATCAACCAACGGGCATAAAATTCTGCTAATCGGTCCTCCAAGAGGCAATAACAAAAAGAGAGGGAAAGGGGGAGAGAGAGAGAGAGACCTGAGTTTGATCGGCGAGAGGAACCGCAACAACACAAATGGAGGAGAAGACAATAAGGAGGATATCTCAGAAACGCTTTTATACATCGCCGTTTCAACAGTAAGTCGCCGTTTCAACAGTAAGTCGCCGCTTAAACAGTAATTGAAGGACATCTCAAGTCCACAGCCCACAACTCCTTTAGCTGGAAAATAAGGAACATATGAAAAATGGAGAGTCTCCTACGACCGGAAAATAAGGAGGAGACGAATAAAATGTAGTAGTAATTTTGTGGAGATGACAAGACATAGTTGCCCGCTGCCCGTTCTTGAGTTGAGGAGAACAAAGTGGTAGACGAAAGTGCCCGTAAATCTGGCCCCCTCTTCTCTCTTTTTATGTATAGGTATAGAAAACCGAGTATTCATGACAGGTTATGGCTTGTTTTCTAAATTGTTTTAAATATAATTTACCATTTTCTGCGTAAATATTAGAAGCTAGATACATGATGTGAAAGGAATTCAAAACTACCACTTAGAACGGCTACCGAGCTCATTAGCATTAGTAGATCCAACAGATCTGGCTCGCCTCCCAGACTTGAGCAGCTCCCATACTTCATCTGTACCAAAAACACAAGCTTCAACCAGTCCTGGGACTTCTTGTGCGCCCTCTGCTGTTTGCTTTACCTCCAACCTTCATTTCCACAAACAGAAAATACAAATCTTTTTGTGATGCAAATACAGCCCGATAAACTACTGGACAAAATGAAGATAAGATCAACAACTCGTATATACTTCGTGGAAAAGTTAGATATTAAGCAGCAGTAGGAGTCTGTTTAAGTTCCTGATTAACCTATATTTCTCTGTTCAAAGGGAAGGGAGAGGGAAAGACATGATGGAGAGATTGATTACAATCAAAATAAGGTGATTATTTGACTCTGATTTCCTGTATTTTCAGGAAGTATGGAACATTCAGTGACAGACAATGAATATCCCAGTGATGATCAATATTGAGTCAGCAAGCAAACAAATGGTCAGAGACATGTGGCAAACATCTGGAGTTTCTCTGTTGATAACATGGTAAAATCACAGAGTTCCACATGCGCAATTAAATGAGATCTAAAACATTACTCCTTCCAGAAAGGTGGAATGAGTTGGTTTACATATACTTGTTCTCATAGAGCTAAAAACTTGAGTTAAGCTTCACATAAATATCTTTACACTGTTTATTTTCAACAAAGAATTGTTACCTTTGCCGAAGTTGAAGGATTCAATAGCTAGGATATAGCATAAACAAAGTTTAATTAAGGCTGGAGCAGGAGAAAACTCACTTTTTAGTAGGTTGGTCTGAGTTCTCTATTAGGTCTCTTATCTTATCATTGTAGACCTCCAACATGCTCACTAAAAGCTTCACTAAAAGCTTGTTTTCATGATGTTGCTCCTTTATTTGAAAATCCTAAACAACTCCTCCAATGTCTGGTAGTTCACTCCCTATTTTCAGAGGTTCCTTCCATAGAGAATGTTTTTCCAGTCCAGTAAGCAATTATGCAGACATAGTATCTATCCAACACTAAGGACACCATAGGTGAAGTTTGCAGGAAAACAGCCTCTGCATGCCACAAGAGGGTTACAAACTTAAACAAAGTAAAAGCCATTAGATAGGATCATAGCAGGCAAAAGATAAATTGTTAGTTGTGAGTTTTCAAGGTACCTTGGCTATCTTCCAGTCTGAAAACATGATCGAACTTGAATTGGTTTTTGGAAGAATTGGAGCAAAATATCTGTAACTCATTTTCCTAAGATGCGTTGAAATCAGCAACAGAAGAAGACCCGTTTGTAATTTAATCATGGTTTAGTGGTCTACATCTGCAGAAGACCCTAATATTTCCTTTAATTAAGCTCAATCACTTCATTGGAAACCCGCTTCCGTTCACAACTCTCTTCATTATACTTCTTTTCAGATGTTCATGCTCAATACCTAATAACAAACATAGTTAACGATAAACCATTTAAAACCTACGATAGAAGAGGGAGAGACCAAGAAATAGAATTCATTTTTTGCAACAATGAATCCACAAACTTAGGTTCTGAAGAGCAGTGTAAACTTCAGAGCCAGGAAAACAAATTAGAATGTTGTACAAACAGCATTACTTTGCATAACTATCGTTCCCAGCATACTCGTTTCTCCAGTCCCAATCTAATCAGTCAGAAGCTGATCACTGAATATGTTTCGCAGTAGATTAGTTTGTAACGCATACTGCAAATCATATATGTTGGAAGATCCAAAACACTTGGTAGTCTTGTAGCTCTCCAAGTGATGTTGCATTTACTACGGAGTTCTCTACTGTGTTCTGACTCTATTGAGAATTTTGCGTGCTACAACTTCGTTCGCAAATGCGTCTAAAAAAAACTTGATAACTGTTAGCTCAAGGCACATAAAGAGTCTTTAATGCCTTCTAGATTGTTGCCTACTACAACTGTTAGTTTTACATGTAACTATCTTGGTTAAAGAGAGAAACAAAAAATTATACAAGCCTTACAAAATGGAAGCGCTATTTGAAAGGTTTTCAAGGGGAAACTCTTGGCAAAAGCTAAGATCAAGGAGTGGGGTTTTAAGCCCCAATTTCATCATTTTCCCTGATTATTGACATTAGGATTTTAAAGATTTAGGAGAATTTGACGAAATTGATAGCAGCTGCGTCGAAATCTCCTCAACTGAAGCATTTTTTTTTTGCTCCGCATCGTAGCATTGGGTCTTATTTACCCAATATCTAACACACTTACACAAAACCCTAACTTCAGAACCAGATCAATACCGAACAACGAACATGAAGAACTGGTTTAACATGGAAACTGAAGATTGTCAAAGGAGCAACGATTAATAAAAGAAATGGAGAAAAGATTAACAAAAGATTCTAAAATCAGGGAGGAAGAGAGAGACCTGGTGAACGGAGAAATGGAGGAGCTAAAGGGTAAACCTTCACATCTGCCCCTTTTTATACTCCGCCTCTGTAACAGTAGAACGCCGCCTCAACAGTACTTGAAGGACACAGTTCCCCTTAGTTTTCGCCTCTTCTTTTTTGACCTGTGATTTCAACCAATACTGTTTATACGGCTCCGGACAGTCCTGTTCTGGCCATTTACGTGATTTCCAGGTTTTCTTGTCAGATTATTTCCCGATTTTCAGGGGGTTCACTCACACAGGGCTATCGTACGTACAGTGAATCCCCTCACTGCTTGCCATCAACAAAAGGAAGAAAGGAGGCAAGGGACTGCCCGCTGCCCGCTGTTGTGTTGGCGCATAGAAATGGCAGACGAAAGTGCCCCAAAATCTGCCCGCCCTTCCCTCTTTTTATGTATAGGTTAGATACGCGGCGAGGGAAGTAATTTTTCTCCCATTTTCTACCTCCCAACCGACCCTCTCCTCTCCCTCTTTCACACTAAAATCCAAAATAGGATTAAATGGTGATGTACTTTGAAGTCAAAGTTGGAAGAAAAGTCAAAATTAAGTCACATGTCTAATTAGGTTTCCAAAAATGGAAATAGGTCTAATTTAGGCAATAAATGAGATGGTACTAGCTTTAAGGGAACAAAATGTGTGTTGGGGGATTTGTGAGGCTCCCTGGACGCGAAACGGTGTAGTTCCCAGTGTGCAGTGTTGATTTACGACGCGAAAAATTAATAAAACGAAACAAACAATTTTTTATTTGAGTTATTTAAACTAAATAATAAATTATTTTAATTCGCGATAATAAAATTAAATCCTCAAATTAATAAATCAAAATTTTTATTTATGAAATTTCGGATTATTACACATAATATTAACAGCAACTCTATTTAATGAATTAATGGCTACTTTTAGGGGTTTGTGGGCACCTGTTCCACGATTTAATAAATGTAATCTAGCTAGCATTATCTTTTTATTTAAAAATGGCAACTTGTCATTCAGTTTAATTAGTTACTGAGAAATCCACAGTTGTGAAAGACTGAAAGGTGTTATAATTGCTACGACTTTTGCATAAGGGGATTGGTTGAAAGCCATGAATGTTTATAAATGGCATGACCTGTAGGAAAAGTGACTTTTCACTGATTTGAGCATGCTATCTTTTTTCTTTTTTTTTTAAACATCAGAAATGGTGGGAAGGAGCAATTCCCTTCCGCGTAAACTTGTTTGGTTCTACAAAAGAAAAAGAAAAATTGTTCAAATTCATATTCAACTTTCCTCCCATTTTCCCTTTAAATTTCTCCCTAATTTTCTTCTTAATTATTTTATATTCTTTTCTTTTTCTTTCCCTAACTTCCAAACATAGCCCAAGGGTTACTTTTCACATATTTGCGTGGGACAACATACCCATGAATAACCACTTCAGCTTGAGTTATGTTTGCCGATAATTTTTTTTTTTTGGGTATGGTTGGACGTCATTTTTAAATGGTAAGATATTACGTGGGAAAAGTGGAAGTGAATAGCTACAATATTTGATAATCAAGTGCCCAGTCCATCTTACGTCAGGTATCAAAATAAAAAAAAGAATATGATTATTATAGTTTCTACGTGGAAGTAGGAATTTGGTGGAGTGGTGGTGGGAGTGGTGGCGGCGGCAACGACAATGATAGTGGCAGCTGTTTGGAGGGTGGTGATGGAAGAGGAAAGGGTTGAATTCAGCCTTGTGCTGCACAGCATGCTGTGTGGCGCCCGGCACAGCAGCACCGGTGTCGGTCCAATAATCGGAGTCGTCCATTACGTAGAGCTTGTCGAGTACTACAAGTGTAGCAAAAATCAACTCGATCGGATATCGTTAAGTATGTCATTGGAACAAAAATAACTTGAAAAAATGGGTTTAATAGTTTTCATCCAGTATTTCAAGTCATATGTGGTCCAATTTTTTTTTTCCAGTTTTATGTATTCAGATCACACACTTAATGATATCCGATCGAGTTGATTTTCGGTATGCTTGTAATACTTGGCGAGCTCTGCACAATAGACGACTCTGATCATCGGACCGACACTGGCGCGGTTGCGCCGAGTGCCGCACAGCACGCTGTGCAGCACCCCCTGTCCCTCATGAATCCAGTCAAAAGTAAGTAGCTCAGAGCTACTCAATTTTTGTAAGTTTTTTTAACTTATATTTTAAGAGACACATTAATCTTTTAAACAATATTGTAAAATGTGGTTATCAAACATACTTTCATATTATGAACGTCAAATATTTACAAGTAGTATTTCATGTTCCCTCCATCCCATAAAGAATGTCCAAAATCGCTACATTAACCCATCTCACAAAATTATCTATATTTTCTAAGGATAAATTACCAAAATCACCCCTGAAGTTTTTAGAAATTACAAATTGCCTCCTCACGTTTGGAAAATGACAAACTATCCCACTTGCATAACAAATTACCCCCCTTCGTGATGTGGCCATTAGAGAATTCGATAAAATGTGTTTGACATTATAAAATACTCCCTCCGTTCCTATTTGTTTGTCCCACACTCTCTCTCTTGCCTTTTTTCAAATCAAAAAATTAAGTGCTTCCGTGTATCATTTTTCAAAAAAATTCGCACCGAATTAAAGTACACGATGAGTACTTTAATTCAGTGTAAAAAATTTTGAAAAATGATACACAAAATCACTTTATTTTTTTATTTGAAAAGTGGCACGACTTTTCGTAATGGACCAACAAATAGGAACAGGGAGAGTACTAATTTCAATGGACCAAATTGTCATTGTGTAGCTAGTAAAAGGCTGTAGAAATACATAATGTACGTTGTTCATAAGCAATATGAATTTGTTTCATAGATCTTACTTAGTTTATTAAACAAAGTTTTTTTAAATCATAAAAATTACTATAAATTACAAAATATAAATAATTTTTTGGAATGTATAAATAGTAATTATTGACATCTTTTGTGGGACGGAGTGAGTATTTTGAAGCTAGCCATTATCTAGCTAAATAAGCACTGAATTCTTTTGTTTATTTTATTTTGTACAATCGGAGCAGGCACGATATCAATTTGATAAAGGGAGAGTTAATTGGGCATCCTGTACAAAAAATATTATTATGATTCCATCCTATGAGATTTGAATAGTTATGATTCCATCTTGAAATTCAAATAAACCCCAAAACGCCCTTTCTCTTTCCTAATTTTTCTAGCTAATATTTTTCTCCTGATTTTTCTAATAATTCACTCTCCTAATTTTCTAACATTTCTCTCTCATAATCTTTCCTAATTTATCTCAATCTCCCTCTTTTCTATCTTGAAAAATCTCTCTTTCCTAATCTTATATTTCTCTCTCCTAATTTTCTTACACCTAAAATCTAAAAAAAAAAATTAATGTGATAAATATATACAACGCAAAAAAGACAAAAAAATAAAAAAATAAAATCATGCATTGACTACGTATATTTGCATATATTAATTATGGTTAATTATGAAAAATTAATAAACCATGTTAACCATGATTCATGAAACCTAGTCAATTTTATATACTACACTACCACACCATCTATATTATCGAATCCACTTAACAGGGTAATCAAATTAACCATAATTCATATTTAGAAAATACTGAGTGACAAATACACCATGAAACCTAGTCAACTTTATATGCTACACTACCACACCATCTATTTTATATCGAACAACCCAACATGGCAAATCAATAAACCATAATCAATGTATGAAATAACCATCTTTTAAAGGATGAACATGGTTTATCGAAAACTCCTATCATGGTGAAACTACCATGAAATTGATTGTGTTTTTCATGAAACGGACACCATGAAACCTTAAAACAAAAGGTTACACCAAATCCGATCCGACATGGCAAATTAATAAACCATAATCACTGTATGAATGTGAACATGGTTTATTAACTTACCGTTTTTACTTTATCACAAATTAAAACCACCAGTATTAAATCGGGGGGAAAAAAAAAGCACCATTGAATCCGAAAAACTAATACCGCCATTAGTAAGATCTGGAACCCACCAACACCATAAAAAAATACATCGTAGTCACCAACCACCGTCGTGGTTGCTTTTCTATCGCCATTGAGATTGATTTTGTCGTCATTGGGTTCGTTCTCTTTTTCGTCGCCATGACGCCATCCTCAATCATGGATGTTCACCGCCATAACAGATCTTGAGAGAGAGAGAGAGAGAGAGAGAGAGAGAGAGAGAGAGAGAGAGAGATTGATTTTAGGGGTTCTGTAAATATGGTGATTAGTTAGTATGTAAAGGAAAATAGTTACATATGGATATATATTAGACAAAGATTGACTTCATGAATACCGTAATTAGTGGAGATTAATTGGTGGACCTATTTTTTGACTTCACGGGATAATTATACTATTAGGATTGTATGCCCATAATTTTCGGGATGACAATTACTATTAGAATAAACTAGATAATATACTACTAAAATAGATAATAAGGGCACAATGGTCCAATTTACATTTACAAGATGGAATCATAAAGGTCCAAATCTCATTGGGTGGCATCCTAAGGATAATATTGTAATAGGGTGTCTAATTAAAATTCTCTTTGATAAAGTATTGATTATTGGGTATTTTGCTCTTACTACATGAAAATAACAAAATCAATATAGATACACGTATAAAACTATTAATAAGTATAATTGCAGTCGGATCATGTTAAAAAGGGATGGAGAAGCTAATACAATCTCCACCTCAGTTGCTTATCAGATTGGTAATACCACCTCAGATCGGGCCGGGGAGATCATAGTCGGCCACGGGCGAAAGTTACGTAATTGCCATCTTTAACCAAAATAAGAATTGCTCATCACAAAATCCATCATTTCAAAATCTAATTACTTCTCTTTTCCCAATTGCTCTGTATTTTTCTAATTTATCTTTTATTTTTTCATTTCAATCTTTCTTTTGAGAATTTCATTTGGAGTATTTCTTTTTTCTTATAAGTCAACTTTTGCATTGATTCATCTTTTTTTGCTTTTTTGGGAATTGAATGTATGCATTGTTGGAGTCACTTGGATCATACCTTCCCAAGTCAAGATTTGGCTAGGTGACCTAACATTAATACAGGACAAACAACTTGTGCGTCAATTACGTGATGAGTACCAATCCACAGTTCTCTAAACTACATACTTTTTTTTTTTTTTTACTATCATAATTCGAGCTACGCCAAATTACACGCATTTCAATTAACGGGTGCTTCGGCAAAAAACTGTTGTAAAGGCCTAATTTGGATAAAAAACTTAATCCAGATTATTGGTTTTTTGGTTTTTTGCCAAATAATCCAGAAAATCGGTTTGGTTTTTTCTTAAACTTAATCCAAATTATTCCCTCCTTTGGCTAATAATTCAGATTATGGATTATTGGATTATTCGTTTGTCCTTATTCAAATTTTTTTTGCATTTGTTAGTTTTGCATCAAGATTTTGTACTTGTTAGATTCGTCTCGTCGAGAGGAATCCAGAAACCACAAAATCTTGATGCAAAACTAACGAATGCAAAAGAAATTTGAATAAGGACAAACAAATAATCCGGATTATTGGATTATTGGATTATTACCCAAAAGACTCTGCTTTTTTGGATTAAGATTATTACCCAAAGCACTCTGGTTTTTTGTACCCCAAAAAACCAAAAATCTGGATTAAGTTTTTTACCCAAAGGAGGCCAAAGTGGTTTTTTGATTTTTTTCGTTTTATCTTTATTCAAATTTTTTTTTACATCTGTTAGTTTTGTGCCAAGTTTTTTGTGGTTTATGAATTCCTCTCGACAAGACGAATCCAAAAAGTATAAAATTATAGTCAAAACTAATAATTTTTTAAATAAAGCCGAAAATAAACAAGTTTATTGGTTTAATTCTAGCTTTATTCAAAAAAATATATGTCTCGACCATAATTTTTTTGAATAAAGACAAAAAAAAAAAAACAAAAAAATCGCTTTATAGTTTTTTTGCCAAAGCACCCCCTAACTTTCTTCTTGATCCAATCAAAGACAGATCATTTACGTCAGAAATCGGAGATTCACACAAAATACATTCTAGCATCTCGTCCTAAATAATTGAACTCTAATCAAGTGTGAGCGGAACAAACTCAATAATCAGCCGGACTAATCCTATTCTGAACTAGTGGGCCATGGAAAAGGCTACAATACACACCTCTTATTTGGGTGTATATGATACACACCCCTATAAAAGTTATGAATTTTTTGTAGAAGTTATGATTTTTTTGTAAAAGTTACGAATTTTTTTATAAAAGTTACGAGACACATCAAAATGTTATGAAACATAGAAAGTGTTATGAATCATATTACTGAAAAGTTACGAAAAACTAAAAAATGTTACGATCGCCGATGAGGTGGCACAATCTGGACCATACAATAGGTGCATATGGTACACCCAATAAGAGATGTGTATTGTAGCCATTTCCGTGGGCCATAAGTGACGAGAAACAAATCACAACAGTGGGCCATATGTCATTTATTTAAACTAGTACAGTATCAGATTTTGGCACTTTTTGTGGACGGTGTGTCACGAACGTAGGTGCACCCCAGGTCCACAACTTGACCAACTACCCCAATTTTAAATCACGTTATTACAGTACTAAATTGTTTCAATCCATGTCTTCTTCCCAAGAAAATATGAAATATGAAGACACGTAATCTGCTAAATTTAACCTAATCCAGTTTTCTAATGAGAAAATAAACAGACAAAAAGGGAGTTCCAACGTTTGATTACAATTACCCACTCTTCTCGATGGATGTTCCATTTAGTACGTAGTTCACATTTCTCTTATGTTTTTTATTTTTATTTTGTTATATTAACTTACATTTCAAATCGTGTTTCATATTAGTAAAGGGTAATTGAAAGAGTAAAGTGTAAACATATAAAATTTCTTCAGTATGGTAAAATTATGATCTGTCTAAATAGTAAGTTAAAGTAAATGATAATACAAGATTTTGTAAAGATTCGTTCCCCAACACCTGACTTAAAGGTTCGCAAAGACGCACAAAGATAGTCAACATTCTTGAATTGGATCGTTCCAAGCAATTTTTCCAAACTCAGATTTGGGTGGGAACGTGAAATGACACATTTGCCCTTGTACCCTTATTAGGGCAAAATGAGACAGTCCGCCAAAATAAGGGCGATATTGTCATAATTTTTCATAAGTCAATAACAAATCTTAAGTCAGTAGAGCAACCCGTATTTCGTTGGTCAAACCAACGATTCATCATGTGAATCAAAATTCTTGTGGCAAGGAAACCAAACTACAACAAATCAGACATACTGTCTAAAAATGGAGTCCACATCTGGGGTTATAACGGTATATTTGCTGAGTTCTCCAACGACGCAACAATGCTTCTCTTCTGTGTTGATGGCGATGATATCTTGGGCGAACACACAGACACGCTGCACCCTTCGAAATTTAAGAACTCTCCTAAAAAATGCACAACCCAAATACCCTTCTTTGCAATAATTCAACTAGTCCACAAGTTTAAAAGTTTTGTCAAAGAGCTAGACGAAAACAATATGTCCTTCTAGAACGTTTTTGGTAAATAACGTCTTGAAAAGAAGTAAGGTAATTTGAAATCCTTTTCATCAAAAGAAAAATACAACAGAAAAGCTCATTGGACTGTCAGTAAGGTTAACAAAGTGGACTGGAGTTTGTGAAAAAGCATATAGAAATATGCGAAAGTGAATTGAGATGTGCATCAAAATTCCTAGGTCTGGCATTTTCTTTACTATATTGACATTCCAGTAAAATATCAACAAGTGCTCCATCAAAACCACATCATTACACCGCTACATTTCATGACCATACATTGAAATAAAATTTATCTTGGTGACACATATATCACACAAAAGAAATAGGTTATAGGTATATCATATAATTAGTCCTACCCACATCTTAAATGGTATCGCAAAGCTTCAGCTTGACTGCACCACTCTTGTATACTAGTAACAATTTTTCCATAAAGCCTGCTGGTAGCTCATCCAAAAGGTGCAGGTCTTCTGGGCAGGACTTGCACCCTTTGGTGGCTTTGAGCTGCTGGCTATCTCATGTCCTTGATCTGTATTAGGAGATTGATTTACTGTTCGCATATTTTGTGGCAATTGGAGAAGGAACATGCCTGCTTCCATATTCTCTTCTAATCAAACCATTCGTAAAAGAAATTAGAACTCTAAGATGCAAGCACATTAGTGATTTTTTGATCACTTTCATTAATGCAGGTACCAACCATGAGACCAAGCTCTGTTCCGGCTTTTGTCGAGTGTTCATTGTGTTATGCTTTCTGCAGCTTCCCCAAATTCTTCTTCGTCAAGAAGTTCTACAAATGAAAAAACAGTCCTTCTATTGTCCGCCCATTGGACGGACGATAAAAGTATTTTCTTACCGGTAAAAAATCTTTTTGACCGGTAAGAGTGCATACATGTTTACCAGTTCTTACTGGTCAAAGAACACTTTTATTTCCAATGAAAAAAGCAAGTTAAATAATGTGAAAACTCAAAAGTACATATCTACGCCGTGCACGGAACCCACATGACTTTTTAGTCCACCATCTCATGCATCACTATACATACTTTCACTTCTATGCTGTGCATTTGAAAATGTACCTGGATTTCCTAAATATGGCCTCCTCAAAGGAAGACTTACAGGATAATAATTGTAATGCGTCCTGAATTGAATAAAAGAGAATCCTATAAGAGGAACCCTAATTCTTAGCCAATTTGGTACCGAGACATCCATGAATTGAATCAAAGAGAATTGAACATAGTCTGAAATACCAGTTGGATAGAGGGGCATGGCAAAATATGCATGCGTATGATGAACATATTCCACATTATATGATTATCTACATATATATAAGTGTATCAATCAAGGAAAAGCCAAGATTTGAATAGGTTTTTAAACAGGTTATGATTCAATGAATTGTATGCTCAATTCATCAACCTTTATTTCCCAGCTAAAAATGATCCATAAACCACCAACAGGCAATTCACAATGCAATAAAAACAATTTACGATTCAGAAGCAGGGTTTTAGACAGAGAGCAAGGTCAATTAAAATTTGGGCTCTAATGGGCCGCCTAGCCCAAAAGGCAGTTTTCTTGATTAATGGCTCGGGTTGTCAATGTGCTAAGTGTTGGAAAGTGTTGGAAAATTCATGGGGTGGCAATGGGTAGTTTCTTCATTTTTGTTCTGTTTCCTTCTTGGTGTTGGAATATCTATTCGGCCCTGTTTAGTGACAGGAAAAGGAAAAGAAAGCACGGGAGTGTTTAATTACTCGGCTTTTTTAATGAGTTCAATTAGCGGGAAAGTTGTGTGACCCACGTCTTAAACTTCGAGATAATTTTTATGGGCTAGTTTCTTGACAAATGAACAAAGACTTTGTATTAGTAATTGGAAAAAACATATTGAAAATATAAAGGTTAGCCGCCCAACTTTTTTTTAGAGGAAAAATAAATGTTACTACCTCCTTAAAATGTTTGGAATAAATGTTACCTCCTCAAAATGTTCCCATTGATTTACTTGAACCCCCTTAAAATGTTTGGAATAAATGTTACCTCCTCAAAATGTTCCCACAAAAAATGGAGAATAATTCCAAAGAGTTGGCCTAGTGGTCTAGATTTGAGACTTTTGAGCTTGCTCTCTCTCAAAGTCTCTGGTCTGTTAAATGTTATTAACTTATTTGGGGTCAATTCATATTGAACACTGTTGTGACTTTAAATGGGGTCCCCGTTAGTAAACGGCGGGATTGGTCTCCCGAGATTAATTGAGGTGCACGTAAGTTGTCCCGAACAATTTGTCATCAATAAATTAAAGAAGGAAAATGGGAGACCTTTTTTTTTTTTTTTCCCCCTCATGATAACAAAGTAAACTCCAGGGTACCAGGTAAAATCCTGTATCTTTGTAAGTTGTAACCTAAAAGCCAAAGAAAGGAATTAGGTTAAGACATTGCGAGCACGAGTTAAACACAATATTTGGGATAGGGTACATAGTTAACACTTTTTTTTTCCGATAAAGAGAGAGAAATTTCATTAATAACCATAACCTGAAACATAATGGAGTCGCTACAAGCTGAAACAAATGACTAGAAGAACATCAAAACAACAAACAGCAAGAACAACAAAAAACATGAATGCTAGAAAGGTTTCCATCATCGGTGTTCGGGTGAGGAACAAAGTATCCTAGCGCATGCTTGGCTAGAAGATGAGCACGCTGCATTTCTTTCCGGTCCACTTTTGAAATTTTGTAAAAAGTCAGCTTTGCAATCTCCTCTCTCAGGTTACGGATAAAAAATGTGTCATGATAGTGACACTCACTCCTTCTCTCTATCTGCATAACAATATTGAAATAGTCAGAAAGAATATAGAGAGAGTTAAAATTGTTTCTTAGATCCCTTTTGACCGCTTGGTAAATTGCTGTATTTCCGTTTGGATTGGATTATTGCTATACGTAGATATAGAATGCTGCACAATGAGGTTCCCATTAGAAATATTAGTTGTGAAACCTATGCCACACCATGACCTTCCCCCTTTCCAGGCGCCGCCCACATGAAAAATGCATGCTCTTTGAACTGACTAAACATTTGGGACATGTGAAATTTCACAAAATTTACACTCCCTCTATCCAAAAATGATAGTTCTTGCGAAACAACAGTAGTGTCCGAAAAGTTTCGATTTGTCTCATGTGGGTCATACGGTTTCAGATTTGTTTTAAAAGTGAGAGATTTCAAATAGTGACGATCGCATTCCACGCTTATGGACAATAGTTGCTCTTTTGAACCATCGATGCTAACCTAAGCAAGTGCAAGTATAAATTCGGACATTGCTTGAAACGCATGACATAATAAAAATAAAAACCGCGAGAAAATTATGCGGGTAGGATTCACGGGATAGATTTTTTTTCAGCTCTGTGCACCCATATATGTCTGTTTGTGTAGCATTTGCTGATGAGCAGAAAAAAAAAAGAAGATTTCGTTCTGTGTCACTGATCAAAAGTAGAAAAAACGCTTGTTCTCCTTGCATTTCAACATACACATATCGAAGCACGGGCCGGGATGAAAATTTTTAGGGGCCATAGCTTTGTATAGGCATCGCGTGTGCAGTGTGCCACCTCTTCTAGTATTTCGTTATACGATTCGGGTTTCTCTGGTGGATCCAAAAGAATATCAAAAGATACGAGTACAAAGCCAATTATGTACTATGAAGACAGATCAAAGAAGATCTAGTAGTGAGGTTCATGTATTGCAAGTATGAATTAAGCTAAAGAGGGTCACCTGTCCGGTAAACTCGTTTTTGTGGCCTTCAATACGGCCAACTACCAGGGGCTCTCCAACAACGCCATCGCAGTTTTCACTTTGGAATGAAATTCCCCTAATAAATTTTTTGTCATAACAAACAGTTATCTGCAATATAGGCCCGTCAGGCTTGTAATTCCAAGGCTCTCCCTTGCGCCCTGCAAGTGGCTCTAACTTTTTCCATCCGTCCTCCTTACCGGTAACCTTCCCCTGCACATTTACACAATCTATTACAGCCTTCAATTCAATGGCACATTTTGCATTATTGCGTATACGTATGTAAGTCTGGGAGAGAGAGAGAGACAGAGGGGTTGGAAATTGATTACCATTGAAACTCTTGGACTCCCTTGGTGCCTATTTCAAGAAATTCAATCGCCTTCAGAGCCTGAAGAGTAGGATACTGGAGTTTGATAGAGCTCTATAACTATTTATAGGAGTCAAGTATTCAAAACATGACAGGGTTCATACAAGACTTTACTTTAGTTTTAATTAGTGGATGGCAAGATTCAGAGCCAATATAAGCTAGTGAAGACGCAGCTTCCAGCCCTTCAAAAACTGTTAAAAATAGGGGCCCCATTTATGTAAGTTCTAACTATTTTTTGTTTAAGCATGTTAGTGCTACACATGGAAATAGGCCCAATCCATGGTTTCAAAAAACTAGTGGTGAAATTGAATTACTGGTAGCTTGGGACCTTATTTTAGAACATGAACAAAATAGATTCTCCAGCCTCCATGTGTTATGGGGTTCAATGGATTTTGAAGTATTGTAATGGTTGTTTAGTGTAGGGGAGGTCAGCGCAAGACCCCCTATTGACCAGAGTCAATGTTGACCAGCCTATGAGATTCTGACAAGTGTCACCCAGGTGGCGCGGCGTCCGCGCGACACGTGGCAGCCTCTGTGCAAGTTTCCTTACAAAGGGGGGAGGCCACAAGCGCGGGTATGAGTATCCGTGCGGGGGGGCCACTAAGCGGGACCCTCTTGCGCAAGGCGCACCAGCAGCGCGCATCATGTGCCCGACTAGGGCAGAGCTTGAGCCGCCATGGGTCATCCGAACAGGAGCACAACCCATGGCTCAAGTGGCTGGCGCGGCTCAGAACATGGGCGAGAACGCGAAAGGCCAATCCTACTTAGCCCAGGTGATGATACCTACCGCGGTCTAAAGGTAGGACCCCGGGGGCCCCCTGAGGCTTGGCTGCGGTATAAGCGCGATCGAACAGGTTACGACCTTGCCCTTACGGGAATAAGGGAGATCCAGTGGCTTGGTGGCTTAGAATAGGAGGATTGCTGTGCGGGAGAATGGCTCGTCACCGCGTAGGCCAGCTGCGCGGTGGTGACGTCACCCGTGCGGTCAGGCTGTACGGAAAGGACACGTGTTATCATATTACAGGGCGACAGCCTGGCACCAGATGATTGGTCCAAGGTGCCTATAAATATGGGACATCCCCCTTTCATACCCAGAGGTTGGTGAAATCCTGGCAGAAGCATATGCCATTCTAGAGAGAGAAAAGGGTAATCACTGAGTGAGAGGAGAACATTCTCTCTAGGGAGATTCTAGCCCCATCTCCTAGGTCCCCACGGGTATCATGGATTAAACTGAGAGCAATCCACTGCCTTAGTCTTTTCTGTGCACACTTGCTCTGTTCTTCACCCTTCTTCTAGACCACCTTATTCTCTTCTTTCACCGTGTCTTTACTGTTGACTATTCATACCTCTCCAGCTCATCACGGTACAATTCTATCTCCTACATTTAGTTTTAAAGTAAATTTTTATTTGTATGCAAAATATATAGAGGACCCATTTGAAAATTTCGCTTTAGGCCTCATATGTTAGAAAATTTGAAGGGTGATTTTTTAGAGACTTTGAGATTGATCAAGGTGGCCGCAAGCTAGTTTGAATACCGGATTTAAAATCTAGAGAAGCACAAACGACGACTGCTATTTTGCATTAATGTGTGCAAATCACGAGATGCACGAAAAATGACTTCCATTTGAGCAATGATACACACAACTGTAAAACACAATTTCGGACACAATTGTATCAAGAAGCATTCAATACAAATGGATTCACATTCATCGAATGGTTTCTGATACAGTTGAATCCAGAGTAGTGTTTTAAAAGAGTGTGTGTGGACTTTTTGCTTTTATTTTGCATTAGTACTGTCGGAGAATTGAAAAAAAAAAATTGTTTATCGGTGGTTAGAGCTGCAAACGAACCGATCTACTCACAAGCAGCTTCTGCCTCGACTCGTTAAGGATTGACTCGTTTAGTAATCGAGCCGAGCTCGAGCTTGAGCTATAGGCTCGTTTAGTAAATGAGTTCGCTAATGCTTGGCTCAGCTCGGTTCATTTATATAAGATCGGCTCGTTTAAGGAGACTCGTTAAATAAAATACCCAGGCTCGGCTTGCTTACGAACAAGCTCAGCTCGAATTCGAGTTTTTGGCTCGTATACCAAATGAGTCGAGCTTGAACACCACAAGGCTTGGCTCGACTCGTTTGCACCCTTATCGATGGTAGATGCAATGAATCAGGAGGGGGCATGGGGAATTTTTTAAAAAATGTACAGAGATAACTTTTAGTATATAATATTTCATTGGAAATGATTTTCACACCCTTTTTTTTTGTCTTTTAGTAAAATTCAATGGGTGAAATTTTCACTAAAAAAAAAATATATCCTAATTTTATCGGTGGCAAATGCAATTGATATGATTGGGGCCGGGGGGTGGAGGATGGTGAAGGTACAATTAAAATAGGGGTAAAATTAGGGCTGTCAAAAAAAACCCGCGAACAGTGAATCCGAACCGGACCGAACCGAACCATAGGTTTTGAATTGGGTCCGTGGATTAATGGTCCGGACATGGATTGAAAAATTAGAAAGCCGTGTTTCGCGGTTCGGTCCATGGATTTTCATAAAAGAACTGTGGATAAACCGAACCGGACCGTGAAAATTTAATCAATAAAAAATATATATTTGTATATATAATATTGGGATAAGAATTATAATTAAACATATTATTATTAATTTTATACCCTAAATAGGTGAATGTGGTATAACTAAAAAGTAAAGGCGCAAACAGCAATTAACAATTGTAATTTTGCTTGCACGTATATTAGCTATTCCCGGACTCGGGACTGGTTGTGGTGAAGACTTTTGTTTACTCGCTTTGCATTATGCTGTTTCTGCATCTTTTTACTACTGCTAGTGTTTACTCTCTTGAATGTGAATCTCTTTGAATCATTTTGAAGCAATGTTGTTGGTGACTTGGTGTTGTTTATGAAAACTTAAAAGCTACTGATGAATTTGTTTCAAAAGTTACATTAAGAATGTGAATGTGGAATATATATTTTTATTTTGTGAAATGTTATAATCCGTGGATAAACCGTGAACCGAACCGCGATTTATTTTATTGTTTCGGAACCGGACCGTAGACTTTTGGTTTGGACACGGATTGCCTTACATTGGACCGTAGACTTTTGGTTCGGTCCTCGGATTCATACCAATCCGCACCAAACCGGACCGTTGACACCCCTAGGTAAAATAATAGTAGAGTGTATAATGTAAGTAAAACTTTTTCAAAACTTAAATGTGAAACGTGTGGGTTTTTTCTGTTTTTGACTAATAAACCTCTGGTTGGAAGTGCTCTTATTGGCAATATAAGTATTTCATAATGGTGATATGTTCCTACTTAGAAAGTGAAAACTTTCGTACTACTTTGTATCACAAAACTTAAATGTTAGGAGTTTTCAAACTGAGAATACTTCAAATTGATAATTAATGTATATCTTTTTTTATTTTTCAATTGTCGTCCCCTTATGAATTTTTATCATCTTCATAACCAGAAAAAAAAAAAAAAAAAAGAATAGAAAAGAATCAGAAATATCGAAAGGATTTTTTGTTTTCCAGATGCATCCGTTCTATATTTCCCGTTTATTCATCAATATCATTGTTCACATAGAACAGAGTGTGCATCGGTTGAAAATTGGTACCCCTCTTTGTTAGTACATTTCTTTGAAAAATGCTACTCCCTTTGTCCCAAATTGTTGGGCTATGTTACTATTTGGGACCTCTAAAAACATTGTCCATATTTTTTGATCTATAATAATTTTATATGCAGTTTGGATCTTGTTTGATAAATCTCCATTAACTTTATTAAACACATATTTCAAAATTATAAAAAAAAAATCATAAATTATGACATATAGACAACTGTTTGAAAAAAATCAAAAAGTGAAAGTGGTTAAACAATTTGGGAAGGAGGGAGTAATATTTAGCTTCTGCAAAATCCAAATGAATATAACGATTAAAAGGAGCAAGTGCAAAATTGATACAACCCTAACCCGTCACTGCAAGCTTAAATTATAAATAGTGGTGGGCAAAATAATCATCAAACCGTATATCCAGTCCAAATCCAAACCGAAGAGTTTGGTCCCGTTTTCTTGTAATGTGGTTTGGTTTCTGATTTTAAAAAGTTAGAAACCATGATAAATGGTATGGTTTGTGGATTTACGTTGACAGTTTCGGTTCCAAACTGATCTGATCCGTATAATATTTATATAGATATACTTCTTACATTTTATATGTGGAATTGGTTTAGATACACAAAATGAACTTTTTTCCCCAAGTCAATTACTAATTTCCTAATCTAATGCTTCATTCCATCACCCTATTCATTCACTTTCAAGATTAAGCCCCTAAATTTCTATACATGGTAACTTAGTCAATTGATTTTAATACATTAAACATGGACGGCTTGGACTTAGTCAATTGATTACCTAATCTTTTTGCTTGTTAACTGATTTCCAAATCTAGTATTCTATTGCATGGCCCTATTTCTTCACTGATTACCATTATTCTACTCTATTTTAGTTGGTTGATGTTAGTGAGTTTTTGTGATTTTAACATTACTTGTTTTAATACAGTTATGGGTTAACTTATCTATGAAATTTTTAAGTACTTTGTAACCCATTATAGCCAAGTATAGCTCCAGAGATCGAACCCTAAAAGGTAAATTCCTGTATCTTTGTAACCCATAAGACAAAGAAAGGGAGTAGGTCGTAAAATGATAGTTCCTTACAAAAAGACGTATAATTTACTTACCACAAAAAAAAAAAGATGTGTAATTTTCAGATAAAAAATTAAATACTTTTGTGCGTAATTCTTAAACAAAAATTGCTCAAAATTAATTAAAGAATTAATCAAGATCTTTAATTTGTACGAATAAACTCTCCTCAGAGCCGATAAAAAGGAAACTCTCCTCAGTCAAATTTGTTGCCATGGAAGCCCCATTTGAGCACGTTATTACATTAATAGCAAAATATGAAACTACATTTAACTGTAATGCTCGTTTAATCTAAACTTCAAGTCAATTTTAATATACCAAATCAGTTTTATTGTATACTAAAATTATACAAAGTTATATGCAAATCTAAACAACTTTTGCAGCTAGCGTAGTATAATATCATACATAAAAGTTTGGCTAATTGACATCTTTCTATACTTTGTTCCTGATCTTCCTCGGTAATTCATTCTACGCACGCTCACAACTCTATCTTCTTCATCTTCTCCTTGAGCTCCTTGATTTCTGTCTTCAGCTCTTTGATTTCTTTCTCCAGCTCCTCCTCTATCTTCTGTAAAATTAATCAAACACCGGATATTCTATTTTTAAAATTCATGTCCTTTGTTTCTGTAAGTCCAAATGCATGAATTGTCCAACGAAAAAATGGTTAATTATATATCGGTGTGAGCCCGGTTGAATCATATTTGTCTCCATAAAATAAAACAGCTAAAATTGAAATGTAATTAGAGAAATTTCAAACCTATACTTTGTATAAAACAAACTAGCATAATCGCAATGATATGAACGGTTTCAAAAAAACTGGATAAACAATACTCTAACATTTACCACTCATTAAGTTATTGAAATTATTTTTCCGAATTTAAATAGAATGAAGTTTTCGAAAGATTTTCTCTGTGAGCTTTAACCTTGACGGGATGGTAGCTCCCCCCCCCCCCCCCCCCCCCCCCCCCCCCCCCCACGCGCACACACAAAGATTAAAAACCCCTTTACTTTTTAATTTTTTCAAGGTATTTTTTGAACCTAGCGAGATCGCTTGACCTTGCTGGAAATACATTGGAGCCACCCTTAAGTACCAAGTCAAGACCACTTTCCCAACTCCTTAGGGTTAATATTAGCAAAATATTGAGACTAAATTTAACGTTAATGCTCATCTATTCTAAACTTCAAGTCAATTTTAATTTAACAAAGCTTTTAATTGTTTATAATAAAATTGCAAAAAGTTTTTTGCAAACGAAAAACAACTTTTACAGCGTAGTATAAAATCATGCATAAAAGCTTGGCTAACTCACCTCTTTCTCTTTAATCTTCAACTTCTCCTTCAGCACTTTGATTTCTGTCTTCAGCTCTTTGATTTCTTTCTTCAGCTCCTCCTCCATCTTCTGTAAATCAAACCCCTAATTCTATTTTAAAAGTTCAAGCCCTTTGTTTTTGTAACTACAAATGCATGAATTGTCCACTGAAAAAAGGTTAATTAAATATCGGTATGAGTCTGGTCGAATCGTATTTGTCTCGACAAAAATAAATGGTCAAAATTGAGATGTATCTTCAGGAATTTACTGCCTACCTTTGTAAAACAAACTAGCAAAATCCCAAGCTATGCACGGTTTCAAAAAAATAGCTCAAAAATACTCTAATATTTACCACTCATTAAATTATAGAAATTATTGCTCCAAATCCAAATAGAATGAAGTTTCCAATGGATTTTCTCTGAGTTGTAAACTTAAAAAGGGTGGTTAAAAAATAAATTTCAATGGTCATTTTTTATTTTTATTAGTATTGTGTTGTTTTACTAAATAAAGTTCACTAGTAATAATATTGAATAATAAACGTTGTACAAACACTTTATAATCAAATAATGCCAAAAATGTCTTCATCTAAACTTCAAGTCAATTTTAATTAAAAAAGCAGTAAATTGTTTGTATTAAATATCAAAAAGTTGTATGCAAACCAATCTAATATAAAACAACACAATACCAATAAAAGTTCGGCTAACTGACCTCTTTCTCTTTCATCTTCAGCTTCTCCTTCAGCCCTTTGATTTCTGTCTTCAGCTCTTCGATTTCTTTCTTCAACTCCTCTATCTTCTGTAAATCAAACAATTGATTCTATTTTAAAATTTCAAGCTCTTTGTTTTTGTAAGTCCAAATGCATGAATTGTCCGCCGAAAAAAAAGGTTAATTAGATATCAAAAAGAGCCCGATTGAATCGTATTTGAAGGTCTCTGCTTATCGCCGGCGGAAGTTTGTACTGGCGTTCACACAGATAATGAAATTTCTATCTATTCTCCAAAAAAAAAAAAATCGTATTTGTGTCCATAAAAATCAACAGTCAAAATTGAAATGTATCTTGAGGAATTTGACTGCCTACTTCTATTTAAAACAGATGAGCTATGCTACGAACTCATACCTCCGCATACAGATCCGACACATATGCGTTCGAAATTGTTCAATGCATTGGAACTACACAAATCACACAATTCCACGCAAATCCGTGCCCAGATCTATGCACTGAGTCTATATACGTTGCATTTTCTAAAAATAGAGGGGATAGAAGCTGACCTTGTGCTCTTTAATCGAATGCCAACTTTTTTCTTTGGGTGCAGCACACACCAATTGCAGTAGGGCTGTTGAAAGCTTTACTGTAAGCACGTCCATGGAATCCAGCGATGACTTGACCTTCCATTTGAAGGGAAACAACAGTAGTGTCCGAAAACTTACGGGTTGACCCATGCGGGCCGTACGTTTTCATATTTGTTTTGAAAGTGATAGATCTCAAATAAAAATCGGATTCCACGATTATGGACAATAGCTGCTCTTTTGAACCGTCGATGCGGACCTAAGGGAGTGCAACTATAAATTAGGATATTGCTTGGGACGCATAAAAAACGAAATAAAGAACGCATGAAATTATTGTAGTATTTGGCTTCGCGCCAATAAAAATAAAAATAAAAATGTTAAGGACACAAAGTGTACAAATTCGGATTCAGATTCATCTGAAATTGTCTGATGCGTGTGGGATCAACGCGCATCGAACAATTCTGCATATATTTTTGTTCAGCTCTGTGCACCTATGTCTGTTTTTGTAGCATTGCTGATAAAATGAGAAAAAATATACATATATATCATGATTTACCTAGTCAAATCTATCTAATAATATTATAAAAGGGAGCAACACTTTGATGATAATTCCTCTTTAAAGTTGGCTCACACTTTGGAATTCCTAAAGTATCCCTAACCAAAACCTTTTCTATTGAATTCGTAGTACAAATCTTAGGGGTAAAAAACTATTCACACACGAGACGGTTACAATAAATGCTCTTCACATTCAGTGGCAGAGTCAGAAATCGAAGTCGGAGGGAGTAGGATTATGAAAGAAATATTGGTATGATGATTTTTTTAAAACTAAATCGAGTTTTAATGGGATGATTTTGAGAAATTAAAAAAATAATCTCGAGGATTTTTGTTATCATATCACTCGATGTACTCAATATCATTATCGCACGGTATCATTCACCATAATTTAGTGTTCTCAAAATGAAAATTGCTCTTACTTTAATTATTTTTGAAATTGTATGATTTTTGTTTAAGCATAACTAAAAAAAATGTAAAATATACTCCAAAATATGAAATTCGGGGGGCGGGACCACCGCAAAATATGAAATTATGGTAGAAGCATCGTATGTTTTTGCCCCATTCCGTCCTTTGGAAGCAATTCAAGAAAGCAGAATATTAGTGAGATCAACAGTTTCAAAGAACAAAGCAAAACCGTTTTCTTTTTCTGTAAAAATATGCACCACCTTTGAGGGAGGCCGTATTCAACCAAAGTTGGTGTGGCATGATATATATACACCAGTAGTCTTTCAAAAAAAATTCATGTGAAAAGTTACAGGATTGATTAGGAGCAGTTTCGGAGAAGGTGTCAAAGACAGCAAAACAGATATCTCCAACCTCCGGCCGGCGTTCATAGAACACAAAAATCATCGCCCATAGTTTTGCATAGGCATCGTGTGTGCCACCTCTTCTTGTACGGAGTATTTTGTTATACGATTCGGATTTCTCTAGTCGATCCACACAAAAAAAGGTACCAAAAGATGCTACTAGTACAAAGCTAATTATGTTGCAAGTATGAATTAAGCTGAATAGGGTCACCTTTTCAGTGAAAATTTTGTAGCCAGACTTATTTTTGCCGCCTTTAGTACGGCCAATTACCAGAGGGCTTCCTATAACAACGCCATCGCGGATTTCACTTTGGAATGAAATTCCCCTGATGATTTTTTCGTCGTAACAAACACTTATCTGCAATATATGCCCGTCGGGCTTGTAATTCCAAGGTTCTCCTTCGCTCCCTCCACATGCCCCTACAGTTTTCCATCCTTCTTCCTTGCCAGTAACCTTCCCCTGCACATTTACACAAATCTATTACAACCTTCAATTCAGTTGCACCTTTTATAATATCGCGTATACGTATATATGTCTGGGAGAGAGCGAGGAGGGGTTGTAAATTGATTACCATTGGAAGGGATGAAATCGGTTCGAGAGTGTGTGTTTGCTATCTGTTCTTCTGTCTTCGCGTGCAGAGAGAGAGAGAGAGAGAGAGAGAGAGAGAGATCAGGTCATGGCTGTGTTAAGTTCCATGCTCAATGATGAGTTTATACGGCTGTACGAACTGTCCCAAATCAACAAACCCAAAAACATTTGAACATTGATTCATTAAACAACCGATATATTCCTTGTACCAAAGAAGTTTCCTTGGTTTCTTTCTGCTTCTCGACGAGGCTGGAAGTTTTATTAGGTTCTTTGGTCGGGTAGAGTGGGTACGTGGCATGGTTTTGTTCTGGTGTTTGCTTTTTTTTGCGGTCAGAATTGACCGGACGAGCTTGCGTGGACCTTGACTAGACAAAGTATTTTCTCTCTTAATAAGTAACTCTGATAGCACAAGTGATAATAGAGATGAACTGCAAGCTCAAACCTCTTAAGTTTGAAACTTGACAATCTCTAGAAAGTTGGGGCCATTAATTTTATCGTTTCGGTTCTGTTCGTTGGGTTTTCCATGAAACGAAACCAAACCCAAGTTCAACTTCTTTTCAAAAATACAAACCGAACCGAATCGGCTAACAAAACTTTATTATTTGATAAAATCAACTTTCGTGATTTTAGCAAATGTTTATTTTATCAGATTTTATCATTTGGAAAACTCACCCCGAATCGACTAAAACATGCTTGGTTCGGTCGATTGGTTCCATCTTTGAATTAAAACTTTCCCCCCTAATTGGAACTCTCTAGATTCTCTTGGAGCCTATTCGAAGAAAGGGTTCGTTTTTGGGAAGGACATAGTAAAGGAGTCTTTACTTTAATAAGGACATCAACTTTTTCTTTAATGCCAAAAGGACAAATCACTTATACATTCCAAAAATGCCCCCACTAGCCAATGAAAGTGCCTAAACCCCCAAACCTAATGAAAGTGCCTAAACCCCCAAACCTAATGAAAGTGCCTAAACCTAAACCTTAGGGTACCCTATGAAAGTGCCTAAAACCCCAGGGTACCCTTAGAAAATGCCTAAACCACTTAAATCCTATAATTGAAAAGTGCACCCTAAACCTAAACCCTAGGGCACCCTATGAAAGTGCCTAAAACACTAGGGTACCCACGAAAGTGCCTAAACCACTAAAACCCTATAATTGGAAAATGCACCCTAAATCTAAACCCTAGAGTACCCTATGAAAGTGCCTAAACCTAAATCCTAGGGTATCCTATGAAAATTGAACCCAATTAATTTTGTCCCACATGAGAGAGAGAGTCCCAAAATTGAAATCAATTCCGACGCATGAAGAGAGAGAGAGAGAGACGAGTTGACCGGCATTGAAAGTGGGACAAGGGGTGGGTATTGAAAGTGACGGGTAGTCCCCGTCATTTGGGGTTCTACACAATTGACAAGTCACTTTCAAAGGAGACCACATGCGTGTCAGACAAAACCCATCATACTCGGTCAGTGTGGTCAAAACCCGACTTTCACTGTTGTCAGCAGATAATTCCTCCACATGCGCGTGAGTGTGGGTTTCATTAAGGGTATTTTTGTCTAATTTTGTCCTTGAGCCCTCAAAATTTTTCTATCAATGTATTGGAGGCATTACAATAAGTTAAGCTGGACTGAACACTATTTAAAGCCCCAAACTTAGCCTTTACACCAATTTTCTGTCGAAGGAATTCAATTGCCTAAGGAGTCTGAAGATTAGGATACAGTGTTTTGTAGAGCTAGCACTGTCAGTATTTATCTATAGGTGTAAGATATTCAAAATTGGACGGGATTCATATCTGAATCTACTCCGATTAGAATTAGGTCCTTCGTTAATGGAAGGTGAGATTGAACGCCTACTTTTAGTAGAGGACTAGAGGTGCGCTGTGCACATAAACTTTGCCGGTATCCTAAGTTGTATACAAAAAAAAAGATATTCAAAACTCAACTCGTTCAGTACTTTTGGCTATTTAAAGTTTGTTTTTGGGCTCATTTTGATAATCGAAATCATTATTTTTGTAACGCTTGTCAATATGACTAAATATGAGTTTGGACTAATCTTTTAGGAGCTTGGTTAGGTTTTTTAGATTCATGTCAAATTTTGACATCATATATTTCTTCTCCATAGAGCTAGGATCGCAAATTAATGGTGCTTTTTGTCGTCTTATATGAAATTTGTTCAATTTTGGTCTATATTTTTATACTTTTCCGATTTCTTTAGTCATTGAGAAGAAAAGTATGATGTAAAACTTTGATCTGGATCATGTTGCGACTAAGAGAAAACAAACAAAAAAAAGACCGTGCTTATAATCTCATAATAAATTAGGGGCCGTTTGGCCGCCTCTTTATCAACTTATTGATTTCTCCTTTTTGCATTCTGGGTGTTTGGCAGCAACACCCAGAAACTACTTCTCCAGAAATCGTTTTTTCCATTTTTCCATTTAGAAGCCAGAAATCAAAAATAGGTTTGGAGGTGTTTTTTGATTTCTACTTCTCATTTTCCCTTCCAAAACACATTCTGCACATTTCTTCCAAACACTCCTCCCACATCCAAAACTCATTTTGACCAAAAGCCAAAAAACCAAAAAGCCAAAAAGTCAAAAATCAAAAGCTAAAAAGTAGGCTCCCAAACACCCCCTTAGTCCAAACCCACCCTTAGTCAATAAAAATCCAGCTATCATTTATTCCAACGTAGGCCTTAGCAGAATTTCTTAGGCATCCCCAGCAATGAGAACACAAATCCTCTCTAAAAAGATTGGTGAACAGTATTTTACCTACTCACATCTCTTTCAAAACTTCAAAATCCTCTCTAGCTATTACTCGCTCTATACCAATTAAATAATATAAACTAATACATATAATACACACACACACATATACACACACATATAAGAGGAGAGAGAGAGAGAGAGAGGAGAGAGAAAGAAAAATAAAAAGGATAAAAAAAAGGTTGGGGAGTGAACAATGGCTCCCTCAAAAGGGAGGGATATAAGGAGTCACTGTTCGTCAAGACAGTTTAAGGAGATCTTTGTTGAGGCTCTTGGGGGACTGGTTTGAAGTTTGGCTCTCTATTATAACTAAATGTATCCATATATGGAGACCGTTAGGCTTGCCCTACAATAAAAAAACCCGCTATCATTTATTCCAACGTAGCTAGGCCTCTGCAGAGTTACTTCATGGCTCTCCCCATACCTTTTCAACTTTGAATCAACCATTTTAGACCTCAGCAGCTCATGCCTTTAATATGTTTAAATTTTTGTTAGGACAGAATGTTAAGATGATGAAATTAGAAGACTTTGCGTATCTAAAGACACTATCTTTAGAACGTAATTTGCCCCCACTCGATAGAGTTTGTTGTTGGGTTCAGGCAAAGTCATCCCCAGGATATAACAAAGCCTTTGGGTGAAGTATTGCAACCAACAAAATTGAAAAAACTTCCACGAAACCTTTCGTTTACTGTGACTATTATGAGACAGAGAGAGAGAGATGGGTTTGTAGAGGTAATGAAAGACATTGGAGAGGAGGAGTTTATATAGAGTCATAAGTGCCCCAAAGAAAAGATGTACCCTTTGGAAAGGATGTACCCATTGGGAAAGGTTGCACCTCTTCTAAATAACACACACGTGAAAGTATACTCACACCCTTTCATTTAAACATCACACCCCCTGGAACAATCGATCGGTTCCATCCAGACCCGTTTGTTTGTAAGACACACCCCTTGAAGAGTCAATATTTCTATTACTCATTCGGTTGAACCGGCACCCATTCGTTCTATATTTAATTTGGACCGTTGATCAAGCACTCCAAATCCAATAGTTCTAGACCATTAATTTTAAATGAACCGAACCGCGCAATGTGTGCAAAGTGCATAATCAAACACGAGACAAAATGTCTCAACAATTTTAGAATCTACCATTTTACACCTTTGTAGCTCTGCTTCACCATCCCCACAAAATAGGTAGTAAGAAACAAGCCTTGACTTTCTTTCCTGAAAGTGAAATTTATTGCTATGGAAGACCCTTTTGAGCACGTTATTACTTTTGGAAAGAGATTGGTGGGCCTACTCCATCAGGTCCGAGTGAAATAAATTTCACAAAGGCGACATATTTTCGGGTTTCGATTAACATCAACATTTAAAAAACTATCAACATAAGATAATGTTGGCTAGCATTGATTCGTTAATGTTTCAGTCGTTAAGTTTTACAATGAAACAAGAAAGGTTCGAATCTGCATCAGCATTTAACCAAACTTAAACGAAAAAAAAAAAAACCACCACTTCCAGGGACGGAGCCAGGAATTTCACTATGCAGGGGCGAATTTTTTTTCAAAACACTTTGCAGGGGCGAGCCTATATAATTCTAAGGAAAATTTATTTTTTCTATGTAATATTAGAGGTTTTTTTTTCCCTTGCAGGGGCGACCGCCCCTACTGGCCCCTCTCTGGCTCCATCCCTGACCACTTCACTATCCCACCAAAAACACTTCACCAATTGAATGAGGACCATTTCTCAAATATATTAATTTGCGGGTGGAGAAGGGCGGACTTGGCGCAACGATAAAGCTGTCCCATTGTGGCCTTGAGGTCGCACGTTCGTTTTATTGGCCTTGTTCGTTTTCCTGTTTAGTTTTAGTTTTAATGACATCATCATTTCCCTTATTTTTCTCTCTATCTCTCTCCACTCATTACACCTGCCGACATCATCAAAACTAAACTAAACTATCTAACCAAACACAGCCATTAGGTTTTTTGGTCGGGTGGAGCGGGCACGTGGCACGGTTTTGTGCTGGTGTTTGCTTGCTTAATTTCTAAAAACAAAGTATTTTTTTTGCGGTTAGAATATAATTGACTAGACCAGCTTGCGTGTACTTCGATTAGACAAAATATTTCCGCTTTTAATAAAGAACTCTTAGGGATAGCACAGGTGGTAATAAAGATGAACTGCAAACTCAAACCTCTTGAGTTTGAAAACTTGATAATCTCTAGAAAGTTGGGGCCATTAATTTTATCGGTTCGGTTCTGTTTGTTGGGTTTTCCATGAGACGAAACCAAATCCAAATTCAACTTCTTTTCAAAAATACAAAATCGAACCGAATCGCTTAACAAAACTTTATCATTTGATAAAATCAACTTTTGTGCATTTGAAAAACTCACCCCGAATCGACTAAAAAATGCTCGGTTCGGTCGACTGGTTCAATCTTTGAATTAAAACTTTCCCCCCTAATTGGAACTCTCTAGATTCTCTTGGAGCCTATTCGAAGAAATTCAATTGCCTAGTGAGTCTGAAGAGTAGGATATTGTGTCTTGTAGAGCACTGTCAATAGAACCCTTCTATATGCACAAATCCAAGTGCACCGATGAGGTACCGACGGCGTCGCCGAGCCGTTCATCGACTAGCACTCTTTATCACTTTGGCTTCTTGCATAAGAGAAGTACGATTTAGGTGCAAATTTCGAATAATTTGAACCAAAAGAGAATTATTTATAGTATTCAACTTACTAGCATCAACCCGTGTTATGTACGACAACAGCATTACAACAATGAATATATGGTTGTGTACGTTGCACCGCATATTTTAAAAACTGCAACACAACATGGGTTCAATACAAAGCATAGTAACAACTCTTGGGATTTTTAAATAATGGAAGTGTCGGGGATGTAATTGGTCGGATGAGAGCATGATAGCAATTAAACCCAAAATAATATCGTGACTGAAAATCCATTTGATCACTAATTCCAGGATTCCTTATGTAGCCACTAGCCACTGAAAGTCTATTTTTGTCTGCCTGTTGGTTTTGTTGTGGTTTTCGGAATTGGGTGTGGGCGATACGGTCATTTTGGGGTGTTTTTCCGAATTTACAAATTACTTTTCGTGGGTTTTTCGACCGTTCTAAAATTTCCCTTTGTGTCCCATTTTGCATGCTATTTTGTTTGTTTGTGCAAGGGCGTGTTGGTCTTTTTGCGTTGGACAGTTGTTAAGCTGTCCCCACTATCTCAGTTTGTGCAGCCAAGAGTTTCTCTCTCTCGTCCTTTATGCCTTCTTCGTCTTCCAGAGTCTCTTCTCTCTCTCCTCAGCCTCTTCCTTCTCTCTCTTCAATGTGGAGCGTATCTCCACCGCTGCTTCCTCTCTCTCTTCAGTCTTATAGTTTTATGCTCTTCGCGATGCAGCAGAGACCTAGGCGCAGGAGGGCACTGCCATGGGCTCCAGATCTGGGTTTTGCCCGATTTTCCAGGCAGTTTGAATTCGACAACGAGGTTTAAAGCGACTTTGTTTCGGTGGTTAGTCTGAGAAGTGTTTCATGCGTTTCAGTGGGCTGTTTCGATTAAAATTTGTGAATCAACTTATTCTGCAATTACAACCGCCATCTCAATCGCTTGAACGGAGGTTGTTGTTGGTTCACCTCAATCGCATCAACGGAGGCCGTCGTTGCTCGGTCGTCGTCACCGCACCTTCTCGCTTCTGGGTTTGAGGTAAACATTCAAATTCCCGTCTCTTGCTCCCGATCATCCCTCAAAACAATTCGCGCTCATTAGGCCGTTCTCACAAATTGTGACCACGTTCTCCCAAGTCTCAACTGCAACCCCTCTCTCTAGCCAACGATGCCCTCTCTCAAATGCAAAATTCACCCTGGTCTCTCCACAAGAATGATGCTCGAAGCTCTCCCTTCTCCTTCGCTATCTTCTACGATCCCCATTCACAGCCCACATCGACCTGGCTCCCATCCATGCAAGCCGTAATGGTAAGGTTCGAACAACCCCTCCAATGCCTCTCTCCTCTCCTCTCCTCTCCTACTGCAACAAACAACCCCTTAAATTTTGCCCCTTCGTTGCCGTTGCTTTTTTCTATTTTGCTCTATTTTTACAGTAATCTATGTTGTGCCTTTTCAAACACCCACCACGTGTTTGATAAATGGTCCACATGAAGAATCTGTGTGCATTTTCTAAGAAATTGTTCAATTCATTGAGAAAATTGTAAAATTTATTTGAGAATTTTTTTTTTGCACGGCAAAAAAGATTTATTAATCTTTGAAAACGAATTACAAAGATTAAAAGGACCCATGGAGAAGGCACGCAAAAGAGGCAACCCAACTAGGTTGGCACCCCTCAAAGCGACAAACACCACGGACCCGAGAGAGGGAAATAACAAGGCTAACAAGAGGTCAACCTAGACAAAGGGAGACCAGACCGAAATTAGAAACAATTACACCAGAGGGAATAAAAGATAGATACAGCAACTTCCAGAAGAGCAACACCAAAACTTCAACATCAATCAGACTTCAAGGCATACACCAATTCAGGATCCAAAATAGTCGACCGGGTGAGGCTCAGAGCAAACTCAGCGCCATTGCATCAACGGTAGAAACCAGAAAAAATGCCATCCAAGAGATCATCAAGATAAGAAGACGAGATTTGAAACCAACGAGATGATAAAACACCCCAAATTCAGATCCAAAGAGGCAGAAGCAGCAGGCATAATCAGATGAGCCACACAGCAATAGCAACAAGGAACAAAATAAGAAGCTGCAGCAACGAGAGAACCCAATCCAGAGCCCAATCCAGAATCCATAGTAACCAGCACAGCAATGTAACAATAGCAGCAGAAGATAACAGCAGACATAACAACAACACCAAAGATAGAACATCCATACCAAAGATCAACAGAACCAGCAGTGAAAATAGCAGCAGCAGAAGACACCAGCAGATGGAATCCAAATTAACACAGCAGCAGACCTATAGAAAAAACACAGACATAGACAACACCCACACCCCAGCCCAGATAACACCCACACCCCTGCTCATTACTAAAAAAAACCTGAGGCAAACCCAAGCAAAACACCACCCAGATAACACCCACACCCCTGCTCAGAACTAAAAAACCCTGAGGCAAACCCAAGCAAAAGACACCCCACCGCCCAACAACAAACAAGTCCAGACCACCCCCAAACCAGCCCCACCTACAGAAGAACATCCCATGATCAAACATTAGGCAGTAGCAGCAGCAAGCTCAGAGATTTTTCCTTTTAACCGGAAGTAGCACATTTGACTCCAGCAGCAAAAAATACCAAAGGGCAGCAACAGCAGTATAATCAAGAGGGATCCTAAAGGGCACCAGCCTTTTCCTTATTATGAACTATCATTTCGGCAATTTTACTTATTACCTCGTTCTCATCTCCATCGTAACCAATTCCATGGAGCTTGTTCATTTCCCAAATGGTTTGAGCTTCGTTGAGCACGATTCTATTTCTGTTGTTGATGCCATCCGAAGAGATAGAAGCAGACAGCGCAGCGGCGGCAACGGCTGATCTCAACACCACACACTTATTCTTATTCTTACCCCCCCCTTTTGTTATGTGAATTAACCTTTGAGAAACCTAGAATCTCATCAATGGTTTTTCTCTTCTTTTTCCCTTTTCCTCCTTTGACCGTTGCTAGAATTGGAATGTGGCTATCTTCAAAGGTGTCTACTTCATGATTCCTCTGTAGATCCTCCAACCTAGCATCAGGTAGATCTTGGGCTTCTTCAGATTGAGCTGAGTCCAATAAGCTGTCCCCATTGATACCATCTCTCTCTTGTCCATCCGTTAATAATGGGTCTATTAAGTCCTCAACAAAAGGATCTAGGCCTTGGGTAGAATTTGAAATTTCCTCATTAACTCTTCCACTTTTAACTTGAGTGCTGAGTTTAGCCGACATAGGGACTCCAAAATGCTGCTCATTTGTTGCTTCATTAATAGCATCTGACATTAATGTCTTTCCACTTGCCCCAGTCTCTTCAACAACCTCATTAGACAGCTTTCTTAATTGCTCAACCATGTTATTGTCCTCCATTATAATATTTGCCTTATCAACATCCTCTTCAAAAACCTTGTTATTCTCAGTCTTCTGGCCCTCTACGTTCATTGATCTCTTCTCAATAATTGGTATAGACTTACTATCTTCAACTAAATTTGCTTGAAATTTAGCCTGAGAGACTTCCACATCATCTTCACCCTGGTTGGACTGGACAGACTGATTCACACCTTGTTTGACTCCCTTTACATCAAACGGATCATTACATTCCTCCTCCCAAACTTGAACTCTGTAATTCCTACCATTCACAGTAATGTTAATCCATTGATCAATTTTATACTTGCAATCAGTGACCATTAGCAATCTCCCAATATCAAAAGCTTCTTCCAACAAAGTTTCTTGATCAAGGGTAATGAACTCACCCCATTCTTCACAAATCCTCTTGAATGACTTTAAACACCAGACATTAAGAGGCATACCTCTACATTTAAGCCAAACTAGTCTAGAGAGGCTAGCACCCTCACCATTCCAATGTTTGAAAGATTTGAACCAATCCTTAAACACCAAGTTGGATAAAGCCCTGTTTCTCTCTACTTTACTTTGAAAAGTAATGATCATAAATAAACCTCCCAGTGATCTTACCTTCACACCTTCAAAATGAAGCTTTGAAAAAGCATCTTGAATGATTTCTGGTGATGAAATAGCTTTTAGTTCAGCGATTGCGCTTCTCCACAGCCACTCAGAAGCTGAAGGTTGAAGGTTGATTGTGATTCTTTTATCAAACTCTTTTGACGGATCAATATCAACATGATTCGAGGAAGTACTAAAGCCCGCAGCATGCGACTTATGATGATTGACCAAAGAGGCAAAACGAAATATACCCGAGCTGCGCTGATCAGAATTCATTACGGCATTCCTCATGTCATATCTTGCAATTTTAACCTCAAGGTTTCTTCTTCCAACCCAAAATCCATTTGATTTCTCGATTGCATGGGTTGCTTCCCTATTGTTGATGAGCCTGATGAAACCGAATCTGTTTCCCGTTACTTTGCTTCTCTTATTTGGGATATAAGCATCAATAACATTCCCAAAATTGGAGAAAAACTTTCTGAACCAGGGTACCTCTGCACTATTTGGAAGATTATCCACAAAAACAGTCGACACCGGGGCACTTGAAAAACGCTTAAAACCAGATCTGTAATTCCAAACCCCTCGATGATTGTTCATCTTACTTCTCCTGAACCCAAAACCCCACATACAACCCTCACCAAACCCTAACCAAAATCCCCAAGAAGCGCTTACAAGAACAATATCCGAAAAGCAGAGAATACTTACAGCACACCAGAGATGATGATCGGAAGGAGAAAACCTAAGAAAACGCAGAGATTGAGTGAAAATCAAACCTCCATCCTCCTTCTTCTTTCTCTTCGAATGCCATTTATGTGATTTAACGTGGGCCACAACCACTCAATTTTCATCTTCTAACAACGGCAAAGACAAAACAACGGAAATCAACAACATCTCTCCCTGGGGAAATGACCGGAGCTTAGGTGGCAGCGTCGCTGCCGGCTGATGCTAATAAAATCGAATGAGATTTCACTATGTAATTGATTAGTGAGATTTCACTAAATTTATTTGAGAATTGATATCTAGGTAGATGGGTAGCCCTCTCTGTACAACCTTTTAATACCCTTTTTGGGCAGAACCTTGGCCTAGAAAGATCAAATTTTCGGAAACTGGTATGCTTGAGGAGACATATAGCTTGAAGCCCGCCGGCTTGGAAGGGTCAAACTTTGGAGAGTAGTAATATGGGTGTGCTTTAATTTATTTCTTTTAATGCACTTGCATGCATGCTTTTAGAGACTATTTTAGCTGAATATCTTGTTATCTGTACGAAGGAAGTTTTGGAGGATGGTATTTGTTTAATGGATTCAAGTTCTAAAAACTGGAAGATGCTATTCGTTTAATGGATTCAAGTTCTGAAAACTGTTAATGTAATCACTGGTATCAAGAAAGTATTTTGGAAGAATGATTGAGCACTTATCTCTCATTATACAGCCAAAAAATCAGTCATAGATTATAAAGGCGGCTTGTTTAGGGCTTTGTGTTGGTCTTAAGCACTGCATTGTACCTAAATGGTAACTGAACAGGTGATTTGTCCATTTGTTTCAGTCCCATTGACATTTTTTAATATCTCAACAGTCTCACCCCAACTGTTTATAGATCACATAAATTCTAGAAGTCTCGCCCGTCCCCCTTGCCTTACTTTAATATAGTGTGATGTTCTTGGATCTTCCTACAGAACAAGAATGATAATATAAACCCTTGGAGTATTTGTACGACGCGTTTTTCTTCCTTATACTTTTTTAGAGCATAATTTGGAGAGTGGGTTTGCTTAAAGTTTTATTAGGGATCTGTGACCTGAACTTTGATTTTCCCGAAGTCATATTTTGTCCAAGTAAATTTCCTTGTTCCTCAATTTTATACAATGTGCGATTCAAATGGATTGGGTCTCTCCATGGAGACCTTATCTATTCTGTTTGTAGGCATGAATCGCTGGTGCACCCAAAAAGGGTTTGAAAATTCCGAAGACGGTGATATAGGAACCTTCTAATTACCTTAATAGAAACCAAGGCTGAACATAAAACATTAAACTGTTGTTGACATTGATAATAGGTGAAACAAGTGAAAATTTCACTTAGCGGCTGAATCTTCCTTTTTATGCATTTTCACATTGCAAGACTTCCTTAAGTTTACGGCTTAGCGATGCAGTATTATTATTTTTCAGAGAAAATATGCCCTCACTGGGTTTGATACGAAATGCTTATTATCTAACTGCTACAGACCTGTTGATGCATAGAACTGAGATGTATAATAGATAGGCATAAGTATGGCCAGAATTATAAAATTTTGAGCTAATTTTTTTAGAAAGTGGCGTGCAATCTATCGCTTCCTTCTTTTCTTGTGTTCTATGAATTTTTGAACCTGATGTGTTGTCTTTGGTTCACTTTTCATTTTCTTATTGTGTTGTGTTTCTAATTTAGGTGTTGTCCATTGCTGGTATTTTAACCGTATAGGGCCTGCTGATTATGCACAGGTTGTGTTAAACCTTTTGTTTTTCATTGTTAGCATAAATGTTTTGTATATTACTGTGTGTTTTTGTTTACTAAGATCATAATTGGTTGCTTTGCCCAGGTTCTACCGCTTGGGTTGCAACCTTTTGTGCCATTTCACGGTGCACCGACCTGGATTGCTGTAACGCATGGGGATAGGGTTTGGCCTGTCGAGATTATGCGTTTCGCACTTCGTGGAGGGTGGGCTGAATTTCGATCAGACCATGGTTTCACGGCAGGCTGTAAAGTTATCTTGGGTTATGAGAGAAGGTGGTTGTTCAGTACGATTCTGCTTGATGATGAAAATGACTGTGAGATATGCTTGCCATCGTCAATAGCTAATGAACCATGCGTTGATCTGCATGCTCTCCCAGGTAAGTTGAGTGATTATTTTTCTCATTCTTTTGTTGCCTTGGTACGTATGTGGGTGGATATTTGTTCTGTTTGTTCTATTTATGTCGTGTTTTAGATTTTGTAAGAGAAGGCAAATAATTACTTTTAAAATTTTTTTTTATATATATGCTTAGGCCATATCCACACTTTGTGTCTGCCTTTGACCGTCCAGAATGGGTATCAGCTACTGCGGTTTGGGTGTCTCATTGTTCTGAATATCGATCACTTTGAGGTGTGTTTTTTTTGTATGTTTGGTTAATATTTGCTGTCTTTTATGTGAATATTATTTGATTTTGACTCTTTATTCTTATGGTAGGTGTTTCAATCTAAATTGGGCCTGATGATTGAAGCTTTTTCATTAGCTGAGGTGGTTTTCAAGGTTGGATTAGAAGCTTGACCTATATTAGTTGAAGGTGGTCGTTTGAGCTGAACTGCTCTTGGGGAGCTCTTCACTGTTCTTGAGTTGCAGAATTACCATTATGTGTTGGTTGTCGTTTCCACTAAGCCAGAAGTACAGATGATTGTCTTTGAGAATGATGAATGCTGTGAGAAACTGCCTTGTTGGTTTTTCGTCCCAAGTTGATCGAGGTGGTATTAGTTACTGGCTCAGTGTTTTAATCTTTTCAGTTAGTTGCTCTAATCTAATGGGAACTTAGGATATTTACGTTTACTTTGTGGATGCTACCGGATTGTGGATTTGTGGTTTGCACTGATATACTTGTCGTACCTTGTTTTGGCTATTCATTTTTCCTATGCATCGACAGATTTGCTGGTAATGTGGCTCGGGATTTGCAACTGGTTTTGTTTAGAAGCATTAGAAAATTCCCTATGTAAAGGTTACTAAAGTATGTTCTATTTTTACGTTTGTGATTTAGCTAGAGTATATTATCGTCATATAGTACTTTTAAAAGAATTGTTTTCTGCATTGCGTAGTTAGGAATATATACTTACGGTAAAGAACATCACAATGATTTTTACTTTTCCATATTATGTGCAGTATTAAGAGAAATCAATTTTAATTATTTGAGATGGTTGTAATTTCAATGCTTTCTGATATACCGATAAACAAAACACAAATATGGATCTATTGTAATAAGTCTATAAAAACCTTAGAGAGAGAGAGTAAAATGTGGCCAGTCAAGATGTTGGAATTTTGCCTGATGAATCAATCTAGGAATAAGTAGTAAAAATATACAAATTCCTAAGAGTGACGGTAAGAATACTTGTCTTGTTAGTCTTAGGAAAGTATATTTCTTAATTTAATTCGTGAATTATTTTATCCGTTCTTTTACTTTGGTAGAGAATGTGATGTATCCAAGAGCTCTACCACGTGAGCTAGTGACCACTTGCATATAAACCAATATGGCCCACTGTTGTGATTTGTTTCTCGTCACTTATGACCCTCGGAAATGGCTACAATACACACCTATTATTTGGGTGTACCATATGCACCTATTGTATGGTTCAGATTGTGCCACCTCGTCAGCAATCGTAACATTTTTTAGTTTTTCGTAACTTTTTGGCAATATGATTCGTAACATTTTCTATGATTCGTAACATCTTGGTGTGTCTCGTAACTTTTATAAAAAAAAATCGTAACTTTTACAAAAAAATTCGTAACTTTTATAGGGGTGTGTATCATGCACACCCAAATTAGGGATGTGTATTGTAGCCTTTTCCCTAAACCCAAATAAAGAAACAAAACATAACAGCAACGAAAACCATCTTTCTAAATTTATAGGAAAAATGGGTAAAAGAATTGAAGCTAATTCACATAACGAAATAAAAAAGAATCACAACCTTCCATCTTTCTAAATTTTTGGAAAATTGACAAACCTGAAACAAAACGCAACACTTACCAACTTCAGCTCCAAAATTTCAAAAAACCATCTTCGTGTATTTGTCTCTCACAACATCAAGAAAACAAATCGCAAAGCAACAAAGAGAAGATAAGACATAGAAAAAAACCGAATGGAGAAAATAAAGTAACAAATATAATACGCAATCTACTTAGGTCACTATTCACTGTTATATTAATAAAATATTTTTCCTCCCATAGCTTCATCCAATTCGGACATTAATGAGTGGGCTATACGTGCAACGTACGGGTCGCGGAACCTATTATATATAATGCACTTATCATATTCACTGTCCATACTAAACACGTGTTCTCCTATTTTCCAATTCCTTTATCCATAAATTTTTCATTTCTAATTTCTTCGTCAATTATTACTCATTACTTTTAATTTATTACAGTATATTTTTTGCAGCTTTAAAACCCAATTTACCCAAATTAAAAATTATTCAACATTATCCAATTTCTACATTTATCTCATCCAAACAAATCCAAACAATACAAAACTAATAGTTTTTTAAATAAAACCAAAAATAAATCAAAATAACCCAATTTTCTAGATTATTTTCCATCCTTCGTTATTCAAAAAACTTCAACTTTCACTAACAATTTTTTCATCAATCAAACAACCCAAACCACTAGCGGGCAAAACGTGCAATGCACGAGTCGCAACACCTAGTTTATTTATAGGTGTAAGCTATTCAAAATTAGACGTGGATTCATAGCTGAATCTACTCCGATTTTGATTTGGTCCTTCATTTGTGGTAGCCGTTGGTGAGATTGAACCCCTACTTTTAGTAGAGGACTAAAGGTGCGCCGTGCACTTGGCCGGTATCCTAAGTTGTATACAAAAAAGGAATATTCAAAACTTAACTTGTTCGGTTTTTGGCTATTTAAAGTTCATTTTGGGCTCATTTTGATAATCGAAATTATTATTTTTGTAACGCTTGTCAATAAGACTAAATATGAGTTTGGAATAATCTTTTAGGAGCTTATTGGCAAGGTTTTTTAGATTCACGTCAAATTTTGAGATCATATATTTCTTCGCCACGAGAGCTAGGATCGTAAATTAATTAATGGTGCTTTTTGTCGTCTTATGTGAACTCTGTTCAATTTTAATCTATATTTTTATATTTTTCTGATTTCTCTCTTCATTGAAAAGAAAAATATGATGTAAAACTTTGACCTGGATTGTTAAAGCATCCAACTCAAAACCAATTGGCAATGAGTGGAGAGGCCGCCCAGGCTCATATACTAGCTTTCGAGGTTATAATTAACCGATGTGGGATAAATTCCAACACTCCCCCGCACGTGCGACCCCTGACTCGCACGTGGAGAGGTCAACAAAGGATCCGGAACATATGGATCACAACGAAACAAAGTGCAACTATGGCACAAACAAAGGGGAAAAGCCTCCGAAAACCTAGCTTTGATACCATGTTGAAGCATCCAACTCAAAACCAATTGGCAATGAGTGGAGAGGCCGCCCAGGCTCATATACTAGCTTTTGAGGTTATAATTAACCGATGTGGGATAAATTCCAACATGGATCATGTTGCGATTACCGCGGGGGGTAGTAATAAATTAGTCCAAACCTACCCTTAGGCCCCGATTGGATGCGGGATAAGTTTTGGTGGGATTAAATAGTAAGGGGGGATAAGATAGTAAGGAGTATTAGTTAGTAAGGGTGGACCCACATTGATGTGATGTTTATGGAGGGGGGATTAAATAGTACGTGGTTTGTATGAATTTGTGATAAAGGGGGATAAAGTTGGGTGGATGATGTAAAAAGCGGGCAAATGACTTATTTACCCTTGTGCATGGGTAATATTAAATATTACGATTAAATGAATATATAAATACAAACTAATTAAATTAATTATACTTTTCAATAAATATGATATAATAATTACTTTTATTAATTATATCTTAAATTAAAATATTTAATTATTATTTTTAATTATTCATTTTAATAATGTTGCGTACCACCTAATTTTTTGCTTGTTTTTTTCTTCTAACTATTCGTTTTTTTACTTAAAATAACTAATTAGTAATTTTTATGTTATTCCCCAACAATGCCAAATTCTAAAGTTTAAAAAAATTTAATTTTTTTGTATCAAATTAAAGATCTCAATTAGTAGTTTAATTTGGTGTAAAAAAATAAATAATAAATAACCGCGAAAGTACTTTGTTTTTTTATCCAAAGAAAATTGCAAGGGCTCATAAACATTCAAAATGGAAGACCCATAGCCAATTGCCATGGAAGACCCTTTTGAGCACGTTATTACTTTTGGAAAGAGATTGTTGGGCCTACTCCATCAGGTCCGAGTGAAATAAATTTCACAAAGGCGACATATTTTCGGGTTTCAATTAACATCAACATAAGATAATGTTGGCTAGCATTGATTCGTTAATGTTTCAGTCGTTAAGTTTTACAATGAAACAAGAAAGGTTCGAATCTGCATCAGCATTTAACCAAACTTAAACGAAAAAAAAAAAAAAACCACCACTTCACTATCCCACCAAAAACACTTCACCAATTGAATGAGGACCATTTCTCAAATATATTAATTTGCGGGTGGAGAAGGGCGGACTTGACGCAGCGATAAAGCTGTCCCATTGTGGCCTTGAGGTCGCACATTCGAGTCTTGGAAACAGCTTCTCTGCTTGCAGGGGTAAGGCTGTGTACGTCATCCCTTCCCCAGACCTCGCATATGCGGGAGTTTCGTGCACTGGATACGCCCTTTTTGTTAATTTGCAGGTGGAGGAAGCTAGCTAGAATTCAGTTGCATCAGATCCAAGAGTTAAGAAGCAAAAATCTAGAGTTAAGTGTTTATCTCTTGGGATCACAATACCAAAAAAAAAAATAGAAATCATAAAAAGTAAGCCTCTCATAGGCTTAGGAGTAAAATTTTGAGTCTGCATAGTGATTATGGGGTGAGGTTGGACTTTGGAGTTGGAGGATACAAATGCTATCAAGGGGAAATGCTTTTGGCCATTTTCAAGGGCTGCTTGACACTTTCGTTTTTGCTTTCAGCAAGGTTTGGGTTCTGAGGTTGGTCAAGCTATCACAGCTAGGGTGACCCAAAGTTTTAAATTGCAGTATCGATTGCAGTATTAATGTAGCGGTAGCAGACGTATCGAACGATATGTAGCGAAAAATGGGTGTTCCGTGAATTTTTTAAAACCATTAACAATAAATAGATAGAACAAAGTGTGCCTTAGCAGGGAGAGATAGTACATGTTATATGCAAAATATGTTATCCAAAATTATATTAAATGTTGTAACGACCACTTAGCATGGAGAGATAGTACATGTTATTTTTTTTGCACGGAAAAAAGGGTTTTATTGAACCAATAGAACAGATTACAATAAAGGGAGAAAGACCAGTTGGGCATCACTACGGGAGGGAAGTATCCCAACTAGATTGGCACCCAACCCTCTCGAAAGATTAATGCCGGAAATACCCGAGCATGGTTGGCAAGAGGTCAACCATCCAGCCAAAAACACACCTCAGATAGTACATGTTATGCTGCAAAATATGCCATTCACGTCGTGCACGCACATTTTGCTAACGTCCCAGAACGTGCATCAAAGATGAATAAATGTAGTATTTGTCAAACCGGGCCACCTAAACTGTAATTTCCCATGAAAAAATTTTCAATGCCGAACGGGCGCACATCTTGCTATCCAAAAATGCAATGAATGGCTCGGATTGAAAGTGCCGGATGAATTTAAAAAATGAAAAATGAAAAAAGAAAAGGAAAAGTTTGTTTTAATCCGGGTTGTCCGTTACATTGTTGGACGGCCAGATGTGCGCGAGTAGGTACCACGTCAGCTATACCCGCTCGGCACTGAAAAATTCCTCAATTTCCCGTAAATAGAGAACAAAGGAAATTAGGGACAAATAAAAACCCATCTTCCCACTCTTTATAAACCCTAGTCTTCTTTTTAGTACAGTGATTTTCCAAACTGTCACAATTGAACACCAGTCACATTAACCAAACCCACATCTCCCTTCCTTCCAGCCATGGAAACGACGACGAACTCTCCACCGGAAACTTCCGACCACTACCTCCACAACGCTGCCACATCCACAGCATTTTGCTAAAATACGGACCACATAAACCCGGTCATATGTTGATGATCCGAACCGTTCAATGTGTTTCTAACATGTTTTTAAGGGTCTACGCGAAGAATCACCCAAAAAAATGATCGGGAAGGGCTTGATCCGAGCAGCAGTTCGGATCATCAAAATTCGATCGGTAAATGGGAGGTCCGCATTTTAACAAAATGAGGGATCCTCATTAGGACATTGGGGTGTGTGTGTGTGTGTGTGTACACATGGAGGTTTTAATCTCACCACCCTTCCATGCTAACTTCGGTTCTCCCTATCGAATTTTATGATCCAATTCGTTTAATATGTTTAAAACATGTTTTTAAAAGTCTTCGCAAGGAATCACCTAAAAAAATAACGGAGAAGGGTTTGATCCGAGCAGTTTTGAGAGGGCCAATACACTGCTATAGGGTATTGATAGATACATACCTATATTCATATGCACATGCAACATTTCCGATTGCCCAATGAAAACCAAACCCAGATTTGGAGATCGAGAAAATCAAACCCAATTAAAGCCAAACCCAGATGAATTTTCATATTTCCCAACGGCAAATCAGTAAAACCACCTCCTCCTCAAGTGCCTCAAATCCTGATTGCTCACGGTGAACCCACCCGTCTCGCTCTCACCCCATCGAGTCAACTCGGTAGAACACCATTGCGAACAGTGGCGGCTCCAGGAATTTTCCTGAGGGTGTTCATAAATACTTACACTAGTATATTATCTCGAGAAACTACAATGATATATAAACTAAAATTCATATATTCATATCAACAATGTTGTCCAAAAATAGCAAAGTACAAATACCTATTACAATAGCCCTCGACGACTTTTCATGTTTTGAAACCGTTGCATAATAGCCTCATTGTCAATGGTATTAAATATATCGCTCTCAATGTAAGGAACTAAACAATCATTCATCCACTGATCTCTCATTCGATTGCGCAGATTGCTCTTTATGTACTTCATTGCCGAAAAACTTCTTTCAACTGAGGCAGTTGCGACAGGAAGAGTCAACACTAGTGTCACAAGCAAATACACCAATCCATATATAACATGTTTTTCTGTCTTCACCAACTTTTGAGCAAGATCACCAATCCCGTCGAGCTCTGAAAATCTTTCATCGGATCTCACATCTACAATGAAATTTTGAAGTTGAATGTCCAACATCATTAAGTCTACCTCAGAAAAGTCACACAGGTAAAGTTCCGCAAGACGGGTCAACTTTTTCCTATCAAAAGCTGAAAATGAATTTTTAGGATTCAAGCAAGCCATGCAAAGTAGCAACTCCGTATTCGCCTCTGTAAAGCGATTGTTAAGCTCATGAAATTGCATATCTAAGACCGTGTAGAATAGATCAACGCGATAACGATGTGAAATCATAATTTGTGGGGATTTGCGTTGTGGCCTACCACTAGATACATACATTCCACTCATGTCAGGGAACGGAATATCATGCTTGTTGCAAAACGAAGACACTTCGGTCAATAAGGAATCCCACCCATCATCTCTCATCATTTGCAACCGTTTCTTAGACATTTCAACAAGTCTCATAGCATTTACAATATCTTGTGTCTTCTTTTGTACTGCTATTGACAACTCATTTGTGATCCCCATGACATTTCTTACCAAGTGTAAGCTAAAGGCAAATTCGAAAGATAGCATTGATTTCTTAACAAAAGAAGCTTGAGCTCTATGATCGGTTGATGGGTCATCCTCTTTAATCATATCAAGTACCTCAATCGCGGACGAAAACATCAAGATCAAGTTAACAAGTGTATTGTAATAAGATCCCCAACGTGTATCACAAGCACGTTTTAGACTAGTCACTTGATTGAGACCTCTTCCACTTTTAAGATCACCATTGTCCAATGCTTCTTTAATCTTAGCAACTTGTGCATCTCTAAGAGTATCTTGTCTTTTGCAAGAGCCTCCAACAACAGTCACTATATTAGCAACTATCAAAACAAATTCACCAACATCAACATGCTTCTTAGCAACGGCAACAAGAGTCAACTGAAGTTGATGAGCAAAGCAATGGACATAAAATGCAGATTGATTCTCTCTCAAAATTAAAGCTTTAAGACCATTGAACTCACCTCACATATTACTAGCTCCGTCATACCCTTGCCCACGTACTCTTGAGAAGCTCAATCCATGTTGAGCAAATAATGACTCAATTGCCGCTTTGAGTGATAAAGCACTTGTACTTGAAACGTGCACAATTCCAAAAAATCGCTCAATAACAAGGCCTTTCTTGTCAACATAGCGCAAAACAACGGCCATTTGTTCTTTGTTGGAGATGTCACGAGACTCATCAACTAAAATTGAAAAAAATGCTTCGCCCATATCCTTGATGATAGCATGAGTAGTCTCACAAGCCGCGGCATTCACTACATCCTTTTGGATATCGTGGTGGGTTAGTTTGTGATTTTTTGGAGTTTTCCCTAATACCACTTTGTTTATAGCCTCATTATGATCCGCTAGGAATTTCAAAAGCTCAAGAAAATTCCCTCTATGACTCGATTCTTCGGATTCATCATGACCACGAAAAGCTTGACCTTGTTGCAAAAGGTGTCGCAAAAGGTGTCTTACACAAATATCTGTTGCATATAAGCGAGTTCGATAATCAAGTTTTTTCTTGATTTGTGTGCTTATCAAAAGCACTCTGAATATGTTGTTGTTGATTCATGAGATCTTGGCAACCCTTCACAGCTTGATTATGAACACTATTGATGCCTCCCACATGAATTTGCAACTTTTCTTTCCTATTCCAAAGTCTAAACCCCTCTGAAACAAAAGCATCGCCTCCAATGTGCTTACCAGAATCAGGACGGAAAAGGTAACAAGGTAGGCAAAATGCAGCATCCTTATTTATACTGTATTCCAACCAATTTTTGCACTCTTTGAACCAAGCAGGATTAAACCGACGCAATAATCCACTCATATTTGTTTGAGGAAAATTGTGTTGAATGGGTTGACATGGGCCCTTTAGGAGATATGCTCTTCTTATATCATCTCTATCATTAGGATGATATAAAGAGATTTTTTGTCGTAACCCAGGATCGGCGGGGAAGACTAGACAAGTCAATACGGCTTCGCTTCGAAGAGTTTGGAGAGTTGCTATCAGTAAAGTTTTCGAGAGGAGATGACTCTTGGACCGCTCTTGGTTTTCTTATAAGAAATTTGTCCATGATTCCAACTAACAAACAAAAATTTAAAAAGTATTAGCATTACGAATACTAAATTAGTTCAGTACCCTATACCCAATGTTGTAACAAATTAAAAAAAAATCTAGTCAAGAGACCAATTATTAAATAAGCAAAACATGATCCAACAACATCAAACTAACCTATATAATAATCAAAAACATTCAAAAAAAAACAAGATAAATGTAGACATATATTATACTAATTGATCCATAACCTAACCACATGCAATATATATAAAGAGATTGATAGAGAGTTAGTGCCTCAGTGGTAATCTTACTTTTTAGGGCAAAATTTGATGGATGTGTAGACTGTAGAGTGTAGAGACAGAGAGAGACCCGGAGACTGGAGAGCTCGGGAGAGGGAGAGAGGAGACCACCGAAATACCGAACACCAAATCTTCTTTTGAGAACCAAACCTACCTCTATTTACACGAGAGAGAGATTGAGAAGACAAGTTCTTTACAGAGAACAGAAGGTTCTCTTTTTCCTTTCTGATTTTGAAACTGGAGTCGGCAAAAGGTAAGCCGTAAAGGTAAAGTATCTAGTTTACTTTAGTTTATTACATTTTACCCCATTTTCTATTATTGTGTTATTTTGTTTTTTTATTTTATTAGAGGCTATTGGGTTGTTCAAATTAGATTGATTTGCACTTTGTGGGCTAATTTTTTTGTGTGAGTGGTCATTAATTTTAGACTGAGTGTTCATTCATATTTAGAATGGGACTAGGATGTTCATCCATATTTCGCTTGAGTGTTCAAAAGAGGACTAACCTAAATTTTTTGACATATATTCTAGGTAAAATTTTTTTTTTTGGGTTGTCAGTTGACCATCCTGAATTACGAGTGGAGCCGCCAGTGATTGCGAACAAAACAGCAACATCGTCGTGGGTGTCTGTATGGAATCGAAGGAGGCGGAGAGCGATGAAAGTATGGAACCAAGGCAATGAGGGACGAAGTTATGTATGACTCCAAGCAATGGCGGACAAGATGGAAGATGCTATCTTAAGGAAAGGTGTCGGACCGCTTTTCCACCAACTCTCCTAAAACCAATTGGTGGTAGGAAGGGTTTCAATTAAGTCTTTTATGGCATTCGACATCGCACCCGCAAGTCTGGTTTTAGAGCGGTCGCAAGGAGTGGTATTGTGTAACCAAATCCATGAGGGCACTCCGGGCCCAACAATCCCTCCCTCACGATGACGTTCCCGCGACTCGAACCCATGACCTCCTGGCTCTAATGCCACTTGTCGGACCGCTTTTCCACCACCTCTCCTAAAACTAATTGGTGGTAGCAAGGATTTCAATTAAGTCTTTTATGGCATTCGACCTCGCACTCGTAAATCTGTTTTTAGAGCAGTCGCAGGGAGTGGCATTGTGTAACCAAATCCATAGGGACACTCCGGGCCCAACAGAAGGCATGGAAGAGGCGGAACCATTTTCGACGGTGACGTTCTGGTACCGGCGGAGATGACTTGAGGCAATAGAAATGGGTGAGTGTTGTGTTTTTCCCTTAGATATGAGCCATGTCATCCTTTTTAACAGCTGTATAACTGAGCCGTTAATCCATCTCACGAAAATCTCTTACCAATTTGACGGAGATAGACAGCAAGGGCCTGATTGAATAACAGTTCAATAGTTTGGGTGTGATTGAAATTAATCAAAGTTTGGGTGTGTGAGACATTGAGGTCAAAATTTAGGGAATTTTTTTAAATTTTTCCTAAAATGCTCAGAGAGAAATATACACTCAAACTCACTCTCAAACTTTTATTAGATTCTCAAATTAAACTCACAACATTACACAAATCACAAAATCACACTCACTGCTCACACACACACTGCAATCTTTCTCTCACTCTCTTACGGTATATCTCTCTTGCCCCCACACTGACTCAATACAATGCAGAGTAATTTATACAAAACATAAACAAATTACATCCGTACAATTAAACCAATTCACATTTATTCCACCGGCCTATCATATGGCTTTGCATGCACCAACGTCTGCGAGCATATATATCAAGGTTAGAACAAAAACGGGATTAACGGGATCATCAAAGATAGTACTCCATGTTTGAACTTCTATGGCCTTGGAAATAGGTGCCACTCCTCCCGGCGATACTCTACGATAACCTGATTGCCTCCATCTCTGATTGCCTATGAAAAAATTGCGTCAATTGATTAGTTGAGGAACATGTACTAATTAGAAATAAGGGTCCTCTACCGTGAGATATACTCGTGTAAACAAAAGTAAGACTCGCGATTCTATTCTAATAATTCAAGCTAAAGTGGGTCACGGTCACACCTTGCCAGTCAAAATTCTGTGGCCGGACGCATTTTTGCCGCCTTCAATACGGCCAATTATCAGGGGGCTCCCTATGACAACGTCCTTGCAGATTTCACTTTGGAATGAAATTCCCCTGATCATTTTTTCGTCATAACAAACACTTATCTGCAATATAGGCCCGTCGGGCTTGTACTCCCAAGGCTCTCCCTCGCTCCCTCCACATGGCCCTAAAGTTGCCCATCCTTCTTTACCGGTAATATCCCCCTGCACATTTACACAATCTATTACAACCTTCAATGGCACATTTCATAATATAATTTCATATACGTATATATGTCTGGGAGAGAGAGGGGGTGGAAATTGATGATTACCATTTGAATTCTTGGATTTTCTTGGGGCCTATTCGAAGAAATTTAATCGCCTACAGAGTCTGAAGAGTAGGATATTGGTGTTTTGTAAAACCCTGAAAATATTTATAGGAGTAAGATATTCAAAATTGGACAAGGTTCATACAGGACTTCACTCCGTTTTTAATTGGACTCTTCGTCAGTGGAAGATGAGATTGAACCCCTAGTACGAGTGTGCAGTGTGCACAGGTCGGGTCGGGTCGAGTTTAATTAGCCTGACTCAACATCCGACCGGAACACATCGGGAGAGGAATTGTTGTACCCATCTAGAATTAGTAGTCTAAGAAGAGAATAGTGCTAGCCAAAGACAAAAGACAACAAGTACCTGGACAATCAGATAGACTCCAATCAAGTATGAACACACCAATGAACTTCCCAAACTACAGATCTTCCAAGCCACCACGAGTTGTCTCGCCAAAAATAAAGCAACCAAAGTCTAAAAAAAAGCCAATCTGTAGATGAAATAATTTGCCCAATGGTGAAACAACTACTACATTCTTGCTAAAGTGAGAGACTTAACTCTCACAAATCAAACGATAAGTCATTGATTTTGAGAGATGGGGGGGGGGGGGGGGGGGGGGGGGGGGGGGAGGGGGGAACGGGGAATGGAAATCGTACGTACCATGGCGTTCCCCTCCCGCTGCCATACAAGGATATTGAAGCCCTAGGGGGGAGGGAAGAGAGAAGAAAAATATTTGTAACGGTTGCGGTTTTGAGAGAGAGAGTCCATGGATAGTGTTTAACAAATGACCAGAACATATTTATTTAATTATATTGATCCAATCAATATGATTTCTTACGAAAATGATGATTTCTATTATCGAAATGAGGCCAGAAGGAAATTTAAATAGCCAAAAATGAACTAGTAATTTTGAATATTCTTTTTTTAATTATCCTAATTAAAACCATAGTAAAGTCTCGGCTGAACTCACAACCAAAGTTGTTGAAATCGTATGATTTGCAATTTGAATCGTATGATTCAGTTCAATTCAGGGCTATAATCAATTTGAACCCATACTAAGAATCGTAAATGGAGTAGAATCATAGATAGAATCGACGAATCAATTCAAGAATCGTTGAACGCTTGAATTTTTCTTCTTTTTTTTATACAATAGGAAAACACAAATATGAATTACATCAAACTAGAAACACTAATTCGAAACAAAGTTCACAATCATTAAGACGAACCCAACTAATAGCCCCATTAAGGGGAGAAATAATTCAACAAATACAACAAGAATATATAACACTCATATGCACATGTGGAAAAATTCAAACTCCTAACCTCCTTGTAGGATGCAGGGAGTCTAGCCAACTGAGCTAGCCGAGTGTGTTGAATCGTTCACATAATTTTCGAGCGCGTATTTCGCATATGGACCTGAGTCAGACTTTTCCACACAGCAAATGAAATAAACTTACATTTCGGGGTTTTTCTTTTATTTTCTACCATACGAATGGTCGAAATTTTAGAAAGTTGAGACCATCGATTTCAATTTGTTTTCAGCAATCATCATCCAAAAAAAATTAGGGTATATTACATACCTGTGGCTTCCGACTCCCATTCTCCCAACTACTATTATTTTTAACTATATGATGTGACCATATTACCCACTCCCACTCATATTTTTTCTAACTATATGATGTGACCATATTACCCACTCCCACGCATTTTTTATTCTTTTTTTATAAGTACATTTTTTATTTATTGTCACTTTAGGTGTTGGAACATTTGAAGTGCTTTTGAACTTTGGTGTGAACTTGGGAAGTCCAGATTAATTTACGTGGCTTTTTAATAGTAAGTAGTACGTTATTATTCATCCCAACTTTTGTTGTTGAGCTTGCATTTGATGCAAATTTTTTGTTTTTTTAATGGACAAATTAATATATCTGAATACTATAAAATGTGTATTTTAAGGAGATAATTAAATGCGGAGGAGAATCAGCGGTGGCTCTATGTTCCATGCCAACTAACAAAAGGGTAATTCCAATGCCAGCTAGAGTGATGTGATATCTCCCAGGAAAATAACTAAAAATTATTCCCATCGTCTCTAATTTTTTGTCTCAAAAAGTATTTTTTTATTATTCCAATTGTAGAAAAAAAATAGTTGAGAAACATGAATTAATTAGAAATTGGATCCTCTATGTGAGATCTCCTCATGTGAATAAAACTAGCTAGGACTCACGATTCTATTTTAAAATTCAAGCCATTTGTTTTTGGCAGAGTAAAAATGAGCATAAGAAACATGATTTACTGAATTAGATACGAGAAAAAATAGAGGAGATTGAAGGTGACCTTGTGCTGTTTAAAAAAAAAAAAAACTTAAAAATACTCTAAAATTTACCACTCATCAAATTATGCAAATTATTTTTCTCTGAGTTGCAAACTTAAGAGGTGGTTGCTTACTCTGGGTGCCACATACACACCAATTGTAGTGGGGGTGTTGAAAGCTTACCTTGTAGCACGACGTCCATGGAATCCAGCAATGACTCAATCTTGGGGATACACGAGTCTCGTTATAAGTCTGGCTCGAATCCGGTGTATGTGTAAAACACATGAATTAATTACGAGTAATGCTACATACACACCCTCCTATTCACACCCCCGCTCACACCTACTTTGGATTGCTATTCGGTAAGATGTATATCACTTTACAGTGAATGCAAGTTTACTGGTTGGAATCTAACAATTTCTCCTCCTCCTTTAACAAGTAAAAATAAGGGGTGCTTTGGCAAAAAAAAGAAAAAAACTGGTTTTTTGGTTTTTTCGTTTTGTCTTAATTTTTTTTTTTTTTTTTTTGCATTTATTAGTTTTGTGTCAAGTTTTTGTGGTTTATGGATTCGTTTCGACGAGACAAATCCAACGAGTATAAAATTATGGACATAAGTAGTATTTTTTTGAATAAAGCAAAAAATAAACCAGTTTATTGGTTTAATTTTGGCTTTATTAAAAAAAAAAATAGTTTCGACCATAATTTTATACTCTTCGGATTCGTCTCGTCGAAACGAATCTATAAACCACGAAAATTTGACGTAAAACTAACAAATGCAAAAAAAAAATTGAATAAAGACAAAACGAAAAAACCCGAAAACCAGTTTTTTCTTTTTTGCCAAAGCACCTCTAAGTGCTTCATTCCTCCATAACTACGCCCATCAAACTCTCAAACTGCATCGATCAAAATTTATTTCACAATCTCAAATTCTTTTTCTTTTTTTTTTTAATCAGTCGAAAATGTGGGTTTTGGCTTTTGTCCCTTCATTCAAACATGTCAAACCACTTCGAAAGCATCACACAAAGCCTTTGGCAAACATATTAAAGTTCAAATATGAAGATACTCAAAAAGTTGTAATAACAAATACCAGGAGGTTTAATCGAGCAACAATACTTTAAAATTAAAATAGAATGCTTAGAGAGAAATACACACTCAAATTCACTCTCGAATTTTTATTGAATACTCGAATCAAACTCACAATATTACGGAAATCACACTTACGGCTCACACACTGACTCAATACAATACATAGTAATTTATACAAAACACAAACGAGTTACATCCACACAATTAATTATTAAACCAACTCTCCCTCTTGCTTCTTCGAAGATACTCCAAGTGTGAAATCCTATGGCCTGTGAAAACCGGGACCACTAGTGGAACCACTCTGCCCGACGGAAGAGTACCACCGCTCCTCCCGAATGATCCGCTCCTCCCGAACGATCCGCTCTTCCCGACGATACCCCCCTACGATAACCTGATTGCCCCCACCTCTGATTACCTGTGAAAAAATTATGTCAATTGATTAGTTGAGGAACATGTAGTACTGATTAGAAATAAGGGTCCTCTACTGTGAGATCTACTCATGTAAACAAAAGTAAGACTAATAATTTAAGTCAAGCCGTTTGTTTGTGCAAGAAAAAAATGAGCTTGAGAATCATGATTTACCAAATTGGACAAGAGAAGAATAGAGGGGATAGAAATAGAATTATGCTGGTTTCAAAACAAAAAAAAAAAATCTTAATAAAAACTCTAAAATTTACCAAATAAATTTCTCTGAGGTGTAAACTTAAGGGGTGGTTGCAAACCACTTACTCTCACACCAATTGCAGTAGGGGTGTTGAAAACATTCCTTCCAGCATGATGTCCATAGAATCCAGTGATGACTCGACCTTGCATTTGAATGGAACCACCAGTACTGTCCCGAAAGCTATGACTTGACCCGTATGGGCCGTATGTCCTCCGATTTGTTGTAAAGGTGAGAGATTTCAAACATGAACTATCCCATACCGCGCTTATGGACTCGAGTTTCTCATTACTGTCAATGCAGACCTAAGCGAGTGCAAGTATAATTTAGGACAATAAAATAAAAACCCACATGAAATTATGTGTGAAGATACGAGTACGTACAAAGCTAATTATGTATCGAAGATGGCTCAAAAAAGATCTAGTGGTGATCGAGGTTCATGTATTGCAATTATGAATTTAAGCTGAAGAGGATCATGGTCAAACCTTTGCAGTCTCAATAGCGCAGCCAGATTTACTTTCTCCGACGTTAGTACGGCCAATTTCCTGGGCGTTTGCTGTTACACGGCCATCGGACCTTTTACATTGGAATGAAATTCCCCTGAGAAAGTTTTGGTCATAATAAACAGTTATCTCCAATATAGGCCCGTCGAGCGTGAACTTCCAAGGCACTCCCTCGCTCCTTCCCAATGGCCCCAAAGTTTCCAATCCTTCTTCTCTACCGATAATATCCCCCTGCACGTTTACACAATCTATTACAACCTTCAATCGCAAATTTCATAATGTTACATACCAACCCCACTATCGGTACCGACCGCTTAAGTACCGATGGGGTAAGGACGGGTTACATGACCTATTTAAGTGTCCCGCAACTATCTGTTGCAACTAGTTGATCCGATGTACCCATTTTTTCATTCAGAATTACCCATCGGATCAACTAGGTTGCAGGTATCTTTTTTAGCTGATTTCTTGAGGAGTCACTAGAAAAAATATTTTAAAATTTTTTAATGGTTCAGGATCATTTGTGCGGGACTCATAAGTGGGTCACACAATCCGTCTGCACCCCGTCGGTACATGAACAGTCGGTCCCTTAAGATTTTCGGTTACATATACGTATACATGTCTAGGAGAGAAGGGGGGAGGGGGTGGAAATTGATAATTACCATTTGAATTCTTGGATCCTCTTGGCGCCTCTTCAAAGAAATTTAATCGCCTACAGAGTCTGAAGTGTAGGATACTGGGGTTTTGTAGAGCCCTGTAAATATTTAATAGGAGTAAGATATATATTCAAAACTGGACACGGTTCTTACAGGACTTTACACTGATTTTAATTGGATTCTTCATCCATGGACGGTGAGATTGAACCCCTCTTATGGGTGTGCACGAGTCGGTTCGGTTTGGGTTTAGCCTCTACCGGCTATCCAACCGGCCATCGGTTGGAAACCGTCGGTGTGAAACCATTCACGTAATCCACCGACCCAAAAATTTTGATGCCAAATATATATATATATAGGAAGATGTTCTATTGAGGACTCCCTCAAAGATCTCCTCCGTGAGGACCATCCCTTTTTTGATTTTCCGGACCAAATTTCAACGATCCAAACTGCGCAATGTGTTTAAAACATGTTTTCCATGGCCAACGCGAGGAATCACAAAAAACAAATCCCCGAAAGGGCTTCATCCATACGGTTTTTCATAATAACCGCACATATATAATTTATCGAAAAATGCTCGAATGAAGCCCTTCCAAGTATTTTTTTTGGACGAATCCTCGCGGTGACCCTTAAAATCACGTTTTAAACACATTGAGCGGTTCGGATCGTCGAGATTCAACCCCGATCCATGAGGTCCGCAAATTACGAGCTTGAGGGAGTCCTTAGTAGAACGGGATCCTATATATATATATATATATATATATATATATATATATATATATATATATATATATATATGAACCTTGTCCAAAATCTCAAGCCACATCAAAAACAAAAATCTTCAATCACATCCCTCAAGAAGCAAACAATTTCAAAGATTTGAAGAAATAAAAAGAGAGGGAAAAAAAAAAAAGGAGAATCGTCATCCAAAAAAATTAGGGTATTACATACCTGTGAGTTTCGATAGAACGGAGCTTCGAACGAGAATAGAGCTCCAACAGAGATAGCCAACGTCCAACTGAAGAGCAACCGAAAATCTTGTCCACCAGGTAAAGAAAAAACAGGTAATGGTCCACTTCCACAATTTATGCTATTATATATTCTCAAGACCAAGACTCCCAACTATTATATTGTATTCTCCTAACTAAATGATATTATTATGATGTTATATTCCCCCTCTCATTCCCAACTAATAGTATTACATTAACTTTTGTAAAAGCTCTCTTTCAAAAAACATAATATGTGCATTTTTTATTCTATAGGTGTTAACATAGTTGAAGTGCTTTGAACTTGTGGTGACTAGTGTGACTCAAGGGCTGCAAACAAATCGAGCTGCTCGTGGCTCAGTTTGTTAAGGCTTGGTTAAATAAGTTGAGCTTGAATTCGAGTTTTAGGCTTGTTTAGTACACGAGTTTGGTAAAGTTCAGCTCGGCTCGGCTCGGCTCATTTATATAGGCTCAACTCGTTTAAGAAGGCTCGTTAAATAAATTACATTGGCTCAGTTCGACTCTGCTTGCTGGCTCATTTGAGCTCGATTTTTGGAATGCTACGAATTTTCACACTGAAAATACCTCAAATTGATGGTTACTGTAGTATCTTGTTTCTTTTCATGTTTCATCTCCTTATAAGTAGTATTTATCATCTTTATGACCAGGACCCCCAAAAAAAAAATCTAGAGAATTTATTTGTTTCTCATATTTGCCCTTTATATTTCCCGCTTATTTATCAATATCATTATTCACATAAACAGAATGTGCATCGGCTGAAAACTGGTACCCTTGCCTTTGTTGCATTTCAATTCTATGAAAAATGATAAGCCTCTGCGAAATCCAAACAAGATTTTTATTGCCTCACGTATCCTTGTGGAAAATACCTATAAAATAAGAAGACATATTGAGGGTCAGTTTTCCTATTGTCTAAAAGGGCTAAATAGACTAATCGGGTTAGAGCTCACAAAAATACGACCCTCTCCCTAGAATTCCAATACCTTTATATGGCGGTGGGAGGGGAAGGCCGTGCTCTTAATTCTAAACCGTTTCTTCTATACCTTATACTCTAGTATACATTTTGTTTTTCTCACACCTCTTCATGTTAACGACTTGTCGTCTAATTTGTGAGAGTTATGCCTCTCATTTTTGCGAGAGTTTTTATGTAACGCCCCGATTTTCGGACACGTTAATTAAAACAAGACATCTAAAAAGATTCATTTAATAAAAGGTTTTTCTTAATAAGCAGCGGAATAACATAAATAGAAAAGTAATTTAGTCTAATTCAATAAGCAACAGTACTTGTCGGAAAGTTAAATTACATTTGTCCAACACAAAAGTAAGGCGATTATAGAGCCTTCTACAGTTCTAGGTTAAGGTCCCACTCGCCATAAGTTCCCTGATTGAATGCAGGGTCTTGATACTTGTTGCAGTGCCCTCCTCTTCCCTCTTCGGTACCTGGCATGAAACGCCAGGGCACACAGCACCATGAGTTTTGACACTCAGTAGCTAACTCCTACCCACTAACCCTTACATTACAATTCATCAACAATTCATATCTAAGAGTGCATAAATAAGTAACAAGCATCTGATTTCCTTATCTTCTTTTTAACGTAAGTGTTCTCATAGATTCTAAACCTTAGGAACGTCTCTCCAATTCAAAACTGATATACACAATTCCTAGTGGACTTTTCGGCTGGTGAGGCTCTGGTTCCGCTGACCCAATAATTGGGACCTTTCGGTTGACCAGGCTTTGGCTCCGCTGACCACGATTTAATTCTTGGTGGACTTTTCGGTTGGCGAGGCTCTGGTTCTGCTGACCCGATAATTGGGACCTTTCGGTTGACCAGGCTTTGGCTCCGCTGACCACACTCAATACACAATTCCTGGTGGACTTTTCGGTTGGCGAGGCTCTGGTTTCGCTGACCCTATAATTGGGATCTTTCGGTTGACTAGGCTTTGGCTCCGCTGACCACACATACTCTTTACTTTTCGATTTCCTTTAAGTTAGAAACATCTACGTGATCTACTACGTAAGTACCAACCCGGGAACCTATTTGTCCAATCTACCAATTCAATAATTTACCACATCGAGTTTACAGCAAGTCAATAGAGAATAAAATGAAACCTCAATCAATAACATTCAAATAATTCACATATCACAAAATTTATCCAATACCCAACCTAGTGAAATTTACTCCAAGTTTATCAATTAAATCAACAGAGTACATCAAAACAAGCATCAATATTATTAACTTTAATTATGACAACAAAAGAAATCAGAATGGACATGAATAATCAGTCAAACAACATAACCATACACATCATCACTTGTTAAACAAATCAACTTTAACCATCTTTAGGCCTTACGGCCATAATCGGTTTGGTGGGTTTCTCGACCCATTTCACATTTTGGTTTCGTTTCGTTCGGGCTCACTACAAGCCCCAATATCAAGTCTAAGGCTACTAAATATACTTAGGGTTAATGGATAAGAGGTTTCTACCTTTGATCCGGACGAAAAGCTTGGTGGTGGAATCCAGTAGAGTTTTGGTTGACGAAGAAAAATTCAATTTCAAACAGAAACTTTAAGCTGTGCTACCGGGTTCAAACCTCAACCGTTTCATGTGATTCTTGTATCTAAAATGAAGCTCTCGAAGTGCTCTACAATCTTCGTGAAGGAACCTAAACCCGAAATCCACTTTAACAAGGAGAAAGATGGCGATTTGTGAAAGGTCAGTGAGCTGTCTGGAAAATTTACCCGAGATTTTTACTGAACTTTGGATGGCTATATCTCACTCAAAACTCAACCGATTTGGGCGATTCTTGTGTCTAAATTCAAGAGCTTCAAACCCTCTACAACGTTGGTGAAGAAATGTAAACTTGAAAATGATTGAAAAGACGAGAAAAATGAAGATTTACAGAAGAGCAGAGAGCTGTCTGGAAAATGTACCCGAGATTTTTACTGAACTTTGGATGGCTATAACTCACTCAAAACTCAACCGATTTGGATGATTCTTGTGTCGAAATCGAAGTTCTAGACGCCCTCTACAACTTCTATGAAGAAACCTAATACTAAAAACGATTGTCACTATGAGCAAAGTGGCTGTAAAAATGGGTACGTGAAGTGGACGAAAAATGAAAATGGGTTGGTGTCTTCTTCCTTCTTCTTTTCTTCTTTTTCCAGGTAGAACTCCTCACTCTCTCTCTCACTGAATTAATGGGGAAGGAGAATGGGCAATTGGGGGGGGGTTTATTGGAGGAGGTGGTGTGTTGGAGGAAGGATGGAGTGTATGGGTGTGTAAGAACATGTGGCCATGTGGGGTGATGATGGGATGATATGGGGAAGTGATGGAAGTGGTTGATGGAAGAAAGAGGAGGGAAGAGAGGTCTGATTTTCAGACTTTGGGGTGGTGTGTGGTGTCGGTTTTGGTGGGTGAAGGAGTGGAGAGTGGGGAGAAGAGAGAGGGAGTTGGTAGAGTGCAAATATATGCATTTATGAATTGTGTATGTGTTTATATGCTTATATATATATATATATATATATATATATATATGTCATGTGTGTATAAATCTAAATGTATATGTATATGTATATGTAGTAGGATTTTGTTAGGGTAAAAAGGGTAGGAACATAGATAATTAGGGCCTTAAATTTAGTTTAAATAAATCATCAAAACTTAACTAGGATAATCATATTTAAGAAACAAAATAAGTCGTAATAATTATTGCAAAATATAACTTACTTTGAAAATAATAATAATAATAATAAAATAAAATGGACCGAAAGTTCGGGCCATTACATTTTACTTTTGTCTTTGGACGAATATTTCATCTACGGATCGGATTCTTTCAACTCAATCGAATATCATTAAGTGCTCCATCGGTTCATTTTTTATCCAGAATAAAAAAAATAAAAAAAAGAAAGATGAACTGATAGAGCACTTGATGATATCCTATTGAGCTTAGTTTTTAAGGGGTATAATTAAACATTATTTAGAAAAATAGGAACAACTCCGATCAATTCGTGCAGAGGGGCCCAAACTAATCAATTTGTATTTTTTTATATCTCAATTTCTGTACCCATATAGGCCTCGTTTGATTCGGGTATTAGGTACCTGGGATTGGACTATTTATACCTAATCCTGCATAGTCCCTCGTTTGGTTCCTAAAAAATAGCATGGGATTAACAATCCCAGGACAGTTTTAGTCCAATACGTATGGTACTGTGTAATACCTGGGGGGGTGTGAGACTAATTAGTCCAGGATAGAAGACACGGAAGGAGAGTGTTGAACAATTACAAAATTGCCATTCTTCTTCTTCCTCCTCTCTCTCTCTCTCTCTCTCTCTCTCTCTCTCTCTCCACCATGCGACTCTCTCTTCGTTGAGCTCGTGGAAATTATCCTGGGTGTGAAATCGATCTCTCTTTTCTGAAATTGTCAACAAGGGTTCTGGAGAGAAGAAGATGACCAAATCAGCTTGCTTTTTTATCTTCTTTCCCCTAATCTTCATCACCTCCAACGCCCAATCAATCATCTTCAATCCTCAGCCTCTACCATCCTTCAAGATCAATAATACCCAGGTATCAAAATCCCCTTTTAGCCCAGAAATTACTTCCTAGATCAATAATACCCAGGAACCAAAATCGATCGTGTTTGTATATGCTTTAAAGCAGCTTTATGTGGGTGTGTGTATGTGCTTTAAATCCCCTGTTTTTACTCGTCTTTTGGTTTTTTGAAGCAGAATGTTGGGTACACTTGATGCTCGTGGAATTGTGGAATCGTGTCGATCTCGATTTCTCTGTTGCTACTCCTGTTACTCCACTGGTTTGAGAGATTGAGAGAGAGTCCTAAAATTAATCCCAAAATTTAGTTTGGGGAACCAAACATGGGATTTACCGGAACACGGGATATCCCGGTGCCAATCCTACACGAATCAAACAAAGGATTGAGTGAGATTCAGTACTAAATTAGTCTCAGGACAAATAATCCCGGACTATTAATCACAAGACTATCAATCCCACCTATTTTAGTCCGCGAATCAAACGAGGCCATAATATTTCCTTAGATTGCATGATACAAACGTTGATTTGACCTGAAATGAAAAACCCATGACGTGAAATTCAGACATAATCTTTAGGAAAAACTTTACTTATATACCCCTTAAAATTCACTTTGTTAAGGCATCTTTATCAGGAGCACCAAAATTTTCACCAAATTTAACTTCAAAAACACCTTTTACAAATTTAGCAAGTTACTTATCCAAAATTTCCAAAATCAGACTCTCTATCCAAATTTTACTAGAAAGGTTAGTGAATAGTAAATTAACAAAGTTGAGACGTTACTGTAGCAAAGCTACAAGTTTAACAAATATGCAAAAGATTTGTTAAGCCTAATTTTGGAGGATTTTGCTGCATTTCACTCATCAAATTTAACTTTTAAGGGATTTGATGAGTGAGAGATATTGATGCTCTTATATCTGCACCTCCTTCCCGTACTTTGCAAAAATTGCATCCATCACCCACCCCATGTGCGTGGAAGGTACATGGGGTATAGCAAAGGCTCCGTTTGTTTCGACATAAAATATTTTCTTTGGGAAATGAATTTTCATGAAAACATTCTCCCTTCTTTTGACATGATTTTTTCCCAAAGAACAAACTAATTCCAAGGTTCTAAAACTCACTAGGCACTCCCAGGGTGACCGGGCACCTTCTAGTTTCCAGGGCCGAGTACTCGACGCCTAGTCGGGCAATTAGTCGGGATACTCGGTCTAGTTGGATTAGTTGGGCTAGTCGACGAGGGGCCTTCTAGCGCCTAGGCGGCAAGTACTTGGCCTTTCAGAACTTCTTTTAGAACACTGACTAGTTTGGTTCTCCTACATTGTGTTGGCATTGCCTCCAACCCTAGAGTGCTCTTTTGGTGAAGGATCATGAGGTGGTGGAACACCTAAGGTTCGAAGCACATGAAAGAAACAAAAGAGAGAAAAACATAACGAAAAGGATGGATTCAGGAATCAAACTTAGTGGGACACCTTATTAATCATAATCATAATTTTTTAAAGCCTGCAAGGTAAAAAACTGTATCTTTGTAGCGACCCACAAGCCACCGAAAGCGAGCAAGCTAAGGCTTTGCCATCATAACTTACAAAATATTTTGGGTGGTAGATAGTTGACATTCGGAACATGAAATTTCATAAAATGTTTTGTTGTGTGCATAAGATATTGCGACTTTTCGAAACACTAATCATCGAAATTTCAAAAGAACAACTCACATGCCAGAAGCTTGTTTTGGTTAGCATCGCTTTGACAGATGGTGAGACACTCTCGCAAAATTGGCAACATACCTCATAATAAACACAAAAAAAAAGACCCCAAAAGAGCTCCATAATCAAGCAATGCATGAACTTGGCCATTCACATCAAAGAGCAGGAGCAATCTTGCAAATATCATACGGAACATGATTGCCGGAATCTCTCATCATCTAATTTCTCACTGCCTGCCCAGCCTGAGCTGTTGCTATCAGTTGATGCATGACCGTAGAATACTGAACAGCCGTGTGTTGTGGAGTATATTTATCTGAGAGGCCATAATCCGTGAAGTTTGGTTCTACATGGATAAAATGACCTGGCAATGATCTCTTTGACAGAGCTTCTTGCCATATGTCGAAGAACTCCTCCATGATCTGTCGAGATTTATCCACTGAAGAAATGGGTAGATACTCCATCTGCAAAAGGAAACAGTTAGCTCTTGAATATCGAATAACACCCAACCATTCACTACGGTTTTAAAGGCAAAGCAATCAATAAACAACATGAGAAGTCTTCTTTCACATTTTCTTGCAATAGAACAGCCAACAAGAACATAGATCTTTAATTTTCAAGAGACTTTACTCTATGGACTGACCTCCTGTTTCGCCAAAACTTGTGTGGGGGAGACTTCCGTCTCTTCAAGTAAACTTGCCTTCGTGAAAGCTTCTTGAGTTCATTTGGGAGAGAAAATACAAGTTTCTTGTGAAAAAAAGCCAAAGGGCAATTACACAAAGATAAGCTAAGTGGTATCCTTTTGAGTTTTGGAACTTTGGCCAATCAATCAACACTGCGAAGAACCTACACATATCGCTCCAGATTTGCAAGAATTACTTCATGCCTCTCCCTAACTTTGAATTTTGAATCTACCATTTTAGATCTTAGAAGTTCATGCCTCTTTATAGCTTTAAATCTTTAATCTTAGAATCAACCATTTTACAGCTTTGTAGCTCTGCTTCACCATCCACACAAAAAAAGGCAAGAAACAACCCTTCCTGCCTCTGATAGCTTTAAATTTTCCTCAAAGTCAAAATTACTGCCATGGAAGACCCTTCCGAGCGCATTATTACTTTTGTAAAGAGTTTATTGGGCCTACTCCATCAGGTCCATTCGGGACCTATTGAAATACTAAAAATCGGGAAACCATTTCCCTGACACCCCTTTGATTTCCTAATCACACAGCATACCCCTTTACCCTTTGGAATCACATTGACCTCCCTTGCTTTTGAAAAACGTGTCACAGTTAGTGGACTGTTAGAGGAGCAAACAAGAAATGATAACATCATCACAACCAAAGATGGGACATGACAAAATTATCCTTGATCCTACCCCATTTTCATCACCACCATCCAAACCCATACTTCCCCATCTGCGATTTTCAGAGAGAGATTTGCACCAATTGTGTGTTGCTCGTTGTTGTGTTGATTTCCTCTATTTGTATTTGATATTTGTGGCTTGGTCTTTGGCCACAATTGGAGTTGAGAAAAAAGAGAAGAGTAAGAGGAGAACAGACAGAAAATGAGGGAGAGTAGAGAAGGTTGGGGCAGAGACGAGAGGGCCAGTCAATTGGTCAGACCACAGTTGGCGATGGGAGAGGGAGGGAAACAAAATGGAGGGCATTTTAGTAATTTCAAAGTTGATCTTTTGATGAAGTTAGAGGAAGTTATCTGGCAGGGGGTGTTAGTGATATTTCAGAGAGTAAAAGGAGTGTCCAGTGTTATTTGGGTGAAATTGAGGCGGTGTTGGTGGGATTTTCCCCGATATTTCTGTGTGTTGAATAACATCAACATTTAAAGAATACCACAATAAGATGACAATGGCTAGCAGTTAATTCATCTAATGTAGGGGTGCAAAAAAAAAAAAAGGGAGAACCGAACCGAACCAGAGAACCGGTCAGAACCGATTTTTTTTCGATTTTTTCAGAATGGTTCCCAGTTCATGAAATTTTGAAAACCGGTTCGGTTCCTGGTCTGGAGGTTTTTTAAGTAAACTGAACCAGTATATACATATATACCTTGAAAAATAGTTATATACCTTGAAAAAACGTAAGGGGTGGGGATCGAACTCCCAACCTCACACATGGGGAGCGAAGGCCTTGCTAACTTGGCTGGCAGACCCCATTAGTTTTAAAGTGGGAAACAAATTATATTACGTACTTGTGATTAGTACTATATATGTGCACTTAACCCAGGTTCTCCCCCAACTCAACCCATTGCTAAACATTTCAAAGATAGAGAGTTAGAGAGAGCCAGGCGACGGCATACAGAGAGAGAGGCGACGCCATCGATGCCGGCCCGTCCATCGGAGCCGACGACGTCCATCATTGTCATCGATCGAGATTTGTTCGTTACTTCGTTTATGTATGTATTTTGTATATGTAACATTTTAGGACTCGTTCTATTTCGATTTTTTTAGATCTGACTGTAAATATGTATGTTTTTTATTGTAGATCTGTAACGGTGTTGTATTTTACAAATAGATCTATTGAGTTTCTGGATCTATTTTGTATATGTGTGTATATATGTTGTTATCCCTTCTTCTTTTTTTTCTTGTATCGATTCTTCCTTGTTCAGTTGTTTGTCTGCTTCCCATTAGGAGAACCGAACCGACCCGACCACCAAACCGCACCGAACCTGATGAAACCGAACCAGAACCGAACCGATCACTCTAAAACCGGTTTCGGTTCTTTGTTCTCTCCGAACAGGTTTTTCCCAATTCACTCAAAATCACCTCTGAACTGGACCAAACCGAACCGGTTTCAGCCCTAATCTAATGTATCAATGGTTAAGCAATACAATGAAAGAAGAATGTCCAAACATAGGTTTGAATCTGCACCGCATGCAGCCAAAGTAACATGAAATAAACAACACATCACAATTGCACCAGCTTAAAAAAATCACAAACTATTGGCTTTATCATACAACTACCAATCTCTCACTGGACCAAGATTTGGTGAAGCCTGTGATTGGTAATGGAGAAAACACTTGCAAGTGGCTGGATAATTGGCTTCCGATGGGTCCTCTTTATAAGTCTCTTGTGAGGGGGTGGTCTACCATATGAGCTAGTCTCTTAATGCTAAGGTTAGTTCTATCATAGTGAATAAGGGGTGGAGATCGCCTCAACCTCGAAACAGTGTCACACAACAGATAATGGCTAATACCCTAGCTCTGGATGGGAAGATGAGGTGATTTGGGTTCCATTCCCTATGGGGCTTTTGTTATATTCAGTCCACTTGGAAGGCTATAAGGTGTCAAGGTTCCTTGGGCTTCAGTGGTTTGGTTTCCCAGAGAAGTCCCCAAGTGGGCTTTTTTATCAGTTGGCTTTGCTGTTTGGGAAGGCTTGCAACCAAGGACAGATGAAGAAGTTGGGGAATGAGCATCAGTCCTGAGTGTGTTCTTTGCTCCCAATGTCCTGAGGCTGAGGCTCATTTGCATCAATTCTTCGAGTGCAGTTTTTCAAAGGAAGTTTGGCAACATATCTTGTTGAGGTGTATGATTCGTAGGACGCCTGGAAATTGGAATTTCGAGCTTAGCGGGCAACCTCCTTCTGCAAATCCAAATCTTTCCAAGCTGAAATATATAGGATTTCTCTAGCAGCTAGTCTGTATTTCATTTGGTTACCGAAGTGATTGTTGCCAATGTAAGAGCCAGGGTTTATTCATGGAAACAATTTCCAAGCTCTGCATTCAATCAAGGGTTGTTTGGGGTTTGTCTCCAAGAAATCTGGGTAATGCGCATAGGCTGTGAGGTGGTCTGTTTCTCTTTTGTGGTTTGTATTGTTTGTGTAGTGTTTCCTGCTTGGATTGCAGGAGATCAAGCGAGAATCACATTGACCCTTTTTTGAATCGTGAATCTAACGATTCAGTCCAACTTTTAAAAATACATTGAAAATATATCTCGGCACCTACATAATAATAATACGTTGTCAGTTGAAAAAGTTCAGCTGAACTCAATATTGAAGTTTGTTTCCTATTATCAATTGACGATCTCGTGGACCAATAGGAAAAGTCAAATGAATTACACAACACATAAATATTAAAGATTCGTTATAAAAATGAAGGTTTAGCCTTAACACAATAAAAGTTTATAACCTAATAGGTACGAAAACTAGCTTATATGGTAGCATATGTGGGTTCGTCCGAGGCTTAGAGCCCTGCCCTGGTCTATGATTTATAAGATACAAGAATTAAAAAGATTAACCAATTTTTCATAGGAATAAGATTTTTCATACTCCTACTTAACAGTATATGATTGTATACCCTTGTTTTTAAATAATAAAATTAAAGGCAAAACCACAAAGCGGTTTCATATTAGTCGAAGGCAATAATTGTGATAAACATTGATTCATCTACAGATTTATCTCGTTTTTTAGTGAATCGTGAATCGAACCTTGAATCACACTATTCACCACCACCTTTGTATGAACCTTGATTCAGCTAAAGATTCCTATCGTTTTTGTGTGAATTGAATCACAAATCACAAATCGAATTGTGAATCGTACGATTCTGACAACTATGCAGGAGATTGATGTAAATAAAGGATCTATCCCTCTAGTTTTCTGTAGTTAATAAAATAACTTTTTCAAAAAAAAAAAAAACTACCAGTCTCTAGCATGCATTGATCTACCTCTAAGGTGACACTTAATAAGTTATTTGTGTGGCACCTTTTCTGAATATAATGGTTGCCATGTACCAAACCTTATATGTCCGTTCGTAAAACACATAAATTAATTTCTCAATAATCTTTCGCTATTTAATACTCCATTTTATACTCTGATAGATCAATCAGTTTTACAGTGCATGCAAGCTTACTGGTTGGAATCTAACAAAGCTTTGTATCCTTTCTCGTCCTTTTTTTAACAAGCAAAGATAAGTGCTTCATACCTCCATGACTATGCCCCTCAAACTCTCATTCGGCAGCAGAACTTTCCCAACTCGCAACTGGAAGTCACCAAGTTGATACTGAGACCCCTACATAACAACATAAAAAATACCTCTTAGTTGTCAAACAATGAAGCAGATGATATATCATGGTAAAAAATGCCAATGGTGTAGAAAGTTGAACTAGTTGTGAAGTTTTATTGATTAGGTTTTATTCATTAAAGGAGACTTATCACCACATATGAACATCTCTTACCAAAGAGCCTAGCCAAGAGGCAGGCCTTCATTGCGCAGCTCATAGGCCACAGGTTTAAACCATTTCCCCTTCCCTCTTCCACAGCATATTTACTACTGTGATTTACTTCTATATTTAAAAACGACTACATGAAGCCATAAACCTCAGTATTGGCATAAACTTTAACCTATACAGACAACCTACAATAAACCTCAAAATGATGAACAAAACAGCACATTAACGTACTCATCGTCCTTAACAAACCTCGAAATTGAGTGCCAGCCTTGCTTTGTAAGATTGCAGCTTTTCCATTATTGTCTGAATAGTCTGCTCCGCCTCAAGAACTATCTTTTGTCCCCGTACTACAAAGTAGTACTTATTTGGTTGCTCCGGAACCGATATCCCAAGTAACTCCCGAGGAAATTCAGCTGCTGATGCTTGATCTGATAAAACACCGAACACATGAATATAAATGAGAGCCCATAACCAAAATATATACTATATATGGATACTTCAACAAAGGTATTTGCATGTGCTTCAATCGAAGACAGAGAAGAGGATATTCAGCTGCCGATGCTTGTTCCGACAATTCATCAAAACTCACATCCAAATGAAACCCAATAAGTAAGTAACATATGTATTGTAGGCACACACACACACACGCAATTCAAATGTACTTCATTTGAGACACGTGATGAAATTCAGCCGGAGATACTTAATGTAACAACTAAATATATATGCATGTCTTGCTAATAAATTCGATACCTGACCAATATTTATGTATTCTAAACACATGCACACAACTAAGTGTACTCCCTTTGACGACATAGATGAGGATTCTCAACTGACGGTGCTTGGTCTACCATGCGTGCTCTAACAATTACTTGACAAAATCATGTAAATTACAACCCCATACATATCCAATGCATCTGTACACTTGTTGATAAATTGGTCAAACTAACAAACACACAACGAACAAAGAAGAACCAAGCACAATAACCAAGAACGCAAAACACACAAATTTTTACATGGTTTCCTAACATCCACTGTTCACACCAGCTTTCACTACATACCGAATGAAAAGATTATGAGCTGCATCCACTGTTTACACAACTGTTCACACCAGTTTTCACTACATATCGAATTAAAATATAAAGTGGTGTATAAAAGAGATGGGGAACAAGTACCTCTAAGGATGGGCCTGTAAAAGTTGAGAGTAGCTTTCCACCTTCCTTCCTTGACGCCATTGATGCTTTCGGCACACTGACAGGCTTCGTTTAGGATTTGGCTATTGATTGTCGTTCCGGCATTGGGTTGCCAATGTAAAACCCTAGAAAGAGCGTTGAGAGAGAGAGAGCAGTAAGCAATATTGAATTCAATTGGTTGCAAGTATGAATAGAAGCGTGTATCATCGAATACTAAGCGTGAATCGAAAATTTCAGAGTGGGAATCGGGAATTAGGCGTTACCATTTGATGCCCATTGCTTGGTCACAGTCGGAGATGCAACGAACTGTGCAGGGTAAGGGTTTGGGTTGAAGAAAGTCAGGTGCGACGTCGTTCGTACGTCTTGCCTTGACTTTGATTACTCGAGTACTAGTACTATGTTTTTCAAAAGATTTTAGCAATTCAGTTGCTAAAATCAACCATGATTTTAGCAAAATAAGTTTATCAAGCGTTAAAATCATGATTTTAGGCTAAAATCATTTGAAAAATTTAGTCTTATAGTCTGTCCTCGAAAAACAATAGTAGTATAAAAAAAGAAAATTCTAAAATCAGCTAGAGGGCTGGCGTTATGGTTTAAAAAATGTACTGAAATATATGAAAATTATATAAAATTATGTGAAACTGAATTAAAATATGTCAAAGATACACTGAAATGTGTGGTTTTTTGTCATTTTGATTGCTTATTGTCAGACCGGACCTGGAAAAAAAAAAAATTATACCTTGTTCGTTATGGATTTCAACACCCGTTTTCTCCATTATTCCCTACTTATTACTCACATTTTTCTCCAATTATTATCCTTATTCTTATTTCTCTCTCTAATCGTTACTAGGGGTGTCAACGGTCCGGTTTGGTGCGGATTGGTATGAATCCGAGAACTGAACCAAAAGTCTACGGTCCAATGTAAGGCAATCCGTGTCCAAACCAAAAGTCTACGGTCTGGTTCTGAAACAATAAAAAAATTCACGGTTCGGTTCACGGTTTATCCATGGATTATAACATTCCACAAAAATAAATAAAAAAATATATTTCTCATTCACATTCTCAATGTAACTTTTGAAACAAATTCATCAATAGCTTTTAAGTTTTAATAAACAACACCAAGTCACCAACAACATTGCTTCAAAATGATTGAAAGAGATTCACATTCAAGAGAGTACCGCTACCAGTAGTAAAAAGATGCAAAAACAACATAATATAAAGCGATTAAACAAAAGTCTTCACCACAACCAGTCCCGAGTCCGGGAGTAGCTAATATACGTGCAAGCAAAATTACAATTGTTAATTACAGTTTGCACCTTTACTTTTCAGTTATACCACATTCACCTATTTAGGGTATAAAATTAAGAATAATATGTTTAATTATAATTCTTATCCCAATATTATATATATAAATATTTTTTTTATTGATTAAATTCTCACGGTCCGGTTCGGTTTATCCACGGTTCTTTTATGAAAATTCATGAACCGAACCGCGAAGCACGGTTTTCTAATTTTTTAATCCGTGTCCGAGCCATTAATCCACGAACCCAATCCAAAACCTACGGTTCGGTTCGGTCCGGTTCGGATTCACGGATCGCGGGTTTTTTTTTACAGTCCTAATCGTTACCCCCTATTCCCCTTGCTTATATCTTCAATCATTACCCAAAACCAAATCAAATAAAGTTAGTCTTTTAACGGGCTAGTTTCACACTTATCCCTTAAATTCCAAGAATATCATTGGCTATGTTTGGTTTGTAGTTTAGTTTAGTTTTGATGATGTAAGCAGGTGTAGTGAGTAGAGAGAGATAGAGAGAGAAATGAGGAAAATGATGATGTCAACAAAACTAAAACCCCTTACCGAACAGGGCCATTATAACTTCATCACGATTCACAAGTGTTTGGGAGAAAGAAAAAGAAAAGAAAAGAAGATTATTGGCTTATTGAGAAGCAATAATCCTACAAGTTTGGATTTAATGGTATACTGGCCAAAAATGGTTGAAAAAATATAGTACTAATTTATTTCGATTTATTGATTGAATAAGCCAATAATCTGGTTTATTGTTTTAGCCAAAACAGGCATTAATCTTTAATCGAAAACAATAATCATCTGATTGATGGAAAATAATGCATGTAGTATAGGACACATTATATTAGATATTTAGACATTCATAGATTGAAGACAGGGTAAACGAGGGAGCTCTTGCTCCAGTTGGAGTTTTTAATGAGGAATGGAGATTTCAATCTCCTTCTCTTGTGCAAATTCTATTTCTTTGACTATGTTCATCTTGTCCATCAGCCTCTGTTCTTTTATCTTGATCTTGGTTTGAAGAATCTCTAGTTGTTTCAGTTGAATAACTGCATCCTTGATTTTTTTTATTTTTTATTTTAGCAAATAGAAACATATATTCATAAAAACTAGAACAAATGACACTATCGGTCTGAAAGACAAAACAACAAAAACCAAAAAACAATAAAAGGAAAAGTCGCTCAGCAACGATGTTGGACCCAGCCTCCTCTCGTGGAGGTGGGTGGCCAAAGGATCGTCTCATTTGCACATTCACCGCTCGCTGTAGGATCACCACTGGATTTGTACTCTTGTGCCTTCATTGTCGCCAATGGAGAGCTCAGAGGACTACCGTCTGAACCGAATAGGACCATTGCGCAAGAGCTAGTACCTAGTTTTAGAAACTTCCAATCTGAGTCTCCCGAGTCCAAAAATGATGGAGAGCGGGAGGTCTTGCATTTTAAAGGAGAAAGTCTTAGCCACCCGCAACCATGGAGGTCGAAGAGGAAAAGAGAATGGAGGGATAGTCCAGGTCAAGAAGGGATTGGAAAGGGAGGAGAAAGGAGCGATTGACATGGAAAAAAAAAAAGAGGATAGAAGGGGAAAGGGGGGTGGGGGAACCCACTATTCAGACTCTCTCTCTCTCTCTCTCTCTCTCTGGACTCTCTAACTGCATCCTCTATCACTTTAGCATCATTACAGAGTCTGGATATCTCTTCCCCTCCGTCGGTGCTCTGCAATACCTTTCAATTCTTGTGAACATTTTGTCTCTTCGTTTCGCATACTCGTATGTCCTTTTCCCACTCCACTCCCCCTTCTTTAGTAGTAATGTTCACTATTGCTGTTGTTGCGGAGCACTCGCCCACAAGTTTCTAAGACATTGGCATGATTATAAGATGTTATAACTCATAAGGCAATGATAGGGAGTACCATTAACAACCATCTCGCTTGTTTTTTTTTTTTATCGTATTATCAACCATGATCGAATCCCGCCCCGCATTCGGGATCGAGCAGAGGCCTTAGATCAGTAGGGCAATAGCATAGCTATTATTGACCTAACCCTCTCACTTAAAGGAAGGCCTATTGTTTGAAAAATACCATTGATTCCAACCATTATGTCACACCGACATAAGTCATTATCCATACATACATTATAAAAAGGGAAATGATTTTCACACCCCCCATTTTACAATTCATACTCTTTTTTTGTCTTTATCTTACATGAATTTATAATATTGCCCTTTTTCAATACACCTTTTTCATACATCAAAGGGTAATGTTGTAAATTCATGAAGATAAAGACAAAAAAGGAGTGTGGATTGTAAAAAGGGGTGTGAAAATCATTACCCTATAAAAATACCATTTTGCAGAAATAATACCAACTTTTTTAATTGTAGTAGGAGGACGGTAAATTTACTGAAGATTTAAAAAGGCTTCCCATTTTCTTCCGACTGTGATCACAACTACAAAAAGTTCGGAGGTCCTTTTCCAATACTCAAAATCATAGTGTAAACTTAGCCTCAGACATAGCATTCAAAAGATATTAATCCCACCGCATAATTGATCAGATTCGAGTCTTGAGATTAGGCCGGAAAAAATAAATTTTGGTGAATCCCCTAGTCTTGTGAATACCAAAAACCGAAAGAAAGTAATTTTTTATTGTGAATTTCCTAATTTAAGTGTGATTGTACTTGCCTTCACTAGACGGGGGGGAAAAAAAACCTCTATAGTATATATCAATCGCGAACACACACGCGCATATATAGGACCCCCGATCGAGAGTTCAGCTCCTACTCTGGTTGTTACTTCCGTGCAGCTTCGTCGTAAGAGTTAGAGCCGATGGAGCTTCAGAAGTAGGGTTTGTTTTTCAAGAGAATTTTGATATATCTGTCGCCAATCGACGCCGGAGATCGAATGGCGAGCGTGTACATTCCGGTGCAGGGCTCCGAAGAGGAGGTTAGGGTTGTGGTCGACCAGCTCCCAAGAGACGCTTCTGATATCCTCGACATTCTCAAGGCCGAACAAGCACCCCTCGATCTTTGGCTCATTATAGCGGTTAGTTCAACTTTATACACATACATACAGGATCATGCAGCTCGTGCTCTTGATCCTCGTTAATGCAAATTTTAGTAGTTTGATATGTTTTGGAAGATTTTTTCAAGCACCCACTCACGCACGCAGGCGAGCGAATTCTGTGGCTTAGGTTAGGACCTAATAAGTCAGAACTAAGCCACTCCTTTACATGTCCCGAATAATCTCCATTTTAAATTTGGTCAATGTTCATAGAGTTGTAATGGGTTAGGAAATTTACGTTTGGGTCTCATGACCTGCAGGTTCCCAATAAAATTTTCTTTGTCTCTCTCTACTCGTTACCCCAAAAACCCTCCCTCAAAACCCAAACCGAACAAGGCTTAGAAAGACCCTTTCACTCGCGCTCTCAATGCTTGCTCTCACGGGTTTAGTCGTTTGAGATATTTTTGAAAGAAGCTTTTACGGTCGGGACACGCACTCGCTTTATGTGACTAATAAGGTGAGGCTGATAAACGAACAGCTGCTGATTGGTAAAACAAGGCGAGTTGGAACATACTTTTCAAGCGCGTTAAGTTTTCAATTCGAGCCTGAACAACAAATCAATAGTCGCCTTTGCTTGTTTGCAGCCTCTTGTTCGTACTGAAATTGTCCTAATTAGTTTTCACTAGTTATTGGCACTCTGGACTGTTAATTTGTACGACTTGTTTGTTGTCTGTGGGTGTCAAGTATTATAGTCATTCAATTGTCCAAGTACAGTACATTGATTTGAAAAAAAAAAAAAAAGGTTTCTCTTAGCTTAATAATATTGGTAATTATTGGGTTTTGTTATTGGCGTTGATGCAGAGGGAGTACTTCAAGCAAGGTAAAATTGAGCAATTCCGCCAAATTCTGGAGGAAGGGTCTAGTCCTGGTATTGATTCTTTTTTGTTCCTCTCAAGTCTCAACATATGTCAATCGGTTAACTTTAGTGGTTGATGGGCAAGCTTAGAACATGTTTCCTATTTGCGATATCATGCGAATATTCTGATTATGGTTTATTTTGCTGAAGAAATCGATGAATATTATGCGGATGTGAAATACGAAAGGATTGCCATCCTAAATGCTTTAGGGGCTTATTATAGTTACCTTGGAAAAATCGAGACAAAACAAAGAGAAAAGGAAGAGCATTTTATCATGGCAACACAGTACTACAACAAAGCATCAAGAATTGACATGCATGAACCTTCTACTTGGGTCGGAAAAGGTGAGTTTATTTGGCTGCTATATTTTAGTTACGTTGGACTGATTCATAGAGGGTTATTATTGCAAGTGTGAATTAGTCATGCTATGTAGATTGAGAATTTGGTTAAAGGGAATCTACAATGAATTATTCGAATTTAGTTCGTTGGGAATTGCTATTTAAGCTGTTGAAATCGGCGTTCATTACTGTAATACTAAGATGATTGGCAAGAGTAAATATGTGAAAATTTTCAATAAATGTGAGTTATTGTTTTCAAAGGGTTGCTATTGTGGTAACTCAGAAGAGAGACCACGAGAAATGAGGAAAATGGACACCTAAGAATATCAAATGGCTGTACGTGCCGAAAAGACATACTCCCTCCGTTCCTAAATAACAGTCCCACTTTCTCTCTCTTGCCATTTTTCAAATAAAAAAATTAAGCACTTATGTGTATCATTTTTCAAAATTTTCTGCACCGAATTAAAGTACTGGTCAAAATTTTCCTCACTGAATTAAAGTACTGGTCAAATTTTTCCGCACCGAATTCAAATACTTGACGAGTACTTTAATTTGGTGCGGGAAAATTCGAAAAATGATGCAGGGAAGTACGTAAGTTTTTTATTTGAAAAATGGCACGACTTTTCGTAGTGGACTATAATTTTGGAATGGAGGGAGTAATTGTTTACAGGATTGAATATCAAGCAACCAATTGTCTGTCGTGTTGTGCACTCCTGACAAAACCGGGGGACTCAGAATTCCACTTCCAAGGCTAATTTACTGCCCGGCGATACAAAAATCTGTATATCTGATTGGGTCTATTCTTCCTCACCAGTAACCATAGAAAAATTCAGTACTATTGTCACATATAGGATTGTGCGTATCCCTGAAGGTGCAGTGATACCTGTGAAGGAATCTGAAATGATAGTGATTATTTACCATGTCAATTAGTTTCGTGTTACTGGATTTTCTCTCATCAGCAGGTGTTATTTGTTTAGTCCTGCTTTCATTTGATAATGGAATGGTAGTGTTGCTATTCGTTCAGTGCCAGTGTCGAACTTTGTGTTTACAGATTACAGGCTGAGGAGATCTCAAACTTCTAATGGATTCTGGTTACAGGTCAGCTTTTACTTGCTAAGGGTGACGTAGAACAGGCATTTAATGCATTCAAGATTGTGTTGGATGGCGATCGCGATAATGTTTCTGCACTTCTTGGTCAGGTAATCGCTATCCTCCTTCATAGGCAGACTTGCAAAAAATTATTTACATTAGGCTTGCAGATGACTTGTTTGTATTTCCCCTGAAATTCGCAATAGGATGTCGTGTGGTGACATTGTGATAGTTTTTGGCAAACAAGGAAATCTTCGCTTTTGATGTAGGTAGTTTCCTTTATTGTAACGTGCTTAGATTTTCTTTTCCCTGGGTTGACATAATTTCAGATCAAGGTGATTCAATGTAGCCTATTCTCCACTTTCCTTTATTTGCTAAGTCTATTTGCACTTATATCGAAATTCAACTTGAAAATATCATTAGTTCATATATTTTCCTGATTGAACAGTAATGTTTGCTTTTGAAGTTTTGGTTTTACAGAAATTGACTAGCCTTTGATCTTTGCAGGCATGTGTTCAATTTAGCCGTGGTCGATATTCCGATTCATTGGAGTTGTACAAGGTTTGCTATTTAACCAAATTAATTGAACCTTGGCTGCTATGTGGAGTTTCTTAGCATGTTGCTTTCCATCTCTGAGTTTATTTTAGTTTGGTTGTGAGAAACTTTTTATGTTCCTGTTTTCTTATGAGCTTTTTCAAGAGGGCCTTGCAAGTCTATCCTCGATGTCCCGGAGCTGTAAGACTTGGCATTGGTCTCTGTCGTTACAAGTTGGGCCAATACGAGAAGGCAAAGCAAGCCTTTCACCGTGTTTTGCAGGCAAGGCAATAGTGCGTAGTTGTTTGTCAATGAATACTCTGTGTGTGTGTGTGTGTGTGTGTGTGTTGCAAGTTTTGGCTGGTGTTGACATACATTAAATTTGATAACTGTAGCTAGACCCAGAAAATGTTGAAGCTCTTGTGGCACTTGGAATTTTGGATTTGCATACAAACGAAGGTGAGCTGCTCCACGAACAAAATTGCTTACATACATAGTGCACACATCATTTAAAACATACTTACTTGATATATATACCTATTAGTTCCTAGCTATTGAAACTAACTGAATTGTAAGATGTGAAACGTTGTTTTGTAGTATATGAGGAGAAGAAGGGGAGAAAAGAGAGGAAGAGAGGGGAAAAAAAAAGAGGCTTCTGGGAACCTAATCTGCCCTTTGACCTCATATATTTGCTTAAAGAGATATGATCGAATTGCATATCAACCCTTTATGTGGAAAGTAAACTGAATTAACAAATATAAGCACTTGAGGAAAATTGTTTTAGGGTATGGTTTTATTATGACATGAGTTTGATGCAAACTTGAGTGCTTCAATTATATATGCAGCTACTGATATTAGGAGAGGAATGGAAAATATGCAAAGAGCTTTCGAGATATACCCGTACTGTGCGATGTCACTGAATTATCTAGCGAACCACTTCTTCTTCACTGGTCAACATTTTCTAGTTGAGCAACTGACTGAAACTGCACTTGCAATAACTAATCATGGGCCAACTAAGTCACATTCTTACTACAATTTGGCTCGATCGTACCATAGCAAGGTATGCCACATGATTCTTTTCTCTTTACTATCTGAAGGACAGTATTTTCGCCTTTTTGTTGCTGCTGAACTCTCCAAGGACAGTATTTTCGCCTTTTTGTTGCTGCTGAATCCCCCCCTGTAATGCTCCTAATGTAACAAATACTTCTCAGGGGGACTATGAAAAAGCGGGACTCTACTACATGGCATCTGTGAAGGAAAGCAATAAGCCTCGGGAATTTGTGCTACCTTACTATGGTCTGTAGGTTTTCCAATGGTTGTTTCATTGTTACATCTTGCAGTTTTTCTTCTACTGTCTGTTTCTATATTTTTTTTCTTACCAACCTTCCTTGCGGATATTGGACTATCATTATCATTGTTTGATGTTAACTCATGTTGCAAGCAGTTTACCCTCTTCTGAGTTCCCAGAATATACTGGCTGTGCCATCGCCTACGCATATTCATGGTTTAAACATAATTTGAGTTTACGAATAAATGGACTGAAATGTGTATTTGAGTGTGGTCAAATGCGATCAAATCAGTGGTTAATGTATGTCTTCAGAAAGTCCGTTTAATTCCTATCCAGAGGGATTCATTCATTATGAATTAAGCATCATTCAAAGAGTGCATGATTTATGTCATACAAAAGTAACCATGATGTTATTGAATATACCTCGGTGTGTGCATCATTTGGAATTGACTCTGTGGACTTCATTTTTACTCTCATTTGATCCATCCTCTCTCTGCCTTTTTCATTCTCACATTTGGTTGTTTTGGAACAGGTTTGGGACAGGTGCAATTGAAACTGGGAGATTTTAAAACTTCTCTTTTGAATTTTGAAAAGGTCTTGGAGGTTTACCCCGATAACTGTGAGACATTGAAAGTGAGTTTAATAAAAGCAACTATGTTGGCTATTCTTGCTTTAATTTTTAACCTGTTTGGCTGTCTCTGATTTTATGGTATTTTGCTGAATTTAGATGGAAATATGTTGACCATGACTGAATTTTATTTTCCTTCTTGTAGGCTCTTGGGCACATTTACATTCAGCTTGGGCAGACTGAGAAGGCCCATGAGTTGCTCAAGAAAGCTACTAAGATTGATCCACGTGATCCACAGGTTTGTTATTCTTTTGTTTGGTTCTTCTTCTATGCCTAATTGCTTGTTAAGAGTTCTATTTGAGTGATTAAGACAAGAAACATCTATCTGACTCTTGTTGACATACATGAGGAACTGTAAATAAATTATGCTTTAATTTGGACAACGATACATTTTTCTTCTGTTTCCTACCAAAAGAGGCGCAGTTGAACTTGAACATGTATGTTCAGGTTTCTTTCATATGAGACGTGATGCTGTCGAATAAGATAATGTGGAACATTTTTTTTTCTTTCATTCTGTAGTAGGTAGTTCTTTTACAATATCTTTGATGTTTTTTCTATTGGCTACAATATCTTTGATGTTGCTAATGTTCCAATTCTTCAAGCAATGCAATTTTTTTTATTACTTTATTTAATTTATATCCTTGTTCTCTTGAGTAACACTCCCTTTGTTTCAAATTGCTGGTCCTTTACGGGAATTCCAACTTTTTAACGAGACATGCAATAAATGCATTCACACTTGAAAAGATATATTGATTTCCAACCATGCCCTTATATTTCAACTTTTAAATGAAATCATTGTTATTGGTGATGGGACTATATTGGAAGATTTAATAGATTTTGTTTTTACTTTTCAAAGAGGACTAACAATTTGCAACATCCCAAAATAGTATTTGGGACAAGCAATTTGGAACAGAAGGAATATTTGGCATTTTTTCCTGCTGTACAATAGTTATAGCACAATTTCCTATACTCATGCTCTACTCAAGTCATGTTGGTCATATCCCATTTGACTTTTTCTCCTCTGAGATTTACATGTTTGTCAAGTGGTGAAACATTTTGCATCTTTCACTCACCTCACCTTAATGCAGGCATTTCTGGATCTTGGAGAGTTGCTGATTTCAACTGATGCAGGCGCAGCATTAGAAGCTTTCAAAACAGTATGGGGATTTGGCTTTTATACTTTCCTGAATTGTTTTTTTCTTTACAATGTAATTTTGATCTGTGTTACTGTAGGGTCCGATGGGCACTCTGAAATTACCTTGCTTAAAATAAAAAATAAAAAATATATAAAGTATCTAGTTCTGATTTCAGAAATCGCTGTAGATGTTTAACGGTACCTTGCATATTTTTTTTCTGGAATGTATATTTTTGAATGCCGTGACCATCTGTTCACTGACAACACCTTAAACAATGATGCTTGAATCATCCTCTTACTTTAAATGGTTACATATGTTACATTCTCATCATACTGCTTGTCTTCGTTGTTATTTTTTTCTTTTCCCTTTTGGATGTTGTTACAGGCCCGTGCCCTTTTGGAAAAGGGACGTGAAGAAGTACCAGTAGAGTTGCTCAACAATATTGGAGTCCTACATTTTGAAAGAGGAGAGCTTGAGGTTTGAGTTATATTGTCTTAAGCTTTTTTTGACTTCCATGCAAGTAAAATGATCTGTTTATTATTTATACTTAGCCTTTCAAATAATGGGTTTAGAATTACTCGCCAAAGATGGAATAACATGTCAAATCATCTTTGATGTTATCCTAAATTTCAGCTGGCTGAACAAACTTATGGGGAGGCTCTAGGTGATGGCATTTGGCGCGCCCTTATCGAGAATAAATCACTACCCTATCCCATTGATGTCGGTGCATACATTTATCAGTACAAGGACAGCCAATTTTTCCATCGACTTGAGGAACAAGGTTTTACCGTGGAAGTACCATGGAATAAGATCTCAGTGTTATTTAACCTGGCTAGGCTATTCGAGCAGTTAAATAATACTGAAAGTGCGAGCATTTTGTACCGGTTGATCTTGTTCAAGGTACACTTGTTAACCTTTACCCACCTGAGCTTTGCTATTCACAATAGTAATGAAACTTGGGAGTTATCATAGCACTTTCACTTAATTTGTTTTGCCATTTTTGTCTGCATCTTTACTTATCTTGCTCTTATGATTGCTCTAAATGCGAATTTGAGGTTAGCATATCTTAGGATACCCACCCATTTGGAGACACATTGTATGCTAAAGTTTAATCAATGAAGCATTACGACCTTGGGAACAGTCGCCAGATTGTCGTCTTGTTTGCTCAACACTCTCTTTATGTTCTTTCCGTCCTATTGTCCTTGAGTTGCCTTACCCGGAATCTATTGTTTCTTCACTGCAATACAGCTTATGTTCTTTTGATTGTGCGGTTACATTGAGATAGCTATGTGATTGTATCTGACTATCTGTAAAGGTTCCTAGTGATGATTTGAGGAGGTCATCCGCAGTTACAGATATTTGTTTCTAATTGGTAATAGTGGTAGCCTGTTAGGCGATAGGACTTCTAAAAGTCCTTGCTTCACTTTATTATTGAAGATCATCAACTTGGTGAAATTTTGTAGCAAACATCACTTTGCATTAATGTTTTAGCACCTTTTTTTCTGGATTTTTGTTTGATGCCTCGTGGGTACTCCCCTATTTGCCAATTTGTCTAACCTGTATTTGTTTTTGCAGTATCCAGATTACATTGATGCTTATCTGAGGCTTGCTGCCATTGCAAAAGCTCGAAATAATGTCCATATAAGCCTTGAGCTGGTTGTTATTGCTCTTCTTGCATTCTTATTTGGCTACTTTTTATTATCTGTACAAGGTTTATTGATATTGATTTTTTCTTTTGTAGATTACTGATGCTCTGAAGGTGGATGAGAAGTGCCCAAATGCACTATTGATGCTCGGTGACTTGGAGCTAAAAAACGATGACTGGGTTAAGGCAAAAGATACCTTCAAAGCTGCTAAGGATGCAAGTGACGGAAAAGATTCTTATGCTACTCTTTGTCTGGTGAATAAATTGTTCAGATTGCCTTTATCTTCTAGTTATTATACCAGCTTTAGCATCATTTTGGTGATTGACCTTTTCATACTGCATGTTGTCTGTACCCGAGGGCATTGTACTTAAAAGTGTCAAAATCATCTACCATCACGAAGATGGTTTCAGTTATTTTGTTATTATCTCATTGTCAAGCTTTGGTTAATGAGGTAACCTAAAAATATCAGTCGCTTATCTGCCTGTTTTGTTGTCTTTAGGGAAACTGGAACTACTTTGCAGCGGTTCGCTCAGAGAAAAGAGCTCCCAAGTTGGAAGCCACTCATCTAGAAAAAGCCAAGGAGCTGTACACGAAAGTATGATGTCCCTCTCTACTTCAAAATCTGCTTCCTCGATTTTTACAATGCATAAGCACTTTTTGCTCTTAAAGCTTTTGTTAGAAAGGTACATGAAGGAATATGCTGCCCATACCCCTATCAATTGGGGATTACATGAGTTTTGTTATTGTTGTTGTCGAGGTGGAAGAATTTATGATTCTGGTTATTGAGGGAAATTTTGAGGGGGAAAATTCTAAAAGATCATGGGATTGGAGGAAATGAGACACTTGACCCTTTATTTTTGGTTCCATCGTGCTGGGCTGCTCAATGCAGGTAGCCCTCCCTCTTCTCACAAACCCCCCAATGTCGGTGAAGGCGGGATCTCTGTTACATGGAATCTTCTAAATATTTGATAGTGTCCCCATCATGCACGCGAGACAGGTAAGGGATATGTGTCCCAACATACCTGGTTGATCATGCACCTAGTGATCATGTTTAGTGTTAAGTTTGCTATATGATGATCCATGAAGTTTGCATGTTTTGCTAAAATTGCTCTGTATAGCTTCGTAAGTGTACCGGTTTACAAGAGAAAATAAATGAAGAATATGACGGAAGACGAATATTTAGTGGTGTCCCCGGGTCCTCAGTTCTCAAATATATGTTTAGACTATGAAGCACCGACACTCCTAGGAGGCGCCGTATTGCCGTATGGGACACGGGGACACGGCGGAATACGTATGGGACACGCCACGTGGCGTGTCCCCCAATTTTTTTGAATTTTTTTAGGGGGACACAGCGGGGACACGGGGGGGACACGGCGGGGACACGTGGGGGACACGGCAGGGGGCAAATTGTAATTTTTTTTAAAAAAATTGGGGTCAATTTGTAATTTTTCAAAATTTCAGGGGTCAAATTGTAATT